>OX465599.1:119892500-121142500 GCA_950022295.1 Bromus sterilis
CCACTTGTAATCCGAGTTCGGTTAAGTTTGGAAAGATTTGGACGAGATTTAGAGTCCTTTCCTTGCACGGAAAGTCCAGCCTCCTCATATATATATGAGGTGACGGACGATTGGAACAACACACAATCGCAAACACATCTAAACCCTAATTTCGTCTACTTTTCCACGTATCTTCTCCCTCGTTCTTCGTTTGTTCTTGTTCTTGCAGGGCAACGATCCGCGAGAGCTCTAGGGGCGATAAGGTCGACCTAGGGCAGCCCATGTCCAAGTCAGCAGAGATCAACGCCGATAACATCATTAAGCCTAGCCTTGATGATCTATCGGAGGAACACCGCCAGATCTATGAAGAGTTCAAGAAGCAGCGGGATGAGGCTAATCAAATACTCAAGAAACAACGCGACGAGGAGGATCTACAAGCTTTCCTTGGAAACTTCAACAAGGGACGCCAAGGCCACGCTACTCTGATTGGAGAAATCAAGCTGCCTCCTCTTCCCGTGTAGCCGGTTAAACCCACTGTAAGTGCTACCTTTTCTAAACAGCAATGGGCTGAAATTGAGAGCCGCATAACTGATAGCAATACTTTGATCTATCAAACTTTCTTTGAAAATTTTAAGGCTCAGAAAAATAATGCTCAATCTGCTGGTGCTAATATTGGTAGTATGCTTGCTAGTATGGGAAACCCTAGCTCAACTTTGCCTCTTTCATCGGCACCACCATTGTCGATGAGTTACGCTCCTGCTTATACAAATCAGATTGTGCCTTCACCAAGTAATCCTATCATACCTAGTTCGGTAACTATGCCAAACCAAGCTATACCCATAGGTGCAAACATTGTTCATACGCAGCCGACCTACAACTCGGTTTTCTTGGGCGTAGACACTACTCAGTTTCTTCCGAGTTACAATTCGGCAGACCCAACTCGACCACAACCGAATTACAACTCGGTATATATGCCACTTCCGGCGCCCACAACCAGCAATCCTATCCCTCCTATGCCACTTCCACAAGCTGCATCGGCTACTACAGACGAGGCCTTAACTAACCTTAGAGAGGATATGACCAAGATGCTCCGAGAAAAATTTGGTGTCGAGTTGCCTATGAATCGGATTTACCAAAAGCCGTATCCTGAGTACTTTTATGCAATCTCGTGCCCTCCAGGTTATAAGATCCCAGAATTTACCAAGTTTGATGGAGAGGGTAGGAAAACTACATGGGAGCACGTTAGTCAGTACTTGGCGCATCTCGGTGAGGTTGGCCGCTTTAATGAATTGAAAGTGCGTTTGTTTCCCTTATCATTAACTGGTACCGCATTTTCATGGTTTTCTTCTTTGCCGCATGGTTCTATTAATTTGTGGTCACAACTAGAACAAAAGTTCCATGATCATTTTTATAGCGGCGACAATGAGCTTAAATTATCACATCTTACATCGGTTAGACAAAAAAATGATGAGTCGGTTTCTAACTATGTCAAGAGATTCCGAGATACAAAAAACCCGTGCTATAGTTTGGTGATAACTGAAAGAGACTTGGCTGATCTTGTGTTTAGTGGTTTGAAAACTTACATTAAAGATAGGTTAGATGGACATGAGTTCATAACTATTAATCAAGTTTTGCAAAGGGCTTTAGCTCAAGAGAGTCGTGGCAAAGAAAATAAAGAGGTGCATAGATATAAGATTGACCGTTCTAAGGTGAATATGATTGAATATGATAGTGATTGTTCGGACAATGAAGCTAATGTCTATACCGCTGAGTTTGAATGGCCATCCAAGGCCAAACCTTATACTTGCCAAGATTTAAAGCCGATTCGGAAGAATCGTGATGATGATATGAAGTTTACTTTTAACATTTCTAAATGTGATAGAATATTTGATGCTCTGATGCAAGCTAAGTTTATTAAAATGTCTCCTACTTTACCGCCGTTTGAGGAGCTAAAACGGCGTGCATATTGCAAGTATCATAATTCTTTTTCTCATGCCATTAATGACGGACGATTGAATTTTTCTGAGATGCAAGTTGATAAGCAGCCCTTCCCCATGAACACTATGGAATTTGAGGGGAGGAAGATGTTAATTCGGCCCGACATAGCCGAATCAGCTAACAAGGATAATTTTGTCATTGGTGAATCCAGGAAAAAGCAAAGATGGTAGCAAGGTCTCGGAGAGGCAAGTGGTGCTTGACAAGCAACCCGGTGGTGGGGAGTTTATTAAGATCACCATCAAGAATCCTACACCTGGGGGGCAACCACAAGTGCACGAGAATACGCGTGTCAGATTTGTTAAGCCCAAGAGTCCAGAAGTTGGCAGGTGGAAGACAAATGAAGCTAAAGTGCAACACAAGAAAATCAAGCCAACTTTTGATATGTTGTTGTCCAAGTATGCTAACCAAGCGGCCGGTTCTAGCTCCAATCGGTCATCACGTTTGAAACGTTCAAGGTCGCTTCCTAAGCAGGGATTTCAGCGTCAAGCAAGGCCATACGGGTCATGGACGCCAGCCCCATGGATGGCACCACCCCCTTATGCGCCGCCCCCTTATGGGCCATACTATACAGGAGGATTTGATGGTAGATGGGAGCAGCCCCCAATGGCTCCTTATGCTTTTCATCCAGGGTGGGCAGCGCCTAGAAGATCCGTGCATGAGAGTATTTCTTACCCTAACAAGACCGTTTGAGTTATGGTGCCAATCGGTCAAGGCAAAGTCATCCAAAGGAAGCTAGCGGGAAGATGTGGCGTGCAAAGTCGCCGAGTGCTATAATTCCAGAATCCGCCAAGCCGAAGGAAGATGGGATTGGTGCCAAAACCGTTATGGTGGGCACCGAGGTGTTAAAACTCAAAGAGCCGATTGATATTGATGATCCGGCTATTTCAAGAGGTGGTGTGGTGGCTGTCCCGCAAGGTCCTATGGTTAATGATCTTGAAGCCAGTACAAGTGAGGTCAAGCCTAGAGACGCCAAGTATACTCAACCTAAATTTTTTCCTCCCGGTATATCCAAATCAAAAAGAGGAGATTGCAGCGCATGAGGAGACATGAAAAGGTGGAGAAAGAGGCAGAAAAACTGAGTGATGAGTGGTTCAACAAAGATCGTCCCGTGGTGCCCGCGGCAAAGGTGTGGAGGCCTAAACAAATAGATAACACGGTGGCTCTCCCAATGCCGGATGTTCCAATAGAGGATGATGCAAATGCTATTGTATCGTCCACACCATCTATCACTTCTCCTTCACTTGAGAATACATCGGAGTCAGTGGATATGCATGAAGAAGAGGAGTTGCTAGATTATGAGCCTACGCCTGTACGTGAAAGTATGGATATTAATATGGTGTTCTACTTGCCCGCTGAATTTCGTGCCGTAGATGAATAAGGGGAGGTGGCTCATTTGGATTTTGGCCCTAAAAATGCTATATTCGAGAATCCAAAAGAACTGGTGACGCACTTGAGGCCATTATACCTCAAAGGTCATATTAATGGATCACTGGTCTCTAGAACGCTTGTTGATGGTGGTGCTGTTGTGATTCTTATGCCCTATTCGGTCTTCAAAAAGTTGGGTTTGAATGAGGCAGAATTGATGAGGACCAATATGGTGCTCAATGGACTTGAAGGCAAGGAAAAAACTGAAGCCAAAGGTGTCATGTATGTAGAGCTTACGGTGGGGAGCAAGACTTTGGCTACCGAGTTCTTTGTTGCTGAGGTGCATGGTAACTACAATGTCATACTCGGGCGCGATTGGGTTCATGAAAATCAATGCGTACCATCAACTATGCACTAGTTCTTGATTCAGTGGATTGATGAGGAAGTGGAGGTGGTTCATGCGGATAATTCGGCCTGTATTGCTTTGGATGATGTGCCGGTGGATTGGCAACATCCACATGCTACTTGCTTGACAGGGCGCGACTTGATAGATTTTGATTTTCTTAGCGCCACAAAGAATGGTTTCGTGCCCGTGTCTCTAAAGCCGGTTGGTGGTAATCGGCTCCAAGGAACAATGCATTTAAATGGATTCTAATTCCGAGTGGTTGCAGAAGCGTCTTGAAGAATATCGGTCCAATGGGAACGATATATTCGAGTCGATAGAAGAGTTGGAAGACATGGATAAGTTAGGACAAGGTTTTGCGTCGTCTGATCAATTAGAGGAGGTAGACATAGGAGATGGTTCAATTCCGAGGCCGACGTTTGTGAAAAAAAATCTGGAAGCCGATTGTAAGGTTAAAATAATCGAGCTGTTGAAAGAATATATTTGTTGCTTTGCATGGGAATATCATGAGATGCCAGGTTTAAGCCGAGAGCTAGTTGAGCATCGGTTGCCTATAAAGAATGGTTTTAGACCTTATAAGCAAACGACTAGAAAGTGTAATCCTAAAATATATGACCGCATCAAGGAAGAGATCGGTCGATTGCTTAAAGCTAATTTTATTAGACCTTGCAGGTATGCTGAATGGATTTCTAATATTGTGCCTGTGGAGAAGAAAGGGTCCAACAAGGTGAGGGCGTGTATTGATTTCAGAGATTTGAATAGAGCTACGCCCAAATATGAGTATCCCATGCCAATAGCCGATATGCTTATTAATGAAGCTTCGGGACATAAAGTTATTAGCTTTCTTGATGGTAATGCGGGATATAACCAGATTTTTATGGCCGAAGAGGATATCTACAAAACTTCTTTTCGGTGCCCAGGTTTCCTTGGCTTATTTGAATGGGTGGTAATGACTTTTGGTTTGAAGAATGCCGGTGCCACATATCAAAGGTCTATGAACTTAATATTCCATGATTTGCTTGGTGTTATACTTGAGGTGTATGTTGATGATATTGTTGTCAAATCGGATGCTTTTGAATCTCACTTAGCCGATTTACGTTTAGATTTTGAGAGGATGAAGAAATATGGACTAAAGATGAATCCTTTGAAGTGTGCTTTTGGTGTATCGGTTGGCAAGTTCTTGGGTTTCATTATTCATGAGGACGGTATAGAGATTGATCCCAAGAAAATAGAAGCTATACAAAAGGTGGAAGCTCCGGTGTGCAAGAGAGATATGCAGAAATTCCTTGGCAAGGTTAATTACTTGAGGAGATTCATTGCTAATTTGTCAGGGAAGGTTGATGCATTTACTCCTATACTTCGGTTGAAGAATGACGTTGATTTTACTTGGGGGCCAAAACAGCAAGAAGCATTTGATATGATTAATAAATACTTATGCACTCCTCCGGTATTGAAAGCTCCTAAGCATGGAGAGCCCTTTAGGCTTTATATTGCAGCAGAGGAAGGTGTCATGGGTGCTGTTTTGACTCAAGAGACCGAAGGGAAGTAACATGCTATTACTTATTTGAGTCGGCGCCTTTTGGATGCCGAAACAAGGTATACCTTCGTTGAGAAAATATGCATATGTTTATATTATGCTTGCACAAAATTGAGCCATATTCTAGTGCGTAATAATTGCATAGTAGCTTGTCAAACCGATGTCATCAAATACATGTTGCATAGGCCAATTCTTAGTGGTAGAATTGGCAAGTGGGCTTATGCTTTAATTGAGTATGATTTGGCTTATGAATCTTTGAAATCTATGAAAGGCCAAATTGTTGCTGATTTTATAGTAGAACATCGGATTGATGGTAAGCATGATATAGATATAAACCTTGTTTCGTTAGTACCATGGAGATTATATTTTGATGGTTCAGTTTGTAGCAATGGCCAGGGTGTTGGTGTTGTTTATATATCTCCTCATTGTGCTGTTTTTGAGGCCTCATGCCGATTAGAATACTTTTGCACCAATAATCAAGCCGAATATGAAGCATTGTTATTCGGTTTAAAGATGTTTCTCGATATAGGTGCTACACATATTGAGGCTTTTGGTGATTCATTATTGGTAGTGCAGCAAGTTTCTGGAGTGTTTAATTGCTTTGATGAATCACTCAATGTTTATCTTGATAAATGTCTAGATGTAGTTTCTACTTTAGATCATTTTAGCATTGCTCATATACCTAGACATGACAATTGGAAGGCGAATGAATTGGCACAACAAGCATCTGGTTATCATGTTGATCGTGGCGTTTTTTATATTTCTCAAGAACCGATGTCTTGTATTGCCAATATGGAAGGGGCCGAATTAGAACTTACTGCTTCAGCCACTATTGGAAAATCTAGTGCAGATGAGAATCAAGACTGGAGGAAGCCCATTATTGATTATTTGCATGATCCTAGTAAAAGGGTGGAAAGGACTGTTCGGTGTATAGCTTTTAAGTACGAATTGAGGGATGATAATCTTTACCGCCGAACGGTTGATGATGTTTCTTTAAAGTGCTTGGATGAAGATCAAGCGAGAATTTCTATGGGAGAGGTGCATAAAGGAATCTGTGGTACTCATCAGTCGGCTCCAAAGATGAAGTGGTTATTGCGACGTGCTGGATTTTATTGGCCGACGATGATTAATGATTGCTTCAAGTATTACAAAGGATGCGAAGCTTGTCAAAAGTTTGGTGATATTCAATTGGCTCCTGCTGCTATGTTACATCCTATTGTTAAGCCGTGGCATTTTAGAGGATGGGGATTAGACTTCATTGGACAAATTCATCCTTCTTCTTCAAAGGGGCATCGGTTTGTGTTAGTGGCAACTGATTATTTCACCAAATGGTCTGAAGGAGTACCTCTCAAGAATATGACACATGTGGAGGTAATTAAATTCATAACCGAGCATATTATTCATAGATTCGATATCCCTCAAACACTGACTACGGATCAAGGTTCATCCTTCATGGCACAGCAAGTTAGAGAATTTGCCGAATATTATAATATAAAGTTTCTCAATTCCTCCCCGTATTATTCCCAAGCTAATGGACAAGCCGAGTCCAGTAATAAGATATTAATCAAGCTCATCAAGAAGAAGATTGAGGACAATCCAAGGAGATGGCATGAGCTATTGTCTGAAGCTTTGTGGGCACATAGGATTTCAAGGCATGGTGCTACAAAGGTAACTCCATATGAGCTCGTATATGGTCAAGAAGCTGTTTTACCCGTGGAAGTTAATTTTAATGCCTTGAGAATAGCCAAACAAAATGATTTATCCGTGGTGGACTTTTATAATTTGATGATGGATAATATTGATGAGGTCACCGATAAGCGTTTGGCTGCGTTAAAGGCCATAGAAAAGGACAAGTTGAGAGTTGCAAGAGCTTACAATAAGAAAGTAAAGTTGAAGAATTTTCAGATTGGAGATCTTGTGTGGAAGGTGATCCTACCAATTGGTTCAAAGGTCAGAAAATTCGGGAAGTGGTCACCAAGCTGGGAAGGTCCTTTCAAAATTATAAGAATAGTTCCTGGAAACTCGTATTTGGTGGAATCCATACAAGGAACGCTGCTGCCTAAAGCTCTCAATAGCAAGTATTTGAAGAAATACCACCCAAGTGTGTGGCAAGAAGCTTGAATAGGCAATGGCCGATATGTGATTATCGCCCTAAGAACAAAACATGTCCGATATACGTTTATCGCCCTAAGAGTATGCATGGCCGATGGAGTGTTGACATCGTCCTTAGAACAAACATGGGAAAGTTATTTTTAGGCACGCAAGTTTTGCCGAAAAACAGGGGGGCATGTGTTGACACCCGTTTTTGGCACGACAATAAACCTATATAAGATGGCCTCAAATGAAGAAGTGTACTACATGAATCAGTTGTGTATTGTCGATATGAACAACTTTCTAGTTCGAGCCATGATAATCCGATTCCATCTCAAGGGCCGAAATTATGTTCGAAGCGATAAGATCCTAGCATTCGAAGTACTATTCGGCCAATTAGGCCTTCAAGATATCATCAAATGGAAAAAAATGTTCTACATGGTGCGGCTTGGTCTCGTCGAACCGGTCGATTTTGGTTTTTAACAATCTCAATCCGAGTTCGTATGCAAAAGTTACAGCCCTCGGAGTACAACCCTGTCAAGGAGAAAAAAGTGACGCCCGGAGCCAGACACCTATACGATTGATATCTGATGGAAAGCGTGAGGATTTCGGCCATCAAGATGGCCCCGAATAAAAAAAACGTTCCACATGAAAGTTCTTGGAAATTTCGAGGGCTACAACTTTGATGTTTTGAGTTTTTTCATCCGAGGTGAATCACAACCCCAAAACTACCGAAAACTGAACTGCTGTCCGAGGCCCGCTTGTAATCCGAGTTCGGTTAAGTTTCGAAAGATTTGGACGAGATTTAGAGTCCTTTTCTTGCACGGAAAGTCCAGCCTCCTCATATATAGATGAGGTGACGGCCGATTGGAACAACACACAATCTCAAACACATCTAAACCCTAATTTCGTCTACTTTTCCACGTATCTTCTCTCTCGTTCTTCGTTTGTACTTGTTCTTGCAGGGCAACGATCCGTGAGAGCTCTAGGGGCGGTAAGGTCGACCTAGGGCAGCCCATAGCCGCCGTGCGCCCAGACGGGGTCCCTCCCGGGCGTGTGGGGTTTCGGGTGCTCAAGAGCGTCCGTCGGTTGTCTTGCGTATCGCGCTACCGGACGGATCTCCTTCGACGTTAGTTGCGGTGCATCACCCCCGGCGTCGAGGGTACACGTGACGTGTTCATGTGTCAACAGAAGCCTGGTTAGCGATGCACCCACTAGGAATAAACAATCAAGTGAGCTATTATCAGTCACTCGCGGAGCTTGTAGTGAACTCAGGCGAGGAAAATAAGAAAGCACCCACTCGGAAAGTCGTCGAGTGCGCGGGTAGATCATATTGTCGAATACTTGTTGAGTCTTTTTCGAGTAGTCACTCGAATGCTTTACTGTCTTCAGGTTCAAGGAGCACAGGAACTCGGAAAGTATGTTGTTTCTGCTGGTGCGAGTGATCACTCGAGCACGTCTTTATCTTCTGGGTGAGGGAGCACCCGAACTCGAATAAGGATACTCCCGATGGGAGTAAGAGATTTTTTAAAAATCAGAAAATTTGGACATCCCGAAATAGGTAGCTTTTGGAGTCTTTTCTTCTTCCAATTGTTTTTATCTTGATCCGTCCCTCTTGAGATATCACGCTGATATGCATTTTCATGCTGTTTGGTGACCTATGATGATGCTTGCTTCTTTGATCCGTCGCGTCTTCTGGCTAGTCATAATGATGATTTGGACGTCGTGCTACCTGGTGCCTGTTGGATTTCCAAGGCTTGTATGGGAAACAGGCGAGACTTGACGTGTCCTTTCAATAGTGCTGACCGTGTGAAGGCATCTTGACTTGGAATTCGTAACGCCCGGCCCGTTTGGTCTCTAATGTAATGATGGCGCCGCCTGGGCTTATGCGTGTTTTCCCTGGTTTGCCCTTGGATTGTGTTATAAATACCTCCTGTGGTTGCCTGTCCTTGGCATCCATTCTTCGCATCTTTCTCTTCTGCTTCTTCTTCATATGGCGCCCAAGCGTGGTGGTGGTGGTGTGACTGGGCGAGGTCGTGGCCGTCGTGGCCGTGGTGGCCGCACGCCTCGCTCTTCACGCGGTGGATGTCGTGGTGTTGCGTCGGCTCCTTCTTCTTCTTCCATGGAAGAGGTTTTTTGGCGCTATGATTTTCTTTTGCGTGTTCTTAGCCGGACCGCTCCCCGGATTCCTCTTCCGTTCTCGTTTTCCTCCATTGCTTCTGAGCTTAATTAGAGGGGTCTCTGGCTCCGTCTTCATGGATGCGCTCAGTATTCTTCTTGGGTGGAGTTGGAGGTTGATAATTCATCCTTGATTTTCCTTGGATCTGGCTGGAGGTCGTTTTCTCGTCGGTTGAATCTGCGTGACGGAGATAGCCTTTGCTGTTGTTTTGATGGTGAAGGTACTCTTAATGTTCGTGCATTTGATGCCCGTGGAAATAGTCTGGATCCATACTGGGAGGAAACAAGCAGGGGCACTTCCGATGGGTCGAGTGGTGGTTCGCCTGCTTCTCCCGTGACTTCATCTTCGGCCGATTCCTCGGCTGATGGTGCTCGCTCTTCTAGTTCTAAATATGAGCTGGACGTCAAGCCGGTCGACAAGCGGCTTCGTCAGTAGGTGAGGCACCTTGTAGAACTGGAGGACGACAACCTGCTTTTTCGCGGACTGGGTTGCTACTTTGTCTGTGGTGATGGTCATCAAGTTGTGGTATGAAAGTGCCATTTATCTCATCATGAGCATACATGTAGAAGTCATAATTCGTTGGGATAGTTGTAACCCGTCTGGTAGTTGCTCGAGTCCTTTTGTAGCGATAACTGTCATTTGACTCTTTTGTAATGAAAACTGTCCTCGACCCCTTTGTAATGGAAATTTTCCTCGACTCCTTTGTAATGGAAATTGTCCTCGACTCCTTTGTAAGGAAGAACTTTCTTCGACAACTTTGTAATGGAAGCTGTCCTCGGCCCCTTTGTAATAAAATTTTCCTCGACTCCTTTGTAATGAAATTTTCCTTCGGGTGCGTGGCAGCGCTCCCGGTGGGAGTAGCCCCCGAGGCTACATTTGATTTGTAGAATCAGGCATAGGCTGTGATTTTTGTCTACCTGGACTGTCCTTTCCCGTTGCTATTTTATTCCAAGTTTTTGATCGGGTGCGCGGCAGCGCTCCCAATAGGAGTAGCCCCCGAGTCTTTAGGTGATCTCTTGCGATCAGGTGAAGACTAAATAACTTTGTGTTTTTCGATATGATTCTTTTTGCGGAAAACTCTTGGTGAGTCGGAGGGGATCTTGTGTTCTGGCTTCCCGGTGCTTGCGGATGAGGTCGCGTTTCAGCGAGGATAGCGTCTCTCGGGGCGGGGGGGTTATGCTCGAGCCCCCGAGTGCTTTTAAGTATAGTCGCATGTGCGAGGATAGCGTCTCTCGGGGGCTGTTTTATGCTCGAGCCCCCAAGTGCTTTTAAGTAAAGTCGCATGAGCGAGAATAGAGTCTCTCGGGGGGAGTTTTATGCTCGAGCCCCCGAGTGCTTTTAAGTATAGTCGCATGAGCGAGGATAGCGTCTCTCGGGGGGAGTTTTATGCTCGAGCCCCCGAGTGCTTTTAAGTATAGTTGCATGAGCGAGGATAGCGTCTCTCGGGGGGAGTTTTATGCTCGAGCCCCCGAGTGCTTTTAAGTATAGTCGCATGAGCGAGGATAACGTCTCTCGGGGGGAGTTTTATGCTCGAGCCCCCGAGTGCTTTTGAGTAAGGTGTTTGTGCAGAATTATTTTATTTCTTCGAGATTTACATGGGTTGTCGATCGGTGCTGCTGCCGATGTCTCTGACAATGCCTAGAGGACTATGGGTAGAACAGGCGTAGGTTCGCTACGTTCCATGGATTTCCCACGTCCTCATTGGTTTTGGGGTTCTTCAACCTGTATGCGCCTCCTCCTATGACTTCCGAGATTATGAACGGACCCTCCCATTGCGGGGCAAGCTTGTGCACTTTTTCCTGTATTAGCCGTAACACGAGGTCTCCTTTGGTGAACGTTCTGGTCCACAGGCGACTGCTTTGATATGTGCGCAGTTTGTCCTGGTATCCTTCAGATCTTGTGATGGCTGTGTCCCGTGCTTCATCTGGTGTGTCTTTGTCGTTCTGCAGCGCTTCTTCTTCCTCTTCCTCTTCGTACCCTGAGATTCTGGGGGATCCAAATTTTAAGTCGTGCGGCAGTACTGCTTCTGACCCGTATACCAAGAAGAAAGGTGTATACTGGGTTGAGTTGTTTGGGGTGGTGTGCATGCTCCATAGTACTGCGGGAAGTTCCTCTACCCAGTTGCCTGCGGCTTGCTCTAGTGGTACTAGGAGTGGTTTCTTTATTCCTCCGCATACTAGGTTGTTTGTTTTTTCCACTTGGCCGTTGGACTGTGGGTGTGCGACTGATGCGTAGTTGATTTTGATGCCCAACTCTTGACAGAAGTTTTGGAATTCTGCTGTTGTGAAGTTTTTACCATTTTATGTGATGATGTTGTGTGGTACTCCGAATCTTAAGATGATTGACTAGATGAAGTTAACTGCCGTGAGGGTTGTTGAGCTAGTGATTGGTACTGCTTCGATCCATTTGGTGAACTTGTCGACTGCGACTAGTAGGTGTGTTCATCCTCCTTTTGAGGATTTCTTGAGTGGGCCTACCATGTCGAGTTCCCATGTGACAAATGGCCACGATAACGGTATGATTTTGAGTTCCGATGCTGGGGCATGTGGCCTGCTGGCGAACTTTTGGCAGGCAATGCAACGCCGTACGATATCCTCTGCATTTCTCATAGCGGTCGGCCAATAGAAACCTGCTCTAAAGGCCTTGGCCACGAGTGCTCGACTGCTCGCGTGCTGTCCGCAGGTGCTTTCGTGGATCTCGAGCAGCAGAGCTTTGCCGTCTTCTTCATCTATACACTTTTGGAGGGCCTGAGAAATGTTGCGCTTATAGAGCTGTCTGTTGATTACTGTGAATGCTTTAGATCGTCGACTGATGTGTCGGGCTTCTGCAACGTCTTGTGGTAGGGTGCCGTCGATTAGGAATCGAAGGAAAGTTTTTGCCCAGGCTGGGTCTTCGAGTGCTGCTAGTTCTTCGGCTTCGGTTGCTTGGCTGCTTGTGCGGTCAGCTGTGCCTGTTGCTGCCACCTATGCTGGTTCATTTGTGTCATCTTCCTCTGCGACTACCTTGGGTTCCGCTGGGTTTGCTTTGATTGAACTCTGGTGGATGCTCTCAAGGAAAACACCTGGTGGTATTGGTCCTCGAGTCGATCCGATGTTCGCAAGTTCATCGGCTTCTGTGTTATTTGCTCTAGGGATGTAGTTGAGTTCGCAGCCGTCGAATCCTCCCTCTAGTGTGTTATAGAGCTTCTGGTAGTCTGTCATGTTACCGCGACTGCGTTACAGTCTCTCATTGCCTGCTTGACGACGATGTTGGAGTCGTCATAGATCGAGACGCGAGTGGCGCCGCAAGTTTTTTCCATGCGCATACCGTGGAGTAGTGCCTCGTATTCTGCTTCGTTGTTGGAGGCATTGCTGAAGTTGATCTGGAGGATGTATTTGAGCTTCGTTCCATTGGGGGAGACTAGTACAACGCCTGCTCCGGCTCCTTGTTGTCTTTTGGATCCATCAAAATACATCGTCCATGAGTTGGACAAGTCTGGGGGACCTAGTGTTTGGACCTCTGCTGTAACACCCTCAGAATAAGTAACAGTAATTACTACAGTGATTCCACTGTTAGTGATCATTACTTTTGATGATCAAGCCTTGAACACCTTTGATCACAGATCATTGAAATTCCAACCCTGATAAAATTTTCAAATAAATGTGGATTGTAAATCTTGCTCCAACGATTGTGGATGCATGTCAATCAACATGGCCATGGTTAAACCAAATCCAACTAGTCATTTGAATAATCCTAAGTCCATGATAGTTGTGAAACCAAATAGGGTTGGCTTATCCAAAATTGCCATGAAGTTTAAAATGAAAAATGAAAATCCTAGTTAAACCAAAATGTTGGGATCTGTCTATAAAATTTTCCTAGCAATAATTAGGCCATGATAATATGGTTATGGTTATGGTTATTTTAATTAAAGTGGTTAGGTAATAATAGAAGTTAAACAATAGCTTGGGTAATAATTAAATTACCATGGGATAATAATAACAAGTGGAAAATTAAAGTTTATTTAAAAAAATTGTGGGACCAATTTTGTCAAATACCAAATAATCAGTAGGTTATATGAAAATAGAAATGATATTTTATTAACCAAATTAAATAATGTAGATCAATATAAGCAATAGCCATAATACCTCCATTTAATGATTTATGAATTAAATAAAATTTAAATAATTTTAGTTCTGGTCCATACCTTTTATAATAGTGTTCTATTGTGCAACAATGTTTTTGAAACATATTTTATGCTGTAGAAACTTATCCAGTGCATTATGCTAAAATAAAAGATAGAACAAATGAAAAGAAAACAAAAATTAGAAAAAAACCTTAAAAAACGCATGTGGGCAAGGCCCCCTGGCCCAGCCCACCCCAACCCCTTTCTCTCCCCTCGTCATCTTCCCTGTTCCCCCTCCCCCGCGCACAGGGCGCCATGGCAGAGGGCCATGCCGCGCCGGCCCCCTCCTACCTGCCCCCCTCCTCCCTCACCTGCTCCGTCATGGAGATAAGGCCTTCTCCACCTGCTCCTCACCCCCTTGCCATTTTACCCTCCCCCCTCGTGGCCCCTGCTTCTTCCTCGCGTGACCCGAGCGTGACCGTGGGCACGCCGCCACAACCGACGCAGCCACCGTCCACCTTCGGCCCGGCCGTCTTGTCCAGGAGCTCTCCCGCGCCCGACTCCTTCTTCCTGCGCCCCCAATCGAATCCGGCGCCCACTGGAGCCTCGCAATCGAGCTCGTTTTCCCTGCCACGGCGGCCGCGCCATTAACGCCATGGAGCTCCACCCCGACCGCCGTCGGCCTCCCCAAGCCCTCTCCCGCCTCCGCTGTGAGACACTTCATCCAACACCCCCCTTTTCCCTTCCGTTTTTCCGCTAGTTCGCCGTGCCCGCACGGCAAGTGCTCTGTCCACCGCCGTACTCGACGCAGCCGTCGCTACGGTCCGTCTCAAGTCGCGCTAATGACACAAACGGGTGCGGCTCGTCGTTCTGCTCGCATAGGATCCAACGGCGGTAGATTTGGTGCATCGTGGCGGGCAAATGGCCGCCGCCGGCCTCCCTGTGGCCTCACCGCCATGTTTCCTTTCGCTGGCGTGCATGCATGGCTCGGCCAGTGGGCTAACCCCCACTGACAGATGCCCCCCCTTCTAATCCCCCTGTTTAATCTTAATGAAAAAGTATTAAGTTAGAAAACTCAGAGGATGACACACGAACCCCACCAACTTAACTCTTTGATTAAAAGTTAATAACAAAACTGTTGGGCTGACATGTGGGACCCCACTGTCAGTGTAGTTAATTAAAATGGAATAAAATGAATAAGTCTATGACAGCTGGACCCCACTAATATTCAGATTTAATTAAATCAATTTATCAATACATAGAATGACATGTGGGTCCAGTGGATATTTTTGATTTAATAAAATGTTTTGTTGTACCGTGTGGCTGACATGTGGACCCTCTTGCTTTTTAATAAATTAAATTGATTTAAATTTCTTTTGTGTATGACATAGGGGTCCCACCTGTCAGCACTGTTTTGGATAAGTTTGTGTATAATTTTGGTATTTAAATAATAAAAGAAATTCTAGAAATTCATTTAAATTGATTTAAAACTTTAAAATTCAATATCTTTTAAACCGTAATTCAGATTAAAAAACTTTATACATCAAAATTGATCAGAAAAATATTATGAATACGAATACGCTATCTGTATGTGTACGACCTCCCTCTAACACAACGAACATCGAATCGTCCCCCTCCGGACCGTCTGTCCGATGATTTGTCCGGTACTGTTAAAGTATCCGGATGAATTTATTATTAACACAAAAGTTGTTCAGAATAGCTCAACTAACCCGGATACACAATCCACACATTTGTCGGATGTCCACGACACCTCCGGCATGAACCCTTCCCCCTCCGGACACCCTGTCCGGTAATCACCCGGAGCTGGTATGTCATCCCCGGATGAATTCCCGCACCGAGCAATACACATTGCACTGCGTTAGAGCCCCGTTTCCTTGTATCTACTATGTCATACATTTTTATTTCTGTTATTGTTGTGTATTTACTGTTTCTCCCCCGCTTATTCTCCGGTAGACCCCGGTGTTGCCGCCGACTACACCGTTGCCGAGTACGACTACTTCGTCGACGAACATACTGCTATTGTCGAGCTTCCAGGCAAGCAGAGCCATTCTCTTCCCCAGATATCGCCTATCTTTCCGTACATTTCTTTCACTGGGCATTGTTTCTGCTGCTGCTACGTTGCTTATCTATTCAATTGCATAGCCTGTCATTGTAGCCCCTTGATGTACCTTCCTTTAATCCAATGCTGCCTATTATTACTTATGCATTATTCAGCAGTGAGCCCTGCGCATTGTTAGCTAGAATTAGATAGCGGGTTGTGATCACTCTGGGAGTGATCACGGAAATGATATATTACAACTTCAACAGGTACGGATCAATGCAGACGCCCTAGGGAACCTACAACGGCGAGACTCTGCCGAGTCGCTTCGAGTTTGGCTTATGAGTGGAATGGTATGAGGTTTACCTCTTTAGTTCATTCCGCTGATGCCTCTGTCAAACCTCTTTAAGTGTGCCATCGAGGGTGATACCTCCTGGTTTCACATAAGGGTAGGAACTCGAACCAACTGGTGTCCTTAAAGGTAAGAAGTCGGGCGACCCAACGGTGCCCGCGAGAGGTATTGTGACGGGACGACAGGGAGGGTACGACCAGTGTACCGGTGTGCTTGGCCCCTTATCGTTGGCCGCGAGAGTTACCAAACCACGAAAGTCGAGCTCCTCCAGTAGCACAGGCGAGACAAGGTAAGGAGACGGTTCACCTTGTTGGTAACCGCAGTGACTTGGTGGGACGACGGGGCAGGCACCGATGTACTGGTGGTCCTGGCTGCTGTCGTTGTCCGCGGGTCAGTTAAGTCAAGGCAACGATAACGGTTGTCACGCAGGTTAATTAAAATGCTAAATGGTTCAGAGAATGTCTTGAGTTGGCTATATGCCATGTACGAACTACCTACCCGTGGGAATTACGAGTTATGGGCTCCTCTGCTTCGTAGTTTCGTCTAAGGACTCTTCAGACGTCAGCAGTACCGCGGCCTGCGCCGGGAAGTGGTGTTGTCTTATTTTCTCGCGTGGTGGTGTCTTATTTGGATTTGCTTTAACTTCACCGGCCAGCCTCGCACCGTGCAGGAGTACGTCGGGGTTAGGGTCCAAAGCCCCGCGTACATAGGATATACTCCGGCGGATGACTTCTCTGTTGAGTTTGAAAGATGGGCTATGAAGTATCGGATAGCCTCGGTGGAGCGTTCCCTAACAAGGTTCCCGCCACCCTGGAGATCCGTGCATGTAGTGTAACACAAGTGCACCCCTGCAGGGAAGGTTAATCTATTCGAATAGCCGTGTCCACGGTAACAGGACGCTTTATCCTGAAGCTGGATCTTACCACTACAAACTATTACTATTAAACTGTATGGTTCCGGGTTTGCTTCCTCGCAGGGGAGTCGAGGAGGGAACTCGGAGGCATTGTTAATTATTACAACTTATTATTATACAATGCTGCAACAACTTCTGCTGCATTATTACTTTATGCTTTATATAAACTGTTGGCTGATTCTTACCTAATGCTGCAAGACATCGTCGGAAGATGCTATTCTTCGATAGGCCTAGCTTCTTACCCTTATTCTGATTTCTATCTTGCAGTCCACTATATACAACCTCTTCTTTCCGTTGATACAATGCATAATGCTTAGTAGCGGACGTAAGACTCACGGGTATGCTAGATACTCACCTGCTTTATTTTCTCCTTTTATTGTTTTGCCTGATCGTCCGCTGCAGTCGACGTTGGGTCCTTGGATTCCAGGAGCAGGAGATCCCCGATGCCGACCACCGCAACGTGAAGATCCCCGATGCCTTCTACGACGTCGAGTTCCCCTTTGACCAGGAGTAGTTTGGAGGTTCCCAGGCAGGAGGCCTCGCCTTTTCGATCGTTGTTGTTTATGTGCTAGCCTTCTTAAGGAAACCTTGTATCCCTGTGTCTGTACTCAGATACTTTTTCTTCCGCTGACTTTGTGCTCTCGAGCTGTTGTATTCGAGCCCTCTTGGCCCCTGGCTTGTATTAAACAGCTTGTATTATTTTATTTGTAGAGTTGTGTTGTGATATCTCACCGTGAGTCCCTGATCTCGATCGTGTACCTTGCGTGTATGATTACTGTACACGGTCTGATTTTTGGGGCGTCACAAGTTGGTATCAGAGCCGACTGCCTGTAGGAAGCCCCTAACCACTCCTCGGTCGAAGTCGAGTCTAGTATTTGCAAAACTACTTGCTAACTCAATGTTTGGCTTACGGGCCCACATCGATGTCACTACGTGTGATATCTATGGTATTAGGATCCTTTTCTCCTTACCTATGCTCTTGGACTCTGCTCTCTTATCCTTGCTGGTAAGTTTTATTAACTCTGACTTTAGGTTCTCGTACCTCCTTCCTTCCGGAGAGCCCTACATTCCAGATGATCGCCTGCTTCACCTGAAGATTTCGGAGGTTAAACTCTGATAAATTCCTGAGAACCTGCGTGTTCATCGCCTTTGCAATCCCCTGCCACCGATAAGTCCGTATGGATGATTGCATCCACCTCCCGATCTGGAAAACACGATTCCCTTGTACTCAAGCATCGCATTATTCCGATGCTTCTATCACTCGATGCCTTTGCATTCTTTCTCCTCCCGATTGAGTGCCGATACTCACATCGGATCCTTTGCGAACCATTCGACCTTTTCGTGGGTTATAATCCGACTAATCTTACGTGGCTTATTCCATGTGTCAATTGGATTCACCGTGTGAAATACCATCCCTGACCCTCGGTGATTTTTGTTATCGTCGACAACCTCCCTCGACTCCGTGCCAATACAACTTGGCCGTGTATATCGTGTTGTGCTTTCCCTTGGGAAAGATATACACCTGATACTTGTGTATCATCACATCTTCCTTTCCATTGGTTTCTTTAAACTTTCTTCTAATATATCTTATCTGAGCAGTGATAATTCACCTGCTTATGTAAACACCTCGGTGTATAACCTCGTCAGTAACCCCTTGTTGCCATTGTTGATGACATTTCGATAGCCACCGGGACAAGAACTTTGCCAATTGGTCCGCCTCGTATTAACGAGCAGGAAAATGGTTCTCAATGTCCACTGCTCCTGGTACCGATATTGTTGCCGACATACCTGACAAGTTGTTCTATGACAATCCTTGTGTCGTGATCGCATAATATGCCACCACTCTAAGCCATAGTTCCACAGGACCGAAACCTGACTCTTGTCATCGACCTTGTGATATTCCGTCCGAGATCATACTCGGTGCTTGTGCCTGATGATCGGGGCCCCATTCCCACCATCCGTCATCGGCACCGAATACGTGCCTATCCGCTTAAAACTTCTCTCGACGTACTTCCCTGAGCTTAAACTCTGAAGGACTTTGTACCCCATAACCTTGAGCAACCCCATTCGATTGACCTTGTGTCGATCCGACCCCCCTTAAGCTTTATCTCTTAACTGGTTCGTAAGTACGATGAAGCCCTCGAAGAAAGGATAAAAACTCATCGAGATGCCCCGACGCAGTGCAATGAAGAGATCAACGTGAAGGATTAATTTCTTCGGGTAGGGAAACAAGAACCAGAAGATTTGTTAGAAGGAGAAACCGGAACCTTGCCCCTCACCCTACTTTTAATTCTCGGGACGAGAATTCTTTGTAGTGGTGGAGATTTGTAACACCCTCAGAATCAGTAACAGTAATCACTACAGTGATTCCACTGTTAGTGATCATTACTGTTGATGATCAAGCCTTGAACACCTTTGATCACAGCTCATTGAAATTCCAACCCTGATAAAAATTTCAAATAAATGTGGATTGTAAATCTTGCTCCAAGGATTGTGGATGCATGTCAATCAACTTGGCCATGGTTAAACCAAATCCAACTAGTCATTTGAATAATCCTAAGTCCATGATAGTTGTGAAACCAAATAGGGTTGGCTTATCCAAAATTGCCATTAAGTTTAAAATGAAAAATGAAAATCCTAGTTAAACCAAAATGTTGGGATCTGTCTATAAAATTTTCCTAGCAATAATTAGGCCATGTTAATATGGTTATGGTTATTTTAATTAAAGTGGTTAGGTAATAGTTAAACAATAGCTTTGGTAATAATTAAATTACCATGGGATAATAATAACAAGTGGAAAATTAAAGTTTATTTAAAAAAATTGTGGGACCAATTTTGTCAAATACCAAATAATCAGTAGGTTATATGAAAATAGAAATGATATTTTATTAACCAAATTAAATAATGTAGATCAATATAAGCAATAGCCATAATACCTCCATTTAATGATTTATGAATTAAATAAAATTTAAATAATTTTAGTTCTGGTCCATACCTTTTATAATAGTGTTCTATTGTGCAACAATGTTTTTGAAACATATTTTATGCTGTAGAAACTTATCAAATGCATTAAGCTAAAATAAAAGAGAGGACAAATGAAAAGAAAAACAAATTAGAAAAAACCTAAAAAAACGCATGTGGGCAAGGCCCCCTGGCCCAGCCCACCCCAACCCATTTCTCTCCCCTTGTCATCTTCCATGTTCCCCCGTCCCCCACGCACAGGGCGCCATGGCAGAGGGCCATGACGCGCCGGCCCCCTCCTACCTGCCCCCTCCTCCCTCACCTGCTCCCTCATGGAGATAAGGCCTTCTCCACCTTCTCGTCACCCCCTGGCCATTTTCCCCTCCCCCCTTGCGCCCCCTGCTTCTTCCTCGCGTGACCTGAGCGTGACCGTGGGCACGCCGCCGCAACCGACGCGGCCACCGTCCACCTCCGGCCCGGCCGTCTTGTCCAGGAGCTCTCCCGCGCCCGACTCCGTCTTCTTGCGCCCCCAATCGAAGCCGGCGCCCACTGGAGCCTCGCAATCGAGCTCGTTTTCCCTGCCACGGCGGCCGCGCCATTGACGCCGTGGAGCTCCACCCCGACCGCCGTCGGCCTCCCCAAGCCCTCTCCCGCCTCCGTTGTGAGCCACTTCATCCAGCGCCCCCTTTCCCTTCAGTTTTGCCGCTAGTTCGCCGTGCCCGCGCGGCAAGTGCTCCGTCCACCGCCATACTCGACGCAGCCGTCGCTACGGTCCTTCTCAACACGCGCTAATGACACATGCAGGTGCGGCTCGTCGTTCTGCCCGCATAGGATCCAACGACAAATGGGCAAATGGCCGCCGCCGGCGTCCCTGTGGCCTCGCCGCCGTGTTTCCCTTCGCCGGCGTGCACGCATGGCTCGGCCAGTGGGCTAACCCCCACTTACAGATGCCCCCCCCTTCTAATCCCCCTGTTTAATCTTAATGAAAAACTATTAAGTTAGAAAACTCAGAGGATGACACACGGACCCCACCAACTTAACTCTTTGATTAAAAGTTAATAATAAAACTGTTGGGCTGACATGTGGGACCCCACTGTCAGTGTAGTTAATTAAAATGGAATAAAATGAATAATTCTATGACGGCTGGAACCCACTAATATTCAGATTTAATTAAATCAATTTATCAATACAGAGAATGACATGTGGGTCCAGTGGATATTTTTGATTTAATAAAATGTTTTGTTGTACTGTGTGGCTGACATGTGGACCCTCTTGCTTTTTAATAAATTAAATTGATTTAAATTGCTTTTGTGTATGACATAGGGGTCCCACCTGTCAGCACTGTTTTGGATATGTTTGTGGATAATGTTGCTATTTAAATAATAAAAGAAATTCCAGAAATTCATTTAAATTGATTTAAAACTTTAAAATTCAATATCTTTTAAACTGTAATTCAGATTAAAAAACTTTATACATCAAAATTGAACAAAAAAATATAACGAATACGAATACGCTATCCGTATGTCTACCACCTCCCTCTAACACAACGAACATCGAACCGTCCCCCTCCGGACCGTCTGTCCGATGATTTGTCCGGTACTGTTAAAGTATCCGGATGAATTTATTATTAACACGAAAGTTGTTCAGAATAGCTCAACTAACCCGGATACACCATCCACACATTTGTCGGATGTCCACGACACCTCCGGCATGAACCCTTCCCCCTCCGGACACCCTGTCCGGTAATCACCCGGAGCCGGTATGTCATCCCCGGATGAATTCCCGCTCCGAGAAATACACATTGCATTGCGTTAGAGCCATGTTGCCTTGTATCTACTATGTCATACATTTGTATTGCTATTATTGTTGTGTATTTACTGTTTCTCCCCCCGCTTATTCTCCGGTAGACCCCGGTGTTGCCGCCGACTACACCGTTGCCGAGTACGACTACTTCGTCGACGATCGTACCGCTACTGTCGAGCTTCCAGGCAAGCAGAGCCATTCTCTTCCCCAGATATCGCCTATCTTTCCATACATTTCTTGCACTAGCCATTGTTACTGCTTCTGCTACGTTGCTTACCTATTCCATTGCATAGCCTGTCATTGTAGCCCCTTGATGTACCTTCCTTTAATCCTATGCTGCCTATTATTACATATGCATTATTCAGCAGTGAGCCCTGCGCATTGTTAGCTAGGATTAGATAGCGGGTTGTGATCACTCTGGGAATGATCACGGAAATGATATATTACAACTGCAACAGGTACGGATCAATGCAGACGCCCTAGGGAACTAACAACGGCGAGACTCTGCCGAGTCGCTTCGAGTTTGGCTTACGAGTGGAATGGACTCGTATTTCACTCTCGTCGGCTCAGTAGAGTAGCATCACTGGGATGATATGAGGTTTACCT
The DNA here is from genome assembly GCA_950022295.1 of Bromus sterilis. NCBI lineage: Eukaryota > Viridiplantae > Streptophyta > Magnoliopsida > Poales > Poaceae > Bromus > Bromus sterilis. The sequence goes on from OX465599.1 coordinate 119,914,849, forward strand.
CTTTAGTTCATTCCGTTGATGCCTCTGTCAAACCTCTTTAAGTGTGCCGTCGAGGGTGCTACCTCCTGGTTTCACTTAACGGTATGAACTTGAACCAACTGGTGTCCTTAAAGGTAAGAAGTCGGGCGACCCAATGTTGCCCGCGAGAGGTATTGTGACGGGACGACAGGGAGGGTACGACCAGTGTACCGGTGTGCTTGGCCCCTGATCGTTGGCCGCGAGAGTTACCAAACCACGAAAGTCGAGCTCCTCCAGGAGCACACGCGAGACAAGGTAAGGAGACGGTTCACCTTGTTGGTAACCGCAGTGACTTGGTGGGACGACGGGGCAGGCACTGATGTACTGGTGATCCTGGCTGCTGTCGTTGTCCGCGGGTCAGATAAGTCGAGGCAACGATAACGGTTGTCACACAGGTTAATTAAAATGATAAATGGTTCAGTGAATGCCTTGAGTTGGCTATATGCCATGTACGCACTACCTACCCGTGGGAATTACGAGTTATGGGCTCCTCTGCTTCGTAGTGTCGTCCGAGGACTCTTCAGACGTCAGCAGTACCGCGGCCTGCGCCGGGAAGTGGTGTTGTCTTATTTGCTCGCGCGATGGTGTCTTATTTGGATTTGCTTTAACTTCACCGGCCAGCCTCGCACCGTGCAGGAGTATGTCGGGGTTAGGGTCCAAAGCCCCGCGTACATAGGATATAGTCCGGCGGATGACCTCTCTGTTCAGTTTGAAAGATGGGCTATGAAGTGTCGGATAGCCTCGGTGGAGCGTTCCCTAACAAGGTTCCCGCCACCCTGGAGATTCGTGCATGTAGTGTAACACAAGTGCACCCCTGCAGGGAAGATTAATCTATTCGAATAGCCGTGTCCACGGTAACAGGACGCTTTATTCTGAAGCTGGATCTTACCACTACAAACTATTACTATTAAACTGTATGGTTCCGGGTTTGCTTCCTCGCAGGGGAATCGAGGAGGGAACTCGGAGGCATTGTTAATTATTACAACTTATTATTATACAATGTTGCAGCAACTTCTGCTGCATTGTTACTTTACGCTTTATATAAACTGTTGGCTGATTCTTACCTGATGCTGCAAGACATCGTCGGAAGATGCTAGTCTTCGATAGGCCTAGCTTCTTACCCTTATTCTGATTTCTATCTTGGAGTCCACTATATACAACCTCTTCTTTCCGTTGATAGAATACATAATGCTTAGTAGCGGACGTAAGACTCGCGGGTATGCTAAATACTCACCTGCTTTATTTCCTCCTTTTATTGTTTTGCCTGATCGGCCGCTGCAGTCGACGTTGGATCCCTGGAGTCCAAGAGCAGGAGATCCCCGATGCCGACCACCGCAACGTGAAGATCCCCGATGCCTTCTACGACGTCGAGTTCCCCTTTGACCAGGAGTAGTTTGGAGGTTCACACGCAGGAGGCCTCGCCTTTCCGATCGTTGTTGTTTATGTGCTAGCCTTCTTAAGGCAACCTTGTATCCCTGTGTCTGTACTCAGATACTTTTGCTTCCGCTAACTTTGTGCTGTCGAGCTGTTGTATTCGAGCCCTCGTGGCCCCTGGCTTGTATTAAACAGCTTGTATTATTTTATTTGTAGAGTTGTGTTGTGATATCTCACCGTGAGTCCCTGATCTCAATCGTGTACCTTGCGTGTATGATTACTGTACATGGTCTGATTTTGGGGGCGTCACATCTGCCCACTCGACCAGGAAGTCTGGGAGTACTTGGGCTTTGATTGCTGTTGGGTTTTTGAACTGCAGATCTCGCGGGCTGAGCTCCATGTTCCACTCAGCGATTCGGCCGGTCGCTCCGGGATTGTTGAGGATGTCTGCGAGTGGTGCACTGCTCACGATTGTGATGGAATGTTCGTCGAAGTAGTGCGATACTTTCCTGGAGGTCATGATAATGGCGAGCAGTAGCTTCTGGTAGTGCGGGTACCATTGTTGTGGCTTTGTGAGCAGCGTGCTGAGGTAGTAGATTGCTCTTTGTATGCTCTGGATTCTGCCTTCTTCTGCGCGCTCCATGACGAGCACCGTGCTCACGACACTGCTGCGTGATGCTATGTAGAGGTACAACTTCTCCCGTTCTTTAGGCACCGCCAAGATTGGTGGGGTCGAGACGGGTTTCTTTAGGTCTGCGAATACATTGCGGGCGTCCTCGGTCCACTCAAATTTTTCTCCTTTTCTCAGCAGTTTGTAGAACGGTAAGGTCCTTTCTCCTAGACTGCTGATGAAACGGCTCAATGCTGTGAGCTTTCCTGTGAGCTGCTGCACGGCTCTGATGTTGGTTGGCCTTTGCATCTTGTCAATTGCTTGGACCTTTTCGGGGTTTGCTTCGATTCCTCGGGCAGAGACCATGTACCCGAGTAGTTTTCCGGCTGGGACGCCGAACACACACTTTTTTGGGTTGAGCTTGATTATGTACTTGTTGAGGGCCGCGAATGTTTCATGGAGGTCGTCGAGTAGCGTGTTTGCACTGTAGGTTTTGATGACAATGTCGTCTACATAGACCTAGACGTTTCTTCCAATCTGGTCTCTCATGCATGCTTGCATCATTCGCTGGTACGTGGCTCCTGCATTTTTAGGCCAAAGGGCATTGTTTGATAGCAGAATACGCCATAGGGGGTTATGAACGAGGTGTGCTCTTCGTCTTATTCCTTCATCCTGATCTGATTGTATCCTGAGTATGCGTCGAGGAAGGATAGGAGGTCGCATCCTGCTGTGGAGTCGATTATTTGATCGATTCTCGGCAGGGGGAAGTGGTCTTTTGGGCAGTGCTTGTTGACAGGCCCATAGTCGACGCCCATTCTCGGCAGGGGGAAGTGGTCTCCTTCACCATGTCTCCCTGGGGTGGACCAACAAGAGAAACCATGTCTCCGCTGGCCCAAGTTGTTTGCAATCTGCCGGCCGCGGACCAGTCACACACACGTTTCAAATGGTAAATCATCTTGGGCCACCACTATAAATGTTTGAAGCTAGGTAGGTAAGAAGAGGGGACCCCAGAAAATCCCACACGCGGTTAGGCACGCTCAGTCTTAAAACCAATACCCGGAACTCGGATCCTAGGTGACTCGAATGGAACATAGCGTCGGAGCGGGATAGCCTAGACCTTCCATCCTTCGTCGAATATATTCAACATTTATAATAATCATATCATCAACAACAATATAATAATGTGATAGCCCAAACCAAGGAGTAACAGGGTAACATCGTAGCATCCTAAGCATGCATACTAAGCAGGGGCTGAGCAACGAGCAATAGTAACATAGCAGTACAAGGTTTGCTGGGAGGGGACATGGCTGTATCGGTTTAAAAGTGGCTATAAACATGTGGTAGGATCAAACATCGAACCTAACCTAGACTAGCATGAAAACCGCTGGTTGAAATAGAATGGATCATAAGTAATGTATAGTCCTTGCCTGTGGATAAGTCGGGTTCCGAAGGTGTAGTTGATCGCGAGCTCGCATCGTCTCCGAGAGGTACCCGCGGGAGCACACAAGAGGGTAAACACTGGAAAGCAATCAACGAGAAAGCATCTATTACTACGGAGCAAACACGAGCAAGCACCAACACGAAGGCAACACGAGACATCACACCTACCGTCGAGAGCGGTTACTAACAGGTTAAGTGGAGTATTCGTCACACACGACGATACCGCACGTTTACGGTGGTTCAAGTTGTTTACCTACAGGTGATCAACAAAGTTGTTAACATGACATAACACTCAAGCGTGGCATAGCACACAAACATGTCAAGAGGTGAAGCATGGAAATGAATTACACATAATGCTTAACACATAGGAAAAATAATCAATGCAATAGGCCTCATGGATTTGACACAAGCATCACCCAAAGTTTGAACAAAATAACAGCAGCAGTAGTTAATAGCAGATTAGCAACTTAACGATCTGGTGCCCTGTTCAACACACAAATACATATTCAAGATGACCTCCAAATAAATAACTTCCTAAATATGAACTCTAGAGCACACAAAGAACAACCAAACAAAAAAATAATCACTTCATTCGGAGCTACAAGTCAACGGGAAATCGATTTGCAAAACGGGATCATCAGCACAATTTCTACAGGACTTAGTGAAAATTCGCAGTTCTGAAAAAAAGAAAAAAACAGCTCGGGCCTCTTCTCACCATGGGCCGGCCCAATTGGCCTGGACTTGGGCTGGATCTTGCCGCTTGGGCCCTGGATTTGGTAGGCCAGCCTTTTGGAGGTGGCCCATAGGGGCGAGCGGGCGGGAGGCCGAGCCGGCCTCGTCTCCACGACGGAGACCACGGCAGCGGCGGCTACCGGCGTGGCAGACGGAGTACACGGGCAGCGGTGGCGTGGAAGCAGTCCATGGGAGGAGGTTGGTGGAGCTCCCGGGCGCATCTGAGCCGTTGGATCGGCCGCCGACGGTCCAGATCGCACGGAAGGCTAGGACTGCGAAAATGGGGTATTTTTGGGGCAATTGTGAGGGGGTGACTGCAATTTTGTTCTAGGGAGACCTTAGAAACAGGTGGGAGTGTGGTGGTCTTTATATAGCCCAGGTGGCTGGCAGTTTGCAAAAAACATCCCCGGTTTCTCTCTTGCGCGCGCGGTGTTTACGTTTCTGACCGCCGGGGGTCCGCAGGACCTCCGATTCGGATAAAACTTCGAACTGCGCGATCAGCGCGTCGAGCCGGCGGCGTTCACCTCGCGTTGGAACCGTTCTGAGAACACATCCCGGCGCGCTATAAAAATATCACGTTTACTTCTTAAACGGGGTTTTTCGTTCTGTTGGCTACGGCTGGTCTCGTGCGGGTTTCGCGACGGTGATCGGGTGAAACCCGGTGTCGCAAAGGTCGAGTGTCAGGGTGGCAAGGGTCGGTCTCCGTCCGGTACGAGATAAGAGGGGGGGAAATAATCGCCGATCGATAAATTGGGGATGCAAACACCGCAAACAAATCAGACAATCAAACAATTCACACCGAAAACAAAATTTATAATTTTTGTGAAATATTGGCTGTTACAGCGAGCAAGTTACATGCACCCCCATAGTTCCATTGGAGAGCTTTTCAGCTCATATGTGCATCTGTTGCATGGCAATCCCTACTCCTCACATCATATCTATCATTTGGCCTTCTCGCCTATGATTGTCCTCATTGATGTGAGCCTTTCTCACCCTTTTTGTCTTCCTCCTCCACCATATTTCTCTATTTTCCATCCTAAGTGTCAACTCTCATGCTTACGCTCATCCATTGCATGAGTGCTCAAAATATCGAAAAGGAGTGGATCAAATTGACTTGTACCTGGCTAGTGGTCTGGCGACGAGTCAAGATAAGATTCCTGAGAAGACCAAGTGTGAAATTTTAGTAGATTGAGTTCTCAACAAAAACTACTTTTTCTTCTCGTATTCCCTATCCCCCTTCTTGCACGCAAACACCATCTGGAGACATTCGAGTCACGGACAGCGAGAACTCTTGCACCTAATGTTCTTTCGTTGCTCGTTTCAATGCTAATATAGACTCTTGCATGTTATGACTTGAATTGAATCACATACCTTGATTACTTTACTTTCCAAAGTTCTTATATGTTTGCTAGTAGCATGTCACCATAGATTTTATGCCTGTTATCATTTACCTACTCGAGGACGAGCAGGGAATTAAGCTTGGGTGTTGATACTTCTCAAACGTATCGATAATTTCTGCTCGCTCCATGCATGTTTTGTGTGATATTGCTATGATCTAGATACACCTTCATACATTCATGATCGTATTTGGACTAACCTACTAACTCAGTGCACCCCAGTGTCAGTTCCTGTTTTCTGTTGTTTTTCTATTTCAGTTTTTCCCCATACAAAAAGTGCTCCAAACATCCGGGAAAAATCAGATAAAAAATCAGCGTGTCGGAAGCCTCGAGAACCCTGAAGGAGGGCCAGGGGCCCACCACCAGGTGACCAGGCGGCCACCAGGCGCGGCCAGGGGCCTGGCTGCGCCAGGGGGCGCCTGGATCCCTGGTGGCCCCCTGGCTGTCCCCCTTCACCTATTTATTCTCCACCACGAGAAACTTCCTAAGAGAGAACCCTATTTCGCAATCTCGCCTCTGTTCCGCCGCCGCCGCGCTTCCAAGATCGGGAGCACCGTCAGGACCCTTTCCGACACCCTGTCGGAGGGAGGGTCGACCTCCAGGAGCTTCTCCTTCACCCTGGACGCTTCCCGGATGTGCCGTGAGTAGTCTACCTTTGACCATGGGTCCGTGATCAGTAGCTATGTGATGTTCTCCTCCCCTCTTTGTTCTTCATGGTTTAGACCTCGTGAGCTGCCCTACATGATCGAGGCACATATGTAATTCTTCTGCTGTTGCTATGCTGAGTTTGATGGGATCTGATGGATTATGAGATTATGTTCAGATCGTGATAGAGTAATATATTTAGTTTTTATCTCTTATATTTTTGTTCCTAAGTAATTCTTGCATGTTCTCTGTTTTTGTTTATTGCTTTGGCCAAGTAGTAGGTAGTGACTCCAAGAGGGAACGTTATGCTCGATTGTGGGTACATGCCCCCTGATGACACGCTTGAGTGACAGAAACATGAGTCTAGGGGATGTGTTGTGGCCACAAGGGGGAAAACAATGGTGCTTGTAACCGCGGTTTAAAGGATTCTTTACTTTATGCAAAGTTATTTTTAATTAGGTTGTCTGTTGCTTTGGGCGTGCACTTTGGGTGGGGCTCGCAACTTAATACCAGCGAGATGTTCTGGATAGATATCTCAAGGTGGATGATTAGTAGTAGATGCAGATGGATTTTGGTCTACTTATTTTGGAGTACTGCCCATGCTTATGATCATCTTCCTTCTGTTGTAGAATAATTAGCATTGCGGTGCGTTTATAATCCTGTCAATTGCCAATCCGTAATTTGTTTACCTCGCATAGCAGTTTTATCGTCTTTTGGGAGAGAGACGTCACTAGTAAACATCACGGTACCCCGGTCCATATTCCCATCATTGCTTAAAAACTATTTCCTTTTCAGTATTTTCTTTCAGTTGCTATCATCATTATCATTATTCCTTGTGTGTTTGACCCTTTGTAAACAACAAGACCAGAGAGATTGACAACTTCTCTGAACTTCATTGGGAGAAAAGTTAATTTTGTCGTGTGTAGGTCCACGATAAGCAAGTGATTGCTTTCATACGGCGCATCACTTGCAGAACCACCTACTTATCATATGTCGGAGTCCTACGGGAGACAAACACTATCCTCTACATAGGAGAAATTTGCTACTATCCTACATCTCACCTTCCACTTGGGGTAACCAACGAAGGGCGAGAAGCCATTACCACTTTCACGCCAACAATCCTGCGTATGCTGCTTCGGCACCGGAAAGTTGCCAACTGTGTAAAATAAGCCAAAACAACATAAGAATAGCATCATAACATGAAATATATCAATGAATAAGAAAGAATTACTATATAAAATAGTGATGCATTTTGGACGTATCAACTCCCCCAAGCTTAGACCTCGCTTGTCCCCAAGCGATTATTGAGCTCGGTAAACCTGTCCACAAGTTTAGAGAGTGAAGTGTCGATAAATAGAATACGGATAAGAAGCACCAAGGTTTCTCCATCAAACTCAAGCATCCTCAACAGCAACCTAAACTCATAAGGTCCTTATGAGAAATTAATAACAATTATAATCAAAAGTAGGGCTGAGAGAACTCATTGAATTATGGCAAACATATTCTTGGTCAAAGGATAATGTAAGATAAAAGTTATTTCCCAATGAGTGTTGGATATTGTTGGACAAAACAATAGAGGAACTAACAAGTTTTCTAGTGTATAATAGATGGTTAGGTTCCTGAAGTTATAGGTTGGTGATAAAGCTTCAAAGAAGATTTACATATTTACCGAAGAATATCCTCTAGAGTGAACCTCATCACGGATGTCGACCCCCAAAAAGATAAGGAATCCTGAAGCACGTCTCATCGAAGGAGATGACCAAGATGGCGCAAGACTTAGTAGTTTTTGCATAGTTCTTTTTCACTTCTTTGAGTCATAGGAAAAACCGTACTATCAAGAGGGGTTTAGTAAATGTCCTTCGAAGGTTTTGGTGAAAAGACTCAGATCGAATCCAAAACTGTGAGAAGCCAGAGATGAGAAATCTCATGTGCACTAGGTAATGCTTCACCAGCGAAGACTTTGTTCTTTCGGCTCCTGAAGCATAACCAAGTCCGTGAGTCAGCTTTACTTGTTTCGCAAGTAAAGATGCGCAGTGATTAGAAATCCGACCGTTGAGGACAGGTGTTAAGCCGTCGCATCGGGTCACTTCATTCATTTTGCACCTTGGGATCGCCACCTATAAATAGGCCACCCCCGCCCTCATTGGCGGGTGGCTGCTCCAAGAATATTTTCTGACAGTGCAGAAAGAGAGAGAAACCCCACCGAAGCAAACCAAAAACCCATCCACCGAAGCATAAGTCCTATTGATCTAAGTTGATTCACTATGACTTAGGAAGAAGTTTGCTAGCCTTTTTATCTTGGAGAACTGCAATTCTCCTAGACGGTTAGAGAGTTGTTCTTCAGATAGCGAAGAGTTATTGTCGCCTCGAAGTCCAGTTTGTCAAAGGTTTCGGTGATTTCCTCAATAATCAACCACGAGTGAAGAACTGACCAAGCTCAAGGAGATTGGTGCAGTGGAGATAAGGACGGAGAGAGGTTAGCTCCTGTGTTCAATCACAAGTCCCTCCAACCAGACGTAGCACTTTGCAGAGTGTGAACTGGTCGAACAAACATCGCCGAGTCAAGAGATCGTTTTACTTTCCGCACTTAGATTCAGTTTTGCAATTTCTTCAGTGATTTGATTCAATGCAACTGATTCGATGCTTTTGATTCGCTATGTTGTGCTTCAATCTTGTTCTGCTTCACTGTTTAACTTTCTGTTGAATTCCTTCTGCTGCTATGTTATGCTTCACTTCGTAGTTTCATGCGAAAATTTGAAGTGATCATTCACCCCCTCCCCCTCTGATCACATACTTGGACTTTCAATTGGTATCGGATCTAGTCACTCTTTGTTTGGATTAACCTCCTTGAGTGTTTTGCAAGTATGTCTTTCGCAGGCATTCTCTCCGTCGAACCCATACCCGTGTTCAATGGAAAGGACTACCCATACTGGAAGGACAAAATGAAGAGAAATATCATGGCTATTAATTCTGTTACCTGGCAAGTTGTCTTATATGGAGTCACAGTCGCCGACAAGAATGCCATCACTCCTGAAGAAGCGAAGTTAATTGATCTTGATTCTGAAGTCTGGGTATTCATCACCAATCATCTGACACCAGAAAAGTATCATGAAGTGAAGAATATTCCATCTGCCAAAGGAGTCTGGGACTATCTTGAAAAGATTGGTGAAGGTGTTTCAACCCAGAAAGAAGACAGAATTGACACGCTTCGAAGTAAGTTCTATCGATTTTAGAGAAACGAGGGTGAAAAAGTCAACTCCATTTATAGCAGACTCACTGCTCTTGCTAATGAGTTGATTTCCCTCGGTGCTGATGACATTACCCCTCACTCAGTTGTAAGAACTTTGCTTCGCTCATTGGATGATTCGTTTGATCACATCGTGCTGATGATCAAGGAAAGAACTGATTTCAGACGTCTTGTTGCCGCTGATATTCTTGAGAGACTAAATACCTTTGAAATGGAAGAAGATGAGAAATGTGATATTAATGGCTCTGGAAGAAGATCACATGCTTTGAAAGCAAAAGCTTCGTGTCATTCTTCACCCGAAGTCAGTTGTTCTTCTGGTGTCGAATCTGATGATCCTGCAAGCATTGGGAAGGATTTAGCATTGATCATGAGACGCTTCAACCGCTTCCAAAGAAAAGGTTTTTCTTCACCAAGAAGAGTTATTCTTCAAGAAGCTCAAGTCACTCATCTCACCGCTCATCCTCAAGAAGCTCTCCATCGAAGGACAACTGCTGCTACAAGTGCAAGAAACCAGGTCACTACATTGTTGATTGCCCTCTGTGGGAAGCTGGAAAAAATCGAAGCATTCGCTCAGAGACTCCTCAACCAGATCCCACAGATCTTCCAGAAGCCATGAGTCCAAGAGACATGATTCCAGTTCAAGAAGAGAAAAGAAGAAAGATTCTGATGATGACAAGAGGAAGAAGTATCACAAGAAGCGTGAGGGTTCTTCATCGAAGACTCACTCGTCTCATCGAAGCAGCTCTCACCGTGCCAAGGCCTATCTGGGAAAGGAGCTGAACTCTGAAGACGAAGCCTCTGGGTCCGAAGCTGAATCAGGCTCAAGGTCTGGGTCTGGGTCCGAATCAGATGGTGCTGCTGGTTTGGCATTCGCTTCAGCAGATGCTTCACCCAAAGCTTCAAGCTCATTCTTCACCAACAACAGTAGTGAAGATGAAACTCCTGCATATTGCTTCATGGCCAAGGCGAAGGTATCTTCATCTAAAAATGCCTATGATACTTCTGATTGTTCCTCATATGATAGTGATTCGAAGATAAGCTATGCTAAACTTGCTAAAATTGCATCAATCCAACAAGATGAACTTGATTCACTAAGCAAAAGCATTAAGAAATCAGAAACTCTGTTGATCGATGAGATAGAGAAAGGTCAAACTTTAACTAATGAGCATGCTTCTCTGAAGGAGAAGTTTGAAGAATTATCCTCTCGGCATGATCTTCTTTCAGTTGAATTATGAGAAGCTCACCTATGAATTTCTGCAGAGGAAAATGGCTCTCGAAAGACTGCAAGAGGCTCGTGAAGAATTGTAAAATGTCAATCTCTCTCTCATGGCTCAACAAGGTTCTGAAGAAAATCATAAACCTGATTCGCCTTGCTTAACTTGTCTGTAATTAAGCAAAACTGATTCCAAAGGCAAAGCTCCTATTGTTATTGATGATACTAATGCCTCTGATGAGGAAAATCCTGGTGTTATCGAGGAACTCCTCAGGTTGAAAAACTTATTTGAAACAGACATGTTCAAAAGTGTGCAAGGTCACCAGTATCTTTGTGATATCCTGAGGAAGGCTCTCCTTCAGAGGAATCCCAGGAACGAGGGTGTTGCTTTCGAGAGAAAGATAAACCCTGATGGTACGTATTGGGAACCTGAGCAGTATCCTAAGACTGTTTGGGTCCTAGCGAAGGAGAAACCCATTGATATTGCTAACCTTTCAGGTTTCGACTGCAAAATGAACAAAGCCATTGTGGATGAATCACTTGATTCAAACTACAAACTCATTAAAGAAGAACAGCGAAAAGTTAAAGCGGAGTACGTTGGTACTCCTCCTAAGAATGGCTTCTATAAGAGGCAGATATGGGTGCAGAAAGCACTTATGGAAAAACTGCCTGCTAACCATACTATGCAGGGAAAGCCTTCGGTACCACCGAATCATTTCTACTCTCTAGAAACGAGAAATGATTCACTGGTGCCCGGATCAAATGTTCCGCAGAAGAAATATTATCGCACTGGTCGTTATACTTATCGTCGTCATGATAACCATACTAAGATTGCATATGCTCATTCTTATCCTAACCATTCTCAGAGGACTTACATTTATGGTGTACTTGATGGTCCACCGAAGCAATATAATCCTGTTCGCTTTAATATTGCTTCAACCAGTGCTTCAACCTCTTCTCAGTCACCTGCTCGTTTGTGGGTGGTTAAGAAGAACTAATTCTTCTATAGGGCTATGTCTCCGGTGGATCCGAATGGGTCATGGATAGTGGTTGTACAAATCATATGACCGGAGACAAGGAGTTATTCACCGAAGAAAAACTATCTCAATCTTCTCAGAAGTACATTACCTTCGGTGATAACAACAAGGGTAAAGTGTTAGGCTTGGGTAAGGTTGCCATATCGAAAGATAAGCACATTGACAAGGTTATGCTAGTCCAATCTCTTGGATATAATCTTATGTCTATTTCAAAGTTATGCGATATGGGTATGCTTGTTCTATTTTCTGCTTCGCGTTGTGTTGTCTTTTCACAGGATGATTATACAATTGTCTTCGAGGGTTACCGAAAAGGAGATTTATACATTGTTGATTTTTCTTCGGGCCCTGCTGTATCCACATGCTTAATAGCAAAAGCTCCATCTGGATGGTTATGGCATCGAAGACTTGGTCATGCAGGGATGAGAAATCTTCATAATCTAGTGAAGAAGAAGCATGTTATTGGCCTTAGTGAAGTAAAATTCGATAAGGATCGTGTCTGCAGTGCTTGTGAAGCTGGTAAAATTACGAAGAAACATCATTCAGCGAAGACTATCATGACTACCACTCGTCCTCTTGAATTGCTTCACATGGATCTTTTTTGGTCCTCAAAATTATGCAAGTCTGGGAGGAAAAAAATATGGTCTTGTTATTGTTGATGACTTCTCTCGTTACACTTGGGTTTTCTTTTTGGATGACAAGAGCAAAGTTGTTGAAATCTTCAAGTCATTCGCTAAGAGATCTCAAACGGAATATGAATTATCTCTGAAGCATATCCGAAGTGATAATGGACATGAATTCAAAAATACTCATATTGAAGATTTTCTGATGATCATGGCTTTACTCATGAGTTCTCTGCTGCTTATACACCTCAATGGAATGGTGTAGTTGAAAGGAAGAATAGAACTCTTATTGAAATGGCCAGAACTATGTTTGCTGAATACAAGACTCCTATTATGTTCTGGGCCGAAGCAATTAACATAGCATGTCATATCATCAACAAGGTTTACCTTCACAAATTCCTGAAGAAAACTTCACATGAGCTTATCACTGGTAACAAACCAAATGTTTCATACCTTAGGGTATTTGGTGCTCCTTGCTTTATTAGAGATATGAATCATAACTCCAAATTTGCCCCTAAGGCACATGAAGGTTTTCTTTTAGGTTATGGCTCAAACTCTCAACCTTAGAGAGTGTATAACTCTCACTTTGGGAAAGTTATGGAAACTGTAAATGTGAGGTTTGATGAAACTAATGGCTCTCAAAAAGAGCATTTGCCTCATGATCTAGATGAACCCCCACTTGATGAAGTGATCAGGTCCATGGCTATTGGTGAGATTCGCCCTGTTGAAGCCAATCCTCGCCAAGCTAATAGGGATGATGATGGTCCAATGTTCCCACACATAGCCCGGGGTGCTGGAGATAAACATCCTGAAGCTAATGGTGAACAGGACGAAGAAGGGCAAGGGAATGGAGGAAATGCTAATCCTGAAGGAAACGCTGAAGCTGAAGGTGAAGCAGATCCTGAAGCTGAAGCAGAACCTGAAGGTGAAGCAGATCCTGAAGCAGAAGCTGAACCTGAAGCAAATGATACTACATTATCACGAGTTTGAAGAAGAGTTGATGTTGATTCGATTCTCGAAGATATCCATCAACCAGGTCGTCCCACTACTCGATCTCGTACTCGTTTGGCTAACTTCTGTGGAAGTTTTTCTTTTCTCTCCATGCTAGAGCCTTCAAAATATGATGAAGCCATGAAGGATCCAGATTGGTTATTGGCTATGATGGAAGAACTTCACGAGTTTGAAAGGAACAAAATTTGGTCACTTGTTGACAGGCCTGATCCCACGAAGCACAATGTTATTTGCACTAAGTGGATATTTCGCAACAAGCAAGATGAAGATGGTATTGTGGTAAGAAATAAGGCTAGACTGGTAGCATAAGGGTACACCCAAATCGAAGGCATTGATTTTGGTGAAACCTATGCTCCAGTAGCCCGTCTCGAATCCATTCGTGTCATGCTTGCTTTTGCTAACCACAAAAATATATTGCTATATCAAATGGATGTCAAAAGTGATTTTCTTAATGGTGAGATAGAAGAAGAAGTGTATGTTATACAGCCACTAGGTTTTGAAGATTCAAAGAATCCTGATATGGTGTACAGGCTTCACAAAACCCTGTATGTACTGAAGCAAGCACTTCGTGCTTGGTATGAAACATTGAAGGATTTCCTCCTGAAGAAAGGCTTCAAACCTGGAACCACTGACCCCACTCTTTTCAATCGATCATATAACAATGATCTATTTGTGTGTTAGATATATGTAGATGATATTATCTTTGGTTGCACTAACACTGAAATCAGCGAAGAATTTGCAAGGATGATGTCGAAGAAATACGAGATGTCCATGATGGGTGAATTGAAGTTTTTCCTTGGACTTCAGATTCGCCAACAGAAGAATGGTACCTTTATTTCACAAGAAAAATATTTGAAGGATTTCCTGAAGAAATTTGATCTTACTGAATGCAAGACTATCAGAACAACAATGCCAACAAATGGTTTTCTCGATGCTGATGAGAAAGGGAAACCCTTCGATCAGAAGAAGTATCGGTCGATGATAGGTTCACTCTTATACTTATGTGCATCTAGACCTGACATTATGCTATCAGTTTGTATTTGTGCTCATTTTTAGGCAAATCCGAAGGAATCACATCATACCGCAGTAAAACGAATCCTTCGATATCTAGCACATACTCCTTCATTAGGACTTTGGTATCCCAAAGGAACTCAGTTTGACTTGATTGGATATTCCGATTCAGACTGGGCTGGTGATAGAGTTGACAGGAAATCTACCTCGGGCACTTGTCATTTCCATGTAGATCTCTTGTGTGTTGGGCTTCAAAGAAACAAAACTGTGTCTCAATATCTACTGCTTAAGTCGAATACATTACTGCTGGCTCATGCTGCACTCAGATACTTTGGCTTAAGCAAACGCTGAAAGATTATGGTATTTATGTGAAGAAAATCCCTTTTCTTTGTGATAATGAGAGTGCTATCAAAATTGCACACAACCCTGTGCAACACTCTCGAACGAAGCACATCGATATTCGTCACCATTTTCTTCGAGATCATCTTCAGCGCGAAGACATTGAGATCAGCCATGTTAGAACTGAAGATCAATTGGCTGATATATTCACGAAGCCATTGGACGAGAAAAGGTTTTGTGCATTGAGATGTGGGCTAAACATCCTAGACTCACACAATGTTCAGTAAGATCGAAACTTTTCCCCTGTACATATTCACCTTCGTTGTGTGTTTGTTTATTTAGTTTCGCTTAAGTTATCCTTCGTCCATGTTTATGTGTTTAGCTTCGTTTGCCATTTTCTTTCAGTTTTGTGTTGGTTTTATTCGTTTTGTTTGTCCCCTGTACTTATCACTTTTAGCTTCATTGTTGTTTTTCTTCGAAGTGATAAGTTTCGGACCCTATCCCCTCTATTCTGATTCGCTCCCAATCTTCTGTCTTGAATGGTTAAGCACATTTGAAACGGAAAGCATATTGCTTCGAACATCATTGAGTCCCGAATCAAGCGCTTCCAACTTTATCGAAGTTTTTGCTCTCGGTCAACAATTCTTCGGCCGTTGAGTCCCCGTCTTTCTCGGGTCGTTGAGTTTCGCTCGTGAACCGCCACTTCATCTGAGCCGTTGAATCGGAAGAGACACTCAATGGCAGCCGTTCGATGCGACCTGGCAACCGTTTCAGATCGGCCACTATATAATGCAACTCCTCCAGCGAACCGTCACCCCCACGTTCATTCTCTCCCGATCTCTTCTCCTCCTCTCGAGCACGCCGATGAGATCTCGTCCCCGACGTTGACTGCGCCGCTTAACTACCGGACCGCCGCCGCTATGGGCGTTTCTCGCCGACGAAGCGCACTTCTCCGCCCTCCGTCGCCGTAGCCGCTTCGCGTCACCGAGTTAGTGTCACAACCCCAAGTTAGGTATGTGCTAGGAATAGCAAGTCCCTTTGCATCATGTGAAAATTTCAAAAGAAATTCAAAAATGGGGAAAAGAAAAGCCCTAAAGAATTTAATTAAATGGCCAGACAAAAATTGCTTCCAAAAATTCCTCTGGTATTTTTCAAAAGTCTTATAAATATGCATGATCACATATAAAGTGAAGTGGGTCCCACTGCATGCACCAAGAGTTGCCAAAAATTCCAAATAGGGCTTGGAAATTAAATTAAACTCCAATTTGAATTTAGATTCAAATTGTTTGAATTTCAAAAATCTCCTAAACTTGTGAGTGGCTAGTTATATATATTACAAGTCCACATAAAAGTTTTGGGCATTTTATAAATTTCCTAGGTATTCAATTACTAAGGCAAAACAATTGAACAGAAAAGAAAAATGAAAGAAAAACAAAAGGGGTTTACTGGGCATCTGGCCCAACTTAAGCCCCCACGGTCCAGCTGGCCCAGCCCACCACTCAGCCCCCTTGTCGTCTTCCTCAACCAGCTCAGTGGCGAGCTGCGAGGGAGCCGGCGACACCGCCGTGGCCACTGAGGCGCTTCCAGAGCCTCCCCCTCCTCCTAAGCGTGCCACGGAGACGCCCAGAGCCCCGCAACACTTATCCCCCTCTCCCTGCTCCCTCTAGCTCTCTCTCTCGCCGGTTTCTCACCGCATCCGATCGCTCGGTCTTGCCGCGCCGCCGCACTCGCGTGGCCACCGTTCCCCTCGCGGCGAGCCACCGTGTCCAGAAGACCCGCCGCTGTCGCCTTCATCGATCCCCGCTCTCAATCGAGCCCGAACGGCCCCGGAGACGACGCCAGTTTCAAGGTCTTGCCGCCGGGCACAGTGGACGCCGGCGAGCGATTCCACCCCGTCCGGCCACCCTTCGGCCTCCCAGTCGGCTCCATTAGCACCAGGGTGAGCTCCCCGTTCGCCCCAGCCCCTTCGCGCCTCTCGCCGTAGCCCGTAACCCGTGCCCCCCCTCTCCAGTGGCTCCGGCCGCCGCCACGGTTGAAGCCGTCGTGCACTGGAGCGTCCCCAAGACCCCCTGTTGGCTCCACTTGATGCGGGAGCGCACGAGGAACACTCCAGTGCCCTCCCCATAATCTCCCGTGGCCTGTAGGCAACTCTGGCGAGGCGCCGCCGCGTAAAAAGCCGCCGGCGTCAAGCCGGCCATTAGAGCTAACCTAATCACCCCCCTAAGCTAACCCTACACCCACTGACCAGTGGGCCCTAGCTACTAACTAACCACTGTTAGTTTAATCTAACAGAGATTAACCCCCACTGAGACTTACAGGTGGGCCCCTGTTGTCAGCCCCCCTGTGACATCACCCCTACATCAGCATGATGCAATAAAAGATTTTCCAGAAATAAAACAATTCCAGAGAAATTGCAGAAATTGCAGAAAATCATATATACTTTGGAAATTCATAGAAAATTCATATTAACTCCAAATTAAACATATAATATATGAAAAATTATCAGAAAAATGAAAGGATTATGAATATGCAATTTGTTTTCATGTTTGAACATTTTAAAATGGGTGAACAGTAGCAAACATGCATATGGCATAATTTGAATTTGAATTTGAAGTTTGAATTTGCATTCCAAATGCAATATACTTCAATTAAATTGAATTTGCCACAAATCAGTACCCTATACTTCATGTCACAACAATATCATGTTCTTGTGCATTTACTTCCGAAGTTTCCCCCCCTTTGTTGATGATTGTTTCCGGTACCAGCTTTTCCGAGACGGTGATCACCCCCGAAGAAGAAGACCACCGTTAAGACATGTGTATCGCCAGCAAGGCAAGCAAACCCCCTTTGATCATGTCGATAAAATCCCACTTCCCTCTCATGTCTCGCTTATGCATTGTTTAGGATGGTCACCATGATAAAGTTTCTACCGCATAGTTGAACCCATATTCTTTGCATGACCTATCATCTTGTCACAGTAGTAAGCAAACCACAATCCTAGAAGATGTAGGAGTTGGTTGATATCATGTGGCCCCTGCAACTGTTACTTCTTATTGCATGCTTAGAGTTTACAAGGAGGTTGCTTTTGATGTGAGTCGGGATGATAGTGAACAGGGTGTTGATGAAAGTGAAACTGTGTTGGTGAATCTACCCTAATACAAGGTGAACGATGAGAGGCTGTGTAGGAGTACACAGTGGGTTGTCTTGTTGAACACCGCCTTAAGTCCGAGTTCTTGTGTGGTGATCCAAGAAGAAGAGTACAACCACACATTGGGCTCACTGACCCCTCTCGACCTAGTACCTCACCCCGTTCGAACCCCAGGAGTCGCATTAGTTCGAAGTTCTGGTAGGGCTGTGGCACGGTCTGCGAAGTGGATGAACGGATTTTCAAGACCGGCTTGGGACCCTGCACACATCGTTTGAGGCTGTACTAGAACCTCGGCCGGACTTCCATACGGATCCCCCTCAGATAGGCGACTCTCTAGACTAGAACGGAGTTGTGGGCGAAGTGTCGTGGCAACATCCTCGCCGGTACCCGCTTGAAGGGTTAACAAAACTATTCGAATAGCCGCGTCCGTGGTTAAGGACTGCTTGGAAAGCTTAGCTTGATTATTAGAGAACTTGACCTGGATACTTCTAAAATACACCAAGATAAGTGTGAGTGCTATGGCGTTCTTTATCGTGGGGAAGTCGAGGAAGGCACCATGGTGGTGTAATTGGTTGGAGATGTAGTGGACTCGTGTACCCTTCTTACCTCAAGTCTGGTACTCGTAGTTCAGGACTAGACAAGTCAAAGCTGGCACTTCTGCAAGTGAAACCCCACCTCCTTTACCTTGATACATGTGCATGAGTAGTATAGTTCCTACGTAAGTCTTGCTGAGTACGACTTTGTATTCATGTTTGCTTATTCTATGTTTTAGATGAATCCACCTACCTGATGGTGGCTTCTACCCGAAGCTCGAAGAATGAAGACTCAGACCAAGACCAAGCTAGTGTAGTCCCAGTCGGCAGACTGGTTCCCTCGTGGAAGGGCTTGTTTATTGATAAGGCTTCTCTAAGCCATTTGTTAAACTTGTCTGTACTCAGACCTACTTTGCTTCTGCATGTTTGATGTAATGTTGGATCACAGACTTGTGATCTCTGTGTGCACTCTGTAAGAGTTATCAATAAAGTTGTATACTCTATAGAGAATTTCAATGATACCTGCTGTTCATACCAGGCATGTGTGCTGCGTGTATGTTTATAACATGCATGTCTTTGTATGGGTTTTCGAGACCTTAGTTGTGATCTGGCTGGCGGTCTTTTATACACCAAGTGGCCCTTAGATGTGCGCAGCTTGGGGCATCGCGATGCGATTGTTCGAGACTCTGTCTCGTGCACACTTTGATGTATGATCGAGCCCGCCCTAGACCCCGACTAAGTGATCGGGCTGGAGTAAGGCTATGTAAGGGTTATAATACAATCGATAGTATGGTTGAGGCGACTTGTCTATGAGTATGGGAGTTCACCACCCATATCAGTTAGACTTGTGTGCAAACGATGAGGACCCATCTCAGTGGATCATCCGGCCTGAATGGGATGCCCCTCACGTTCGATGCTTTCCGAGAACGTTCTGTGCTTGTCCTTGTCTGCTTAGACAAGTGGGTACGGTTCTCGCCTCTCCATATGATTGTGTTGTAGCGAGGCTTGCATACGCTAACCCCGGGTCCCGACAGTTAGGGTACGCAAGCCTTCTTGGATCCAATCTTGTTTGTGTGTTCTTCATCTAGGGCTTGGGTCTAAGACTTGTTAGGGTTTGTTTTTGTCATGTTTCTGCTAGGGTTGTTTGATCCGTGTTGATCCTTGTCCCTTGGGAATTTTGTTTGTAGCATCAGAAGCATTCCCTTCGTTCCAGGTCAGTTCTTAGGGTTAGATCTATTTGGATTGAATTTTTGTTAGAACTCGTTCTTGGATGAGCTCTAGCTCAACTTCAACTTCATATATGCTTCTACTCTATGTGTTGTTCTGGACTCCTGTCAAAATTTGGTTTTGGTCGAAGTATTTGCCTGTGCTTATTCATTCCCTTCCTCTTCCCTCTTTTCTACTATTCTGTTGACAGGATGTCTGATGAAGAGGCCGCCATTGGGAATGAATCCCCTATTGTTGAAGGGCTTGAAAATTTCCATGAGCCCCCAAAACTGAAAGGCAAAGGAGGCAAGACTAAAGAAGTCAATAATGCCCGAGGAATTTCCGAAGCCATTCGCAAACAGATGGGCTATGACACTCCACCTGACGAATCAGATCACGATAAAAAGATTCGACTTCAAAAGATTTTCCGCTACTGGGAAATAAGGTGGTACAAATACAAGAGCATTCCTGACTGGAAGTGGGATATGCAGTTTGCTTTCAGCCCACCATATCGGTACACAACTGCCATGTTTGCTCAATACAATGCTGCAAATCGAAGAAAATACTACCCGAAGCCTCCCACTGTTCCTCACCCCAATTCCCCTGGCATGCTCATCGGGATAATCATCAGGATAATCATCTCGCCAGATGATTATCCCGATGAGCATGCCAAACTTGCTCTGTTGGCTAAGAAGAAAAGAATCAGAGAAGAGAAGAAGGCAAAAGCACAAGCTGCTGAAGGCCATGCTGAAGCTGGCGCATCGAAGCCAAAGAAACGAAGGCTGAGAAAATTGAGTGCTTCACCTCCTCCAGCTATCTCCGATGAAGAATCTGAGCAGGCTGATGATGATGATGAAGCTGATGCTACCTCACAGCTTAAGGACTCACTTGGTGAAGATCCTGCTGATGATGCAGATGATGAGTCCGAGCACACCCCAGTTGCTCCCAGTCCAAAGAGACCAAAGCTTCGGAAGCCTTTGAAGAAAAAGGCTGGAGAGAAACCGCCTGCTTCGAGAGGTGTAAGAATTCAAGATCCCACTGATCCTCCAGCTTCTAAGCCGAGAATTGATTTAACCAATTTAGTGGTTGAGGCTCCATTGGCTTCAAAGCCACCTCGCCACCTGGTTCCAGCAGAGCAGAGAACAAAGGAAAGGCATGAACCGAAGGCAACGCCTGCTGGTCAGCCCGAAGCTAAAGCCCCTGAGACTGCAAAAGCTTCGAAGCTGAAATCTTCTATTTCCAAGCCTGGCCAATCTTATGCCCAGGTCGGCACCAAGATGCTGTCTGAAGCTGAAATGCGCGAAAGAGACCGTGCTGAAGCTGAACGACTTCACTCTGAAGCACAATCCCAAGCTAAGGCTGATAAAGAAGCTAAAGCGAAAAAAAAGGCTGACAAAGATGCTTCCTTGATAGAGAAGCAAAGGAAAGATTTAGCTGAAGCAAATCAGAAAGCTGAAGCGAAGCACAAGTTCGCTGAAGTAAAATCTCAAGAGGCTAAGGCTGCTGCCGAAGCCAAACATGTTAGTGAAGTCGAAGCCAAGCGCAAGGCACAACTGAATATCATAAGGATGAAGCAAGCAGAGAAGGCTTCTAGGGATGCTCAGAAGGAAGCTACTGTAGATATGACTCCAAAGGACATTACTCCGAAGCAAGTAGTAGCTCCTGCCCCCGTAGCACATGAAGAAGCTGAGCATAGTCACCATAACTTCCCCGATGCACGAGAAGGTGAACTATGGGATTGTCTGAGCCTGCATCAGGCATTCTGCCAGCTCGCTGAAGCTGTTGATCCCGAAGCTATTGATGTTCGAGATATTTACATTTCACCAACACTTTCTGCAATGATTGAAACTTTATACAATCAGCTATGGGATTTGCATGCACGTGATAGATCTGAGTCTTCCAAGATTATGAATTTCAAGAAGAAAGCAGACGCTGAATCAGATGAAGACTTCAGGAACGAAGCTGAAGCTGCTTCGAAGAAAATTGCTGATGTGAATGAGAAGACAAAGAAAAATATTCAAGTGTTTCAAGGCAAGATCAAATCTGCCATCGAAGAATGTTGCAAGACGCATAATGATTCAGTCATGGCTCTTGATTCCAAGAAGCGCGAATCTATGCTCAAGCAACTAGCTTCTCCACTTCTGCAACTGCAACCAAGGAAGCGCCGTCTGATCACAGATGCTGACGAAGCTGATGGGGTTAGCTCTCATCCTACCAAGAAGATCCCAAGACACGCTTCGCCCCCTCGATGCAAGATCATCACCCTACCAACTCCAACTGCAAAACCACCTGCTCCCGAAGCCGTTCCACCCCGTGCTCCACCTCCACCTCCTCCTCAACCCGCTCCACAACCATCGCACCAAGACAACTTTGAGCCTCATCCTTCACCTCACGCTCAAGACATACCTGTTCCATCAAGAGATTATTCTTCGGCTCAATCTGCGAATGAGTCTGAAGAACAAGAAGGTGAAGCCAAAGATCAAGCTGCTCCAGAAGAGCCCAAAGCCAATGCACATGCTGAAGCAAATGAATTGGCCATAATGACCCAACCCCAAGAGCGAGCCATAGTTTCTCGAAGGCAAGATCCTCATTGCATTCCTGCCCAAGATACTCAACTGGACTCCATCTACCCACGTGAAACATTTCCAATTTTCCTGGGAGATGGTTCTTCTTCAAGACATGGTCCAGAGTTTGATCTCGAAGTTCATCGCCAGAAGCTTCGCTTCTTTGGCACAAGTCCTTATGATTCGCCCAGGACTACAGATGACCTTCGATTCTGGACTGCTGAACAGCAGATTCTGTACACGAAGCTGTACTGCCAGAAGGGTGTTTTATTCAGGCACAAGTATTTGGACATGCGAAGCCTAACTTCTGCAACGTGCTTCCAGAACATCATGGAAACCATCGAAGCACAAAATATGACAAGCTTGTTTTCCATGGAGACGCCATTCAACTCTGAACTGATCAAGCAATTCTATGCCACACTATATGTATCTGGAAATCCTGATGACACTGCCACATGGGTACTTGAGTGGATGATTCAAGGCAAGGTTTTTCGGATGCATTCTGATGAATTCATGGACATTGTGAACATCCCTCGGCACACTGGTAAACTTGCAAAGGTTCACTTGATGCCTGATCCTACTGAAGATGAATTTGCTTCACTGCTGGATCCTGAAGTCACTGGAGATCACATGCCTGAAAATATTCGCCCAAAGCATCTGGTATTCATTTCGAAGACTTGGTTTTATATCTTGTCTAACTCTCTGATGCCTCTCAGCACTGCAAATGATGAATCCAACATTCACTATCATACACGTCATGCTCTGCTGAAGCTCACTCATGGCCATGTGTTTGAGTTCGAGGAATGTGTTCTTCGCTATATTGTCCAAGCTGCTGAATTGGTCCATCAATTGAAGCCATATGCTCCCTGGCTCCAAGT
Organism: Bromus sterilis; assembly: GCA_950022295.1. NCBI lineage: Eukaryota > Viridiplantae > Streptophyta > Magnoliopsida > Poales > Poaceae > Bromus > Bromus sterilis. The sequence continues at coordinate 119,937,872 of OX465599.1, forward strand.
CATTTGCAATTATGGACGCAGTGAAGACTTTGTTGCAAAGCATCACTCGAAGCTGTTCTGTCCTCCTATGCGTGATACAACGAATATCTTCAGAAGGCCAAATGATCCATTTGCCACATATGTAGGAGTCAGACATCATGTAAATGAACGCAACATGTCGAAGTCTTTCCAGAAGGAAGTCTATCATTTTGAAGTTGGCATTCGGTCACAACAGCTTCTAGAAAACTTCATTCAAGGCAATCAACGCCAAATGCAACATCTTTCTGATGAGATCAATAGATTTGGCAACATTGCTCTAAACAACAACCAGTACCTGAAGGTCTTGAAGCGCCACTCCTTGAAAGGCTTGAGGAAGTTCAACTCAGTCAAGAAGCTTGAAGCTGCTCGGATTTTCAAGGAATATCCACATCTTCAACGCCATTTCTCAAGAAATGATTCGATAGATCGCCCCAACCTGAAGATCCCTTCACTGGAGAAAATTGATGAAGTTCTATTTTTTAATCCAGCTGAACAGATTCGCCCTGATACTCTCTCTGATGATGACTCCCACACATCGAAGCAAGAAGATGACCCTCTCAACGACAGTGACATTGACTTGCTGCAGGCGCCTCTGGACATTGAAGAATTGGAGTCACCTGTTTCAGCTGAAGGAGACACTTCTGGAGATGCATCTTCTTCGGGCAAAGACAATCAGCAGGGTCCCCGGGTTGCAGCCAACGAGTAAATATATACTCTTGATCTACCTCTCAACCTTTTGTCCAATCATTGACAAAAAGGGGGAGAATGTAGCATCCGTTGAATTTAGATTCGCTGCGGGGTTTTAGGGTTTCGATTCGATCTTTTGTGTGTGAACTTACAACAAACTTTCCATTCGCTTCGATTGGGTTGTAACTTAAGTTTTACTTCGTCTGTGACCTGCTACATGTTATGTGTTAATAACCCCCGTGCTTGCAAGTTGCTCTCGTATATTTTGTCTTGCAGGTGGTTATTCCCTTTAAGTTCATAGGTCATTGGATGATTGCATATTCGTCAAGACTAATATCTTTTAAATGCAATTGATTCGCTAAGATATGTGTTAGACTTCCCATCAAAGATATCCTTCATCAAGCATTCACTTCGATTATATAAATCTTCGATGCTTGCATTCAGGGGGAGTTAAAAGCTTCATATCTTAGAGTTTGCTCTCAACTCAACTCAAAATTTCATATTATTATCGATGCTTGTTTTGTCAACAATAGTCCAAAAAGGGGGAGATTGTAAGAGCAAAGTTATTTCCCCATGAGTTTTGGATATTGTTGGACAAAACAGTAGAGGAACTAACAAGTTTTCTAGTGTATAACCAATGGTTAGGTTCCTGAAGTTATAGGTTGGTGATAAAGCTTCAACGAAGATTTACATATTTACCGAAGCATATCCTCTGGAGTGAAGCTCATCAAGAATGTCGACCCCCAAAAAGATAAGGAATCCTGAAGCACGTCTCATCAAAGGATATGACCAAGATGGCGCAAGACTTAGTAGTTTTTGCATAGTTCTTTTTCACTTTTTTGAGTCGTAGGAAAAACCGTACTATCAAGAGGGGTTTAGTAAATGTACTCCGAAGATTTTTGTGAAAAGACTCAAATCGAATCCAAACCCGTGAGAAGCCAGAGATGAGAAATCTCATGTGCACTAGGTAATGCTTCACCAGCGAAGACTTTGTTCTTTCGGCTCCTCAAGCATAACCAAGTCCGTGAGTCAGCTTTACTTGCTCCGACCGTTGAGGACAGGTGTCAAGCTGTCGCATCGGGTCACTTCAGTCATTTCGCACCTTGGGATCGCCACCTATAAATAGGCCACCCCCGCCCTCATTGGCGGGTGGCTGCTCCAAGAATATTTTCTGATAGTGAAGAAAGAGAGAGCAACCCCATCGAAGCAAACCAAAAACCCATCCACCGAAGCATAAGTCCTATTGATCTGAGTTGATTCACTATGACTTAGGAAGAAGTTTGCTAGCCTTTTTATCTTCGAGAACTGCAATTCTCCTAGACGGTTAGAGAGTTATTGTCGCCTCGAAGTCCAGTTTGTCAAAGGTTTCGGTGATTTCCTCAATAATCAACCACGAGTGAAGAACTGACCAAGCTCGAGGAGATTGGTGCAGCAGAGATAAGGAAGGAGAGAGGTTAGCTCCTGTGTTCAATCACAAGTCCCTCCAACCAGACGTAGCACTTTGCAGAGTGTGAACTAGTCGAACAAACATCGCCGAGTCAAGAGTTCGTTTTACTTTCCGCACTTACATTCAGTTTTGCAATTGCTTCAGTGATTTTATTCAATGCAATTGATTCGAAGATTTTGATTCGCTATGTTGTGCTTCAATCTTGTTCGTCTTCACTGTTTACCTTTCTGTTGAATTCCTTCTGCTGCTATGTTATGCTTCACTTCATAGTTTCATGCGAAAATTTGAAGTTATCATTCACCCCCTCCCGCTCTGATCACATACTTGGACTTTCAGATAACTATAACTTTTACTTTGCTCTTTCTACTTACAATAAAAAAATTAAGATTTTGAAAGAACATGTTATTCGTCATGAAGTGCAAATGCTTACACAAAGGAAGATGTTTTCTTGGAAAAAGCTTTCGCAAACAACTTACTTATCAAAAGATAATGTCAACTATGATATGGCATGGCAAAACTTAATGAAGTATTATATGGATGAATCCTCATCAACATCAAGTGTCTGTTCTCTTTGGGAAAAGAAGAAGTAGGAAAACTGACTCAACATAAAAGTAAATGAAAGGCCTTGTTAAAGGCAAGCAGGGAAAACTCATGTGCTATCCTTAAATCAGACAGAATGAAAATAAACTTTGGGCGGTGCATAGTTTGTCAACGAATGCTAATAGATAGCTCAATTACTTCTCAAGATGGACAAGTTTCGAGGAACGGCTCCTAGTGGGGACGATCACATCCCTTAATCTCCTTTTTTTATCACTGCCAAAGTTTCTGATTTCTCATAGACCAAGCGTGAAGGAGGGTTTGTTTGTTATATTATCTTTCGAGATGGGCACACTCATGCCAATTCCTCCTCGTATTATGGGTTTGCAGTTTAGACATGCAATCCTGGGGTAAAACTTGTCCAACTTAAGAAGATCATGAATTACCTACTACTTCCTCATGAGCTAAACAAGAGGCACAAAACAAAAGATTTTGAACATTTAAGGATACTTCTAGGAGTGGTAGGAGAATACCACGAATAGGAAGGTATGGTGGACTCATACAAAAGGTATTGGTTTTAGGGTATGGATACACAAGCAGAAATCTGCTAGGCAAAGAGTTTGGCTAGCAAAGGCTTTGAGAGAACAGACAATTGATGCTAACTTAGATGCAAAACATATAAAGCATAAAAATTAAGGTAAGCATAACACATCAAGTTGTCTTCCTTGTCAACATAACACTTCAAGCATAATAACATAAAGGTTTGGCTATTTCGCTACTTGGGAAAACTTGCATGTTGTCAAGACCAAAGCTATGTTTGCCATAATAAAATAAAGTTTTCAAAGACATAACTGATATAAGGTCAGTACTCCCCATAAGGATCATCATATAAGGCCGATTGCGTGAAGAGAATACCGAGTGAAGCGAAGGAACCAATATACTTCTCATTAATATTCCAACATAGACGACTCCACACTCACGGATACAAACTCTCCACAGAAGGAGTGATAGACCTCAATGCAAACACCTATTTCATATAATAACTTCCCTAGACATGATACGACTCTACTTGACTCTAAAAGACTAAGATAAAGATAAATATACCGGGCACTCCCCCAAGCTTGGAACAAGCTGAGGTGGTGCCATTACCCAAGGAGATTTACTCCTCATTCTTTTTGTTGTTGTTGTTGATGTAGTCATGGATGAAGCGCTTCCATGGTAGCGGTTCCCCGGTCCCATGAGAGGCTTCAGTCTCCAAGATCCCGCTTCCAACACCTAAACCCATGCGCATAAACTTTAGTTCATACTCATAGTTCTGGTTGTGCAGATCATAGATCTGCCCTTGGAGATCATCAATTCTTTCTTCCTCCGCAGTGATGCTTGACCTCATGTAAGGCCCGATATGCGGTACTGTTCCAGATCTAGATGTTTCCATCCAGATCCGGGGACGAAGCACATATCGGTCCCACCGCGACATATGACGAAGTCATATGCCCCGGATTTCCAACATGATATCACGACATTATAGATACAAGGATACAACATCTCATACAATCGGCATACAACTGCCTTAATACAATACATCAGCGGAAGATACATGTCTGGGTACAGACTACAATCAAATGCCTAGTGGCAAAAGAAAAACATCGAGTCCCATAACCACACGGGTCCAGGCCCTCCGCCGGGATCCGCCTAACTAGTCATCGTCGAGTCTCCACATGAAACGTCGATCACCATACCTGTTGTCGATCAAGAACCCTGAAAAGAGTTTGAGGGTAGTATCATGAGTACAGAGGTACTCAGCATCCAACTGTAGTGGTCATCTGACCCAGCAAGGACTTCATCACTCGTCATTCTAGGACAACTAGTAGTTTACGGTAAGGATGTGGTAAGTGGTGAGGTTGCTGCCACACTAGCATTTATGAAGTGGCTAACGATCTAGAGAGTAAGATAAGAAGCCAAGCATTCGATGAGGAATCGCCTCCAACAAGTCTGCTATCCACCTACTACGCGAACATAACACCTATCCTATCCTTGTCCTCCTCTTCGCATCCCGACGAAGAAGAAGCAGTCAAGGCACACACACACGTTGATCAAGTTATATTAAGATTATCTCAGTTGTTGTTGCCTATGAACAAGGAGTAGGTCTCAAGTCGTCCATAACCGTGGACACGGCTTCTCAAAAAGATTTAACCCTGCAGGGGTGTACCAACTACCCATTACGAGGCGTCGCATACTCGCCCATCTCTCCTAGTTGCTACCAATTATAGGCAACCATTTTAGGATTTAGTTCCAAGAGATCCGAAACGACAGGTCCCTCTAACTAACAATGAACAAATCCGGGTGGCCCCCGGGGAGTCGACACCCAATCCAAGAGCTAGCCACGCTCTCGGATCGGACTCTTCCGTATGGCCAAGGTCGGGTTTAGTCTCACCTATATAACAGGGGACTTCCCTAGCTCACCAGTGTGGACCAACAAAGGAACTATGTCTCTGTTGGCCCGAGTTGTTTTAACACCACTGGCTGTAGACCAGTTATGCATGCGGTTTCAAATGGTAAATCAGCTTGGGCCACCTCTAGAAATGTTTGAAGCTAGGTAGGTAAGAAAAGGGGACCCCATAAAATCCCACACGCGATTAGGCACGCTCAGTCTTAAAACCAATACGCGGAACTCGGGTCCTATGTGACTCGAATGGAACAAAGCGTCTCGACGGGATAGCCTAGACCTTCCATCCTTCGTCGAATATAGTCAACATTATACTAATCATATCATCAACAACAATAATAATAATGATGTGATATCCCAAACCCAAGGAGTAACAAGGTAACGCCGTAGCATCCTAAGCATGCAAACTAAGCAGGGGCTAAGCAACAAGCAATAGTAACATAGCAGTACAAGGTTTGCTGGGAGGGGACATGGCTGTATCGGTTTGAAAGAGGCTGTAAACATGTGGTAGGATCAAACATCGAACCTAACCTAGACTAGCATGCAAACCGGTGATTGAAATAGAATGGATCATAAGTAATGTATAGTCCTTGCCTGTTGATAAGTCGGGTTCCGAAGGTGTAGGTGATCGCGAGCTCGCATCGTCTCCGAGGGGTATCCGCGGGAGCACACAAGACGGTAAACACTGAAAATCAATCAATGAGCAAGCACTCTATTACTACGAGGCAAACACGAGCAAGCATCAACAAAAGGCAACACGAGACATCACACCTACCATCGAGAGCGGTTTCTAACAGGTTAAGTGGAGTACTCGTCACACACGACGAATTCCGCACGTTTGCGGTGGTTCAAGTTGTTTAGCTATAGGTGATCAACCAACGGTTGTTAACATGGCATAGCACACAAACATGGAAAGAGGTGAAGCACAAAGTAAACTATCTAATCTAGTCATTTTAAGTGGGGGAAATCCTAGACATGCAAACTATTGCGGACCCCATGATAAAAATGGAATTTGGTACTGTTTTGCCCTAAAGCATATTTTATAATTTTTATTAGAATGAAAAAGCAGCATAAACACAATCTACAGTCAATTCTAGTCAAGTTACATACAAAGAACAGTTTTATCGGAGCAACGGATAAAAAGTTATGGCAGTTACAGTTTCAGTGGCAGGCAATTGTAATTAGCAGTCAAACAGCATGTAAACAAAGTCAAACATGGCAACAAAGCACATTTTAATAAACTACACACAAAACTAAGCAAGTTTCATATTTTACGCGTCGCGATCCGAGCTACGGGCTAAAAGATACGGGCACTGCAATAAAAACAATACAATCTGCCAATTTATATTAATAAACCAGAAAAAAAAGAGTGATGGGCCGAAATCTACTGGGCCCAACAGAAAAAAAAGAAAAAAAAAAGAAAACAAAAGCAAAGGGGGGGGCTCACCCATCGGCCTGGCCCAGGTCGCGGAGTGGGCTGGGGCGCTAGGGCGCCATGCTGGTGGGCCACCTGGGGAAGGAGGACGGCCCACAGGCGGTGAGCCAAGCGACCACGCACGGTCCCTGCTCCCGAGAGGAGCACGTCCTGGCCATGGCGGCGCCGGACTCCGGCGAGGGGCAAGGCAGCGCAGGTGCAGGCGGGGAGGGCCGGATCGAAGCGCGGGGTCGCCGGAGTCGCCGGATCCGGCCGCGACGGTCACAGGAGGAGTGCGGGGCAAGGAGATCGGGCGCCGCATCGACCTCCAAGATCTTGCGTCCATGGCGGCGGCTCCTACTGCTGCGAGAGGGAGAGGGGTGAGGGGCAAAACGGGGAGGAGGAGGAGGAAGGAGGCGCGAGGGGGGCGACGACCTGGCAGGCGGGGGCGGCTCGCCGGCGACGGGCTCGCTGGCCGGAGCGAGAGGCGGCGGCGTGGTGGCTCGGGGCTGGACGTCCAAGGGAGAGGAGCACGGGCAGGGGCATCCGGTCTGGTGATGTGGCAGGCTCTGGTTCGTCCGATCCAGATCGAACAGACCAGGACGAGTGGGATCTGGATCAGGGTTGGGGTTGGCTGTGCACGGAAAGAGAGGAGGTTGGTCTAGGGTTTTCCCATTTTTGGTAGGGGTAGCACTGCTATATATAGCAAGTGGGTGTTTGGGGGGATTTCGGGCCACAAAATGGCCCGTTTTGGGTCCGGTTTTTCAGGTGGCTAGAATCTGAAGATAAGCGAGGAATCCGGGGGTCCAGCTAAAGGCACACGCGACATTTTGTAAATACGCCCCTCGGACTTGTACCGGCTACTATGCCCGGCACATCCGAACGTTCACGTACCCGACGAAGTCGGACACGCGCGAAAGATGAAACACAGCATCGCCACACTGTAAGCACGTCGTCTACAACGTTTCACACCCAACCGAGGCGACGATTAACTTCCGATAAAATAACCCATCTAAATATAAATGGGGTTTTTCGCACCGATAGTGAAGGTTGGTCTGGTGCCGAAAATTACGACGGTGATCAGGTGACTTTCCCGATGCCGCAACGAGGCCGTGTGCCATTTGGGAAAAGGGTCCGGACTCGCAACCGATATGAGAAGGAGGGGGGAATATTCATCGATTATTAAATCGGCGAAGAAAACACTGCAAACAATACAGGCAATCAAACAATTCACGCCGAAAACAAAAAAAATTAATTTTTGTGAAATCTGGGCTGTTACACCTCATCCCCCTCATCTCCTTATTGTAGAACGTCTTTAGCTCGTTGATGAGGTCGAAATTGGCTTCAACACCCCGCTCAACCATCTTCTTGTACTTGAAGACTTCTTGCTCCATCTCTTCTAGCCTGGCCTCGATGCTCCCCTCCTTGGCAGGCTCCTTTAGATCTTCTTGGTGAAGGACACCATCCTCCAACTGGATGGTTTGAGGATGGTTCTTCACCTGAGCGAGGTAAGGGTTCATGACGTTGACGACGAACTTGTCCTTGGGGGAACTTGGGGAAGCCATGACACCTAGGTCTAGCTAAAAGATTTCCTGGCAGAAACAGCTCGAGAAGAAAACACACGAAATCGTGAGATACGGTGTCGAGGCTATCTGGGCAAATATATAGCAAAAAAATCTGCAACAATAGGATGGTAACGAGCCAAAGTGGAGTCGGAGACGGGCTCCGGGGTGCCCAGGCGGCCACCCGGCGCGGCCAGGAGGTAGGGGGCGCCTGGGCCCCCTGGAGCTCCTCTCTGGCTCCAATTAGGCTCCGAATTTTCTATATTTTGCAAAAACTCATAATCTGGAACTTTTATGGCGGTTTCACGATGTTTCCTTACCGTAATACATAACTTTTCTTATTCGGATTCTGCTGGAGTATGAAACGGGGCTGCAACATATTCCTCATGAGTAGTTGTGTCTATTATATTTACATCAACGTTGACAGGATCTCCCGCCATGTAATGCTTGAGTCTGTTCCCATTCACAACTTGAGGTCTGGTGTCATCAAAATTATTAATCTTGATTGCACCTGACCGGTAAAATTCATCGATATGAAATGGCCCTTCCCATCTGGAAAGTAATTTACCTGGAGAAAACCTGAAACAAGATCTAAACAATAAAACTTTATCACCAACAATAAATTCACGTTTCAGAATCCTTCTTGTTGGGGTTCGCAGTGGAAAACACAATTTTTTCCTAACTAGCGTTTCCAAAAACCCAAGATCTAGCTAGCCGTATTACCATAACGGAAAAGGGGTGCGGAATAACATACCTCGGGGTGTAGTCCGTTGCGCGGGAAACGTTCCCGCAAACGTGGCTGGTGTAGTCGAACAAGTTTCACATCCCCCTGGCTGTGTTGAGCACCCGGATGGGTGTGGTGCCACACGTGTAGAACCTCGTAGTACTCGCGCACGTACGAGACTCGATGATGACCTCCGTTCTCCGATCCAGCGGAGGTGGCGGAAACAGACCTCCGGACGGAGCTTCAGCAGCACGACGGCCTCCGATCCTAACAGAGATGCCTCAATTCCACTACAGGATCACACTAGGGAGCCCACCGTGGAAGAGACGAGGAAGGGGAGAAGACCGGAGAAAACCGATCTCAATTTGGAGTAATATTTATTTTCTCATGAATTTCTGTGTATTAAATATGTGCACCCTGCCCATCTATATAAAGGCAGAGGGGAGGGAGTCAACCCCTCTTCCCTAGCAAGGTGGGACTAAAGTCCCTTGCTAGGGGGGTGGCTGGCCAAGGGGGGGGAGGGGGCGCACCCCTCATGGGCCCTAGGGCCCATGGCGCCTCCCCCCTCTTTCCTTTTTCTTTTTCCCTTTTATTTCCCCTAATGGGCCTCTTTCATAAATAAGGCCCATAGCACTTTTTAATTATAAATAAAATGTTTTTAATTATTAATTCAATTAATTAATAACTAAAGCATATTATTCCTTCTCCCATTGCTCCGGAACACCTTCCGGCTCACTCCGAAACTCCTTCTGGTCAACACGGAACTTTTTCGGTGTTGCTTCCTTTATTCTCCGGTAACTCCGATAGTTCCGAAAAGGTCTCCGATTTCATTGAGCCCTTAAGTGTGTTACCCTATAGTCCGAGAACACTCCTGTCATGACCGAGATGAGGCTATGGTCAATGATCATCAGCGGGACCTGGATGCCTATAATGACCCCTGTGCATTCCAGATATCAACACCGATTGGACCTTACGTCGTATAGCATTCCCTTTGTCAGCGATACTGGATTGTTCCGAGATTCTATCAATGACATCCTATGTCTGGTTCAACCTCGTTCTACACAAATACTTATTCACTCGTTCCCGTGATATTCATCCCCGTGAGCTAGTCACACGCTGCAGCTTTATGGATGGAATCTCACCGAGTGGGCCCCGAGTATCTATCCATTATATGGATTGACAAATCCCGCTCTTGTAACAATACTCCTCAACATATCTCCACGGAATACCCAAGATACAACCGTTATGACCCACATATTTCAGTCAGGTTGTGGGATGTAAGTCAAAGCATCCAAGTAGATAGCAATTATGCACGTACTCACGGTCAAAGGAACGGTCTACTACGTTCTGTAATTACAACACTGAACCTTCATAAGTTTGACCATGATGTAATGCTTGCTTTGGGTAATGTTCATCACGTCACTCATCCAGTGAGGTTACCTCATAGTCAAGATACTTAATTGTCCATGATCGCGAAACCACGACCATCATGTTGACCATGAACTAGTTATTGATATAGAGGCTAACTAGGAACTCTGGGGGTTTCTATACCACACCTGTATCATTGTTTCACTGATACAGTTCTAGAATGGTATGAAACTGGTTATGAACTGGCTTAGATATATTGGAATAATCATATATTATTTTCCTCTAGAGCATATATCCAACAGTCTCCCACTTGCACTAGAGTGCTAATAATCTAGCCACATTTTCCCGATCATAACCATCTTATCACATAAGTGTTCATTGATCATGCTTGCTCAAGGAAGAGGGTTCGTCAACAAACTGCACCAATTCAGATTCGCATGTTTCCCTTGCAACTGGTATAGATCAACTAGTTTGACATGCCACTCATTATCATATAATGGTTCGATATAAGTTTCGCGGGAGAGTGAGACTATTATTTCACAGCATCCTTCAGTGATCCTTTGGTTCAGTCTTCAGAATACTTATCCAGCGTCACATATATTGGGAAATACACACAGCCAGAAGTCCAAACTTCTTACGCTAAACTTTTATCCATACGTCTACTTTCTTTAAGTAGTATTATGTTTGTAGTGTCGTGAATCTTTCTCACATTTCTTTCATCTCTTCGATGATGTCTCTAATTCCATATAGACCCATAATATGGCTTGCAATTGTAATCTTGCATTACATTCAAGTCTATTATCCTTTCTATATTTTAGAGCATAGTCCTCAGTATTCCTCATATACTGAATTCATGGACTTCATCCAGATTTTGTGTTTTATTTCGAAAGCACATCGGAATCTGTTCTTCGTCCAAGAACTTTTGAGTCATTCTATTGTTGGATTCACAATGCATGTTATATGGTAGAATCATATGTCAAAGTACATATGAGATCATATGTCCTAGTACATGGTGCATCTCTATTCATCCATCAAGACATTGCTTGTGATATTTGGATTTAATCCGTTATACAATTTCTAGCTACAAGAACCTATTTCTTGTCTAGAAGATTATTCCAACTTTTCTTTGTTTCATCATACGTATATATCACTATAGATTTCAACGTGTGATGTGTTTAGTACTTCATATATAAAGATTGCAACATATGATTCTACCATATAACATGCATTGTGAATCCAACAACAGAATGACTCAAAAGTTCTTGGAAGAAGAACAGATTCCGATGTGCTTTAGGAGTAAAACACAGAATCTGAATGAAGTCCATGAATTCAGTATATGAGGAATACTGAGGACTATGCTCTAAAATATAGAAAGGATAATAGACTTGAATGTAATGCAAGATTACAATTGCAAGCCATATTATGGGTCTATATGGAATTAGAGACATCACCGAAGAGATGAAAGAAATGTGAGCAAGATTCACGACACTACAAACATAATACTACTTAAAGAAAGTAGACGTATGGATAAAAGTTTAGCGTAAGAAGTTTGGACTTCTGGCTGAGTGTATTTCCCAATATATGTGACGCTGGATAAGTCTTCTGAAGACTGAACCAAAGGATCACTAAAGGATATTGTGAAATAATAGTCTCACTCTCCCGCGAAACTTGTATCCAACCATTATATGATAATGAGTGGCATGTCAAACTAGTTGACCTATACCAGTTGCAAAAGAAACATACGAATCTGAATTGGTGCAGTTCGTTGACGAACCCTCTTCCATGAGCAAGCATGATCAATGAACACTTATGTGATAAGATGGTGACGATCGGGAAAATGCGGCTAGATTATTAGCACTCTAGTGCAAGTGGGAGACTGTTGGATATATGCTCTAGAGGAAAATAATATATGATTATTCCAATATATCTAAGCAAGTTCATTACCAGTTTCATACCATGCTAGAACTGTATCAGTGAAACATTGATACAGGTGTGGTATAGAAACCCCCAGAGTTCCTAGTTAGCCTCTATATCAATAACTAGTTCATGGTCAACATGATGGTCGTGGCTTCGCGATCATGGACAATTAAGTCTCTTGACTATGAGGTCACCTCACTGGATGAGTGACGTGATGAACATTACCTAAAGCAAGCATTACATCATGATCAAACTTATGAAGGTTCAATGTTGTAATTACAGAACGTAGTAGACCGTTCCTTTGACCGTGAGTACGTGCATAATTGCTATCTACTCGGATGCTTTGACTTAAATCCCACCACCTGACTGAAATATGCGGGTCATAACGGTTGTATCTTGGGTATTCCGTGGAGATATGTTGAGGAGTATTGTTACAAGAGCGGGATTTTTTAATCGATATAATGGATAGTTACTCAGGGCCCACTCGGTGAGATTCCATCCATAAAGCTGCAGCGTGTGACTAGGTCACGGGGATGAATATCATGGGAATGAGTGAATAAGGATTTGTTCAGAACGAGGTTGAACCAGACATAGGATGTCCTTGATCGAATATTGGAATAATCCAGTATCGCTGACAAAGGGAATGCTATACGACGTAAGGTCCAATCGGTGTTGATATCCGGAATGCACAGGGGTCATTATGGGCATCCAGGTCCCGCTGATGATCACTGACCGTAGCCTCATCTCGGTCATGACTGGAGTGTTCTCGGACCGTAGGGTAACACACTTAAGGGCTCGATGAAATCTGAGACCTTTTCAGAACTATCAGAGTTACCGAAAAATAAAGGAAGCGGCACCGGAAAAGTTCTTTGTTGACCCGAAGGAGTTTCGGACTGAGCCGGAAGGTGTTCCGGAGCACCGGGAGAAGGAATAATACGTTTTAGTTATTAATTAATTGAATTACTAATTAAAAACATTTTATTTATAATTAATAAGTGCTATGGGCCTTATTTATGAAAGAGGCCCATTAGGGGAAATAAAAGGGAAAAAGAAAAAGGAAAGAGGGGGGAGGCGCCATGGGCCCTAGGGCCCATCATGGGTGCGCCCCCTCCCCCCCCCCTTGGCCGGCCACCCCCCCCTAGCAAGGGACTTTAGTCCCACCTTGCTAGGGGAGAGGGGTTGACTCCCTCCCCTCTGCCTATATATAGATGGACAGGGTGCACATATTTAATACACAGAAATTCGTGACAAAATAAATATTACTCCGAATTGAGATCGGTTTTCTCCGGTCTTCTCCCCTTCCTCGTCTCTTCCACGGTGGGATCCCTAGTGTGATCCTGTAGTGGAATTGAGGCATCTCTGTTAGGACCGGAGGTTGTCGTGCTGCCGAAGCTCCGTCCGGAGGTCATCTTCCGCCACCTCCGCTGGATCGGAGAACGGAGGTCGTCATCGAGTCTCGTATGTGTGAGAGTACTACGCGGTGCTACAAGTGTGGCACTACACCCATCCGGGTGCTCAACACAGCCAGGGGGCTGTGAAACTTGTTCGACTACACCAGCCACGTTTGCGGGAACGTTTCCCGCGCAACGGACTACACCCCGAGGTATGTTATTCTGCACTCCTTTCCATTACGGTAATACGGCTAGCTAGATCTTGGGTTATGGGAAACGCTAGTTAGGAAAAACTTGTGTTTTTTGCTGCGAACCCCAACACTCTCACCGGCGTGATGTCCTACGTAGGGACTATCGTGACATTGCTTGAGAATGTCCTTCTGCTCATGTTCCAGTACGCATCGTCTCACGATCCCGTCAGGACCTTCTTTGAAAAGATGAGGGTCATCCCAGAAGTAGTGCCTCAAGTCATGAAAGAACTTCTTCCTTTGCTGAAATGTTTAACCTAGGGGCAAATACTTTGCAACGATAAAATTAGCGTAATCTGCAAACCAAGGATCGGAGAGAGATTGTACTTTTACAATGGCAAGTTGTTCGTCTGGGAAACTGTCGTTGACTGGGATGGGGTCATGCGGCATATCTTCCTTTCTTGAAAGATTGTCCGCCGCCGGATTGTCTGCTCCTTTTCTATCAACAATTTGTAAATCAAATTCTTGAAGAAGGAGTACCCACCTGATGAGTCTTGGTTTTGCATCCTTCTTTGCCATAAGGTACTTAAGAGCAGCATGGTTAGTATGAATAATAAATTTTGAATCAACAATATAAGGCCTAAATTTATCACAAGCAAACACTACTGCTAAGAATTCCTTCTCAGTAGTAGCATAATTCTTTTGAGCAAAATCAAGGGTTTTTCTAGCATAATGTATAACATTTATTTTCTTATCAACCCTTTTTCCTAAAACAGCTCCAACAGCAAAATCACTAGCATCACACATAATTTCAAAGGGCAAATTCCAGTCAGGTGGTTTTACTATAGGAGCGGTTATCAAAGCTTTCTTAAGAACATCGAAAGCCTCCTTACAATCTTCATCAAATACAAAAGGAACATCCTTCTGGAGAAGATTTGTGAGGGGCCTCGAGGTCTAAGAAAATTCTTTGATAAATCTTCTATACAAACCAGCATGACCAAGAAAACTACGAATACCTTTAATGTCCCTTGGGTAGGGCATCCTTTCAATAGCTTCAATCTTCGCCTTGTCCACTTCAATTCCCCTCTCGGAAATCTTGTGACCAAGCACGACCCTTCGTTTACCATGAAGTGGCATTTTTTCCAGTTTAGAACTAAGTTTGTGTCCTCGCATCTCTGCAAAACTTTATTAAGACTGTGGAGACAGTGGTCAAAGGAAGTTCCATAGACGGAGAAATCGTCCATGAAGACTTCCACAATCTCCTCACAGAAACCATGAAAAATAGCAGACATACATCTCTGAAAAGTAGCAGGTGCATTACATAAACCAAAAGGCATACGCCTGTAAGCATAAGTACCGTAAGTAAACGTGGAAGTGGTCTTCTCTTGATCGGCAGTGTTGACATGAATTTGAGAGAAGCCAGAGTACCCATCAAGATAGCAAAAGTGGGTGTTTTTAGACAACCTCTCTAGCAACTGATCAATAAAGGGCAGCGGGTAGTGGTCCTTCCAGGTCGCTTTGTTCAACTTCCTGTAATCAATACACATTCTATATCCAATAACAACTCTTTGAGGTATTAGTTCATTTTTATCATTAGGAACAACAGTTATACCTCCTTTCTTGGGAACACAATGAACTGGACTTACCCACCTACTATCAGCTATAGGATAGATGATACCTGCAGCTAGAAGCTTGAGAATCTCCGTCCTAACCACGTCCTTCATCTTTGGGTTCAGCCGTCGTTGATGGTCAACAACTGGCTTAGCATGGGGCTCGAGATTGCTAGTGTGTTGGCAAATTGATGGACAAATCCCCATAAGGTCATCAAGGGTATATCCCAAGGCACCTCGGTGTCTGCGAAGTGTCTCCAATAATCGCTCTTCTTCAAATCCTGAAAGGTTAGCATTGATAATGACAGGATATATTTTATTTTCATCTAAATAGGCATACTTGAGTGTATTGGGCAATGGTTTAAGATCAAACACCGGGTCTTCTTTTGGTTGTCCTAGGATCCCCAAAGGCTCAACTGGAAGGTTGTTCTTTAGGATAGCAGCTTGTCTTGCAAATGCTTCGTCTAATTCATTTCTTTCCGGCATATGCATATCATTCTCGTGGTCTTCCATTTATTGCTGCAAAGGATCATTAGGAGGAATAGCAATAGAAGCAATATTTTCAATAATTTTGTCATCACTAGGTAAATCAGTACCACGACATTGCTTGGAAATTTTAGAAAAGTTAAATTCATATGGCTCACCATTGAATTCAACAGAAACTTTACCTTTTTTACAATATATAATAGCAGCACAAGTGCCGAGGAAAGGTCTACCAAAGATAATAAGGCAAGAACTATCTTGCACTGAACCAAGTACGAGAAAGTCGGTAGGATACTTTACCTTTCCACACAGGACTTCAACATCTCTCACAATTCCAATGGGAGAGATAGTTTTTTTTTGCTAGATAAATAGTGACATCGATCTCTTCATGTTCACACGGTGAAATCTCACCCATGATCTCCTGATAGAGTGAATAAGGAATAGCGCTAGCACTGGATCCCAGATCGCAAAGCCCGTAATAGTTGTGATCTCCTATTTTGACAGATACAACTTGTGTACCTGAAATTGGACACTTATTCTTTGTTGTGACAATGTTAGTTGAAACAACACAAAAATTTATCTTGGAATCTGAAACATCATTAGTAACTAAATCTTTAACCATCACAACTTAAGGATCGACCTTGATCTGGTCCTCAGGTTCGTCAGTTCTTCTCTCACTTTTATTTATTATGCCTGTCACAAAAGAGTGCTCCCTCATCCTTGTAGGAAAAGGGTGCTTTTCATAAAAAACTGTAGGCAGAAAAGGGTCAGCAACATGAATATCAATAGGTAACTCTTTAAAGGGTTTATGATACTGATCCTTCTCCTTCTTAGAAGAGTCAATCTGAGAGGCAAAGTTTTTTACAAAAATCAATCATAAGCTGGGAATCAAGACCAATCTTAGAACAAAAGGTATTAAAATAATCAGTTTTCACATAGCTCTCAGTGTAATCATGCTCATAATTTATAGCAGGTTCAATACCTTTATCGATTTCCCAGTCTTCAGTATTCTTCTGGATCCTCTCAATAAGATCCCACTTTTCTTCGACGCTTATTGTTTGGAATACGCCGCTAGAGGAGGCATCCAACATCTCCTTATCCTGACGAGAAAGCCTGGCATAAAAATCTGTGAGTATAATATTTTTGGGGAGTTCATGGATAGGACATTTGAACATTAGGGATTTAAGTCTCCCCAAGCTTGAGTGATGCTCTCTCCGTCGCGAGACCAAAAGTTGTAGATGTAATTCTTGTCTCGTTAAATTTCATGAAGAGGGTAAAACTTTGTATAAAAGAGAGACATAAGCTCTTCCCAATTAAGTAGATGTGAGTTATCGAGGAGCTTATACCAATCTGAAGCTTTACCTATAAGTGGTATGGAGAATAATTTCTTCATGATAAATTCCAGTGACACACCTGCAAGCTTAAATAATGAACATAGTTGTGTTAAATATAGCAAGTGTTCACCTGGATGTCTATCTTCTGCATAACGATTAGATAAGACATAATTGATAATACCAGACGGTGTTTTGTAAGGCACAATTTCAGTAGGGGTAGGAGTGACCACCACAGTCGTGGGGCGTGTCCCCATAAACAACGATACAAGAGTAGAGGTGTCCATAAGGACAAAAGTAGCAACGGCAAAACAAAAACAGAAATATAAAAACTTCCTTACCATCTTCACTTACTAATAGCTCTACGCTCCCCGGCAACGGCGCCAAAAAACAGTACTTGATGACCCTCAACTGTAGGGGATCGTTTGTAGCGTTTTCGATAAATAAGAGTGTCGAACCCAACGAGAGCAGAAGGTATTGGTAAGTGACTTTGGTAAAGAAATAGCTCCAGGAACTGAAATATAGCTTTTTTGGGGGTTTTCGGTATAAGGCAACAAAAAGGTAAAGGCAAGCAAAGTAAAGGCGCTGAGGAGTAACAAGTGGCCGGATCATTTTGAGCAAAGGATAAGCCTAACAACTGAGCTTAAAAAGGCTAAAGCGTTCTTTAGGACACACGGGAGAAATTGTCACGTGCTTTCGCAATATTCCGTATCGGTACTATGTGCTATGTTGATAAGTGTTGAGTCGGTGGATCTATGCTAGTGCACCCTCTAGACTAAGATAAGTGCACTCTTATGATTAAACACCTTGAAAGCATCCGCAAATACAAGATAGTAATTAAGGCAAAAGCCTAAACATAGCAATACAATCGACGATCCATTGTTCCCTTGTGCAAAAGCGTGCGAACTGGGGTTCAGGCTTCTGTCACTCCGGCAACCCACCGTAAGCATTCTTTATACACAACGCATTCCCCTAGGTCCTTAATAAGGCGAAGTGTTGAGTGTTCGACTCACACAACACCACTAGGAAAATAACAACACAACTTTAATATCAAACAACACATCTTACTTCAACATCATATGACTACTAACAACAAGACTTCTCCCATGTCCTCAAGAACTAAAGTAACTACTCACAAGACATAAAAGAGATTATGATCAGTGGGGATAAATAGATGATAAACAATATGGACACAATGATATTTCTCCAACAAAACTCAATAGCATTCATCACACGGTAGTAATCAACACCGGTAGAGTAGAGAGGATAGATAGTACGGATTACAACACAAGTTGGACTTGTGAGGTGAGATTGGATGTAGATGAAGATGGTGCTGATGTTGGGGATGATGTTGATGATGATCTCAATGATTCCCGTGACGATGGTGATGACGATGGCGACGATCTCCCCTTTCGGGAGGTGTTCTCCCCGGCGGAATCTGCCCGCCGGAGATGTTTTTTCTCCTCTGTAGGTTTCCGCCACGGAGCGGCGGTGGAACTCTGGAAACTCTCCCTCTTATAGGGTTTTTAGATGACGAGTGATATATAGGCCAGAGGGGGAGCCGGGAGTGGCCCCAGGGGTCCATACGCCCTCCAGGTGCGGCCAGGGTGGGGGCCGCGCCAGGTGGCCGCCTGGGCACCCTTTGGTCCCCCTCTGGTCCCTCTTTTGTGTGTCTTCATCATCCTTCTGAAAAACACCCTCCGTCGATTTTTAGGTAATTTGGAGGTGTTCTTCTTCAGCAACTCAGCGTCCACTTTTTACCGCTGAATCCTGCGTATGCTGCTTCGGCACCGGAAATTTGCAAACTGTGTAAAATAAGCCAAAACAACATAAGAATAGCATCATAACATGAAATAGATCAATGAATAAGAAAGAATTACTATATAAAATAGTGATGCATTTTGGATGTATCAGCGTTGCGTCTCAAAACAATTTCTAATGTTGTTGTTTGCCACCTACTTGTTGTCTCCGGAATCCTACCAGAGACATAAACATTGGTATGTTTATTGAGGAAAATTTGTTATTATCTACAACATAGCCTTCCACTTTGGGTAACCAATGAGGAGGTGTTATCTTGACCCATCACCTACATGATTAGAACCTTGAGCTCTCTGTGTCATAGTAAGTATTGCGGTGCATTTATAATTCTATCATTCGCCAAGCTATAATTTGTTCACCCATCATATTTATCGTCTTATTAAAAGGGGTCAACTGCATTTTTGCCTCCAGTTATGCTAATCCATGGGTTTTGCTCTTACTTTTTGGCTCTGCTCAGTTTTACCCTTAGATTTGTCTCTGAGGTCATCCGAATGCCATTTGACTGTTTTGCCAATACTTTGAAAATGCATACAAAATCATATGGACTCAAAAAATGCAAATAAGCTAACAAAATGGTGAGAAAAGCATTACCTTTAGGCGCATGTTATTTGCATTCACGAACAAAGTAATGTTTAAACTACCTGAGGTTATTTATGTTATTAAAATCATTAAACATAAAAGGGTATAAAAAATACATTTTCGTGATTAAAAATGAAATGCAAATTTAGGTGATGTCTTCTCAACATTCTGATATCTTATTTGCATTTTTCTGAGTAGATATGAAGTTGTTATGGATTTTCAAATGACTTTGACCATTAATTTGAAAATTTATAACAAATTCATGTGAATTCAAAACAATTCAAATAAGATATGAGAATGGTCAATAAACATCACCTACATTTGCATGTCATTTTTATTCATGATTTTTTATTGTTTATACCTTTTTATGTTTAGTAATATTAATAACGTTAGTAACCTTAGGTAGTTTAAACATTACTATTTTCATGTATACAAATACCATTTTCATGATTAAAAATGACATGCAAATGTAGGTGATGTCTTGTGAACATTCTGATATCTTATTTGCATTTTTCTGAGTAGATATGAAGTTGTTATGGATTTTCAAATGACTTTGACCATTAATTTGAAAATTTATAACAAATTCATGTGAATTCAAAACAATTTATTTAAGATATCAGAATGGTCGGTAAACATCACCTACATTTTCATGTCATTTTTATTCATGATTTCTTATTGTTTATACCTTTTTATGTTTAGTAATGTTAATAACGTTAGCAACCTTGGGTAGTTTAAACATTACTATTTTCATGTATATAAATACCATGCACGTAAAGGTAATGCTTTTCTTAACATTTTGATATTTTATTTGCATTTTTTCTGAGTTCATATGAATTTAAAGTATTGGTGAACCGGTCAAAACGTGTTTGAACGACCCGAGGGACAAATATAAGGGCAAAACTGAGCAGAACCGAAAAGTAAGGGCAAAACCCACTGACTGATAGAACTATGCGCACAAATTCAATTCTCCCATATTAAAAGAGACCACTAGTGAAACCGTGGCACCCGGTCCATCTTCCACCATTGGTTACAACCATTTGCATTTACGTTTTTTTTTGCTTGTTGCACCTTTTTACTTTTTGTTGCTTCGACCACATCATAAGCTTGGTAATATTTTTGGCTAGTTGGGAATGAAAGTTCTCTTGTTCTTGTGTGCAGACAACATAAATATACTATTCTGTTCATGGAACATGACCTTCTGAAGGCTGTAAATATGAAGCTTATATTGTGTATCTTCAAACAACTTTTAGGTCTAAAAATTAATTTTCACAAAAGTGAGATTTTCTGTTTTGGTAAGGCAAAAGAAGTGGAACATCGGTACAAACAAATCTTTGGATGTGAGGCTGGTTCCCTTCCCTTTAGGTACTTAGGAATACCTATACACTACAGAAAGATAAAAAATTCAGATTGGTATCCAGTGGAAACTCGATGTGAAGGAAAACTGAGTTGCTGGAAGGGAAAACTTTTATCTTATGGAGATCGCTTAGTCCTTATCAATTCTGTTTTGACTAGTTTGCCTATGTTTATGTTGTCTTTTCTTGAAATTCTGAAGGGAGTAAGGAAAAGACTAGATTTCTATAGGTCTCGCTTTTTCTGGCAAAGTGATGAGAATAAGCGCAAATATAGGTTAACTAAATGGAACATTATTTGTAGACCAAATGATCAAGGAGGCCTTGGGATTGAGGTACTTGAACTCAAAAATAAGTGTTTACTAAGTAAATGGCTTTATAAATTACTTAATGAGGAAGGGGTGTGGAAGGAGTTGTTACACAACAAGTATCTCAACCAGAAAACACTATCCGAAGTCCAGGCAAAACCAACTGACTCCCCCTTTTGGAAGGGTCTTATGCGGGTGAAAGATGACTTCTTTAGTAGAGGTCATTTTATAGTTGGAGATGGCTCCACTACGAGGTTTTGGGAGGATATTTGGATTGGTGATGCATCACTGGCGCAATAATACCCGTCATTATATAACATTGTGCAACAGAAAAATGTAACTATTGCAAATGTGTTAGCTCATGTACCTCTGCATATTGAATTCAGAAGGGTACTAACAGGTAACAAGTGGACATCATGGCTACACTTATGCCAACGAATAATGATGGTGCGTTTAAATGATGAACCAGGTAGATTTGTATGGAACCTAATGACATGTAAGGCCCGATATGTTGTACTGTTCCAGATCTAGACGTTTCCATTCAGATCCGGGGACGAAGCACATATCGGTCCCACCGCGACATATGACGAAGTCATATGCCCCGGATTTCCAACATGATATCACAACATTACAGATACAAGGATACAACATCTCATACAATCGGCATACAACTGCCTTAATACAATACATCAGCGGAAGATACATGTCTGAGTACACACTACAATCAAATGCCTAGTGGCAAAAGAAAATCATCGATCCCCATAACCACACGGGTCCAGGCCCTCCGCCGGGATCCGCCTAACTAGTCGTCGTCGAGTCTCCACGTGAAACGTCGATCACCATACCTGTTGTCGATCAAGAACCCTGAAAAGAGTTTGGGGGTAGTATCATGAGTACATAGGTACTCAGCATCCAACTGTAGTGGTCATCTGACCCAGCAAGGACTTCATCACTCGTCATTCTAGGACAACTAGTAGTTTACGGTAAGGATGAGATAAGTGGTGAGGTTGCTGCCTCACTAGCATTTATGAAGTGGCTAACGATCTAGAGAGTAAGATAAGAAGCCAAGCATTCGATGAGGAATCGCCTCATACAAGTCTTGCTATCATCTACTACGCAAACATAACACCTATCCTATCCTTGTCCTCCTCTTCGCATCCCGACGAAGAAGAAGCAGTCAAGGCACACACACACGTTGATCAAGTTATATTAAAATTATCTCAGTTGTTGTTGTCTATGAACAAGGAGTAGGTCTCAAGTCCTCCATAACCATGGACACGACTTCTCGAAAATATTTAACCCTGCAGGGGTGTACCAACTGCCCATTACAAGGCTCCGCACGCACGCCCATCTCTCTCAGTTGCTACCCATTATAGGCAACCATTTTATGATTAAGTTCCAAGAGATCCGGAACGACAGGTCCCTCTCACTAACAACGCACAAATCCGGGTGGCCCCCGGTGAGTCGACATCCAACTCAAAAGCCGGCCGCGCTCTCGAATCGGCCTCTACCGTCTGGACGAGGTCGGGATAACCTACCCTCGCCCGGGAAGGCTCCCTAGCTTCCAGATTTGGACCAACAGGATATACCATCCCACTGGCCTGGTTTGTAATAAATCCACTGGCTGCAGACAAGTTACGCACACGGTTTCTCAAATGGTAAAAACAGCTTGGGCCACCACTAGAAATGGTTGAAGCTAGGTAGGTAAGAAAAGGGGACCCCATAAAATCCCACACGCGGTTAGGCACGCTCAGTCTTAAAACCAATACCCGGAACTCGGATCCTAGGTGACTCGAATGGAACAAAGCGTCGGGGCGGGATAGCTTAGACCTTCCATCCTTCGTCTAATATAATCAACATTTACAATAATCATATCACCAACAATAATAATAACAATGTGATATCCCAACCCAAGGAGTAACAGGGTAACATCGTAGCATCCTAAGCATGCATACTAAGCAGGGGCTGAGCAACGAGCAAAAGTAACATAGCAGTACAAGGTTTTCTGGGAGGGCACATGGCTGTATTGGTTTGAAAGAGGCTGTAAACATGTGGTAGGATCAAACATCGAACATAACCTGGACTAGCATGCAAAGCGCTGGTTGAAATATAATGGATCATAAGTAATGTATAGTCCTTGCCTGTTGATAAGTCGGGTTCCGAAGGTGTAGTTGATCACAAGCTCGCATCGTCTCCGAGAGGTACCCGCGGAAGCACACAAGAAGGAAACACTGGAAAGCAATCAACGGTGCACCACTATTACTACGGTGCAATACAAGATAAAGAGACAACACAAGACACGGCAACGCGATACGGATCTTTTGTCGAGAACGGTTACTAACAGTTTAAGTGGGGTATCGGTCACACACGACGAATACCGCACATTTACGGGGGTTCAAGTTGTTCAGCTACAGGTGATCAATCAACGGTTATTAACATGGCAACTCAAGCAAGCATGGCATAGCACAGAACATAGCAAGAGGTGAAGCACAAAGTAAACTATCTATGCTAGTCAATTTAAGTGAGGCACAACCTAAACATGGCATAACACTAAGTGCCACACGACAATTAAAGGATTTGGTACTGTTCTGCCCTAAACCATATTTAGGTTGGTTAACAGCAGAAAACAATAGCATAAACACAAAGTACACAAAAAACCAATCAAGTTACATATAAAGCACACTCCAAACGGAGTTACGGTTAAAAAGATATAAGCAAAACAAGTTATGCACACATGATGTATAAACAGGGGTAAATCTATATGAAAAAGTGCAGCAACATGACATAACAATACATGGGATGAAAGTAGACATGATGGTTAACAATATGAAAATGGAATCACTCAATTCCGATAAACGGTCGCGACACACTCGTCGACCGAAGTTGCAACAAAATAACAGTTTCAGCAACAGCAGCACATTAACATCAGGATAGCTACTTTGGAGCAAGATTTAATAAAGCTAAAGCACCCAAACATGGCAAGTTAAAGCATTGAAATGAAGTACACATGATGCTTAACGTAATGGAAAAAGAATCAATGCAATAGGCCTCATGGATTTGTTACAATCATCATGCAAAGTTGCAACAAAATATAAACAGCAACACTTAACAGGAAAAGTAGCAGTTTAACGGCCTAATGTCCTGTTCAGCACACAATTACACAATCAAGATGAGCTCAAACGGAAATTCTTTCTACATACGAATGCTAGAGCACGCAAAACTGAGCAACTTTCGTTTTGGGGGCAAAGTCATCGGATCTACGGATTAACGGGAAATCGCATCGCGAAATTGAATCAGCACACAGTTTTCAGGGACTTACAAAAAAAACTACATAGGCTCAGAGAGAAAAAAAAATGTCGGGCCCAAAAGCTCACCATGGGCCTCGGGGCCCATCTCGGCCTGGGAGAGGGGGGCATGGCGCTGGGCTGCTGGGGCCTGCTTGTGCTGTGGGCCGCTGGCGAGAGGCCGGCCCAGGCTGGCCAGGCGGTTGGAGGAGCCGGCCTCGACGCTGTTCCCGCACGGTTGGCTGGCGGCGGCCGGCGTAGCCGTCCGGCGAGGGGGTACGGCGAGTGGTGCAGGGCGAAGGGGAGGGGCGGATCCGACGGCTTCGGGCCCAGGCGGAGGAGGGCGCTGGGTCGGCCGGGATCCCGCTGGCTAGGAGCACGGCTCGTCGGCCGGTTTCCACCATGGCGTGGACGGGGCGCAGCTCCTGGTGGCGGCGACCTGTAGACAGAAGAGGGAGGCGGTGAGAGGAAAGGAGGAGGTGGGAGAGAGAGGGAAGGGAGAGGAGAGGGAGCCGGCGGGCGAGCTGGGTGGCCAGGGCGGCTCCGGTGGCCTGGCCGGAGGCGGCGCTGGCTGCGAGGAGCCTCCACGGGAGGGGAGAGGAGGTGGTGGAAGGTTAGGGGTGACGTGGCGCAACCGGGCCCGTCCGATTCGCAGATCCGACGGCCGAAAACTGTGTGGGATCTGGAAGGCAAAACTGGGCAAAGTGGAGGGGGTGGCTGCAATTTTTAGGCTAGGGAAACCCTAGAAAGGGGTGTGAGTGTGGTGGTCTTTATATAGCCCCGGTGGCTGGCAGTTTGCAAAAACATCTCCGGTTTTTCTCTCGGGCGTCGGTGCTCATGTTTCTGACCGCCGGGGGTCCGCAGTACCTCCGATTCGGGTAAAACTTCGAACTGCGCGATCAGCGTGTCGAGCCAGCGGCGTTCACCTCACGCAGGAACCGTTCCGAAAACACTTTCCGGCGCTCTATAAAAATATCCAGTTTAATTATTAAACGGGGTTTTCGTTCCGTTGGCTGCGGCTGGTCTCGTGCGGGTTCGCGACGGTGATCGGGTGAAACCCGGTGTCGCAAAGGTCGAGTGTCAGGGTGGCAAGGATCGGTCTCCGTCCTGTACGAGATAAGAGGGGGAAAATAATCGTCGATCGATAAATCGGGGATGCAAACACCGCAAACAAATCAAACAATCCAACAATTCACACCGAAAACAAAAATTTAATTTTTGTGAAAACTGGGCTGTTACAATACAACACCACCAACAAGGGATCTCGTCCCGAGATCCAGGACGATCCGAGGGAGAGGAGTGGAGAGAAAAGAGTCACGACGATCTTCAACACCACCAACAAGGGACTCTGCTCCATGTCGACGTCGAACTTCGGTCAAGATAAAATTTCCGCAGAGAGACGACATCGTCGGAAAAACGAAACCGTCAGTGTCAAGAGGAGGAACGACGACGATAACCGGATCAAAGGATAGTTCTTTCGACGCAAGTCGTAAAAACACTGGGCAAAAGGATGAATGACAACGGGTGACCAAGATGTAAACCAGAGTTGGAAGAACTAAAGGCACTACAGGATTTCCCAACCTGAGATCGAAATCGAGACAATATGCTGCAAGCAGGGCATTGTAACTATTCCGAAACTCAACACACTCGAGATCCTAAAGTTTTGAAGGGGGATAAGTCGAGAGTAAAACACTTACGACACTTGTCCTGGCCAGAGCATGGGTAAGGAGTAAAAATAATCCTACTCTCCGATAACTAACTTAGTAGCTACAAAATAGTTTTTATCTAGACTCGACTTCGGCCAGAGAAGGGATCCTACGGTCGGTAAGGCTCTGATACCAAGTTGTATGGCCCGATATGCGGTACTGTTCCAGATCTAGACGTTTCCATCCAGATCCGGGGACGAAGCACATATCGGTCCCACCGCGACATATGACGAAGTCATATGCCCCGGATTTCCGACATGATATCACAACATTACAGATACAACGATACAACATCTCATACAATCGGCATACAACTGCCTTAATACAATACATCAGCGGAAGGTACATGTCTGAGTACAGACTACAATCAAATGCCTAGTGGCAAAAGAAAATCATCGATCCCCATAACCACACGGGTCCAGGGCCTCCGCCGGGATCCGCCTAACTAGTCGTCATCGAGTCTCGACGTGAAATGTCGATCACCATACCTGTTGTCGATCAAGAACCCTGAAAAGAGTTTGGGGGTAGTATCATGAGTACAGAGGTACTCAGCATCCAACTGTAGTGGTCATCTGACCCAGCAAGGACTTCATCACTCGTCATTCTAGGACAACTAGTAGTTTACGGTAAGGATGAGATAAGTGGTGAGGTTGCTGCCGCACTAGCATTTATGAAGTGGCTAACAATCTAGAGAGTAAGATAAGAAGCCAAGCATTCGATGAGGAATCGCCTCCAACAAGTCTTGCTATCATCTACTACGCAAACATAACACCTATCCTATCCTTGTCCTCCTCTTCGCATCCCGACGAAGAAGAAGCAGTCAAGGCACACACACACACGTTGATCAAGTTATATTAAAATTATCTCAGTTGTTGTTGTCTATGAACAAGGAGTAGGTCTCAAGTCGTCCATAACCGTGGACACGGCTTCTCGAAAAGATTTAACCCTGCAGGGGTGTACCAACTGCGCATTACAAGGCTCCGCACGCACGCCCATCTCTCTCAGTTGCTACCCATTATAGGCAACCATTTTATGATTTAGTTCCAAGAGATCCGGAACGACGGGTCCCTCTAACTAACAACGCACAAATCCGGGTGGCCCCCGGTGAGTCGACATCCAACTCAAAAGCCGGCCGCGCTCTCGAATCGGCCTCTACCGTCTGGACGAGGTCGGGATAACCTACCCTCGCCCGGGCAGGCTCCCTAGCTTCCAGATTTGGACCAACAGGATATACCATCCCACTGGCCCGGTTTGTTTTGAATCCACTGGCTGCAGACCAGTTACGCACATGGTTTCTCAAATAGTAAAAACAGCTTGGGCCACCACTAGAAATGTTTGAAGCTAGGTAGGTAAGAAAAGGGGACCCCATAAAATCCCACACGCGGTTAGGCACGCTCAGTCTTAAAACCAATACCCGGAAGTCGGATCCTAGGTCACTCGAATGGAACAAAGCGTCGGGGCGGGATAGCATAGACCTTCAATCCTTCGTCGAATATAATCAACATTTACAATAATCATATCACCAACAATAATAATAACAATGTGATATCCCAACCCAAGGAGTAACAGGGTAACATCGTAGCATCCTAAGCATGCATACTAAGCAGGGGCTGAGCAACGAGAAAAAGTAACATAACAGTACAAGGTTTGCTGGGAGGGGACATGGATGTATTAGTTTGAAAGAGGCTGTAAACATGTGGTAGGATCAAACATCGAACCTAACCTGGACTAGCATGCAAACCTCTGGTTGAAATAGAATGGATCATAAGTAATGTATAGTCCTTGCCTGTTGATAAGTCGGGTTCCGAAGGTGTAGTTGATCACAAGCTCGCATCGTCTCCGAGAGGTACCCGCGGAAGCACACAATAAGGAAACACTGGAAAGCAATCAACGGTGCACCACTATTACTACGGAGCAATACAAGATCAAAGAGACAACACAAGACACGGCAACGCGATACGGATCTATCGTCGAGAACGGTTACTAACAGTTTAAGTGGGGTATCAGTCACACACGACGAATACCGCACATTTACGGTGGTTCAAGTTGTTTAGCTACAGGTGATCAATCAATGGTTATTAACATGGCAACTCAAGCTATCATGGCATAGCACACAACATAGCAAGAGGTGAAACATAAAGTAAACTATCTATGCTAGTCAATTTAAGTGAGGCACAACCTAAACATGGCATAACACTAAGTGCCGCATGACAATTAAAGTATTTGGTACTGTTCTGCCCTAAACCATATTTTAGGTTGGTTAACAGCAGCAAACAATAGCATAAACACAAAGTACACGAAAAACCAATCAAGTTACATATAAAGCACACTCCAAATGGAGTTACGGTTAAAAAGATATACGCAAAACAAGTTATGCACACATGTTGTATAAACAGGGGTAAATCTATATGCAAAAGTGCAGCAACATGACATAGCAATACATGGGATGAAAGTAGACATGATGGTTAACAATATGCAAATGGAATCACTCAATTCCGATAAACGGTCGCGACACACTCGTCGACCGAAGTTGCAACAAAATAACAGTTTCAGCAACAGCAGCACATTAACATCAGGATAGCTACTTTGGAGCAAGATTTAATACAGCTAAAGACCCAAACATGGCAAGTTAAAGCATGGAAATGCAATACACATGATGCTTAACGCAATGGAAAAAGAATCAATGCAATAGGCCTAATGGATTTGTTACAATCATCATGCAAAGTTGCAACAAAATATAAATAGCAGCACTTAACAGGAAAAGTAGCAGTTTAACGGCCTGATGCCCTGTTCAGCACACAATTACACAATCAAGATGAGCTCAAACGGAAAAACTTTCTACATACGAGTGCTAGAGCACGCAAAAATGAGCAACTTTCGTTTTGGGGGCAACGTCATCGGAGCTACGGATTAACAGGAAATCGCATCGCGAAATTGAATCAGCACACAGTTTTCAGGGACTTACAAAAAAAACTACACAGGCTCAGAGAGAAAAAAGCTCACCATGGGCCTCGGGGCCCATCTCGGCCTGGGAGAGGGGGGGCCTGGCGCTAGGCTGCTGGGGCCTACTTGGGTTGTGGGCCGCTGGGGAGGAGGCCGGCCCAGGCTGGCCAGGCGGTTGGAGGAGCCGGCCTCGACGCCGTTCCCGCACGGTTGGCTGGCGGCGGCCGGCGTAGCCGTCCGGCGAGGGGGTCCGGAGAGTGGCGCAGGGCGAAGGGGAGGGGCGGATCCGGCGGCTTCGGGCGTAGGCGGAGGAGGGCGCTGGGTCGGCCGGGATCTCGCCGGCTTGGAGCACGGCTCGTCGGCCGGCTTCCACCATGGCGTGGACGGGGCGCAGCTCCTGGTGGCGGCAACCTGTAGAGAGAAGACGGAGGCGGTGAGAGGAAAGGAGGAGGTGGGAGAGAGAGGGAAGGGAGAGGAGAGGGAGCCGGCAGGCGAGCTGGGTGGCCGGGGCGGCTCCGGTGGCCTGGTCGGAGGCGGCGGCGGCTGCGAGGTGCCTCCACGGGAGGGGAGAGGAGGTGGTGGGAGGTTAGGGGTGACGTGATGCAACCGGGCGCGTCCGATTCGCAGATCCGACGGCCGAAAACTGTGTGGGATCTGGAAGGCAAAACTGAGCAAAGTGGAGTGGGTGGCTGCAATTTTTAGGCTAGGGAAACCCTAGAAAGGGGTGTGAGTGTGGTGGTCTTTATATAGCCCCGGTGGATGGCAGTTTGCAAAACCATCTCCGGTTTTTCTCTCGGGCGTCCGGTGCTCACGTTTCTGACCGCCGGGGGTCCGCAGTACCTCCGATTCGGGTAAAACTTCGAACTGTGCGATCAGCGTGTCGAGCCAGCGGCGTTCACCTCGCGCTGGAACCGTTACGAAAACACTTTCCGGCGCTCTATAAAAATATCCCGTTTAATTATTAAACGGGGTTTTCGTTCCGTTGGCTGCGGCTGGTCTCGTGCGGGTTCGCGACGGTGATCGGGTGAAACCCGGTGTCGCAAAGGTCGAGTGTCAGGGTGGAAGGGTCGGTCTCCGTCCGGTACGAGATAAGAGGGGGAAAAATAATCGCCGATCGATAAATCGGGGATGCAAACACCGCAAACAAATCAGACAATCAAACAATTCACACCGAAAACAAAAATTTTAATTTTTGTGAATACTGGGCTGTTACAAACCTAATGACCTCAGGAATAGTTTCGGTAAAATCTATGTATGAAGACCTTATGAATGTTGATACGCCTTTTCTTCGCAAGTATTTGTGGAAACTAAAAATCCCTCTCAAAATCAAAAAATTTATGTGGTTCCTCAACAACAAAGTTTTACTCACCAAAGATAATTTAGCTAAAAAAAATTGGACTGGATGTAAAATGTTGCTTTTGTAGGGCACAAGAGACCGTCGAACATTTATTTATTTCATGTCCTTTTGCTAGATTATTATGGCGTGCAGTAAACTTCACATATAACATTACTCCCCCAACTAACATTACAAATATGTTTGGAAACTAGTTGAATTGTGTGGATCGTATATCCAAGGCCAGAATTCGCATTGGTGTTTCGGCCTTATGTTGGTCAATATGGAGATGCAGAAATGACATTGTCTTTAATAGAAACAAAACTTTCAATTTCTTGCAGGTTATTCATATGGTGGCGCACTGGGTTCAGCTATTGCGTTCCTACTACCGCCAGATCAACGGGATATTATGGCTACTGGATGCAATCGTCTGCTGATGGTCGCACGAGATATCTTCAGCCGGGCTGGCTGGCAGCATACTAGTAGACTACATGATGCTTAGTAGTCATATGTATGCAGTTTCTTTATTTCGCTGGTTGATTCATGTATCAACTTTAAGCGATCTTTAAGTTTGTAATAACTTTGAATGGTATTCTTTTAATAAATGGCTGTGTGCATCGAGTGATGCAGAGGCCGGGGCGAAATCCCCTTTTTGAAAAAAAGATCCATGCTGCAAGCGTCAGAGCAGTAAACATCTCCTTAAAGACATTGAAATTCTACTAAATTGATAACCTTGATATTTTTATTAAACAAAAATTGCCACTTACTGCATCATACATTCCTCTTTGGATCCCAACGGATGTCTATGGAAAGCACCACAAGCAAGACATCCACCGTTGAGCATTGGCTGGCTGGCCGCTGGGTGTGATGCCCGCCTAGCCACTAGCGGACTAGCCATGAGCCACCCGGCTCCACTCCAACCCGGCCTCCTCGCCCAACTACGCTCCGGCACTCTCCGCCTCGGCCTTGTTCTGGCTCCGCCCCGGCTGCCACGCAACTCGAGCCGGCGGGCCTCGCCTCGGCCGCTGGTCGCGCCGGTGAGCCTCGACTTGGTCGGAGGTGGGGTACAACGGTGACGAAGATGTGGTGCGAAGGAAGTTTTGTCGGTGCCAACCGTTTTTCATGGGATACGGGGAATGACAAACCGGGATGAAATATGCCGCTCGCCCAGTGGTTTTTAGCGCTTCAGTAAAAAAATTAGCGTACAAGGCGATATCCGTTTGAGTTTTTTTTACCTCGACACCGTATATTGATTGTTATTTTATGGACCCAGCATTTTTAATGAATGTGATATACTAGTTGATATCATTTTGGAGATAGAATGGAACGTCGCCAAAAACTAAGAGCATCTCCAGCCATTCGGCCCGCCAAGCCGGTTGTCGGTGCTATTTTAGTGCCGCTTGGGGGGGGGGCGGCGAAAACGCTTGGGGAGGCTTTCCCCCTAGCCGCGGTCCCAAGGGCGGCCCCAACAAAACGGCGATTTGCACATAATTTCGTATAGTCGTCTTCCCGCTTCAAAAAACTGCAAGTTCGGCGATCAACATGCCATGGTTCGGGGATCAAACATGCCACAGGCAGCGTGATCTACGCAGGGAACAAAAAGTAGGCTGGCCGATGGCTCAAAGGGGCCTGTCCAGGTCGACGGCAGAACCAATGGGCTCGCCGAATCCATCGGCCGGCGTGGACGGCGTGTCTGGAGTCGCGACGAGATCCTGGGCGAGGTGGGCGCAGCCGGCGTAGACGAGGTGGTGGGCGGCGCGGGCGACGTGACCACGGGTCCATCTCGGCCATTTGGGCCAAGATCTTGGCGCGCTCGGAGACGAAACACTCCCTGACCGACGCGTCCATCTCGGCCAAATTCATCGTCGCCATTGTCGCCAGGAAGGTGAGGTCAGTGTTCCTCTTTGCGGCGGCGTTTGTCCTGAGTAGGTCGATCTTGGCGTCTTGCTTAGTCAGCAGCTCTGACCACCTCTCATGGGCCTTCTCCTCCCTGATCATGGCGTTCCTTGCGGCGTCGGCGATGCATTTCTCAATGGCCGAGTCCAGTCGTTCGGCAGCCGGCGCCGCGGTCTTCGCCGCCTTGGACTTCTTTTTGCCCTCGGCCGGGCGCCCTACGGACGCCGCCGATGCCGGCTCGTCTGGGTTGTAGACGTCGTTCTTGGACTTGGCGAGTTGGACGCGGCACTCGCTCCATTTTTCCCATACCTCGATCCGGGGGAAGACGTGAATGAACTTGAATTCGCCGCCGGTATCCTGCCGAAACATGGAAAACGTGTGCGCGATCTACCACGGTGCCGTCAAGACAGGCTTGTTCACGACGAGTTTACGGCGAGTTCGCGGCGGGTTCATGCCTTTTGGTCGTTGTTGGCGCCGCTTTCCGGCCGGGCGAGCACCTCCTCTTGGATGACATGCCACTTGTTGCACGCCGCCTGGATCGTCAACCAGTGGGATGCCATGGATTTCGGGCCGCGCTCCATGAGGGTGCTGCTGAAATCGGGGTCGACCATCTTCCGCTCGTCGAACGCTGCCTTGACCCTGCTCCAGTACGTGTTGCCCTTTTGGTTGGAGCCGGTGATGGGGTCTAAGCTCACCGTATTCCATGCTTCGGCGAGTCATTCATCTTCCTTGGTCGTCCACTTGACGCGATTCGGCGCAACCTCGTCGTTCTTCCTCTTCTTCTTCCCTTTGACGGACTGCTCCTCCGGTGCTTCTTGTGTCTCTTCGGCGTCCTCCTCGGCACCTTGCGTCTCTTCTTCGATGTCGGGGTCCTGGGAGAAGTTGGCGTGCTTGGCGGTAAAAGCCTCCGAGCCGGCGGTGATGATGTCCTCCATCTCCGAGGCGAAGGGGATGGATTCTCAGCGCAGCAGGGATGGGGTGGATGCGGACGCGTAGTCCGGCGAGCAGGACGTCGACGCTGGTCACAAGGGAGTGCGGGGGAAGCCGAGGATGGGGTCGAAGCTGTTGGGGTCAGACGACTGTGTGCACCCCCATGCCGACGGCATCGAAGGCGAGAAGTTACCGGCGGGGGAGGCGACTCTCTGCTGAGTTGGGGGGGGGGGGGGACTGCGGCGTGCCAGAGCGGAGGGCCGCCGCCGCCGCAAGGGCCTCCTGGAGGTCGCGCTTGGCTACAAACGTCGCCTCTTGGATGGCCTCCATATTCATTTCCGTCGTCACCTGCGCGTCCTCCATGCTCTCCCGGGATTTCTGGCGGCGAGCCTCTTGCGCCGTTCGGTGGTCATCACCTCGCGGCGCTCGACGTCGGCCTTCCACTAGGTGTTCGTCCAACCGTTCGGCCATGGTATCGGAGCCCTCGACTTCCTCTGCTTGGTGGGCGGAGCTGGCTCTTCGGCGCGGCGAGGGGGCACATATTGCGTCTCCTCAGTGGCATGGGGGCAGATCTGGGGGGGCTGGCGGGAGCTGGGGCGGGGGGAAGGAAAACGGCGGGAGATGTGTTCTATCTCGCCGACAGAGCGGCCCCATGCGACGTTCCGTTTCGTCCGGCGTCCCCAAGAGCCCCCACAACGTGCTGGGGTCGGCTTGGGATCGCCGAATCCACTTTCGGCCCAATGCGGCACTAATTGGACTTTTGGGGCGCGGCTGTGTGAATTTCGTCCGTCCGGCGCAAATAGCGCCGGCTTGGGGGCCTATTGGGGGAGCGGCTGGAGATGCTCTAAAGGAGTCATCCCATCACCGACCGGCGAATTTATTCTTGAAGTACTACTATCCTGTTCGATTTTTCCAAGTAAAATTTATGAATATCCGGCTCCCCTCAAGTTAGGGTTCCTCTCCTCTGGCAACGGTGACCCAGGTTTCCTTCTTCTAGAGACTAATTCCCAACTAGTCCCAGCGTCGATTGGTTCTGAGACTGGATCCCTGTGATTCCTAATCACAGGTAACTTCTCCCCTCTCCTCTGCAGTTCGCATGTGGAGCAAATTGGGGTTTCGTCGAGAAACATCCCGATTAGACGGGTTAGGGTTTTTCTATGATCAACATGGCTGCAGCAGCATCAAGCTCAGGCTACAAGGAGGAGGATGTCTATCGCATGATGACTAAACTGGGGTTAGCGGAGGATGACCTTGATGACCTAATTGTTGAGGATGAGATTGATCTACCGGATGATGCCACCCGGTGGATGTTGATAGCTAGGGTTCATATAGAGAAAAAATACAGCCAATATTGGTTCTATAGACAGATGCGGGCGGCATGGAACCTAGAAAAAACGATGAATATCAGACCGTTGGCTGATAACCTGTACTCGATGCAGTTCAACTGTCTGGGAGATTGGGAGAGGGTCACTATGGAGGGACCGTGGTGATGTGCGGAAGTGATAATGGCTTCTCGCCCTTCGTTGGTTACCCCAAGTGGAAGGTGATATGTAGGATAGCAGCAAATTTCCCCTATTTAGAGGATAGGGTCTGTCTCTCGTAGGACTCCTGAAAGTGATAAGTAGGTGAAAATGGCGCTAGATTTAGCGATTGAAGTGGACATGCACACACAACAAATAACTTTGCTCCCAACGAAGTTCAGAGAGGTTGTCCATCTCTCCGTCCTTGTTGTTTACAAAGGATCAAACACAAGGGATAAAGGATAATAATAGTTGCAACTAGAAACTAAATCAGAAAATAAATTGAGCATGTAAACAGTGATGAGAATATGGACAGGGATCCCGTGATGTTCACTAGTGATGTCTCTCTCCCAAAAGACGATAAAACTGCTATGTGAGGTAAACAAATCACAGCTGGGAAATTGACAGGATTAAAAACGCACTACAATGCTAACTATGCTACAAAGAAAGGACGAGGCTCAACAGCATGGGAGGTACGCCAAAATAAGTATACCGAAATCCAACTACATCTACTACTAATCATCCACCTTGAGATATCTATCCAGAACATCTCGCTGGTATTAAGTTGCGAGCCCCACCCAAAGTGTAAACCCAAAGCAACAGACAACTGCAATAAAAGAACTTTGCGTAAAGTAAACAATCCTTGCAACTGCGGTTACAAGAACCGTTGTTTTCCCCCTTGTGGAAACATCACATCCCCTAGACTCATGTTTATGTCACTAAAGCTAGTCATCAGGAGGCATGAACCCACAATCGAGCATAAAATTCCCTCTTGGTGTCACTACCTACTACTTGGCCAAAGCAATAAACACCAACGGAGAACATGCAAGAATTACTCAAGAACATAAATATAAAAGATAAGAACCAAATATATTACTCAATCACAAACTGAACATAGTCTCATGATCCATCAGATCCCAGCAAACTCAACATAGCAACAGAAGAAAATTACATATTGATACGTCCCAAACGTATCGATAATTTCTGCTTGCTCCATGCATGTTTTCTGTGATATTGCTATGATCTAGATACACTTTCATACACTTTTGATCATATTTAGACTAACCTATTAACTCAGTGCACCCAGTGCGAGTTTCTGTTTTCTGCTATTTTTCTATTTCAGTTTTCCCCCATATAAAAAGTGCTCCAAAAATCCGGGAAATATCAGATAAAAAATCAGCGTGAAGGAAGCTTCCAGAGCCCTGAAGGAGGGCAAGGGGTCCACCACCAGGTGCCCAGGTGGCCACCTGGCGCGGCCAGGGGCCTGGCCGCGCCAGGGGGGGCCTGGACCCCTGGTGGCCCCCCTGGCTGCAACCCTTCGCCTATTTATTCTCCTCCACGGGAAACTTCCGAAGACAGAACCCTATTTCACAATCTTGCCTCTGTTCCGCCGCCTCCGCGCTTCCAAGATCGGGAGCACTGTCAGGACCCTTCCCGGCACCCTGCCGGAGGGAGGATCGACCTCCGGGAGCTTCCCCTCCACCATGGACGCTTCCCGGATGTGTCGTGAGTAGTTTCCTTTGGACCATGGGTCCGTGATCAGTAGCTATGTGATGTTCTCCTCCCCTCTTTGTTCTTCATGGTTTAGACCTCGTGAACTACCCTACATGATCGAGGCACATATGTAATCTTTCTGCTTTTTCTATGCTGAGTTTGATGGGATCTGATGGATTATGAGATTATGTTCAGATTGTGATAGATTAATATATTTGGTTTTTATCTCTTATATTTTTGTTCCTAAATAATTCTTGCATTTTCTCCGTTGTTGTTTATTGCTTTGGCCAAGTAGTAGGTAGTGAATCCAAGAGGGAACGTTATGCTGGATTGTGGGTACATTCCCCCTGATAAAACGCTTGAGTGACAGAAACATGAGTCTGGGGGATGTGCTTTGGCCACAAGGGGGAAAACAACGGTGCTTGTAACCGCGGTTGCGAGGATTGTTTAATTTACACAAAGTATTTTTTAATGCAGTTGTCTGTTGCTTTGGGTTTACACTTTGGGTAGGGCTCGCAACTTAATACCAGCGAGATGTTCTGGATAGATATCTCAAGGTGGATGATTAGTAGTAGATGCATATGGATTTTGGTCTACTTATTTTGGCGTACTGCCCATGCTTATGAGCCTCTTCCTTTCTTTTGTAGCATAGTTAGCATTGTGGTGCGTTTATAATCTTGTCAATTGCCCATCTGTAATTTGCTTACCTCGCATAGCAGTCTTATCGTCTTTTGGGAGTGAGACATCACTAGTGAACATCACGGGACCCCGGTCCATATTCTCATTATTGTTTAAACGCTCATTTACTTTCTTGCTTTTAATTTCCATTGCTATTATTATCATTATCCCTTGCGTTTAATCCTCTATAAAAAACAAGACCGGACAGATTAACAACCTCTCTGAACTTCGTTGGGAGCAAATTATTTGTATCGTGTGCAGGTCCGCGTCAGTTGCGCCGCTAACACCTACTTATCATCTCCGGAGTCCTACTGGAGACAACCTGAGGGAAACTTGCCGCTACGCTGCATCTCACCTTCCACTTGGGGTAACCAATGAAGGGCGAGAAGCAATATTCATCTCTCGCGTATCAAGCAAATTTCTGGCGCCGTTGCCGGGGACTCCGAGTGATAATATAGGGGATTTTCCCACTACCTTTTACCTTTACTTTTTTGTCTTGTTAGTTTACCTTTCAGTTTTTATCTTTGTGTCTTATATAAAAATTACAAAAAAATCTGCCACACTTGCTGCTACTATGGGTTCCTCTGAAAACACCTATTTGTGTGAATTCACTAGTCACAACAACAAAGACTTTATCTGCACTCCTATTGCCACACCTGCCACTTCAGCTACCTCTTATGAAATTAAACCTGCTTTGCTAAACATTGTTATGAGAGATCAATTCTGTGGTGCTGGAGATGATGCTGCTTTACACTTGAATAATTTTGTTCAATTATGTGATATGCAAAAGTATATACAAGTAGAAGGTGATGTTGTTATGCTCAAGCTTTTTCCTTTCTCTGTGAGGGAAGGAGCTAAAATCTGGTTTCAATCTTTTCCTAGGAATAGCATAGATTCTTGGTATAAGTGCAAAGATGCTTTTATTGGGAAGTATTACCAACCTGCTAAAATTATCCAATTGAGGAGTAACATTATGAATTTTAAGAAATTGGATAATGAACATGTTGCCCAAGCTTGGGAAGTATGTAATCTCTTCTTAAGAAATTCCCTACACATGGTTTGACTACCTGGATGGTTATCCAGACTTTTTATGCAGGGTTGAACTTTACCTCACGGAAACTGTTAGATTCGGCCGCGGGAGGAACCTTTATGTCAACTACACTTGGTGCTGCCACAAAGCATCCCGATGAGATGATGACCAACTATTCCCAATGGCACACCGAACGCGCTCCAACAAGTACGAAGGTAAACTTTGTCGAGGAGATTACCTCCCTCAATGAAAAAGTTGACTTACTTATGTCTCTACTTACCAAGCAACCCTCTATTGATCCTCATGATGTCCCTTTAAATTCTTTGGTTGCTCAAGAACAAGTAGATGTGAACTTCATTGCTAGAAACAACTTCAACAACACTGCTTATAGGGGAAATTTTGCTAGCAATCGACCGTTCCCATCCAATTATGAGAACAACAACACTTACCCTAGCAACAAGAACCCCACTTCTGAACTAGAAATTATGCTTAGAGACTTTATACTAACCAAAAAGCCTTCAAAAATATTGTAGAAGAAAAGTTAGTTAAACTATATAATCTTTGTTTGAAGGTAGACAGCTTAGCCCTTGATGTTGAGATGTTAAAAATTAGAACCTCTCCCCTTGAGGAGAGGACTGCCACTCCTATTAATGCTATCCAGTTACAAATAAATGAAAATATTAGGATGATGGCTAAACTTAAAGAAAGATGGGCTAGAGAAAAAAAGAGGATAGAATTAAGAGCCTTCCTACACACCACATAGTTGCCACTATCCAAATTGTTGAGGATACCGAAACTATTAGCACCCAATGCACTCCTGGTCCCATTGGACCTATTAATGGTGATGCTAATACCTCAACCGTAGAAGAAGAAACTCCTATGAACATAGAGGGTTTCAAACAAGTGAGCCTAGATGACACTACTACAACCTTTGATAGTAGTGATATTGATTTTGATAGTTGCACCCTCTCAGAAGTTATTAACTTACTACACAAAATGTCTAGAGACCCCCACACTAGCACTACTCAATCTTGCCTTCACGGAGCATATTACAAATGCTCTCATCAAATCTAGGGAGGAGAATCTTAGGATAGAAGCCTCCGTACCTAGGAAGCTCGATGATGGTTGGGACCCTATGATAAAAATTAAATTAAATAACTTCATTTGCTATGCTTGTGACGTTGGAGCTAGTACCTCCGTCATGGCCAAAAGAATGTATGATATGTTTAAATGGAAACCTTTAGATTCTTGTTCTTTTGGTGTTAGTCTTGTCGATTCTTCCGTAAAGAAAACCTTTGGGGAAGATCGACGATGTTCTTATCATTGTCAATGACAACTATGTTCCCGTTGATTTTATTATTATGGATATAGAGTGTGAACCTTCATGTCCAATTATTTTGGGACGTCTTTTCTTCGCACCGTCGGTGCTACCATTGACATGAAAGAGGGAAATATTAAATTTCAATTCCCTCTCAAAAAGGGGATGGACCACTTCCCTAGAAAGAAAATCAAGTTACCTTTTGAGTCCGTTACACGGGCTAGCAATTCTCTTTTTCTTGATAAAACTTGATTCTTCTTTTGCCTTATGCCTAGCTTAAAGGTGTAAAAGAAAGCGCTTGTTGGGAGGCAACCCAAGATGTTTTTACTTCTGTTTTTAGTGGTCTTGATGGTTATTACTACTGTATCAACATCATTGTATCTTTATTTTCAAGCTTTGTGCCAAGTTATAGCCTCATATGACAAGGGAAGCGAAAGTTGTGACATGTTGTCCAGAAAACAGATTCTCTCCTCGTGGAGGAAAAAATCTGTAACATCCCAATTTTCTAAATTCGGATGTTAATAGATCATCATATGCATCTCATGCTGTTTCCGCATTTTTCTAGAGTTTTAAAAAATATTTTAAACATTTTTCAACTTAAGGCAATTTATTGGAGAGGATATAATATGACTTATCCCCATTTTTAAATTGTTGGAAAATAGTTTAAAATATTTTTTGAGACGTTTTAAATTTACTTTGGGGTTATAAATAATTTATAAAAATATTTTGGGAATTTATTTATGCTCGGGAAAAGTTTTAAAATTATTTTCGGAGTGTTTCAGTATTTTTAAATTGCCAGAAAAGTATTTAAAAATATTTAAAAATAAGTTGCAAAGTTTTTATTTTTATTAAATATTTTGGTAACGCCAAAAATTCAATTTTATTGTTTTAAAAGTTTTGGTGAAAACGGAAATTAAAAATATTTATCCGTGATTTTTCTAAAATTGTTTTGGGCCTAACGGGCATGTACTGTTTTTTTTTCCCGCCTGGACGATTTCGTATTTATTTTGGATTAAAAAAAATTCCGGAGCGGGTTATAAAAACGCCCGCGGGTCCGCGGATTAGGGTTTCGAAACTCGCACCCGCGAACCCGCGTGGAGCCGCCGGTACGCCGCCACCGACTCGCCGCCGCCGGTACGCCGCCGTCTTGCCGCCCCGTCCGCCGCGCCGCCGCGCGCGCGGGCCGCAGCCGCATGCCGGACTCCGGCCAGATCCGGTCAAATCCGCGCCGGGGACCCGATCGCGTTTTTCGCATTTATTTTAATTACGATCGGTCCTTTTTGCAAATTGGACCCCGATTCCACCCGGTACCGTTTTCGCAAGTACTTTTTAATCGTAACTCGGAATTGAGTGATTCCGGTTGCGTTGCGACCGTGTTGAAAAGTTCTAGCCAATAGACTAAATTTTACAGAAGTTTGAAGTTTTCAAATTTGAATCCCAAGCGTAATCAAATTTGAACTTCCGGTGCGCCCGTTTGCGCCGTTTCTTTTTGCGTTAGTTTTATTTTGTCGAGTAATTTAAGTTTAGCTTCGGTTAGGAAAGTTTTTCTATTGTTCTTTGTATGTTTATTACTGTTTGTGCATATTTGTATTGAGTATATGTTGATTGGTGCTACGTTTGCTCGTATAGATTGTCCGGAGTGCGCCGCATCGTTTTGTGAGGATTGTGATCGTCAGGAACAGGAAGAAGGCAAGTGATGTTTTGACCATACTCATACCTATAATTTTTTCTATATGCATTATGTTAAGAATATCACCCTATTGCATGATAGGTAGTTTACTTTACTGTTGCTGCAAAACCAGTTAGGATAGCCACATGTCTTGACTTGTATTTGTAGATCAACCTAGCATGTGTTGTTACTTTATTGCTATTCTTTGTAGACGTGGTTTGGGTTGTGCAAATTCATGGAGTGCATGTGAGCTATTTAATAATTTGTGTAGCAACTTTCTAATAAATAGAAATCACTTTTGGACGGACAGGGAGTGCTTCCAGGGGGCTCGTGCCTTATCTAAGGGCGAGACCAGGTTGTACCCCTAATGGTTGGGTTTTGGTGGTAGACAGTACGTCATGGTACCTACCCTCTGAACGTAAGTGGGCGCCGTCCAGGCTCAAAAAGATTAGACATACTTGGTGACTAGGAGCTTCCATGTACAGCCGCTGGCCATATGGGCTCTGGCTTAGTTGAGTACGATGTAGGAAGCCTCTCCCATGCAAAGCTAGCAGATGTAGATGTGATAGGTGGTACCGGCTTACCGTTGGGTGTAGGTGACCTCTTCTGAAAGACTTCGTCTCAATCTTCGGGTTGAGTCCAGCGGGG
Organism: Bromus sterilis; assembly: GCA_950022295.1. Taxonomy (NCBI): domain Eukaryota; kingdom Viridiplantae; phylum Streptophyta; class Magnoliopsida; order Poales; family Poaceae; genus Bromus; species Bromus sterilis. The sequence goes on from OX465599.1 coordinate 119,979,498, forward strand.
AAAGTGTACTAACCTCTGCAGAGTAAAAACTAATCATGATTAGCCGTGTCCCCAGTTATGGACATCCTTGAGCTACTAGACATTACTGTTACTGGAGTATCTTGGCATATGAATCACCATAATAATTTGAGTGGGCAAGATTTAATAAAGGGTGTGGTTTTGGAACTGGTGTGCCCAGTTCGATCTTAAGTAGTAAGTTAAACTAAAATTTTGACTAGTTTAGTTCAGGAGAAAATTGGCTTTCAGCAAAACAAAACCATAAGCCTTTCCTTTGACTCACCTTGCATGTAGTTGTAGGTCCTTTATATATACCTTTTACGTGTCACTTGCCGTACAAATCAGATGTACTGACCCGTTGTCGGGCTGTAACCTTCGGTGTTGCAGGTTTTTCAGACGACCAGTAAGGTGCCTTTAGGGTTGCGGGTCTACACTCAGCATGTTCGCTTGTGGTTGTTGATGGGACTCCTCGTTACTTGCTTTTGCTTCCTCTATAGATATGTTGAATAAGCTAGCCTTGAGCTATGCAACTTGTTATTTGTTTTATTCTGGATCATATGTTGTAATAATGATGCACTTGTACTTTGATATACATCTATGATACTGTGTGTGCCAGCGAGTTCGATCCAGGGACTGGCACTTGATCACAGAGACTTCAATTCTATGTGAATTGGGTCGTTACAGATGGTATCAGAGCAGTGTGTTGACTGTAGGACGTGACCCTAGAAAATGGATTAGAAAAGCCATAGGAATGAAAATATTACTTTATATCACTCTCTCTTGTACTTACTTACCTTCTCTATCTCGTATTCATACCTGTTCTAATCTTGCCTTTCCTCTCTTTGGTTATAGATGACCACTTTGTCATACCGCGCTATGACGTTTGGACCTGAGCTCAGGGGGATTTGCCACTACCTGAACATCTACGCGCCAGTCTTTCAGCCAGACATAGTGGAGACAAGGGGAGCTGATGACTACTGGCAAGTGGAGACTTTTATCCTAGGAAGCATGACGGAGGAAAGGGTGATCACGGAGTCATTCGAGGTGCATGCCCAGGAGAAGGAGCAGTGTGTGCGCATAGCCACTCACATAGCTCAGAAGGGTGATGCAGAAATTAAGGTGATAAAGGAGAATATGACCAAAGGTAAAGCAGAGGGTTTCCGTGAGGATGAGCATGGAGCCATTTGGTTTGAGAAGCGCATTTGTGTACCGCAAGATGCGGAGATCAGGAAGCTGATTCTTCAGGAGGCACATGATTCACCTTATTCGATTCATCCCGGGAATACCAAGATGTATTTGGACTTGAGGGGAGATTTTTGTGGCCTAGCCTGAAGCGAGAGATAGCCCAGTATATTGCATTGTGTGATGTTTGCCAGAGAGTCAAAGCTGAGCATCAGAAGCCAGCAGGGTTGTTGCAGCCTTTGCCTATACCAGATTGGAAGTGGGATCAGATAGGTATGGACTTTATTACTGGTTTACCCAGGACTCGGTCATGATATGATTCTATTTGGGTGGTTGTTGATCGTTTGACCAAGGTTGCTCACTTCATTCCAGTGAAGACAACTTACAACAGTGCCAAGCTAGCCAAGATTTATATGTCCAGGATCGTGTGTTTGCATGGAGTTCCAAGCAAGGTAGTGTCTGATAGAGGTACTCAGTTTACTTCGAAGTTTTGGCGTCAGTTGCATGAGACTTTGGGAACTAGGCAGGAGTTCAGTACAACGTTCCATCCTCAAACAGATGGGCAGACCGAGAGAGTTAATCAGATCTTGGAGGATATGTTGAGAGCTTGTGCGTTGGATTATGGTTCGAGTTGGGATGACAACCTACCGTACGTTGAGTTCTCATACAACAACAGTTACCAGGCTAGTCTTCAGATGGCACCATTTGAGTTACTGTATGGCAGGAAGTGCAGGACTCCATTGATGTGGGATGAGGTAGGAGAACGTCAGTTGTTTGGACCAGACCTGATCAGAGATGCTGAGGAGAAAGTCAAGTTGATTCGTGATAGACTGAAGATAGAATAGTCCAGGCAGAAGAGTTATGCAGATGCGAAGCGCAAGGACGTAACCTATGAGGTTGGAGACCGTGCGTATCTCAGAGTTTCACCAATTCGCGGAATTAAGAGGTTTGGAATCAAGGGCAAGTTAGCACCACGTTTTGTGGGGCCTTACAAGATCTTGGAGCGCAGAGGAGAGGTAGCTTATAAGTTGGAGTTGCCCGAAGCTTTGTCAGGATTTCATGATGTGTTTCACGTATCCCAGCTGAAGAAGTGTCATGCAGAGATGGCAGATATTCCTTTGAGAGATACAGTACCACTTGAGGCAATTCAGTTGGAGAGTGACCTGACTTATGAGGAGAAACCTGTGAAGATTCTGGAGACTGCATAGAGAGTTACCCACACCAAGACAATCAAGCTATGCAAGGTTCAGTGGGATCATCATACCGAGGAAGAAGCCACTTGGGAGCGAGAAGAAGATTTGAAGCAAGATCATCCACACCTCTTTGCTAGCCAGCCCGAATCTCGAGGACGAGATTCATCTTAAGGGGGGGGGTAGGTTTGTAACATCCCAATTTTCTAAATTCGGATGTTAATAGATCATCATATGCATCTCATGTTGTTTCCGCATTTTTCTGGAGTTTTAAAAAATATTTTAAATATTTTTTAACTTAAGGCAATTTATTGGAGAGGATATAATATGACTTATCCCCATTTTTAAATTATTGGAAAATAGTTTAAAATATTTTTGGAGACGTTTTAAATTTACTTTGGGGTTATTTATGCTCCGGAAAAGTTTTAAAATCATTTTCGGAGTGTTTTGGTATTTTTAAATTGCGAGAAAAGTATTTAAAAATATTTAAAAATAAGTTGCAAAGTTTTTATTTTTATTAAATATTTTGGTAATGCAAAAAATTCAATTTTATTATTTTAAAAGTTTTGGTGAAAACGGAAATTAAAAATATTTACCCGTGATTTTTCTAAAATTGTATTGGCCCTAACGGGCGTGTACTGTTTTTTTTCCCGCCTCGCCGATTTCGTATTTATTTCGGATTAAAAAAATCCGGAGCGTTACGCCGTCTCGCCGCCCCGTCCGCCGCGCCGCTGCGCGCGCTGGCCGCCGCCGCGCCGCCGGCCGGATTCCGGCCAGATCCAGTCAAATCCACGCCGGGGACCCGATCGCGTTTTTCGCATTTATTTTAATTACGGATCGGTCCTTTTTGCAGATTGGACCCCGATTCCACCCGGTACCGTTTTCGCAAGTACTTTTTAACCGTAACTCGGAATTGAGTGATTCCAGTTGCGTTGCGACCGTGTTGAAAAGTTCTAGCCAGTAGACTATGTTTTACAGAAGTTTGAAGTTTTCAAATTTGAATCCCAAGAGGAATCAAATTTGAACTTTTGGTAGCCATATCTTTTTAACGGTGCGCCCGTTTGCGCCGTTTCTTTTTGCGTTAGTTTTATTTTGTCGAGTACTTTAAGTTTAGCTTCGGTTAGGCAAGTTTTTCTACTGTTCTTTATATGTTTATTACTGTTTGTGCATATTTGTATTGAGTATATGTTGATTGGTGCTATGTTTGCTCATATAGATTGTCCGGAGTGCGCCGCATAGTTTTGTGAGGATTGTGATCGTCAGGACAGGAAGAAGGCAAGTGATGCTTTGACCATACTCATACCTATAATTTTTTCTATATGCATTATGTTAAGAATATCACCCTATTGCATGATAGGTAGTTTACTTTACTGTTGCTGCAAAACCAGTTAGGATAGCCACATGTCTTGACTTGTATTTGTAGATCAACCTAGCACGTGTTGTTACTTTATTGCTATGCTTTTTAGACGTGGTTTGGGTTGTGAAAATTCATGTAGTGCATGTGAGCTATTTAATAATTTGTGTAGTAACTTTCTAATAAATAGAAATCACTTCTGGACGGGCAGGGAGTGCTTCCTGGGGGCTCGTGGCTTATCTAAGGATGAGACCAGGTTGTACCCCTAATGGTTGGGTTTTGGTGGTCGACAGTACGTCATGGTACCTACCCTCTGAACGTAAGTGGGCGCCGTCCAGGCTCAAAAAGATCAGACATACTTGGTGACTAGGAGCTTCCATGTACAGCCGCTGGCCATATGGGCTCTGGCTTAGTTGAGTACGATGTAGGAAGCCTCTCCCGTGCAAAGCTAGCAGATGTGGATTTGATAGGTGGTACCGGCTTGCCGTTGGGTGTAGGTGAACTCTGCTGAAAGACTTAGTCTCAATCTTCGGGTTGAGTCCAGCGGGGAAAGGGTACTAACCTCTGCAGAGTAAAAACTAATCATGATTAGCCGTGTCCCCGGTTATGGACATCCTTGAGCTACTAGACATTACTATTACTGGAGGATCTTGGCATATGAATCACCATAATAATTTGAGTGGGCAAGATTTAATAAAGGGTGTGGTTTTGGAACTGGTGTGCCCAGTTCGATCTTAAGTAGTAAGTTAAACTAAAATTTTGACTAGTTTAGTTCAGGAGAAAATTGGCTTTCAGCAAAACAAAACCATAAGCCTTTCCTTTGACTCACCTTGCATGTAGTTGTAGGTCCTTGATATATACCTTTTCCGTGTCACTTGCCGTACAAATCAGATGTACTGACCCATTGTCGGGCTGTAACCTTCGGTGTTGCAGGTTTTTCAGATGACCAGTAAGGTGCGTTTAGGGTTGCGGGTCTACACTCAGCATGTTCGCTTGTGGCTGTTGATGGGACTCCTCGTTACTTTATTTTGCTTCCGCTATAGATATGTTGAATAATCTAGCCTTGAGCTATGCAACTTGTTATTTGTTTTATTCTGGCTCATACGTTGTAATAATGATGCACTTGTACTTTGATATACATCTATGATACTGTGTGTGCCAGCGAGTTCGATCCAGGGACTGGCACTTGATCACAGAGACTTCAATTCTATGTGAATTGGGTCGTTACAAAATCGGATCAAATCACCAGTTCATCTTTTTGAGCTGAATTTTTTTCACGGCGTGCTTTATACAATCGCGGAACTTTCGTATGTTTTGAGTTCTTTTATTTGAGTTGCAGAAGTACCCCAAAAAATTCTCTACTACTTGTTGTTCTGTTTTTTACAGATTCTGCCACGTTTTGTCTCTCCTTACTTTTGAAAACTTTAAGCTTGCTTTTTCTTTTAAAAACCTTTTGAAAACGTTGAGAAACAGTAGCTCTTCAAGAATATCTTTATATCCAGTGGGTAAAAATTATTTTATTAAGGGTACCAACCTCTCTAATCAGCTTATGATGAGTTATGTATGAAGGTAGTTTTCAAGTTTGCGATGGAAGATGATGAAAGATGATTCGGGAGTGTCAAGCGCTCAAGCTTGGGGATACCGATGGCTTCTCGCCCCTCGTTGGATACCCAAAGTGGAAGGTTGATATGTAGACAGCAGAAAATTTCCCTCGATGAATATACCAAGGTTTGTCTCCAGTGGGACTCCGACAACGCAGGAAGGTGACAACGGCGCCCGCAATTAGGCGGTTGACGTGGACCTGCACACACAATAGATAACTTTGCTCCCAACGAGTAAAGAGAGGTTTTCAATCCCTCCGGCCTTGTTGTTTAAAAAGGATCAAACGCACGGGATAATAATAATAGCGATAGCAACGGAAAAGGAAATAAAGCAGAAAATAAATAGCGGGTGTAAACAGTGGTGGAAATATGGACCGGGGTCCCATGATGTTCACTAGTGATGTCTCTCCCAAAAGACGATAAAATAGCCATGCGAGGTAAACAAATCACAGCTGGGAAATTGCAAGGATTATGTGCGCAAACCAATGCTAACTATGCTACTAAGAAAGGAAGAGGTTCAAAATCTTGGGCGGTACGCCAAGACAAGTAGACCGAAATCCATCTGCATCTACCTACTAATCATCCACCTTAAGATATCTATCCAGAACATTTCGCTGGTATTAAGTTGCGAATCCCACCCAAAGTGTAAACTCAAAGCAACAGACAACTACATTAAAGAACTTTGCATAAAGTAAACAATCCTTGCACCCGCAAGTACAAGCACCGTTGTTTTCTCCCTTGTGGCAACAGCACATCCACTAGACTCATGTTTCTGTCACTCAAGTTAGTCATCAGGGGGCATGAACCCACAATCATGCATAACGCTCCCTCTTGGAGTTACTACCTACTACTTGGCCAGAGCAATAAACAGCAATGGAGAACATGAAAGAATTACTCAAGAACATAAATTTAAAAGAGGAGAATCAAATATATTACTCAAACACAATCTGAACATAGTCTCATAATCCATCAGATCCCAGCAAACTTGACATAGCAACAGCAGAAAGATTACATATGTGCCTCGATCATGTAGGGCAGCTCACGAGGTCTAAACCATGAAGAACAAAGAGAGGAGGAGAACATCATATAGCTACTGATCATGGACCCATGGTCCAAGGTGGACTACTCACGGTTCATCCGGGAAGCATCCATGGTGGTGGAGAAGCTCCCAGAGGTGGTTCCTCCCTCCGGAAGAGTGCCGGGAAGAGGGCTCCTGGTGCTCCCGATCTTGGAAGCGCTACGGCGGCGGAACAGATGAGAGATCGCGAAAAAGGGTTCTATCCTCGAGGGTTTCGGGACGAGAGAGAGATATAGGCGAAGGGGGGCAGCCAGAGGTGGACCAGGGGCCCCTGGCGCCCCCCTGGGCCAACCCTGGCTCCCCTCTGTCCCCACTTTGGCCCTTCCCGAAGCTTCCCGTATGCTGATTTTTCATATATTTTTCCCGGGATTTTTCTAGCACTCGAAGTAATGGGAAAACCTGAAATACAAAAACAACAGAAAATAGGAACTGGCACTGGGGTGCACTGAGTTAATAGGTTAGTCCAAATATGATCAAAAGTGTATGGAAGTGCATCAAAATATCACACAAAAGATGCATGGCGCAAGCAGAAATTATAGATATGTTTTGGACGTATCATCATCCCCAAGGTTAATTCTTCTCTTCCGCGAGTAGGTAAATGATAACAAGCATAATTTCTGTGGTGACATGCTACCAACCATATAAGAACTTTTAAGTAAAGAAATCAAGGCATGTAATTCAATTCAAGTCATAACATGCAAGATTCTATATTAGCATTGAAACAAGAGACATAAGAACATAAAGGTGTAAGAGCTCTCGCTGTCCGTGACTCAAATGTCTCCAAATGGTGTTTGCGTGCAAGAACGGGGATAGGGATATACGAGAGAGTAAAACATAGTTTTTATTGTTGAGAACTTAATCTACTAAAGTTTCACACTTGGTCTTCTTTGGAATCTTATCTTGACTCATCCCCAGACCACTAGCCAGGTACAAGTCAAAATGATCCACTCCTTTTCGATATTTTGAGCACTCATGCAATGGATGAGCGTAAGCAAGAAAGTTGACACTTAGGATGGCAAAGAGAGAAAAGTGATGGAGGAGGAAGACAAAAAAGGTGTGAAATGCTCACATCAATGAGGACAATCATAGGCGAGAGAAAGCCAAATGATAGATATGATGTGAGGAGTAGGGATTGCCATGCAACAGATGCACATATGAGCTAAGGTAAGCTCTCCAATGGAACTAGTGGGGGTGCATCCAACTTTCTTGCTCAAGAAGACCTAGAGCTCATTTGTGGAGGCGCGTCATTGGAATATACAAGCCAAGTTCTATAGTGTGAAGGTCCCCACATAGCTATATGCATAAATGGTAATCTCTATGGAGTACAAGATATAAGATGGAGTACGAGTGTGGATCTCTCAAAAGGAATAGTAGTGTGCCCCCTTCTCTCTTTTTTTTGTATTTTTTTTGGTGGCCTCAATGGATCTTTCTATTTAACTCTCATTTTTCCTCTTTGGGATCTTTTGATTTTGTCCTCTTTGGGATCTTTTCCTCACTTTAGGGGCAACACTCTATATATTACGAGATGTATAGAAGATCTTTCACACTTTACAAAAGTACTCAGCATAAAGAAAATGAAACTATCATGATGTATGCAAATGTATGCCTCTGCAAGTGTAGCAGGATATGCAATGATACTAGCGAATCATGTAGCAATGATTAGGGCAAGGCCCAACTAGCATGCGGCTCATCGATCAAGCAAAAGTATGTATGACATGAAGATCAAGTCATGAGAAGGTGGATGTTGCATGGCAATGTATCTCGGAAAGGCTATGGAAATGCCTTGATAGGTAGGTATGGTGGCTGTTTTGAGGAAGGATATAATGAGGCTTATGATGACAGAGCGTATCATGCCAGGGATTTGGATGCACCGGCGAAGTATACGCCAACTCTCAAGATGATAAAGGGAAATGCACGGTACCGAAGAGGCTAGAAAAATATGGGTAGGTGGAAGTGTCAACTTTCGAATACTCATATTAGTCCGAAGAACTCATGCACTTATTATCGGTAACTCTCAATCTAATTAGCAGGTTCACAAAGAGACAAGTACCCAAAGGAGGATTGTATGGGGGTTTGGTTATCCTTGCGCATCCTCGACTCATGGTACGTGAGTGTACTCTAATATTCGATCCCTCCAAAGATTAGTGATCCATCTAGTAGTTAAAGTTCTCAACTAATTTTGTAGGTTTTTCGAAAATAAACATGGATTGCCCAAAATATGACATATATCATTAATGGGCTAAAGCTCTTGACCCCAAAAGTCCAAACATTACTCATAGCAATACCTCAAAACAATTGCAAGTTACTACTATAATTGAATAGCAACCTCAATTACCTACTTCAAGTCAAGACACACAACTCAGTGCAACAGGCAAAGTCTCTAAAAAAGATAAACATGAAAACTCAAGAGAGTTCCAGCAAAAAACTAAACAAAAGCTCTTGAAAAGATAAGCATGAAAACTAAGAGCTAAACATGACAGCAGCTGCGAAAAAGATAAAGAACACACACAGCAAAGATACGCATGAAAATCCTATGTTGTGTTTTAGGGTGAAGTGGAGCATGTTTCTCTCCCACACAAAGAAATCTGGGTTCTAACTTGTTATGAACAGCAATCAAATCTAAAGAAAACTAAAACGAAATAAAAAGCAAGACGCTCCAAGCATAGCACATAACGCATGAAGTGCTAAAAATATAGTGGAACGAAAGACGAACTGATAATTTTTGATGGAGAAGGGGATGCATGGGGACATCCCCAAGCTTAGATGCTTGAGTATTCTTGAGTATTTCTTGGGGGTGCACGGGGGCATCCCCAAGCTTGAGCGTTTGGTCCTCCTGAATCTTCTTTTATCATCTTCCCTCGCACACTTGAAAACTCCCTTTATACATAACTCATCATAATCTGATTAGTGAGGTTAGTACCCACAATAAAATAAATTTTCTCTACTGGAAATAAGGATATTCTTGAAGAGATTCTGTTTCTCAATATTTCCAAAAAAAATTGCAAAGAAAAATCAAGCTTAAGGTTTGCAAAACAAAAAAAAGGCAAAACATGACAGAATCTGTGAAAAACAGACCAGCAGGTAGTAAATAATTTTTTAGGGGTACTTCTGAAACTCAAATAAAAAAACTCAGGACATACGAAAGTTCCGTGATTGTATAGAGCACGCTGTGTAAAAAATTCAGCTAAAAAATATGAACTGGAAATTTTCTGTGATTTTTCCCGTCACGAGGACAGAATCTGTTTTCTGGACAGCATGTCAAACTTTCACTTCCCTTGTCATATGAGGCTATAAATGGCACAAAGCTTGAAAAGTAAAGATACAATGATGTTGCGACAGTAGTAACAAACATCAAGACACAACAAAAGCAAAATAAACCTAATTCGTTGTGGGCTGCCTCCCAAAAGCGCTTTCTTTTATGTCTTTAAGCTAGGCATGATGCAAAAAGAGAAGATCAAGTTTTATCAAGAGTAAGAGAATAGTTAGCCCGTGTAACGGACTCAAAAGGTAACTTAATCTTCTTTCTAGGGAAGTGTTACATCCCTTTCTTGATAAGGAATTGGAATTTTATATTCCCTTCTTTCATATCACTGACAGCACCAACGGTGCGAAGAAAAGGGAGTCCCAAAATAATTGGACATGATGGTTCACATTCAATGTCCATAATAGTAAAATCAACGGGAACATAATTGTCATTGACAATGATAAGAACATCATCGATCTTCCCCAAAGGTATCTTTACGGAAGAGCCAACAAGGCGAACACCAAAAGAACAAGGATCAAAAGTTCACAATTCAAACATATCATACATTCTTTTGGGCATAACGGAGGTACTAGCTCCAACATCACATAAAGCATAGAAAGAGAATTTATTGAACTTAATTTTAATCATAGGATCCCAACTATATTCTAGCTTTCTAGGTATGTAGGCTTCTACCCTAAGCTTCTCCTCCCTATCTTTAATGAGAGCATTAGTGATATGCTCCGTGAAGGCAAGATTAAGTGTGCTAGCGTGGGGATCTCTAGACATCTTGTGAAGGAAACAGATAACTTCAGAAAGGGTGCAATTATCAAAATCAAGGTAAATACTATCAAGTAAAGTGGTAGAGGTGTCCTTTAGGCTCACTTGTTTGGTAGCTTAAAATTCATAATATTACTCCTCAATTGGATAATCTTAGCTGGGGGTAGTACTTCCCAATAAAATCATCCTTGCACTTATCCCAAGAATCTATGCTATTCCTAGGCAAGGATTGAAACCAGATTTTAGCTCCTCCTCTCAAGGAGAAAGGAAAAATCTTAAGCTTAACGATATCACCATCTACTTCTTTGTACTTTTCCGTATCACAGAGCTCAACAAAATTATTTAAGTGCAAAGCAGCATCATCTCCGCTACCGGAGAATTGATCTTTCATAACAAGGTTCAGCAAAGCCGGTTTAATCTCATAAGAAGGTGCTGAGGTGGCAGGTGGAGCAATAGGAGTGCAGATAAAGTACTGTTGTTATGACTAGTGAAGTCACACAACTTGGTGTTCTCGGTGGAACCCATAGCAGCAGCAAGCAAGATAACTATTTTTTTGATTTTTGATAAGGGACACTAAAGCAAAAACTAAAAGGTAAACTAACAATACTAAAAAGCAAAGATAAAAGATAGTGTGCAACTCCCCTATCTTGAAGAGTGGAGTCCCCGGCAACGGCGCCAGAAATTAGCTTTGATAGCTTCTCGCCCCTCGTTGGTTACCCAAAGTGGAAGGTTGAGATGTAGACAGCAGCAAATTTCCCTCGGTGAAGATACCAAGGTTTGTCTCCAGTAGGACTTCGACAACGACAGGAAGGTGAAAACGGTGCCAGCAATTAGGCGGTTGACGTGGACCTGCACACACAACAGATAACTTTGCTCCCGACGAGTACAGAGAGGTTGTCAATCCCTCCGGCCTTGTTGTTTACAAAGGATAAAAAACACGGGATAATAATGATAGCGATAGCAACAGAAAAGAAAATAAAGCAGAAAATAAATAGCGGGTGTAAACAGTGGTGGAAATATGGACCGGGGTCCCATGATGTTCACTAGTGATGTCTCTCTCCCAAAAGACGATAAAATAGCCATGCGAGGTAAACAAATCACAGCTAGGCAATTGACAGGATTATGTGCGCAAACCAATGCTAACTATGCTACTAAGAAAGGAAGAGGTTCAAAATCTTGGGCGGTACGCTAAGACAAGTGGACCGAAATCCATCTGCATCTACCTACTAATCCTCCACGTTGAGATATCTATCCAGAACATCTCGCTGGTATTAAGTTGTGAATCCCACCAAAAGTGTAAACTCAAAGCAACAGACAACCGCATTAAAGAATTTTGTGTAAAGTAAACAATCCTTGCAACCGCAAGTACAAGCACCGTTGTTTTCTCCCTTGTGGCAACAGCACATCCCCTAGACTCATGTTTCTGTCACTCAAGCTAGTCATCAGGGGGCATGAACCCACAATCATGCATAACGCTCCCTCTTGGAGTTACTACCTACTACTTGGCCAAAGCAATAAACATCAACGGAGAACATGCAAGAATTACTGAAGAACATAAATATAAAAGAGGAGAATCAAATATATTACTCAAACACAATCTGAACATAGTCTCCATCAGATCCCAGCAAACTCAGCATAGCAACAGCAGAAAGATTACATATGTGCCTCGATCATGTAGGGAAGCTCATGAGGTCTAAATCGTGAAGAACAAAGAGGGAAGGAGAATATCACATAGCTACTGATCATGGATCCATGGTCCAAGGTGGACTACTCACGGTTCATCCGGGAAGCATCCATGGTGGTGGAGATGCTCCCGGTGGTGGTTCCTCCCTCCGGCAGGGTGCCGGGAAGAGGGCTCCTGGTGCTCCCGATCTTGGAAGCGCTGCGGCGGCGGAACAGAGGAGAGATCGCGAAAAAGGGTTCTGTCCTCGAGAGTTTCGGGACGAGAGAGATATATAGGGGAAGGAGGGAAGCCAGAGGTGGACCAGGGGCCCCAGGCGCCCCCTGGCGTGGCTTAGGGGGTGGTCGCGCCAGGTGGCCGCCTGGGCCACCCCTGGCTCCCCCTTTTCCCCACTTTGGCTCTTCCAGAAGCTTCCCGTACGCTGATGTTTCTCATATTTTTCCCGGAATTTTTCTAGCACTTAAGTAATAGGAAAACCTGAAATACAAAAATAGCAGAAAACAGGAACTGGCACTGGGGTGCACTGAGTTAATAGGTTAGTCCAAATATGATCAAAAGTGTATGGAAGTGCATCAATATCATAGCAATATCACACAAAAGATGCATGGAGCAAGCAGAAATTATAGATACGTTTTGGACGTATCAGATACCCCCATGCATCCCCAATAAATATTCAAGGAGACTCAAGCGTCTAAGCTTGGGGATGCCCCCGTGCATCCCCTTCTCCATCAACAATCATCATCTCGTCCTTCGTCTCACTATATTTTTATCACTTCATGCGTTATGTGCTATGCTTGGAGCGTCTCGCTCTTAGGTTTTATTTTTAGTTTTCTTTAGCTTTGCTTGCTGTTCATAAAAAGTTAGACCCGTCTTACTTTGTGTGGGAGAGAAACATGCTCCACTTTCAAAATCTAGAACACATCATAGGATTTTTCATGCCTATCTTTTTACTGTTGTGTGTTCTTTATCTTTTCATAGCTACTGCCATGTTTAGTTTTAGTCTTAGTTTGTCTTTAGCAAGAGCCTTGGCTTTTGTTTAGTTTGTTTCTAGAACTCTCTTTAGTTTTAATGTTTATCTTGTTAAGAGAGTTGGTTGTTGCACTTAGTTGTGTCTTGTCTTGAAAGTAGGTAATCGAGGTTTCTATTTAATTTTAGTAGTAACTTGCAATAGTTTTGAGGTATTGATGTGACTAATGTTCGAACTTTTGGTGTCAAGAGATCTAGCCTATTAGTGATAGGTGTAGTATTTCGGGCAATATGTGTTTATTTTTTAAAACCTACAAAACTAGTTGAGAACTCTAGCTACTAGATGGATCGCTAATCTTTGGAGGGATCGAATATTAGAGTACACTCACGTACCATGAGTCGAGGATGTGCAATGATAACCAAACCCCCATACACTCCTCCTCAGGGTACTTGTCTCTTTGTGAATCTCCTTATTAGATTGAGAGTTACCGATAATAAGTGCATGAGTTCTTCGGACTAATGTAAGTATTGAAAGTTGAAACTTCCACATCCTCATATTTTCTAGCCTCTCATGTGCCGTGCATTGCCTTCTTCTCACTCCGAGAGTTGGCGTCCACCTTCGCCGGTACATCCGAACCCTTGGCATGATACGCTCTGTCATCATAAAACTCCTTATATCTTTCCTCAAAACAGCCACCATACCTACCTATCAAGGAATTTCCATAACCTTTCCGAGATATATCGTCATGCAACATCCACCTCTTCATGACTTGATATTCATGTCATACATGTTCCTGCTACACGGGCAGCAGCATACATTGCATACATCATGATAGCTACATCTTCTTTATGATTTGAGTACCTTGTAAAGTGTGAAAGATCTTCTATACCCTCTTGTAAATTAGAGTGTTGCCCTTAAGTGAGGAAAAGATCCCGAAGTGGACAAAATAAAAGATCCCAAAGTGGACAAAATAAAAGATCCCAAAGAGGACAAATGAGAGTTAAATAGAAAGAGCCATTGAGGCCACCAAAAAAATACAAAAAAAAAGAAAAAAAGAAAAAAAAAGAAATAAAAAGAGAGAAAGGGGAAACACCACTATCGTTTTGAAAGATCCACACTAGTACTCCCTCTTATCCTTGTAATCCATAGAGATGATCATTCATGCATATAGCTATGTGGGGACCTTCACACTATAGAACTTGGCTTGCATACTCCAAGGATGAGCCTCCTCAAAAGAGATCTAGGTCTTCATGAGCGAGCAAGTTAGAGGCACCCCCACTAGTTCCATTGGAGAGCTTTTTAGCTCATATGTGCATCCGTTGCATGGCAATCCCTGTTGGATATATGCTCTAGAGGCAAATAACATATGATTATTCCAATATATCCAAGCAAGTTCATTACCAGTTTCATACCGTGCTAGAACTGTATCAGTGAAACAATGATACAGGTGTGGTATAGAAACCACCAGAGTTTCTAGTTAGCCTCTATATCAATAACTAGTTCATGATCAACATGATGGTCGTGGTTTCGCGATCATGGAAAATTAAGTCTCTTGACTATGAGGTCACCTCACTAGATGAGTGACGTGATGAATATTACCCAAAGCAAGCATTACAGCATGATCAAACCTATGAAGGTTCAGTGTTGTAATTACAGAACGTAGTAGACCGTTCCTTTGACCGTGAGTACGTGCATAATTGCTATCTACTCGGATGCTTTGACTTACATCCCACCACCTGACTGAAATATGCGGGTCATAATGGTTGTATCTTGGGTATTCCGTGGAGTTATGTTGAGGAGTATTGTTACAAGAGCGGGATTTGTCAATCCATATAATGGATAGATACTCGGGGCCCACTCAGTCATTGACTAGGTCACGGGGATGAATATCACGGGAACGAGAGAATAAGAATTTGTTCAGAACGAGGTTGAACCAGACATAGGATGTCATTGATCGAATCTCGGAACAATCCAATATCGTTGACAAAGGGAATGTTATACGACGTAAGGTCCAATCGGTATTGATATCCGGAATGCACAGGGGTCATTATGGGCATCCAGGTCCCGCTGATGATCATTGACTGTAGCCTCATCTCGGTCATGACTGGAGTGTTCTCGGACTGTAGGGTAACACACTTAAGGGCTCGATGAAATCGGAGACCTTTTTGGAACTATCGGAGTTACCGGAGAATAAAGGAAGTAGCACCGGAAAAGTTCCGTGTTGACCCGAAGGAGTTTCGGAGTGAGCCGGAAGGTGTTCCGGAGCACCGGGAGAAGGAATAATATGTTTTAGTTATTAATTAATTGAATTAATAATTAAAAACATTTTATTTATAATTAAAAAGTTCTATGGGCCTTATTTATGAAAGAGGCCCATTAGGGGAACGATACACGAGATAACTTCTCGCCCCCGTTGGTTACCCCAAGTGGAAGGTGAGATGTTGATAGCGGCAAATTTCCCTTAGCAAAAATGCTAAGGTTGAGTATCGTCCAGGAGGACTCCAACAGATACAAGTAGGTGGTGAAGTGAACAACAGGCGCCGTTAACAATCTAAGGATTGCTAACTTCACATGGACCTGCACACACAACAGATATCTTTGCTCCCAACGAGTACAGAATTGTCAATTCCTCCGGCCTTGTTGTTTAAAAACGATAAAACGCATGGGATAATAATGATAGTGATAGCAACTAAAAAGTAAATATTGAAAGTAAATTGAAGGTGTAAATAGTATTGGTGATATGGACCGGGGTCCCATGATGTTCACTAGTGATGTGTCTCTCCCAAAAGAAGATAAAATAGCCATGCCAGGTAAAAAAATTAGAGTTGGGAAATTGACAGGATTATGTGCGCAAACCAATGCTAATTATGCAAAACAGAAAGGAAGAGGCTCAAAAGCACGGGCGGTACGCCAAGACAAGTAGACAGAAATCCATCTGCATCTACCCACTAATCATCCACCTTGAGATATCTATCCAGAACATCTCGCTGGTATTAAGTTGCGAATCCCACCCAAAGTGTAAACTCAAAGCAACGGACAACTGCATTAAAGAACTTTGCGTAAAGTAAACAATCCTTGCACCCGCAAGTACAAGCACCGTTGCTTTCCCCTTGTGGCAACAACACATCCCCTAGACTCATGTTTCTGTTACTCAAGCTAGTCATCGGGGGGCATGAACCCA
Organism: Bromus sterilis; assembly: GCA_950022295.1. Classification (NCBI taxonomy): domain Eukaryota; kingdom Viridiplantae; phylum Streptophyta; class Magnoliopsida; order Poales; family Poaceae; genus Bromus; species Bromus sterilis. The sequence continues at coordinate 119,995,750 of OX465599.1, forward strand.
CAATCATGCATAACGCTCCCTCTTGGAGTCACTACCTACTACTTGGCCAAAGCAATAAACAACAACGAAGAACATGCAAGAGTTACTCAAGAACATAAATATAAAAGAAGATAATCAAATATATAACTCAATTACAATCTGAACATAATCTCATAATCCATCGGATCCCAGCAAACTCAGCATAGCAACAGTAGAAAGATTACATATGTGCCTCGATCATGTAGGGAAGCTCACGAGGTCTAATGCATGAAGAACAAAGAGGGGGGGAGAACATCACATAGCTACTGATCATGGACCCATGGTCCAAGGTGGAATACTCACGGTTCATCTGGGAAGCATCCATGGTGGTGGAGAAGCTCCCGAAAGTGATTCCTCCCTCTGGCAGGGTGCCGGGAAGAGGTCTTCTGGTGCTCCCGATCTTGGAAGCGCGGCGGAGGCGGAACAGAGGAGAGATCACGAAAAAGGGTTCCGTCCCCGAGGGTTTCTCTTCACGGGGAATAAATAGGCGAAAGGGGGCAGCCAGAGGTGAGCCAGGGGCTCCAGGCGCCCCCTGGCTCCCCTATGGCCCCTCCTGGGCTCTTCGCGAAGCTTCCGGTACGCTGATTTTTCCTATATTTTTCCCGGAATTTTTCTGGTACTTTTAATAAGGGGGAAACCTGAAATAGAAAAACAGCAGAAAACAAGAACTGGCATTGGGGTGCACTGAGTTAATAGGTTAGTCCAAATATGATTAAAATTGTATGGAAGTTCATCAATATCATAGCAATATCACACAAAAGAGGCATGGACCAAGCAGAAATTATAGATACGTTTTTTGACGTATCAACATCCCCAAGCTTAATTCCTGCTCGTCCTCGAGTAGGTAAATGATAACAAGCATAATTTCTGTGGTGACATGCTGAAAACAATATAAGAACTTTGTAACTAAGAAATCAAAGCATGCAATTCAATTCAAGTCATAAAAGGCAAGAGTCTATATCTAGTATTGAAATAAGAAACATAAGGACAAAAAGGTGCAAGAGCTCTCGTTGTCCATGACTCGAATGTCTCCAAATGGTGTTTGCGTGCAAGAAAGGGGATAGGGATATACGAGAAAAACTATTTTTATTGTTCAGAACTCAATCTACTGAAGTGTCACACTTGGTCTTCTTTGGAATCTTATCTTTACTCATCCCCAGACCACTAGCCAGGTACAAGTCAAAATGATCCACTCCTTTTCGATATTTTGAGCACTCATGCAATGGATGAGCGTAAGCAAGAAAGTTGAAACTTAGGATGTCAAAGAGAGAATATGGTGGAGGAGGAAGACAAAAAGGTGTGAAAGTCTCACATAAATGAGGACAATCATAGGTGAGAGAAAGCCAAATGATAGATATGATGTGAGGAGTAGGGATTGCCATGAAACGGATGCACATGTGAGCTAAAAGCTCTCCAATGGAACTAGTGGGGGCATCCAACTTGCTTGCTCAAGAAGACCTACAGCTCATTTGAGGAGGCTCATCATTGGAATATACAAGCCAAGTTCTATAGTGTGAAGGTCCCCTCATAGTTATATACATGAATGATAATCTCTATGGAGTACAAGATACAAGATGCAGTACAAGTGTGGATCTCTCAAAAAGAATAGTAGTGTGCCCCCTTCTCTCTTTATATTTCTTCTTCTTTTTTTCTCTTTTTTTTGTATTTTTTTTGTATTTTTTGGTGGCCTCAATGGCTCTTTCTATTTAACTCTCATTTGTTCTCTTTGGGATCTTTGAATTTTTCCACTTTGGTATCTTTTAATTTGTCCACTTTGGGATCTTTTCCTCACCTTAGGGGCAACACTCTATATATTACAAAAAGTATAGAAGATCTTTCACATTTTACAAAGTACTCGAATCATAAAGAAAATGTAACTATCATGATGTATGCAAATGTATGCCTCTGCCAGTGTAGCAGGATATCCAATGATACTATTGCATCATGTAGCAACGATTAGGGCAAGGCCCAACTAGCATGCATCTCATCGATCAAGCAAGTAGCATGTATGACATGAAGATCAAGTCATGAGAAGATGGATGTTGCATGGAAATATATCTCGGAAAGGCTATGGAAATGCCTTGATAGGTAGGTATGGTGGCTGTTTTGAGGAAGGATATAAGGAGGCTTATGATGACAGAGCGTATCGTGCCAAGGGTTTGGATGTACCGGCGAAGGTGGACGCTAAATCTCGGAGTGAGAAGAATGCAATGCACGGCACAGGAAAGGCTAGCAAAATATGGGAAGGTGCAAGTGTCAACTTTCGAATACTCACATTAGTCCGAAGAACTCATGCACTTATTATGGGTAACTCTCAATCTAATAAGGAGGTTAACAAAGATACAAGTTCCCTGAGGAGGAGTGTATGGTGGTTTGGTTATCCTTGCGTATCCTCGACTCATGCTACGTGAGTGTACTCTAATATTCGACCCCTCAGAAGAGTAGTGATCCAACTAGTAGCTAAAGTTCTCAACTAATTTGTAGGGTTTTGAAAATAAACACGGATTTCCCAAAATAGGACATCTATCACTAATAGGCTAAAGCTCTTGACACCAAAAGTCCAAACATTACTCAAAACAACACCTCAAAACTTTTGCAAGTTACTACTACAAAAAGAATAGCAACCTCAATTACCTACTTAAAGTCAAGACACAAAACTCAGTGCAACAGGAAAACTCTCTAAACAAGATAAACATGAAAACTCAAGAGAGTTCCAGAAACAAACTAAAAAAAAGCTCTTTTAAAATATAAACATGAAAGCTAAGAGCAAAGCATACAGCAGCTATGGAAAGATAAAGAACAAACACAACAAAGATAAGCAGGAAAAAGTCCTATGTTGTGTTCTAAATTTTGGAAGTGGAGCGTGTTTCTCTCCAAAACAAAGAAAGTTGGGCTCTAACTTGTTATGAAAAGCAAGCAAAGCTAAAGAAAACTACAAACAAAACCTAAGAGCGAGACGCTCCAAGAATAGCACATAACGCATGAAGTGATAAAAATATAGTGAAACGAGAGACGAACTGATAATTGTCGATGGATAAGGGGATGAACGGGGGCATCCCCAAGCTTAGACGCTTGAGTATCCCTGAATATTTCTTGGGGATGCATGGGAGCATCCCCAATCTTGAACGCTTGACACTTCTTAATCTTCTTTATCATCTTCCCTCGCACACTTGAAAACTCCCTTCATACATAACTCGTCATAATCTGAATAGCGAGGTTAGTACCCATAATACAATAATTTTTTCTCTACTGGAAATAAAGATAATATTGAAGAGCTACTGTTTCTCAAGATTGCCAAAAGTTTTTTGCAAATAAAAAGCAAGCTTAAGGTTTGCAAAACGAAGAAAAGGCAAAACAGGACAGAATCTGTGAAAAACAGACCAGCAGGTAGTAAAGAATTTTTTAGGGGTACTTCTGCCACTCAAATAAAAAAAAACTCAGAACATAGAAAAGTTTTGTAATTGTATAGAGCACGCTGTGTAAAAACTTCAGCTCAAAAAGATGAACTGGGAATTTTCTCTGGTTTTTCTAGTCACGAGGACAGAATCTGTTTTCTGGACAGCATGTCACAACTTTCACTTCCCTTGTCGTATGAGGCTATAAAAGGCACAAAGCTTGAAAAGTAAAGATACAATGATGTTGCTACAATAGTAACAATCATCAAGACCACTAAAAACAGAAGAAAAACAAAAAGGAATTCCTAAATTCGTTGCGGGCTGCCTCCCGAAAGCGCTTCTTTAAAGACATTAGCTAGGCTTAATGCAAATAGATCAAGTCTTTTCAAGAAAATAACTTGCCCGTGTGACGGACTCAAAAGGCAACTTAATATTTTTCCTAGGGAAGTGTTCCATCCGTTTCTTGATAGGTAATTGGAATTTTATAATCCCTTCTTTCATATCAATAACAGCACCTACGGTGCGAAGAAAAGGACGTCCCAAAATAATTGGACAAGAAGGTTCACATTCAATGTCCATAATAGTAAAATCAACGGGAACATAGTTGTCATTGAAAACGATAAGAATATCGTCTATCTTCCCCAAAGGTTTCTTTACGGAAGAATCGACGAAACGAACACCAAAAGAACAAGCATCAAAAGGTTTCAACTCAAATATATCATGCATTATTTTGGGCATAACAGAGGTACTAGCTCCAAGATCACATAAAGCAAAGCAAGAAAAGTTATTCACCTTAATTTTAATAATAGGATCCCAACCATCTTCTAGCTTTCTAGGTATGGAGGCTTCTAACCTAAGCTTCTCCTCTCTAGCTTTGATGAGAGCATTGGTGATATGCTCCGTGAAGGCAAGATTAAGTGTGCTAGTGTGGGGGTCTCTAGACATCTTGTGAAGGAAACGAATAACTTCAGAAAGAGTGCAATTATCAAAATCAAGGTCACTACTATCAAGAAGAGTGGTAGTGATTTCCTTTAGGCTCACTTGTTTGGTAGTTTCTATAGTCATAGGAATTGCTTCTTCTACGGTTGAGGTCATAGCATCACCATTAATAGGTCCTATGGGACTAGGGGTGCATTGGGTGCTAAGAGTTTGGATATCCTCAACCACTTGGATAGTAGCAACAGTATGGTGTGTAGGAAGGATCTTAATTCTATCTTCTTCCTCCTTTTATCTAGCCCATCTCTCTTTGAGTTTAGCCATCATCCTAATTTTTTCATTAATTTGCAATTGGATAGCATTCATAGGAGTGACCTTCCTCTCCTCAAGGGGAGAAGTTCTAATTTTAAGAAATTCTACTTCATGGTCTAAATTGTCTACCTTCGACGAGAGGGTAGCTAGTTTGTCTAGTTTTTCCTCTACCCTCTTGTTGAAGGCTTTTTGGGTAGTGATAAAGTCTTTAAGCATACTCTCTAATTCAGAAGTGGAGTTTTTGGTGCTAGGTTAAGTGTTGTTGTTCCCATAGTTGTTGGAGGGGAACGGTCTAGGATTGCTACCAAAGTTACTCCTATAAGCATTGTTGTTGAAGTTGTTTCTAGGGATAAAATTCACATCTACTTGATCCTGAGCAATCAAAGAATTTAAAGGAACATTTTGAGGATCAATAGGAGATTGCTTGGTAAGTAAAGACATTATCAAGTCAAATTTTTCATTTAGGGAGGAGATCTCCTCGATAGAGTTTACCTTCCTACCTGTTGGAGCTCTTTCGGTGTGCCATTGGGAATAGTTGGTCATCATCTCATCGAGGAGGTTTGTGGCAGCACCAAGTGTAGTTGACATAAAGGTTCCTCCCGCGGCCGAATTTAACAAGTTCCGCGAGGTAAAGTTCAAGCCTTCAAAAAAAGTTTGGATATCCAAGTAGTCAAACCATGCGTAGGGCAATTCTTAACAAGAGATTTCATGCGTTCCCAAGCTTGGGCAACATGTTCATTATCCAATTGCTTACAATTCATAATAAAGCTCCTCAACTGGATAATCTTAGCAGGGGGTAGTACTTCCCGATAAAAGCATCCTTGCACTTATCCCAAGAATCTATGCTATTCTTAGGCAAGGACTGAAACCAGATTTTAGCTTCATCCCTCAAGGAGAAAGTAAAAATCTTAAGCTTAACAATATCACCATCTACTTCTTTGTACTTTTGCATATCACAAAGCTCAATAAAATTATTTAAATGCAAAGCAGCATCATCTCTAGCACCAGAGAATTGATCTTTCATAACAAGGTTCAGCAAAGCAGGTTTAATCTCATAAGAAGGTGCTGAAGTAGCAGGTGTAGCAATAGGAGTGCAGATAAAGTCACTGTTGTTGTGACTAGTGAAGTCACACAACTTGGTGTTCTCAGAGGAACCCATAGCAGCAGCAAGCAAGATAACTATTTTTTTGATTTTTGATAAAAGACACTAAAGAAAAAACTGAAAGGTAAACTAACAAGACTAAAAAGCAAAGATAAAAGATAGTGTGCAACTCCCCTATCTTGAAGAGTGGAGTCCCCGGCAACGGCGCCAGAAATTTGCTTGATACACGAGATAAATTCTCGCCCCCGTTGGTTACCCCAAGTGGAAGGTGAGATGTAGATAGCGGCAAATTTCCCTTAGCAAAAATGCTAAGGTTGAGTATCGTCCAGGAGGACTCCAACAGATACAAGTAGGTGGTGAAGTGAACAACTGGCGCCGTTGAAAATCTAAGGATTGCTAATTTCACCTGGACCTTCACACACAACAGATATCTTTGCTCCCAACGAGTAAAGAGGAGTTGCCAATTCCTCCGGCCTTGTTGTTTACAAAGGATAAAACGCACGGGATAATAATGGTAGTGCTAGCAACTGAAAAGTAAATACTGAAAGTAAATTGAAGGTGTAAACAGTATTAGTGATATGGACCGGGGTCCCATGATGTTCACTAGTGATGTCTCTCTCCCAAAAGACGGTAAAATAGCCATGCGAGGTAAACAAATTACAGCTGGGCAATTGACTGGATTATGTGCGCAAACCAATGCTAATTATGCAAAATAGAAAGGAAGAGGCTCAAGAGCACGGGCGGTACGCCAAGACAAGTAGACCGAAATCCATCTGCATCTACCCACTAATCATCCACCTTGAGATATCTATCCAGAACATCGCGCTGGTATTAAGTTGTGAATCCCACCCAAAGTGTAAACTCAAACCCACGGACAACTGCATTACAGAACTTTGCGTAAAGTAAACAATCATTGGACCCTCAAGTAAAAGCACCGTTGTTTTCCCCCTTGTGGCAACAGCACATCCCCTAGACTCATGTTTCTGTCACTCAAGCTAGTCATCGGGGGGATGAACCCACAATCATGCATAACGCTCCCTCTTGGAGTCACTACCTACTACTTGGCCAAAGAAATAAAAAGCAACGGATAACATGCAAGAGTTACTCAAGAACATAAATATAAAAGAAGAGAATCAAATATATAACTCAATCACAATCTGAACATAATCTCATAATCCATTGGATCCCAGCAAACTCAGCATAGCAACAGCAGAAAGATTACATATGTGCCTCGATCATGTAGGGCAGCTCACGAGGTCTAATCCATGAAGAACAAAGAGGGGAGGAGAACATCACATAGCTACTAATCATGGACCCATGGTCCAAGGTGGACTACTCACGGTTCATCCGGGAAGCATCCATGGTGGTGGAGAAGCTCCCGGAGGTGATTCAACCCTCCCGCAGGGTGCCGGGAAGAGGGTCTTCTGGTGCTCCCGATCTTGGAAGCGCGGCGGTGGCGGAGAAGAGGAGAGATCACAAAAAAGGGTTCCGTCCCCGAGGGTTTCTCGTCACGGGGAATAAATAGGCGAAAGGGGGCAGCCAGAGGTGGGCCAGGGGCTCCAGGCAACCCCCTGGCGCGTCCAGGGGCCTGGCCGCGCCCTCTGGCCGCCTGGGCCCCCTGGCTCCCCTCTAGTCCCTCCTGGGCTCTTCGCGAAGCTTCCGGTACGCTGATTTTTCCTATATTTTTCCCGGAATTTTTCTGGTACTTTTAATAAAGGGGAAACCTGAAATAGAAAAACAGCAGAAAAAAGGAACTGGCACTGGGGTGCACTGAGTTAATAGGTTAGTCCAAATATGATCAACAGTGTATGGAAGTTCATCAATATCATAGCAATATCACACAAAAGAGGCATGGATCAAGCAGAAATTTGTCAGATCCCTCTGTTAGGTATGTGCTAGGGTTAGCTAGTGCCTTTGCATCATGTCAAAATTTCAAAAAGAAATCTTGGAAATCAATTTCAAAATCAAAATGGGAGAAGGAACACCCCCAGATGAATTAATTCAAAAGGCCAGATAAAAATCTGTGCCAAAAATTCATGTTAGAGTTTTGAAAAGTCTTATAAATGAGTGTGATCACATATCAAGTGATGTGGGACCCACCCCATGCTCATAGATTTTTCAAATATTCAAACAGTACCTTGGAATTAAAGAAATACCCCTTTTTGATTTAAAATTCAAATCAATTGAATTTTTAAAATGTTGAAAGTTTATGAGTGGCTAGTTTATATTATTATGAGGCCACATAAATGTTTTCAGCATTTAATAAAATGGTTTGGTATTTTTATCAGAGCCAAAACAAATTACAGAAAAAGAAAGGAAAGATTAAACAGAAGAAATTAGAAAACGTTACCTGGCGCCCAGGCGAAGCAGGCCCACCCAGCCCAGCCGGCCACAGGGGCAGGGGAGTCTTCTTCCCCACCCCGCGCCTCCAAGCTGCTCGGTGGAATGCCACCGAGCTAGCTGGTGACGCCACGTCGTCGCCGAGGAGCTTCCAGCCCTCCCCGTGGCCTCTTCTCGCGTCATGGAGACGTCTCGCAGCCGCCACGTCCATTTCCTCCCCTCCAGCGCGACTCCTTCCTCCTCCTTCGCCGATTTCTTCCTCCACCCGATAGCACCGCCGCTCGCTGTCGCAAGAACTCGTGGCCACTGACGTCGAGGAGCTGAACCAAGGTGTCCAAACGCTTCGCCGTCGTCGTCTTCATCGACCTGCGAAAGGAATCGAAGCCGGATGCCTCCACGAGCTTGCTAGCATCATCGTCTTCATCGCCGGCCGCCGCGGATCGACTTCGAATTCCGGCAACTCCAGCGCCTCCCCGAGCAAGCCACCACTCCAGACGGATTCAGGGTGAGCTTGCGAGTGAAATCCCTCACTTCTCCACCTCGATTTCTTCCTCTAGCCGGATCCGCCATGGGAACCCGAGCACCTCGCCGCCATGGTCGTCGTCCTCCTCGCTCCAGTGCTTGTCGTGAACCCCCAGTGCGTGCGTTTGACTCCCAGGGTTGCCAGCGTTCGAACGCGCCCCGAATCACCTCAAGTATTGCACTACAACGTCGCTTCCGACCTCGCCGTGGTTCTGTTGCCGCCGGAGTCGTCGCCGTCGTCGCTCCCGACCTCCCCGTGGACCCCCGATGCTTCCAGAAGACGCGGAAGACGACGCTGCATCCAGTGGTGCCCTCCGTTTCCCCTCCCGTGGCCGGAATCGTGTTCCCGTGCTGCGCCGCCGTGGCCAGGCCGCCGGCGTGTCAGTGCTAAACCCCCCCTGTTTTCACCTAATTAGTGACCCCTAGGCCACTGACCAGTGGGTCCAGTGGCTTAATTAAGCCACTGGATTAATTTAACCCACGGGTTAAGTTAACCCAGCCACTGACAGGGTGGCCCCACTTGTCAGCCCCCCCCTGACGTCAGCATTGCGCAATAAATCATTTAAATGAATTTCCAGAGATTATTTGAATTAAAAGAATTCCAGAAAATCCAGAAAATACCCCAAACTTTGGAAATTCATAGAAAATTCATATTAACTCCAAATTGGACAAATAATATATGAAAAATGATCAGGAGAAAATTATCTTTCCAAATATGCAACTTTCAACTCTGTTTGAGTTGAAATTAAAATGGGACCAGTAGCATATGTCATTTGGTTAATTTTAATTTAATTCAAATTCAAACCAAATGCTTTTGCTACTTGGACCATGGAATTATGATGTAATTCCCCCATACATCAGAAGCACATCTTATACAAGTGAAGATGATTCAAAATGATCAAACCATGTCACATTCAACTTGGCTAAGTTAAATTCAAATGTGGAGTTTGAATTTGCATTTTAAATGCAATATATTCCACTTAAATGGAATTGCCTCACACATCAAAACTTATACTTCAAGATTTAACATTCAATCATGTGCTTGAGCATTGCATTCATATTGATTGCTACTTCGTGCTTTGTTTGTCGAGTAGAGGTGGAAACGGAGCAGGAGGTCCCCCTTCGCTGAAGATCCAGAGCCCGAATCTCTTCAGCAAGGCAAGCAAACCCCCATTGATCATGTCGATAAAATCCCACTTCCCTCTCATGCCTCGCTTATGCATTGTTTAGGATGATCACCATGCTTCGTTTCTACCGCATAGATGAACCCATTCCTTTTCATGACCTATCTTTTTGTCACAGTAGTAATCAAACCACAGTCCTAGCAAATGTAGGAGTTGTTTGATATCATGTGGCCCCTGCAATGCTACTGCTTATTGCATGCTTAGTATGATACCATGTTGTTACTGTGATGTGAGTCGGGATGGTAATGATCATGTTGATGGTGGTAGAAAAGTGTTGGTGAATCGACCCTAATACAAGGTGAACGATGAGAGGCTGTGTAGGAGTACACAGTTGGTTGTCTCGTTGAACACCGCCCTAGTACGATTTCTTGTGTGGTGATCCAAGATGAAGAGTACAACCACACATTGGGCTCACTGACCCCTCTCAACCTATTAACTCATCCCTTTCGATGTCCAGATGTCGCAATAGTTCGGAGTTCTGGTAGGTCTGTGGCCTGGCTGCTAAGTGAGAGAACGACTCATCCGAGACCGGCTTATGCACCACGCACACATCACTTGGGTCCACTTCGGTAAACCGGCCGGGTTCACGATTGTGGTAACCAACCCAAGTAGGCGGCTTTCTCGGACTAGATCGGCTATGAGGTAACAGTTGTGGTGAGCATCCTCGCCGGCACCCCTTGAATGGTGTCGAGATCAAAGGCGGTAAATGATGATCATGTGTGTGTAGCGGTACACCCTTGCAAGGTTAACAAAACTATTCGAATAGCCGCGTTCGCGGTTATGGACTACTTGGAAAGCTTAGCTTGTTTATTTGACAACTTGAATCGGATACTTCTAAAACACACCAAGATAAGTGTGAGTGCTATGGCGTGCTTTCTCGTGGGGAAGTCGAGGAAGGCACCATAGTCGTGTAATTGGTTGGAGAAAGTAGTGGACTCGTGTACGCTTCTTACCTCAAAGTCTGGTACTCGTAGTTCAGGATTAGCCAAGTCAAAGCTGGCATTTCTGCAAGTGAACCTCACCTCCCTTTACCTTGATACATGTGCATGAGTAGTATAGCTCCTATGTAAGTCTTGCTGAGTACGCCTTTGTACTCACGTTTGCTTAATCTATGTTTTAGATGACGCCACTGACCCCGAAGGTGGCTTCTTCATCGAGCTGGACGACTGAAGTTAAGCTAGTCTAGTCCCAGTCAGCAGACTGGTTCCCTCGTGGAGGGCTTTGTGTTTTAATAAGGCTTCTTAAGCCACTTGTTAAACTTGTCTGTACTCAGAAATAATTTTCTTCCGTTCTGTGTTGTAATGTTGGATCACATGTATGTGATCTCTGTGTGTACTCTATAAGAGTTATAAATAAATTGTACACTTTGTAGAGAATTGCAATGGTACCTGCTGTTCATACAAGGCATGTGTGCTGCGTGTATGTTTATAACATGCATGTCTTTGTATGGGTTTTCGAGACCTTAGTTGTGTTCTGGCTGGCGGTCTTTCATACACCAAGTGGCCCTTAGATGTGCGCAGCTTGGGGCATCGCGATGCGATTGTCCGAGACTCCGTCTCGTGCACACTTTGTGGTATGATCGAGCCCGCCCTAGACCCCGACTAAGTGATCGGGCTGGAGTAAGTCTATGTAAGATTTTTGAGATAGTCGATAGTATGGTTGAGGCGACTTGTCTTTGAATATGGGAGTTCACCACCCATATCATTAGACTTGTGTGCGGACGATGAGGACCCATTTCAGTTGATCATCTGGCCTGGATGGGATGCCCCTCACGTACGATGCTTTCCGAGAATGTTCAGTGCTTGGCCTTGTCTGTTCAGACAAGTGGGTGCGGTTCTCGGCTCTCCATATGACTATGCCTTAACTGGACTTGCATACGCTAACCCCGGGTCCCGACAGACTTGGTATCAGAGCAGGACTGACTGTAGGACTAGTAGCCTTGGACGAAGTCGAGTCTAGCTTTCTATAGTTATATAGTTACTCTGGGTATATAAGGGAACAACGTAAGGCTTCTTTTTTCTCCTTACCCCCTTCGTTCTGAGTTCTGAGTCACCCTCATCTTATTCTACGGGAAGATAGGACTAGGCTCTCCTCTGTCTGATTAGCACATCTCGTTGTTTGCTTCCTTGTAGCCGTAGGAAAGTTGTGTTCGGTTTGTTAGATTGGTTATGCTCCCTGTTTTACTACATCGTATGTAAGTGTTGTTTCCATGTTGGAAGAAATTGTCATTTCTTACAATTACAGCCGTTATGCTGTCCGAGTCATTCCAGGTTTATCTCATAATCTGATGCAATTGCAAACTCTTTTCTGTTTCAGATGGCAGATCTTCCCCCTCGGCAGATTGTTCGTTTGACCAGGTGCCTCAGTGTGCGTGGCCATCCCGCCACGTTGATCGAGATGATGTCCTATGTGGGATATCGATGGTACCCTGAGTACACCATCGAGGAGCAGTTTCACGACTTCAACCAGACGCAGTTCCACTGCATTGTCCGGATCTACCCACACCACGTTGGAGTCACCCAGCCTATCCACTTTGGACATGGCATTGGCGTTACCGAGAACATGGCTGTGCAGGATGCTGCATATTCATGTATTACACTGCTGAGACAGGAGCACACCATGTTGAGAGAGACTTCTTTCCGCTATATCCCTGCTGCACTTCCAGGAGAAGAGGGATATTACACCGGACTCTACTCAGATCACTCTGCAGAGGATCCAGCACTCCAGGTGACTGCTAGATTTGCTAGTGACAGAGATCGTGATGCACGTGCTCTCCGTTTTGAGCTCCACGCCACCCGAGTTCGTCTGTACTGAGCACTGACGCTCTTGGCACCCTTTGTGAGCGTGGGATCAGTTGAGTTTGATGCGATCTATCCAGTGAGGACCCAGATGCCTTCTCAAGTTGCTTGGCCCGAGATTGGAGGAATTTTTCCACCCCGTGGTCCTTTGCTTCCACCCTACACTGGACCTAGGCCCCATCCTTGCCCAAATGGATGTCAGGGTCCGCAGGCCTCCGTGTTTTCCGATGGTCACCTCCAGCTACCGGGATATGCGGGTAACTTTTACGAGGACTACTATGGAGATGGAGATGAGTGAGACCGCCTGTGGTCTTACTTAGTGAGGATGTAGTAGTATCTTAGTATGTTGTAAGCAAGGTGTCTAAGTTCCAGAGGCTTAGATAAATAATGTATAGGAAGTCAGAGTGCCTCTGAAGGATGTATCATCTTCATCACGTTTGTATTAGCTTAGTGCTTGTACTAAAACGATGTATGGCTTGTATGAAAGCTTGTGAATATATGGCTTGTATGCTTTTATCACCATGTTGTCAAGATGAATACTCCTTTGCTCTGTAATCCTTCTAGTACTTCAATACCTTGATTAGACTCTTGAAATCAACTCTGTTTGACTTTGGATTTTCACCTTCAGGATGTCTCAAGGAACCCGTGGCCAGGTTGGTCGTAACCAAGGTCGTGGGAACAACCAGGAGGAAGGCAACCTTCCACCCCCACCCACGATGGCCCAAGTTCTGATGGAGGTCGAGAGGAACCGCCGTGACTCTCACCACCTGGTGGAAGTCATCGCACGCAACACCACTCAGCAGCGCAATGAGCTGGTGTCCCTGAACGACTTCATCCGGCTTCATCCCCCAGTTTTTAGTTACTCCACCGAGCCCCTCCCACGTGTACTTGTTCACATATGCGGCATCGTTTGATGAAGCGGCCCTCGACCAACCTTACGCGTACTCTTACGCGAGACTGGCTCCACACTTGACATGCGGCTTGTACCGTATAAAGTGGCTCTGGGGGGTGTCTGTCTCTCTACTTTAGCGGATGTGGCATTTGCAACGGAGGGCCCCGTGCGGGGTGTAATAGAGACAATCGTATGGTTGACGTTGTGGTTGACTCGTTGGTTAAAAAATGTTTAACTATGAAAGCCCTAGCATCCACGTAAAACTTGCAATACACAACTAGATCGTCTAAACTTTGTATTTCTAAGTGGGGGCTATCATTTGTTTGATTGTGATGTAGTGATAGCTTTGCTATGTGTTACTAGTAAGTAGTAAACGTCATCATGATAAAACAAACTCAAATGGAGACACTGTAGACTTAGTGTTGCCATAGATCAGACATCTTAAAACCTGCTAGTATAGGATACACGACGGTAGCATGTGATAAGATGATCCCTTAACAAAGCCAAACACAAGTATTCTACCAAAGTGTGCACCACCTGGAAGGATCTCCCATATGGCCGACATTCTGTACATATCGGGTGTCACACATGTTGGGTTCGGCAAGCCTAGCATATGCAGATATGGCCTTGCTGAGATGCATATAACATGGAGGTTAATTTGGCGAGCCTAGCATATGCAGATATGGCCTCGGAATACTAGAGATCGAAAGATCGAGCATGAGTCACAATATACAGATAATGTGACCGCACAAGTTGTTTTCTACCTTTGAAACTGACCCGTCGGCCGTGTGATATTCGAGGGCGGGCAGTGAATCTGGATCATGTAATCACTAAAACTTCTTAGGGATGATTGTTTTAGTGCGAGCTCATTCATAATGTGATTATATGAACTCATTTTTGTGAACTAGTCCTAATTGTGTACCTTGCAATTATGTTTGTAGAAAATGGATAAGCCCAGTATCTTGAATTGGTTTGTTTCTTACGTGGTGAAAGACTTAAAGAAAATGGGTCAAATTTCATTAGTTGGTACTTATACCTTAGTGTTGTGCTCAAGAGAGCCAATCTTTCGTTCTTAACAAAAGAGCATGTGGGAAACCCTCCAGCAAACGACATGGATGCACGAGCAGCGACTGATTATCATAATCGTCGGAGGACATACGCCATATCTAAAAGTGTCATAGAAACCATCATTCGGCAAGCCTTGCGTGAGGAATATGCTGAGTTGGATACATATGACATGATAGACGAGCTGAAGTCATTATATGTGCATCAGTTTAGAGTTGCCAGATTTGAGTTAGAAAATGAGTTTCTCTCTACAAAGATAGAAGAAGGCTCTTGCCTGAAAGCACACTTGGCCAAGATGCATGAGATACATCTGAGCCTCGTAGATGATTTTGACTATTGGACCACAAATGAGTCTGCGATATACACGGTGTTACACTCGCTTCCACCGAGCTATACAGACCATGTCCATGGCTATGTCGGCAGAGGTCAAAGCCTCGAGTTCTCTGACTTCATGGATAGACTTCAGTATCTAGAAGTTGAACCCATTGAAGGAGAAGTTGTCGATGGAGAAGGTATATACTTGATATACTTTATAAATGTTTGTTCCCTTATACAACACGTGCAGTAAATGAGTTTATGGTACTTATTCTGTTTTATGAAAAGGACCTGTCGTTGCATGGATGGGAAGAGGTGAAATCAAGGATTGATGGATATCAAGTCAGTTGATGGCCAACATGGATTCCGCCGAGACATCTATCATAGGAGATACTTAGAGTATTAGATAAATCTTATGTAATCATTATAGTATGAACACTTAGTTGTGTGTCTTGCATCTCGCGAGACAAAGTTATTCATGTAATGAGACAAGTCAGTTGTTCCATCTTTATGAATAAAAGTGTGCTTATACTTTGATTACGTCTTGATTTATGTTATGATAGAAAGCATTTATAATATTGTTATTATTGTCAAGTAATATTCAATGTTTAAATGATAAAGTTGTCTTGATTATAACAAGTCAAAGATTTGATTGCATAAGGTGATTTCATAACTGATGAATTCATTAAATGTATGATCTATTAACTTGTGTATTCATTACCGAATGAAAGTCATAACTTGATTGCGTGAGATGGATTAGATACACGATCTATGAACCTCTGCAATAAATATGACCATGACAAGGTTCTAGCGAATAGAACTTGTGCCAATCATTATACATAAATGATGTACTAAATGGGCACATGAGTTATCATTAAATACTTCATATGATTAATTGAAAGCTTGTATTCAATTGAGATCATAAAACTGAGATTCAGGAATCACAGTGTGAAGTAAGAATATAAGGATACAAATCACTAAGCTATGATCTGAAGTGATAAGTATTAAAGTTGACATAATGGGAGACTTGTGGAAGTTGTACCACAAATTACGATGGAAGTTGAAACTGCTAGACTACTTAAACCATTCGTAGTCATACTAAACTGTAGTATGGTCTAAACGTTCTTTCCCCCTGCACTAAAATTATTAACGAACAAGGTTGTTTAATTCATTAAGTTAAAACACCCACTTCATGAATAGGAAACCATCCTGAATCTAATGAGACAAGATAGCTCCATAATTGATGGTGTTATAAGGTTTCTTAAAGAAAGATTTTCTTTGTGATAAAGCTACAAGCAATTGAAATTACATATTCTCCCCGAATAGCAAAATTTGTGTTGCTTGATTGGTAGTGCAAGAAGAAGTCTCTCGACATGGATCCAATGGGAGATAATGGAAACCTTGACCAAGGTATTGGACCTTGCCTTCAGAATATCAGAGTATTGCAACGGAAGCGTGTTCCGCTCTAATGACGCTATATAAGGAAGGATATGCCAAAGACGATTGGTCTTGGTATATGAGTTGAAGCCTTAGTTGAATTTAGAAGGTTGTCATGAATACGTTCTGTACAGAACAATAATCATGAGTCTTCTTAATGAAACAAAATGAATAGCATTGCTTGAAATACAAAGGAATGATGGTATCCTAGAATACGAGGAGAAATGAAATAATATCCTAGAAGACGAGGCTCAAAAGCATGGGCAGTACGCCAAAATAAGTAGATCGAAATCCAACTCCATCTACTACTAATCATCCACATTGAGATATCTATCCAGAACATCTCGCTGGTATTAAGTTGCGAGCCCCACCCAAAGTGTAAACCCAAAGCAACAGACACTGCATTAAAAGAACTTTGCGTAAAGTAAACAATCCTTGCAACCGCGGTTACAAGCACCGTTGTTTTCCCCCTTGTGGCAAGAGCACATCCCCTAGACTCGTGTTTCTGTCAGTCAAGCTAGTCATCAGGGGGCACGAACCCACAATCGAGCATAACGTTCCCTCTTGGAGTCACTACCTACTACTTGTCCAAAGCAATAAACTGCAACGGAAAACATGCAAGAATTACTCAAGACATAAATATAAAAGATAAGAAACAAATATATTACTCAATCACAAGCTGAACATAGTCGCATAATCCATCAGATCTCAGCAAACTCAGCATAGCAACAACATAGCTCACGAGGTATAATCCATGAAGAACAAAGAGGGGAGGATAACATCACATAGCTACTGATCACGGACCCATGGTTCAAGGTAGACTACTCACTGATCATCCGGGAAGCATCCATGGTGGAGGAGAGGCTCCCGGAGGTCAATGCTTCCTCCGGCAGGGTGTCGGGAGGAGGTCTGCTGGCGCTCCTGATCTTTGAAGCGCGGCGGCGGAACAGAGGCGAGTTCGCAAAAAAGGGTTCTGTCTTCGGAAGAATCCCATCACGGAGATTAAATAGGCAAAGGGGGGCAGCCAGGGGTGCACAAGGTGTCCAGGCGCCCCCCTGGCGCGGCCAAGCCCTAGGTCGCGCCACCAGGGCACCTGGACCCCTGGTGGTGGCCCTCTGGCCCCACCCAGGTGATTCCGGAAGGTTCTTCTGCGCTGATTTTTCCCGAATTTTTAGAGCACTTTTAATATGGGGGAAACCTGAAATGGAAAAATAGCAGAAAACAGGAACTGGCACGGTGGTGCACTGAGTTAATAAGTTAGTCCAAATAAGATCAAAAGTGTATGAAAGTGTATCTAGATCATAGCAATATCACACAAAACATGCATGGAGTAAGCAGAAATTATTGATACGTTTGGGACGTATCACGTGGCACTACAAAGGTAACGTTGTGGTGATCTCCCCTTATGATGGATTTTCCAAGCCCTCTGCGGTGCCTCTGGATTCTTTGGAAATATGGGCTCAGATTCATGAATTTCCAGATGGGTTTTTCCCTCTCCTTCCTTCCCTAGCCGGTAAGATTGGTGAGTTCGTCTTTGCTGAGCCGCAGTCACATGAATTTGAAGGCAACTTTGTGAGGTCAAAGTTAAGATTAATGTACACAAAGCCCTAAAGCATGTTGTGTCTGTGATCAGAGGAGGCAGGCGTTAGATCTTCCTCGTTCGTTATGAGCGTTTGCCAGATTGGTGCGCAGTGTGTGGTCACCTTGGCCACCAGTTTAAATAACATGGGGATGGCATCCACCCACCTTCGTCTCTCTACTTCAAGAACCTTAGGGCAGATTGGTATAAAGGGGCTCCTGGTAATTCTGAAAAGCCTGAGAAACAAACCAAGCAAAAGACATTGTCCGAGAGTGCTCCGAGCTCGGGGCCAATTGAGAAGCCGGATGAGGATATGACTGAGGCAGACCTGGACATGAAGCGTGCTGCTATGCAGGAATCAACAGATCGAAGGACTGGGAATCAAGAGCCTATTAAAGATGCGACCCCTGGTTCCAAAGAGGCTGGTGAACACCCTACTATCCCACCAAGTCCATCTGCTAAGCAAGATCCGAAAAGATCTAAAACTAACAACGGATCAAAGTCTGTGGATCGTCTCTCAAAAAGTCCTAATGCAACATCGGCGGGCGTCCCCGAGACGCACCGCCGTGCACAATGAGTCTCTTGTGTTGTAACTGTCGCGCATTGGGTAACCCCGTGATAGTTCTAGAGGCTCGTGATTTTACGAGCAAGTTTACCCCCGTCGTTCTATGCCTAGTTGAAACACAAATCAGTAAGGAACGGGCGGAAAATTTGGGTCTTTCTTTCGGTTATAACATGTCTTTTGATGTTGGAAGCTCAGGACAAAGTGGCGGTCTGGTTCTATTTTGGAATGATGACATCAAGTTGGAAGTGAAGGGATCTTCAAGGTACCATATTGACACTGTGATTGGTGATCTGGGAGATGCTCCGTGGAGGCTGACCTTTGTGTATAGAGAGGCCCAAGTGCCAGATAGATACCAAACTTTGGACATGATTAGATCCATAGTCGTATCTTCTGTCTCCCCCTGGCTTGTGATGGAAGATTTTAATGAGGTTTTGCATCATTCTGAATATGAAGGTGTTGGATCTCGAAGCCAAACTCAGCTGGACGGTTTCAGAGATGCCCTTGATGTTTGTGGCCTTATGGATATTGTCCATGTTGGAGTCCCTTGGACGTTTGAGAAAAGATTTGTGGGCGGTACCTATACGAGAGTACGTTTGGATCGAGCAGTGGCGGACTCGGAGTGGTCCTCGATTTTCCCTCTGTCCCAAGTTGAGCACCATAATTCTGCATGCTCCGATCATGTAGCGCTGCTTCTCTGGATGGACCAATCACTTTTTTTACCAAAAGGGGCTAGGCCTTTATGTTATGAGGCAATGTGGGACTCACATGATGATCTTAAGCCATGCATACGGTCTGGTTGGAATAAGAATGCCACAGCATCGTCCATTGCCTCGATGAGGCAGAAGCTTGCTGATCTCTCGGGCGATTTGACAAGTTGGGATCGCGCCAATTTCGGAAACTTAAGGAAGAAATAGCACGTCTTAACAAGGAGCTTAAGATCCTCTGCGTTGTCGCGGGTCGGTCCGGCCCTTCGGCACAAGAGATCAATATCACAGATTCTCTTGTTGAGTTGTACCATAGGGAGGAAATTCTCTGGAAGCAAAGATCACGGGTTGATTGGCTGTCAGGAGGTGATAAAAATACGAAGTTCTTCCATATGCGTGCGTCGATGAGGCGAAGGAAAAACCTTGTAAAATCTTTAAAGAACTCAAATGGGGACGTGATCACATATATCACTGAGCTGGACAATATGAGCACAACATTCTACAAAAATCTGTTTTGCTCTGAAGGGGTGACAAATATGGGTGAAGTTTTAAATTATGTCCCGACGAGAGTGACCCCGGCGATGAATGCCTCTCTGTCTGCTGTCGTGGTCACACCAAAGCTATACCCTTAGGTAGTGGAAACCAAGGGTACCCTCAGATCCTTTGTCTCTCAAACACACCCAATAAAATAAATAAGATCGTTAAAGAATACAGAGCTTTATCAAACTCAGAGGCTCAATTCACAATGTCCCCGAGTAACATGTTACTCGGAAGAAGAGATGGCCTCCGAGTAGTCAGTTACTCGGAAAGCAAACAGGCTCCGAGTAATTAGTTACTCGGAAAAGGGGACCGGCGAGCCGCTCGTTACTCGGAAGGTAGGAACGCAACGGGCGTGAAGCATTCAATACCACGGGCGTTTCTCCTCCTTTATTAGAAGTAATGAAGAGATTGTTTCCTGTATTTAGTATACACATTTAACCTTGTAATTAAGACCCATTTACTAGGGCATTGAAGGGGCAGTATATAAGCCTCCCCCCTCGCCCCAGAAAGGGGGACACGCAACATTTTCCTCAGACTTTGAGAAAGAACACCCCAGTCAGCCTGGGACAGGATTAAGGTTGTTATCTCTAAGGAGAGGCCTAACCTGTATAATTCTCCCTGCGCCAACCAATCTACGTACAGATTCATTTAGCTCCTATTACACCCCTACATCTATTGTCAAGATTCTATCCCCGACAGTTGGCGCCCACCGTGGGGCTGAGTTGATCAGCAATCATAGAGATTGCGTTTTCATCATCCTCCTCGTCGATTCGCGGCTCCGAGCTCATCGTTGGCGAGATGTTTTATTTTGGATCGTTGGCCTTCGTGGCCGATGATTCCGCGTAGTTGGCGGACTCGCCGCTCCAGGAAAAATTTCTACCTTCGAGAGGCAGCGTCCACTTCCGAGCTGATGAATCGGGGGCTCTGCGCCTCCAACTATCAACTCATCATCAAGCACCAGCTCCCTTATCATTCCCCCACAAGAAGAAGCATTCGGGCGTCCACACGCTCCTCATCGCAACAAACAAGTCAAGGTGCAGCAGGTGGCGGTCATCGACTCGGTGGAGTCGGCCCAGAGAGCCCTTCATGAATTGATCGCAAGAGAAGGCTCGTCGGCATCTCTTTTGCATATGTTCAACTCGGCTGAAGACGAAGGTATGGTGATGTCAGACCCTGAACCCGATGAAGAGTAAGAGGGCAGCAGCGGCGTTCCAATCACAGTTGCAGAAGTTTGCATGGCGGAAACTACACCACCTAAACCATCACTAGTCCAAGATGATCATGTCCGAGATGAAGCTAACAGTCCGTCCCTGGCCGACGGTCGAGAGCCAACTTGGCGCACATCTGCCTTCCGAAGGTTGGATCTCGGAGGGCCGAGTCGGCAGCCCTGACCCCTTACTCAGGAAGAGCAAGAAGAAGCAGAGGCGATCGAGCGACTGTTGAACACCCCCATCGACACGAGCACTCCGGAAGGGCGAGGCCTGGAGGTAGCTAGGTTAACCAACCTGGCCGAGCGGGAGCGTTTGGCCGAGCTGGAAAACACTTTGGAGCGTCAGGCTCGAGAGGTCGCTCGGCTCAAGCAAAGCAGAACAAGTCGGCAGCTGCGAGGGCAAGGACGAGAACCCTTCTGAGCTATGGGGACTCTAGTGTAAAATCTCATAGCCGTGACTCGGATTGCAAACTCTCTGCAGCCCAGTGGATCGGCGGCAGAGGGAATTCAGCACTTGGCATTCTTATTGCAAGCCGTAGTAGATCAAAATGTTGTAGTCAGTCAATCACAGCAGCGGGTCCACTCTCAGGTTCTTCCTGCAGGAACATCGCAGTCAGTGCACACACCTTATGGCGAAGTACGGAGAAACAGGAACACCTCCCCTCGGCGCAGGAATGACCTCCGAGGAGATTACCGCCAAGATCTGTATCGACACGCAGAGTACAGAAGATCAGGTAACTATGAGGCTCACAGGTCTGACGAGGTGCTCCTCCGAGAGAAGATTTCCATCAACACCGAGTTGGTTATCAAGGAAACCGATATGATGATGTCGAAGATGATGCTTGAAGTCATCTGGTGCAGAGCCAAGTTGATCGCTCTAGGTCTCATCGGCAAGATCAGGCTCGTCCCTCAATGGTTATAGGGCCAGTATGCTTCAGCGAGAGAATTCGGTCTACCCCCATTCCTCCTCACTTCAGGATAGCTCAAGAAGTAGATAAGTACCGGCTCGATGCCAAACCCCAGACATGGTTGGATGATTACAGAATAGCCGTGCAAATCGGAGGGGGAGGAGACGAGATAGCTATGATACATCTTCCCTTGATGCTGGAAGGCTCAGCTCGGACTTGGTTGAATCAACTCCCCCGAGTAGCATTTGGATTTGAGAGGACCTCGAGAGGGTTTTTATCAAGAACTTTGAAGGAACCTACAATAGGCCTGGAGGGCTGACCGAGCTGCAATTGTGTGTGCAAGGAAATACCGTATCCACTCGGAATTATATCCATAGATGGATCAGGCTTCACAACTCGGTAGAGGGAGTCTCCGAGTTCCAAGCCATACATGCTTTCGAGCAAGGAGTTAAGTACATAGAGTTGAGTCTCAAGTTGGCAAGATCACCCCATGTCACCTCACTCGGAAGATTAATGGAGATAGCAAATAAGTAAGCCAATGGTGAAGAGAAGATTCGCCAGAAAACCCAGCAGCACCGAGGAGGCAACAACTCAACACCTAACCCAAAGCAGAAGACTGGAGGCAACAACAAGCGAAAAGCAGAAGATGCTCCAACAGATGCAGATTTAGTTGCAGCAGCAAATGCCTCAGGAATTCATGGAAAAGGTCAGGTGCGAAAGGAGTGGCAGCCACGTCAGAAAGAGCCGTCAAATGACGATGAGGTTCTGGATCAGCCCTGTCCTCTTCACACCACCCGAGATGCTGAAGGGAAGTTGATTCTCCCAAAGCATACAGCTAGACAGTGTCGTCTGATCAGGAGAGCAGCCCAGGATGTGAAGACAGGACCTCAGCAGGACAAAGACACTGGCAACCTTCCCATGACTGGAGCCTAGAGAAGGAAGCTTGCCGCTGTCTTCCTCACCACTCAGAGGATGAGACCTCTTGGTTACTCTTGGACCGCAGCTCGGAGGCAACTTGAGCACGAGCCACCTCGTATTCTAGCTCCTCCCCGGTCTTGACCCCAACCCCCGCACCAGAAGTGCTAACCTCATCCTCCTCCACGGGATGCTGAGAGGCCAAGGGAATGGGACAATGGAATCGGGAAGCATACTAGCACAGAAAAGGAAAAAGATCCGAGTCAGAAGCAGGCAGGAAAAAGGCATCCAAAGATACCCGTGAAGTAAGGAAACTCACCAAAATCGGAGGGTTCTCGTTACTAAGTGGCTTCACTCGGCCCACCGGCTGCAGACCATGGGTCACTCTCGTAATGAAATTCATCTAGGACTCAAATTGGTCCATGGGCATCTCGGATAGATTCTACCGAGTGTTATCTTGAAGCCCGGAGTACGTCCACATTCCCCAGGCCCTGTCCTGAAGAGGTTGGATCCTCCGAATGACAAAAGTGGCAATCAAATCCATGGCATCCAAGCCGTTCTTCTTCAACCTTATGATCTCTCGCATTAAAGGGACCACCTGATCCTTCTCGGCATTGGTGAGTCGGGGATTCCAACCCTGGGAGTTGGTCGGCCTCACGTCCGAGTAAGGGGGAAACGTGCGCACTCCCGGCCCCTCCACCACCTTGAAGTAAACCAGCTATTCTGACAATTCTTCACAGAATCGGGAATGCTCGAGGCGAAGTACTGGACCCCTTGTTTTCGAGCCAAAAACAAACCGCCACACAAGTGATTGAATTCCGTACCACCACCTTCCCCAGATTTCTTAGCCTTTTGAGGCTTGATGGTGTATATGGAGCAGAAAAGATGCCAATGAGGTTCCATGCCTAAGTAACCCTCACATAAGGTGAAAAAGCTAGAAAGAAGGGTAATGGCATTGGGAACGACATGGTGGAGTTGAGAACCCGTAAAGGCCAAGAAATCCAAGAAGAAGGGATGCGGAGGGAGAGAAAACCCACGGTCTACGTGCGAAAGAAGTATAACTCGCTCACCGTCCTGTTGAAGAGGTTCGTCTTCTCCAGGAGCAGGAAGACGGTAGCCCTCGCGAGGAACTAGGCTAGCGTCCTGGTACCCCTGCAACATGTCCGCCGTCATGATCAACGGGAGCCATTCCCCGGCAGACATTGTCCCGGCGGCGGAGTAGCAGTGGGCATGACGACCTCCCAGGGTGAAGCGTGAACAACCGGCGAGAATAGGAAGAACTTCCCGGCGGCGGAAGCAAGAACACGAACGAGAGAGAGAGAGGAAGCTAGAAAGAAAGCGCCAAGAGGAAGAAGACCCCAGATCTGTTTTTGGCCACAAGGGGAGGGCCTTTTATAACCCAGGGTGGCAACCGCCACACGTCAGATCCGCAGCCTATTACGGGCGTGTCGGTTGCCTTCCCCATAATTCGCTCCACTTCCCCATAATCCTTCCCACTTCCCTATACGACGGTTAATGATTATCCTAAAAGACCGCCGCGGGAATCGAGGAGACATGCCTGACAGCATGCCCACTTACCTTGACAAGAAGATTCTCTCACAAGACATGATCCTCTCCATTTAAAACCGAATCAGATTTTGATTCGAAGCCCGAGACCGTACCGACTACTTGGAAGGCATGTAGCTCCGCATCGAGTGATAGCTTACTCGGAAGAATTTCTGTCAAACATTTCAAGCCCAAGTACAACATCGATTGACAAAACTGTCCGAGTAAGTCATCACTCGGAAGAAATTATTGTACCCAAAACGACTGAGTAAGCTGTCACTTGGAACGCTAAGGAACGCAAGTGGGGCTCCGGTAACTCGGAACAGCGACAGGGGGGACCACCTGAAGCTAAGTAAGCTATTTGTGAAAGAATTGCGTTCCTAAAGCACACTGCAAACGGAAAATCTTGTACTCGCCAACTACTTAAGGAAAAGTCAGAATAGATGACTCACTATTGGTCCGTCTCTGACGAAGAATGCCAGACCACTAGTATGACCAGGAGCAGGGGGTAAAGAATCGATATCCCATGTGGTATGACCTAAAGCTCATTACGATGCTTTAGGATATCGAACTTTACAAATCTGGTTTATATGGAGTTTAAGGCCTTTTACTCCAAGACACGCCTTCCGAGGCCTCAGTCCACCTCTTCCGAGAGACGCTTGAGTGTCGCCAGATTTTTCCTTTAACTTGCCCAACCCACACTCGAGGGAAAATTTCAAATGTCAATAAAGTCCTTCCGGGCCTCTTATTGAGTTTAACCTTCACATACCTCATGAAATCTGACAAATGTCAGCTGCCTCAATCGCGAGCACCCGAAATCACTTGGGGGCTACTTTCATGGTCACACCAAAGGTATACCCTTAGGCAGCGGAAACCAAGGGGTACCCTCAGAGCCTTTGTCTCTCAAACACACCCAATAAAATAAATAAGATCGTTAAAGAATACAGAGCTTTATCAAACTCAGAGGCTCAATTCACAATGTCCCCGAGTAACATGTTACTCAGAAGAAGAGATGGCCTCCGAGTAGTCAGTTACTCGTAAAGCAAACAGGCTCCGAGTAATTAGTTACTCGGAAAAGGGGACCGGCGAGCCGCTCGTTACTCAGAAGTTAGGAACGCAACGGGCGTGAAGCATTCAAGACCACGGGCGTTTCTCCTCCTTTATTAGCAGTAATGAAGAGACCGTTTCCTGTATTTAGTATACGCATTTAACCTTGTAATTATGACCCATTTACTGGGGCATTGAAGGGGCAGAGGCGCACTCTATATAAGCCTCCCCCCTCGCCCCAGAAAAGGGGACGCGCAACATTTTCCTCAGACTTTGAGCAAGAACACCCCAGTCAGCCTGGGACAGGATTAAGGTTGTTATCTCTAAGGAGAGGCCTAACCTGTATAATTCTCCCTGCGTCAACCACTCTACGTACAGATTCATTTAGCTCCTATTACACCCCTACATCTATTGTCAGGATTCTATCCCCGACATCTGCGCCCTATTCAAACGATGAAGTGAAAAAAGCGCTATTTCAAATGGCTCCTCTTAAGGCGCTTGGACCCGACGGATTCCCAACTCATTTTTTCCAAAGGCACTGGGATGTTTGTGGAGAGGAGGTCACCAAATCTATCCTTTTGATTCTAAGAGGAGAAGAAAGTGTGGCATGTATAAATGACAATTTCATAGTACTTATCCCAAAGGTCAAATAAGCGGCTATGCTCACGCAGTTCCGACCCATAAGTCTATGTAACGTGTTATACAAAATTTCCACAAAGGTTTTGGCAAACCGGCTGAAGGTAATCTTCCAGATATTATCTCTTCTGAACAGTCGGATTTTGTTCCCGGGCGTTTAATCACTGATAATATAATTGTTGCATATGAATGCCTGCACTTTATGAAGAGAAATAAATCCCTGAAACATCGCCACTGTCCTCTCAAACTCGACATGATGAAAGCGTACGACAGAGTTGAGTGGCCCTACTTAAAAGCTATCATGTTGAAGTTGGGATTCACAGAGAGTTGGGTGGCTCTTATCATGAGCTTGGTAACTTCAGTTTCATACTCAGTTATGCTTAATGGGAAGAAATTGGAAAGTTTCAACCCGTCCAGGGGTATAAGGCAAGGAGACCCTATATCTCCCTATTTGTTCTTGTTGGTAGCGGAGGGCCTCTCAGGACTCCTCAAAACCAGAGATTCTTCACCACGGCATGGTGTTTTAAAAGTGGCGCCCTCGGCTCCTCGAGTTAACCATTTATTGTTTGCTGATGATAGCCTGCTGCTTTTCAAGGCCAACGGAGAAGGAGCTATGGAGGTGTCAAACTTGCTTCAATCCTACTGCCAGGCGTCGGGTCAAAGAGTAAACTATAACAAATCTTCAGTCTTTTTTAGCAAAGGTTGTCCAGAGGCTGCTAAAGAAGAAGTTAAAGGAATTCTTGATGTGCACACGGAAACTCTCAATGAGAGGTATCTTGGGTTGCCTTCGGATATTGGCAGCTCAAAATCGGGTGCTTTTAAGTACTTGAAAGATAGATTGTGGGGCAAAGTCAAGGGATGGATCGAGAAGATTATCTCATGTGCCGGGAAGGAGGTGCTTATAAAATCTGTCGCGCAAGATGTGCCCGTTTACTCTATGTCTTGTTTTAAAATCCCAAAAGGTCTTTGTGAGCACCTCTCTAAATTGATTAGACAATTCTTTTGGGGAAGCAAGCAAGGAAAACGTAAACCACATTGGGTGGCCTGGAGTTTGATGATACAAGCAAAGAAAGATGGAGGTTTGTGCTTCTGAGACTTGGAGTTGTTCAATATCTCCGTCCTGGCTCGTCAAGCATGGATCATCCTCACTAATCCTGCATCTCTCAGTGCCCTTCTGCTGAAAGCAATCTATTTTCCTGGAACAAATATTTTGGAGGCTTCCCTCGGACCCCACCCATCCCAAATATGGCGAGGTGTTCTTGAAGGCCGGGATGCTCTGTCTCATGGCCTCATCAGGCGCATTGGGGATGGGTCTACAACTTCAGTGTGGGATCATAACTAGATACCCAGAGACTCAAGACTGCGTCCGATTGTGTGACTTTCCTCGGACAAACCCACACTTGTCTTTGATCTTATTGATGCTACAGAGGCTCGTTGGAGGGAAGACTGTCTGCGTTAGTGCTTCCTTCCGAATGACGTTTCAGCTATCTTTTCTATCCCGCTCTGCACTCAGGCAATGAATGACTTCTGGTCATGGCACTTCGAACGGCATGGAGGTTTTTCGGTCCGGTCTCTGTACAGACTCCTCGTAAGAATCAAAACGGAGAGGGAGGATCTTCTCGAGGGAAGGAGTCATACCTCCAACTCCAGCTTGGAAGAGACAGGGTGGAAATCTCTATGGTTAGTCAAGGTGCCGGCCAAAATCAGAACTTTTCTCTGGCGTTTGGCTAGGCATAGTTTACCCACAGAGGATGTTCGGGTGCATAGAAACATGGCAACTGAGGAAACATGCCAATTCTGTGAGGAAAAGGATTCTTGGAGGCACTCCTTGGTTGATTGCACTATGGCGCTCTGTGTTTGGGCACTGGCTATTCAGTCATTGGCTTGGCTATTTTGGAGAAATTTTGCACGAACCTCCTGCAATAACTGGCGAGGCCGAGAAAACTCCTCAGCTGCTTCACATTCTTCAGTGGAGCCCACTCTTGAATAGTGCGGACTCGCTCTGGATCAGCCGCAATTCCCTCAGCGGAGATGACATGGCCCAGAAAGTTGACCTTGTCCAGCCAAAACTCACACTTGGAGAACTTGGCGTAATACCGGTGCTCTCTTAACTTCTGCAGCACCAAGCGCAAATGTTCCTCATGTTCAGCCTCTGACTTGGAATAGACAAGAATGTCGTCGAGGTAGAGGATCACAAACACATCAAGCCATTCTTGGAACAAATAGTTCATAGCTCTCATAAATGTCGGAGGGGCATTTGAGAACCCAAAAGTCATGACTGTGAACTCATACAGCCCATAACGGGTGCTGAACGCGGTCTTGGGAATATCCTCTTCACGAACACGGATTTGATGATACCCCATTCTCAATTCAAGCTTGGAAAACACCTTAGCCCCATTTAACTTCTCGAACAGATCATTGATGCGGGGTAAAGGGTACTTGTTCTTGATGATCTTCTTGTTGATACCGCGATAGTCCTGGACCAAGCGGCTAGTCCCATCCTTCTTCTGGACAAACAAAGCTGGTGCACCCCAAGGGGAAGTGCTCGCGCGGATAAAACTGTCTGCCTCCAACTCTGTCAACTGCTTCTTGAGCTCAATCAACTCCTTCGAACACATCTTGTACGGATGCCGAGAAATCGGTTGGGTACCAGGCTCTAGCTCAATAACGAACTCAATAGCTCGAACTGGGGGAATTCCTGGCAACTCCTTCGGGAAGACGTCTGGAAACTCACAGACAACCCTGACTTCTTCGAGCAAAGGCGCAACTCCTGCGTTCAACGCGTACCTGGCTAGCCTGACGAAGGCCAGGTTGTACTCCTGAACTGACCTGTCACCCTGTCTCAGAGCCAAGAACTCCTCACGCTTCCTGTCCATCAGACCACTCGTAATATGCGCTGCTCTGAAGTCTGCGACGAAGTCTGCCCACGTGATGATAGCATCGCCCTTGTTGGCCTTGTAGGTATCGTACCAGCTGGCTGCTGCACCCTGAAGCTGGAAGGAGGCGAAGGTGACGTAGTCGACAAGTCTGACGGTGTTTGCATTGAAGTGCTTCTTGATCTCTGCGATCCATTCATCCACCTCCAGCGGGTCTCGAGCCTCGAAGAACCTGGGGGGGGTGATCGCGAGGAACTGCTGCAGTGTGCTGTACTGTGGTCGATCACTCCTCTGGGCATTCTGGCTCTGCAGCATCTGTAGGATCGCAGCTGTGCCCTGAGCCACTGCGGTTACAGCCTCCCCAAGGATAGGGTTCTCTGGCGGCGGCATGTTCGCTCTTGGCATCCTTTATACAGGAACACTTATGAGAACATGGTTGAAACATCGAACTAACCAGAAGATAAAGCAATTTTGACAGCAAAACTTCCTCAGGAGGTATGAGAAAGCCGAAGGCTGAAATTCCACAAAGGTTAACCCGGAAAGTCGAAAGCTAGGTGCTACTGGAATCCCCAAACCAAGATCATCCGAATCCAAGATAATAATCTGCTAGCAAGCACACAACAATATATACGAGCGGTTGGAAACCTGAACAATGAGACATCTGCCCTGAGCGGCACGCCAACACGGTCGTCCATAGGGGAAAAGACACCACATCCATATTACCATAGGATGCCCACCAATCCTGTATGGAAGTTTCACCTAGGGTACGCCGTAAGCGAGGTAGAGCAGTCAAACCCAAGTGGCGGCTCAGTGGTCTCAAAGACGCCAACACATCTCGTCGCTAGCAAAAAATTATAGAGGAATCGGAGCCTCATGTAAACGAGAACCTAGATTTGTTTTGAAAGGGGATAAGTTGCAGAGAAAAACAACGTTTCACTTACTCACGGAAAAGGGGTGGGAGGGTGGGGTAAGAAAAAAAAGAAAGAGTTCCTACTCTCCGATTTTTCCTTAGTAACTACAAAATAGTTTCTAGACTCAACTTCGGCCAGTAAGGGGTCCTACAGTCAGTCCTTCTCTGATATCAAGTTGTAAGGCCCCCGATGCTGTGCTAACTGGAGTTATTCGATTTCGTGTCCCGCTCAAGTTAGTAGCGCATAAAGAGCCACCGACTCACGACACTCGCACTCGTGTCGCTGCCAGATTCTCAACAACAAGTATAAGAACGAAGAACTTTAACTAAGACATAAATATAAAGTCCAAGGCATACATCTCCATTGGATAATTATTACATCATCTCAGAGGTCCGTGGACCCAACAATACATCAGGCGACAAGAGGAAGACAATCACGACCGAGTACGGTCAAAAGCCAAATTGCCCTAGAGAGGGCTGCACATAAAGGGTCCACCCACAGATCGTCGAAGCCCAACTGTAGGATCTACTGAAAAAGGTCTAACTCATCGTCATCCTCCACGAAGTATCGTCCAGAGCTCGGGTCAAGAAAGTACTCCACTGCAGCAGCCGATCAGGCAAAACAGTAAAAGCACAAAAGTAAAACGAGGTGAGATTATATCATTACAGGATAACTGACTTCCTACGGGAAGACAAAGTAAAGGTAAAGGTTGCAGCCGCACTAGCATTTATGGTGGCTATCGTTCTATTAGAGTAGAGGTAAGATCCAAGAATAGCACGTGACATCGTGTCATAAGTCTGCTACCCACCTACTTACGTCAAACATAACACGACCTGGATCTTCTCTCGGTCCCCCTGGACGAAGAAAAGCAACCAAGGCACTCACACGGTAGGCAAGTTTTAATTAAGATTCAAGTTGATGTTATTCTATGAACAAGGAGTAGGTCTCAAGTCGTCCATAACCGCGGACACGGGTTTTCGAAAAGATTTAACCCTGCAGGGGTGTACCAACTGCCCATCATAGGCTTCGCATGTACGCCCGGTGTCCACTTGGCTAAGTAAGCGCCTGAAACTCCGGAACGTCAGAGTCCCTCTAACTAACAACGCAGAACTCCGGGTGGCCCCCGGTGAGTCGACACCCAACTCAAAAGCCGGCCGTGCTCTCGAATCGGCCTCTACCGTCTGTCGCAAGTTTGGATACCCGGTTAATCACACATGGGACACCGGGTTCTCAGCCGGACAAGGTGGGCAAGCCAAGGCACAAGTCCTCCTGGCCCAAGGTGGTTTGTAAACAACTGGGGTACCACGAGCACACACACGTTGCAAATAGTAAATCAGCTCGGGCCACCACTAGAATTGTATGAAGCTAGGCAGGTAAGACAAGGGGACCCCATAGAATCCCACACACGATTAGGCACGCTCGTCAAGAAGCACAATACCCGGAACTCGGGACCTAGGTGACTCAAATGGGACAAAACACCTGGCGGGAACAGCCTGATCTCCCATCTTTTGTCAAGTATAAAATTAACATCATAAATATAATAAATATCAACAAACTTCTTTAAATAACATGATATCCCAAACCAAAGCAATAGGGTAAGCAACAAGTTTTTCCTACTCATACTAAGCAATGGCTGAGCAGCAGTAACTTAGCAATACAATATTTTGTTGGGATGTGGGGATCATGGCTATTTGGGTTTTGAAGGTGGCATACTCAAAGTGGATGGGATCAAACAAACGTTCTAGGCTACAGCTAAGCAGGTAGGCAGAAAGGTATCAAGTAATGGTATGAATCTTCCCCTTGCCTGGGTAATCGGTCGTCGAAGCAGACGCAGCAGGGTCCTCGGGCTCGGTGTCGGAAATCTCCACGTAAGTCTCCTCGGCGGTCTCAAGTGCTAACGTAAGGTACCGGCAAGGAAAAAGGCACACAAGTAAGCAACCGATACAATGCACAGGCAAGGATGACATGAGCAAGTTTAATTTGGCATGCTGTGACCCTATCTAGTCAATTTAAATGAAGGTGGTGACGACACGTCATCAACTTCATATGCATTTATTTACATTATAATGGCTTTGGTCTTAGCCTTATTGTAGGTGTAAGTAGCAAGTCAACATGACATGAACAACAAAGCATATAACATAGATAAATCAACGTGAAAAGTAATCATCGATTCCGGAGACCGAGTAGTGCCGGTGAATTTGGCACAAGGAAGGTGCAACAATAGTTGGAAACCAGCCACTTTCATATGACAGTATGTTAGGGGCTGACTTTGAGGAAAGATGATTGAAGATGACATCATACAAACTTGAAAAGGACTGATGATCATCATTTCAAAATGCACTGAAGTTGAAACGATGCAAGAAGAAAGACAGATGTTTCTGGATCAGGTGATCACACCTTGTTCACATGAGTTGCAAAAAACTTCATGGGAACATCACCATTTCATTCCTTGCAGAAAACTACCCCAAACCCATATATAATATGGTACCAGTCGAGTTTGCAAACACAGTTGCAGTTTCAGCTGGGGTTCAGGGGGCTGAGTGTAAAAGTTACAGTACATGCATTTGAAAAAGGTTCACATGGCTAAACCATTATCAGCATGCAACTCCTGGTGAAAAACTACCCAAGATTCATATATGGCATGGCCAATTTTGGATTTGGGCAACTTGACAAAATCAAAGAAATGAAAAGGGGCTTATTTGCAAAATGGCCATACTTCAATTTTTAAAGGGGCCAAATGCAAAAAAATGGACCTCACCATTGAGATCAGTGGGTGAAGCTACCCCAAAAACATATATGGGATGACCCTGGATGAAATGGAAATTCAAATCAGATTTGAATTTGAATTCAAATCAGATTTTGAATTAAACATAAAAGAAAAATCAAAAAGAAAAGAAAAGGAAAATAGGCTCAGACCCTCTTGGGCTGGCCTCGGGCAATCCGGCCCAGCAAGCCGGGCGGCCGACAAGGGGCTGCTGGGCTGAGCCCAGCAGACCACTGTGGCCTGAGCCACTGACCAGGCTGGCCCAGCGGTCAGCCTCTCACTTAAAAGGATAAAAAAAGGGGGGCAAAGTGCCCCGAGCGGGACTCGAACCCGCGCCTCACCAATACATCCCGCGCTCCACTGCCACTGAGCTACGATTCGAGTTCTGAACAACAGAGGGCAGCAACAAACGTAAGTTGTACCCCTCCCGTTAACTGAACCAGGGAGGCAGCCGACAGTTCCCCGCAGCCTGGGCTACTCCGGCGACCCTAGCCCCGTGCTCCGGCCACCCCTAGCTAGACTACCTCGGAGGACCTCGAGAGGGCACTTATCACCAAACATGGGTACTGGCCAAGGGCACCAGATCGCCTTCAACTCGTCGGGAGAACCACAGGAACAGTACGACGTCGAAAGCACGCTTACTGACGAACTGAAGAACCTGACGACGCCGGCGACAGAGAAGATTTTCGGCGTCGACTACGTCCACCTTGCGGCACTAGGGAGTCCATGTCCTGGCGCACCGCATAGTGTGGACTTCCAAGGATCCATTTTCCTTAACACCCACACCGGAGCTCCACCACCGGCGTCTCTGGCCTGCCGGGAACTACACGGCGGAGCGGCTACTGAACACGATGCCGCTGCTGCTCCGACGTGGCTGGCGCGGTGCAAGGCTGCGCCTTTGGGTCAGGAGCGTGCTCTGCTTACTCGCTAGCTACGAGAGCGCGTCGGGATCACGCCAACTGTACTCATGGATAACGACGGCGACGTGCGGCAGAGGGAGCAAACAAAGCACGGCTCCGGCGCGAAGTACGCGAAGACGAAGGAGAGGGAGGAGCGCGTGCTCACCTAGGTGGGGTTGAGGTCGAACTCGACGCACCGCAGGGGAAGGAGGGGATCGGAGGCGTCGCCGGAGATGTGGACGGCCCACGGAGGATGAAAAAGGCGTCGGCTCGCTCCTGGCCACCCACGTCGCGGCTGCAGGTCGAGGCAGTCGTGGACGTCGACGGGGCCTTCACCCGGCAGCTCCTGGCAGCCTGACGCAGAGGAGACGGCGGCCGAATTGAGGTTGAGGCACCGGCGTCCATGGGAATAGGGGAGGCTTGGAGAGGGGGAAAGAAACTGGCGGCGGCGAAATTGGAGGGGGAGAATTGGACCTAGGGTTCCAAGAGGGAGCCCAGGGGAGCTTATAAAGGGGGGGACGCCTCCCGCTGCCTCCGGGGCTCCACCGGCCGCCGTGGCGCCGGCTGTGAGAGGGGAAAGGGGAAAAGCGCTGCCTCCACGCTGGAAAGGTGAGGAAGAAGGAGCTTACCCCTTCGCTGCGGGCCAGGCCGAGAGGGAAATGGACCCAGGTGGGCTGGGCTGGAGAAAAATAGGAGGGAAACAAAAGAAAAACCCCTCCTGGACCCCCTTTTCCATAAAAAAAACCCAGAAAAGGACTTAGGGTTATTTCTGGATTAATTACAGGTAAAAAAATACATAAAAATATGTATAATTAACCTTGCATTATTCCTCAATTTCCAAAAGTGGTCTGGGCATTTTTTTGCAACAACAAAATGTGAGCTCATTTTGAATTCAAAATCACTTTGAACTAGAGCCCATATTTTTTATGATGGCAAAAATAATTTGAGGATTTTAAAACCCTTGCCATAACAAAAGAAATGGCTATGCCCAAATTGGGGTTAGGGAGAGCATGCATGCAACAACTAAAATTCTTCCAACACCCTTCTTGAGCCATTTTGGATGCAAAAACAAGCAAACCAAATGGGCTCCAATCCCAATGCAAATTTAAATCACCACATGAAATCATAATGTTTAGTATCATGCCAAGTTTCAAAGTCAACAGACAAAGTACAATCTCATGATGTTTTATAATTATTGCACATGGGCTGTTACAGCACTCCCCCACCAACACAGGATCTCGTCCCGAGATCTAAGCCTGAAACAAGTCAGGATACTCAGAACGGAGATGATCTTCACGCTCCCACGTTGCTTCCTTCTTCGAATGATGTGCCCACTGAACTTTCATGAAATTGACGGTCTTGTTGCGAGTCTTGCGGTCGGACGTCTCAAGAACACGGACTGGACGCTCTGAGTAGGAAAGGTCCGCACTCAGCTGGATCTCGCCCAAGTCAACAGACTGCTCTGGCTACTTGAAGCACTGGTTTAGCTGGGACACATGGAACACGTCATGCACCATGGACAGACTCTCTGGAAGCTCGAGCCGAAAGGCAAGAGGTCCTCTAGTCTCAAGGATGCGGAAAGGTCCGACAAATCTTGGAGCGAGCTTTCCTTTGATGCCAAAGCGGTGAGTTCCCCTCAATGTAGACACTCTCAGGTACGCCCAATCACCAACCTGAAGTGCTACACCATGGTGCCTCTTGTCATAATAGGCCTTCTGCCTAGACTGTGCTGCCTTTAGGTGCTCTCGGACAATCTTCACTCTGTCCTCTACCTTTTGGATCACATCTGGACCGAACAGCTGCCTCTCACCTGTCTCGGACCAGTTCAAAGGTGTCCTGCATTTGCGGCCATACAAGACTTCAAACGGCGCTGCTTGCAGACTTGCCTGATAGCTGTTGTTGTAAGAGAACTCAGCATACGACAAGCACTAAACTAATTCTAGCAAGCATTAAAATAAAGCAACAATTTTTTTTAATTTGGGTGAAAATACGGGTTGTTACAATACAACACCACCAAGAAGGGATCTCGTCCCAAGATCTTGGACGATCCGGGGGATAGGGGGAGAGAAAATACAGTCGAAAATCTTCAACACCACCAACAAGGGACTCTGCTCCATGTCGACGACGAAGAATCTCCATCGAGAAACTTTCCGCCGGGAGATGGCGAGGTCAAAGAACGAATCCATCGGGAGATCAAGAGTAGAAAAGACAACTCAAAACGACGATCAAGGGAAGCATTCTCAGGTAAATCGTGAGGATACTAGGTAAGAGGATGGAGGGAAAGGAATGACCAAGATGTTTAACCAGAGTCGGAAGAACTAAAGTTACTACAGGATTCCCAACCTGAGATCGGAATTGAGACAATACACTGCAAGCAAGGCATTGTAATGGTTCCGAAACTCCACTCACTGCAAGCAAGGGGATAAGGCGAGAATATAAAACTTACGTCACTTTTCCTGACCAGAGCAACGATAAGGAGTAAAAAGATTCCTACTCCCCGATAACTATCTTAGTAACTACAAAATAGTTTTTCTTCTAGACTCGACTTCAGCCAGAGAAGGGATCCTATGGTCGGTAAGGCTCTGATACCAAGTTGTAACGCCCGATATGCGGTATTGTTCCAGATCTAGATGTTTCCATACAGAAGCACATATCGGTCCCACCGCGACATATGACAATGACATATGCCCCGGATTTCCAACATGATATCACAACATTATAGCTACAAGGATACAACATCTCATACAATCGGCATACAACTGCCTTAAATACATTACATCAGCAGAAGATACATGGCTGAGTAAAGACATCGCTCCCATAACCACACGGTTCCAGGCCCTCCGCCAGGATCCGCCTAACTAGTCGTCGTCGAGCCTCCACGTGAAACGTCAATCACCATACCTGTCGTCGATCAAGAACCCCGACAAGAGTTTTGGGGTAGTATCATGAGTACAGAAGTACTCGGCATCCAA
Organism: Bromus sterilis; assembly: GCA_950022295.1. NCBI lineage: Eukaryota > Viridiplantae > Streptophyta > Magnoliopsida > Poales > Poaceae > Bromus > Bromus sterilis. The sequence goes on from OX465599.1 coordinate 120,032,137, forward strand.
CTGTAGTGGTCAACTGACCCAACAAGGACTTCATCACTCGTCATTCTAGGATAACTAGTAGTTCACGGTAAGGATGGGGTAAGTGGTGAGTTTGCTGCCGCACTAGCATTTATGAAGTGGCTAACGATCTAGAGAGTAAGATAAGAAGCCAAGCATTCGATGAGGAATTGCCTCCAACAAGTCTGCTATCAGCTACTTGGACAAACATAACACCTATCCTATCCTTGTCCTCCTCTTCGCATCCCGATGAAGAAGAAGCAGTCAAGGCACACACACGTTCATCAAGTTATTAATATTATCTCAGTTGTTGTTGTCTATGAACAAGGAGTAGGTCTCAAGTCGTCCATAACCGTGAACCCGGCTTCTCGAAAAGATTTAACCCTGTAGGGGTGTACCAGCTGCCCATTACAAGGCTGCTGTAACACCCCGATAATCAGGCAACAGTAATTCAAAAGTGATCACCTTGTTAAAAGCCTTGTCATCATGATCACCCTCATTAAAAAATTTGCATTAGAAAATAGTGAAACCCATAATGGTTGAATATTAAATTGCCCCTAGAACTAAATAAAAGTGGGAAGTAAACTTAAGCCCAAAATTGTGAAACCAATTTTATTAAATAGGAAATAATCATTAGGTCATGATAAAATATCTTTAGGAATTTATTACTATGTTTAAATAATTTAATCAAATGAAAACAGTAGCATTTGACCCCTTTTAAATAAAACAAAAATGCAATTGATTTTATGTTGGCACCAAACTTTTTGTGGCGCAGTTATAAAGTGCATCACTAATTCGGGTACAAGTTTCACATTTTTCAAAATTCAATTGCTAGATAAACAAAATACCAACAGAAAAATAAAAAAGAAAGAAAAGGAATAAAACGAAAAAGACTATGCCTCGCCCAAGGCGAAGCCCACCCTGGACCCAACCGGTCGGCCCACCCCGCCACCTCCTTCCTCCCACTGCTCATCCTCGCTCGTTGTCGACGCCATGGCCGTCCATGGCCCCAGATGCTCGCTGTCAGCATCCTTACGGCTCCCCGGCGAGTATTAAACGTCCCCTGCACCCCGTGCCCCTTCTCAAACCCTACCGCGCCATTTCCCAATCCAAGTCGCCTCCCTCCCTCTCTGCCCTTGCACGCCGTGGCCGCCCCCTCCGCGCCATCGTCGTCGACGCGGCCAGGAGCCACGCCGGGCCGCGCCCGTGTGTCCAAGGCCCTGCTCGTGGTCGTTCACGTCTTCCCTGCTAGTCGAATCGGGCCGGGAGTAGCCGCAACGCGCGAATCGCGCCATCTTCCACAGCACGGCCGCCGCCGCGCCGGCTTCAATTCCAACCGGTTCCACCTCTGCCTCGACCCCTCGAGCGCATCATCCTCACCAATGTAAGCCGTCGCGCCCGTTTCCCCTCGCCCGCTCGATTCGCCGCCGTTTGGCCACCTGCACGGGCAATGGCTGCCATGGCCGGAGAGCTCGACATGGCGTGCTGCCGCGCTCGCCAGCGTGCGCCTCCCGTGGCCACGCGCCCGCCACTGCCCGCTCACACGCTCCCCCCGCGCCCCCTCGCAGTGCCCCCCTGGTCGGGATGGCCTCGCAGCCATGCGCACCTCGCCGCCGGCAGACCCCTGTATTAGCTTAACGCTAAACTGAATCCTAACCCCCCTGTTAGAATGAGCACAATAGAGATAACCTCCCCCCCCTCTCTATGACATGTGGGGTCCAACATTTGATTTAATAAAAATGTTTAATGTAATGGAAATAACCCCCACTGCCTATGACAGGTGGGCCCTGGTTGTTCAGTAAATAAAATAATTGTTATTTATATCTGTCCCAATGACACTTGGGCCCCACTGGCTTAATTAAAATTAAAATGAATTAGAAAAAGAAATAGTGTATGACATGTGGGCCCTCTTGATTAATTTATTATATAAAATTGTATTTAAATGCTACTGTCCATGACATGTAGGTCCCACCAGTCAGTGCACTGTTTTGGATAGACTTATGGATAATGTTGATTAAATGATTTAAAGAAATTAAGAAAATGATTAAAATAATTAAATCTTTACAAAATCAATATCTTTTAATCTGTAACTCCGATGAAAATATTTCATATATAAAAGTTGATCAGAAAAATATCACGAATTCGAATACGCTACCCGTATACCCACCGCACCCCTCTAACCTACTGAACGTGGAACATCCCCCCCCCCCCCCCCGGGTGAATCCGGCCGGTTTTCTCGGAGCCGGTAAAACTTTCCGGATGAAATTGTTCTGAACATGAAAGTTGTTCAGAATAGATCAACGGACATGAATACACTAATCACATATTTGTCAGATGTCTCTAACACTACAGACATGGAACCTTCCCCTTCGGATCATCTGTCCAGTAATCAACCGGTATGGATGAGTCATCCCCGGATAAATTCCTACTCCGAGCAAAATCACCGAACACTGCGTTAGAGCCCCGTTGCTTTGTATCTTCTATGTCATACATTTTTATTGCTATTATTGTTTTATATTTATTGTTTCTCCCCCCTTATTCTCCGGTAGACCTCGTTGATGCCGCTGACGACACCGTTGCCGAGTACGACTACTTCGTCGACGATCGTACCGCTACAGTCGAGCTTCCAGGCAAGCAGAGCCATTTTCCTTCCCCAGATATCGCCTATCATTTCCGTACATTTTTTGCACTAGGCATTTGTTGCTGCTAGTACGTTACATTCCTATTCATTGCATAGCCTGTCATTGTAGCCCCTTTATGTACCTTCCTATAATCCTATGCTGTCTATTATTACTTATGCATTATTCAGCAGTAAACCCTGCGCATTTTTAGCTAGGTTTAGAATAGCGGGCCGTGATCACTCCGGGAGTGATCGCGGAAACGATATATTACAACTACAACAGGTACGGATTAATGCAGACGCCCTAGGGGAACCTACAACGGCGAGACTCTGCCGAGTCGCTTCGAGTTTGACTTACTAGTGGATGGACTCGTATTTCACTCTCGTCGGCTCAGTAGCGTAGGATCACCGGGATGATACGAGGTTTACCTCTTTAGTTCATTCCGCTGATGTCTCTATCGAACCTCTTCAAGTGTACCATCGAGGGTGATTCCTCCTGGTTTCACTTGATGGTAGGCACTCGAATCAACTGGTGTCCTTAAAGGTAAGGAGTCGGGTGACCCAACGGTGCCCGCACAGGGATTGTATCGGGACGGCAGGACAAGCGGATACCATCGTGGGCCTGGTCCTTGCTCGTTGGCCGTGAGATTCCCTGTTGTACGAAAGTCGAGATCTTCAAAGAGCAAACGCGAGACAAGGTAAGGAGACGGTTCACCTTGTTGGTAACCGCACGAGTTGGTGGGACGACAGGGCAGGCGGCCACCGGCTCTGGTTATGGGGGTGGACCTGGCTTCTATCGTTGTCCGCGACTCACCCGGATAGGGGCAACGATAACGGTTGTCCCGGTAGAAAATAATAAAATGCTTAAATGGTTCGGCGGATGACTTGAGTAGCCTTTTGGCTTATACGCACTGCCTACATATGCGAATTATGAGTTATGGGCTCCCCTGCTTCGTAGTCTCGTTCGAGGACTCTTCAGACGTCAGCAGTACCGCGGGCTAATTGTCGGGAAGTGGTGTTGTCTTATTTGGTTTGCTTATGCTTCACCGGCCAGTCACGCACCGTGCAGGAGTACCTCTGGGTTGGGGTCCAAGGCCCGACGTACTTAGGATTTAGACCGGAGGATGGCCTCTCTGTTGAGTTTGAAAGATGGGCTACGGAGTGTCGGATAGCCTCGGTGGGGCATTCCCTAACAAGGTTTACGCCACTCTGGAGATCCGTACGTTGTAGTGTAACATAAGAGCACCCCTGCAGGGAAGATTAATCTATTCAAATAGTCGTGTCCACGATAATAGGACGCTTTATCTTGAAGCCAGATCCTACTACTACAAACTATTATTACTAAACTGTTTGATTCCGAGTTTGTTTGCTCGCAGGGAAGTCGAGGAGGTGATCTCGGAGGCATTGTTAATTATTACAACTTATTATTATACAATGTTGCAGCAACTTCTGTTGCATTGTTACTTTGTGCTTTATATAAAGTGTTTGATAGGCCTAGCTTCTAACCCTTATTCTGATTTCTACCTTGCAGTCCACTATATACAGCCTCCCTGTAAGTGCATCAAGTGCCCTCCCCTTGAGGTTTTGGAGTTTGATGACAAAACGGTTAAGGGACTGATGTGTTTGTGAGTATACACAGGAGAACAGTCCCTGATGAGGTGTTTAACCACCAATGTAGACCCCCCCCCCAAAATGTTGAGGAACATTGGAGAAATCGGTGTGTTTCCTGAAGAATGAAGTTGCGCGAAATCCTGAGGAAGTAGGATCCTGAAGCGTTCGGTTGAAGCTGAAGCTGAAGACGATCCTGAGGAAGTTCGCGCTGAAGACGAAGTTGAAGCGTAGTCTTCGCTAAGACTTTTTATACTTCTTGAGTAATGAAGTTGCGCGAAATCCTGAGGAAGTAGGATCCTGTAGCGTTCGGTTGAAGCTGAAGCTGAAGACGATCTTGAGGAAGTTCGCGCTGAAGACGAAGTTGAAGCGTAGTCTTCGCTAAGACTTTTTATACTTCTTGAGTCATAGGAAAACACCGCACTGTTGGAGGGGTTGAAGAAAACGAGTTCCGAAGGTCGGAGGAAGTGCTCAGTTACGAATACTGAAGAAAAACCCTGAGGAAATCTCCTGCAGTAGAAGTTCAGTTCCTCGGGTGTCTGAGACGTTGTTCTTCAGGACACTGAGGAATTTGTCTTCGGTTGAGGAGTCTTGAGACTGCGAGTGCAGTTCTCCTGAAGAGAGTGAGATCTCCTGCAGTAGAAGTTCAAGCCTCATGTGTCTGAGACGTTGTTCTTCAGGACACTGAGGTAACTAACTTCGGTTGAGGAGTCTGGAGAGAGAATACTTTGACCGTGCCACGTGTTGCGTGGTGAGAGGCTAGAACTTGTCTAACAACGGTCATTTCCGAGGGCATGAGAGTAATTGCATGCATGGGCATTTATGTCCTTTCACCTCAGGTTGCTCCGCGGCTATAAATAGCCACCCCCAGCCCCATTTGTGGGTTGGCTGCTCCGAGAGAAAAACTGACACTTGTCATTTGAGAGCAACCCACCTCTGAGGAAACTGAAGAACCTATGTGAGGAAAACCACCAGCCTGAGTAGTTGTGCATTTCTGAGGAAGTCGGTTTGAGTGATCCGAAGCTTTTTACTCTTGAAGACTGTGATCTTCCAGCCGGTGTAGAAGTCTTCAGTCTGAGGAAGTCAAGATGCAATTGTGACTTCCCGGAGTTACTGAGTCTGTAAAGGTTTCGGGAGTCTACCTTGAAGACTCACCTGAGTTATTGGACGGAGTCTGAGGACTTTAGTTCAAGGAGAACAAGGTGAAGACTATGTCTTCTGAGTTGAATCTTAGCCTCTCCAACTAGACGTAGAGTTGTCACAGCAACTTGAATTGGTCTACCAAACCATTGTCTTCAATTTCTGGTGATATCTCCTCAATCTCTTAAGCCTCAGTATTATGTCTTCAGTATCTATGTTGACTGCTTGTGCTTCAGCTCTCCCTCTGCTATTAGTCTTCATACTATGCATCTGAAACACTTCTGCTTATCTGAATTGATTTATTTCTGTTGCATTATGATGAGCTACCCTGATGATTACATTCTGTGAAGTTTTATTTCTTCATGATTTTGGTTACTTCTTCAGCTTCATGATTGCTTCAGTCCTGAAGAAAATCAAAATCTGGTAGCAAAATTGAAAATCTCCCATTCACCCCCCCTCTGGTCGATATATTGCACTCTCAATTGGTATCAGAGCAAGGTACTCCCTTGTTCTGTGTGATTCGGTTTAACCACCTGGAGTTTTAGTTATGTCGACCTCAGGTACAATGAGCGTTGCCTCAAACTGCCCCATCTTCGACGGAACAGACTATCCATACTGGAAGAACAAGATGAGGATGCATCTTGAAGCCATTGACAAGGATCTGTGGGACATTGTTGATCAAGCACATTCGAAGCGACAACGGCACTGAGTTCAAGAACTTCGGTGTGGAAGAATTCCTCGATGACTTGGGAATTGCTCATGAATTCTCTGCGCCATACACTCCTCAGCAAAATGGCGTTGTTGAGAGGAAGAATCGAACCCTCATCGAGATGGCTCGCACGATGCTGGCTGGGTACAATACTCCACTCAAGTGGTGGGCTGAAGCAATCAACACTGCCTGTCACATCGTCAATCGAGTGTATCTTCACAAGTTCTTCAATAAAACATCATACGAGTTAATGGTCGGTAAGAAACCCAATGTAAGTTACTTCAAAGTATTCGGTGCACCTTGCTGGATACGTGATCCTCATCACGAGTCCAAATTTGCACCCAAAGCATGTGAGGGTTTCATGCTCGGCTATGGTATCAACTCGCACACCTACAGAGTCTTCAACATTAGTCATTACAAAAGTGTTGAAACTGTAGACGTGCGTTTTGCTGAGTCTGATGGCTCCCAAAGAGAGCACCTGCCACATGATTTAGGTGAAGCACCACCTGAAGAACAGATCAAGAAGATGGGTGATGGTGACATCATTCCTGTGGATCATTCTGAAGAAATCCACATACCTCCTACTCCTGAAGAACACCCAAATCCTGAAGAGAATAATCCTGATGAAGATCCTGATCCTGAGGCACCTGATACGCCTGAAGCTCCTGAAGCACCTGAAACTGATGCTAACGAATCTGACAGCAGTGACGAAGATGCGCCTCAAGATCATCCTCCTCGACTTCCTCGTGTGGCAAATGAAGTTCAAGTGGACAAAATCCTCGCTGACATCAACCTACCAGGTCTTCTCACTCGTACAAGAGCTAATCGCATAGCTAACTTTTGTGGGCATTTCTCGTTTGTATCAATTTTAGAGCCCACCAAAGTCACCGAGGCATTCCGAGAAGCGGAATGGATTCAGGCAATGCAAGACGAACTTCTTCAGTTTAAACTGAATGATGTTTGGGAACTTGTCAAACGTCCTGATCCTAGAGTTCACAATGTCATTGGCACGAAGTGGATCTACCGCAACAAACTTGATGAAGATGGACAAGTCATCAGAAACAAACCTCATCTCGTAGCTCATGGATATACTCAAGTCGAGGGGATCGACTTCGGTGAAACCTTCGCTCCTGTAGCTAGACTTGAGTCCATTCGCATTATGCTTGCATTCGCTAATCATCATAATATCAAGCTATATCAAATGGATGTGAAAAGTGCCTTCCTCAATGGTAATATCGAGGAAGAAGTATATGTTGCGCAACCTCTAGGTTTTGAAGACGCCAAGAAGCCTGATATGGTGTAAAGATTGAAGAAATCCCTCTATGGACTGAAGCAAGCCCCTCGGGCTTGGTATGACACACTAAGGGACTTCCTCATCAGTAAGGGCTTCAAATCTGGTTCCCTCGACCCAACTCTTTTCACAAAACGATATGATGATGCATTATTCATATGTCAAATTTATGTTGATGACATAATATTTGGATGCACTAACAAGAAATACAGTGAAGAATTTGCATTCTTGATGAGTGAACAGTATCAGATGTCGATGATGGGCGAGCTGAAATTATTCTTACGACTCCAAATTCGTCAACAACGCAATGGCATCTTCATCTCTCAGGAGAAGTATCTCAAGGAGTGCCTGAGGAAATTCGGAATGCAAGACTGCAAGGGCATCAAGACACCGATGCCTACAAACGGACAACTTGGCCCCGATGAAAATGGCAAGGACTATGATCAAAAGGTATACCGCTCCATGATAGGTTCTCTGCTATATCTATGTGCATCCAGGCCTGATATAATGTTGAGCGTTTGCATGTGTGCCCGATTCCAAGCGGCACCAAAGGAATCGCATCACCAAGCGGTGAAACGAATTCTTCGATATTTGGCTCACACCCCGTCGCTAGGCTTATGGTATCCAAAAGGCACACAGCTGGATCTCGTCGGGTACTCAGACTCAGATTATGCTGGAGATCGAGTGGATCGGAAGTCTACCTCAGGAACATGTCATTTCCTCGGTCGTTCTCTTGTGTGCTGGTCATCGAAGAAGCAGAACTGCGTCTCCCTCTCCACCGCTGAAGCTGAATACATTGCTGCTGGTGCTAGCTTGATAGAGGCGAAGGTGTCCCGATGTTTCGATGAGATGGTGTAGATCGATTATGGTGGAGACGACTTTCACGATCCGACTACGAACGTGCGAAGACGTTGCGCCTTAGCGATCGCTAAACCAACTCCGAGAGGTTATTGATCCCGCGGATGCACGATCAACCTGACCACAAAGGTCTAATTCCTGCAAGCAATCGAAGAACAAGCAAGAACTAAGAATTGCAATCTGGATATTGCGAATATAAGATGAATGATTACGAAAGTTGGGGTTCCAATGAGGTCTTGGCCTGGTCGGATGACACAAACGAAGAGCTCGAAGTTGCGGCTATGGCTAACTTTAATCTAATTAAAACCCAAGTCTAAACGACGCCCTAAGGGCTGTATATATGGGGGAACAGAGGGGATTTTCGTGACCCCTTGGAGGTGGGGTCCGAAAACAACCCTAACTCGGTTTCCCCACACATACGGACTCTAAAAACAGCCTATAATGTGGTATTTCGAAATTACATGGGCCCAGCCCAATATTAAGGTGACTCAGCACCTATAATTGCTCTTGGACGAAAATAATGAAGTGACATCTCGTGTATTCCGTCCAAGCCTTCATGCATGCCTTATGGTGGCTTCAACGTGCGAAAATCCCCACTGGAAGCTCCACTGTACTTTCCCCCGCGCGCACCTTCTTCTCCCTTCTTGATCCCGCTCCAATGACCATCCTTCTTGTCCATGCTAGGTCCTTCATTCATAAGCAAAACAAAAGTATCTAATTTAGGCAGCATCATATGTTCATGAACAATAGAAGGATTCGCAAGAAACGAAAGTACCTGATAATTTAGTTGACGTGCACGTGCTCTAGTAACTGGTCCAGTATGTGTAGTTGGTGAGGGTATGGGTGTAACATTAGTAGGGATGTCCTCATCATAGCTGCTCACAGCTTCTTTGGAAGAAGCAAACCCTGAAGGACTACGGCATCAACCTGAAGAAAGTACCACTACTATGTGACAATGAGAGCGCCATCAAGATCTCTCAGAATCCGGTACAACACTCGAGGACGAAGCATATTGAGATACGGTATCACTTTCTTCGGGATCATGTCTTGAAGGAAGATATCGTCATCAGCCACGTGAAGACTGAAGATCAACTTGCTGATATATTCACTAAGCCTTTGGATGAGAAGCGATTTAGCACTCTGAGGTGTGAGCTAAATATCTTAGATTCCTCAAACGTCCAGTGAATGAACACACATCCTAACGCTTAAACAATATTGAAGAATCCTGATGCACAACACACGATGCGTCGTACTCCTCAACTCATGAGGAACTACCTTGCTAAGTGTGAAGAAATTAACGTGGAATTGACTCAAGATCCATACGACAATTGTATGGTATCAGGTGTCTCATTCCCTATAAGGTGGGTAGCGCCACCGCCCAAACACCTCAGGATTTGGTGTTCCTCAACTTCCTCAGGATTTGATGTTATTGATCTTCCTCAGGATTCTAAGTCTTCATTACTGATGATTATTGTGTTTGTCCTCAACAGCGTTCACCTATAGTTATTGATCTTCAGTTTTTGCTTCTTCAACTAGGTGAACGTGATCGGACCCATCCCTCTGTGCTCACTTATCTAATCTGTCTATCTCATATGCGTTCATCCGGAAATTATATATTCCTCAGGCTGAGACCTTAAGTCATCATGATTCGCCTGAGATCATTTGTCTTCGTCTTCAACCTTTGTCCTCAAGATCCTCAAATCACGGATTTTCTGTTACAACTTTCTTCAATTTGTTGCGATTTTACCGCACGCCGTAATTATCCACCATCACGATATCCACTGAGGATCCCAACAATCAGGGGCTATCTCGTCCACTAATTTCGCAACCCCTCAGTTTTTACCCCTCTATAAATAGCCCTCTACCCCCTCCTTCGGTCATTTACCCCCCAACGTTTCTCTCACTCTCGCGCCGCCGTCCTTGAGCTCCTCAAGCTCGAGCGCTAACGTCGCCGGAGTTCGCCGTCGCCGGGGACGAAGACTCATTGTTCCTCAGCATTCGCCTCAGTCTGGTATGCTTATTCCTCAGTGGCTTATTCCTCAGCATATTATTCCTCAGTACTGTTGTGTCCTCAGGCCAGTTCATCCTCAACTGTACTGCTAGCCTTCTGAGACCTGTACCTATGCCTCATTACTTTGTTTTCCTCAGCCTATTCCTCATGAACGCATATAACCGTACCCCACTTCCCTCGCAACTTAATTCTGTCACAGGTACATGTCTGCTGAGGAATCGTATGGTTCTCATAGTCTCACTTCATTTGAAGCTCAGCTCAAACGTACAATTCCTCAGTCTCCTCAGCTGAAGAAAATGCCTCCTCGGCGCAAGCATACTGATACCGCAAAAGACTTGCCCCCTCAGCTATATGAAAATCTGAAGACTCCCGAACGAGAAACCAGTGATGAACGTAAGAAACGGGTTCAGAAGATCACGAGGGAATGGGCCAAGCGTTGGGTGGCCTACCAATGGCTGAATCCTCAACATGAGGAAATGTTTGCAGTCAATCCGCCACTGAAGACCTTGGGTATCAAGACTCGACCTCCACCAGCTCCTGGAGTCGTTCCTGATCCAACCACACTGCGCACTCCTGAAGACTTTCCAGCGGCATATGAGCTATACCTCAAACGCACTCGCAGCCGGGTCAAGAATCTGGTCCGTGAAATGACTGCTTCAATACAAATTCCGCCTCAAGATCAGTCTCAACCCAGACAACAACCTCCGCCTCAGCACCGCAAAAAGGCTCCGGGCATAAAACCTTTCTCGAAGACCTCAACTAAGCCTCAAGTTGTTGGTTCCTCATGTCAACGAACAGATGGTGGTGCCCCCTCTTCAAGAATACGCACTGATGAATCTGGTGCTCCTGAGGCCTCACCCACAATGCCTCAGCATCAGCTGAAGACCAAAACAGTTCTTCAACGGGGCCCTCGCCCTTCACCAAAGAAAACTGCTATGCGTGGCGCCATCCATCATACTCCTCAATCTTCTGATGATGAAGATGAATTTGAGGATCTGGCCGGCTTCGTCGCCACTGAAGCTAATAAGATTGAATACGTGCGTGCTGCGGCCCGACGCAAAGCTGAAGCAACGGGTTCAGAAATCCCGCTTCTCCTTGATTGCAAGAAGATCTTGGAATACATTGATATCTGGTCTGTTAAGCCTGACACTCCGCTTGATGATTTGGACATCCCGAAAGACATCAAATTCTATGTTCAACAATTCCTCATAAAAGAGATTCATCAACGAGATCTTCAGAAACAGCTGAAGGCCAAACTGAAGAAATTCCTCAGTGACTTCAAAAAGAAACCTATCACTGAAGTTACTCCTCAGGAGTTCGTTGAGCATCAATGTGAAGTTCAACGTCTCAACATTGAGTTCGCTGCCAACCGGACATATATTGGCAAATCCAAGGAACGGATCTCACATCAGATGGCCAAGTTGATGAAACTTCGCCAGCCTGCTTCCTCAGCACCCACGGATGCTTCTGCCAAAAGCCTCAAGCGCACGGCTGAAGCTCAACCCTCAACTCCACCCACTGCGAAAAAGCCTACTGTGGATGAACCAATTGACGCTACACCTCTGTCCTCAGCTCCTCCATCAAAACAAGTCGCTGAAACCACCATACTGGTTACTGCTGCATCAACTCCACCACAGAATCCTCAGCGCAGCTTAATCGTCTTCACACCACCACCTGCTGCCACACCCATTGTTCCCACTCCACCGTCCCCACCGCCACCAGTTATCACTGAAGTTGAAGACATGGACATCGACATCATGGATCATGGAACTCCTCGTGTTCATGATGAAGACTTTGGGCTGACCAACTCACCCACTCACACCGTCTTCTCCCCGGAGCCTCACTCTGATACAGTAACTGAGGTGCTTCCTGATACCTCTCTGCAGTCTGAAGCCTCTGTTGGTGCATCATCCTCAGCGTCTGATGCAGATGACCCCGAAGCCTCCAGTGCTCCAACACACTCTGCTGCTGATACTGATGCTGCAGCCCACACTACTGCTGATACTGATGCTGCAGCAAATACTACCACTGATACTCATGCTGCTGCTCCCAAGTCTGACCAACCCGCCGCTGAAGCTGAAGCTGAGCACAGCACCAATGCTCCTCCTGAAGCAGAAAACAGTACCAACGCAAATGCTGACACCTCAAAGGATGGCTCTGAAGACAAATAGGCCACATCACCTCGACTTCCCAAGGTCCCCAAGGAGCCTGAAGCATCTGCTGCACCTCCACCTCAGCCTCAAGCCTCTCTTCAGATTGAAGTGCCTCAAGCGCCTTCACCACCTCAAGGCCCAATTCAAGCTCGGTCCTTGTGTCCAAAACAGAAGCAACCATTCTTCCGTGACCTTGAAGCTGATGACACTCCAAGATTTGATGCTACTGATTTCTTCAATGCCATGAGTTTCTTTCAAGAGGGGATTCAAAATCCGTATCACTCTGCTCCACCTCGAAAGCTGTTGAGGTTCTGGACTGCCACTCAGAAGAATTACTATGCTTCAGTGCTATATAAGCAAAACAAAATATTTCCACACAAGCATATTCCTCTGATGGATATGGAAGCACTTCCTTGCTTCAACAATGTGCTTCAGGATCTACATCATGCCCAGCTGCTTCAATTCTGCTCTGAATGCATACACTGGAATGAAGAGCTTGTGCTTCAGTTCTATGCCACATTGTATGTTTCAGGAAATCCTCTGGATATCACCACCTGGGTCCTCGAATGGATGACTGAGCATCATCACTACACCATCACTGTTCCTGAAGCAATTGATATACTTGAGTTGCCTCAGTGCACTTCCCCTGCGGCCTGTTCCTATGGGTCTCAAATTCTTCGAGATGACTTGATGAACATGCTCATGACGCCTCTGGCCCCTGAAGCCCTAGCTCGCACAAAGTTTCCAGTCTCTGAGCTTCAGTATCTGCCGAGTACATTGTATCGGATTCTGGCGAAAACCTTCTGCCCCATTAAAGGCTATGAATCCTCAACTGAAGAAGTAGTTGGCGTCATGAAGAACATACTTCACAACCTCTGCATGTCTGGGCCGATAAACATTCCTGACTTCTTCTTCAGAACTCTTGTTGATGCTGCACAGAACCCACACATCCTGAAGCCATACGCGCCATGGATCATGAAGCTCATCCGCGCCGTAACAAGAATTGAGTATCAACCTGATCACCCGAATCACAGGACCTATCTGCCGCCTGTCGAAGTGCTTCAGCATACAATTGCCACAAATGACAAAGGCAAAGGCATCTTCTATGAAGAAGTTCTCCCGACCAATTCCCTCGGTGGAAATATTCGTCATCCTCAGTCTCGCACAACTGATGAAACAAGAACTCATGCCTCAACTGAGGATACAACTCAGGCTCGAGTGATGACTGACCGAGAGCTTCTGATTAGTCTTCATCAGAAAGTTGATCGTAATCATGATTGGGTGAAGCGTCAGTTTTCTGAAATTCTCAGCTATATGGCTCAGACGCATTCTTCAGTGAAGAAAGTGCATCAATATACTCATCATACATATCAACATCTTGATGCCTTGATGAAAGAAGTACTCACCCCTGAAGACATCGCACAATTGGATCTTCAAAAGCCTCCGATTCCGGCGATCAAACCCCCGAGGCAATTCAGACGCTGCACGACTCCTCCTCCGGCCATGGACTCTTATTCCTCAAACCAGGAGATGACTGCTGAAGAAGCTGAAGACACTGCCGCCTGCCCTCACACTGCAACGGACTGCCTCAGGCGTGACTCACCTCAGCCTTGAAGCATCTTCTAAGGGGCGTTAGCTTCAGTTTTTCCCTTTTTGTTCATTTTATGACAAAGGGGGAGAAATCTGTTAGTCTTCAAGCGGGTTTTAGTTATGGGGTTCTTCAGTTACAACTCTCGTTCTTCAGATTTTTTTTGTAACGAGTTGTAAGCTGTAATTTTGGTGTTTGCCTGATACTATTCCTCAGTTACCTCATGCTATTTCCTCACGTTTATCATATATGCATGTGATTATCTCTGCAAACATCTCTATCAGTGCGTTGTTTAATTCCTCAAACACTTCATAACATGCACTGGCAAAAAAAATGCCTGGATATAGGGGGAGCTCCTCATATACCTCAAAATGCTTTAGATATTAAACATTCTTCAACTTATATGCATATCCTCAGGGGGAGATTCACTATATTCAGCTTAATGTTAAAACTGTTCTTCAAAGTTTTTTTCTTCTTCAAACTCATAATTTTATCCCCGTTGAAGCTTAACCTGATTGTCATCAAATCACCAAAAAGGGGGAGATTGTAAGTGCATCAAGTGCCCTCCCCTTGAGGTTTTGGAGTTTGATGACAAAACGGTTAAGGGACTGATGTGTTTGTGAGTATACACAGGAGAACAGTCCCTGATGAGGTGTTTAACCACCAATGTAGACCCCCCCAAAATGTTGAGGAACATTGGAGAAATCGGTGTGTTTCCTGAAGAATGAAGTTGCGCGAAATCCTGAGGAAGTAGGATCCTGAAGCGTTCGGTTGAAGCTGAAGCTGAAGACGATCCTGAGGAAGTTCGCTCTGAAGACGAAGTTGAAGCGTAGTCTTCGCTAAGACTTTTTATACTTCTTGAGTAATGAAGTTGCGCGAAATCCTGAGGAAGTAGGATCCTGAAGCATTCGGTTGAGGCTGAAGCTGAAGACGATCCTGAGGAAGTTCGCGCTGAAGACGAAATTGAAGCGTAGTCTTCGCTAAGACTTTTTATACTTCTTGAGTCATAGGAAAACACCGCACTATTGGAGGGGTTCAAGAAAACGAGTTCCGAAGGTCTGAGGAAGTGCTCAGTTAGGAATCCTGAAGAAAAACCCTGAGGAAATCTCCTGCAGTAGAAGTTCAGTTCCTCGGGTGTCTGAGACGTTGTTCTTCAGGACACTGAGGAATTTGTCTTCGGTTGAGGAGTCTGGAGACTGCGAGTGCAGTTCTCCTGAAGAGAGTGAGATCTCCTGCAGTAGAAGTTCAGTCCTCATGTGTCTGAGACGTTGTTCTTCAGGAAACTGAGGTAACTAACTTCGGTTGAGGAGTCTGGAGAGAGAATACTTTGACCGTGCCACGTGTTGCGTGGTGAGAGGCTAGAACTTGTCTAACAACGGTCATTTCCGAGGGCATGAGAGTAATTGCATGCATGGGCATTTATGTCCTTTCACCTCAGGTTGCTCCGCGGCTATAAATAGCCACCCCCAGCCCCATTTGTGGGTTGGCTGCTCCGAGAGAAAAACTGACACTTGTCATTTGAGAGCAACCCACCTCTGAGGAAACTGAAGAACCTATGTGAGGAAAACCACCAGCCTGAGTAGTTGAGCATTTCTGAGGAAGTCGGTTTGAGTGATCCGAAGCTTTTTACTCTTGAAGACTGTGATCTTCCAGCCGGTGTAGAAGTCTTCAGTCTGAGGAAGTCAAGATGCAATTGTGACTTCCCGGAGTGACTGAGTCTGTAAAGGTTTCGGGAGTCTACCTTGAAGACTCACCTGAGTTATTGGACGGAGTCTGAGGACTTTAGTTCAAGGAGAACAAGGTGAAGACTATGTCTTCTGAATTGAATCTCAGCCTCTCCAACCAGACGTAGAGTTGTCACAGCAACTTGAACTGGTCTACCAAACCATTGTCTTCAATTTCTGGTGATATCTCCTCAATCTCTTAAGCCTCAGTATTATGTCTTCAGTATCTATGTTGACTGCTTGTGCTTCAGCTCTCCCTCTGCTATTAGTCTTCATACTATGCATCTGAAACACTTCTGCTTATTTTAATTAATTTATTTCTGTTGCATTATGATGAGCTACCCTGATGATTACATTCTGTGAAGTTTTATTTCTTCATGATTTTGGTTACTTCTTCAGCTTCATGATTGCTTCAGTCCTGAAGAAAATCAAAATCTGGTAGCAAAATTGAAAATCTCCCATTCACCCCCCCTCTGGTCGATATATTGCACTCTCACTCCCCTTTCCATTTGATACCATTGCATAAATGCTTAGTAGCGGACGTAAGACTCGCGGGTATGCTAGATACTCACCTTTGCTTTATTTCCCCCTTTTTGTTTTGCCTGATCGGCCGCTGCATTAGACGTTGGAGCCTTGGAGTCCAGGAGCAGGAGATCCCCGATGTCGACCACCACAACGTGAAGCTCCCCGATGCCTTCTACGACGTCGAGTTCCCCGTTGACCAGGACTAGTTTGGAGGTTCCCATGCAGGAGGGCTCGCCTTTTTTATCTGTTGTTATTTGTGCTAGCCTTTTTAAGGCATCCTTGTATTCTTGTGTCTGTACTCAGATACTATTGCTTCCGCTAACTTTGTTCTCTCGGGCTGTTGTATTCGAGCCCTCATGGGCCCTGGCTTGTATTAAACATCTTGTATTATTTTATTTGTAGAATTGTGTTGTGATATCTCACCGTGAGTCCCTAATCTCGATCCTGTACCTCGCGTGTATGATTACTGTACACGACTCGATTTTGGTGGTGTCACAGCTCCGCATGCACGCCCATCTCTCTCAGTTTCTACCCATCATAGGCAACCATTTTATGATTTAGTTCCGATAGATCCGAAACGACATGTCCCTCTAACTAACAACGCACAAATCCGGGTGGCCCCCGGTGAGTCGACATCCAGCTCAGGAGCCGACCGCGCTCTCGATCTGGTCTCTACCGTCTGTCGCAGGTTTGGATTGGCGCTAAATTCTCACATGAGGCCGGGTCCTCGGCCGGACAGGTTGGACCAACAAGGAAACCATGTCCCCGCTGGCCCGGGTTTTTTAAAGAATATTTGTCAGGAGCTACCCGACAAAAATATATGCATGGTTTTCAAATGGTAAATCACCTTGGGCCACCACTAGAAATGTTTGAAGCTAGTTAGGTAAGAAAAGGGGGCCCCATAAAATCCCACACACGGTTAGGCACACTCTGTCTTGGAACCAATACCCGGAACTCGGATCCTAGGTGAATCGATTGGAACAAAGCGTCGGGGCGGGATATCCTAGACCTTCCATCCTTCGTCGAATATAGTCAACATTATAATAATCATATCATCCACATCAATATAATAATGGTGATAGCCCAATCCAAGGAGTAACAAGGTAAAATTCGTAGCATCCTAATCTTGCATACTAAGCAGGAGCTGAGCAACGAGCAATAGTAACATAGCAGTACATGGTTTGCTGGGAGGGGGACATGGCTGTATCGGTTTGAGAGAGGCTTTAAACATGTGGTAGGATCAAACATCGAACCTAACCTAGACTAGCATGCAAACCGCTGGTTATAATAGAATGGATCATAAGTAATGTATACTCCTTGCCTGTTGATAAGTTCGGTTCCGAAGGTGTAGGAAATCGCGAGCTCGCACCGTCTCCGAGTGTAAGAGCGGGAGCACACAGGAAGGAAAAACTGGAAAGCAATCGACGAGAAAGCATCTATTCCTACGAATCAATAACGAGCAATCATCAACAAGAAAGCAACACGAGACGACATACTACGATATCACATCTATCGTTGAAAGTGATTACTAACAGGTTAAGTTGGGTACTCGTCACACACGACGATACCGCACGTTTACAAGGGTTCAAGTTCTTTAGCTACACAAGATGAGCAAAGGTTGTTAAAATGGCATCTCACCCGACAACGGCGTCAGAAATTGCTTGATGCTAGCAAGGAAGATACTTCCCTCGCTCCTCGTTGGTTACCCCAAATGGAAGGTGAGATGTAGCGTAGCAGCAGAATTTCCCCTATGTAGAGGATAGGGTTTGTCTCCCGTAGGACTCGCAGAGATACAAGTAGGTGGTAAAGTGAACAATGGCGCCGAGGTTGCTAACTTCGCCTGGACCTGCACAAACATCAAATAACTTTGCTCCCAACGAGTACAGAGGAGTTGTCAATTCCTCCAGCCTTGCTGTTTACAAAGGATCAACGCAATAGATAATAATAGTGGCAACTGAAAGTAAGAACTGAAAGTAAATTGAAAGTGTAAACAATGATGTGAATATGGACCGGGGTCCCGTAATGTTCACTAGTGATGTCTCTCTCCCAAAAGACGATAAAAGTGCTAGCGAGGTAAACAAATCACAGCTGGGCAATTGACAGGATTATAAACGCACCGCAATGCTAACTATGCTACAAAATAAAGGAAGAGGCTCAAAAGCAATGGACAGTACGCCAAGGTAAGTAGACCTAAATCCATATGCATCTACTACAAATCATCCACCTTGAGATATCTATCCAGAACATCTCGCTGGTATTAAGTTGCGAATCCCACCCAAAGTGTAAACTCAAAGCAAGAGACAACTGCATTAAAAGAAACATGCATAAAGTAAACAATCCTTGCACCTGCAAGTACAAGCACCTTTTTTTTATCCCTGGTGGCAAAAGCACATCCCCTAGTATCATGTTTCTGTCACTCAAGCTAGACATCAAGGGGCTGAACCCACAATCAAGCATAACGCTCCCTCTTGGAGTTGCAAAAAATTACTTGGCCATAGTAAAATACGGCAACGGAGAACATGCAAGAATTTACTAAAGAACACAAATATAAAAGAGAACCAAATATATTACTCATCACAATCTGAACATAATCTCATAATCCATCAGATCCCAGAAAACTCAGCATAGCAACATAGAAAACTAAAAAAGTGCCTCGATCATGTGAGGCAGCTCACGAGGTCTCGAAAGTGGAAGCACAAAGATGGGAGGAGTACATCACATAGTTACTGGTCACTGACCCATGGTCCAAGGGGGACTACTCACGGCACATCCGGGAGGCGTCCATGGCTATGGATGGTCTCCCGGAGTTGATTCCTCCTTCCGGCAGGGTGCCGGGGAGCTTGTCCTGGCAGCCCCGATCTTGAAACGGTGGTGGCGGTGGAATAGAGAGGAGAACGGGAATAGAAGATCGATATTAGGGGTTTCCGTCACGGGTGGTAAATATAGGCGAAGGGGGCACCGAGGGGGGCCACCAGGAAGCCAGGAGGCCTCCTGGCATGGCCTAGGGTGGGGCCGTGCCAGGGACCCTCCTGGGGCCCCGGTGGTGGCTCTCCTGCCATATCCTGGTTATTCCGGAAGCTTCCGTGACGCTGATTTTTTATATAATTTTTCCGGGATTTATTGGGCACTTTTAATGCCCGGAAAACCTGAAATACAAAAATAGCAGAAAACAGGAACTGGCAACTGGTGCACTGAGTTAATAGGTTAGTCCAGATATGATAAAAAGTGTATGAAAGTTCAAGGAAAACATGGCAAAGTCACACAAACATTCATGGAGCAAGCAGAAATTATAGATACGTTTGGGACGTATCAACATCCCCAAGCTTAATTCCTTCTCGTCCTCGAGTAGGTAAATGATAACAAGCATAATTTCTATGGTGACATGGCACACAACCATATAAAGACTTTTAAGTAAAGCAATCAAAGAATGCAATTCAATTCAAGTCTTAACGAGCAAGAGTCTATATTAGCATTGACACAAGTAATAAAAGAACAAAAGGTGCAAGAGCTCTCGCTGTCCGTGACTCGAATGTCTCCAGATGGTGTTTCCTTGCAAGAAAGGGGATAGGGAATACGAGATAAAAAATTGTTGTTGAGAACCACTATCTACTAAAGTTTCACACTTAGTCTCCATTGGATTCTTATCTTGACTCATCCCCAGACCACTAGTCAGGTACAAGTCAAACTAATCCACTCCCTTTTGATATTTTCAGCACTCTTGCAATGGATGAGAGTGAGCAAGAAAGTTGACACCTAAAAGGTGAAACAGAAAGAAGGTGGAGGAGGAAGACAAAAAGGGTGTGAAAGGCTCACATCAATGAGGAAAATCATAGGTGAGAGAAGGCCATATGATAGATATGATGTGAGGAGTAGGGATTTCCATGCAACGGATGCACATGTGAGTTAAAAGCTCTCCAAGGGAACTAGTGGGGGTGCATCCATGAAAGTCCAAGTATGTGATCAGAGGGGGAGGGGGTGAATGATCACTTCAAATTTTTGACTGAAACTATGAAGTGAAGCATAAGTAAAGCGGAACAGCGAAGTAAAACTGGAAGCGAAACTAAATGCAGTGAATCAAAACACATTGAAGCATAACTGCGAAGTAAATGCAATACTGAAGGTAAATGCTTGAAGTAAAACAAACTAAGACTTGGCGATGTTTGTTCGACCAGTTCACGCTCTGCAAAGCACTACGTCTGGTTGGAGGGACTGGTGATTGAACACCTGGAGCAAATTTCTCTCCGTCTGTTGCTCCACTGCCCCAAACTCCTTGAGCTTGGCCAGTTCTTCACTCGTGGTTGATTACTGAGGGAATCACGGAAACCTTTGACAAACTGGACTTCGAGGCGACAATTACTCTTCGCTCTCTGAAGAACAACACTCTAACCGTCTAGGAGAATTGTAGTTCTCCAAGATAAAAAGGCTAGTAAGCTTTCACCTAAGTCATCTCGAATCTACTCAGATCAATGGGACTTAGGCTTCAGTATTCTGGGTTTTGGGTTTTGCTTCCATGGAGTTCTTGGGGTGCTCTCTTCAATCTCTCTCAGGAGTATTCTCAGAGCAGCCACCCGCAAATGGAGGACGGGGCGGCGTATTTATAGTTGGCGATCCCGAGGTGCGGAATGACCAAATTGACCCGAAGTGACAGCTTGACACGTGTCCACAACGGTCGGATTTGTAATCACTGCGCAACTTTACTTGCGGAACAAGTAAAGCTGACTCACGGACTTAGTTCTGTTTCAGAAGCCAAAGAACGAAGTCTTTGCTACTGAAGCTTAACTTAGTGCACATGAGATTTCTTCGCTCTGGCTTCTCACTTGGTGTGGATTTGATCTGAGCATTTTCTCAATGACTTCGGTGTCCACAAACTAAAGACCCCTCTTGATAGTACGGTTTTTCCTATGACTCAAAGAACAGAAAAAGAACTACACAAAAACATCTAAGTCTTGCGCCGTCTTCTTCATTTGCTTCAATAAGTTGAGCTTCAGGACACCTTCATTTTTGGGGGTCATCCTCCGTGATTAAGCTTCGCTTAGGGGGTAATGCTTCGATAACTTGAAAACCTTCCCTGAAGCTTTATCACCTAGCTTGTCCTTCAGGAACCAATTCAACTGTTTACACTAGAAAACATTGTTAGTTCCTCTACTGTCTCGTCCAACAATATCCATAACACACGGGGGAAAAACTTTGCTCTTACAATCCCCCCTTTTTGGACTATTGTTGACAAAACAGGCATCGATAAAAGATATTGAATTTTTTGTGAAGTGATGGGACAAACTCTAAGATATGAAGGTTTTGGCTCCCCTGAATGCAAGCATCGAAGATTTATATAATCGAAGTTAATGCTTGAAGGAAATTTCTTCGGTGGAGAGCAAAACAAATATCTTAGGGAATACAATTGCATTTGAAGATATATATCCAGGAATGTATGCAATTGCTTCCAATGACCTGTGACTTAGAAAATAATAACCACCTGCAAGATAGAAGATACGAAGCAATACTTGCAAGAAAAGGGGTTATTAAAACTTAAGCGTAGCACAGGAGTAGCAAGACCGAAGTTAAACTTAAGTTACAACCCACTCGAAATGAATGGAATGATTGTTGTAACTCAACCAAGTGAAGCAAAAGCAAATAGCAAAAGCCCTTTCCCCAATGCAAATCCAACTCATCGATGCCCTCATTCTCCCCCTTTTTGTCAATGATTGGACAAAAGGTTAAGAAGAGGTTCGAGAGAACTATTGCGCGGCATCAACACCTTGGGAACCCGACGAAGCTGAGCTGAACAAAGACTCATCCGACGAAGATTGATCGCCAGAGGATTCTTCTTCGGAAGAAGACGTAGGAATTGGTTCGTGGCGCGTCTGGGTGATAAGGTTGATGTCGAGGTCGCTGTCGTCAAGTCCTTCATCATCCTTTGATGTGATGGAGTCGTTCTCAGAGACGGTGTCAGGCCTGATGGGTTCTGGTTCGTTGACGAAGAAGACTTCATCAATCTTGTGCAGGGGAGGGATCTTTTGATTCGGGCGGTCCACCGTATCATCACGGGAAAAGTTTTGCTGGAGGTGCTCATACTCTTTGTAGATGCGATCTTTACGAAGGCCTTTTACAGAGTTTAATTTCCGGAGCCCCTTCCAGGAATGATGTTTGAGAACACGCAGATACTGATTGGTATTGAGCGAAATGTTGCCATCGCGGTTGATCTCATCAGCAAGAAATTTGATCTGGCGTTGATTGGCTTCAATGTAGCTTTCAAGCATTTTCTGCGACCGAGGATTAACTTCAAAGTGGTGGCAGTCTTTCTGGAATTTCTTGGATAAGTTTTGCTCATTGACTTCATGGCGCACGACAACATAAGTGGCAAACGGATCATTGGGTTTCCTCAGCAATTCCAAAGTGTCAAGCACTGGTGGAAGGAAAAGCTTCGGATGATGGCGATCCACAAAATCTACATTCCTTCCATAGTCGCAGACAACTTGCAGCCAGGGAGCATAGGGCTTCAGTGTGAAGGGAAGCTCTGCTGCATGAACCAAGTTCCTAATGAAGCAGTCTTCAAAGTCAAAGATGAGACCATGAGTGAGCTTCATAATTGCATGCCTTGTCTCTGGATAAATATTCGATTCCTCCGAAGCAGTACTCAATGGAATCAAAGAGTTGGACAAGATGTAGAACCAAGTCCTGGAGATGAAGTTCAAATGCTTCGGGCGAATGTTTTCAGGATTTGCAGTAACCTCAGTATCCAGCAGGGTCGAAAATTTGTTCTTCAGCCAGATCAGGTTCCAAGTGAATCTTTTCTTGAACTCCAGAATGCCTTGGAATATTGACTATCTCCATGAATTCGGCTGAAGACATTCCGAAGATTTGACCCTTGATCATCCATTCCAGCGTCCATGAGGTGGGTTCATTTGCATCACCAGAAACATATAGAGTGGCGTAGAATTGCTTGATGAGTTCAGAATTGAAGGGAGTGCTTAAAGAAAACAATCTTGTCAGATTATGATTCTCAATGGTTTCGGTGATGTTCTGGAAGCAAGTGGCAGTGGAAAGACTTCGCATATCCAGATATTTGTGCCTAAATAGAACTCCTTGCTGACAGAAGACTTTGGTGTATAAAATTGGTTGCTCTGCATATCCATTCTATTTCTCTCATTTGTCCTCTTTTGGATCTTTTAATTTTGTCCTCTTTGGGATCTTTTCCTCACTTTAGGGCAACACTCTATATTTTACAAGAATATAGGAGATCTTTCACACTTTACAAAGGTACTCACATAAAGAAAATGTAACAATCATGATGAAAATGTATGCCTCTGCCAGGGTAGCAGGATATGCAATGATACTAGCGCGTCACATAGCAATGATTAGGGCAAGGCCCAACTAGCATGCGGCTCATCGATCAAGAAAGTGGAATGTATGACATGACGATCAAGTCATGAGAAGATGGATGTTGCATGGCAATGTATCTCGGAAAGGCTATGGAAATGCCTTGATAGGTAGGTATGGTGGCTGTTTTGAGGAAAGATATAAGGAGGTTTATGATGACAGAGCGTATCATGCCAAGGATTTGGATGTACCAGCAAAGGTGGACGCAAACTCTCGGAATGAGAAGGAGGCAATGCACGACACACGAGAGGCTAGCAAAATATGGGAAGGTGGAAGTGTCAACTTTCAAATACTCACATTAGTCCGAAGAACTCATGCACTTATTATCGGTAACTCTCAATCTAATGAGGAGGTTCTCAAAGAGACAAGTACCCCAAGGAGGAGTGTATGGGGCTTTGGTTATCCTTGCGCATCCTCGACTCATGGTACGTGAGTGTACTCTAATATTCGAACCCTCCAGAGGTTAGTGATCCATCTAGTAGCTAGAGTTCTCAACAGGGGTTTTGGTTTTCGAAAATAAACACGGATTTCCCAAAATACGACATCTATCACTAATAGGCTCGAGCTCTTGTCACCGAAAGTTCAAACATTACTCCAGTCAATACC
Source organism: Bromus sterilis (assembly GCA_950022295.1). Lineage (NCBI taxonomy): Eukaryota > Viridiplantae > Streptophyta > Magnoliopsida > Poales > Poaceae > Bromus > Bromus sterilis. Next base: position 120,056,344 of record OX465599.1, read on the forward strand.
TCAAAACTATTGCAAGTTACTACTACAAAGAGAATAGCAACTTCAACTACCTACTTTCTAGTCAAGACACAAAACTCAGTGCAACAGGCAAACTCTCTAACAAGATAAAACATGCAACCTATAGAAATTTCAACCTAAGACAAGACAAAAGCTCCAGAAGAAAACTAAAGCACTATAACTAAACAGGCCAGCAGCTAAGAAAAGAAAAATAACAACTCACAGCTAAGAGAATAAGAATGAAAATCCTATGAGGAGTTCTAGTTCAAGCGGAGCATGTTTCTCTCCCACACAAAAGAAAGTTGGGTCTAACTCGTTATGAACAGCAAACAAAGCAAAAACAAGCCTAAGAAAAGTAAAGAGCGAGACGCTCGAAGCATAGCACATAACGCATGAAGTGATAAAAATATAGTGAAACGAGGGACGAACTGATAATTGTTGATGAAGAAGGGGATGCACGGGGGCATCCCCAAGCTTACACCCTTGAGTCTGCTTGAATATTTATTGGGGGTGCACATGGGCATCCCCAAGCTTGAGCATTTGACACTCCAGGATCTTCTTTCATCATCTTCCGTCGCACACTTGAAAACTCCCTTCATACATAACTCATTGTAAACTGATTAGAGAGGTTAGTACCCTATTAAAATAATTTTTCCCTTACTGGAAATAAAGATATTCTTGAAGAGATACTGTTTCTCAAGATTTCCAAAAAGTTTTTGGAAAGAAAAAGCAAGCTTCAGGTTTGCAAAAGTAAAGAGAGACAAAACGTGGCAGAATTTGTGAAAAACAAAACAACATGTAGTAAAGAATTTTTTAGGTATACTTCTTCAACTCAAATCAAAAACCTCAGAACATACGAAAGTTCCGTGATTGTATAGAGCATGATGTGTACAAAATTCAGCTCGAAAAGATGAACTAGTAGTTTTTCTATGATTTTTCCCGTCATGAGGACAGAATCTGTTTTCTGGACAGCATGTCACAACCTTCACTTCCCTTGTCATATGAGGCTATAAATGGCATAAAGCATGAAAAGTAAAGATACAATGATGTTGCTACAGTAGTAACAATCATTAAGACCACTAAAAACAGAATAAAAACAAAAAGGAAAACCTAAATTCATTGTGGGCTGCCTCTCGAAAGCGCTTCTTTAAAGCCATTAGCTAGGCTTAAAGAAAAAGATCAAGTTGTATCAATTGATCCATCATCAAGATCATCAAAAAGTTTTTCAATAGTACAACTAGTCTTAAGAGGTTTCTCAAATAAAGGCCGAATAAAAATGCTTCTAGGGATAAAATCAAAAGGAGGAAAAATCGATTGGAGTTTCAAAATTAAAGATAGGTATCTCCTCCAAAGTCTTCACTGTTTCAACTCTTTTGGCAATAGATGTGTTAGCTTTAGCTCGAGGAACCCTAGGGGCGAACTTGGGTTCCTTTCTTGTCGGAGTTTCATCCATTTTAGTTTTGATTGAGGAAAAGGTAGTTCCTAGAGTTTCAATCACTTCCTCAATCTTTTCTATCCTAGAAGACTTCTCATCAAGGGATTTGATAGTCTCCAAAGTTTTGACAGTTTTTTGCATAGAGTTATCTAGCCTATTCAAATTCCCTAGAATCTTACGATCCAACTCATTTACTTTATCGATATTTGGCATCTCTAACTCTATTTTTTCAAGTTTTCTCATAATGTGAGCTAGAGTAATGTCCTCCTTAATACTGGCAATGGGGAGACTTCCAACAAGATTTTCAATAATATTAAGGGCTCCCCAAACTGGAGCTCTATAAAGTTCCCATTGATAGCAGTGTCTAAGATAAACCTGTTCCAAGAAGTGATTCCAACATAAAAATTTCTAAGCAGGATACTAGTGGATTGCTTCTTGGTGGCTCACTTTTGAGAATAATTAATTCTATACCAAGCATCTTTCAGACTTTCACCACCCCTCTAAGTAAAGGTAAGTACTTATGCCTCACCAAAGGCAAAAGGACCAGCCATAGTGGTAACTACTAACAAGGTAACAGGTATTTTTGGTATTTTTGATAAGGGACACGAAAGCAAAAAATGAAAGGTAAACTAGCAAGACTAAAAAGCAAAGATAAAAGATAGTGTGAAACTCCCCTATCTTGTAGGCTGGAGTCCCCGGCAACGGCGCCAAAAATTTCTTGATGCTATCGAGGAAGATACTTCTCTCGCTCCTCCTTGGTTACCCCAAGTGGACGGTGAGATGTAGCGTAGCAGCAGAATTTCTCCTATGTAGAGGATTGGGTGTGTCTCCCGTAGGACTCACAGAAATACAAGTAGCTGGTACAGTGAACAATAGCGCCGAGGTTGCTAACTTCGCCTGGACCTGCACACACAACAAATAACTTTGCTCCCAACGAGTACAGAGGAGTTGTCAATTCCTCCGGCCTTGTTGTTTACAAAGGATCAACGCAATAGATAATAATAGTGGCAACTGAAAGTAGGAACAGAAAGTAAATTGAAAGTGTAAACAATGATGTGAATATGGACCGGGGTCCCGTGATGTTCACTAGTGATGTCTCTCTCCCAAAAGACGATAAAAGTGCTAGCGAGGTAAAAAAATCACAGCTGGGCAATTGACATGATTATAAATGCACTGCAATGCTAACTATGCTACAAAAGAAAGGAAGCGGCTCAAAAGCAATGGGCAGTACGCCAAGGTAAGTAGACCGAAATCCATCTGCATCTACTACGAATCATCCACCTTGAGATATCTATCCAGAACATCTTGCTGGTATTAAGTTGCGAATCCCACCCAAAGTGTAAACTCAAAGCAACAGACAACTGCATTAAAAGAACCATGTGTAAAGTAAACAATCCTTGCACCCGCAAGTACAAGCACCGTTGTTTTATCCCTGGTGGCAACACCACATCCCCTAGTCTCATGTTTTTGTCACTCAAGCTAGACATGAAGGGGTTGAACCCACAATCAAGCATAATTCTACCTCTTGGAGTTGCAACAAATCACTTGGCCAAAGTAAAATACGACAACGGAGAACATGCAAGAATTTACTAAAGAACACAAATATAAAAGAGAACCAAATATATATTACTCATCACAATCTGAACGTAATCTCATAATCCATCAGATCCCAACAAACTCAGATAGCAACATAGAAAACTGCAAAAGTGCCTCGATCATGTGAGGCAGCTCACGAGGTCTCAAAAGTGGAAGCACAAAGAGGGGAGGAGTAAATCACATAGTTACTGGTCACGGATCCATGGTCCAAGGGGGATTACTCATGGCACATCCGGGAGGCGTCCATGGCTATGGATAGTCTCCCGGAGGGGATTCCTCCTTCCGGCAAGGTGCCGGGGAAGCTTATCCTGGCAGCCCCGATCTTGAAACGGCGGTGGCGGCGTAACATAGAGGAGAACGGGAATAGCAGATCGATATTAGGGGTTTCTGTCATGGGGGGGGGTAAACATAGGCGAATGGGGGCACCGAGGGGACCACTAGGAAGCCAGGAGGCCTCCTGGCGTGGCCTAGGGTGGGGCCGCGCCAGGGACCCTCCTGGGACCCCGGTGGTGGCTCTCCAGCCATATCTTGGTTATTCCAGAAGCTTCTGTGAAGCTGATTTTTTATACAATTTTTCCGGGATTTATTGGGCACTTTTAATGGCCGGAAAACCTGAAATACAAAAACAACAGAAAACAGGAACTGGCAACTGGGTGCACTAAGTTAATAGGTTAGTACAAATATGATAAAAAGTGTACGAAAGTTCAAGCAACACATGGCAAAGCACACAAAACATGCATAGAGCAAGCAGAAATTATAGAAACGTTTGGGACGTATCAGCGGCTCGTCTGGTTCCTCCTGATCGGGAGGCCAGGCGTTGACGGCAGACGGTGGAGGGACTTGCTCCGGCGAGGGGAGGTCCGGTGGAAGGGTGCAGCGGTCGCGGGGCTGCCGGATCTGGCTGTTGGGGGTGTTTGCCGGCCTGCGGTTAGGGGAGGCGAGGTCCAAGGGCGGGGCGGCGAGATCTGAGTTCGGGCATCCATGGCCCGACGGCCGGCGGTCTGCGAGGAGGGGAGTCGAGGTGAGGAGGAGATATTGGGGAAAGGAGGGGGGAGAAAGCGACTTGGGCGTGGTGCGGTGCGGCGGTGGCTCGGGCAGGTGAGGAGCTCCATGGGAGAGGAGCGGAAGGCAGCTCGGGGTGGGAGTCCGTATGGTGACGTGGAGCGACGTCGTCCATCCGATCCAAATCGAACGGATCAGATCAGATCGGCTGGATCTGGCATGGGGAAAGCTGGGTGTGCAAGGTGGCGGCATGGGAGGTTTGGCACGGAAATCTGAGGGAGGTAGGAGCAAGGGTTAGCCAAATTTGGAAGGGGGCTTGGCCATTTATAGTAGGTGGTTGTTAGGTGATGTTTGGGCCACAAAATGGCCCGTTTCGGGTCCGGTTTTTCGGGTGGGCTAGAATCCGAAGATAAGAAGGCAATCCGGGGGTCCAGCTATTAGCGCACGCGATATTTTGTAAATACGTAACTGGACTTACACCGGCTACTATGCCTGGCGCTTCCGATCGTTTACCTACCCGACGAAGTCGGAATCTGTCGGGACCCGGGGTTAGCGTACGCAAGTCCAGTTAAGGCATAGTCATATGGAGAGCCGAGAACCGTACCCACTTGTCTAAGCAGACAAGTCCAAGCACAGAACGTTCTCGGAAAGCATCGTACGTGAGGGGCATCCCATCCAGGCCGGATGATCAACTGAGATGGGTCCTCATCGTCCGCACACAAGTCTAATGATATGGGTGGTGAACTCCCATATTCAAAGACAAGTCGCCTCAACCATACTATCGACTATCTCATAACTCTTACATAGACTTACTCCAGCCCGATCACTTAGTCAGGGTATAGGGCGGGCTCGATCATACCACAAAGTGTGCATGAGACAGAGTCTCGAACAATCGCATCGCGATGCCCCAAGCTGCGCACATCTAAGGGCCACTTGGTATATGAAAGACCGCCAGCCAGAACACAACTAAGGTCTCGAAAACCCATACAAAGACATGCATGTTATAAACATACACGCAGCACACATGCCTTGTATGAACAGCAGGTACCATTGCAATTCTCTACAAAGTGTACAATTTTATTGATAACTCTTATAGAGTGCACACAGAGATCACATACATGTGATCCAACATTACATTACAAGCGGAAGCAAATTATGTCTGAGTACAGACAAGTTTAACAAATGGCTTAAGAAGCCTTATTTAAACACAAAGCCCTCCACGAGGGAACCAGTCGTCTGACTGGGACTAGACTAGTTGGTCTTCAGTCGTCTAGCTCGATGAAGAAGCCACCTTCGGGGTCAGTGGCATCATCTAAAACATAGATTAAGCAAACGTGAGTACAAAGTCGTACTCAGCAATACTTACATAGGAGCTATACTACTCATGCACATGTGTCAAGGTAAAGGGAGGTGGGGTTCATTTGCAAAAGTGCCAGCTTTGACTTGGCTAATCCTGAACTACGAATACCAGACTTTGAGGTAAGAAGCGTACACGAGTCCACTACTTTCTCCAACCAATACACCACTATGGTGCCTTCCTCGACTTCCCTACGAGAAAGCACGCCATAGCACTCACACTTATCTTGGTGTGTTTTAGAAGTATCCGATTCAAGTTATCTAATAATCAAGCTAAGCTTTCCAAGCAGTCCATAACCGCGGACGCGGCTATTCGAATAGTTTTGTTAACCTTGCAAGGGTGTACCGCTACACACACATGATCATCATTTACCGCCTTTGATCTCGACACCATTCAAGGGGTGCCAGGGAGGATGCTCACCACAACTGTTACCTCATAGCCGATCTAGTCCGAGAAAGCCGCCTACTTGGGTTGGTTACCACAATCGTGAACCCGGCCGGTTTACCGAAGTGGACCCAAGTGATGTGTGCGTGGTGCATAAGCCGGTCTCGGATGAGCCGTTCTCTCACTTAGCATCCAGGCCACAGACCTACTAGAACTCCGAACTATTGCGACATCTGGACATCGAAAGGGATGAGTTAGTAAGTTGAGAGGGGTCAGTGAGCCCAATGTGTGGTTGTACTCTTCAACTTGGATCACCACACAAGATCTCGTACTAGGGCGATGTTCAACGAGACAACCCACCGTGTACTCCTACACAGCCTCTCATCGTTCACCTTGTATTAGGGTCGATTCACCAACACTTTTCTACTATCATCAACGTGATCATTCCCATCCCGACTCACATCACAGTACAACATGGTATCATACTAAGAATGCAATAAGCGATCACATTGCAGGGGCCACATGATATCAAACAACTCCTACATTTGCTAGGATTGTGGTTTGCTTACTACTGTGACAAAATGATAGGTCATGCAAAGGAATGGGTTCATCTATGCGGTAGAAACGAAGCATGGTGATCATCCTAAACAATGCATAAGCGAGACATGAGAGGGAAGTGGGATTTTATCGACATGATCAATGGGGGTTTGCTTGCCTTCCTGACGAGGTTCGGGTTCGGGGTCTTCAACGTAGGGGGTGACCTCGGGTTCCGGCTCCACGTCTATCAGCAACATGACAATCATAGGATCAACATAATGTACAAAGAACAATCACATGAATAATATTGAAAGGGTGATGTTCATGGTACTGTTGTGTTGATCATTCCATTTAAATGGAGTATATTGCAAATTGAATTGCAAATTCAAACTCCACATTTGAATTCAATTTAACCAAGTTGTATATGACATAGTTTGATCATTTTGAATTATCTTCAAATGTATAAGATGTGCCTCTGATGTGTGATTGAAATGTAGCATGTTGCCATGGTTCAAGTTGCAAAAATATTTGATTTGAATTTGATTTAATTCCATTTAAATCAAATAGCAAATGCTACTGATCACATTTTAAATTCAACTCAAACAGAGTTGAAAGTTGCATATTTGGAAAGATAATTTTCTCCTGATCATTTTTCATATATTATTTGTCCACTTTGGAGTTAATATAACTTTTCTATGAATTTCCAAAGTTTGGGGTATTTTCTGGATTTTCTGGAATTCTTTTAATTCATTTTGATTTTCTGGAAATTCATAAAATGATTTATTGCGTCAGCTGACATGTGGGTCCAGGGTGTCAGTGACTGGGTTAATTTAACCCATGGGTTAAATTAATCCAGTGGCTTAATTAAGCCACTGGGCCCACTGGTCTGTGACCCAGGGGGTCACTAATTGGGTGATTAACAGGGGAGCTTTGGGATGACACGCCGGCGGCTAAACGCCGGCGACTGGACCGCGGCGGCGCTGCACAGGGAGGATGAATACGGCCATCATTTGGAGCGCGAATACCACCATCTTGAAGCTCTTATTCGCGCGCGTCGAACGGGACCAAAACCAAGCACTGGGGTGCACCGTACGCTCGCCGGCGTCAAGCTTTGCGGCGGCCAAACTACGGCCGTAGTTGGGATTCCGTTCCAGGGCACGAAAAGAAGCGGGGTTGGGCTGGTTCGACGAGGAGGAGCACGGGGAACACAACGCACGCTCTGGTTGAGACGAAGGGGCACAGAGGCGACCTCGAGCTCATCCATGGCGGAGGCCGTGCTCGGCTTTCATGGCAAAACGCAAAGGAGAAGGAGAATTACTCCGGGGTTGGTCGGGGCGGATGAAGAAGCTCACCCTGAAGCTAGCAGAGGAGTCAGGGAGGTCGAGGAGGTCGTGGTGGCGGCGAATTCGACGACGGCGACTTGCGGGTCCGGTGACTCCTCGGTGAGGCTGGCGTCGTCTGCTGAGGAGCTCGGGCTCGATTGGTTGAGGGGAACGACGAAGACGCCTGCTGCGGTTCTTCTGGACACGGCGGCACGGCTCTGGAACGACAGTGACTGCGTGGACTCGGCGGCGTGCTCCACGGTGGTCCTTGGGCGGCGACGAAACGGACGAGAGATGAGGGGAGGGAGCTCGTGGAGGGGGGGAATGGAGCGAGGCGGCTGCGAGGAGTCTCCAGTCGCGAGAAGAGGCCACGGGGAGGCCTGGAAGCTCCTCGACGACGACGTGTCGTCCCCGGCTAGCTCGGTTGCATTCCACCGAGCAGCTTGTAGGCGAGGGACGGGGAAGAAGACGCCCCTGCCCCTGTGGGCCGGCTGGGCTGGGGTGGGCCGACTTCGCCTGGGCGCCAGGTAAGGATTTCTGATTTCTTTTCTATTTTTCTTTTCTGACATTTGTTCTGTTTAGCTAAAATAAATAGCTAAACATTTTATTAAATGCTGAAAACTTTTATGTGGCCTCATAATAATATAGACTAGCCACTCATAAACTTTCAACATTTTTAAAATTCAAATAATTTGAATCTTAAATCAAATAGGGGTATTTCTTTAATTCCAAGGCACTGTTTGAATATTTGAAAAATCTATGAGCATGGGATGGGTCCCACATCACTTGATATGTGATCACACTCATTTATAAGACTTTTCAAAAATCTAACATGAATTTTTGGAGAAGATTTTTATCTGGCCTTTTGAATTAATTCATCTGGGGGGGGTTCCTTCTCCCATTTGGATTTTGAAGTTCATTTCCTTTGAAAAATTTGACATGATGCAAGGTTACTTGATCCTAGCACATTACCTAACAGAGGGTTCTGACAACTCACCCCCACTCAACAGAATCTCGTCCCGAGATTCAGAAGTCTGCGGGAGGAAGGTGGGGTACTCGGCACTGAGACGGTCTTCTCTTTCCCACGTAGCTTCTCTTTCAGAGTGGTGTGACCATTGCACTTTCAGAAACCTAATCTTCTGACGACGAGTGACACGCTCTTCGGAATCAAGAATACGAACGGGGTATTCTCGATAAGAAAGGTCATCTTGAAGATCAAGCATTTCATGGTCGACTTCGCGGATGGGGTCCTTGAAGCAACGCCTAAGTTGGGACACATGGAACACATCATGTACTCGGGAGAGCTGCGGAGGTAGATCAAGTTGGTAGGCAACTTCTCCACGTTTAGCAATAATGCGGAAAGGTCCGATGTAACGTGGGGCCAACTTGCCTTTGATACCGAATCTTTGGGTTCCCTTCAGAGGAGTAACCCGAAGGTAAGCCTTCTCATCCAGATTGTAGCTCTCTTGCCTATGATGACGATCATAGTAGCTTTTCTGACGAGACTGGGCTGCTTTCAATTGATCACGAACAATGCGAACTTGCTCTTCTGCTTCCTTGATCATGTCTGGTCCAAAGAATTGTCTTTCACTGGTTTCTGACCAGTTTAAAGGTGTTCGACATCGTCGTCCATATAGGAGTTCAAAAGGAGCCATGTTCAGGCTAGATTCAAAACTATTGTTATAAGCAAATTCGGAAAATGGAAGAGACTTCTCCCAATTCTTTCCGAATGAGATAACACAAGCTCTGAGCATGTCTTCAAGAATTTGGTTAACCCTTTCGACTTGACCGCTAGACTGAGGATGGAAAGCTGTACTAAAGGAGAGATGAGTTCCCATAGCATTCTGAAAGCTTCCCCAAAATCTAGAGGTGAAAAGGCTACCGCGATCAGAATTGATTTCCAAAGGAACACCGTGAAGGGATACAATTCTAGAGATGTACAAGTCTGCTAACTGGCTAGCAGTTATAGACTCGCGAACCGGAAGGAAATGAGCAACTTTGGAAAGCCTATCTATGACAACGAAGATGGCATTGTTTCCTTTCTGGGTTCTTGGAAAGCCGGTGATGAAGTCCATACCGACTTTGTCCCATTTCCACTCGGGAATAGACAAAGGTTGAAGTGTACCAGCAGGTCTTTGATGTTCTGCCTTAATGCGACGACAAACATCACATTCGGCAACAAATTGAGCAATGTCTCTCTTCATCCTAGTCCACCAAAATCTCTCGCGTAGATCTCGGTACATTTTTGTGCTACCGGGATGAATTGAGAGGGGTGTGTCATGGGCTTCCTTGAGGATGAGTTGCCTTAGTTCCTTATTCTTAGGTACTACCAAACGATTTTCAAAGAATACCGTTCCTTTGCTATCTGTGGAGGAACATTTAGCAACTCCGCTAGCAATGTTCTCCTTGATCCGGCGAACACCTCGTGCACGCCTTTGGGCAACTATGATTTGATCCTCAAGAGTTGGTTTCGCCACCAGGGTAGAAAGATAGCCATGAGGAACAATCTCAAGATTGAGCTTGCGAAAGTCCTCATGAAGAAGTGGTTGATACTGTTGTAACAAGGTTGTTACAATACGACTTACGACTTAGTGCATCAGCCATGACATTGGCCTTGCCTGGGGTGTAAGAAATTACTACGTCATAATCTTTTATCAACTCAATCCAGCGTCTTTGCCTGAGATTAAGATCTGGCTGGGTGAAAATATATTTGAGGCTTTGGTGGTCGGAATAAATCTCGCAACGGTGACCAAGGAGGTAATGTCGCCAAGTTGTTAGGGCATGAACTATGGCAGCGAGTTCAAGGTCATGGGTAGGATAGTTCTCTTCATGTGGCCGCAACTGGCGTGAAGCATAAGCTACCACATGTCGATCTTGCAGAAGTATGCATCCTAACCCTTGCCGTGATGCGTCACAATAGATCTCGAAATCCTTTTTGGTGTCTGGAGGTGCAAGTACGGGTGCAGAAGTCAATCTTCTTTTTAGCTCTTGAAAGCTTTCCTCGCACTTGGGAGTCCATAGGAATTTCTTATCTTTCTTGAGGAGTTCAGTTAGAGGCTTTGCAACTTTAGAAAAGTTCTCGACGAAGCGACGGCAATAGCTGGCTAGGCCAAGAAAACTTCTAACTTGCTTAACCGATTCAGGTGGAGTCCAGTCAAGGACGGCCTGAACTCTCTCGGGATTCACAGCAATGCCTTTTGTAGAAATCACGTGGCCTAAGTAGGTCACTTCTGGTAGCCAAAATTCACACTTTGAGAATTTAGCATACAGGCGATGCTCTCTAAGTTTCATCAATACCAGCCTTAGGTGTTCGGCATGCTCTTCGTCCTTCTTCGAGTATATAAGGATGTCATCGAGGTAAACCACGACGAACTGGTCCAAATACTCCATGAAGATCGAATTCATCATGCGTGAGAAAGTGGAGGGGGCATTGGTTAAACCATAGGACATGACGGTGTACTCGTAAAGACCATAACGAGTAGTAAAAGCCGTTTTGGGAATGTCCTCGTTTCGGATCTTGATTTGATGATAACCTAATATCAAATCCATCTTGGAGAAGACAGAGGATCCTGCAAGTTGATCATAAAGATCATTGATCCTCGGCAATGGGTACTTTTTCTTTATCGTCGCTAAATTTAGCGGGCGATAGTCTACGCACATCCTTTCTGTTCCATCTTTCTTCGGTACGAACAGAACGGGGCAACCCCATGGCGATGAGCTAGGGCGGATGAAGCCTTTCTCCAACAAAGCTTCCAGTTGGGTTTTAAGCTCAGCTAACTCACGTGGGGCCATTTTGTACGGGCGTCTAGAAATTGGTGCGGTTCCTGGGGCAAGATCTACAATGAACTCTACACATCTGTCGGGTGGCATTCCCGGCAGCTCTTCAGGAAAGACATCCGGGAAGTCACGAACCACCGGAATATCTTCAAATTCGGGAAGGGGAAGTACATTCAAGGAATGCACTTGGGTTCTTGTTCTGGGTGAGGTATAGTTGACGGTTTGGCCTGAAGGGTGGGTGAGTTTCATGGATTTTCCTTTGCAATCCAGGTAGGCATTCTGTCTTGATAGCCAATCCATGCCAAGGATGACATCAATGTCTGAAGACTTGAGGGCTATGAGTGAAGCAAGGAATACTAAACCCTCAATTGCAATTTGATTACCATGGCTCACTCTATTAGTTTGCCATCTTGACCCTGGAGTTTGAATAAGCATCGGGGTGGATAATTCAACAAAGGGTAACTCATGACGAAGTGCATAACTTTCCGACATGAATGAATGAGATGCTCCTACGTCGAAAAGAACGGAAGTAGGAACATAATTGACTGGGAGCGTACCAAGAATGACGTCAGTGGTGTCGTCAGTCTCTTCGGCGGCAATCTGGTTCACACTTCCACGAGTGGCGAGAGGAGCGGGTTTGGCGGTGTAGACCTTCTGGGGTGGCTTGCCACGACCATTGTTGCTGTTGTTGCCTCCGGCGCGGGGTGGAGCATTCTGGTGTTGGAGCTGGTTCTGGTGACACTCACGAGAATAGTGGCCTGCCTGACCACACTTGTAACAGGCTCCGAAAACAGTTCGTAGAGCTGGGTTGTTTGGTGGAGCTGGGTGGAACTGGGTGGGTGGACGAGGCGCCACATAGGATGGCCACGGTGGGTTGTTCTGGCGGAACATGCTGTTTGGGATCCAGATCTTGCGCTTCTGGGAGCTAGAACTGGATGAACCATCATCTCTGGGGTGTTTGCGGAAATCGTTGGGGGTGTTCATGTCCTCTGCTTTGATGGCCTTGTTGACAAGGACCTAGAATGTGGAAAAGTCATGAAGATTGAGTTCACGACGAAGTCCAGTGTTGAGGCCACGACGGAACCTCTCTTATTTCTTGGAGTCGGTGGAGACTCCTTCGGTAGCATAACGAGCCAGCCGGTTGAACTCACGACTAAACTCATCAACGGTCCTTCTGCCTTGAGTGAGGTTATAGAACTCCTCACGCTTGCGGTCCATGAGACCTTTGGGAATGTGGTGCTCGCGGAAGGACGTGTAGAATTCCTCCCAAGATGCAGGTGGTCCAACGGGGCGCATATTCAGAAAGTTCTCCCACCAAGAGCTAGCTGCACCTTCGAGGTGATAGGTGGCATAGCTGACCTTGTCACCAGTTGCAACATGGCCTGCTTGGAGCTTCCTCTCGATGCTGCGAAGCCAGTCATCGGCGTCAAGGGGCTCGGTGGAGTAACTAAAAACCGGGGGATGAAGTCGGATGAAGTCGTTCAGGGACACCAACTCATTGCGCTGCTGAGTGGTGTTGCGAGCAATGACTTCCAACAGATGGTGAGAGTCCCGGCGGTTCCTCTCGACTTCCATCAGAACCTGTGCCATCGTGGGTGGGGGTGGAAGGTTGCCTAACTCCTGATCATTCCCACAACCTTGGTTACGACCAACCTGGCCACGGGTTCCTTGAGACATCCTGAAGGTGAAAAACCAAAGTCAAACAGAGTTGATTTGAAGAGTCTAAACAAGGTATTGAAGTACTGGAAGGATTACAGAGCAAAGGAAGTAATCATCCTGACAACATGGTGATAGAGCATACAAGCTGTCATACAAACCATACATCGTTTTAGTACAAGCACCAAGCTAATACAAACGTGATGAAGATGATACATCCTTCAGAGGCACTCTGACTTCCTATACATTATTTATCTAAGCCTCTGGAACTTAGACACCTTGCACACAATATACTAAGATACTACTACATCATCACTAAGTAAGACCACAGGCGGTCTCACTCATCTCCATCTCCATAGTAGTCCTCATAAAAGTTACCCGCGTATCCCGGTAGTTGGAGGTGACCATCGGAAAACACGGAGGCTTGTGGACCCTGATATCCATTTGGGCAAGGATGGGGCCTAGGTCCAGTGTAGGGTGGAAGCAAAGGACCACGGGGTGGAAAAATGCCTCCAATCTCGGGCCAAGCAACTCGAGAAGGCATCTGAGTCCTCACTGGGTAGATCGCATCATGCTCAACTGATCCAACGCTCACAAAGGGTGCCAAGAGGGTCAGTGCTCGATACAGACGAACACGGGTGGCGTGGAGCTCGAAACGGAGAGCGCGTGCATCACGATCTCTGTCACTAGCAAACCTAGCAGTCATCTGAAGTGCGGGATCCTCTGTAGAGTGATCTGAGTAGAGTCCGGTGTAATATCCCTCTTCTCCTGGAAGTGCAGCAGGGATATAGCGGAAAGAAGTCTCTCTCAGCAAAGTGTGCTCCTCTCTCAGCAGTGTCATACGTGAGTATGCAGCATCCTGCACAGCCATGTTCTCGGTAACGCCAATGCCATGTCCAAAGTGGATAGGCTGAGTGACTCCAACGTGGTGCGGATAGATCCGGACAATGCAGTGGAACTGCGTCTGGTTGAAGTCGTGAAACTGCTCCTCGATGGTGTACTCAGGGTACCACCGATAACCCACATAGGACATCATCTCGATCAACGTGGCGGGATGGCCACGCACACCGAGGCACCTGGTCAAACGAACAATCTGCCCAGGGGGAAGATCTGCCATATGAAACAGAAAGGAGTTTGCAAATGCATCAGATTATGAGATAAACCAGGAATGACTCGGACAGCATAACGGCTGTAATTGTAAGAAATGACAATTTCTTCCAACAGGGAAACAACACTTACATACGATGTAATAAAACAGGGAGCATAACCATTCTAACAAATCGATCACAACGTTCCTACGGCTATGAGGAAGCTAACAACGAGATGTTCTAATCAGACAGAGGAGAGCCTAGTCCTATCTTCCCGTAGAATAAGATAAGGGTGACCCAGAACTCAGAACGAAGGGGGTAAGGAGAAAAAAGAAGCCTTACGTTGTTCCCTTATATACCCAGAGTAACTATATAACTGTAGCAAGCTAGACTCGACTTCGGCCAAGGCTACTAGTCCTACAGTCAGTCCTTCTCTGATACCAAGTCTGTCGGGACCCGGGGTTAGCGTATGCAAGTCCAGTTAAGGCATAGTCATATGGAGAGCCGAGAACCGTACCCACTTGTCTAAGCAGACAAGGCCAAGCACAGAACGTTCTCGGAAAGCATCGTACGTGAGGGGCATCCCATCCAGGCCGGATGATCAACTGAGATGGGTCCTCATCGTCCGCACACAAGTCTAATGATATGGGTGGTGAACTCCCATATTCAAAGACAAGTCGCCTCAACCATACTATCGACTATCTCATAACTCTTACATAGACTTACTCCAGCCCGATCACTTAGTCGGGGTCTAGGGCGGGCACGATCATACCACAAAGTGTGCACGAGACAGAGTCTCGAACAATCGCATCGCGATGCCCCAAGCTGCGCACATCTAAGGGCCACTTGATATATGAAAGACCACCAGCCAGAACACAACTAAGGTCTCGAAAACCCATACAAAGACATGCATGTTATAAACATACACGCAGCACACATGCCTTGTATGAACAGCAGGTACCATTGCAATTCTCTACAAAGTGTACAATTTTATTGATAACTCTTATAGAGTGCACACAGAGATCACATACATGTGATCCAACATTACATTACAAGCGGAAGCAAATTATGTCTGTACAGACAAGTTTAACAAATGGCTTAAGAAGCCTTATTTAAACACAAGGACCTCCACGAGGGAACCAGTCGTCTGACTGGGACTAGACTAGTTGGTCTTCAGTCGTCCAGCTCGATGAAGCAGCCACCTTCGGGGTCAGTGGCATCATCTAAAACATAGATTAAGCAAACGTGAGTACAAAGTCGTACTCAGCAAGACTTACATAGGAGCTATACTACTCATGCACATGTGTCAAGGTAAAGGGAGGTGGGGTTCATTTGCAGAAGTGCCAGCTTTGACTTGGCTAATCCTGAACTACGAATACCAGACTTTGAGGTAAGAAGCGTACACGAGTCCACTACTTTCTCCAACCAATACACCACTATGGTGCCTTCCTCGACTTCCCTACGAGAAATCACGCCATAGCACTCACACTTATCTTGGTGTGTTTTAGAAGTATCCGATTCAATTTATCTAATAATCAAGCTAAGCTTTCCATGTAGTCCATAACCGCGGACGCGGCTATTCGAATAGTTTTGTTAACCTTGCAAGGGTGTACCGCTACACACACATGATCATCATTTACCGCCTTTGATCTCGACACCATTCAAGGGGTTCCAGCGAGGATGCTCACCACAACTGTTACCTCATAGCCGATCTAGTCCGAGAAAGCCGCCTACTTGGGTTGGTTACCACAATCGTGAACCCGGCCGGTTTACCGAAGTGGACCCAAGTGATGTGTGCGTGGTGCATAAGCCGGTCTCGGATGAGCCGTTCTCTCACTTAGCATCCAGGCCACAAACCTACCAGAACTACGAACTATTGCGACATCTGGACATCGAAAGGGATGAGTTAGTAAGTTGAGAGGGGTCAGTGAGCCCAATGTGTGGTTGTACTCTTCAACTTGGATCACCACACAAGATCTCGTACTAGGGCGATGTTCAACGAGACAACCCACCGTGTACTCCTACACAGCCTCTCATCGTTCACCTTGTATTAGGGTCGATTCACCAACACTTTTCTACTATCATCAACGTGATCATTCCCATCCCGACTCACATCACAGTACAACATGGTATCATACTAAGAATGCAATAAGCGATCACATTGCAGGGGCCACATGATATCAAACAACTCCTACATTTACTAGGATTGTGGTTTGCTTACTACTGTGACAAAATGATAGGTCATCCAAAGGAATGGGTTCATCTATGCGGTAGAAACGAAGCATGGTGATCATCCTAAACAATGAATAAGCGAGACATGAGAGGGAAGTGGGATTTTATCGACATGATCAATGGGGGTTTGCTTGCCTTGCTGACGAGGTTCGGATCGGGGTCTTCCACGTAGGGGGTGACCTCGGGTTCCGGCTCCACGTCTATCAGCAACATGACAATCATAGGATCAACAGAATGTACAAAGCACAATCACATGAATAATATTGAAAGGGTGATGTTCATGGTACTGATGTGTTGATCATTCCATTTAAATGGAGTATATTGCAAATTGAATTGCAAATTCAAACTCCACATTTGAATTCAATTTAACCAAGTTGTATATGACATAGTTTGATCATTTTGAATTATCTTCAAATGTATAAGATATGCCTCGGATGTGTGATTGAAATGTAGCATGTTGCCATGGTTCAAGTTGCAAAAATATTTGATTTGAATTTGATTTAATTCCATTTAAATCAAATAGAAAATGCTACTGATCACATTTTAAATTCAACTCAAACAGAGTTGAAAGTTGCATATTTGGAAAGATAATTTTCTCCTGATCATTTTTCATATATTATTTGTCCACTTTGGAGTTAATATGACTTTTCTATGAATTTCCAAAGTTTGGGGTATTTTCTGGATTTTCTGGAATTCTTTTAATTCATTTTGATTTTCTGGAAATTCATAAAATGATTTATTGCATCAGCTGACATGTGGGTCCAGGGTGTCAGTGACTGGGTTAATTTAACCCGTGGGTTAAATTAATCCAGTGGCTTAATTAAGCCACTGGGCCCACTGGTCAGTGACCCAGGGGGTCACTAATTGGGTGATTAAAATGGGGGGCTTTGGGATGACACGCCGGCGGCTAAACGCCGGCGACTGGACCGCGGCGGCGCTGCACAGGGAGGACGAATCCGGCCATCATTTGGAGCGCGAAGACCACCATCTTGAAGCTCTTACTCGCGCGCGTCGAACGGGACCAAAACCAGGCACTGGGGTGCACCGTACGCTCGCCGGCGTCAAGCTTTGCGGCGGCCTAACTACAGCCGTAGTCGGGATTCCGTTCCAGGGCACGAAAAGAAGCGGGGTTGGGCTGGTTCGACGAGGAGGAGCACGGGGAACACAACGCACGCTCTGGTTGAGACGAAGGGGCACAGAGGCGACCTCGAGCTCATCCATGGCGGAGGCCGTGCTCGGCTTTCATGGCAAAACACAAAGGAGAAGGAGAATTACTCCGGGGTTGGTCGGGGCGGATGAAGAAGCTCACCCTGAAGCTAGCAGAGGAGTCAGGGAGGTCGAGGAGGTCGTGGTGGCGGCGAATTCGACGACGGCGACTTGCGGGTCCGGCGACTCCTCGGTGAAGCTGGCGTCGTCTGCTGAGGAGCTCGGGCTCGATTGGTTGAGGGTAACAACGAAGACGCCTGCTGCGGTTCTTCTGGACACGGCGGCACGGCTCTGGGACGACGGTGGCTGCGTGGACTCGGCGGCGTGCTCCACGGCGGTCCTCGGGCGGCGACTAAACGGACGAGAGAGGAGGGGAGGGAGCTCGTGGAGGGGGGGAATGGAGCGAGGCGGCTGCGAGGAGTCTCCAGGCGCGAGAAGAGGCCACGGGGAGGCCTGGAAGCTCCTCGACGACGACGTGTCGTCCCCGGCTAGCTCGGTGGCATTCCACCGAGCAGCTTGGAGGCAAGGGACGGGGAGGAAGACGCCCCTGCCCCTGTGGGCCGGCTGGGCTGGGCTGGGCCGACTTCGCCTGGGCGCCAGGTAAGGATTTCTGATTTCTTTTCTATTTTTCTTTTCTGACATTTGTTCTGTTTAGCTAAAATAAATAGCTAAACATTTTATTAAATGCTGAAAACTTTTATGTGGCCTCATAATAATATAGACTAGCCACTCATAAACTTTCAACATTTTTAAAATTCAAATAATTTGAATCTTAAATCAAATAGGGGTATTTCTTTAATTCCAAGGCACTGTTTGAATATTTGAAAAATCTATGAGCATGGGATGGGTCCCACATCACTTGATATGTGATCATACTCATTTATAAGACTTTTCAAAAATCTAACATGAATTTTTGGAGAAGATTTTTATCTGGCCTTTTGAATTAATTCATCTGGGGGGGGTTCCTTCTCCCATTTGGATTTTGAAGTTGATTTCCTTTGAAGAATTTGACATGATGCAAGGTTACTTGATCCTAGCACATTACCTAACAGAGGGTTCTGACAGAATCGCACGAAATTTGAAACAAACCATCGCCACACGGTACCGAAAATGTATACAACGTTTAACGCCAAAAGAGAACGTCGAACACCTCCCGATAAAATAACCCATTTAAATATAAATGGGTGTTTACGCACCGATGGTGATGGTTGGTCTTGTGCCAGTTGCGACGGTGCTCGGGTGATACCCGGTATTGCAAGGTCGTGTGCCATGGGGAAAAATTGTTCGGTCCCGCATCCGATACAAGAAATAGAGGGTCGAAATATTCACCGACTAATAAATCAGCGAAGCAAATACTGCGAACAATTCTAGCAAGCAATAAAATAAAGTAAAAAACAATTTTTAAATTTGGGTGAAAATCCGGGTTGTTGCAATACAACACCACCAACAAGGGATCTCGTCCCTAGATCCTGGACGATCCGGGGGATAGGGGGAGATAAAAGAGAGTCGACAATCTTCAACACCACCAACAAGGGACTCTGCTCCATGTCGACGACGAAGAACCTCCATCGAGAAACTTTCATGCAGGGAGATGGCGACGTCAAAGAACGAATCCATCGGGAGATCAAGAGGAGAAAAGACAACTCAAAACGACGATCAAGGGAAGCATTCTCAGGCAAATCGTGAGGATACTAGGTAAGAGGATGGAGGGCAAGGAATGACCAAGATGTTTAGCAAGAGTCGGAAGAACTAAAGTTACTACAGGATTTCCCAACCTGAGATCGGAATTGAGACAATACACTGCAAGCAAGGCATTGTAACGGTTCTGAAACTCCACTCACTCGAGATCCTAGAGTTTGAAGGGGGATGATATGGAGAGAATAAAACACTTATGGCACTTTTCCTGACCAGAGCAAGGATAAGGAGTAAAAAGATTCCTACTCCCCGATAACTATCTTAGTAACTACAAAATAGTTTTTCTTCTAGACTCGACTTCGGCCAGAGAAGGGATCCTACGGTCGGTAAGGCTCTAATACCAAGTTGTATGGCCCGATATGCAGTATTGTTCCAGATCTAGATGTTTCCATACAGATCCGGGGACGAAGCACATATCGGTCCCACCGCGACATATGAGAATGCCATATGCCCCGGATTTCCAACATGATATCACAACATTAAAGCTACAAGGAGACAGCATCTCATACAATCGGCATACAACTGCCTTAAATACATTACATCAGCGGAAGATACATGTATGAGTACAGACTATAATGAAATGCCTAGTGGCAAAGAGAAAAATACATCGCTCCCATAACCACACGGGTCCAGGCCCTCCGGGGATTTGCCTAACTAGTCGTCGTCGAGTCTCCGCGTGAAACGTCGATCACCATACCTGTTGTCGATCAAGAACCATAAAAAGAGTTTGGGGGTAGTATCATGACTACAGAAGTACTCAATATCCAACTGTAGTGGTCAAATGACCCAACAAGGACTTCATTACTCGTCATTCTAGGATAACTAGTAGTTCACGGTAAGGATGGGGTAAGTGGTTAGGTTGCTGCCGCACTAGCATTTATTAAGTGGCTAACGATCTAGAGAGTAAGATAAGATGCCAAGCATTCGATGAGGAATCGCCTCCAACAAGTCTGCTATCAGCTACTTGCGCAAACATAACACCTATCCTATCCTTGTCCTCCTCTTCGCATCCCGACGAAGAAGAAGCAATCAAGGCACCCACACGTTGGTCAAGTTATTAAGATTATCTAAGTTGTTGTTGCCTATGAACAAGGAGTAGGTCTCAAGTCGTCCATAACCGTGCACACGGCTTCTCGAAAAGATTTAACCTTGTAGGGGTGTACCAACTGCCCATTACAAGGCTCCGCACGCACGCCCATCTCTCTTAGTTTCTACCCATCATAGGCAACCATTTTATGATTTATTTTCGAGAGATCCGAAACGACAGGTCCCTCTAACTAACAACGAACAAATCCGGGTGGCCCCCGGTGAGTCGACATCCAGCTCAGGAGCCGGCCACGCTCTCGATCTGGTCTCTACCGTCTGTCGCAGGTTTGGATTGCTGGTAAATTCTCACATGAGGCTGGGTCCTCAGCCGGACAGGTTGGACCAACAAGGAAACCATGTCCCCGTTGGCCCAGGTTGTTTGAAAGAATATGTGCCAGGAGCTACACGACAAACATATATGCATGGTTTTCAAATGGTAAATCAGCTTGGGCCACTACTAGAAATGTTTGAAGCTAGTTAGGTAAGAAAATGGGACCCCATAAAATCCCACACGCGGTTAGGCACACTCAGTCTTGGAACCAATACCCGTAACTAGGATCCTAGGTGAATTGAATGGAACAAAGCATCGGGGCGGGATAGCCTAGACCTTCCATCCTTCGTCGAATATAGTCAACATTATAATAATCATATCATCCACATCAATATAATAATGGTGATAGCCCAATCCAAAGAGTAACAAGGTAACATTCGTAGCATCCTAAGGATGCATACTAAGCAGGGGCTGAGCACCGAGCAATAGTAACATAGCAGTACATGGTTTGCTAGGAGGGGGACATGGCATTATCGGTTTAAGAGAGGTTGTAAACATGTGGTACGATCAAACATCAAACCTAACCTAGACTAGCATGGAAACCGCTGGTTATAATAGAATGGATCATAAGTAATGTGTACTCCTTACATGTTGATAAGTCGGGTTCCGAAGGTGTAGGCGATCGCGAGCTCGCACCGTCTTCGAGTGTAACCGCGGGAGCACACATGAAGGAAACACTGGAAAGCAATCGACGAGCAAGCATCTATTACTATGAAGCAATCACGAGCAATCATCAAGAAGAAAGCAACACGAGACAACACACTACGGTATCGCATCTGTCGTTGAGAGCGGTTACTAACAGGTTAAGTGGAGTACTCGTCACACACGACGATATCGCACGTTTACAAGAGTTCAAGTTGTTTAGCTACATAATATGAGCACAGGTTTTTAACATGGCATCTCACCCAAGCATGGCATATCACACAATCGTGGCAAGAGTTGAAGCATAAAGTAAACTATCTAATCTAGTCACTTTAAGCGCGGTGGGGGGGGACCTATACATGGCAACTATTACGGACCCCACGATAATTATTGCATGTGGTACTGTTTTGACCTAAACCATATTTTATATTTGTTATTAGCAAGCAAGAGTAGCATAAACACAATCTACATGCAATTCTAGTCAAGTTACATATAAGGAACATTTTAAACGGAGCAACGGTTAAAAAGTTATTCAAGAAACAGTATACGGTGGCATGCGATGGTAATTAGCAGTAAAAAAACATGTAAACAAGGTCAAACATTGCAAAGGAGCACATTTTATTAATCTACGCGAAAAATGGAGCAACTTTCATGTAGAAAGTGTCTGCATTCGAGCTACCGGTGAAAAGATATCGGCGTCGCAAAATTACAACACAATCTGCCAAATAAAAAAAACTAGAAAAGGAAAAAAAACTCTAACGGGCCGAAAGCAAGCTACTGGACCTAAACAGCTGGCGCGGGATAACTAAAATACGCATAGGCGCAACAAAGCAACAACTTAATTGGGCCTAGCCCACTTCTACGCAGAAAAAAAAAGAAATGCTCGGGCGCTCAATGGGTGGGCCGAGCCCATCTTGCAGGGTGGCGGCGGATAGCTTGCTGGCGCCCAGCGCGAGAGGGGAGGGCTGGACCGAGGTGGAGCAGGCCAGGGGCGATGATGCGGTGGGCCGAGGAGGAGGCGCCGGCCCAAGACGGCTGGGGCAAGGGGCTCGTCTGGTTCCTCCCGATCGGGAGGCCAGGCGTTGACGGCAGATGGCGGCAGGACTTGCTCCGGCGAGGGCAGGTCCGGTGGAAGGGCTCAGTGGTCGCGAGGCTGCCGGATCTGGCGGTTTGGGGTGGTCGCCGGCCTACGGTCACCGGAGGCGAGGTCCAAGGGCTGGGCGGCGAGGTCCGAGTTCGGGCATCCATGGCGCGGCGGCCGGTGGTCTGCGAGGAGGAGAGGCAAGGTGAGGAGGAGATCAGGGGGAAAGGAGGGAGGAGAAGGTGACCTGGGCGTGGTGCGGCGCTCGCCGGCGCGGCGGTGGCTCGGGCAGGTGAGGAGCTCCATGGGAGAGGAGAGGGAGGCAGCTCGGGGTGGGAGTCCGCCTGGTGACGTGGAGTGACGTCGTCCATCCGATCCAAACCGAACGGATCAGATTAGAATGGCTGGATCTGGCATGGGGAAAGCTGGGTGTGCAAGGTGGTGGTGGGGGAGAGATTTGGCACGGAAATCTGAGGGAGGTAGGGGCTAGGGTTAGTCAAATTTGGAAGGGGGTTGTCCATCTATAGTAGGTGGCTGTTAGGTGATGTTTGGGCCACAAAATGGCCCGTTTCGGGTCCGGTTTTTCGGGTGGGATAGAATCCGAAGATAAGAGGGGAATCCGGGGGTCCAGCTATCAGCGTACGCGATATTTTTTAAATACGTCACTGGACTTACACCGACTACTATGCCTGGCGTGTCCGATCGTTTACCTACCCGACGAAGTCGGAATCGCACGAAATTTGAAACAAAGCATCGCCACACGGTACCGAAAATGTATACAACGTTTAACGCCAAAAGAGAACGTCGAACACCTCCCGATAAAATAAGCCATTTAAATATAAAAGGGGGTTTACGCACCGATGGTGATGGTTGGTCTTGAGCCGGTTGCGACGGTGCTCGGGTGAAACCCGGTATCGCAAGGTCGTGTGCCATGGTGGAAAAGAGTTCGGTCCCGCATCCGATACGAGAAATAGGGGTGGAAATATTCACCGATTAATAAATCATCAAAGAAAATACTACAAACAATTCTAGCAAGAAATAAAATAAAGCAACAAACAAATTTTTTAATTTGGGTGAAAATCCAGGCTGTTACATCATGTGCCTTCACCATATTCCGTCTCGGCACTATGTTTTGTGCTGATAAGTGTTGTGTGGGTGAACATATGCTAGTGCACTTTATAGACTAAGATAAGTACACTCTTATGATTAAACCTCTTGCAAGCATCCGCAAATACAAGAGAGAAATTTAGGCAAAGCCTAACCATAGCAATAAACTTTAGGATCCAATAATCCCTCGTGCAAAAGTGTGCGAACTGGGTTTCAGGTTTCTGTCACTCCGGCAACCCACCATAAGCATACTTTATATACAATGCATTCCCCTAGGTAGAGTAATAAACACCGGTAGAGTAGAGGGGATGGATAGTACAAGTTACAACTTGGATTGAAATGGTGTGATGAGATGAGATGAAGATGGAGATGGTTCTGATGGTGATGATGATCTGGATGATGCCCGTGACGATGGTGATGACGATGAGGACGGTCTCCCCTCCGGGAGGAGTTCTCCCTGGTGGAATTTGCCCGCCAGAAAGGACTTTTCTTCTCTGTAGTTTTCCGCCACAAAGCGGCGGCGGAACTCTGGAAACTCTTCTCCTCTGGGGTTTTTAGGTCACGACGAAGATATAGGCCAAAGTGGGGTCCCGGGAATGGGGCCCACCTCCCAAGGCAGCCACGTAGCGCGGCCTGGAGGGGGGCCGCGCCACCAGGGCGCCTAGTAGCCTGGTCCCCCTCCGGGTGCCCTTCGGCTAGTCTTCGTCAATTCTTCGGAAAATTATTCCCCGTGAATTTTAGGTCATTTGGAGATGTGCTGATATGTCCACTTGATGTTTACTTTTCCCCGTTGATTCCTGCATCTTTTGTTTCGGCACCAGAAAGTTGAAAACTGTGTAAAATAAGCCAAAACACTACAAGAACATCATCATAATATGGAATATATCAATGAATATAGGTAAATTATGCTATAAAATAGTGATGCATTTTGAACGTATCAACTCCCCCAAGGTTAGACCTCGCTTGTCCCCAAGCGAATACTGAGCTCGGTAAACATGTCCGCAAGTTTAGAGAGTCAAGTGTCAATAATAAGAATACAGGCAAGAAGCATCATAATTCCTCCTAGTAAACTCAAGCATCCTCAACAAAAACCTCAACTCATATGGCCCTTATGAAAGATTAATATCAATTAAAACCAAAAGTAGGACCGAAAAAACTCATCAAATCATGTCAAACATGTCCTTTGGTCAAAGAACAACTAATAACTTTTAACTTTTGCTCTTTCCTTTATATTTTGATGAGATCATTTGAAGCTTTTGAAAGAACATGTTATTAGTCAAGAAGTGAAAATTCTAACACAAAGGAAGATGTTTGATGTAGCAAGGCTCAACAAACAATTGTTTATCTTAATGATAAAGTCAACAAAGATGTAATATGGCAATTCTCAATGAAACAATATAAAGGCATGCATCTTTTATCAACATAAGGTGTCTTCTCTTTGTGGGATGGAAAGAAGTGGGTTTACTGACTCAACATAAAAGTAAAGGATTAGCCCTTCGTAGAGGTAAGTAGGTAAAACTCATGTGCTAGAGCTTTTAGAGCTTTGAAATCAATAAGGTTATAAAATAAGATTTTGGGAGGTGCATAATTCGTCAACGGATGCTAGTAGATAACCCAATTACTTCTCATGTTGGGCATGTTTCGAGGAACGACTCCCAAGTGGGGACGATCACATCCCCTTAATCTCCTTTGTTTATCACTGCCAAAGTTTTCTGATTTCTCATGAACAAAGCGTGAAGGAGGGTTTGTTTGTTGTATTATCTTTTACGAGTAGGGCGCACTGACGCCAGTTCCTCCTCGTATTAGGGGTTTGCAGATTAGACATGCAATCCTAAGATAAAACATGTCCAGCATAAGAAGATCATGAATTACGTACTACTTCCTCATGAGCTAAAACAGAGGCACAAAACAAGGGGTATACTATTTTGAAGATTTAAATATAGCACATGAATAATATACTTTAGGAGTGGAGGTGAAATACCACGAATAGGAAAGTTATGGTGGAGTCTTTGGAAGGTTGAGGTTTCAAGGTATGGGTGCACAAGCAATATTCCCGCTTAGTACAAGGTCTGGCTAGCAAAGGCTTTTAAAAGCAGACAAATGATGTTGACTTGGATGCAAAACAATATAAAGTCTACATTAAGAATTGGCATGAAACATCAAGTTGTCTTCCATGTCAACATAACACTTCAAGCATAAGAACATAAAGGTTTTGGCTATGTCGCTACTAGAAAAACTCATGCTTGTTGTTATGACCAAAGCTATGTTTGCCAAGATTAAATAAAGTTTTCAAAGCCATACCTGATACATAAGATCAATACTCCCATAAGAATCATCATATAAGGTCGATTGCGTGAAGAGAATACCGAGTGCAGCGAAGAAACCAATAGACTTCTCATTAATATTCCATCATAGACACTGCACACTCACGGATACATGACTCTCCACAAAGGAGTGATAGACCTCAATGCATACACCTATTTTATAAGATAACTTCCCTATACATGATACGACACTAAACTTGACCTCAAACGACAAAGATAAAGATAAAGATATCGGGCACTCCCCCAAGCTTGGAACAAGCTAAGGGGATGCCATTAACCATGGAGATTTCATTCTTGGTCTACTTGTTGCTCTTCAACTCCTCAATTATGCGTCGGAGGGTTTGGTTTTCAGCTTCCAACACATCCACCTGTACTTTAAGCACACAGAAGTCTTCACATAATTGGTTAGTAATTCGGCGATCTTCGGATATAGCAGCTGACACATGTGGGGCTTCAAGTGGTGGAGCAGTTCCTGAAAGGTTCAAAGAAAGATCATGTTGAGGGTTAAAAAAACCACGAAGACAGGGTTGTTGGAGCTTGATCCTCTTTTTGATGGATCTCCTTCCTGCTGGATGGTGACCATCTTGACTTCTTCTCTCATGGAGCGCTCCATCTCCACTTGTCTTGCCGCAATTTCTTCCTTCGTAGCCCATCCAACGACCTTCCCTTGGTTGACGTCTTGTTGGACACGGCGAATACGACAACCCATGTAGTCCTCTTCGCTTGAGTCACATGAAGACATGTCGAACAAAAGCCTCTTATCCTGGTAGAAACAGATCGAAAAGAGAATGCACGAAATCGAAAGATACAGACCCGAGAAGATCCAGGAAAATATATAGCAAAAATTTCTACAACATAAGGAAGGTAACAAGCCAAAGTGGGGTCAGAGACGGACTCCGGGTGGCCAGGTGGCCTCCTAGCGCAGCCAGGAAGTAGGCCGCACCACCAGGGCGCCTGGAGCCCCTGGAGCTCGTCTCCGGCTCCACTTCGGCTCCGAATTTTCCTAATTCTTCAAAAACACGTAATACGGGACTTTTATGGATGTTCGCGAAGTTTTCTTACCATATTACATACCTATTATTATTCTGTTCCTGCTGGCGTCTGAATCCGGGCTGCAACATGTTCTTCATGAGTTTTTTTTATAGAAGGATCTTAAGGGAACCCCCCACAGTTTAATAGGTGCAACAAACCCCAAATTGCATGTACCGTGCCTTGAACTTGGGTGGATGGAAAGGCATCGGCCCCTTTCCACCACTAGGCTATGCCTTAGTATGCATGTTCTTCATGAGTGGTTGTGCGTATTCCATCCACATCAACATTGACAGGGTCTCCTGCCAGGTAATGCTTCAATCTTTCCCCATTCACAACTTGAGGTTTGGTGCCTTCAAAGTTGCTAATCTTGATTGCACTGGAGCGATAAACTTCTTCAATGTGGAAAGTTCCTTCCCATCTGGAAAGTAATTTACCTGGAGAAAATCTGAAACGAGATCTGAACAACAAAACTTTATCACCAACATTAAATTCATGTTTCAAGATTCTCCTGTCATGCCACTTCTTTACCTTTTCCTTAAACATTCTCGCGCTGTCATAAGATTCACTTCTCCACTCATCTAGAGAAGTCAAGTTCATGAGACGCTTTTCACCAGCAAGTTTTAGGTCAGCATTAAACTCTCTAACAGCCCAAAAAGATTTGTGCTCTAATTCTAAAGGCAAATGGCAAGCCTTGCCATACACCATCTTATAAGGAGACATGCCCATGGATTTTTATAAACAGTTCTATACGCCCACAAGGCATCTCCTAAATTCTTGGACCAGTCCTTTCTAGAAGTGTTCACTGTCTTCTGTAAGATCAAATTGATCTCCCTATTTGTGATCTCAACCTACCCACTCAATTGAGAGTGTTAAGGTGAAGAAATCCTATGGTTCACATCATACTTTGCTAAAGCTTTTCTAAAAGAACCATGTGTAAAATGTGATCCTCCGTCGGTCATGAGGTACCGTGGTACACCAAATCTAGGAAAGATCACATATTTAAGCATTTTCAAAGATGTCTTATGATCAGCACTCTTAGTGGGGATTTCCTCAATCCACTTTGTTACATAATCAACAGCTACTAGTATGTGAGTGTACTTGTGCGAAGGAGGAAAAGGTCCCATAAAATCAAAACTCCAGCAATCAAAAGGCTCAAAAACTAGAGAGTAATTCATAGGCATCTCATTTCTCCTACTAATGTTACCAACTCTCTGACACTTATCACAGGATAAAACATATTTTCTAGAATCTTTAAAGAGAGTAGGCCAATAAAAAGCTTATTGGAGAACCTTGTGTGCGGTCCTCTCACCGGCATGATCTCCTCCATAGGGACTATCGTGACAATCCCTCAAGATATCCTTCTACTCATGCTCCGGTATGCATATCCTCACGATCCCGTCTGCACATTCTCTGAAAAGGTGTGGGTTATCCCAAAAGTAATACCTCAATTCATGGAAGAATTTCTTCCTTTGTTCGAATGTTAAGCCTGGAGGTAGAAACTTGGTGACAATAAAGTTAGCAAAATCTGCAAACCATGGATCAAAAATAGATTGCATTCTCAAAACAGCTAATTGTTCATTAGGTAAACTATCATTAACAGGAATAGGATCATGTGGTATGTTTTATATCCTGGAGAGGTTGTCCGCTACTGGATTGTCCGCTCCTTTCCTGTCAACAATCTGCAAATCAAACTCTTGAAGAAGAAGAACCCATCTGATAAGTCTAGGTTTGGCATCCTTCTTCTCCATAAGATACTTTATAGCAGCATGGTTAGTATGAATAATGACCTTGGAATCAACAATATAAGGTCTAAACTTATCACAAGCAAACACTACTGCTAAAATTTCTTTTCAGTAGTAGCATAATTCTTTTGATCTCTATCAAGGGTCTTGCTAGCATAATGTATACCATTCAATTTCTTATTAACCCTTTTTCCTAACACAGCTCCAACAGCACAGTCACTAGCATCACACATGATTTCAAAAGGTATATTCCAATCAGGCGGGACTATAGGATCAGTTATCAAAGCTTTCTTAAGAACTTTGAAGTCTTCCTTACAATCTTCATCAAACAAAAAACGGATATCCTTCTGGAGAAGATTAGTGAGGGGTCTCGAAGTCTTAGAAAAGTCTTTAATAAATCTTCTATAGAAACCAGCATGACCGAGAAAACTACGAATACCTTTGATGTCCCTTGGATAAGGCGTCTTCTCTATTTCTTTGATCTTGGCCCTTTCCACCTCGATTCCCCTTTCAGAAATCTTGTGGCCAAGAAAATTCCTTCGTTGACCATGAAGTTGCACTTCTCCCGATTAAGCACCAAGTTTGCCTCCTCACATCTCTGCAAAACTTTATTAAGGTTGTGGAGACAATGGCCAAAAGAGGTTCCATAGACAGAGAAATCGTCTATGAAGACCTCAACAATTTCAACCAAAAAACCATGTAAGACAGCAGACATACACCTTTGAAAAGTAGCAGGGGCATTGAATTAACCAAAAGGCATACGTCTATAAGCATAAGTACCAAAAGTACAAGTAAAAGTGGTCTTCTCTTGATCAGCAGTGTTAACATGAATTTGAGAGAAGCTAGAATATCCATCAAGATTGCAAAATTGGGTGTTGTTGGATGACCTTTCAAGCGTTTGGTAGATGAATGACAACAGGTAGTGATCCTTCCTCGCCTCCTTGTTCAACTTCCTGTAATCAATAAACATTCTATATCCAATAATAATTCTCGGAGGGATTAGTTCATTATTATCATTAGGGACAACAATTGTGCATCCCTTCTTAGGAACACAATGCATGGGACTTACCCACTTACTATCAGCTATATGGTAGATAATACCTGCGCCTAGAAGCTTGAGGATCTCTGTCCTCACAACATCCTTCATCTTTGGTTTCAACCGTCGTTGATGATCAACAACCGACTTAGCATCGGGCTCAAGATTGATAGTATGTTGAAAAATTGATGGACTAATTCCCTTGAGATCATCAAGGGTATATCCAAAAGCGCCTCGGTGTCTATGAAGGGTTTCCAATAATCTCTCTTCTTCATATCCTAAAAGGTTATAATTGATAATAACAGGATATACTTTCTTTTCATCTAAATAAACATGCTTGAGCGTATCGGAAAGAGGCTTGAGATCGAACATCGGGTCTTATTTGGGTTGTGATAGAATTCCTAAAGGTTCAACCAGAATGTTGTACTTCAGCATATAAGGTTGTCTCAAGAAGTCTTCATCTAATTCAATTCTTTCCTGCATATTCATATCATTCTCGTGGTCCTCCATGTATTGCTGCAAAGGATCGTCTGGAGGAATAGCAATAGAGACAATATTTCAATAATTTTATCATTACTAGGAAAATCAGTATCACGAGTTTGTTTGGAGAATTTAGAATATAAAATTCATATGGCTCACCATTGAATTCAACATATACTTTCCCTTTCCTGCAATCTATAATAGCTCCACAAGTTTTGAGAAAAGGTCTACCGAATATAATAGGACAAAAATTATGTTTCACTGAACCAAGTACTAGAAAGTTGGTAGGATAATTTACCTTTCCGCATAAGACTTCGACATCTCTCACAATACCAATGGAAGAGATAGTTTCACTGTTTGCAAGATAAATAGTAACATCAACTTCTTCAAGTTCACAAGGTGAAATCTCACTCATAATCTCCTGATAGAGTGAATAAGGAATAGCGCTAGCACTGGATCCCAAATCGCATAGCCCATAATAAGTGTGATCTTCTATTTTAACAGATACTACTGGAGTACCTGAAGTTGGGCCTTTATTCTTGGATGTGACAAGGTTAGTGGAAACAGCACTAAAATTTATTTTGGAATCCATAATATCACTAGTAACACGATCTTTAACCAATGAAACTTGAGGATCGACCTTGATCTAGTCCTCAGGCTCATCAGTTCTTCTCTCACTTGTATTTAATATGCCTGTCAGAAAATAATATCCCTCGTCCTTGTGGGAAAAGGGGGCTTTCCATATATAATTGCAGGCAAGATAGGGCCAGCAACATGAATATCAACAGGTAATTCCTTAAAGGGCTTATGATGCTGATCCTCTTTCTTTTTAGAGGAATCAATATGAGAGGCAATTTTTTTGCAAAAATCAATCCGAAGTTGGGAGTCAAGACCAATATTAGCACAAAAGGTATTGAAGTAATCAGTTTTCACAAAGCTTTCAATGTAATCATGCTCATAATTTATAACGGGTTCAATACCTTTATCAATCTCCCAATCTTCAGTCTTCTTCTGGATCCTTTCGATAAGATCCCACCTTTCTTCAACGCTTCTGGTGCGGAATACCCCACTAGAGGAGGCATCGACCATCTCTCTACCCTGACGAGAAAGTCTTGCTTTGTAAGAATAATTTCCTTGGGGAGCCCATGATTGGGGCATTTGAGAATTTGGGACTTCAATCTCCCCCAAGATTGGGCGATGCTTTCTCCGTCACGAGACCAAAAGTTATAAATATAGTTCATGTCTCGATTTATTTCATGAAGAGGATAAAACTATGCATAAAAGAGAGGCATAAGTTCTTGCCAATTTAGTAAATGAGAGTTATCAAGAAACCTATACCAATCCCAAGCCTTATATTTTAATCATAGAGAGAATATTTTTCTCATAACAAAGTCCATCGATATGCATTCAAGCTTCAATAAGGAGCATAGTTGTGAAAGATATAGCAAGTGTTCACCTGGTTGTCTGTCTCCTCCATATCGATTAGCCATAACACAATCAACAATACTAGTTGGTATTTTAAAGGGAACAATTTCAGTAGGTGGGGGAGCCTTCTCCACCACAGTAATGGGGGGCGGTTCCCCACAAGCAAAGTACCAAGAGCAGAGTGGTCCATAGGGACTAAAAGGAACAACAGAAAAATAAAATCAGCACTTACAATATAAAGGTTTCCTTACCAATTTCAGTTACCAATAGCGCTACACTCCCAGGAAACGGCGCCATAAAATGGTCTTGATGACCACAAGTGTAGGGGATCTATCATAGCCTTTTCGATAAGTAAGATTGTCGAACCAAAAGAGGAGCAGAAGGTATTGACTAGTGATCTTGAGATAGGAATAACTGCAAGTACTGAGAGGTAACTTTTTATGGGTTTTATGGTATAAGTAACAAGGAGATAAAAGAAAATAAAGTAAATTGTGATAAGTTGCAGAAAGGTGGCCCAATCCTTTTGTGCAAAGGATAAGCCAAAGGATTTCAACATATAAAGGCTAAAACGTTCTTGAGGACACACGGGAGAGATAGTCATGTGCCTTCGCCATATTCCTACTCGGCACTATGTTTTGTGTTGATAAGTGTTGTGTGGGTGAACCTAGGCTAGTGCACTTTCTAGGCTAAGATAAGTACACTCTTATGATTAAACCGCTTGCAAGCATCCGCAAATACAAGAGAGAAATTAAGGAAAAGCCTAACCATAGAAATAAACTTTTGGATCCAACAATCCCTCGTGCAAAAGTGTGCGAACTAGGGATCAGGTTTCTGTCACTCCGTCAACCCACCATAAGCATACTTTATACACAATGCATTCCCATAGGTACTTAAAAGGCTGAGTGTTGTGTAGTCGATGTTCACACAACACCACTAGAAGAATAACACCACAACTTAAATATCAAACAACACATATTACTTCAACATCATATGACTACTAACAACTAGACTTCTCCCATGTACTCAAGAACTAAATGAACTACTCACAAGACATAAAAACGATCATGATCAAAGGTGATAAATATATGAAAAACAATCTGGTCATAACGATAATTTTCCAACAAAACTCAATAGCTTTCACCATAAAGAGTAATCAACACCGGTAGATGAGAGGGGATGGATAGTGCAAGTTACAACTTGGATTGCAATGGTGAGATGAGATGAGATAAAGACGGAGATGGTTCTGATGGTGATGATGATCTCGATGGTGCCCGTGATGATGGTGATGACGATGAGGACGATCTCCCCCCCTCCCCCGGGAGGAGTTCTCCCCGGCAGAATCTGCCCGCCGAAAAGGTCTTTTATTCTCTGTAGGTTTCCGCCATGGAACGACGGCGGAACTCCGGAAACTCTTCTCCTCTTGGCTTTTTAGGTCACGATGAAGATATAGTCCAAAGGGGGCGTCCCAGGAGTGGGGCCAACCTCCTAGGCGGCCACCTGGCGCGGCATGGAGGGGGTCGCGCCACCAGGGCGCCCGGGAGCCTGGTGTCCCCCTCCGGGTGCCCTCGACCGGTCTTCGTTAATTCTTCGGAATATGCCCTGTGAATTTCAGGTCATTTGGAGATGTGCTGATATGGCCACTTGATGTGCACTTTTCCCCGCTGATTCCTGCGTCTGCTGTTTCGGCACCAGAAAGTTGCAAACTGTGTAAAACAAGCCAAAACACTATAAGAACATCATCATAATATGGAATATATCAATGAATAGAGGTAAATTATGCTATAAAATACTGATTCATTTTGGACGTATCAGTACTATAGTTCCTTTGGTTCAGGGTCAACAAGGCTACATGGCCGGTCTGGATTCAACTAAAGGCGATAGATCCAGGTCATATAAGTGCGAGTTGCATCGAGTTACAGGCGTTTTGCAGAATCACAGTAGTTGGACTGAAAATAAATAATAAATAATGAATTTTCATAAAATGTGAAGTATTTATTGCAAGGGTTTGGAGGGAAATGGATTCGGCTGTTGGTCCAAAGTGTGAAAGATGCTAGTGGAGGTTGGCTTTATTTTTTCAAGGTTGGGGTATCGTTCGAATGTTGGCAGAACGACATGCCATTATGGGGGGGGGGGGGTTGATTGGTTGTCTTCCCGAGGTGTGTAGAGGTACCTTCATCATCCTTGTTGGTATGGGTTTTATTTTACTTCCTGGTGAAGTCCGGCTCCGAGGTTGGGTTTGGAATTCGGCCTCCTTTGTTTGCTGCTACGTAGGAGATGGCGCTTTTCTCACATGATAAAGCTATATCCCGGCTCCCTTGTATTGTGATCATGCCTTGGGGACCTGTCACCTTTAGTTGGAGATGGAGGTAGCATGGTCTTTCCATGAACATTATGTATGATGTTCTGCCAAGGATGGCGTGGTATGATCTTGGATCGTGACGACTTTGAATGCGAGGTTCTCTGAATGAATGTTTGGGCTATCTCCAAATATCACCATTAGGGTAACCCATCCTTTTGGGCGAGTTGATTTGCCTGGTATGGTTCCATGGAGTGTGGTATTCGAGGATCGAAGGTGTTCATCGGTTAGGCCGAGGTGGAGAAACGTGTTGTAGTATAGTATATTGATCGGACTTCCGACATCCATGAGGACTTTTTCTAACATGAAGCCGACTATCTGTGGGCTAACGACCAGGGGTAGCGCCTCTGGGTTGTCCATGACTGGCCAGTGGTCCGCCTGATTCTTGGTTACCTTTTGAGTTATCTGTTTGGATTTGTCTGGACCCGGTTGCCTCGAGGTCATCTGATATGCAACGTTTGTGCTTCCATCATAGTTGTTGGTGAAGATATGAAAAAGGCCAATTTTCTTGGGCGACTGAGGGTTCTTCTTATGTTCCGGTGAGATTTGATAGGGATGGTGTCGAACCCCGACTCCCTGGTTTTGTATTACTTTAATCTTTGTCTTATGGAGGTAAGGGAATGGGTTGTTGGGTTGATCATAATGAGATTGAGGGCAGCCAGAAATTTTTTCCTTGGGGGAGCTTCGATGGTTTTGATCATTGCGTTCCAGATACTCTTTCTTAAAATCTTCCTTGTAATAGCAGTACCTCCAGGCGTGGTTTTATGGTCGGTCGGGTTTTCTATGTTTGGGGCATGACACGTCCATAGACTGTTCGTACGGTATGCGCCGGTGTGCTCCTTGGTTAACGTGGCTTGGGTGAGTCATAACCTATGGGTTGTTGATGCGGTTCTGTTGACCTTTGCAGGATTCCAACTTTGGTTTCTTATGCAGGTGCGGGAAGCTTACTGTGTATTGCGCCTGCTGTGTTATCGCGGTTTGTAACCATGCTATCGCTAGTCGCTCCATTTGCTCCCCAGAGGAGTTTCCGTGTATGGGGAGGATGGTGAGGTATTGAGTTGCGTCCACGACGTTTTCCATTGATTACCAAACTGTCCCGGTGGCATATAGAGTTTGTTGGTTACATCCAAGGGTCCGTTTGGTCTTTCTAATTGGATCCAGCCGGCTTTCATGACTGCTGATGGCGTGGCTCAAGTGGCGCCCTTTGGTACCTGAATCTGTCCCTGAGTCACCTTGTTATTGGGCTGACTGTTTACGTGAGTCGGTATCTTCGTTCTTCGTTCGATCCCTGCACGTAATCGCGCCACCTCCTCCTTGTGTTTTGTTATCAGAGTGTTGAGTAGGATTTGGTCCTCTGGAGTGATTTCTTCCTTAAAGAGCGTATGCAAGGAGTTCAGGGTCGTGGCCAATGCCACTAGGTCTATGGAAACCGGATCGGTCTTTTCCTGAGCCTTGTCTCAAGGAAGTTCTTCTTTCGGCATCGCCTCACCTTCTTTTTGGGTTAGGTTATCCGAGTGCCGTGGCTGAACGGGGAGAGGGTAGTACTCCTCCGCGTTGGAGTTCAATCCGTGACTTTCGAGGAGTCGGGCCAGTTTCATGCTTTTATCACTTCCATTGTCCAATGGTGACCTGATATTAATTTGTGTCGGGTCACTGTCTTCTTTGGGGTTGTCTTCATCGGAGATCTCGATGAGATTGTCCGATTCTTCTGTAGACCCGGCGATGAATCCAACGAAGACGTTGGTGGTGTAATCCAAAGATTGACTCGTGTGTTTGGACAGAAGATCGTGGCCCGACTCTGGCTCAGGCCCTCCAGATCGACTGATGAAGAGATGAGTAGGTCCGATGGGGACCCGGTATCCTGGCTCAGTGGAGTCAGTCTTCTCGTCGTGCCGTCTTTGGACCGTCTGGCTGGCGGTGATTCCTTCTGGGTTGCGATCCTCTGATCCAGGGGTTCCTTGGGCGAAGCCAATCAGAGCGTAGGTAATGTCGTTCAAAGGTCGATCCTCATGGTTGACCGCGCAAACCTGAGCCGGTGTTGCGACAATCCTATTGTTTTGGTTGACGGAGAGGAGGATCGAATCAACGGGGACCTCACGGACGAGATCCGTTTCCGAGCCTTCGGCAGCGATGTTGGTGTAGAGCTGGTTGCGCCATCTTCCGACCGTCCGATCGGTGGCGATCTCCATGTCGTGTCGAGTTCCCTCCTGGATATCAACACCCATGCGCGTAGGCTCCACGGTGGGCTCCAACTGTCGTGGGAAAAACACGTCGGATGTCCTCATAGAGAACTTGATTGCGGGGACTTTGCTACGAGTGCATACGAGGAGGGAGAGTCGATCGGTGGGGAGTCGGTACGATGAGCCAAGACAAGAGAGATACGTGGACTTACCTAGGTTCGACCCATCGATGAGGTAAAGACCCACTTCCTGCCTTTCTTGTATTATATGTGGGAGATCTCGATTACAAGGGTGCTAGAAATCGTCGGTGTCTCAAGAAACTATCTAGATTGATTCGCCCTTAGGACGTCCCGAGGCCTCGGCTTATATACACGCCCAGTCCTAGGGTTTTTACAATAAGTCTGAATATGACACGAGGTGGAGTCCTATTCTATCTCTTCGACGACTATCTGTCCTCCAAAGCAGCTTGAACTCCTTTCTTCTGGCGTCGGTCTTCATCTTTTAAGTCGGTCGGTTCATTGGTTGAACCTTCTTCTGGGCCTTCTCCTTAATGAGCCGGCCCAAAGGCCAACTCTCCTTATCTTGGACATGGAGGCCTTCTTGCTAGTACTTATGGGTCTGTGAATTATTCCCCCGACAAGTTTTTCGAGTGAACATGTCATTATGGCACTCGCCCTCAACTTTGACCTATGCTAAGAACAAGCACCCTCGAAGCCACGTCTGCGAAGGTGTAGGTAAGACCCCGCCGATCCGTCGGCTGGGCCGGGACTTGCCACAACGCGACTTCGCTCCAATTTTTACCACAACCAAGGTGTGAAGAAAATCCCGATGGACGCGTTGGGTCAATAAATCATATTCGCTAGCAATATTGATTCTGTAAGCCCTCGGCGGAATGAAGTGGCCCCAGCCTCGCCAAGTTCAAGTCGGGGGACTCGAGCCGGATTGGACTACTGTGGTATTTTCCACTAGTGCAATTTGCTAGGGCTCAATCTGTCGAGTGCCTCAGGCACTGACGAGGGGATACCCCCACAACTCCTTTACGTGAGGGCACCAGGTGCGTGTCAAGACTGGTGGACCACTAGAAGCTTTGGGAGGCCCAAGATCAGCCCACCCGAAACATCGGTGACTATACCGACATGGATTACAAACTGACATGGAGTACAAGACATGGCCACCAAGACTAGATAGATTAGGAAACTCACTGTGTAAACCTAGATGGAGTCCTCGAGACCTAGCCTTGTATATAAAGGCTGGTAGAGGGGACGTCTAGGGCAATCCAATACTCATCGCAACATCTTCATCCAAAGAAATCTTGCCAAAGCCTCCACTATAATCGCCTCCACCATATAATACATCGAGCATAAAGTAGGGGTTTTACAATTCAAGGGCCCTGAACCTGGGTAATCCATGTCTCCTGTTAGCCAACGAGATCGCCAACCTTGCACTCCTTCTTATACGACCAAACCCAGGGTTCCTAACCATGGGATTTTCCAACGCTAATCATCGTCAATTGGCGCCGACCATGGGGAAGACGCAGGTTGGAGTCACGATCTCGGCGGTTCCATCATAAGCAATCGAACAGTCAATGATTCCGACAACGATCCAAGCAGAAACTAATATACACGGAACTTTGAACCTCTCCACGCACTTTCCGATCTCGCGACCAAGTGCACCCAATTGGCGTGCGAGTCCGATCCAAGCTTTCGAAGGTTTCCAAAACTACATCAAGTGATGAGCCACTTTCCGATCTGCGGACCGAGTCGTGGAACCAGAATTCAACATCAAAATTTCTTTGGATCAAGCACTCGACAACTTGGCGACTCCAAACATCAGCCGTACCACTCGCCGCGAAGCAATCGGCCACTACGACCTCACCAGCAGGACGTGCGACCTCGCCAAAGAATTCTGAGATTACTACATCAATGATGGAGTCGAACTATTCTCGAGTAACTTCTCTCGCAAGAAGCACCACTCACGCACCCTCTCGACCAAGAATCACGACGTCAACGACCAATCTATGGATCGAAGACGGAAGAAGATAGGAGGCTCGAACACCCTCACACCCCCAAGAACAGCTAGATGGGATCTGCACAATACACTCTTACGAGGAAGATGAAGGTGAACTTAGAGCAACCCATAGTCTCGGAAAGTGTCGGCTTTTAGGCAATCTCTCCAAAGCACACCAGGAAGATGTGCATCACAGAGCAGAGCGCACCCAAGAATCAGCATCGCTGATGTCATGAGAGTTTACTTCTCGCCCCTCGTTGGTTACCCAAAGTGGAAGGTGAGATGTAGCGTAGCAGCAAATTTCCCTTAGCGAAGATGCTAAGGTTGAGTATCGAACCAGTAGGACTCCAAGGTTGACAAGTAGGTGGCAACGTGAACAATGGCGCCTTTCACAACCGAGGTTGCTTACTTTACCTGGACCTGCACACACAACAGATAGCTTTGCTCCCAACGAGTACAAAGGAGTTGTCAATTCCTCCGGCCTTGTTGTTTACAAAGGATAAAAACGCACGGGATAATAATGATAGTGATAGCAATGGAAAAGTAAATAAAGAAGTAAATTGATAGCGGGTGTAAACAGTATTGTAAATATGGACCGGGGTCCCATGATGTTCACTAGTGATGTCTCTCTCCCAAAAGACGATAAAATAGCCATGCGAGGTAACAAATTATAGCTGGGCAATTGACAGGATTATGTGCGCAAACCAATGCTAACTATGCTATAAAGA
Organism: Bromus sterilis; assembly: GCA_950022295.1. NCBI lineage: Eukaryota > Viridiplantae > Streptophyta > Magnoliopsida > Poales > Poaceae > Bromus > Bromus sterilis. The sequence goes on from OX465599.1 coordinate 120,095,185, forward strand.
AAGGAAGAGGCTCAAAAGCTTGGGCGGTACGCCAAATCAAGTAGACCGAAATCCAACTGCATCTACCTACTAATCATCCACCTTGAGATATCTATCCAGAACATCTCGCTAGTATTAAGTTGTGAATCCCACCCAAAGTGTAAACTCAAAGCAACGGACAACTGCATTAAAGAAGTTTGCGTAAAGTAAATAATCCTTGCACCTCGCAAGTACAAGCACCGTTGTTTTCTCCCTTGTGGCAACAGCACATCCCCTAGACTCATGTTTCTGTCACTCAAGTTAGTCATAGGGGGGCATGAACCCACAATCATGCATAACGCTCCCTCTTGGAGTCACTACCTACTACTTGGCCAAAGCAATAAACAGCAACGGAGAACATGCAAGAATTACTCTAGAACATAAATATAAAAGAGGAGAGTCAAATATATTACTCAAACACAATCTGAACATAGTCTCAGAATCCATTAGATCCCAGCAAACTCAGCATAGCAACAGCAGAAAGATTACATATGTGCCTCGATCATGTAGGGAAGCTCACGAGGTCTAATCCAAGAAGAACAAAGAGGGGAGGAGAACAACACATAGCTACTGATCATAGACCCATGGTCCAAGGTGGACTACTCACGGTTCATCGGGGAAGCGTCCATGGTGGTGGAGAAGCTCCCGGAGGTGGTTCCTCCCTCTGGCAGGGTGCCGGGAAGAGGTCTCCTGGTGCTGCCGATCTTGGAAGAGCGGCGGCGACGGAACAGAGGAGAGATCGCGAAAAAGGGTTCCCGTCACGGGGGTTTCACGTCACAGGGAATATTTTGGCGAAGGGGGGCAGCCAGGGGGCCACTAGGGATCCAGGCGGCCCCCTGGCACGGCCCCACCCTAGGGCGCTTCGGGAGGGCTCCTGGGGCCCTCGTGGGTCCCCTGTGCCCCTCCCCCCCCCCCCTCGGTGATTCCCGAAGCTTCTGTGTCGCTGATTTTTTATTGGATTTTTCCCGAATTTTTGGAGCACTTTTAATATGGGGGAAACCTGAAATAGAAAAACAGCAGAATACAGGAACTGGCACTGGGGTGCACTGAGTTAATAGGTTGGTCCAAATATGATCAAAAGTGTATGGAATTCATCAATATCATAGCAATATCACACAAAAGAGGCATGGAGCAAGCAGAAATTATAGATACGTTTTGGACATATCAACATCCCCACGCTTAATTCCTGCTCGTCCTCGAGCAGGTAAATGATAAAAAGCATAATATGTCGGGACCCTGGGTTAGCGTATGCAAGTCCAATTAAGGCATAGTCATATGGAGAGCCGAGAACCGTACCCACTTGTCTAAGCAGACAAGGCCAAGCACAGAACGTTCTCGGAAAGCATCGTACGTGAGGGGCATCCCATCCAGGCCGGATGATCAACTGAGATGGGTCCTCATCGTCCGCACACAAGTCTAATGATATGGGTGGTGAACTCCCATATTCAAAGACAAGTCGCCTCAACCATACTATCGACTATCTCAAAACTCTTACATAGACTTACTCCAGCCCGATCACTTAGTCGGGGTCTAGGGCGGGCTCGATCATACCACAAAGTGTGCACGAGACGGAGTCTCGAGCAATCGCATCGCGATGCCCCAAGCTACGCACATCTAAGGGCCACTTGGTGTATGAAAGACCGCCAGCCAGAACACAACTAAGGTCTCGAAAACCCATACAAAGACATGCATGTTATAAACATACACGCAGCACACATGCCTTGTATGAACAGTAGGTACCATTGCAATTCTCTACAAAGTGTACATTTTATTTATAACTCTTATAGAGTACACACAGAGATCACATACATGTGATCCAACATTACAACACAGGCGGAAGAAAATTATGTCTGAGTACAGACAAGTTTAACAAATGGCTTACGAAGCCTTATTTAAACACAAAGCCCTCCAAGAGGGAACCAGTCGTCTGACTGGGACTAGACTAGTTGGTCTTGAGTCGTCCAGCTCGATGAAGAAGCCACCTTCGGGGTCAGTGGCATCATCTAAAACATAGATTAAGCAAACGTGAGTACAAAGTTGTACTCAGCAAGACTTATATAGGAGCTATACTACTCATGCACATGTATCAAGGTAAAGGGAGGTGGGGTTCACTTGCAGAAATGCCAGCTTTAACTTGGCTAATCCTGAACTACGAGTACCAGACTTTGAGGTAAGAAGCGTACACGAGTCCACTACTTTCTCCATCCAATACACCACTATGGTGCCTTCCTCGACTTCCCCACGAGGAAGCACGCCATAGCACTCACACTTATCTTGGTGTGTTTTAGAAGTATCCAGTTCAAGTTTTCTAATAATCAAGCTAAGCTTTCCAAGCAGTCCATAACCGCGGACGCGGCTATTCGAATAGTTTTGTTAACCTTGCAAGGGTGTACCGCTACACACACATGATCATCATTTACCGCCTTTGTACTCGACACCGTTCAAGAGGTATCGGCGAGGATGCTCACCACAACTGTTACCTCATAGCCGATCTAGTCCGAGAAAGCCGCCTACTTGGGTTGGTTACCACAATCGTGAACCCGGCCGGTTTACCGAAGTGGACCCAAGTGATGTGTGCGTGGTGCATAAGCCGGTCTCGGATGAGCCGTTCTCTCACTTAGCATCCAGGCCACAGACCTACCAGAACTCCGAACTATTGCGACATCTGGACATCGAAAGGGATGAGTTAGTAAGTTGAGAGGGGTCAGTGAGCCCAATGTGTGGTTGTACTCTTCATCTTGGATCACCACACAAGAACTCGTACTAGGGCGATGTTCAACGAGACAACCCACTGTGTACTCCTACACAGCCTCTCATCGTTCACCTTGTATTAGGGTCGATTCACCAACACTTTTCTACCATCATCAACATGTTCATTCCCATCCCGACTCACATCACAGTAACAATATGGTATCATACTAAGCATGCAATCAGCAGTAACATTGCAGGGGTTACATGATATCAAACAACTCCTACATTTGCTAGGATTGTGGTTTGCTTACTACTGTGACAAAAAGATAGGTCATGCAAAGGAATGGGTTCATCTATGCGGTAGAAACGAATCATGGTGATCATCCTAAACAATGCATAAGCGAGACATGAGAGGGAAGTGGGATTTTATCGACATGATCAAAGGGGGTTTGCTTGCCTTGCTGACGAGGTTCGGGTTCGGGGTCTTCAACGTAGGGGGTGACCTCGGGTTCCGGCTCCACGTCTATCAGCAACATGACAATCATAGGATCAACATAATGTACAATGCACAATTACATGAATAAGATTGAAAGGGTGATGTTCATGGTACTGATGTGTTGAGCATTCCATTTAAATGGAGTATATTGCAAATTGAATTGCAAATTCAAACTCCACATTTGAATTCAAATTAACCAAGTTGTATATGACATGGTTTGATCATTTTGAATTATCTTCAATTGTATAAGATATGCCTCTCACGTGTGATTGAAATGTAGCATGTTGCCATGGTTCAAGTTGCAAAATATTTGATTTGAATTTGATTTAATTCCATTTAAATCAAATAGCAAATGCTACTGATCACATTTTAAATTCAACTCAAACAGAGTTGAAAGTTGCATATTTGGAAAGATAATTTTCTCCTGATCATTTTTCATATATTATTTGTCCAATTTGGGGTTAATATGAATTTTCTATGAATTTCCAAAGTTTGGGGTATTCTCTGGAATTTCTGGAATTCTTTTAAATCAAATAATCTCTGGAAATTCATTTAATTTGATTTATTGCGCAATTGCTGACGTCAGGGGGGGGGCTGACATGTGGGGTCACCTTGTCGGTGACTGGTTTAATTAACCCGTGGGTTAAATTAATCCAGTGGCTTAATTAAGCCACTGGGCCCACTGGTCAGTGACCCAGGGGTCACTAACTGGGTGATTAACAGGGGAAGTTAGAGCTGACACGCCGGCGGCTAAACGCCGGTGACTGGACCGCGGCGGCTCTGCACGGGGAGGACGAATCCGGCCACGGAAGGGGAAACGGAGGGCACCGGCTTGCTCCTGGAGGTCGTCCGCGTCTTCTAGAGGCAGCAGGGGGTCGCGGGGTGGTCGGGAGCGACGACGGCGACGTCCTTGGCGGCGACAGAACCACGGCGAGGTCGTAGTCGACGTTGTAGTGCAAGACTTGAGGCGATTCGGGGCGCGTTCGAACGCTGGCATGTTCAGGAGCCAAACGCACGCACTGGGGGTTCACGATGAGCACTGGAGCGAGGAGGACGACGACCATGGCGGCGAACTTCCTCTGCTCTCATGGCGAAATCGTCTAGGGGGGATTGAGAGGCCGCAAGATTAGGGGTTCTGCTCACCAGGAGGTGGTGAACGCAACGGCGCAGGCGGTGGAGACGGAGAGGCTTCAACGACGACGAATTCGCCAGAGTTGGCTTGCGGGTCCGGCGGCAACGTGGAGAAGATTCCGGCGGCTACAGAGCGTCCAAGCTCGATTCCTTCTGCACGGAGTCGAAGTCGAGGATGGCGAGGTGGATGGACAGCACGGTGCAGCTCGTGGACGTCGTTGGTCACGCGGGCTTCAAGCTATGGCTACGGCGGCGTCGTGTTCTCCTCGGGGCTCAGCGAGAGAGAGGAGGATAGGCACTGGGGAGGGGGGGAATGGACTGCGGAGGCTGCGGGGAGTCTCCAGACGCGAGAAGAGGCCACGGGGAGGCCTGGAAGCTCTCGGCGGCGACGTGGCGTCCACGGCTGGCTCGGTGGCATTCCACCGAGCAGCTTGGAGGCGCGGGAGGGGGAAGAAGACGCCGCTGCCCCTGTGGGCCGGCTGGGCTGGGGTGGGCCGGCTTCGCCTGGGCGCCAGGTAAGGATTTTTCTTTCTTTTCTATTTTTCTTTTCTGCTATTTGTTCTGTTTAGCCAATTAAAATAGCTAAACATTTTTTTAAATGCTGAAAATTTTTATGTGGCCTCATAATAATAAAGACTAACCACTTATAAAATTTCAACATTTTTAAAATTCAATTAATTTGAATTTTAAATCAAATAGGGGTATTTCTTTAATTCCAAGGCACTGTTTGATTATTTGAAAAATCTATGAGCATGGGATGGGTCCCACATCACTTGATATGTGATCACACTCATTTATAAGACTTTTCAAAAATCTAACATGAATTTTTGGAGAAGATTTTTATCTGGCCTTTTGAAATAATTCATCTGGGGGGGTTTCCTTCTCCCATTTTGATTTTGAAGTTGAATTTCCTTTGAATTCTTTCATGAATGTAAAGTGAAAAATACACTAGCACATTACCTAACAGAGGGTTCTGACAACTCACCCCCACTCAAGAGAATCTCGTCCCAAGATTCAGAAGTCGGCGGGAGGAAGGAGGGGTACTCGGCACTGAGACGGTCTTCTGTTTCCCACGTAGCTTCTCTTTCAGAGTGGTGTGACCATTGCACTTTCAGAAACCTAATCTTCTGACGACGAGTGACACGCTCTGCAGAATCAAGAATACGAACGGGTTATTCTCGATAAGAAAGGTCATCTTGGAGATCAAGCGTTTCATGGTCGACTTCGCGGATGGGGTCCTTGAAGCAACGCCTGAGTTGGGACACATGGAATACATCATGTACTCGGGAGAGGTGCGGAGGTAGTTCAAGTTGGTAGGCAACTTCTCCACGTTTAGCAATAATGCGGAAAGGTCCGATGTAACGTGGGGCCAACTTGCCTTTGATACCGAAACGTTGGGTTCCCTTCAGAGGAGTAACCCGAAGGTAAGCCTTCTCATCCAGATTGTAGCTCTCTTGCCTATGATGAAGATCATAGTAGCTTTTCTGACGAGACTGGGCTGCTTTCAATTGATCACGAACAATGCGAACTTGCTCTTATGCTTCCTTGATCATATCCGGTCCAAAGAATTGTCTTTCACCGGTTTCTGACCAGTTTAAAGGTGTTCGACATCGTCGTCCATATAGGAGTTCAAAAGGAGCCATGTTCAGACTAGATTGAAAACTATTGTTATAAGCAAATTCGGCAAATGGAAGAGACTTCTCCCAATTCTTTCCGAATGAGATAACACAAGCTCTGAGCATGTCTTCAAGAATTTGGTTAACCCTTTCGACTTGACCGCTAGACTGAGGATGGAAAGCTGTACTAAAGGAGAGATGAGTTCCCATAGCATTCTGAAAGCTTCCCCAAAATCTAGAGGTAAAAAGGCTACCACGATCAGAATTGATTTCCAAAGGAACACCATGAAGGGATAACATTCTAGAGATGTACAAGTCCGCTAACTGGCTAGCAGTTATAGACTCGCGAACCGGAAGGAAGTGAGCAACTTTGGAAAGCCTATCTATGACAACGAAGATGGCATTGTTTCCTTTCTGGGTTTTTGGAAATCCGGTGATGAAGTCCATACCGACTTTGTCCCACTTCCACTCGCGAATAGATAAAGGTTGAAGTGTACCAGCAGGTCTTTGATGTTCTGCCTTAATGCGACGACAAACATCACATTCGGCAACAAATTGAGCAATGTCTCTTTTCATCCTAGTCCACCAAAATCTCTGGCGTAGATCTCGGTACATTTTTGTGCTACCGGGATGAATCGAGAGGGGTGTGTCATGGGCTTCCTTGAGGATGAGTTGGCTTAGTTCCCTATTCTTAGGTACTACCAAACGATTTTCAAAGAATACCGTTCCTTTGCTATCTGTGGAGAAACATTTAGCAACTCCGCTAGCAATGTTCTCCTTGATCCGGCGAACACCTCGTGCACGCCTTTGGGCAACTATGATTTGATCCTCAAGAGTTGGTTTCGCCACCAAGTTGAAAAGAGATCCACGAGGAACAATCTCGAGATTAAGCTTTCGAAATTCCTCATGAAGAAGTGGTTGATACTGTTGTAACATGAGGTTGTTACAGTACGACTTACGACTTAGTGCATCAGCCATGACATTGGCTTTGCCTAGGGTGTAAGAAATTACTACGTCGTAATCTTTTATCAACTCAATCCAGCGTCTTTGCCTGAGATTAAGATCTGTCTGGGTGAAAATGTCTTTGAGGCTTTGGTGGTCGGAATAAATCTCGCAACGGTTACCAAGGAGGTAATGTCGCCAAGTTGTTAGGGCATGAACTATGGCAGCGAGTTCAAAGTCATGGGTAGGATAGTTCTCTTCATGTGGCCGCAACTGGCGTGAAGCATAAGCTACCACATGTCGATCTTGTAGAAGTATGCATCCTAACCCTTGCCGTGATGCGTCACAATAGATCTCGAAATCCTTTTTGGTGTCTGCAGGTGCAAGTACGGGTGCAGAAGTCAATCTTCTTTTTAGCTCTTGAAAGCTTTCCTCGCACTTGGGAGTCCATAGGAATTTCTTATCTTTCTTGAGGAGTTCAGTAAGAGGCTTTGCAACTTTAGAAAAGTTCTCGACGAAGCGGCGACAATAGCTTGCTAAGCCAAGAAAACTCCTAACTTGCTTAACCGATTCAGGTGGAGTCCAGTCAAGGACGGCCTGAACTATCTCGGGATTCACAGCAATGCCTTTTGCAGAAATCACGTGGCCTAAGTAGGTCACTTCTGGTAGCCAAAATTCACACTTGGAGAATTTAGCATACAGGCGATGCTCTCTAAGTTTCATCAATACCAGCCTTAGGTGTTCGGCATGTTCTTCTTCGTTCTTCGAGTATATAAGGATGTCATCGAGGTAAACCACGACGAACTGGTCCAAATACTCCATGAAGATTGAGTTCATCATGCGTGAGAAAGTGGCGGGGGCATTGGTTAAACCAAAGGACATGACGGTGTACTCGTAAAGACCATAACGAGTAGTAAAAGCCGTTTTGGGAATGTCCTCGTTTCGGATTTTGATTTGATGATAACCTAATCTCAAATCCATCTTGGAGAAGACGGAGGATCCTGCAAGTTGATCATAAAGATCATTGATCCTGGGCAATGGGTACTTGTTCTTTATCGTCGCTAAATTTAGCGGGCGATAGTCTACGCACATCCTTTCTGTTCCATCTTTCTTCGTTACGAACAGAACGGGGCAACCCCATGGCGATGAGCTAGGGCGGATGAAGCCTTTCTCCAACAAAGCTTCCAGTTGGGTTTTAAGCTCAGCTAACTCACGTGGGGCCATTTTGTATGGGCGTCTAGAAATAGGTGCGGTTCTTGGGGCAAGATCCACTATAAACTCTACACATCTGTCGGGTGGCATGCCCGGCAGCTCTTCAGGAAAGACATCCGGGAAGTCACGAACCACCGGAATATCTTCAAGTTCGGGAAGGGGAAGTACATTCAAGGAATGCACTTGGGTTCTTGTTCTGGGTGAGGTATAGTTGACGGTTTTGCCTGAAGGGTGGGTGAGTTTCACGGATTTGCCTTTGCAATCCAGGTAGGCATTCTGCTTTGATAGCCAATCCATGCCAAGGATGACATCAATATCTGAAGACTTGAGGGCTATGAGTGAAGCAAGGAATACTAAACCCTCAATTGCAATTTGATTACCATGGCTCACTCTATTAGTTTGCCATCTTGACCCTGGAGTTTGAATAATCATTGGGGTGGACAATTCAACAAAGGGTAACTCATGACGAAGTGCATAACTTTCCGACATGAATGAATGAGATGCTCCTGGGTCGAAAAGAACGGAAGTAGGAACATAATTGACTGGGAGCGTACCAAGAATGACATCAGTGGTGTCGTCAGTCTCTTCGGCGGCGATCTGGTTCACACGTCCACGAGTGGTGGGAGGAGCGGGTTTGGCGGTGTAGACCTTCTGGGGTGGCTTGCCACGACCATTGTTGATGTTGCCTCCGGCACGTGGTGGAGCATTCTGATGCTGGATCTGGTTCTGGGGACACTCACGAGAGTAGTGGCCTGCCTGACCACACTTGTAACAGGCTCCGAAGACAGTGCGTGGAGCTGGGTTGTTTGGTGGAGCTGGGTGGAACTGGGTTGGTGGACGAGGCGCCACATAGGATGGCCTCCGGGGGTTGTTCTGACGGAACATGTTGTTGGGGATCCAGATCTTGCGCTTCTGGGAGCCAGAACTGGATGAACCGTCATCTCTAGGGTGTTTGCGGAAGTCGGTGGGGGTGTTCATGTCCTCTGCTTTGATGGCCTTGTTGACAAGGACCTGGAAGGTGGCAAAGTCATAAAGGTTGAGTTCATGACGAAGTCCAGTGTTGAGGCCACGACGGAACCTCTCTTGTTTCTTGAATTCGGTGGAGACTTCTTCGGTAGCATAACGAGCCAGTCGGTTGAACTCACGACTAAACTCATCAACGGTCCTTCTGCCTTCAGTGAGGTTGCAGAACTCCTCACGCTTGCGGTCCATAAGACCCTTGGGGATGTGGTGCTCGCGGAAGGACGTGCAGAATTCCTCCCAAGATGCAGGCGGTCCAACGGGACGCATATTCAGAAAGTTCTCCCACCAAGAGCTAGCTGCACCTTCAAGGTGATAGGTGGCATAGCTGACCTTGTCACCAATTGCAACACGCCCTGCTTGGAGCTTCCTCTCGATGCTGCGAAGCCAGTCATCGGCGTCAAGGGGCTCGGTGGAGTAACTGAAAACCGGGGGATGAAGTCGGATGAAGTCGTTCAGGGACACCAGCTCATTGCGCTGCTGAGTGGTGTTGCGTGCGATGATTTCCAGCAGGTGGTGAGAGTCACGACGGTTCCTCTCGACCTCCATCAGAACTTGTGCCATCGTGGGTGGGGGTGGAAGGTTGCCTTCCTCCTGGTCATTCCCACGACCTTGGTTACGACCAACCTGGCCACGGGTTCCTTGAGACATCCTGAAGGTGAAAACCAAAGTCAAACAGAGTTGATTTGAAGAGTCTAATCAAGGTATTGAAGTACTGGAAGGATTACAGAGCAAAGGAAGTAATCATCTTGACAACATGGTGATAAAGCATACAAGCCATATATTCACAAGCTGTCATACAAACCATACATCGTTTTAGTACAAGCACCGAGCTAATACAAACGTGATGAAGATGATACATCCTTCAGAGGCACCCTGACTTCCTATACATTATTTATCTAAGCCTCTGGAACTTAGACACCTTGTGTACAATACACTAAGATACTACTACATCAACACTAAGTAAGACCACAGGCGGTCTCACTCATCTCCATCTCCATAGTAGTCCTCATAAAAGTTACCCGCGTATCCCGGTAGCTGGAGGTGACCATCGGAAAACACGGAGGCCTGTGGACCCTGATATCCATTTGGGCAAGGATGGGGCCTAGGTCCAGCGTAGGGTGGAAGCAAAGGACCACGGGGTGGAAAAATGCCTCCAATCTCGGGCCAAGCAATTCAAGAAGGCATCTGAGTCCTCACTGGGTAGATAGCATCATGCTCAACTGATCCCACGCTCACAAAGGGTGCCAAAATTGTCAGTGCTCGATACAGACGAACACGGGTGGCGTGGAGCTCGAAACGGAGAGCGCGTGCATCACGATCTCTCTCACTAGCAAACCTAGCAGTCATCTGAAGGGCGGGATCCTCTGCAGAGTGATCTGAGTAGAGTCCGGTGTAATACCCCTCTTCTCCTGGAAGTGCAGCAGGGATATAGCGGAAAGAAGTCTCTCTCAGCAAAGTGTGCTCCTCTCTCAGCAGTGTCATACATGAGTATGCAGCATCCTTCACAGCCATGTTCTCGGTAACGCCAATGCCATGTCCAAAGTGGATAGGCTGAGTGACTCCAACGTGGTGCGGATAGATCCGGACAATGCAGTGGAACTGCGTCTGGTTGAAGTCGTGGAACTGCTCCTCGACGGTGTACTCAGGGTACCATCGATATCCTACATAGGACATCATCTCGATCAACGTGGCGGGATGGCCACGCACACCGAGGCACCTGGTCAAACGAACAATCTGCCGAGGGGGAAGATCTGCCATATGAAATAGAAAGGAGTTTGCAAATGCATCAGATTATGAGATAAACCTGGAATGACTCGGACAGCATAACGGCTGTAATTGCAAGAAAAAGACAATTTCTTACAACATGGAAACAACACTTACATACGATGTAACAAAACAGGGAGCATAACCACTCTAACAATTCGATCACAACTTTACTACGGCTATGAGGAAGCAAACAACGAGATGTTCTAATCAGACAGAGGAGAGCCTAGTCCTATCTTCCCGTAGAATGAGATGAGGGTGACTCAGAACTCAGAACGAAGGGGGTAAGGAGAAAAAAGAAGCCTTACGTTGTTCCCTTATATACCCAGAGTAACTATATAATTATGGAAGGCTAGACTCAACTTCGGCCAAGGCTACTAGCCCTACAGTCAGTCCTGCTCTGATACCAAGTCTGTCGGGACCCGGGGTTAGCGTATGCAAGTCCAATTAAGGCATAGTCATATGGAGAGCCGAGAACCGTACCCACTTGTCTAAGCAGACAAGGCCAAGCACAGAACGTTCTCGGAAAGCATCGTACGTGAGGGGCATCCCATCCAGGCCGGATGATCAACTGAGATGGGTCCTCATCGTCCGCACACAAGTCTAATGATATGGGTGGTGAACTCCCATATTCAAAGACAAGTCGCCTCAACCATACTATCGACTATCTCAAAACTCTTACATAGACTTACTCCAGCCCGATCACTTAGTCGGGGTCTAGGGCGGGCTCGATCATACCACAAAGTGTGCACGAGACGGAGTCTCGAGCAATCGCATCGCGATGCCCCAAGCTACGCACATCTAAGGGCCACTTGGTGTATGAAAGACCGCCAGCCAGAACACAACTAAGGTCTCGAAAACCCATACAAAGACATGCATGTTATAAACATACACGCAGCACACATGCCTTGTATGAACAGTAGGTACCATTGCAATTCTCTACAAAGTGTACATTTTATTTATAACTCTTATAGAGTACACACAGAGATCACATACATGTGATCCAACATTACAACACAGGCGGAAGAAAATTATGTCTGAGTACAGACAAGTTTAACAAATGGCTTAAGAAGCCTTATTTAAACACAAAGCCCTCCACGAGGGAACCAGTCGTCTGACTGGGACTAGACTAGTTGGTCTTCAGTCGTCCAGCTCGATGAAGAAGCCACCTTCGGGGTCAGTGGCATCATCTAAAACATAGATTAAGCAAACGTGAGTACAAAGTTGTACTCAGCAAGACTTATATAGGAGCTATACTACTCATGCACATGTATCAAGGTAAAGGGAGGTGGGGTTCACTTGCAGAAATGCCAGCTTTGACTTGGCTAATCCTGAACTACGAGTACCAGACTTTAAGGTAAGAAGCGTACACGAGTCCACTACTTTCTCCAACCAATACACCACTTTGGTGCCTTCCTCAACTTCCCCACGAGGAAGCACGCCATAGCACTCACACTTATCTTGGTGTGTTTTAGAAGTATCCAGTTCAAGTTTTCTAATAATCAAGCTAAGCTTTCCAAGCAGTCCATAACCGCGGACGCGGCTATTCGAATAGTTTTGTTAACCTTGCAAGGGTGTACCGCTACACACACATGATCATCATTTACCGCCTTTGTACTCGACACCGTTCAAGAGGTGTCGGCGAGGATGCTCACCACAACTGTTACCTCATAGCCGATCTAGTCCGAGAAAGCCGCCTACTTGGGTTGGTTACCACAATCGTGAACTCGGCCGGTTTACCGAAGTGGACCCAAGTGATGTGTGCGTGGTGCATAAGCCGGTCTCGGATGAGCCGTTCTCTCACTTAGCATCCAGGCCACAGACCTACCAGAACTCTGAACTATTGCGACATCTGGACATCGAAAGGGATGAGTTAGTAAGTTGAGAGGGGTCAGTGAGCCCAATGTGTGGTTGTACTCTTCATCTTGGATCACCACACAAGAACTCGTACTAGGGCGGTGTTCAACGAGACAACCCACTGTGTACTCCTACATAGCCTCTCATCGCTCACCTTGTATTAGGGTCGATTCACCAACACTTTTCTACCATCATCAACATGGTCATTCCCATCCCGACTCACATCACAGTAACAACATGGTATCATACTAAGCATGCAATCAGAAGTAACATTGCAGGGGTTACATGATATCAAACAACTCCTACATTTGCTAGGATTGTGGTTTGCTTACTACTGTGACAAAAAGATAGGTCATGCAAAGGAATGTGTTCATCTATGCGGTAGAAACGAATCATGGTGATCATCCTAAACAATGCATAAGCGAGACATGAGAGGGAAGTGGGATTTTATCGACATGATCAAAGGGGGTTTGCTTGCCTTGCTGACGAGGTTCGGGTTCGGGGTCTTCAACGTAGGGGGTGACCTCGGGTTCCGGCTCCACGTCTATCAGCAACATGACAATCATAGGATCAACATAATGTACAATGCACAATCACATGAATAAGATTGAAAGGGTGATGTTCATGGTACTGATGTGTTGAGCATTCCATTTAAATGGAGTATATTGCAAATTGAATTGCAAATTCAAACTCCACATTTGAATTCAAATTAACCAAGTTGTATATGACATGGTTTGATCATTTTGAATTATCTTCAATTGTATAAGATATGCCTCTGATGTGTGATTGAAATGTAGCATGTTGCCATGGTTCAAGTTGCAAAATATTTGATTTGAATTTGATTTAATTCCATTTAAATCAAATATAAAATGCTACTGATCACATTTTAAATTCAACTCAAACAGAGTTGAAAGTTGCATATTTGGAAAGATAATTTTCTCCTGATCATTTTTCATATATTATTTGTCCAATTTGGAGTTAATATGAATTTTCTATGAATTTCCAAAGTTTGGGGTATTTTCTAGAATTTCTGGAATTCTTTTAAATCAAATAATCTCTGGAAATTCATTTAATTTGATTTATTGCGCAATTGCTGACGTCAGGGGGGGGCTGACATGTGGGGTCACCTTGTCAGTGACTGGTTTAATTAACCCGTGGGTTAAATTAATCCAGTGGCTTAATTAAGCCACTGGGCCCACTGGTCAGTGACCCAGGGGTCACTAACTGGGTGATTAACAGGGGGGGTTAGAGCTGACACGCCGGCGGCTAAACGCTGGCGACTGGACCGCGGCGGCGCTGCACAGGGAGGACGAATCCGGCCACGGGAGGGGAAACGGAGGGCACCGGCTTGCTCCTGGAGGTCGTCCGCGTCTTCTGGAGGCAACAGGGGGTCGTGGGGTGGTCGGGAGCGACGACGGCGACGTCCTTGGCGGCGACAAAACCACGGCGAGGTCGTAGTCGACGTTGTAGTGCAAGACTTGAGGCGATTCGGGGCGCGTTCGAACGCTGGCATGTTCAGGAGCCAAACGCACGCACTGGGGGTTCACGATGAGCACTGGAGCGAGGAGGACGACGACCATGGCGGCGACCTTCCTCTGCTCTCATGGCGAAATCGTCTAGGGGGGGATTGAGGGGCCGCAAGATTAGGGGTTCTGCTCACCAGGAGGTGGTGAACGCAACGGCGCAGGCGGTGGAGACGGAGAGGCTTCAACGACGACGAATTCGCCGGAGTTGGCTTGCGGGTCCGGCGGCAACGTGGAGAAGATTCCGGTGGCTACAGAGCGTCCGAGCTCGATTCCTTCTGCACGGAGTCGAAGTCGAGGATGGCGAGGAGGATGGACAGCACGGCGCAGCTCGGGGACGTCGTTGGTCACGCGGGCTTCAAGCTATGGTGACGGCGGCGTCCTGTTCTCCTCGGGGCTCAGCGATAGAGAGGAGGATAGGCACTAGGGAGGGGGGGAATGGACTGCGGAGGCTGCGGGGAGTCTCCAGACGCGAGAAGAGGCCACGGGGAGGCCTGGAAGCTCTCGGCGGCGACGTAGCGTCCACGGCTGGCTCGGTGGCATTCCACCGAGAAGCTTGGAGGCGCGGGAGGGGGAAGAAGACGCCGCTGCCCCTGTGGGCCGGCTGGGCTGGGGTGGGCCGGCTTCGCCTGGGCGCCAGGTAAGGATTTTTCTTTCTTTTCTGTTTTTCTTTTCTGCTATTTGTTCTGTTTAGCCAATTAAAATAGCTAAACATTTTTTTAAATGCTGAAATTTTTTATGTGGCCTCATAATAAAAAAGACTAACCACTTATAAAATTTCAACATTTTTAAAATTCAATTAATTTGAATCTTAAATCAAATAGGGGTATTTCTTTAATTCCAAGGCACTGTTTGATTATTTGAAAAATCTATGAGCATGGGATGGGTCCCACATCACTTGATATGTGATCACACTCATTTATAAGACTTTTCAAAAATCTAACATGAATTTTTGGAGAAGATTTTTATCTGGCCTTTTGAAATAATTCATCTGGGGGGGTTTCCTTCTCCCATTTTGATTTTGAAGTTGAATTTCCTTTGAATTCTTTCATGAATGCAAAGTGAAAAAGACCCTAGCACATTACCTAACAGAGGGTTCTGACATAATATCTGTGGTGACATGCTACCAATTATATAAGAACTTTTAAGTAAAGAAATCAAGGCATGTAATTCAATTCAAGTCATAACAGGCAAGAGTTTATATTTAGCATTGAAACAAGCAACATAAGAACATAAAGGTACAAGAGCTCTCGCTGTCCGTGACTCGATTGTCTCCAAATGGTGTTTGCGTGCAAGAAAGGGGATAGGGATATACGAGAGAAAAGTATTTTTGTGTTGACAACTCAATCTACTGAAGTTTCACACTTGGTCTTCTTTGGAATCTTATCTTGACTCATCCCCAGACCAATAGCCAGGTACAAGTCAAAATGATCCACTCCTTTTCGACATTTTGAGCACTCATTCAATGGATGAGCGTAAGCAAGAAAGTTGACACTTAGGATGGCAAAGAGAGAATATGGTGGAGGAGGAAGACAAAAAGGGTGTGAAAGGCTCACATCAATGAGGACAATCATAGGCGAGAGAAAGCCAAATGATAGATATGATGTGAGGAGTAGGGATTGCCATGCAGCGGATGCACATGTGAGCTAAAGTAAGCTCTCCAATGGAACTAGTGGGGGTGCATCCAACTTGCTTGCTCAAGAAGACCTATAGCTCATTTGAGGAGGCTCATCATTGGAATATACAAGCCAAGTTATATAGTGTGAAGGTCCCTGTAACATCCAAAAATTCTCCGAATTTTGCAATGTTAATAAAATTAAATAGATAATGATTGTATGATTGATGTGTTTGATTTTCTCTGGGATTTAAAACTTTTGGAGTTTATTGAATATTAAAAAGAGAGGGAACAAAAGGACATTCCCTAATATTCATACTTGGTGTTTTTGGAATTTATTATTTAAAACAAAACCAACAAAACGAAATGAGAGAAGGTAATATGACTCCTTCAACATATTAAAAGGTTGGGAAAGGTTTTAAATCATTATTGGAATTCTTTTGATTATTAAAAATATTATTCAACTAAAGTAAATTCATTTGAGAGGATATAAAATGACTTATCCCCTTTTTAATAATGTTGGAGAATATTTAGAATATTACTTTAAAGTTTTTAAAATTTATTTTGAGTATTATAAATAACGCTAAAATTAATTTAGAGATTTTATAATGCTAAGAGAGTTTTTAGTTAATTAAAATGATTTATGAAATATTTTAAAAGAGTTGAAAAAGTTTTCCAATGGAATATTTTTATGTTACCAAATTATTTATTGATGAAACAATTTTAAAATTTATATTTTATTATTTAGAAATGGTTTGTCAATGCTTTTGACCAAATAAAAATATTTAAATAATTTTTTGGATTTTATTTGGTTTGTGAAATGTATTTTATATTTAAATAAAGTATTTAGAAAATGTTTTATTTTTATTTTTTCCTTTTTGGAAAATATTTTCATTTCATAATTTTCTTTGTATTATTTGATGAATTTAGATTTTTATTTCATAATTTTCAGAGTTACGGTTAATTTTATTTAATTGTTTGAACTCTCGGTTTTTAATTAAAAAGGAAAAAGACTACAGCCGGCCCATTATGTTTTCCGCCCACGAGTGAGTTTGAGCCCGAGTAGGATCCGAACTATTTTTTTTTCTTTTCTTTTTTTTTCTCTAGCTATATAAGTTTTTCAGAAAATTGCTTTTATCCTATTTTTTCCAAAAAAAAACCCTAGCGGACCCCGCCCGACCCCGCCGCCACGTCACGCCGCCGCCGGAGCTCCATCTCGCCGCCGCTTCACTAGACGCCGGAGCCGCCGCGCCGGCCAGCCCGCGCGCGTCGCACCGCATCCTGGCCGCCCCGCCGCACCGCCCGCCTCCCGCTGGCCAGCCGCACCGCGCCGGCCTCGCGCCGCCGGCCGCCTCCCGGGCCGGCCATGCCGCACGGCTGCGCCGCCCGCGCCGCCTGGGGCCGCCGTCGCCCACCGCGTGCTGCTCGCCGGAGCAGCCGAACCGGCCGACCCCGCGCCACCCCACCACCCCTGCCGCGCCTCCCCACGATGCCCTCGCCGGAAGCCGCCCCGCAGCTCGCCGGATTTCGAGTTCGCCGGAGTTGACCGGCCAGATCTGGTCCCAGGGACCTGATCGCGTTTTCGGGAAGAATTTTATTTGCGGATGGGTCCTTTTTGCAGAAGAGACCCCGTTCTCGCGCCCGCGATATCTCCCCAACCGTAAGTCGGATCGAGGTGAAACTTTTTCCTACGCACTCTTATTGTTCTGTACTTTAGCATGGTATCAATTTTTGCACACTTTGCACACTTTTGAATTTGATTTTATTTCAAATGCAAATTCAAATTCCGGAGGCCATATCTCGTAAACCGTTGATCCAAATCGAGTGATTCTTTTTGCGTTGGATCACTCGTTCCATGTACCTTACGTTTATATCGTGTGTACACAAAATTCACATGTTTATTGATCTGTTTAATTTCAAATTCAATTCAATTTTGCAATTGCTATGACATGCGTTGTAGTATTCCATTTCACGTGATTCTTTTTGCATATTGAATCATATGAGACATCCTATCGGCAATATCCACACACCATTCATATTTCGATGATCTTTACCTTAATTTCATGATGCCTTGATCATAATCTTGTATCGACAATTCTTTGTGCGTTGACTCTCTCGAGTTCACGTTCCACTGATCACCTTCGCGCACATCGACACCTTTGCACTTCAAAAACTTTTTGTTTTGTTGCTAAAACCTTTTTGTTTGTTTGTTGATCTTTTGTTTGCCTCGTGATGTGACTGCTTATTCGAGAACCATCGTTGCGATAGATTTTCTCGGAGTGTGACGAATAGAGTTGACTGGACGTGAGAACGAAGAACATTCACCGAAGGGAAAAGGCAAGTTGCACTTTGACCATACTCATACCTATATTCTTTATATGCATTATGTTAAGAAATATCACCCTATTGCATGATTGGTAGTTTGTTTTACTGTTGCTGCAAAACCAGTTAGGATAGCCACATGTCTTGACTTGTCTACCGTAGATCAACCTAGCCGTGTTGTTACTTTATTGCTATGCTTTGTAGACGTGGTTTGGGTTGTGTAAATTCATGGAGTGCATGTGAGCTATGTAATAATTTGTGTAGCAACTTTATCATAAATAGAAATCACCTCTGGACGGGCAGGGAGTGCTTCCTAGGGGCTCATGCCTTATCTAAGGGCGAGACCAGGTTGTACCCCTAATGGTTGGTTTGGTGGTTGACAGTACGTCATGGTGCTACCCTCTGAACCTAAGTGGGCGCCGTCTAGGATCAAAAAGATGAGACATACTTGGAGACTAGGAGCTTCCATGTACATCCGCTGGCCATGTGGGCTCTGGATTAGTTGAGTATGATGTAGGAAACCTCTCCCGTGCAAAGCTAGCAGATGTAGATGTGATAGGTGGTACCGGCTTGCCGTTGGGTGTAGGTGACCTCTTTTGAAAGACTTCGTCTCAATCTTAGGGTTGAGTCCAGCGGAGAAAGTGTACTAACCTCTGCAGAGTAAAAACTAATCATGATTAGCTGTGTCCCCGGTTATGGACATCCTTGAGATACTAGACATTACTGTTACTGGAGGATCTTGACATATGAATCACCATAATAATTTGACTGGGCAAGATTTTAATAAAGGGTGTGGATTGAGACTGGTGTGCCCAGTTCAATCTTTAGTAGTAAGTTAAACTAAAATTTTGACTAGTTTAGTTCAGGAGAAAATTGGCTTTCTACAAAAACAAAACCATAATCCTTTCCTTTGACTTATCCTTCATGTAGATATAGGTCTGTTATATACTTTTTCGTGTGACTTGCCGTACAAATCAGATGTACTGACCCGTTGTCAGGCTGTAACCTTCGGTGTTGCAGGATTGTATACGATGAGTAAGTGATGCGATGTAGGGTTACGATGTCTATACTCAACTTGCCGGTGGAGTTGATGGACGCCACGAAGCTCTTTATTGTTTTCCGCTGTATTCGATTTTTCAGCTAGCCTTGAGCTATGCAGGTATGCTATATTGTAATACTGGATCTTCGATGTAATATATATGACATGTGGTTTATTCTTGATATTACATCATGTACAGTGTGTGCTAGCTATTGATCCAGGGACTAGCACAGAATGCACAGAGACTTGAATTCTTAGTGAATCGGGTCGTTACAGATGGTATCAGAGCCCATGTTGACTGTAGGTCGTGACCCTAGGAAATGGATAGAAAAATCCATAGGAACAAAATTATTTTATCACTCCTTGATCACTTACTCTCTTGACTAGTATTTCTCATCTATTATTCATCCTCTAAAACTCATCATCTTGTTTTACTATGAATACCCCTTGAGTTGTTTATACCTCGGAAGACAAGAAATTTGAGAAGAACATCATCAACCTCGTGGATCAATTGGAGTTATGATTACCGGAACTAGAAGGAATAACCTACGGTGATCAATAAGTTTGACACTGCGAGAGGAACCTTTAAGATCAGCTTAGCTGAGAAGGATGAAGTGTAGAATCAGACCACCACCTGTTATGTGAAGATAGATGAACGAATTTTCGCGTAGCATGATGAGATCGTATGTCTTGCACATATGACCTTACTCTAGGTGTTGTTTGTGAGTTTTGACTTTTGTGACTGTATTGTTGTTGTTATGTGTTACTGTTGAACGTAGGTGTTTTTTCCACTTTCTTGTTTGAGTGCATATGTTTGGTGTTATCGTTAGTGGTTGTCTTGTCGGTGTTATAGTTTTGCCCTAACCCTCGTCGTTTGGGCTCAATAGATGGAGTATGTAGTAGGACTCGCCTTTTCTAGGGCGATGTCGAGACTGAAGGTGGAGCAATGGATTCGTAGTATGGAGGAGCACATGAAGATAAAAAAAAGTTGGAAGTGAGGACATGGTCCCCTATGTTGTTAAGTACTTGGTAGAAGAGGCTGCTACTTGGTGGAGAATGCATCAAGCGATTGACGAATCACAAAGGAAGATTACTTGGAAGGAATTTACAAAGATTTTGTTGGGATCCCGCCTCTTCACCCCGATGCAAAGGGCGATAAACCGTAAGAGGCCCCGTGCCTGCAAAATTTGTGGAGAAGTCGGACACTCCTATGAAGGACACCAAGATGGATTTCCCCATTGTGAGGAAATCCACTCGGGTGAAGAATGTCCCACTGCACAAGTCACATATTTTACGTGTGAAGGAAATGATCATTACCCCGCTCAGTTTCATTTTTTCCTCGTGACACAACAAGTGGTTCAACATCAAAAGGAAGGAATGAAGAAATTTATCCAAGAATTGAAGGAAGCACCCGTGAAGAAGAAAAAGAAGGAGATTAGCCACATTCAGTGTTTCCGGTGCAAGGATATGGGATATTACGCCAACATGTGTCCGGAATTGAAGGGAAAGAAGAAGTTGTGAACGTGGAAGCAAGGATGCTGACTTGAAGAAGCTTATGTTTGGCTTTTGAAGAGATCGTTGTAGGAGTGCACTAAGTGTACGTTGTTACCTTTTATTGTGAGCTGGAGTTGTCGTTCACAGCAGGTTTTGTTGGTTGAACTAGATGTTTTATGTCGTGAATGTTTGGTTAAGTTTTGCTTGTGGCCTTGACCCTGTTATGTCTTGTTTTGATGTGATGTGTTGTGCTTGGTCGTTCTTCTTCGCGAGTAGAACAAGTTTACGTTTCCTTAGACCCCTCATCTATATAGTATTCTTCAAGACTAAAGGAGACACAACAACAACAAGAATAAGTTGGCAAGTGACTCAACGATATGAAGATCGCTTCGACAACGCGAGACTGAAGCTACCGTCATTGAAGACCTGAAGACTTGAAGACCTGGAAGATTCAATTTTCTACCGTTAGATCATTTCTGTGAGCTGTCAATTCTTGTTTTACCGACAGCTACACATCAAAACTTATTTACAAAACTAGTGTGATGTTCGTATGGGTATCTCTCGCGATCTCTCTCTCTCTACCTCGCTATCTACATTCTATTCCCTCTCATCCTGAAGGAGTTGCTACAATGGATGCTAATGTCAAGATTGGAATAAAGATGATGCAACCAATGCCAAGTTCAAAGTTAACCCCGTGTGCCAGGATCTTACAACAAGCAAGCACAATCTTATTGAAGGAAGGACCATGGAGCAAGTTGTAGTTCACCAGTACACGTTTTATAGCAGGCTACGTAAACCTGAGAGTGGTGAAGAAAAGATAGATGTTTGTTTGGCTTGTAGAACCATGGATTTGTCTGAACCCAGTTCAAGATAAGAAGGAATTTCTGCAATGCTTGTGAGGATGTCCGAGTGTTAGATTGCGAGATTCACTAAACCATGTACAAGGTAATGATTTGGGTGCGGAATGGATTGGCCCCCATGATGATTACCCTTATTATTTGCTCTTGCTATGCGGGATAGTAAATCTTGAGTGATTTACCTATAGTAGAGACGACGATGTTAAGCCTGGACCATAGAATGGTACGATGTGTGACCCTTGTAGGAGATTACCGTTTGTGTTATACGGTGAAGTATAGACCAAGACCATTCGCTGCAGGCATCCAGTAAAAGCATTCTTGATGACCACCATGAGGGAATCGATAGTTGTTTAGTATTGGCGCCTGCCTTGTCAGCCATGAAGGTCCGGTATATGGAAGACTCCTTTTTACTAAGGATTCAAGACTTCAAAGGAGTTGGTGAATCTCCGTGAAGGGGGTCATTGATGGAGCAAGCTTTTGAAGACCACGTCGTATTCCTTTTAAGGGTGGTAGCACCCTAGCTCATCGGAGGATCGATGGACTGTAATGAAGACCAGAACCCTAACCTTTCTTTATAGCCTTCTCGAATCTCGAGGACGAGATTCCTTTTAAGGGGGGTAGTGTGTAACATCCCAAAATTCTCCGAATTTTGGAATGTTAATAAAATTAAATAGATAATGATTGTTTGATTGATGTGTTTGATTTTATCTGGGATTTAAAACTTTTGGAGTTTATTGAATATTAAAAAGAGAGGGAACAAAAGGACTTTCCCTAATATTCATACTTGGTGTTTTTGGAATTTATTATTTAACACAAAACCAACAAAACGAAATGAGAGAAGGTAATATGACTCCTTCAACATATTAAAAGGTTGGGAAAGGTTTTAAATCATTATTGGAATTCTTTTGATTATTCAAAATATTTTTCAACTAAAGGAAATTCATTTGAGAGGATATAAAATGACTTATCCCCTTTTTAATAATGTTGGAGAATATTTAGAATATTACTTTAAAGTTTTTAAAATTTATTTTGAGTATTATAAATAACTCTAAAATTAATTTAGAGATTTTATAATGCTAAGAGAGTTTTTAGTTCATCAAAATGATTTATGAAATATTTTAAAAGAGTTCAAAAAGTTTTCCAATGGAATATATTTATGTTACCAAATTATTTATTGATGAAACAATTTTAAAATTTATATTTTATTATTTAGAAATGGTTTGTCAACGCTTTTGACCAAATAAAAATATTTAAAAAAATTATTGGATTTTATTTGGTTTGTGAAAAGTATTTTATATTTAAATAAAGTATTTAGAAAATGTTTCATTTTTATTTTTTCCTTTTTGGAAAATATTTTCATTTCATAATTTTCTTTGTATTATTTGATGAATTTAGAATTTTATTTCATATTTTTCGGAGTTACGGATCATTTTATTTAATTGTTTGAAGTCTCGGTTTTTAATTAAAAAGGAAAAAGACTATAGCCGGCCCATTAATTTTTCCGCCCACGAGTGAGTTTGAACCCGAGTAGGATCCGAACTATTTTTTTTCTTTTCTTTTTTTTCTCTTGCTATATAAGTTTTTCAGAAAATTTCTTTTATTCTATTTTTTCCAAAAAAAAACCCTAGCGGACCCCGCCCGACCCCGCCACCACGTCACTCCACCGCCGGGCCCCGTCGTTGGAATCCCGCCGCCGCCGCGGGAACTCGCCGCCGCTTCACTGGAAGCCCGAGTCGTCGCGCCGGCCAGCCCGCGCGCACCGCGCCGCCTCCTGGCCGCCCCGCCGCACCGCCCGCCTCCCGCCGGCCAGCCGCACCGCGCCGGCCTCACGCCGCCGGCCGCCGCCCGGGCCGGCCATGCCGCACGGCTGCGCCGCCCGCGCCGCCCGGGGCCGCTGTCGGCCACCGCGTGCTGCTCGCCAGAGCAGCCGAACCGGCCGACCCCGCGCCACCCCACCGCCCCTGTCGCGCCTCCCCACGATGCCCTCGCCAGAAGCCGCCCCGCAGCTCGCCGGATTTCGAGTTTGCCGGAGTTGACCGGCCAGATCTGGTCCCAGGGACCAGATCGCGTTTTCGGGAAGAATTTTATTTGCGGACGGGTCCTTTTTGCAGAAAAGACCCCGTTCTCGCGCCCGCGATATCTCCGCAACTGTAAGTCGGATCGAGGTGAAACTTTTTCCTATGCACTCGTATTGTTCTGTACTGTAGCATGGTATCAATTTTTTTCACACTTTGCACACTTTTGAATTTGAGTTTATTTCAAATTCAAATTCAAATTCCGGAGGACATATCTCGTAAACCGTTGATCCAAATCGAGTGATTCTTTTTTCGTTGGATCACTCATTCCATATACCTTCTATTTATATCGTGTGTACAAAAAATTCACAAGTTTATTGATCTGTTTAATTTCAAATTCAATTCAATTTTCCAATTGCTATGACCTGCGTTGTAGTATTCCGTTTCACGTGATTCTTTTTGCATATTGAATCATATGAGACATCCTATCGGCAATATCCACACACCATTCATATTGCTATGATCTTTACCTTGATGTCATGATGCCTTGATCATAATCTTGTATCGACAATCTTTGTCCGTTGACTCTCTCGAGTTCACGTTCCACTGATCACCTTCGAGCACATCGACACCTTTGCACTTCAAAAACTTTTTGTTTTGTTGCTAAAACCTTTGTGTTTGTTTTTTGATCTTTTGTTTGCCTCGCGATGTGACTGCTTATTCGAGTTCCATCGTTGCGATAGATTTTCTCGGAGTGTGACGAATAGAGTTGACTGGACGTGAGAGCGAAGAACTTCACCGAAGGGAAAAGGCAAGTTGCACTTTGACCATACTCATACCTATATTTTTTATATGCATTATGTTAAGAAATATCACCCTATTGCATGATAGGTAGTTTATTTTACTATTGCTGCAAAACCAGTTAGGATAGCCACATGTCTTGACTTGTCTACCGTAGATCAACCTAGCCGTGTTGTTACTTTATTGCTATGCTTTGTAGACGTGGTTTGGGTTGTGTAAATTCATGGAGTGCATGTGAGCTATTTAATAATTTGTGTAGCAACTTTATCATAAATAGAAATCACCTCTAGACGGGAAGGGAGTGCTTCCTGGGGGCTCGTGCCTTATCTAAGGGCGAGACCAGGTTGTACCCCTAATGGTTGGTTTGGTGGTTGACAGTACGTCACGGTGCTACCCTCTGAACGTAAGTGGGCGCCGTCCAGGCTCAAAAAGATCAGAAATACTTGGTGACTAGGAGCTTCCATGTACAGCCGCTGGCCATATGGGCTCTGGCTTAGTTGACTATGATGTAGTAAACATCTCCCGTGCAAAGCTAGCAGATGTAGATGTGATAGGTGGTACCGTCTTGCCGTTGGGTGTAGGTGACCTCTTCTGAAACACTTCGTCTCAATCTTCGGGTTGATTCCAGCGGGGAAAGTGTATGTCGGGACCCGGGGTTAGCGTATGCAAGTAAAGTTAAGACATAGTCATATGGAGATCCGAGAACCGCACCCACTTGTCTAAGCAGACAAGGCCAAGCACTGAACATTCTCGGGAAGCATCGTACGTGAGGGGCATCCCATCCAGGCCGGATGATCAACTGAGATGGGTCCTCATCGTCCGCACACAAGTCAAATGATATGGATGGTGAACTCCCATATTCAAAGACAAGTCGTGTAAGGCCCGATATGCGGTACGGTTTCAGATTCAGACGTTTCCGCCCGAACCCGAGGCACTGGCTGGGCCGCAGCCTGGCCCACGTGGGCTACCGATCTGGTGGGCCGCTGGGGAGGGGGCCAGCCCAGCCTGGCCGTTCGTCCACGGGAGGATGCCCGACGGTGGCGGCGCCCCTGGCCGGCGTTGACGGGGCGAGGAGGAGGCGGGATGGCGACGTCGGGGCGAGGAGGCATGGAGGAGGGCGGCGGCGCAGGCTGGCCGCCAGCGGTGTGCGGGCGCGGCTCGGGCTCGGCTTGACCTCGAGCTCGGGCGCCATGGCGTGGCTGCGGGATGACCTCCATGGCCGGCGGACCTGCAGCAAGGAGGAGAGGAGAGGGGATGAGAGAGGAACCGGGAGAAGAGGAGGAGAGGAAGGAGAGCGCGTAGGAGAGGGAGAGCGCGGCGGCTGCCGTGGTCGCCGACGGCGGCTCGCCGGGCGCGGGCGGCGTCCTGCGTTCACGGGAGCGCGGGAGGAGGAGCTCGGGCGCCAGATGGGCTTCGGCGGGCCCGCGGCGGCGCCTCGAGTACCTGCGGGGCCCGGATCTGGCTGGGGCGGTTGGTGGAGCTGGGGGGCGCGATCTGAGCCGCAGATCGGCCAGATCGATGGCTGTGGTTGCTTGGGGTGTTAGGGTTTCGGTTTGGGAGAGGTTTTTTGCAGATCTGGAGGTTTGTGAGGGGGGTGGCTGCAATTATGCCATGGGGTAAACCCTAATTTCCAAGGGGGGAGGTGAGGGGTCATTATATAGGGCAGGCTAGGTGGAAGGATGACGAAAATACCCCCGATGATCTCCGGTACCCCTCTCGCACGTCCAGCGATCGCGGTCGTGACCGCCGGAGGTGCATACGGCCTCCGATTCCGACGAAATCTCGAACCACACGCTCAGCGCATCGAGCTCTTCGATCGTACCTCACTGCGGTGACGTTCCGACAACATTTTTCGGCGCCCCATAAAAATATCCCGTTTAATTATTAAACGGGGTTTTTCGTTCTGTTGGCTTCGGCTGGTCTCGTGCGGTTTTCGCGACGGTGATCGGGTGACACCCGGTGTCGCAAAGGTCGAGTGTCAGGGTGGCAAGGGTCGGTCTCCGTCCGATACGAGAATACGGGGAGAAAAATAATCGCCGATCGATAAATCGGGGATGCAAACACCGCAAACAAATCAGGGAATCAAACAATTCACACCGAAAACAAAATTTTTAATTTTTGTGAAATCTGGGCTGTCACAGGCAACACCACCAACAAGGGATCTCGTCCCGAGATCCAGGACGACCCGGGGGGAGGGGGGGGGGAGAAAAGAGAGTCGACGATCTTCAACACCACCAACAAGGGACACTGCTCCATGTCGACGTCGAAGCTCCGTCGAAATAATTTTCCGCAGAGAGACGACATCGTCGGAATAACGAAGACGTCAGTGACAAGAGGAAGAAAGATCGCGAAAACCAGATCAAGGGATAGTGATTTTCGACGCAAGTCGTAAAAACACCGGGCAAAAGGATGGATGGCAATGGACGACCCAGATGATAACCGAAATCGGAGAAGCTAAAGGTACAACAGGAATTCCCAACC
Source organism: Bromus sterilis (assembly GCA_950022295.1). Classification (NCBI taxonomy): domain Eukaryota; kingdom Viridiplantae; phylum Streptophyta; class Magnoliopsida; order Poales; family Poaceae; genus Bromus; species Bromus sterilis. Next base: position 120,122,082 of record OX465599.1, read on the forward strand.
TGAGCTCGGAATCGAGACAATACGCTGCAAGCAAGGCACTGTAACGGTTCCGATACTCGACTCACTCGAGATCCTAAAGTTTGAAAGGGAATAAGGCGAGAGTTTAAAACTCTTACGACACTTGTCCTGACCAGAGCAAAGGTAAGGAGTAAAAAGATTCCTACTCTCCGATACTAACTTAGTAACTACAAAATAATTTTTGTCTAGACTCGACTTCGGCCAGAGAGGGGATCCTACGGTCGGTAAGGCTCTGATACCAAGTTGTAAGGCCCGATATGCGGTACTGTTTCAGATTCGGACGTATCCGCCCGAACCCGAGGACGAAGCACATATCGGACCCACCGCGACATATGACATAGCCATATGCCCCGGATTTCCAACATGATATCACAACATTACAGATACAGGATACAACATCTCATACAATCGGCATACAACTGCCTTAATACAATACAACAGCGGAAGATACATGTCTGAGTACAGACTACAAGCAAATGCCTACTGGCAAAGAGAAAAGCATCGATCCCATAACCACACGGCTCCAGGCCGTCCGCCGGGATCCGCCTAACTAGTCGTCGTCGAGTCTCCACGTGAAACGTCGATCACCATACCTGCTGTCGATCAAGACCCTGAAAAGAGTTTGGGGGTAGTATCATGAGTACAGAAGTACTCAGCATCCAACTGTAGTGGTCATCTGACCCAGCAAGGACTTCATCACTCGTCATTCTAGGACAACTAGTAGTTTACGGTAAGGAAGGGGTAAGTGGTGAGGTTGCTGCCGCACTAGCATTTATGAAGTGGCTAACGATCTAGAGAGTAAGATAAGAAGCCAAGCATTCGATGAGGAATCGCCTCCAACAAGTCTTGCTATCCACCTACTACGCAAACATAACACCTATCCTATCCTTGTCCTCCTCTTCGCATCCCGACGAAGAAGAAGCAGTCAAGGCACACACACGTTGATCAAGTTATATTAAGATTATCTTGGTTGTTGTTGTCTATGAACAAGGAGTAGGTCTCAAGTCGTCCATAACCGTGGACACGGCTTCTCGAAAAGATTTAACCCTGCAGGGGTGTACCAACTGCCCATTACGAGGCTCCGCACGCACGTCCATCACTCTCAGTTGCTACCCATCACAGGCAACCATTTTATGATTTAGTTCCAAGAGATCCGAAACGACAGGTCCCTCTAACTAACAACGAACAAATCCGGGTGGCCCCCGGTGAGTCGACATCCATCTCAGGAGCCGGCCGCTCTCTCGATCCGGTCTCTACCGTCTGTCGCAGGTTTGGATACCCGGTTCATCACACATTGGGATAACCGGGTCCTCAGCCGGACAAAGTGGGCCGGCCAAGAAACTATGTCCTCCTGGCCCTGGTTGTTTTAAATAATATCTGCCAGGAGCTACCCGACAGACACACACACGGTTTTCAAATGGTAAATCAGCTTGGGCCACCACTAGAAATGTTTGAAGCTAGGTAGGTAAGAGAAGGGGACCCCATAAAATCCCACACGCGGTTAGGCACGCTCAGTCTTAAAACCAATACCCGGAACTCGGATCCTAGGTGACTCGAATGGAACAAAGCGTCGGGGCGGGATAGCCTAGACCTTCCATCCTTCGTCGAATATAGTCAACATTTATAATAATAATCATATCATCAACAATAATAATAATAATAATGTGATATCTCAACCCAAAGAGTAACAGGGTAACATCGTAGCATCCTAAGCATGCATACTAAGCAGGGGCTGAGCAACGAGCAAAAGTAACATAGCAGTACAAGGTTTGCTGGGAAGGGACATGGCTGTATCGGTTTGAAAGAGGCTGTAAACATGTGGTAGGATCAAACATCGAAGCTAACCTAGACTAGCATGCAAACCGCTGGTTGAAATAGAATGGATCATAAGTAATGCAAGTCCTTGCCTGTTGATAAGTCGGGTTCCGAAGGTGTAGTCGATCGCACGCTCGCGTCGTCTCCGAGAGGTACCCGCGGGAGCACACAAGAAGTAAACACTGGAAAGCAATCAACGGTGCACCACTATTACTATGAGGCAAACACGAGCAAGCATCAACAAGAAGTAACACAAGACATCGCACCTACCGTCGAGAGCGGTTACTAACGATTTAAGTGGAGTACTCGTCACACACGACGATACCGCACGTTTACGGTGGTTCAAGTTGCTTAGCTATAGGTGACCAAACAATGGTTATTAACATGGCAACTCAAGCAACCATGTCATAACACACAAACATTACAAGAGGTGAAGCACAAAATAAACTATCTATGCTAGTCAATTTAAGTGGGGCACAACCTATACATGGCATAACAACAGCACAAAATAACACTAAGTGCCGCACGACAATTACAACATTTGGTACTGTTCTGCCCTAAACCATATTTTATGTGGGTTAACAACAGCAAGCAATAGCATAAACACAAAGAACACGAAAAACTAATCAAGTTACATATAAAGAACACCCCAAACGGAGTTACGGTTAAAAAGATATAAGCAAAACAATTTATGCACACAAGCTGTATAAACAGGGGTAAATCTATATGCAAAAGTTCAGCAACATGACATAGAAATACATGGGATGAAATTAGACATCATTCTTAATAATATGCAATTGGAATCACTCAATTCCGATGAACGGTCGCGAAGCAATCGTGATCCGAAGTTGCAACAAAATAACAGTTTTCAGCACAGCAGAACAATAACATCAGGATAGCTACTTTGGAGCAAGATATAAACATGATGCAGCAATCAAATATGGCATGTGAATGCATGAAACTGAATTAGAAACATTTCTTAACGCAACGCAAAAGGAATCAATGCAATAGGCCTCATGGATTTCTTACAATCATCATGCAAAGTTGCAACAAAATAATAACAGCAGCACAAAACAGGAAATAAATGCAATTTAACGGCCTGATGCCCTGTTCAGCACACAATTACACAATCAAGATGAGCTCAAATTCAAAAACTCACAAAATATGAATTAAATTACACGCAATTCTGAGCAACTTTCGTTTTGGGGGCACGTTCATCGGAGTTACAGATCGCTTGCTATCGTCGTTACAAAATTGAATCAGCACACAGTTTTTCAGTACTTAGCAAAAAAATAGAAAAACGTTAGGAAAAAATAAGAGGAAAGGGCGGCCTGGGCCCCACGCATGGGCTGAGCCCATCTGGCCGCTGGATCTGGATCTGGCACTGGCTGGGCCGCGGCCTGGCCCACGTGGGCTACCGATCTGGTGGGCCGCTGGGGAGGGGGCCAGCCCAGCCTGGCCGTTCATCCACGGGAGGATGCCCGACGGTGGCGGCGCCCCTGGCCGGCGTTGACGGGGCGAGGAGGAGGCGGGATGGCGACGTCGGGGCGAGGAGGCATGGAGGAGGGCGGCGGCGCAGGCTGGCCGCCGGCGGTGTGCGGGCGCGGCTCGGGCTCGGCTTGACCTCGAGCTCGGGCGCCATGGCGTGGCTGCGGGATGACCTCCATGGCCGGCGGACCTGAAACAAGGAGGAGAGGAGAGGGGATGAGAGAGGAACCGGGAGAAGAGGAGGAGAGGAAGGAGAGCGCGCAGGAGAGGGAGAGCGCGGCGGCTGCCGTGGTCGCCGGCGGCGGCTCGCCGGGCGCGGGCGGCGTCCTGTGTTCACGGGAGCGCGGGAGGAGGAGCTCGGGCGCCAGATGGGCTTCGGCGGGCCCGCGGCGGCGCCTCCAGTCCCTGCGGGGCCCGGATCTGGCTGGGGCGGTTGGTGGAGCTACGGGGCGCGATCTGAGCCGCAGATCGGCCAGATCGATGGCTGTGGTTGCTTGGGGTGTTAGGGTTTCGGTTTGGGAGAGGTTTTTTGCAGATCTGGAGGTTTGTGAGGGGGGTGGCTGCAATTATGCCATGGGGTAAACCCTAATTTCCAAGGGGGGAGGTGAGGGGTCATTATATAGGGCAGGCTAGGTGGCAGGATGACGAAAATACCCCCGATGATCTCCGGTACCCCTCTCGCGCGTCCAGCGATCGCGGTCGTGACCGCCGGAGGTGCATACGGACTCCGATTCCGACGAAATCTCGAACCACGCGCTCAGCGCGTCGAGATCTTCGATCGTACCTCACTGCGGTGACGTTCCGACAACATTTTTCGGCGCCCCATAAAAATATCCCATTTCATTATTAAATGGGGTTTTTCATTCTGTTGGCTTCGGCTGGTCTCGTGCGGTTTTCGCGACGGTGATCGGGTGACACCCGGTGTCGCAAAGGTCGAGTGTCAGGGTGGCAAGGGTCGGTCTCCGTCCGATACGAGAATACGGGGAGAAAAATAATCGCCGATCGATAAATCGGGGATGCAAACACCGCAAACAAATCAGGCAATCAAACAATTCACACCGAAAACAAAATTTTTAATTTTTGTGAAATCTGGGCTGTTACAGGCAACACCACCAACAAGGGATCTCGTCTCGAGATCTAGGACGACCCAGGGGGAGGGGGGGGAGAAAAGAGAGTCGACGATCTTCAACACCACCAACAAGGGACTCTGCTCCATGTCGACGTCGAAGCTCCGTCGAAATAATTTTCCGCAGAGAGACGACATCGTCGGAATAACGAAGACGTCAGTGACAAGAGGAAGAAAGATCGCGAAAACCAGATCAAGGGATAGTGATTTTCGACGCAAGTCATAAAAACACCGGGCAAAAGGATGGATGGCAATGGACGACCCAGATGATAACCGAAATCGGAGAAGCTAAAGGTACTACAGGAATTCCCAACCTGAGCTCGGAATCGAGACAATACGCTGCAAGCAAGGCACTGTAACGGTTCCGATACTCGACTCACTCGAGATCCTAAAGTTTGAAAGGGAATAAGGCGAGAGTTTAAAACACTTACGACACTTGTCCTGACCAGAGCAAAGGTAAGGAGTAAAAAGATTCCTACTCTCCGATACTAACTTAGTAACTACAAAATAATTTTTGTCTAGACTCGACTTCGGCCAGAGAGGGGATCCTACGGTCGGTAAGGCTCTGATACCAAGTTGTAAGGCCCGATATGCGGTTCTGTTTCAGATTCGGACGTTTCCGCCCGAACCCGAGGACGAAGCACATATCGGACCCACCGCGACATATGACATAGCCATATGCCCCGGATTTCCAACATGATATCACAACATTACAGATACAGGATACAACATCTCATACAATCGGCATACAACTGCCTTAATACAATACAACAGCGGAAGATACATGTCTGAGTACAGACTACAAGCAAATGCCTACTGGCAAAGAGAAAAGCATCGATCCCATAACCACACGGCTCCAGGCCGTCCGCCGGGATCCGCCTAACTAGTCGTCGTCGAGTCTCCACGTGAAACGTCGATCACCATACCTGTTGTCGATCAAGACCCTGAAAAGAGTTTGGGGGTAGTATCATGAGTACAGAAGTACTCAGCATCCAACTGTAGTGGTCATCTGACCCAGCAAGGACTTCATCACTCGTCATTCTAGGACAACTAGTAGTTTACGGTAAGGAAGGGGTAAGTGGTGAGGTTGCTGCCGCACTAGCATTTATGAAGTGGCTAACGATCTAGAGAGTAAGATAAGAAGCCAAGCATTCGATGAGGAATCGCCTCCAACAAGTCTTGCTATCCACCTACTACGCAAACATAACACCTATCCTATCCTTGTCGTCCTCTTCGCATCCCGACGAAGAAGAAGCAGTCAAGGCACACGCACGTTGATCAAGTTATATTAAGATTATCTTGGTTGTTGTTGTCTAGGAACAAGGAGTAGGTCTCAAGTCGTCCATAACCGTGGACACGGCTTCTCGAAAAGATTTAACCCTGCAGGGGTGTACCAACTGCCCATTACGAGGCTCCGCACGCACGTCCATCACTCTCAGTTGCTACCCATCACAGGCAACCATTTTATGATTTAGTTCCAAGAGATCCGAAACGACAGGTCCCTCTAATTAACAACGAACAAATCCGAGTGGCCCCCGGTGAGTCGACATCCATCTCAGGAGCCGGCCGCTCTCTCGATCTGGTCTCTACCGTCTGTCGCAGGTTTGGATACCCGGTTCATCACACATTGGGATAACCGGGTCCTCAGCCGGACAAAGTGGGCCAGCCAAGAAACTATGTCCTCCTGGCCCTGGTTGTTTTAAATAATATCTGCCAGGAGCTACCCGATAGACACACACACGGTTTTCAAATGGTAAATCAGCTTGGGCCACCACTAGAAATGTTTGAAGCTAGGTAGGTAAGAGAAGGGGACCCCATAAAATCCCACACGCGGTTAGGCACGCTCAGTCTTAAAACCAATACCCGGAACTCGGATCCTAGGTGACTCGAATGGAACAAAGCGTCGGGGCGGGATAGCCTAGACCTTCCATCCTTCGTCGAATATAGTCAACATTTATAATAATAATCATATCATCAACAATAATAATAATAATAATGTGATATCCCAACCCAAAGAGTAACAGGGTAACATCGTAGCATCCTAAGCATGCATACTAAGCAGGGGCTGAGCAACGAGCAAAAGTAACATAGCAGTACAAGGTTTGCTGGGAAGGGACATGGCTGTATCGGTTTGAAAGAGGCTGTAAACATGTGGTAGGATCAAACATCGAAGCTAACCTAGACTAGCATGCAAACCGCTGGTTGAAATAGAATGGATCATAAGTAATGCAAGTCCTTTCCTGTTGATAAGTCGGGTTCCGAAGGTGTAGTCGATCGCACGCTCGCGTCGTCTCCGAGAGGTACCCGCGGGAGCACACAAGAAGTAAACACTGGAAAGCAATCAACGGTGCACCACTATTACTACGAGGCAAACACGAGCAAGCATCAACAAGAAGTAACACGAGCATCGCACCTACCGTCGAGAGCGGTTACTAACGATTTAAGTGGAGTACTCGTCACACACGACGATACAGCACGTTTACGGTTGTTCAAGTTGCTTAGCTACAGGTGAACAAACAACGGTTATTAACATGGCAACTCAAGCAAGCATGGCATAACACACAAACATTACAAGAGGTGAAGCACAAAATAAACTATCTATGCTAGTCAATTTAAGTGGGGCACAACCTATACATGGCATAACACTAAGTGCCGCACGACAATTACAACATTTGGTACTGTTCTGCCCTAAACCATATTTTATGTGGGTTAACAACAGCAAGCAATAGCATAAACACAAAGAACACGAAAAACTAATCAAGTTACATATAAAGAACACCCAAACGGAGTTACGGTTAAAAAGATATAAGCAAAACAATTTATGCACACATGCTGTATAAACAGGGGTAAATCTATATGCAAAAGTGCAGCAACATGACATAGCAATACATGGGATGAAAGTAGAAATCATGCTTAACAATATGCAATTGGAATCACTCAATTCCGATGAACGGTCGCGAAGCAATCGTCATCCGAAGTTGCAACAAAATAACAGTTTTCAGCACAGCAGAACAATAACATCAGGATAGCTACTTTGGAGCAAGATATAAACATGATGCAGCAAGCAAATATGGCATGTGAATGCATGAAACTGAAGTAGAAACATTGCTTAACGCAACGCAAAAGGAATCAATGCAATAGGCCTCATGGATTTCTTACAATAATCATGCAAAGTTGCAACAAAATAATAACAGCAGCACAAAACAGGAAATAAATGCAATTTAACGGCCTGATGCCCTGTTCAGCACACAATTACACAATCAAGATGAGCTCAAATTCAAAAACTCACAAAAGATGAATTAAAGTACACGCAATTCTGAGCAACTTTCGTTTTGGGGGCACGTTCATCGGAGCTACAGATCGCTTGCTATCGTCGTTGCAAAATTGAATCAGCACACAGTTTTCAGTACTTAGCAAAAAAAATAGAAAAACGTTAGGAAAAAATAAGAGGAAAGGGCGGCCTGGGCCTCACCCATGGGCTGAGCCCATCTGGCCGCTGGATCTGGATCTGGCACTGGCTGGGCCGCGGCCTGGCCCACGTGGGCTACCGATCTGGTGGGCCGCTGGGGAGGGGGCCAGCCCAGCCTGGCCGTTCGTCCACGGGAGGATGCCCGACGGTGGCGGCGCCCCTGGCCGGCGTTGACGGGGCGAGGAGGAGGCGGGATGGCGACGTCGGGGCGAGGAGGCATGGAGGAGGGCGGCGGCGCAGGCTGGCCGCCGGCGGTGTGCGGGCGCGGCTCGGGCTCGGCTTGATCTCGAGCTCGGGCGCCATGGCGTGGCTGCGGGATGACCTCCATGGCCGGCGGACCTGCAGCAAGGAGGAGAGGAGAGGGGATGAGAGAGGAACCGGGAGAAGAGGAGGAGAGGAAGGAGAGCGCGCAGGAGAGGGAGAGCGCGGCGGCTGCCGTGGTCGCCGGCGGCGGCTCGCCGGGCGCGGGCGGCGTCCTGCGTTCACGGGAGCGCGGGAGGAGGAGCTCGGGCGCCAGATGGGCTTCGGTGGGCCCGCGGCGGCGCCTCCAGTCCCTGCGGGGCCCGGATCTGGCTGGGGCGGTTGGTGGAGCTGGGGGGCGCGATCTGAGCCGCAGATCGGCCAGATCGATGGCTGTGGTTGCTTGGGGTGTTAGGGTTTCGGTTTGGGAGAGGTTTTTTGCAGATTTGGAGGTTTGTGAGGGGGGTGGCTGCAATTATGCCATGGGGTAAACCCTAATTTCACAGGGGGGAGGTGAGGGGTCATTATATAGGGCAGGCTAGGTGGCAGGATGACGAAAATACCCCCGATGATCTCCGGTACCCCTCTCGCGCGTCCAGCGATCGCGGTCGTGACCGCCGGAGGTGCAGACGGACTCCGATTCTGACGAAATCTCGAACCACGCGCTCAGCGCGTTGAGCTCTTCGATCGTACCTCACTGCGGTGATGTTCCAACAACATTTTTCGGCGCCCCATAAAAATATCCCGTTTAATTATTAAACGGGGTTTTTCATTCTGTTGGCTTCGGCTGGTCTCGTGCGGTTTTCGCGACGGTGATCGGGTGACACCCGGTGTCGCAAAGGTCGAGTGTCAGGGTGGCAAGGGTCGGTCTCCGTCCGATACGAGAATACGGGGAGAAAAATAATCGCCGATCGATAAATCGGGGATGCAAACACCGCAAACAAATCAGGCAATCAAACAATTCACACCGAAAACAAAATTTTTAATTTTTGTGAAATCTGGGCTGTTACAGGCAACACCACCAACAAGGGATCTCGTCTCGAGATCCAGGACGACCCAGGGGGAGGGGGGGGAGAAAAGAGAGTCAACGATCTTCAACACCACCAACAAGGGACTCTGCTCCATGTCGACGTCGAAGCTCCGTCGAAATAATTTTCCGCAGAGAGACGACATCGTCGGAATAACGAAGACGTCAGTGACAAGAGGAAGAAAGATCGCGAAAACCAGATCAAGGGATAGTGATTTTCGACGCAAGTCATAAAAACACCGGGCAAAAGGATGGATGGCAATGGACGACCCAGATGATAACCGAAATCGGAGAAGCTAAAGGTACTACAGGAATTCCCAACCTGAGCTCGGAATCGAGACAATACGCTGCAAGCAAGGCACTGTAACGGTTCCGATACTCGACTCACTCGAGATCCTAAAGTTTGAAAGGGAATAAGGCGAGAGTTTAAAACACTTACGACACTTGTCCTGACCAGAGCAAAGGTAAGGAGTAAAAAGATTCCTACTCTCCGATACTAACTTAGTAACTACAAAATAATTTTTGTCTAGACTCGACTTCGGCCAGAGAGGGGATCCTACGGTCGGTAAGGCTCTGATACCAAGTTGTAAGGCCCGATATGCGGTACTGTTTCAGATTCGGACGTTTCCGCCCGAACCCGAGGACGAAGCACATATCGGACCCACCGCGACATATGACATAGCCATATGCCCCGGATTTCCAACATGATATCACAACATTACAGATACAGGATACAACATCTCATACAATCGGCATACAACTGCCTTAATACAATAGAACAGTGGAAGATACATGTCTGAGTACAGACTACAAGCAAATGCCTACTGGCAAAGAGAAAAGCATCGATCCCATAACCACACGGCTCCAGGCCGTCCGCCGGGATCCGCCTAACTAGTCGTCGTCGAGTCTCCACGTGAAACGTCGATCACCATACCTGCTGTCGATCAAGACCCTGAAAAGAGTTTGGGGGTAGTATCATGAGTACAGAAGTACTCAGCATCCAACTGTAGTGGTCATCTGACCCAGCAAGGACTTCATCACTCGTCATTCTAGGACAACTAGTAGTTTACGGTAAGGAAGGGGTAAGTGGTGAGGTTGCTGCCGCACTAGCATTTATGAAGTGGCTAACGATCTAGAGAGTAAGATAAGAAGCCAAGCATTCGATGAGGAATCGCCTCCAACAAGTCTTGCTATCCACCTACTACGCAAACATAACACCTATCCTATCCTTGTCCTCCTCTTCGCATCCCGACGAAGAAGAAGCAGTCAAGGCACACACACGTTGATCAAGTTATATTAAGATTATCTTGGTTGTTGTTGTCTATGAACAAGGAGTAGGTCTCAAGTCGTCCATAACCGTGGACACGGCTTCTCGAAAAGATTTAACCCTGCAGGGGTGTACCAACTGCCCATTACGAGGCTCCGCACGCACGTCCATCACTCTCAGTTGCTACCCATCACAGGCAACCATTTTATGATTTAGTTCCAAGAGATCCGAAACGACAGGTCCCTCTAACTAACAACGAACAAATCCGGGTGGCCCCCGGTGAGTCGACATCCATCTCAGGAGCCGGCCGCTCTCTCGATCCGGTCTCTACCGTCTGTCGCAGGTTTGGATACCCGGTTCATCACACATTGGGATAACCGGGTCCTCAGCCGGACAAAGTGGGCCAGCCAAGAAACTATGTCCTCCTGGCCCTGGTTGTTTTAAATAATATCTGCCAGGAGCTACCCGACAGACACACACACGGTTTTCAAATGGTAAATCAGCTTGGGCCACCACTAGAAATGTTTGAAGCTAGGTAGGTAAGAGAAGGGGACCCCATAAAATCCCACACGCGGTTAGGCACGCTCAGTCTTAAAACCAATACCCGGAACTCGGATCCTAGGTGACTCGAATGGAACAAAGCGTCGGGGTGGGATAGCCTAGACCTTCCATCCTTCGTCGAATATAGTCAACATTTATAATAATAATCATATCATCAACAATAATAATAATAATAATGTGATATCCCAACCCAAAGAGTAACAGGGTAACATCGTAGCATCCTAAGCATGCATACTAAGCAGGGGCTGAGCAACGAGCAAAAGTAACATAGCAGTACAAGGTTTGCTGGGAAGGGACATGGCTGTATCGGTTTGAAAGAGGCTGTAAACATGTGGTAGGATCAAACATCGAAGCTAACCTAGACTAGCATGCAAACCGCTGGTTGAAATAGAATGGATCATCAGTAATGCAAGTCCTTGCCTGTTGATAAGTCGGGTTCCGAAGGTGTAGTCGATCGCACGCTCGCGTCGTCTCCGAGAGGTACCCGCGGGAGCACACAAGAAGTAAACACTGGAAAGCAATCAACGGTGCACCACTATTACTATGAGGCAAACACGAGCAAGCATCAACAAGAAGTAACAAAAGACATCGCACCTACCGTCGAGAGCGGTTACTAACGATTTAAGTGGAGTACTCGTCACACACGACGATACCGCACGTTTACGGTGGTTCAAGTTGCTTAGCTATAGGTGACCAAACAATGGTTATTAACATGGCAACTCAAGCAACCATGTCATAACACACAAACATTACAAGAGGTGAAGCACAAAATAAACTATCTATGCTAGTCAATTTAAGTGGGGCACAACCTATACATGGCATAACAACAGCACAAAATAACACTAAGTGCCGCACGACAATTACAACATTTGGTACTGTTCTGCCCTAAACCATATTTTATGTGGGTTAACAACAGCAAGCAATAGCATAAACACAAAGAACACGAAAAACTAATCAAGTTACATATAAAGAACACCCCAAACGGAGTTACGGTTAAAAAGATATAAGCAAAACAATTTATGCACACAAGCTGTATAAACAGGGGTAAATCTATATGCAAAAGTTCAGCAACATGACATAGAAATACATGGGATGAAATTAGACATCATTCTTAACAATATGCAATTGGAATCACTCAATTCCGATGAACGGTCGCGAAGCAATCGTCATCCGAAGTTGCAACAAAATAACAGTTTTCAGCACAGCAGAACAATAACATCAGGATAGCTACTTTGGAGCAAGATATAAACATGATGCAGCAATCAAATATGGCATGTGAATGCATGAAACTGAATTAGAAACATTGCTTAACTCAACGCAAAAGGAATCAATGCAATAGGCCTCATGGATTTCTTACAATCATCATGCAAAGTTGCAACAAAATAATAACAGCAGCACAAAACAGGAAATAAATGCAATTTAACGGCCTGATGCCCTGTTCAGCACACAATTACACAATCAAGATGAGCTCAAATTCAAAAACTCACAAAATATGAATTAAATTACACGCAATTCTGAGCAACTTTCGTTTTGGGGGCACGTTCATCGGAGTTACAGATCGCTTGCTATCGTCGTTACAAAATTGAATCAGCACACAGTTTTTCAGTACTTAGCAAAAAAATAGAAAAACGTTAGGAAAAAATAAGAGGAAAGGGCGGCCTGGGCCCCACGCATGGGCTGAGCCCATCTGGCCGCTGGATCTGGATCTGGCACTGGCTGGGCCGCGGCCTGGCCCACGTGGGCTACCGATCTGGTGGGCCGCTGGGGAGGGGGCCAGCCCAGCCTGGCCGTTCGTCCACGGGAGGATGCCCGACGGTGGCGGCGCCCCTGGCCGGCGTTGACGGGGCGAGGAGGAGGCGGGATGGCGACGTCGGGGCGAGGAGGCATGGAGGAGGGCGGCGGCGCAGGCTGGCCGCCGGCGGTGTGCGGGCGCGGCTCGGGCTCGGCTTGACCTCGAGCTCGGGCGCCATGGCGTGGCTGCGGGATGACCTCCATGGCCGGCGGACCTGAAACAAGGAGGAGAGGAGAGGGGATGAGAGAGGAACCGGGAGAAGAGGAGGAGAGGAAGGAGAGCGCGCAGGAGAGGGAGAGCGCGGCGGCTGCCGTGGTCGCCGGCGGCGGCTCGCCGGGCGCGGGCGGCGTCCTGTGTTCACGGGAGCGCGGGAGGAGGAGCTCGGGCGCCAGATGGGCTTCGGCGGGCCCGCGGCGGCGCCTCCAGTCCCTGCGGGGCCCGGATCTGGCTGGGGCGGTTGGTGGAGCTGGGGGGCGCGATCTGAGCCGCAGATCGGCCAGATCGATGGCTGTGGTTGCTTGGGGTGTTAGGGTTTCGGTTTGGGAGAGATTTTTTGCAGATCTGGAGGTTTGTGAGGGGGGTGGCTGCAATTATGCCATGGGGTAAACCCTAATTTCCAAGGGGGGAGGTGAGGGGTCATTATATAGGGCAGGCTAGGTGGAAGGATGAAGAAAATACCCCCGATGATCTCCGGTACCCCTCTCGCGCGTCCAGCGATCGCGGTCGTGACCGCCGGAGGTGCATACGGACTCCGATTCCGACGAAATCTCGAACCACGCGCTCAGCGCGTCGAGATCTTCGATCGTACCTCACTGCGGTGACGTTCCGACAACATTTTTCGGCGCCCCATAAAAATATCCCGTTTAATTATTAAACGGGGTTTTTCATTCTGTTGGCCTCGGCTGGTCTCGTGCGGTTTTCGCGACGGTGATCGGGTGACACCCGGTGTCGCAAAGGTCGAGTGTCAGGGTGGCAAGGGTCGGTCTCCGTCCGATACGAGAATACGGGGAGAAAAATAATCGCCGATCGATAAATCGGGGATGCAAACACCGCAAACAAATCAGGCAATCAAACAATTCACACCGAAAACAAAATTTTTAATTTTTGTGAAATCTGGGCTGTTACAAGTCGCCTCAACCATACTACCGACTATCTCAAAACTCTTACGTAGACTTACTCCAGTCCGATCACTTAGTCGGGGTCTAGGGCGGGCTCGATCATACCACAAAGTGTGCACGAGACGGAGTCTCGAGAAATCGCATCGCGATGCCCCAAGCTGCGCACATCTAAGGGCCACTTGGTGTATAAAAGACCGCCAGCCAGAACACAACTAAGGTCTCGAAAACCCATACAAAGACATGCATGTGATAAACATACACGCAGCACACATGCCTTGTATGAACAGTAGGTACCATCGCAATTCTCTACAAAGTGTACATTTTATTTATAACTCTTATAGAGTGCACACAGAGATCACATACATGTGATCCAACATTACAACACAGGCGGAAGCAATTTATGTCTGAGTACAGACAAGTTTAACAAATGGCTTAAGAAGCCTTATTTAAACACAAAGCCCTCCACGAGGGAACCAGTCTTCTGACTGGGACTAGACTAGTTGGTCTTGAGTCGTCCAGCTCGATGAAGAAGCCACCTTCGAGGTCAGTGGCATCATCTAAAACATAGATTAAGCAAACGTGAGTACAAAGTCGTACTCAGCAAGACTTACATAGGAGCTATACTACTCATGCATATGTATCAAGGTAAAGGGAGATGGGGTTCGCTTGCAGAAGTGCCAGCTTTGACTTGGCTAATCCTGAACTACGAGTACCAGACTTGAGTTAAGAAGCGTACACGATTCCTCTGCTTTCTCCAACCAATACACTACTATGGTGCCTTCCTCGACTTCCCCACGAGAAAGAACGCCATAGCACTCACACTTATCTTGGTGTGTTTTAGAAGTATCCGATTCAAGTTATCTAATAATCAAGCTAAGCTTTCCAAGCAGTCCATAACCGCGGACGCGGCTATTCGAATAGTTTTGTTTACCTTGCAAGGGTGTACCGCTACACACACATGACCATCATTTACCGCCTTTGATCTCGACACCATTCAAGGGGTGCCAGCGAGGATGCTCACCACAACTGTTACCTCATAGCCGATCTAGTCCGAGAAAGCCGCCTACTTGGGTTGGTTACCACAATCGTGAACCCGGCCGGTTTACCGAAGTGGACCCAAGTGATGTGTGCGTGGTGCATAAGCCGGTCTCGGATGAGCCGTTCTCTCACTTAGCATCCAGGCCACAGACCTACCAGAACTCCGAACTATTGCGACATCTGGACATCGAAAGGAATGAGTTAGTAAGTTGAGAGGGGTTAGTGAGCCCAATGTGTGGTTGTACTCTTCATCTTGGATCACCACACGAGAACTCGTACTAGGGCGGTGTTCAACGAGACAACCCACTGTGTACTCCTACACAGCCTCTCATCGTTCACCTTGTATTAGGGTCGATTCACCAACACTTTTCTACCATCATCAACATGATCATTCCCATCCCGACTCACATCACAGTAACAACATGGTATCATACTAAGCATGCAATAAGCGATAACATTTGCAGGGGCCACATGATATCAAACAACTCCTACATTTGCTAGGATTGTGGTTTGCTTACTACTGTGACAAAATGATAGGTCATGCAAAGGAATGGGTTCATCTATGCGGTAGAAACGAATCATGGTGATCATCCTAAACAATGCATAAGCGAGACATGAGAGGGAAGTGGGATTTTATCGACATGATCAATGGGGGTTTGCTTTCCTTGCTGACGAGGTTCGGGTTCGGGGTCTTCAACGAAGGTTGCAACCTCTTGCTCCGGTTCCACCTCTACTCGACAAACAAAGCACGAAGTAGCAATCAATATGAATGCAATGCTCAAGCACATGAATGAATGTTGAAACTTGAAGTATAAGTTTTGATGTGTGAGGCAATTTCATTTAAGTGGAGTATATTGCATTTGAAATGCAAATTCAAACTCCACATTTGAATTCAAATTAACCAAGTTGTATGTTACATAGTTTGATCATTTTGAAACAACTGCAAATGTGTATGATATGCCTCTGATGTGTGATTGAAATGTAGCATGTTGCCATGGTTCAAGTTGCAAAATTATTTGATTTGAATTTGATTTAATTCCATTTAAATAAAATAGCAAATGCTACTGATCACATTTTAAATTCAACTCAAACAGAGTTGAAAGTTGCATATTTGGAAAGATAATTTTCTCCTGATCATTTTTCATATATTATTTGTCCAATTTGGAGTTAATATGAATTTTCTATGAATTTCCAAAGTTTGGGGTATTTTCTGGATTTTCTGGAATTCTTTTAATTCAAATAATCTCTGGAAATTCATTTAACTGATTTATTGCGCAAGTGCTGACGTCGGGGGGGGCTGACATGTGGGGTCACCTTTTCAGTGACTGGGTTAATTAACCCGTGGGTTAAATTAATCCAGTGGCTTAATTAAGCCACTGGGCCCACTGGTCAGTGACCCAGGGGGTCATTAGCCGAGTGCTTAGGGGCTAATCCACCGGCGGCTAAACGCCGGCGACTGGAGTCGCGGCGGCGCTGCACGGGATCACTATTCCGGCCGTCATTTGGAGCGCGAAGACCACCATCTTGAAGCTCTTACTCGCGCGCGTCGAACGGGACCAAAACCAAGCACTGGGGTGCACCGTACGCTCGCTGGCGTCAACTTTTGCGGCGACCTAGCTACGGTCGTGATCGAGATTCCGTTCCAGGGCACGACTCGATGCGGGACTAGGCTGGTTCGACGAGGAAGAGCACGGGGAACACGTTGGACAACATGGCAGGCTCGATTACTTAACGGTTGGACGTCTCCATTGATCCCGGCGGCGAGGACCTTCGGCTACCATGGCGGATCCGGCTAGAGTGAGTAATCCAGGGGGAGAAGAGAGGGGTTTCGAACCCGAGCTCACCAGGAACTCAGAAGAGGTGGTGGCGAGGGCTGGGGTGGCTCAACGGCGGCGGAATTGACGAAGTCCTTCGCGGCGGCCGGCGGGAACTCGAGGAAGAATCCGGCGTCTACGTGGGCTCCGGGCTCGATTCCTTCTGCAATTCGGTGAAGACGACGACGACGAAGCGCTTGGACACAGTCTTGGGGCTTCTAGGCGTCAATGGCCACGCGTGTGCTCGACGGCGCTCCGGCGTGTTCCTCGAGCAGCGATGAATCGGGCGAGAGAGGAAGAGGAGGTGTTCCTGGAGGGGGGGAATGAAGCAGGGCGGCTCCAGGATGCGTCTGGACGAAGAGATAAGCTCGGGGGGGGCCTGGACGCTCGAAGGCGTCGCGGTGGCGTCCACGGCGTCGGCGCCTCGCCACCGAGCTGCTTGGCAGCGCGGGGTAGAAGACGACAAGGGGGTTTCGCGGGCTGGGCTGCGGGAGAGGTGAGTTGGGCCGGGGTGGCCCAGGTAAGCAGGCCACCTTCCTGTTTTCTTTTTCTTTCTGTTTTCTCTTCTGACATTTGTTCTGTTTAGCTAAAATAAATAGCTAAACATTTTATTAAATGCTGAAAACTTTTATGTGGCCTCATAATAATATAGACTAGCCACTCATAAACTTTCAAAAATTTTAAAATTCAAATAATTTGAATCTTAAATCAAATAGGGGTATTTATTTAATTCCAAGGCACTGTTTGAATATTTGAACAATCTATGAGCATGGGATGGGTCCCACATCACTTGATATGTGATCACACTCATTTATAAGACTTTTCAAAAATCTAACATGATTTTTTGGAGAAGATTTTTATCTGGCCTTTTGAATTAATTCATCTGGGGGGGTTCCTTCTCCCATTTGGATTTTGAAGTTGATTTCCTTTGAAAAATTTGACATGATGCAAGGTTACTTGATCCTAGCACATTACCTAACAGAGGGTTCTGACAGTGTACTAACCTCTGCAGAGTAAAAACTAATCATGATTAGCCGTGTCCCCAGTTATGGACATCCTTGAGCTACTAGACATTACTGTTACTGCAGGATCTTGACAGATGAATCACCATAATAATTTGAGTGGGCAAGATTTTAATAAAGGGTGTGGATTGAGACTGCTGTGCCCAGTTCAATCTTTAGTACTCCCTCCGTAAAGTAATAAAAGAGTGTTTAGATCACTACTTTAGTTATCTAAATGCTCTTATATTTCTTTACGGAGGGACTAGTAAGTTAAACTAAAATTTTGACTAGTTTAGTTCAGGAGAAAATTGGCTTTCTGCAAAAACAAAACCATAAGCCTTTCCTTTGACTTATCCTTCATGTAGATGTAGGTCTGTTATATACTTTTTCGTGTGACTTTCCATACAAATCAGATGTACTGACCCGTTGTCGGGCTGTAACCTTCGGTGTTGCAGGATTGTATACGATGAGTAAGTGATGCGATGTAGGGTTACGATGTCTATACTCAACTTTCCGGTGGAGTTGATGGACGCCACGAAGCTCTTTATTGTTTTCCGCTGTATTCTATTTGTCAGCTAGCCTTGAGCTATGCAGGTATTCTATATTGTAATACTGGATCTTCGACGTAATATATATGACATGTGGTTTTTTCTTGATATTACATCATGTACTGTGTGTGCTAGCTATTGATCCAGGGACTAGCATAGAATGCACAGAGACTTGGATTCTTAGTGAATCGGGTCGTTACAGTCCCCACATAGCTATATGCATGAATGAT
The DNA here is from genome assembly GCA_950022295.1 of Bromus sterilis. Classification (NCBI taxonomy): domain Eukaryota; kingdom Viridiplantae; phylum Streptophyta; class Magnoliopsida; order Poales; family Poaceae; genus Bromus; species Bromus sterilis. The sequence continues at coordinate 120,140,634 of OX465599.1, forward strand.
AATCTCTATGAAGTACAAGACATAAGATGGAGTACGAGTGTGGATCTCTAAAAAGGAATAGTAGTGTGCCCCCTTCTCTCTTTTTATTTCTTTTTCTCTTTTTTCTATTTTTTGTATTTTTTTGTTGGCCTTAATGGCTCTTTCTATTTCTCTCATTTGTCCTCTTTGGGATCTTTTAATTATGTCCACTTTGGGATCTTTTCCTCACTTTAGGGGCAACACTCTATATATTACAAAAATTATAGAAGATCTTTCACACTTTACAAGGTACTCAAATCATAAAGAAGATGTAACTATCATGATGTATGCAAATGTATGCCTCTGCCAATGTAGAAGTATATGCAATGATACTAGCGCGTCATGTAGCAATGATTAGGGCAAGGCCCAACTAGCATGCGGCTCATTGATCAAGCAAGTAGCATATATGACATGAAGATCAAGTCATGAGAAGGTGGATGTTGCATGGCAATATATCTCAGAAAAGCTATGGAAATGCCTTGATAGGTAGGTATGGTGGCTGTTTTGAGGAAGGATATAAGGAGGTTTATGATGACAAAGCATATCATGCCAAGGGTTTGGATGTACCGGCGAAGGTGGACGCCAACTCTCGGAGTGAGAAGGAGGCAATGCACGGCACAGGAAAGGCTACAAAAATATGGGAAGGTGGAAGTGTCAATTTTCGAATACTCACATTAGTCTGAAGAACTCGTGCACTTATTATTGGTAACTCTCAATCTAGTAAGGAGGTTTCACAAAGAGACAAGTACCCCGAGGAGGAGTGTATGGGGGTTTGGTCATCCTTGCGCATCCTCGACTCATGGTACGTGAGTGTACTCTAATATTCGATCCCTTAGAAAAGTAGTGATCCATCTAGTAGCTACAGTTCTCAACTAATTTTGTAAGTTTTGAAAATAAACATGGATTTCCCGAAATACGAAATCTATCACTAATAGGCTAAAGCTCTTGACACCAAAAGTCCAAACATTACTCAAAGAAATACCTCAAAACTATTGCAAGTTACTACTACAAAAGAATAGCAACCTCAATTACTTACTTCAAGTCAAGAACCACAACTCAATGCAACAGGAAAACTCTCTAAAGAAGATAAACATGAAAACTCAAGAGAGTTCCTAGCAACAAACTAAACAAAAGCTCTTAAACTGATAAGCATGAAGACTAAGAGCTAAACATGGTAGTAGCTATGAAAAAGATAAAGAACACCCACAGCAAAGAAATAGGCATGAAAAATTCTATGATGTGTTGTAGATTTTGAAGATGGAGCGTGTTTCTCTCCCACACAAAGAAAGCTGGGTTCTAACTTGTTATGAACAGCAAGAAAATCTAAAGAAAAATTAAAAATAAAAACTCAGAGCGAGACGCTCTAAGCATAGCACATAACGCATGAAGTGATAAAAATATAGTGAAATGAGAGAGGAACTGATAATTGTTGATGGAGAAGGGATGCATGGGGGCATCCCCAAGCTTAGACGCTTGAGTATCCTTGAATATTTCTTGGGGATTCATGGGGGCATCCCCAAGCTTGAGCGTTTGACACTCCTGAATCTTCTTTCATCATCTTCCCTCGCACACTTGAAAACTCCCTTCATACATAACTCATCATAATCTGATTAGCGAGGTTAGTACCCATACTAAAATATATTTTTCTCTACTGAAAATAAGGATAATCTTGAAGAGCTACTATTTCTCAAGATTGCCAAAAAGTTTTTGAAAAGAAAAAGCAAGCTTAAGGTTTCCAAAACGAAGAAAAGGCAAAACAGGACAGAATCTGTGAAAAACAGACCAGCAGGTAGTAAAGAATTTTTTAGGGATACTTCTGCAACTCAAATAAAAAAACTCAGAACATACGGAAGTTCCGTAATTGTATAGAGCACGCTGTGTAAAAATTTCAGCTCAAAAAGATGAACTGGGATTTTTCTGTGATTTTTCTAGTCACGAGGACAGAATCTGTTTTCTGGACACCATGTCACAGCTTTCACTTCCCATGTCATATGAGCCTATAAATGGCACAAAGCTTGAAAAGTAAGATACAATGATGTTTCTACAGTAGTAAAAATCATCAAGACCACTAAAAACAGAAGAAAAACAAAAAGGAAATCCTAAATTCGTTGCGGGCTGCCTCCCGAAAGCGCTTCTTTAAAGCTATTAGCTAGGCTTAATGCAAATAGGAGGAATCAAAGATCATCATAATAATCGGAGTTGTAAATCGATTCAAATGGTTCCTCAACAAGTTCATCCTTGTTTATTTTAGGAAAGGGGTACATAACTTTTGCCTTCCCGCGTAGGCGTATTTGTCCCTTACCTATATCAATGAAGCCTTTTACGGCCCGGAGGAAATCCCTCCCAAACGCTATGTTTCCTTGGTTTGGCTTCATGATGAAGAAATCAACCATTGCAATCCCTTTAAGGAATGTCACTGGTACATCTTTTATTCTCCCCTGGATCTCAGAAATATCTCCATTAGCATGTTCATGATAGGATGACAATTTGTCCATGTTAAATTTTAAAGAATCATAAACAACTTTTGGCATAGTAGAAACCATGGATCCAATGTCACAGAAAGCAAGGAAGTCTTGATTAGAGATTCCAATTCTAACAAAAGGTTCCCAGTCACCATCTAACTCATAAACATGTTTCTTATTTGGCTGGGGTATCTTTACTTCTCTCAAGTCTAGAGCATCCATTCTCTTTTCAATGGAAGCAAGTCTATCTATAACAGTATCAAAACTATGATCACAAACAAAGTAACTAGATAAACCATGTATAATTTCAAGAGCTCTAGCTTCATCACAAGCTAAGAAATCTCCTTCGGCTATAATATCAAGAGAGTGTTTGCACCATCTAAAAAGACCATGGTAAAAAATTATAAGCACAATTTTTATAGGTATCCAAGGCATAATTCTCCTATGTGAATCAGAAATTATGTCCCATGCCTTCTTCATATTTTCTCCATCCCTTTGATGGAAATCTAAGACCTCTGATTCCCTCAAGGAACCAAATCCTAACATACTTGAATAAACAGAAAGGATAACTAAAAGAAAGATAACTATTTTTTTGATTTTCTATAAAGACACTAAAGCAAAAACTGAAAGGTAAACTAACAAGACTAAAAATAAAAGATAAAAGATAGTGTGCAACTCCCCTATCTTGAAGAGTGGAGTCCCCGGCAACGGCGGCAGAAATTGCTTTGATGTCACGAGAGTTTACTTCTCGCCCCTCGTTGGTTACCCAAAGTGGAAGGTGAGATGTAGCGTAGCAGCAAATTTCCCTTAGCGAAGATGCTAAGGTTGAGTATCGAACCAGTAGGACTCCAAGGTCGACAAGTAGGTGGCAAAGTGAACAATGGCGCCGTTCACAACCGACGTTGCTTACTTTACTTGGACCTGCACACACAACAGATAGCTTTGCTCCCAACGAGTACAGAGGAGTTGTCAATTCCTCCGGCCTTGCTGTTTACAAAGGATAAAAACGCACGGGATAATAATGAGAGTGATAGCAACGGAAAAGTAAATAAAGCAGTAAATTGATAGCGGGTGTAAATAGTGTTGGAAATATGGACCGGGGTCCCATGATGTTCACTAGTGATGTCTCTCTCCCAAAAGATGATAAAATAGCCATGCGAGGTAAACAAATTACAGCTGGGCAATTCACAGGATTATGTGCGCAAACCAATGCTAACTATGCTATAAAGAAAGGAAGAGGCTCAAAAGCTTGGGCGGTACACCAAATCAAGTAGGCCAAAATCCAACTGCATCTACCTACTAATCATACACCTTGAGATATCTATCCAGAACATCTCGCTGGTATTAAGTTGCGAATCCCACCCAAAGTGTAAACTCAAAGCAACGGACAACTGCATTAAAGAACTTTGCGTAAAGTAAACAATCCTTGCACCCGCAAGTACAAGCACCGTTGTTTTCTCCCTTGTGGAAACAGCACATCCCCTAGACTCATGTTTTTTTCACTCAAGCTAGTCATCGGGGGTCATGAACCCACAATCATGCATAACGCTACCTCTTGGAGTCACTACTTACTACTTGGCCAAAGCAATAAACAGCAGAGAACATGCAAGAATTACTCTAGAACATAAATATAAAAGAGGAGAATCAAATATATTACTCAAACACAATATGAACATAGTCTCATAATCCATCGGATCCCAGCAAACTCAGCATAGCAACAGCAGAAAAATTACATATGTGCCTCGATCATGTAGGGAAGCTCACGAGGTCTAATCCATGAAGAAAAAAGAGGTGAGGAGAAAATCACATAGCTACTGATCATAGACCCATGGTCCAAGGTATTCTGCTCACGGTTCATCCGGGAAGCATCCATGGTGGTGGAGAAGCTCCCGGAGGTGGTTCCTCCCTCCGGCAGGGTGCCGGGAAGAGGTCTCCTGGAGCTCCCGATCTTGGAAGTGCGGCGGCGGCGGAACAGAGAGATCACAAAAAAGGGTTCCCGTCACGGGGGTTTCACGTCATGGGGAATAGATGGACGAAGGGGGGCAGCCAGGGGGGCCACCAGGGGTCCAGGCGGCCCCCTGGCGCGGCCCCGCCCTAGGGCGCGCCGGAGGGCGCCTGGGGCCCTTGTGGGTCCCCTCTGCCTCCCCCCCCCTCGGTGATTCCCGAAGCTTCTGTGTCGCTGGTTTTTTTATTGGATTTTTCCCAAATTTTTGAAGCACTTTTAACATGGGGGAAACCTGAAATAGAAAAACAGCAGAAAACAGGAACTGGCACTGGGGTGCACTGAGTTAATAGGTTAGTCCAAATATGATCAAAAGTGTATGGAAGTTCATCAATATCATAGCAATATCACACAAAAGAGGCATGGAGCAAGCAGAAACTATATATACGTTTTGGACGTATCAATCGCTAGCACACGAGGAGGAAACCTACCCGCTAGCGCACGGTCAGGTGTACATGCTCCAAGAAGGGTGACCATGAAAAATAAGGAAGAAGCAACCGCCCTCCAAATGTACATGGCAACAAGACTCAAAATAAAAGCACCATACTACCTATGCAACTTAGAGGTCGACATCACCTTTTCACAAAGAGATCACCCGCCGGTTGTCCCCAGACCAGGTCATGCCCCATTGGCCCTCAAAGCTCAGATCGGAGGATACGACATGTCACGAGTATTTATGGACGGGGGCAGCAGCATGTGCATCATTTTCTCCAACACCTTACACAAGATGCTGATCCCACCCTCCGCGCTGAAAGCATCAGATACCACCTTATACGACATCACACTAGGCAAAGCAGTCTCACCCCTAGGGAAGATCAACCTCGACGTCTTCTTTGGGAACAGAGAAAACTTCAGAAGGGAAACCCTCGAGTTTGAAGTGGTAGACTGGCCATCACAGTACCACGCCATACTCGGCCCACCAACTTTTTTGTGATTCATGGCCGTCCCTCACTATGCATATCTCAAGTTCAAGATGCCAGGACCCGCAGGATTCATCATGATTAATAGATGTATTATCAAATCAGACAAATGCAACCGAGACATTCATCAAGTCGCCGACACCTTCGGAGCACAACAAGAACTTGCGGAAATAGCCATGGTGAGAGACATAAGCGTTTTTTCACTCGCCAATCGTAACGAGCTTAAGGAGATCACTCGAGACTTTAGTGTTGATAGAGACACGGTAACCCACCAGGTGCACCCAACAGACCCAGACAAAACGGTACGGATCTACGTCCACCTACCTGAAGAACAGACGAGTTCCCTCCTAAAATTCCTCCACTAAGAATGGAAAATCTTCGCCTGGTGCCCAGCCAACATGCCAGGAATCCCATAAGAATTCACCGAGCACGCACTGCAGATCTACCCAAACAACAAACCAGTGAAGCAAGCCTTGCGACGGTTCTCCGAGCCAAAATGCCGACCCATAGGAGAAGAAGTCAACAGGTTACTTGATGCAAAATTCATCCGCGAAATAAATAAGGCCACGTGGGTCGCAAACCTCGTGTTGGTACCCAAGAAGGACACAAAATTATTACGCATGTGCGTTGACTACAGGCCAGTCAACAAGCACTCCCCGAAAGATCCCTTCCCTTTACCCAGGATCGACCAGATAATCGACTCCACCGCGGGATGCGACCTTCTCTCTTTCCTCGACTCATACTCAGAATACAACCAAATAAGTATGAAGGAAGAAGACGAAGAACATACGTCATTCATCACCCCATATGGTTTGTTCTGCTACATGACAATGCCTTTAGGACTCAAGAATACCAGAGCAACCTATCAGCAGATGATGCAGGCATGCCAAAAAGACCAAATAGGAAGAAACAACCAAGTCTACGTGGACGTTATCGTCATCAAAACCTACCAGACAAACACACTCCTTGAAGACCTACGTGAAACCTTCGGAGCACTCAACCACTACCGGATCGAGCTCAACCCCAAGAAGTGTGTTTTCTGCGTACCAGCCGGCAAGCTCCAAGGATACATGTTGTGCGCGCGCGCGTGGAGTCGAAGCCAACCCAGAAAAATGTCAACCACTCGCCACAATGCAAGAACCTGTCAACATAAAAGGAGTACAACAACCCACAGGGCGACTCGCCGCCCTGAGCCGCTTCATTAGTAGGATAGGAGAAAGGAACTTGCCATTCTACCAGCTACTCAGGAAAGGAGGAAAGTTCGAGTGACAGAGGAAGCAAAAAACGCATTTGCGTACCAAAATAAGACCCAATTAACTCCTCAAATCCTCGCAATACCCAAAGAACGAGAACCCTATACCTCTACATCGCCGCTCAGAGCAGCGTCGTAAGCACAATACTTGTTGTTGAGCGCACTGAAGAAGGCAAAGTACAAGGTATCCAGAGACCAATCTACTACCTCAGTGAAGTCCTCACACGCGCCCAGCAGAGATACCCGCACTATCAGAAACTCGTCTACGCCGTTTCTATGACCTCCCGCAAGGTATCGCATTACTTTGAAGAGCACCCAATAACAGTGGTCAGCAGTGTATCACTTTCAGATATCCTCAACAACCTTGGCACCGCAGGACGAGTCGCCTAGTGGAACATCGAGCTCAGTCCCCATGACCTGCGCTTCAAGTACCCAACAGTAACCAAAGAACAAGTCCTCCCCGATTTCGTCGTCGAGTGGATGGAAGTTCAGACACCCGGTCCACCAGACCTTTCCATCTCATGGAAAATGTTCTTCGATGGGTCAAAAATACAGCAAGGAGTCGGAGCAGGCATGGTACTAATATCCCCTAAAGGTGAGAAACTAAAGTACATAATCTAGATCAACTTTGAAAAGGCATCCAACAACGAAGCAGAGTACGAAGCCCTCCTCCACGGCATGCGTATGGAAAAAGCCTGCGACGCCACTCGCTTGCTCATTTACGGCGACTCCAATCTCGTCGTTCAAAAAACAATGAGATATTGTGAAGCAGTCGCGGACAATATGTCAGCATACCAAAAGATCTACGACACCTTGGAAGGTGACTTCGACGGATACGAGCTCAACTACGTCTCAAGAGAAAACACCACGGAAGATGAAGAGCTCGCAAACATCGGATCCACTCACGAACCAATACCACCCGACGTCTTCTTAGAAAGCATCAGACGCCGATCCATCAAACCCGCAAGGGCACCCGAACCAACCGCAACCGACGACATCGCCACCAAAAGTACAGCAGCCGAAGAGGTTATCAGACTCGAATAAGTGGCAGTTGCAAACCCAGGTGGCGAAGGTGAAGCCGGCAACGCGGATGCAGAACAAGAACCACCACCACTCGAAGGACCAGCATGGACAAGACCTTTCCTCAACTATCTAATACACAACATCCTACCAAAAGACGTCACAGAAGCACGTCGCATTACTCGACGATCCAAATCCTTCACCATCATAAACAGCGAGCTCTACAAATGCAGCATCTCCGAGGTGCTCCAAAGATGCATCGAGGAAGAAGACAGCAAAGCACTATTACTCGAGATTCATGAGGGAATCTGCGGGCACCATGCAAGCAGTCGGGCTCTGGTGGCCAAAGCATTCTGAGCAGGTTTGTACTGCCCACCGCCATGAGAAACACGGAGTACATTGTACGACGCTGCATCGCATGCCAAAATTTTGCCAGCAGACCGCACGCGCTAGCCTCAGAACTAAAAACAATACCACTGTCGTGGCCTTTCGGAACCTGGGGACTCAACATGGTGGGACCTATGAAGAAATCCTCCAAAGGCGGCCACACTCATCTCCTCGTCTGAGTCGACAAATTCACAAAGTGGATCGAGGCAGTACCGATCACCAGCTCGACCACCCTGGCGGTCATAAACTTCATCAAGTCTATCATCTTCCGCTTCGGAGTTCCGCACAGCATCATCACCGGCAACAACACAAATTTTATAGCGGACGAATTCCAGAATTACTGCAAGGATCTAGGCTTCAAAATCAACTACGCATCGGTCGCGCACCCACAGCCCAACGGACAGGTCAAGAAAGCTAACGGCCTGGTCTGTGGTGGCATCAAGAAGCGGATACTCGCACCACTCGAGCAAGCTGCAAGTAATTGGGTCAAAGAACTACCAGTTGTGCTATGGAGTTTGCGCACCACACCAAACGTCTCGACCCAGTACACTCCTTTCTTCATGGTGTAGGGTGTCGACGCGGTACTCCCACATGATCTAAGATTCGGCGCCCCACGCATCACCGGATATGAAGAAGAAGAAGAAGCATATGAGTCACTCGAAGATGACAAGGACACAAGGATGAAGCGTGAGACATAGCCCTATCGTGATCAAAAGGGTACCAAGAAAAGTTGTGCACTTATCAAAGCAGCCGACTTGGCACCAGGGTGTTCAACGTAGGATACCTGGTGCTATGATTAAAAGAGGAGAAGGTGCACAAAATCGCCCCACAATGGGAAGGACCCTACATAATATATGAAGTAATAGACTGTGGAGCCTACAGGCTGAAGAACCCGTAGACTGATGAAGACGTTGGCAATCCATGGAATGTGGAGAATCTCCGCCTCTTCTGCCCATAGATTGTCTGCTTATTTTTCCTACCTCTTCTCCAGCTATTAAGGTAGTACCCAGATAGGCTGCTAAACCACTTATGTAAACAAACAAAGCATCAATAAAGTACGAGTTTTGACTCATGTCAATTGGCACTCGGGGGCTCGCGCAACTCAGCCACCCGCGAGGCGTCATTCACACTCTCTACATTCCATCCACAAGCACTTGGGGGCTCATGCAACTCAGCCACCCCCGAGGCGCTATACGTACTCGCAATATTCCATGCACAGGCACTCGGGGGCTCGCGCAACTCAGAAACCGCTGAGGTGTTATTCGCACTCGCGACATTCGATCCACATGCACTCGAGGGCTCGCGCAACTCAACCACCCCCGAGGCGCTATTCACACTCGCGACATTCCATCCACAGGCACTCGGGGGCTCGCGCAACTCATCCACCCCAAGGCGTTATTCACACTTGCGACATTCCATCCACAGGCACTCGGGGGTTTGAGCGCGCTATCCCATCGCTCGCCCGGAGGCGTTAGTCGCACTTCCGAGACCTTCAAATTAGGCACTCAGGGGCTCGAGCGTTCCGCCACACAACTCACCCCGAGGCGTTATTCACACCTGCCCCAACCTATCCTTAAGACACCCAGGGGCTCCGCCGCTCCCCATGAAGCATCAATATAACTTCCAAATGTGCCCGTACCTAAGCACTCGGGAGCTAAGGCGAAGTCGTCACTCTATTATTCTTCTATTGTGGCGCGAACGACCGCACTACAGTAACACAATACAACAATCGACGACTCGACAACCCAAATGCTGCTCAAAAGTTGCACTTCCAATAACTAGGAGAGCCCACTATAACCTGCAAGAAGTGCGAGTTGCTCTATCCATGAGTCTGCAGACGACTACAAGTTGTTGCGAAAGGACTTAAAGATTTGTTGCTATTACGGAAAACTTTGTGTAATTTGGAGACACTAGATGGAACAAAGCCTCCAGCCAATCTCCAATGATTTGCCGAAGCCTCGGGGGTACTCCCATCGGGAGCGCTGTTGCGCACCGATAGATCAGACACCAGAGAGAAGAAATAAAGAGAAAAAGACTACAACAGTCCACACAGTTCAACACAAAAATCTCTTGATATATTGATTTACACAAGGACTTACGAGAGGATTCTTTACATCAAAAGGACCACTCGACATTTCTTAGGGCATCATCACAGACAAAGGAAAGTTTAACCCCAAGTCTATACGAAAAATCTCGCCTGATGGCCCACTTGATAGCCTTGTCCTACCGACGAATACGCTTGAGCGACGGCTTGACATCAGTGTCCTGCTCAGAACTGGAGTAGCTATCACCACCACCACTAGACGAAGACTCAGAGGAGAGAGAGCTAGCAGGTGAGTTGCCAACAGTAGAAGAAATGTAAGACCCACCCACGCCTCCAGAGTCGTTGTCGCTTGAGCTCTCCCAGCAAGGTTCTGGCCGATTCGCATCAACATCAAAGGCCCTAATGGAGAGGGTCTCCTCTCCATCGAACCGGCTGCAAAGGTCGTCACCCTTGCGAAGATTAAACTGGCGAGCAAACACCCTCCAACCAGACTCCAAGAAAACCAATGATGAACTCTCAACATGGATCATAACCCATAACGGGCAATATGGGTAGCCCTGGAGGCGAAGTCAAAGGCCATCTAAGTTTAGCCCAGAGACAAGAACAACATGTTGGGGTTCGCGGCGGAAAACACAATTTTTTTCCTAACTATCGTTTCTCATAACCCAAGATCTAGCTAGCCGTATTACCGTAACGGAAAGGAGTGTGGAATAGAATACCTCGGGGTGTAGTCCGTTGCGCGGGAAATGTTCCTGCAAACGTTGTTGGTGTAGTTGAACGAAGTTCACAACCCCCTGGATGTGTTAGCACCCGGATGGGTGTAGTGCCACACATGTAGCACCTCGTAGTACTCACACACGTACGAGACTCGATGAACACCTCCGATCTCCGATCCAGCGAAGGTGGCGGAAGTAGACCTCCGGAACCAGAGTTTTGGCAGCACGACAGCCTCCTCGTAGCAGAGATGCCTCAATCCCACTATAGGCCCCACACAAGGGGATCCCACTGTGGAAGAGACGAGGAAGGGGAGAAGACCGAAGAAAAACGATCTCGATTCGGAGTAATATTTATTTTCTCATGAATTTCTGTGTATTAAATATGTGCACCCTGCACATCTATATATATGCAGAGGGGAGGGAGTCAACCCCTCTCCCCTAGAAAGGTGGGACTAAAGTCCCTTGCTAGGGGGAGGTGGCCGGCCAAGGGGGGAGGGGTGCGCCACCCGCGTGGGCCCTAGCGCCTCCCCCCTCTTTCCTTTTTTTTATTTTATATATTTTTCCCTTTTATTCCCCTAACGGGCCTCTTTCATAAATAAGGCCCATAGAACTTTTTAATTATAAAATATGTTTTTAACTATTAATTCAATTAATTAATAACTACTCCCTCTGTCCCGGTTTATTAGGCCCCTGGACCATTTCTCTTAGACCAAAGCACATAGTAACTTGCTCACATTAATCACTCCATCCCACTTCCAATGCACTTTCTCATATGCTAACTCTTGCATGCCGCCAATGAAAAAACATGCATGCAATGTATTTATTTTCTAGCAATGGGACTAGCAACAATAACTCTTCATGCAACCAATGAAGTGGATGCATGCATGCAATTTCCCAACACAAGGCCTTATAAAAGGGACATACTTGTGCAACTTTGGGGCCTAATAAACTGGTACGGAGGGAGTAAAACATATTATTCCTTCTCCCGGTGATCCGGAACACCTTCCGGCTCACTCCAAAACTCCTTTGGGTCAACATGAAACTTTTCCGATGCTGCTTCCTTTATTCTCCAGTAACTCCGATAGTTTCGAAAAGGTATCTGATTTCATCGAGCCCTTAAGTGTGTTACCCTACGGTCCGAGAACACTCCATTCATGATCGAGATGAGGCTACGGTCAATGATCAACAGCGGGACCTGGATGCCCATAATGACCCCTGTGCATTCCGGATATCAAAACCGATTGGACCTTACGTCGTATAGCATTCCCTTTGTCATCGATACTGGATTAGTCCGATATTCGATCAATGACATCCTATGTCTGGTTCAACTTCGTTACCGACAAATCCTTATTCACTCATTCCGTGATATTCATCCCCGTGACCTAGTCACACGCTACGCATCTTTATAGATGGAATCTCACTGAGTGGGCCCTGAGTATCTATCCATCACATGGATTGACAAATACCGCTCTTGTAACAATACTCCTCAACATATCTCAATGGAATACCCAAGATACCACCGTTATGCAAGCATATTTCAGTCAGGCGGTGGGATGTAAGTCAAAGCATCCGACAATATAGCAATTATGCAAGAACTCACAGTCAAAGGAACGGTCTACTACGTTCTGTAATTACAACACTGAACCTTCATAAGATTGATCATGTTGTAATGCTTATGTTGGGTAATGTTCATCACATCACTCATCCAGTGAGGTGACCTCATAGTCAATAGACTTAATTGTCCATGATCGAGAAACAGCGATCATCATGTTGACCATGAACTAGTTATTGATATAGAGGCTAACTAGGAACGTTGGGTGTTTCTATACCACACATGTACCATTGTTTCACTGATATAGTTCTAGCACGGTATGAAACTGGTTATGAACTTTCTTAGATATATTGGAATAATCATATATTATTTGCCTCTAGAGCATATATCCAACAGTCTCCCACTTGCACTAGAGTGATAGTAATCTAGCCGCATTTTACCGATCATAATCATCTTATCATATAAGTGTTCATTGATCATGCTTGCTCATTGAAGAGGTTTTGTCAATGATCTGCACTAATTCAGATTCGTACGTTTTTTTGCAACTGGTGTTGGTCAACTAGTTTGACATGCCACCCATTATCATATAATGTTTGGATATAAGTTTCGCGGGAGAGTTAGACTAATATTTCACAGTATCCTCCAATGACCTTTTGGTTCAGTCTTCAGAAGACTTATCCATGATCATATATATACTGGGAAATACACTCAGCCAAAAGTGAATACTTCTTACGCTAAAATTTACTCCATACTTCTACTTTCTTAAGTTGTATTATGTTTGCAGTGTTTTGAATCATGGATCTCTGGCTCACATTTATTTCATATATTTGGTGATGTCTCTAATTTTATATAGACCCATAATATGTCTTGCAATTGTAATCTTGCATTACATTCAAGTCTATTATCCTTTCTATAATTTAGAGCATTTTCCTCAATATTACTCATATACTGAATGCATGGACCTTATTCATATTATGTGTCTTACTCCTAAAGCACATCGGAATCTGTTCTTCTTTCAAGAACTTTTGAGTCATTCTTTTGTTGGATTCACAGTACATGTTTTGTGGTAGAATCATATGCCAAAGGGCATATAAGATCACATGTCCAAGTACATGGTGCATCTCTATTCTTCCATCAAGACATTGCTTGTGATATTTGGATTTTCATCCGTTACATAATTTCTAGCTACAAGAACTTGCTTCTTTTCTTTAGAAGATTATTCCAACCTTTACTTTGGTTCATTATCTGTATCTCAATCTATCATTATAGATTTCAACGTGTAACGTGTTAGTACTTCACATAAAAGAAGATTCTTGTAATGTAGTGTTTTATCTGCCTTATGCTCTATATATATCATAGTGCATACAGGTATATGAGACGATTCTCTATATACACAAATCAATGCATGTTCAAATATATATATATATATATATATATATATACGAGATCCTTCTTCACACATATCAATGCATACATGTTTGACACAATGATCATGCTCCCACTCAAATATATCTATCATATTTATGTCTACGCACGCTTCTATTCTTGTAGACTATGTTGGGCCTCCAAGCGCAGAGGTTTGTAGGACAACAGCAATTTCCCTCAAGTGGATGACCTAAGATTTATCGAACTCAGGGAAGTAGAGGTTGAAGATGGTCTCTCTCAAACAACCCTGCAATTAAGATACAAGTCTCTTGTGTCCCCAACACACCTAATACAACTAGGAGTTGTATAGGTGCACTAGTTCGGCGAAGAGATGGTAAAATATGGGTGATAGGTGCGGCAAAGCAAGGTAATATAAATCTGTAATAAAAAGTGCAGGAAGCAAACATGAGACAAAAGTGAGCACAAACGGTGTAACAATGGTGGAAAAAAGTCCTAGGCTTCATACTTTCACTAGTGGCAATAGTGGAAACAAGTCCTAGACTTCATACTTTCACTAGTGGCAACTCTCAACAACATTAACATAGTCTAAACATATGATATTTCTCATAAAACATGCAATGGAGACGTACTCGGAGGTCATTCCTTTGTGGTCAGGAGAGGATGAGAATTATGTAGGGCTACAAAAGCACACCTCAAAGTTCGTAGTTCTCAATCTATGGATTTCCCAATGTCACCGCGGCCATCCAAAGAGAGTACCAAAATCACCACAACATATCTCAAGGATAGTCAAAGACAAGCACCAAGAGACTCTCAATCTTAAATCAACACACAAAAGAGGAAATCACTCATGAAAATATTCTTCTAATCAATATCAATAGACCGTTTTCACCATGATCTCGGGGATTATACTAGATAAGATCAAGTGAGTACATCAATTCAATACATAGAGGAAGGGGAAATATCATGGGATCATCCTAGATTAACATAGCCTATGATCACAACGAAGATCACATCATGTGAGAGAGAATTGACCACATAGCTACTGTAGAAACCTTAGCCCCGAGGGGAACTACTCACACATGGACATGGTGAGAGAGAGAGTTGTTGATGGAGAGGTGCAGCCCGGAGGAGATGAAGAAGACGGCGGCGGCCACGGCGACGCCCACGGCCACGGCGGTGGCCACGACCCTTGGGGGCAGCGACTCTTGGCCCCTTCTTCTTCCTAGGAGATGGTGCTGCTGTGGAGACTGATCTCCCCCTCAAGACGGCTGCCAAGGGGGAGAAAATTTTGTGGTTCTCTTTGACCTAGGTTTCCTCTCTTTATATAGAATCTCGGATTCCCGTCATCCAGATTACGTCGTCGGTATTTCAGGGCTCCAGGGAGCATCCGAACTCCAATTCGGCCGAACTTTATGTCTAGATCCACCATAAAAAAATTCCCTACAACTTTGTAGTTTTAAGTTTTTCTGTTTGAGGACGTCATCTAGCGTTTCCGAGGCGATCGTTAAAACCTGTCTGGTGGGGACAGATTTCGGGAGAGTTAGAGTCCAACTCCTACAAGGCTTCTTTTTGTGATTTTTTCTTTATCCAAGTAATTCGTACACATAAAGTGCAAAAACAAGAACTTGTGCACTCTTGCAACCATTAATAGGTTAGTTCAAAATATGTTATAAAAAGATATGAAAGTGTATCAAAAGCACAATATCACACAAAACATGCATGGAGCAAGCAGATATTATAGATACGTTTGGGACGTATCAACATCCCCAAGCTTAATTCCTGCTCGTCCTCGAGTAGGTAAATGATAACAAGCATAATTTCTGTGGTGACATGCTAGCAAACATATAAGAACTTTTAAGTAAAGCAATCAAAGCATGCAATTCAATTCAAGTCATAACAATCAAGAGTCTATATTTAGCATTGAAACAAGCAACATAAGAACATAAAGGTGCAAGAGCTCTCGCTGTCCGTGACTCGAATGTCTCCAAATGGTGTTTGCGTGCAAGAAAGGGGATAGGGATATACGAGAAAAAGTATTTTTATTGTTGAGAACTCAATCTACTAAAGTTTCACACTTGGTCTTCTTTGGAATCTTATCTTGACTCATCCCCAGACCACTAGCCAGGTACAAGTCAAAATGATCCACTCCTTTTCGACATTTTGAGCACTCATGCAATGGATGAGAGTAAGCAAGAAAGTTGACACTTAGGATGGAAAAGAGAGAATATGGTGGAGGAGGAAGACAAAAAGGTGTGAAAGGCTCACATCAATGAGGACAATCATAGGCGAGAGAAAGCCAACGGATGTACATATGATCTAAGGTAAGCTGTCCAATGGAACTAGTGGGGGTGCATCCAACTTGCTTGCTCAAGATGACCTAGAGCTCATTTGAGGAGGCTCATCATTGGAAAATACAAGCCAAGTTCTATAGTGTGAAGGTCCCCACGTAGCTATATGCATGAATGATAATCTCTATGGAGTACAAGATATAAGAGGGAGTACGAGTGTGGATCTCTCAAAAGGAATAGTAGTGTGCCCCCTTCTCTCTTTTTATTTCTTTTTCTCTTTTTTCTATTTTTTTGTATTTTTTTGGTGGCCTCGATGGCTCTTTCTATTTCTCTCATTTGTCCTCTTTGGGATCTTTTAATTTTGTCCTCTTTGGGATCTTTTGATTTGTCCACTTTGGGATCTTTTCCTCACTTTAGGGGCAACACTCTATATATTGCAAAAAGTATAGAAGATCTTTCACACTTTAGAAAGTACTCAAATCATAAAGAAAATGTAACTATCATGATGTATGCAAATGTATGCCTCTGCCAGTGTAGCAGGATAAGCAATGATACTAGCGCGTCATGTAGCAATGATTAGGGCAAGGCCAAACTAGCATGAGGCTCATCGATCAAGCAAGTAACATGTATGAAATGAAGATCAAGTCATGAGAAGATGGATGTTGCATGGCAATATATCTCGGAAAGGCTATGGAAATGCCTTGATAGGTAGGTATGGTGGTTGTTTTGAGGAAGTATATAAGGAGGTTTATGATTACAGAGTGTATCATGCCAAGGGTTTGGATGTACCGGCGAAGGTGGATGCCAACTCTCGGAGTGAGAAGAAAGCAATGCACGGCACAGGAGAGGCTAGAAAAGTATGGGAAGGTGGAAGTGTCAACTTTCGAATACTCACATTAGTCCGAAGAACTCATGCACTTATTATCGGTAACTCTCAATCTAATAGGGAGGTTCACAAAGATACAAGTACCCCGAGGAGAAGTGTATAGGGGTTTGGTTATCCTTGTGCATCCTCGACTCATGGTACGTGAGTGTACTCTAATATTCGACCCCTCAGAAGAGTAGTGATCCATCTAGTAGCTAGAGTTCTCAACTAGTTTGTAGGTTTTTGAAAATAAACACGGATTGCTCAAAATACGACATCTATCACTAATAGGCTAAATCTCTTGACACCAAAAGTCCAAACATTACTCAAAACAACACCTCAAAACTATTGCAAGTTACTACTACAAAAATAATAGCAACCTCAATTACCTACTTCAAGTCAAGACACAAAACTCAGTGCAACAGGCAAACTCTCTAAACAATATAAACATGAAAACTCAAGAGAGTTCCAGCAACAAAAAAAACAAAATCTCTTTGAAAAGATAAGCATGAAAGCTAAGAGCAAAACATGACAGTAGCTACGGAAAGATAAAGAACAAACACAGCAAAGATAAGCATGAAAAGTCCTATGTTGTGCTCTAAATTTTTGAAGTGGAGTGTGTTTCTCTCCCACACAAAGAAATATGGGTTCTAACTTGTTATTAACAGCAAACAAAGCTAAAGAAAACTAACAACAAAACCTAAGAGCGAGACGCTCCAAGCATAGCACATAACGTATGAAGTGATAAAAATATAGTGAAACGAGAGACGAACTGATAATTGTTGATGGAGAAGGGGATGCACGGGGGCATACCCAAGCTTAGACGCTTGAGTCTCCTTGAATATTTCTTGGGGATGCATGGGGGCATCCCCAAGCTTGAACGCTTGACACTTAAGCTTCTTTCATCATCTTCCCTCGTACACTTGAAAACTCCCTTCATACATAACTCATCATAATCTGATTAGCGAGGTTAGTACCCATAATAAAATAATTTTTCTCTACTGTAAATAAAGATAATCTTGAAGAGCTACTGTTTATCAAGATTGCCAAAAAGTTTTTGCAAAGAAAAAGCAAGATTAAGGTTTGCAAAACGAAGAAAAGGCAAAACAGGACAGAATCTGTGAAAAACAGACCAGCAGGTAGTAAAGAATTTTTTAGGGATACTTCTGCAACTCAAATAAAAAAATTCATAACATACGAAAGTTTCGTGATTGTATAGAGCACGCTTTGTAAAAAAGTCATCTCAAAAATATTAACTAGGATTTTTCTATGATTTTTCTAGTCACGAAGACAGAATCTGTTTTCTGGACAGCATGTCACAACTTTCACTTCCCTTGTCGTATGAGGCTATAAAAGGCGCAAATCTTGAAAAGTAAAGATACAATGATGTTGCTAAAGTAGTAACAATCATCAAGACCACTAAAAACAGAAGAAAAACAAAAAGGAAAACCTAAATTCGTTGCGGGCTGCCTCCCGAAAGCGCTTCTTTAAAGCCATTAGCTAGGCTTAATGCAAATAGATCAAGTCTTTTCAAGAAAATAACTAGCCCGTGTGACGGACTCAAAAGGAAACTTAATATTTTTCCTAGGTAAGTGTTCCATCCCTTTCTGTGGTGACATGCTAGGAAACATATAATCATCCCTAAGAAGTTTTAGTGATTACATGATCCAGATTCACTGTCCGCCCTCGAATATCACACGGCCGACGGATCAGTTTCAAAGGTAGACAACAACGTGTACGATCACATTAGGTATATGACTCATGCTTGATCTTTCGATCTCTAGTATTGTGAGGTTCATATATGCATATGCTAGGCTCGCAAAATTGACCTCAGTGTTATATTCTGCTCAGCAAGGCCATATCTGCATATGCTAGGCTTGTCGAACCCGACCTCATGCGAACGCCATTTAATATGTGTGACAGCCGATATGTACGGAATGTCGGCCATATGGGAGAACCTTCCAGGTGGTTAAGGGATCATCTTATCACATGCTACCGTCGTGTATCCTATACTAGCAAGTTTTAAGATGTTTGACCATGGTGGCACTAATTCTACAGTGTCTCCATTTGAGTTTGTTTTATCATGATAACGTATACTACTTTCTAGTAACACATAGAAAAGCTATCACTACATCACAATCAAACAAACGATAGCCCCCACTTAGCAATCTAAATTTAGACGCCTCTAATTGTATACTGCATGTTTTACGTGGTTACTAGGGATTTCATAGTTAAACAAGTTTTAACCTACGAGTCAACCCCAACGCTGACTATACGATTGTCTCTATTACACCCCGTACGGGGCCCTCCATTGCAAATTCCACATCCGCTAAAGTAGAGAGACGGACACCCCCAGAGCCACTTTATATGGTACAAGCCGCATGCCAAGCGTGGAACCAGTCTCGCGTAAGAGTACGCGTAAGGTCAGTCGGGGGCCGCTTCATCAAACAATGCCGCAGATGTGAACAAGTACACGTTGGAGGGTAACAATCATACAATCAACGCCCACATCCCCGATGTGTTCTATCCATATAGTAATACTAAGCATAGACCTAGCTCTGATACCATTGTTGGGGTTCGCAGCGGAAAACACAATTTTTTTCCTAACTAGTATTTCCCATAACCCAAGATCTAGCTAGCCGTATTACCGTAACGGAAAGGAGTGCGGAATAACATACCTCGGGGTGTAGTCCGTTGCATGGGAAACGTTCCTGTAAACGTGGTTGGTGTATTCGAACGAAGTTCACAGCCCCCTGGCTGTGTTAGCACCCGGATGGGTGTAGTGCCACACGTGTAGCACCTCGTAGTACTCGCACACGTACGAGACTCGAGGACGACATCTGATCTCCGATTCAGAGAAGGTGGCGGAAGTAGACCTCCGAAACCGGAGTTTTGGCAGCACGACAGCCTCCGTGTAGCAGAGATGCATCAATCCCACTATAGTCCCCACACAAGGGGATCTCACCATGGAAGAGACGATGAAGGGGAGAAGACCGGAGAAAACCGATCTCGATTCGGAGTAATATTTATTTTCTCATGAATTTTTGTGTATTAATTGTGCACCCTACCCATCTATATATAGGCAGATGGGAGGGAGTCAACCCCTCTCCCCTAGTAAGGTGGGACTAAAGTCCCTTTCTAGGGGGAGGGGGCCGGCCAAGGGGGGAGGGGCGCGCCACCATCATGGGCCCTAGGGCCCATGGCGCCTCCCCCCTCTTTCCTTTTTTTTCTTTTACTTCTTTTTCCCTTTTATTCCCCTAATGGGCCTCTTTCATAAATAAAGCCCATAGCACTTATTAATTATAATAATATGTTTTTAATTATTAATTCAATTAATTAATAACTAAAACATATTATTCCTTCTCCCGGTGATCCGGAACACCTTCCGGCTCACTCCGAAACTCCTTCGGGTCAACACGAAACTTTTCCGGTGATGCTTCCTTTATTCTCTGGTAACTCTGATAGTTCCGAAAAGGTCTCTGATTTCATCGAGCCCTTAAGTGTGTTACCCTACGGTCCGAGAACACTCCAGTCATGACCGAGATGAGGCTACGGTCAATGATCATCAGCGGGACCTGCATGCCCATAATGACCCATGTGCATTCCGGATATCAAAACCGATTGGACCTTACGTCGTATAGCATTCCCTTTGTCATCGATACTGGATTATTCCGAGATTCGATCAATGACATCCTATGTCATGTTCCACCTCGTTACCGATAAATCCTTATTCACTCGTTCCGTGATATTCATCCCCGTGACCTAGTCGCACGTTGCGTAGCTTTATGGATGGAATCTCACCGAGTGGGCCCTGAGTATCTATCCATCACATGGATTGACAAATCCCGCTCTTGTAACAGTACTCCTCAACATATCTCAATGGAATACTCAAGATACAACCGTTATGGCCATCATATTTTAGTCACGCGATGGGATGTAAGTCAAAGCATCCGTTAAGATAGCAATTATGCAAGTACTCACGGTCAAAGGAACGGTCTACTACGTTCTATAATTACAACACTAAACCTTCATAATTTTGATCATGTTGTAATGCTTACGTTGGGTAATGTTCATCACGTCACTCATCCAGTGAGTGACCTCACAGTCAATAGACTTAATTGTCCATGATCGCGAAACAATGATCATCATGTTGACCATGAACTAGTTATTGATATAGAGGCTAACTAGGAACGTTGGGTGTTTCTATACCACACATGTACCATTGTTTCACTGATACAATTCTAGCACGGTATGAAACTGGTATGAACTTGCTTAGATATATTGGAATAATCATATATTATTTGCCTCTAGAGCATATATCCAACACAACAAAGGAAGAAGGAAGAAGAATCTGACTAGAAATGTGGCTACAGATGTAAAGAACAAAATCATGGGCACAGAGACCCTCGTCCACACCCACGGTCGGAGAAGATTCACCGCGCAACCGGCGACAACGAGATGCACGAGGCGTACGCGCACCACGACCACGGTGGCCACGACCGGCTGAACAACGTCCACGGCTGGCAACACCGTGCATCGCCACAACTCCATCAATCCCACGGGCACGACACCTGGGATCCATGCAAGCTAGCGAAAGAGAACAGGTGACAGACAAAGGAGGAAGCTGGATGATAATAGGAAACAAAGTACCCACCTATATACGTCCCCTCAAGGGTGCACAGGTCATTCCCACATGCGAAGGGGAAGTGGCGAGCCCACCACAATTATAAAGGAACGCTTCATATTCCAATACAAAATGCGGCATGGATATTCGCCCGTAATCAATATGGAAGGAAAAGTAGAACATTCAAACCGCTCTTGGAAATCCAACATGCATAGATGAGGATCATGTCCACCACGTGCACAAACCAAAGCGTTATCATCACACTAACACGACGTGACAGATCAGGCTAGACCTCATGTGTCATGATACGTCGGCAGCTTCACAAAACATCATATTACATCTATCGCATTCGGGCAGCACAGACTAGAGAGCACAATACAACACAGATGCAGAGGCAGAAGGGAATTATCCCAGTTTCTTTATTCACTAACTTTTTTGTTGATTCGATTTCATAAAATTAACTCCCATCAGGAGTATCCTATCTCTCTTAAAAGATCAAAGGCTACGGAAAGCACCTTACACAGCCTCGAGTGATCACTCTCCTCGACGTATTCAGCAAACACACCTCATTAAGGCTTGAGTGCTCACTCACCTCTAACAAGCGCTTGAGTACTTACTTGCAAGATGACACAAGGGATAAAGCTATGATAAACAATCAACCAACTAGTCAAGTGATCATCCTAAACTCTATCGGGTTCTCATACTAAAAGTTCACTCGATTGTTTTCCGAGTGGTTGCACTCTATAATGGCACTCGCCTCTACTTAGACCTGAGCTGCGATACTACTGCACCCAGAAGCCGCGTGGAGTCACATGTAGGTAAGACCCACTAAGCTGTCGGCCGGGCTAGGACTTGCCACAGCGCGACTTCACTCCCATTTGTTCACATGCCCAGGTGCATGACCGAAATACCACTAACAAACGCGCTAGGGTCCTATATAGCACTTTACCTAGCGGTATTGATCCTGTAAGACCTCAACGGCCTGGACCGACATGGAGTCCAAACCGACATGGAGTCCAAGACGTGGCCACCAAGACTAGATAGATTAGGCAACTCTCTATGTAAACCTAGACGGACTCCTCAAGACATAGCCTAGTATATAAAGGCTGGGAGAGGGGACGTCTAGGGCAATCAAATACTAATCGCAACATCTTTGGCCAGAGAAATCTCGCTGAAGACTCCACTATAATCGCCCCCACCATATAATACATCGAGCAGGAAGTAGGGGTTTTGCCGATCAAGGGCCCTGAACCTGGGAGTCCCTGTCTTCTGTTAGCCGACGAGATCGCCAACCTTGCACCCCTTCTTCTACGATCAAATCCAGGGTTCCTAACCATGGGATTTGCCAAGGCTAATCCTCGTCAGGCCCTTTAGTCGAACATCCCTCACAGTGGCACTAACACGTATAAAACCCTTATGATGACACGCACTTATAGATATTGTAGATTTGAGACCCTGCATGACCCTTCGAGTGCCCCAGGCACTACAGATACGTTTGGGACGTATCAATTGCTCAAGTACCTCAGGATGATGATGATGATGATGATGTTGGTGACCCAAGTGTTCCACCATATCAAGATAACACTCGTACACCACCTCAAGATCCAATTGCTCAAGATAATCCCATTGTAAAAAAACAAGTAGGAGACTCTCATCAACCTAGTGGGGTTGAACAACAACTAGTAGATGATGCGGTTGAGCAACATGAAGATAATTGTGACCGCATTCACTTTGGTAGTGATGATTCTATTGTGGATGGTTCACTCCTTGATAATGATGAAAATGAATATGAAGATAATTTTTGGAATGAAACTCTTCATATTCCATCATCTACCGTACCTTTAGTGGCTAGACATGTTGAAGTGGACAAGATACTCACGGGATTGTCGAAAGGTATAGTCACACATAGTCAATTAATGAACTTTTGAGCTCACTTCCCTTTTGTATCTAGCATAGATCCACTCAAGGTTGATGATGCGCTATTGGGTGTGGATTGGCTCATTGCAATGCAAGATGATATCAATAGTTTCACCTGGAACGAAGTGTGGTCTCTTGTGGAGAGGCTCTCCAGACATGATCATAACATCATCGGAACTAAGATGATCTTCGATAACAAACAAGATGAACATGGTACTATAGCATCCGCAACAAGGCAAGGTTAGTGGCTCAATGGTACTGTAACAGCCCGATAATTATCCATAATTAGAATATTGCCTGTTATTAGATTTTGTTGATTGTCGATGTGGTTTGTACTAATATTTATTTCGCCAATTTTTCAATTGGTGAATTATATTTCCCCCTCTTCTAGTATCGGCATGCGTGTCCGGACCCATTCACAATGGCACCCCGTCGCAACTAGCGGCACATGACCAACCTACACCATCGATGCGGAAACCCCATTTATTTAATAAGTGGATTGTTTTATCGGGCGGTATTTGACGTTCTCGATTTGGAGCGTAACGTTGTCGACAACGTTGGTTCAGTGTAGTGCGGCCGCGATTTGAATTTCGTGTGATTTCGGTCTCGTTTGGTAGCCGAACAGTCGTATACGTAGAGCAAGAGTAGTTGAGGGTATTTTGGGTAAAAGCAGCCAACCCCTAGCCTATAATAGCACCCCCACCTCCCCCAATGGAGCATAGGGTTTCTCCCTTGCCATTTTTCAACCACATCCCTGTAATTCCCCCAGTTTTTTTCCACACCTCTCTCCACTCCCGAAACCCTAGACCCCAAACCTTCCCAGTCGTTGATCCACGAGATCGAGGGCTCCCAGGACGCCACGTCACCCTTGAGCTTCCCCAGCCTCCTCCTCCTCCTGCTACTGGGTCCCACAGGGCCCAGATACAGCGCCGCTAGGCCCACTCTGGGCCCGATCTGCGCCACCCGATCTGCCCGACTCATGGAGACTCCTCGCCTGCCATCACTGGAGATCCACTGCCCCGCCGAAAAGTGAGCCCCGACACTCTCCTCCTCTTCCTCCCACATTTCCCTTTCACTTTGCTCTCACTCTTTCTCTACAGCAGCCATGGCCATGTCCATGGCGCCTCCATGGAGCTCACCGCTTGATACGTCCCAAACATATCTATAATTTGTGTGTGTTCCATGCTTGTTTTCGTGATGATGTTATATGTTTTGATGCACTTTCATATCATTTACAACTTATTTGGACTAACCTACTGACTCAGTGCCCAGTGCCAGTTTCTATCTATTTCTGTCCGTGCATTGCAGAAAAAGCTGAAAATAAAAGTGCTCGGAAAAAACCAGAAAACTTCCTAAAAATATCCAAGTAAGAAGAGCCCCGGAACCAGAAGGAGGACCGGCGGGAGCCACCCCTGGCCCAGGTGTCTTCCTGGAACGGCAAGGGGGTGGCCGCGCCTTCTGGCTATCTGGACCAGGGGGCACCTCCCTGGCTCCCCTTTGTCCTATATTTATCAATCGTTCGGGAAATCCGAAAAGATAACTCCTCCACGCGAAAAACCCTAATGTTCTGTCGTCGCCGCAATTCCGATCTCGGGATCGCCTAAAGAACCCGTCCCGACACCGTGTCGGAGGGAGGATTGACCTCCGGGGGCCTCTCCATCACCATGCTTGCCTCCGTGATGTGTCATGAGTAGTTTCCCTTGGACCATGGGTCCATGATTAGTAGCTAGATGATGTCTTATCTCCAATCTTTTTCTTCAATGTTTAGTCCTTGTGAGCTGCCTATCATGATCAAGGCACCTATGTATTAATTCCTGCTTTGCTATGTTGTGTTTGCTGGCATCCGATGGATTATGAGATTATGTTCAGATTGTGATGAGTAATATATTTGGTTTACCTTTTTATTTTAGTTCTTGAGTAGTCTTGCATGTTCTTTGTTGCGTTTTATTGCTTTGGCCAAGTAGTAGATTTCAACTCCAAGAGGGAGCGTTATGCTAGATAATGGGTTCATGCATGCCTCCCGATGTCCAGCTTGAGTGGCAGTCGACAGAAACATGGGACTAGGGAATGTGTTGTTGCCATTGGGAGTAAAACAATGGTGCTTATGACTATGCGTAATAAGGATTGCTTACATTATGCATAGAGTGTTAAGACAGTAGTCTATTGCTTTGAACTTACAATCTGGTTGGGGTTCGCAACTTAATACCACCAAGATGTTCTGGATAGATATATCAAGGTCGTTGATTAGTGAGTAGATGTTGATGAATAAACGCTCTACTCGTATTGGCGTAATGCATATATGATTGAGCCTCTTTGCTTTCAAGTATCATAATTAGCATTGTCGTGCGTTCATAATTCTGTCAATTGCCCAGCTGTAATTTGTTCGGTCAGCATAGTTAGTTACTGTCTTTTGGGAGAGAGACGTCACTAGTGAAAGTCATGGCACCCCGGCCCATATTTCCACCATAGTTTACACCCTCTCTTTTAGTACTTTATTTCCTTTCAGTTGCACCACTATTATTTTCCCGTTGTGTTTCATCCTTTGTAAACTACAAGGCCGGAGAGATTGATGACCTCTCTGAACTCGTTGGGAGCAAAGTTATTTGTGTTCTTGTGTACAGGTCCACGACAACACGCCACCAAACAAATCTCGGGGGCCATTTCCACATTCTTGCGATCTTCGGAATCCTACTGGAGACATAAAAATTGGTATCTTCACTGAGGGGAATTTGCCTCTATCAGCATCATAACCTTCCATTTGGGGTAACCAAGAAGGAGGTGTTATTTGCACCCATCAAGACAAATTTCTGGCGTTGTTTCCGGGGATTCTAAATCTCATTATAGGGGAGTTGCACACTACCTTTTACCTTTGCTTTTTAGTCTTGTTAGTTTACTTTCTAGTTTTTTTCTTTGCTTGTGTGTCTTATACCAGAAAATTACCAAAAAATTAGTATTTTTTCTTAGCTTGCTTCGAGGAGTACTTAGTATGTCTAGTTCATTTACTTTGGGTGTTGCACCTGAGGCGTAAGTCCTCACCTTCAAACAAAGAGGTGGAGAGAGTTTGAAAGATGCTTGGTATAGAATTAATGATTCTCAAAGTAGAGCCGCCAAGAAGAAAACCACCACCATTCTTCTTAGAAACTTTTATGTTGGTATTACTTCTTGGAATAGATTTATTTTGGACGCAACAATGTTGGGGCCCGCGGTACGCTACGCTAACACTAAATTAAAATTTCCTACTGCGCACAACCAAGATCTTTCCGCTGGAGAAGAACTACGTGATGAGGGATTACCACTAGACGTGCAGTCACGGAAGCGAAAGGAGAGTTGGCGATGCGCGTCGGCGGTGGCTCCTTGAATCCCTGGAACAAATCCCTCGTACCGATCCCACGAACAGAGTCCCTCGATCCGATCCCGCGAATAGTTCGTCCAAGCGCCGTAGCTGCAGCACCTCCAAGGGATGTGCACGTACAAGGAGGAGCGTCGGGCGGCGAACTGCTAGGTCCGGCGGCTTGGCCTAGAGGTGGCGTGGCGGCTAGGGTTGTGGTCTGACCCGTACCCCTTCGGGATGTGCCCTAGCCATTATATAGGCGCCCGTGGAGTGACCTCAAACCTTGAGGCAATCCGTACCGTCCATCCATATTCCATTCTGATCACATCCGAATGGGCTCCTTTCCCCTTAAGCGCGCGACCCTATAGGTTCACGTACGCATGGACACGACCCAGATCACATCCAGTTCGATAGTCGGTAGCAGTTTCTAGCAGAACGTGCTGACCCCCATATATGTGTAAAGTCATAAGACGAACCATTACAAAGTTTCATATGCAACATTCCTTTTGCCTCATGATATATGTTGTCAAGCTCAAGGCGAGTACTTGTCACCCTTGTGATAGCTTGACCTCTCTTCTCAAAACCGTGATACAGATTCCTGAACCGTGTTAATGCTTAACCCATGTCACATGGCCATGATTTCTGAATCTTATCACTCGAGAGGGCCCAGAGAATCTCTCCATGGTGGATGGGAAAATCTTATCTTGATCAACCATGTCTCGCGGCATGTATTATGAGTCACCCGTAAGCTACCTTTATAACTACCCAGTTACGGTGTAGCGTTTGATATTCCCTAAGTAAGTCATTCCTCATCCTGAGAACATGTGAGGACCTCGGGTCTAGGACATGGCATAAACATTATATTGAGACTAACAGATGACAATATCTCGCTGCGTCTCAAAGTGGGTCTCTGTCCAACTCAGTGATCCCATCACCAAGTACATACTATCGGTAGCATCTCTATGCTCATGACTTGTGAAACATAGTCATCAACCGAATCATATATTAGTCAAGGATATGTGTCCGCATAACCTCATCAACTAGGGACCATTAGAACAATCATCATAGAATATATAGTCTCACAAACAAGTCACATACTTATTGATTCATATGAGTGATGATGTTCAAGGACAATACAAATAACTCATGAATACATAAGGAGATAACATCATATCATGATTGCCTCTAGGGCATATCTCCAACATTCGGTCCTAACCAC
The DNA here is from genome assembly GCA_950022295.1 of Bromus sterilis. Classification (NCBI taxonomy): domain Eukaryota; kingdom Viridiplantae; phylum Streptophyta; class Magnoliopsida; order Poales; family Poaceae; genus Bromus; species Bromus sterilis. Next base: position 120,168,637 of record OX465599.1, read on the forward strand.
ATCTTTCATCTTCGGGTCAACCGTCATTGATGATCAACAGCCAGCTTAGCATCAGGCTCAAGGTTAATAGTTGATAGGTGAGGATAGTTATCTCACTTCTCGGTAGTTACCCCAAGTGGAAGGTGAGATGTAACGTAGCAGAAAATTTCTCTCGGTGAAGATACCAAGGCTTGTCTCCAGTAGGACTCGTAGAAATACAAGAAGGTGACAACGGCGCCATAAATTACTTCGGGCTAACGGCGCCATAAATTGGGCGGTTGTCGTGACCTGCACACAGAAACAAATAACTTTGCTCCCAACGAGTACAGAGGAGTTGTCAATTCCTCCGGCCTTGCTGTTTACAAAGGATCAACGCAAGAGATAATAGTGCAACTGAAAGTAAGAACTGAAAGTAAATTGAGGGTGTAAACAATGGTGTGAATATGGACCGGGGTCCCGTGATGTTCACTAGTGATGTCTCTCTCCCAAAAGACGATAAAAGTGCTAGCGAGGTAAACAAATCACAGCTGGGCAATTGACAGGATTATAAATGCACCACAATGCTAACTATGCTACAAAAGAAAGGAAGAGGCTCAAAAGCAATGGGCAGTACGCCAAGGTAAGTAGACCGAAATCCATATGCATCTACTACGAATCATCCACCTTGAGATATCTATCCAGAACATCTCGCTGGTATTAAGTTGTGAATCCCACCCAAAGTGTAAACTCAAAGCAACAGACAACTGCATTAAAAGAACTTTGCGTAAAGTAAACAATCGTTGCACCTGCAGGTACAAGCACTGTTGTTTTATCCCTGGTGGAAACAGCACATCCCCTAGTCTCATGTTTCTGTCACTCAAGCTAGACATCAAGGGGTTGAACCCACAATCATGCATAACGCTCCCTCTTAGAGTTGCAACAAATCACTTGGCCAAAGTAAAATACGGCAACGGAGAACATGCAAGAAATTACTAAAGAACACAAATATAAAAGAGAGCCAAATATATTACTCATCACAATCTGAACATAATCTCATAATCCATCAGATCCCAGCAAACTCAGCATAGCAACACAGAAAAATACAAAAGTGTCTCGACCATGTGAGGCAGCTCACGAGGTCTCGAAAGTGAAAGCACAAAGAGGGGAGGAGAACATCACATAGCTACTGTTCACGGACCCATGGTCCAAGGGGGGCTACTTACGACACATCCGGGAGGCGACCATGGCGATGTATGGTCTCCCGGAGGGGATTCCTCCTTCCGGCAGGGTGCCGGGGCAGCTTCTCCTGGCAGCCCCGATCTTGAAACGGCGTCGGCGGCGGTACCGAGAGGAGAACGGGAATAGCAGATCACTCCCAGGGGTTTCCGTCATGGGGGGTAAATATAGGCCAAAGGGGGCACCGAGAGGGGCCACAGGGCATCCAGGAGGGTGCCCGGCGCGGCCTAGGGTGGGGTCGCGCTAGGGACCCTTCTGGAGTCCCAGTGGTGGCCCTCCCTTCCTTCCTTGGTGATTCCGGAGGCTTCCGGGACGCTGATTTTTTATATAATTTTTCCGGAATTTTTGGAGCACTTTTAATGGCCGGAAAACCTGGAATACAAAAACAGCAGAAAACAGGAACTGGCAACTGGGTGCACTGAGTTAATAGGTTAGTCCAAATATGCTCAAAAGTGTATGAAAGTTCAAGAAAAACATGGCAAAGTCACACAAAACATGCATGGAGCAAGCAGAATTTATAGATACGTTTGGGACGTATCAACATCCCCAATCTTAATTCATGGTCGTCCTCGAGTAGGGAAATGATAACAAGCATAATTTCTGTGGAGACATGCCACACAACCATATAAGGACTTGTAAGTAAAGCAATCGAAGCATGCAATTCAATTCAAGTCTTAACAAGCAAGAGTCTATATTAGTATTGACACAAGCAAAAACAGAACAAAAGGTGCAAGAGCTCTCGCTGTCCGTGACACGAATGTCTCCAGATGGTGTTTGCGTGCAAGAAGTGGGACATGGGAATACGAGATAAAAAAATATTGTTGAGAACTACTATATACTAAAGTTTCACACCTGGTCTCCTTTGGATTCTTATTTGGACTCGTCCCCAGACCACTAGCCAGGTACAAGTCAAACCGATCCACTCCCTTTCGATATTTTGAGCACTCATGCAATGGATGAGCGTGAGCAAGAAAGTTGAAACCTAAAAGGCGAAACAGAAAGAAGGTGGAGAAGGAAGAAAAAAAGGTGTGATAGGCTCACATCAAAGAGGACAATCATAGGCGAGAGAAGTCCATATGATAGATATGATGTGAGGAGTAGGGATTGCCATGCAATGGATGCACGTGTGAGCTAAAATCTCTCCAAGGGAACTAGTGGGGGTGCATCTAACTTGCTTGCTCATGAAGACCTAGAGGTCTTTTGAGGAGGCTCATCATTGTAATGTACAAGCCAAGTTCTATAGTGTGAAGGGTCCCCACATAGCTATATGCATGTATGATGATCTCTATGGAGTACAAGGTATAAAGGATGAAGTACTAGTGTGGATCTCTCAAAAGGAATAGTAGTGTGCCCCCTTCTCTCTTTTTATTTTTATTTTTCTCTTTTTTCTATTTTTTGTATTTTTTGTGTGGCCTCAATGGATCTTTCTATTTAACTCTCATTTGTCCTCTTTGGGATCTTTTGGTTTTTTCCTCTTTGGGATCTTTTCCTCACTTTAGGGGCAACACTCTATATTTTACAAGAATATATGAGATCTTTAACACTTTACAAAGGTACTCACATAAAGAAGATGTAACTATCAAGATGCAAATGTATGCCTCTGCCAGGGTAGCAGGATATGCAATGATACTACCGCGTCATGTAGCAATGATTAGGGCAAGGCCCAACTAGCATGCGGCTCATCGATCAAGCAAGTAGCATGTATGACATGAAGATCAAGTCATGAGAAGGTGGATGTTGCATGGCAATGTATCTCGGAAAGGCTATGGAAATGCCTTGTAGGTAGGTATGGTGGCTATTTTGAGGAAAGATATAAGGAGGCTTATGATGACAGAGCGTATCGTGCCAAGGGTTTGGATGCACCGTCGAACTATGCGCCAACTCTCGAGATGAGAAAGGGCAATGCACGGTACCGAAGAGGCTAGAAAAAGTATAGGTGGGTGGAAGTGTCAACTTTCGAATACTCACATTAGTCTGAAGAACTCATGCACTTATTATCGGTAACTCTCGATCTAATCAGGAGGTTCACAAAGAGACAAGTACCCCGAGGAGGAGTGTATGGGGGTTTGGTTATCCTTGCGCATCCTCGACTCATCGTACGTGAGTGTACTCTAATATTCGAACCCTCCAAAGGTTAGTGATCCATCTAGTAGCTAGAGTTCTCAACAGGGGGTTTTTTGGTATTCGAAAATCACACGGATTGCCCCAAATACGACATCTATCACTAATAGGCTCGATCTCTTGACACCAAAAGTTCAAGCATTACTCTAGGAAATACCTCAAAACTATTGCAAGTTACTACTACAAAGAGAATAGCAACTTCAACTACCTACTTTCTAGTCAAGACACAAAACTCAGTGCAATAGGCAAACTCTCTAACAAGATAAAACATGCAACCTATAGAAAGTTCAACCGAAGACAAAACAAAAGCTCTAGAAGAAAACTAAAGAAAAACAACTAAACAGGGCAGCAGCTAAGAAAAGAAAAAGAACAACTCACAGCTAAGAGAATAAGCATGCAAATCCTATGAGGAGTTCTAGTTCACACGGAGTGTGTTTCTCTCCCACAAAAAATAAATCTGGGGTATAACTTGTTATAACAGAAACAAAGCAAAAACAAACCTAAGAAAAGTAAAGAGCGAGACGCTCCAAGCATAGCACATAAGGCATGAAGTGATAAAAATATAGTGCAATGAGGGACGAACTGATAATTGTTGATGAAGAAGGGGATGCACGGGGACATCCCCAAGCTTAGACGCTTGAGTCTCCTTGAATATTTATTGGGGGTGCACATGGGTATCCCCAAGCTTGAGCGTTTGACACTCCAGGATCTTCTTTCATCATCTTCCATCGCACACTTGAAAACTCCCTTCATACATAACTCATTGTAACTGATTAGAGAGGTTAGTACCCTATTAAAATAATTTTCCTCTACTGCAAATAAAGATATTTTTGAAGAGCTACTGTTTCTCAAGATTTCCAAAAATATTTTTGCAAAGAAAAAGTAAGCTTAAGGTTTGCAATAGTTAGGAGAGACAAAATGTGGCAGAATCTGTGAAAAACAGAACATCAGGTAGTAAAGAATTTTTTAGGGGTACTTCTGCAACTCAAATAAAAAAACTCAGAACATACGAAATTTCCGTGATTGTATAGAGCATGCTGTGTAAAAAATCATCTCAAAAAGATAAACATGTAATTTTCTAAGATTTTTTCCGTCACGAGGACAGAATCTGTTTTCTGGTCAGCATGTCACAACTTTCACTTCCCTTGTCATATGAGGCTATAATTGGCACAAAGCTTGAAAAGTAAAGATACAATGATGTTGCTACAGTAGTAGTAATCATCAAGACCACTAAGAACATAAGTAAAACATCTTGGGTTGCCTCCCAACAAGCCCTTTCTTTTACGCCTTTAAGCTAGTCATGAAGATCATAAAAGTTGCTCTGATAAAAATAAGGATTTGAAGCAAAAGAGAGCATCAATAAGAAAATATGAAACACATTTAAGCCTGACGCACTTCCTATGCATAGGCATCTTGCAAGAAAATAAATCAAATAATCACAAAGTGACATGCATAGGAAGGTGGTATAAGAACAACTTCAAAACTTTCAACATGAAGAGAGGTGTTTTAGTAATATGGAAGTTTCTACAACCAAACTTCCCTCTCTCGAAATAATTTTCAGTAGTATCATGAACAACATCAAGAATATAACTATCACATAAATCATGTTGTTCATGACCTACAAGCACACGTGTATAGTTTTCAACACGGTTTTTAAGAACATAAGATAAATGCATCCCAACACATTGAGCCTCAATAAGAGCATAGTTCTCCGGAATATGAGTTGGAGATTTCAAAAGGATAATAGGACAATCAAGTGTGGGTGCAATAGCAACAATTTCATGCTTAACATAAGGAACTATAGAGAGTTTATTTTTGTCAGCATCATCCATAGTGGCATCTTGGCCATCAACAAAGCAAGTATCAAAATTTTCAAAAAGGGATATTTCGAGTGAGTCCTCGGAATCATGGGATTCCTCCTCAAGGAAATCATTGGCCTCTTCTTGGGCAGCAAACATTTTATTTTTAAAATCCTCAATATATGAATTGGAAGTATAATTCTCGAAGCAATAAGCAAGAACTGCAAAGTTTTCAGACTCGAAAATAGTATCGTGATACTTTTCAATCAAAGAAGCAATCTCATAGGCACCTTTAAAAGCAACAAACTCTTCAATATTTTCAACATCAACGTAATCATAAACACCTTTAGCATAAGAAGATAAGATCTCATTTTCATTAAACTCACATTGGAAAGGAAGGTGTTTATGATCTATATTAGAATAGTAAGTAAAATCATAAATGTGGCACCAAAATTTAGCATGGCAATAAGAAACATGTATTTGATCCCATAAGTGTTTCCCTTTCTGAGATAGGCGGTGTAGCGTATAATGAGCACGCGCATCCAATGATTTTCCCTCAACCAAGTCGGTTGGGTTTTTAGCGTGAGCACAAATTGATCGAAGACGATCCAAGTGAAGCATGTCCATCCTACCATATTTGGGTGGTTCAGCACCCATGGTAGAGATAGCATCAGTAGGAAGACAAAGGCAAAGACAAAAGGTAGCAACTATTTTTTTGGTTTTTCATAAAGACACAAAAGCAAAAACAAAAACTGGAAAGGTAAACTAACAAGACTAAGAAGAAAAGTTAAAAGATAGTGTGCAACTCCCCTATCTTGTAGACTGGAGTCCCCGGCAACGGCGCCAGAAATTGGCTTGATACGGTGAGGATAGTTCTCTCACTTATCGTTGGTTACCCAAGTGGAAGGTGAGATGTAGCGTAGCAGAAAATTTCCCTCGATGACGATACCAAGGTTTGTCTCCAGTAGGACTCGCAGAAATACAAGAAGGTGACAACGGCGCCAGAAATTACTTCGGGCTAACGGCGCCAGAAATTGGGCGGTTGTCGTGACCTACACACATAAACAAATAACTTTGCTCCCAACGAGTACAGAGGATCAACGCAAGAGATAATAGTGCAACTGAAAGTAAGAACTGAAAGTAAATTGAGGGTGTAAACAATGGTGTGAATATGGACCGGGGTCCTGTGATGTTCACTACTGATGTCTCTCTCCCAAAAGACGATAAAAGTGCTAGCGAGGTAAACAAATCACAGCTGGGAAATTGACAGGATTATAAACGCACCGCAATGCTAACTATGCTACAAAAGAAATGAAGGGGCTCAAAAGCAATGGGCAGTACGCCAAGGTAAGTAGACCGAAATCCATCTGCATCTACTACGAATCATCCACCTTGAGATATCTATCCAGAACATCTCACTTGTATTAAGTTGCGAATCCCACCCACAGTGTAAACTCAAAGCAACAGACAATTGCATTAAAAGAACTTTGCGTAAAGTAAACAATCCTTGCACCCGCAGGTGCAAGCACCGTTGTTTTATCCCTGGTGGCAACAGCACATCCCTAGTCTCATGTTTCTGTCACTCAAGCTAGACATCAAGGGGTTGAACCCACAATCAAGCATAACGCTCCCTCTTGGAGTTGCAACAAATCACTTGTCCAAAGTAAAATACGGCAACGGAGAACATGCAAGAATTTACTAAAGAACACAAATATAAAATAGAGCCAAATATATTACTCATCACAATCTGAACATAATCTCATAATCCATCAGATCCCAGCAAACTCAGCATAGCAACACAGAAAGTTAAAAAAGTGCCTCGATCATGTGAGGCAGCTCACGAGGTATCAAAAGTGAAATCACAAAGAGGGGAGGAGTACATCACATAGCTACTGGTCACGGGCCCATGGTCCAATGGGGAATACTTACGGCACATCCGGGAGGCGTCCATGGCGATGGATGGTCTCCCGGAGGGGATTCCTCCTTCCGGCAGGGTGCAGGGGCAGCTTCTCCTGGCAGCCCCGATCTTGAAACGGCGGCGGCGGTACAGAGAGCAGAACGGGAATAACTGATCGCTCCTAGGGGTTTCCATCACGGGGGGTAAATATAGGCCAAAGGGGGCACCGAGAGGGGCCATAGGGCAGCCAGGAGGGTGCCCGGCGCGGCCTAGGGTGGGGACCCTTCTGGAGTCCCAGTGGTGGCACTCCCTTCCTTCCATGGTGATTCCGGAGGCTTCCGGGACGCTGATTTTTTATATAATTTTCCGGAATTTTTGGAGCACCTTTAATGGCCGGAAAACCTGAAATACAAAAACAGCAGAAAACAGGAACTGGCAACTGGGTGCACTGAGTTAATAGGTTAGTCCAAATATGCTCAAAAGTGTATGAAATTTCAAGCAAAACATGGAAAAGTCACACAAAACGTGCATGGAGCAAGCAGAAATTATAGATACGTTTGGAACGTATCAATAGCATGTTGAAAAATTGATGGACTTATCCCCTTAAGATCATCAAGGGTATATCCAATAGCGCCTCGATGTTGACGAAGGGTTTCCAATAATCTCTCTTCTTCATATCCTAAAAGGTTAGCTTTGATAATAACAGGATAAACTTTCTTTTTATCTAAATAAGCATACCTGAGCGACCGGGAAGAGGTTTTAGATTAAACATCAGGTCTTCCTTTTGTTGTGACAGGATTCCTAAAGGTTCAACTGGTAGGTAGTGCTTAAAGATAACAGGTTGTCTCAAGAATATGTCATCTAGTTCGCTCCTTTCCTGCATATGAATATCATTCTCGTGGTCCTCCATAAATTGTTGCAAAGGATCATTAGGAGGCATAGCAATGGAAGTAATCTCTTGTATAATTTTATCATTACTAGGCAAATCAGTACCACGAGGTTGCTTCAAAAATTTAGAAAAGTTAAATTCATAAGGCTCACCGTTGAATTCCACGAATACTTTTCCTTTCCTGCAATCTATAATTGCTCCACAACTATTAAGAAAAGGTCTACCAAAAATGATAGGACAGAAATATCTTGCACTGATCCAAGTACTAAAAAGTCGGTAGGATATTTTACCTTTCCACATAAGACTTAAACATCTCGCAAGATTCCAATAGGATAGATAGTTTCTTTGTTTGCAAGATGAATAGTAACATCAACATCCTCAATTTCACAATGTAGAATTTCATTCATGATCTCTTGATAAAGTGTGAAAGGAATAGCACTAGCACTGGATCCAAAATCGCATAACCCATAATAATTATGATCTCCTATTTGAACTGATATAAATGGAGTTCCTGAAATTTGGCCTTTACTCTTGGCTGTAACAAGGTTAGTGGAAACAACACAAAAATTTATAGTGGAATCCTCATCATTACTAGTAACAAGATCCTTGACTAATGCAACTTGAGGATCAACCTTAATCAGATCCTCATGCTTACCAGTTGTTCTTTCACTCGTATTCACTATCCCTGTGACAAAAGAATGGTCCTTTATCCTCGTGGGAAAAGGGGGTTTCCATAAAAAGTTGCAGGTAAGATAGGATCAGCAACATTAATATCAACAGGTAATTCTTTAAAAGGCTTATGATGTTGACCCTCTTTTTTGGAAGAATCAATATGAGAAGCAAAGTCTTTGCAAAAATCAATTAGAAGCGGGGAATCAAGACAAATCTTAGCACAAAAGGTATTGAAGTGATCAGTTTTCACATAGCTCTCGATGTAATCATGCTCATAATCTATAATAGGTTCATTACCTTTATCAATCTCCCAATCTTAAATATTTTTCCGGATCCTTTCAATTAAATCCCATCTAGCTTCAACGCTTTTGTTTGGAAATACCCCACTAGAGGAGGCATCAAGCATATCTCTATCTTGACGAGAAAGTCTTGCATAAAAAATTGTAAGAATAATTTCCTTGGGGAGCTCATGATTGGGACATTTGAGCATTATGGATTTCAATCTCCCCCAAGATTTGGCGATACTTTCTCCGTCACGAGACCAAAAGTTATAAATATAATTCTTGTCTTGATGTATTTCATGAAAATGATGAAAATTGGTATAAAAGAGAGACATAAGCTCTTATCAATTTAGTACTCCTTCCGTTTCTTTTTACTCCGCGTATAAGATTTTTCCAAAGTCAAACTTCATCAAGTTTGACCAACTTTATATAAAAAATATTAACATTTACAATATCAAAGTTATATAATATGAAAATTTAATTCATGATGCATCTAATGATATTGGTTATGTATTATGAATGTTGAAAAAAAATTCTCTAAAAGTGGTCAAACTTTATGAAGTTTGACTCCAGACAAATCTAATATGCAGAGTAAAAAGAAATGGAGGGAGTAGATGAGAGTTATCGAGAAGCTTATACCAATCCCAAGCTTTATCTTTCAATGATAGAGAGAATAATTTCCTCATGACAAAATCCATAGATACACCTGCAAGCTTAAATAAGGCACACAATTCTGAAAGATAGAGCAAATAATCACCAGGATGTCCATCTCCTGCATAACGATTAGCTATGACATGATCAATAATACATGTTGGTATTTTGAAAGGGACAATTTAAGTAGGTGGAGGAGCCTTCTCCACCACAGATGTGGTGGGACGCATCCCCACAAGCAAGGAACCAAGAGTAGAATTATCCATAAGGATAAAAGGTTGTAACAACAAAATAAAAACAGCACGTACAGTGTGCAGGTTTCCTTACCAATTTCACTTACCAATAGCGCTACACACCCCGGCAACGGCGCAAGAAGATGGTCCTGATGACCCAAAAGTGTAGGGGATCTATCGTAGCCTTTTTGATAAGTATGAGTGTCGAACCCAACTAGGAGCAGAAGGTAGTGACAAGTAATCTTGATCAAGGAAAAACTACAAACTGAAAGGTGACTTTTTATGGGTTTTCGTAATAGTCAACAAGTAAAGTACATGATGATGAGGTGCAGCAAGTGGTCCAATCCTTTTGAACACAAAGGATAAGCCAAAAGATTCTACTTATAAAGACTAAGTCGTTCCTAAGGACACACGGGCGAGGTAGTCAAGTTTCTTTCGCCATACTCCATCTAGTACTATGTATTGTTTGGATAAGTGTTGTGTGTGTGAACCTATGCTAGCACACCGCCTAGTCTAAGACAAGTGCACTCTTACGATTAAACCTCTTGCAAGCATCCGCAAATACAAGAGAGAAATTAAGGTAAACCTAACTTTAGCAATAAACTCTAGGATCCAATACTCCCTTGTGCAAAAGTGTGCAAACTGGGGTTCAGATTTCTGTCACTCCGGCAACCCACCGTAAGCATTATTTATACACAATGCCTTCCCCTAGGTCCTTAAAAAGGCAAAGTGCTATGTAGTCGACGTTCACATAGCACCACTAGAAGAAGAACACCACAACTTAAATATCAAACCAACACATATTACTTCAACATCATATGACTACCAATAACAAGACTCCTCCCATGTCCTCAAGAACTAAAGTGACTACTCACAAGACATAAAAGATATCATGATCAGAGGTGAAAAATATATGGTGAACAATCTGGTCATAACAATAATTCTCCAACAAAATTTAATAGCATTCACCACAAATTAGAAATCAACACCGGTAAAGTAGAGGGGATGAATAATGTGAGGTACAACACGGATTGCAATGGAAAAGTGAGGTAGGGTGAAGATGGAGAAGGTGCTGGTGTTGGTCATGATGGTGATGATGATCTCGAGGATACTCGTGATGATGGTGAAGACAATGAGGACGCTCTACCCCTCCCGCAGGATTACTCCCCAGCGGAATCTGCCCGCCGGAAAGGTCTTTTCTTCTCTAGTGGTTTCCGCCTCGGAGCGGCGGCGGAATTTCTGATCTAACTTGCCCCCCCCCCCCGCCAAGAATTAGGTTTCAAGGGGTATGTATTCCAAAGGAGACGCCAGGAGGTGGGGGGCACCCAGGCGGCCACGTGGCGCGACCTAGGGGGTGGTCGCGCCACCAAGGCGCCTGTTGGCCCCCCTCTGGATGATCTTTTGCATGCCATACTTATTTCTTCTAAAAATAATTCCATGAAATTTTCAGGTCTTTTGGAGATATGCTGATATGTCCACTCTATGTGCACTTTTCCCTGCTGATTCCTGAGTGTGCTGTTTCGGCACCGGAAAGTAATAAACTGTGTAAAACAAGCCAAAAACACCATGAGAGAGACATCATAACGTGAAATATATCAATTAATAGTGGTAAATTATGATACAAAATAGTGATGCATTCTAGACGTGTCAGTGAGTTGCTCATATTCCAAATCTATATTGAGGACATAATTTTTGGTTCATCAAACCCCTCCTTGTGCAAGCAATCCGTAGATACTATGACCAAGGAGTTTGAAATGTCCTTGATGGGGAGCTTTAAGTATTTCCTTAGATTTTGAATGGAGCAATTTGAAGAAGGAACTTTCATCTCCCAAACAAAGTACATTCAAGACATGCTAGTGAGGTTCGGTATGAAAGATGCCAAGCCTTGAAAGACACCCATGCCAACCAAAGGATTTCTTGATCAAGATCTTTTCGGTATTCCATTTGATGCTACTCTTTATCGTTCTATGATAGGGTCATTACTTTCGTTTGTGCATCTAGACCGGATATCATGCTTCGTGTAGGAATGTGTGCAAGATATCAAGCTTCTCCTATGGAGAGTCGTAATTTGGCAGTTAAGTGCATTCTTAGATTGGGCCTTTGGTACCCCAAGGAATCTAAGTTTAATCTTTTGTCGGATGTGGATTGGGCCAGAGACAAGGTGGATCGGAAGTCAACGTTCGGTTCATGCAAATTTCTTGGACGTTCATTTGTAAGATGGCACTCGAAGAAGCAAAATTGTGTCTCCCTCTCCACCGTCGAAGTGGAGTATGTCACCACCGCAAGTTGTGCTACTCAAATCCTATGGATGAGGCAAACTTTGAAGGATTATGGAGTCATCTATAAGAAGGTACCCATCTTATGTGACAATGAAAGTGTTATCAAGATTGCCAACAACCGTTGTCAACATCCTCGCACCAAGCATATTGACATTTTTCACCACTTCATAAGGGATCATATTGAGAAGGGAGAAACTGAACTTGAACATATGGGCACCGACAAGCAACTTGCCGATATTTTCACCAAGCCATTGGATGAAGCAAGGTTTTTCCAACTAAGGGATAAATCTTGTATCTTAGAACGATACCGCTTTACTAGATAGTGATATCCTGTTCTCATTCACGCACATAGCTTTTATCCTGTCTAGATGTTGGTATGTATGTAGGGGTAGAGAATTAATAAATGGATTTTTCTTCTCTCTACACGATGCGCAAATAAATCAACACATCACAACCCGCATGCTCATTTCCATGAATCCATGTGTAGCGAATAAAGATGGAGTAGTTACTTTGGGCCCAAGGTACATCTTCGCGGTGCCGAAGCACAAATACTCACACGTGGTGGCTTCGGCCACCGCTCTCCCTTTGGGAAGGATTGGTTGGTTCGATTGTGTTAAGTGACTTTTTGTGACCCTAGTTTGTCCATGATATCTATCTATAGTTATGACCATGCCCCACTACCCCGTTTGGCGCAAATATTTCTCATGTACATCTCACCTTAGCAGTAAAAATTGCCTCTTCACTCCTCCTAGGTCTTGTATCCGACCTCCACCAAACGTTCGATACCTGGTAAATTCCCATCCATTAGTCAGGAGACCTCCATCCCGTCAACGGAAATCTGGTCGGCTCCGGAGCTCTATTCATGTCGGACGTTCGGCCCGCTTCGGATATCCAGTGTATCGCAACCTAAATAAACTACGACTGAGCCGCGAGGAGAAGTTTTCTCCTCTTCGCTCGGCCTCATCCCCAACTCTTGCCCCCACTAGTGTCGCCCCGTCCGACGCTGACTGCCCTGGCATGCTGATGACCCACAATTGTAGGGGATCGCAATAGTCTTCGCGGGAAGGTATAACCTAATTTATTGATTCAACACAAGGGGAGCCGAACATTACTTATAAGCCTTAGCAGTTGAGTTGTCAATTCAATGACACCTAAAAAAGCACTAGACAAGAATATTTAGTAGCAATGGTGCATTGACGGGTGTAGCCTTTAAGACTTCCCCAATCACCAATACCTCAAAGTAGTAGCAAAGTAGTAGCAACAATAATGAGAGCAATAGTAACAACGAAAGCAATGAAGATTTGACTAGTGGTAACTCTCTAAGCAAAAGAACAACTATTGGGTGAACAAATTACAGTTGGGCAATTCACAAATTGCACTAACTCTAGCCAAAGAACAAACTAGATCATCCTAGTCTAAGAACCATACGTAGGCATGTATTATTTATGTAGTTGTATGTGCTTGCCATAAGAAATTGCAGAACATCTTTTGTCCTACCACCCCGTTATCAGCAGGGCCAAAAGGAACTAATGGAGATTAAGGTGCTCCTGTCAAAGAGCACCGGAACAAAGCATTAACACTCTATGAATACATGTAATCCTCCAATTATAGCCCATCCACTTTGGTGTCCCAAGATGTCACCATTGAGATTGTCGGTTCCGGACTATAGCAGGTGCATACAACCATAGAGAAGATCTAGAACAACAATTATAATCATGCAAACATAAAGTGCTCAGATCTGATATCATGCTACTCATGCACTAGTAACGAGCATTAAGAACAACAAATTGCAGCGATAATAATTCATAAACTTCTTAGGACTGATCAATGTAACAATTCATTGGATCCCAACAAACAAAACACCAATTACATCATATGGGTCTCAATCATGTAGGGCGCCTCATGAGAACTTTGTATTGAAGATCTAGGGGGAGAAGATACCACATAGCTACTGCCAAGAACCCGTAGTCCAAGGGGGAATTACTCATGATCCGTCATGGGGTGAACAAGGGTTGATGAAGATGACCCCGGGGGCCAAGGCCCTCTCCGGCACGGTGCCGGAACAGGAACTTGGTGACCCTCGAAGATGGGTTTCTATGGCGGTGGAGATCAGGATCTCTTCTGGAAAAGACGGAGGTATATCTCAGGTTTTTGGGTTCCGAGGGTAAATATAGGCCAAAGGGGGTTCCGAGATGGAGTCCAGGTCACCCAGACGACCAGGTGGCGCGGGCACCTGATACGTCCCAAACGTATCTATAATTTCTGCTTGTTCCATGCTCATTTGGGACACATTGCTATGTGTTTTTCTACACTTTCATACCTTTTTAAACATATTTAGACTAACCTACTGACTTAGTGCATCCAGTACCAGTTTATGTCTGCTAAGGTCTGTGAATTGCAGGTCTATACCCATATTATAGTGCTCGGAAAATTCCATAAGAAATATACAAAACATCAGCATTCCAAAAGAGTCTGGAAGCCCGAAGGAAATCCGTGTTGGGGTTCGGGGCAAAAACACAAATTTTTCATAACCTACGATACCCAATCCCAAGACCTATGCTATGGCGATGCAAGTAACGGATGGAATAGGTCACATACCAGTATGTAGTCCGTTAAGCGGGAAATGTTCCCGCATGAACGTGGTTGGTGTAGTCGTACCGGCAATCCCCGATGTCGCGCAGCTCCACGATGACTCCGATAGCCACCTGGTCCTGGTAGACCAATGATGGGATTACGTCCCCGTCGGAACGTTGTCGGTGAAGACGTCGCGATACGGCCACGACGATGAAGCAGCGCCACTAGTGTAGCGCCTCGCGAGATTACACATATACGGTGTACCCGACGTCCCTACGGGCTCCGAAACAGAAGAGCAGCGGAAAGAAGATGGATTCGTATCCCGATTCCAGCAGCACGACGGCGTGCGTATGGTGGAGAAATCCCCAACCAAGTGTAGACTCCAAATAAGGGGAGTCCACTCGAGGAAGGATAAAGGAGGAAGAAAGAGAGAATTAATCTTATGAAGAAAAGGGCACCCTACCCCTCCTTATATAGGCCAACGAGGGGGGCACACCTCCCTCAACTTCCCATGTGGGACTAATCCCAAGGGGAGGGGGGCAAATGCGCCCTAGGGGGGGCATGGGCCCCTCCCTTGCCGCCTTGGCCCTAGGGGAGACTCCCTCTTCCCCTAATGGGCCTCTTTAGGCCCATATGCCTTTTCTTCCATTTTTAATTATACTTTAATATTTAATTCTGTTAATTAAATAATAAATCATATTTAAAAATTATTAAATAATATTTTGAACCTTTCAAAATTCCCAGAACAATTTCTGGCCTCCACTGGAAACAATTCCGATGTTCTCTCTTATTTCTCCGGTGATCCCGAATCTATCCTTAATGCGTCGAATACCCTTACGTGTGACACCCTACGGTCCGGGAAATAGCAGACATGATCAAGACACTCTCTTGATCAATGACCATCTATCAAACCTGGTTACAATCCTAGATGGCCCATGCGCTTCCATCGAATGAAACTTCATCGTTGTTGGATCCGTAAAACGTTGAGCATTATCCCTTTGTCATGCGGTACTTTACTTGTCCAAGGTTTGATCGTCGGTATCCAATATACCTAGTTCATCCTCATTACAGACAAACATGTTTACTCGTTCCCGTGATATTGCAACCCCGTGACCTAGTCACACGTTTTCAAACTTTATGATGCAATATCACCGAGTGGGCCCAGGGTACCTATCCGTCACTCGGATGGAAAAATCCCGCTTTGATCTATTTGCATACTCATTAACATATCTATGCGGAATACCTGAAGTACACCTTTATGGATGATACGTCCCAAACGTATCTACTTTTCCAAACACTTTTGCTATTATTTTGCCCCCATTCTTGCATGATTTGAACTAAACTAACCCGAACTGACGATGTTTTATTGTGTGCAGGAAAATGGATTAATAGACATCTCAGAAAATTCCCAGAAAAATACAAAAAATCCACGCACCCGAAGGAGCCCGGAGCCAGAAGTGGGGCCAGAGGGCAGCCAGGGGGGCCCATGCGCCCTGCTGGCGCGGCCCCACCCCTGGCCGTGCCAGCTGGCCGCCTGGGCGACTCCCACCGCCTCGTGTGCCCTACCTCGAATCCTATTTATTCCCGTGATGGAAAAACTCCAAAACAGAAGTCGCTTTTCCAGAACCCGTCGCGGAGCCGCCGCCACCCTCTGTTCTTCCTCGGGAGGGCTAATCTGGAGGTTGATTTTGCCTCCGGAGAGGGGAGATCGTCGGCATCGTCATCACCATCACCAATCCATCCTCCCTCCATGACTTCTCTTCACATGTGTGAGTAATTCCTTGTTGTAGGCAAAGGGGATGGTAGGGATTAGATGAGTTTGATAATATAATAGTTCGTCAGATTGTTGGGGGCATGTTGCCTATCATCTACTGGTGGTGTTTATCATCTTTGCTACAACTTGTTGCTCTTAATGCTTGTCACTTTGGGCCCGAGTGCCATGTTTTCAGATCTGAACCAATTATGTTTTCATGAGTATACTTATGTTTGAGATCCTATCTATGAGTTGTATGACCTATTATGGTCCGGAACCGGCGATACCAAAGGTGACAGCTTGGGACACCAAAGGGGATGGTCCATAATTTTAGGATTCCATGTAACCATTGAGTTTATTGCTTTGTTCTGGTGCTCTTTGATAGGAGCACCTTAATATCCATAAGTTCCCTTTGTCCCCGTTCGTGGCGGGATGGTAGGAGAAAAGATGGTGTGTAAGTTCTTATTGCAAGCACGCACAACTACCTACAGGATACATGCCTAATGTTTGATATTTTCCTAGATGATCATTGCTTTTCTGTGTGCCTTGCCCCGTGTTAGAATCTATTACATGTTCACTCTTATTCATGCAGCGCCCAACCATCCATCTCCCTAGCCTACAGTTTTTTAATCCTGCTAGTTACTACTAGTTTATTTCTGTTGTTTTACTTTTGGTGTAACCACCATCGCTACCACTATCATACCACAGTTGCTATTAATACTTTGTTTCAGGCAAGTATATTTCAGGTGCGGTTAAATTGACAACTCAAATGTCAAAGCTTATAAATACTCTTTGGATCCCCTTGTGTCGAATCAATATATTGGGTTAACTTACCCGCGAGAACACTACAATCGATCCCCTACATTTGAGGGTCATCAATGGCCAGCATATTTCAGTCAGATGGTGGGTAGAAAATCAAGGCATCCTAATAGACAGTAATTACGTATGATCATTACGGTCTAAGAATTTGGTCACTAATTTGTAGTTATCGCAATGTTGAACTTATGTGACTCGATCACATTGCAACACTTCTGGTGGGTGGGTGTCCATCATACCATTCTCCCAATGATACAACTCCATTGTCAATAGCTTATTTACTCATGATCAGGAAACCTTGATCATCAATTGCCCAATGGACTAGTATACTAGAGTTAACTAGGGACCTGGTTGTTTTATACCACACGTGCATTAATGTTTCCATTAATACAGTTATAGCACAGTATAAAAATTATTATGAACTAATGTAATATGCTAATAAACATATTTTATTTGTCTCTAGGGCACATTTCCAACAGTCTCCCACTTGCACTAGAGTACAAATAATCTAGTTGCATTTTCTATGGATCATAACTCCATATCATCCATATGGTTATTGATCATGCTTGTTGATGTGCGGAAGTGATAATGGCTTCTCGTCCTTCGTTGGTTACCCCAAGTGGAAGGTGAGATGTAGGATTGCAGAAAATTTCCCCTATGTAGAGGATATGGTTTGTCTCCCGTAGGACTCCTGAAAGTTATAAATAGGTGACAACGGTGCTAGAAATTTAGCGGTTGAAGTGGACCTGCACACACAAAAAATAACTATGCTCCCAACGAAGTTAAGAGAGGTTGTCAATCTCTCCGGCCTTGTTCTTTACAAAGGATCAAACGCAAGGGATAAAGGATAATAATAGTTGCAACTAGAAAGTAAAGAAGAAAATAAATTGAGCGTGTAAACAATGATGAGAATATGGACCGGGGTCCCGTGATGTTCACTAGTGATGTCTCTCTCCCAAAAGACGATAAAACTGCTATGCAAGGTAAAAAAATCACTGCTAGGCAATTGACAGGATTAAAATCGCACCCTAATGCTAACTATGCTACAAAGAAAGGACGAGGCTCAAAAGCATGGGCGATACGCTAAAATAAGTAGACCGAAATCCAACTACATCTACTACTAATCATCCACCTTGATATATCTATCCAGAACGTCTCGCTGGTATTAAGTTGCGAGCCCCACCCAAAGTGTAAACCCAAAGCAACAGACAACTACATTAAAAGAACTTTGTGTAAAGTAAACAATCCTTACAACCGCGGTTACAAGCACCGTTGTTTTCCCCCTTGTGGCAACAGCACATCCCATAGACTCGTGTTTCTGTCACTCAAGCTAGTCATCAGGGGGCATGAACTCACAATCGAGCATAACGTTCCCTCTTGGAGTCACTACCTACTACTTGGCCCAAGCAATAAATAGTAGCGGAGAACATACAAGAATTACTCAAGAACATAAATATAAAAGATAAGAACCAAATATATTACTCAATCACAAACTGAACATAATCTCATAATCCATCAGATCCTAGCAAACTCAGCATAGCAACAGAAGAAAATTTCATATGTGCCTCGATCATGTAGGACAGCTCACGAGGTCTAATCCATGAAGAACAAAGAGGGTAGGAGAACATCACATAGCTACTGATCACGGACCCATGGTCCAAGGTAGACTACTCACGGATCATCCCGGAAGCGTCCATGGTGGAGGAGAGGCTCTCGGAAGCGTCCATGCTTTCAAAGTTCTTATATGGTTGTTAGCTCTTGGTGTATCAACATCCCCAAGCTTAATTCCTGCTCTTCCCCAAATGATAACAAGCATAATTTATGTGGTGACATGCTAACAACCATGTAAGAACTTTGAAAGTAAAACAATCAAGTTATGTAATTCAATTCAAGTCATAACAGGCAAGAGTCTATATTAGCACTGAAACAAGCAACATAAGAACATTAAGTGCAAGAGCTCTCACTGTCCGTGACTCGAATGTCTCCAGATGGTGTTTGCGTGCAAGAAGTGGGAGATGGGAATACGAGAAAAAGTATATTTGTTGAGAACACAATCTACTACAGTTTCACACTTAGTCTTCTTTGGAATCTTATCTTGACTCGTCCCCAGACCACTAGCCAGTACAAGTCAATTTGATCCACTCCCTTTCGATATTTTGAGCACTCATGCAATGGATGAGCGTAAGCACGAGAGTTGACACTTAGGATGGCAAAGAGTGAAATATGGTGGAGGATGAAGATAAAAAGGGTGAGAACGGCTAACAACAATGAGGACAATCATAGGCAAGAAGGACAAATGATAGATATGATGTGAGGAGTAGGGATTGCCATGCAACGGATGCACATATGAGCTAATAAAAGCTCTCCAATGGAACTAGTGGGGTGCATCCAACTTGCTTGCTCATGAAGACCTAGAGCTCGTTTGAGGAGCCTCATCCTTCGAATATGCAACCCAAGTTCTATAGTGTGAAGGTCCCCACATAGCTATATGCAAAAATGATCATCTCTATGGAGCACAAGTGTAACAGCCTAGATTTCAATTAAAAATTTTGTTTTCGGTGTGAATTGGTTGATTGCCTAATTTGTTTGCGGTGTTTGCATCCCCGATTTATCGATCGGCGATTATTTTCCCCCTCTTATCTCGTACCGGACGGAGACCGACCCTTGCCACCCTGACACTCGACCTTTGCGACATCGGGTTTCACCGGATCACCATCGCGAAAACCCGCACAAGACCAGTTGCAGCCAACGGAACGAAAAAATCCCGTTTAATAAGTAAACGGGATATTTTTATAGCGGGCCGGACAGTATTCCCGGAACGGTTCCAGCGCGAGGTGAACGCCGCCGGCTCGACGCGCTGATCGCACAGTTTGAAGTTTTACCCGAATCGGAGGTCATGCGGACCCTCGGCGGTCAGGAACGTAAACACTACGCGCGCGAGTGAAAAACCAGGGATGTTTTTGCAAACTGCCAGCCACATGGGTTATATAAAGACCACCACTCCCCCACCCCTTTCTAGAGTTTCCCTAACACAAAAATTGCAGCCACACCCCCAAATTTTGCTCCAATTTTCGCCCAGATCCCTCTCCCCACTGAAACCCTAGCCCCCAGGTGTTTCTGGCCGTCAGATCGTGAGATCTGCGGTCCAGATCCGTCGTGGCCCCTCCCGACGTCTTCACCGCCCCGTTCCCGCTGCCTTTCCCAGTCGTCGCCGGCAACTGGCCCGGCTCCGCCGTCGTGCACGTCGGGAGCGGACGAGCTCGTCCCCGACCGCTGCGGCCACGCGGCCCAGCAGTAGCAGGCCCCGTGAGACACACCACCTCGTCCCGGCCCAGCTCCCTGCCTTGTCCCGCACCGAGCCAATGCCCCGGGCGAGCGCGCCTATTCCTCGCCCACGTCAACAACTGGGCTCGGCCCACCAAGGTGAGCCATCCTTTTTTCCTTTTTTTGTTATTCGCTTGTTGTTGGGCTCGTCCCAATACCAGGCCTCGCCCCGTGCGATAGATAGACCTCCTGTGCCCACTGTTAGGCCTGGTGGAGTCAGATTTGGCCCGATAGATATTTTTTTCCTTTTCTGGTTTATTAAATATGGCAGAATATTGTTGTATTTTGCGATGTGCGTATCTTTTCACCGGTAGCTCGGATCGCGACGCGTTCTACATGTAAATTGCTTCGAATTTTGCCTAGATTAATAAAATGTGCTTCTTTGCCATGTTTGCACATGTCTACATGTTGTTTACCTGCTATTTACGTCATATGCCACCGTAAATGAAATAGGCCATAACTTTTTAACCGTTGCTCCGATTAAAATGTTTCCTATATGTAACTTGACTAGAATTGCATATAGATTGTGTTTATGCCATTGTTTACTGTTTTTAAAACAATCTAAAATATGGTTTAGGGAAAAACAGTACCAAACGTTATAATTTTCATGGGGTAAATAGTGATAAGCATGTTTAGGAGTTTGCCCCACTTAAAGTGACTAGATCAGATAGTTTATTTATGCTTCACATGTTGCCATGATTGTTTGTCATGCCATGCTTGGGTGTTATGCCATGTTAACAACCTTTGCTCGTGTTGTGTAGCTAAACAACTTGAACCGATTCTAAATGTGATGCCTTAGTGTGTTGTCTCGTGTTGCTTTCTTGTTGTTGATTGCTCGTGATTGCTTCGTAGTAATAGATGCTTGCTCGTCGATTGCTTTCCAGTGTTTCCTTTATGTGTTCTGCCGCGGGTACCTCTCGGAGACGATGCGAGCTTGTTGCGATCGACTACAACTTCGGTTTCGTCTTCTCATCAGGTAAGGTGGAGCATATATCATGCTTATAACTTTCAGCTCACTCGCACCTAGGTGTAGGATAGAACGATTTCTTGATCCTGCCACTTTATATTCATGCCTCTCAAATAAACCCAAACAGCCATGTCCCTCCACATCCCAGCAAACCTTGTTCGGCTATGTTACCATTGCTCGCTGCTCAGCCACTTCTTCGTATGCATTCTAGGATGTTATCAACTGTTATCCTGTTACTCCTTGGATTGGGCTATCACATTATTATATTGTTGTGGATGATATGATTATTATAATGTTGACTATAGTCGACGAAGGATGGAAGGTCTAGGCTATCCCGCCCCCCGACGCTTTGTTCCATTCGAGTCACCTAGGATCCGAGTTCAAGGTATTGGTTTTAAGACTGGGCGTGCCTAACCACGTGTGGGATACTATGGGGTCCCCTTTTCTTACCTACCTAGCTTCAAACATTTCTAGTGGTGGCCCAAGCTGATTTTACCACTTGAAAACCGTGTGTGTGTCTGTCGGGTAGCTCCTGGCAGATATTCTTTAAAACAACTCGGGCCAGCAGAGACAGAGTTCCTTCGTTGGTCCAAACCTGGAAGATCGAGGGCTACCCACAGTGATGGGTTAGTTACCCCGACCTTGTCCAGATGGTAGAGGTCGACTCGAGAGCACGGCCGGCTTTTCAGTTGGATGTCGACTCACCGGGGGCCACCCGCATTGGTGCGTTGTTAGTTAGAGGGACTTGTCGTTCCGGATCTCTCGGGACTAAATCATAAAATGGCTGCCTGTGATGGGTAGAAACTGACAGTGATGGGCGTGCGTGCGGAGCCTTGTAATGGGAAGTTGGTACACCCCTGCAGGTTAAATCTTTTCGAGAAGCCGTGTCCACGGTTATGGACGACTTGAGACCTACTCCTTGTATAGACAACAACAACTGAGATAATCTTAATATAACTTTATCAACGTGTGTGTACCTTGACTGCTTCTTCTTCGTCGGGATGCGAAGAGGAGGACAAGGATAGGATAGGTGTTATGCTTGCGTAAGTAGTTGATAGTGATACGTCCAAAACGTATCTATAATTTCTGCTTGCTCCATGCATGTTTTGTGTGATATTGCTATGATCTAGATACACTTTCATACACTTTTGATCATATTTGGACTAACCTATTAACTCAGTGCACCACAGTGCCAGTTCCTGTTTTCTGCTGTTTTTCTATTTCAGTTTTCCCCCATATAAAAAGTGCCAGAAAAATTCCGGGAAACATATAGGAAAAATCAGCGTACAGGAAGCTTCGCGAAGAGCCCGGGTGGGGCCAGAGGGGAGCCAGGGGTGGCCCAGGCGACCACCCGGCGCGGCCCCACCCTGGCCGCATCAGGGGGGCGCCTGGGGCCCCTGTTCCACCTCTGGCTGCCCCCCTTCGCCTATATATTCTTCGTCACGGGAAACTTCAGAAAAGAGAACCCTTTTTCGCGATCTCTCCTATGTTCCGCCGCCACCGCGCTTCCGAGATCGGGAGCACCAGAAGACCTCGTCCCGGCACCCTGCCGGAGGGAGGGCCGACCTCCGGGAGTCTCCTCTCTACCATGGATGTTCCCCGGATGTCTTGTGAGTAATTTTCCTTGGACCATGGGTCCGTGATCAGTAGCTATGTGATGTTCTCCTCCCCTCTTTGTTCTTCATGGTTTAGACCTCGTGAGCTTCCCTACATGATCGAGGCACTTTTGAAATCTTTCTGCTATTGCTATGCTGAGTTTGATGGGATCTGATGGATTATGAGATTATGTTCAGATTGTGATTGAATAATATATTTGGTTTTTACCTCTTATATTTTTGTTCCTAAGTAATTCTTGCATGTTCTCCGTTGTTGTTTATTGCTTTGGCCAAGTAGTAGGTAGTAACTCCAAGAGGGAACGTTATGCCCGATTGTGGGTTCATGCCCCCCGATGACACGCTTGAGTGACAGAAACATGAGTCTAGGGGATGTGTTGTTGCCACAAGGGGGAAAACAACGGTGCTTGTAACTGCGGTTGCAAGGATTGTTTACTTTACGCAAAGTAATTTTTAATGCAGTTGTTTGTTGCTTTGGGTTTACACTTTGGGTGGGGCTCGCAACTTAATACCAGCGAGATGTTCTGGATAGAGATCTCAAGGTGGATGATTAGTAGTAGATGCAGTTGGATTTCGGTCTACTTATTTTGGCGTACTTCCCGTGCTTTTGAGCCTCTTCCTTTCTTTTGTAGCATAGTTAGCATTGCGGTGCGTTCATAATCCTGTCAATTGCCCTTCTGTAATTTGTTTACCTCGCATAGCAGTTTTATCGTCTTTTGGGAGAGAGACATCACTAGTGAACATCACGTATCCCGGTCCATATCCTCATTACTGTTTCCACGCTCATTTACTTTTCTACTTTTACTTTCAGTTGCTATCATTATCCCTTGTGTTTGATCCTTTGTGAACAACAAGACCGGAGAGATTGACAACCTCTCTGAACTTCGTTGTTATTTGTGTCTGTGTGCAGGTCCGCGTCAGTTGCGCCGCTGACACCTACTTATCATCTCTGGAGTCCTACTGGAGACAAACCTTGGTATCTTTACTGAGGGAAATTTTCTGTTGTGCTACATCACGCCTTCCACTTGGGGCTCACCAACGAAGGGCGAGAAGACTACACCCGTCAACTCTCGCGCCATCAAGAAAATTTCTGGCGCCGTTGCCGGGGACTCCGAGTGCTAAGATAGGGGAGTTGCACACTACCCTTTACCTTTGTTTTTTAGTCTTGTTAGTTTACCTTTCATTTTTTATCTTTGTGTCTTATATCAAAAAGCACAAAAAAAATCTGCCACATTTGTTGCTGCTATGGGTTCCACTGAAAACACCAAGTTGTGTGACTTCACTAGTCACAACAACCAAGACTTTATCTGCACCCCCATTGCCACCCCTGCACTTCAGCTACCTCTTATGAAATTAAACCTGCCTTGCTAAACCTTGTTATGAGAGATCAATTCTCTGGTGCTGGAGATGATGGTGCTTTACACTTGAACAATTTTGTTGAATTATGTGATATGCAAAAGTATAAAGAAGTAGAAGGTGATATTGTTAAGCTCAAGCTCTTTCCTTTCTCTTTAAGGGGAGACGTTAAAATTTGGTTTCAATCTTTGCCTAGGAATAGCATAGATTCTTGGCATAAGTGCAAAGATGCTTTTATAGGGAAGTAGTACCCACCTGCTAAAATTATCCAATTAAGGAGTAACATTATGAATTTTAAGCAATTGGATAATGAACACGTTGCCCAAGCTTGGGAACGAATGAAGTCTCTTGTTAAGAAATGCCCTACACATGGTTTGACTACCTGGATGGTTATCCAGACTTTTTATGCAGGCTTGAACTTTACCTCGCGGAACCTGTTAGATTCGGCCGCGGGAGGAACCTTTATGTCAACTACACTTGGTGCTGCTACGAAGCTTCTCGATGAGATGATGACCAATTATTCCCAATGGCACACCGAACGCGCTCCAACAGGTAGGAAGGTAAACTCTGTCGAGGAAGTTACCTCCCTAAATGAAAAAGTTGACTTAATTATGTCTCTACTTACCAAGAAACCCTCTATTGATCCTCATGATGTCCCTTTAAATTCTTTTGTTGCCCAAGAGCAAGTAGATGTGAACTTTATTGCTAGAAAAAATTTCAACAACAATGCTTATAGGGGTAATTTTGCTAGCAATCCTAGACCGTTTCCATCCAACTATGGGAACAACAACACCTACCCTAGCAACAAGAACCCCTCTTCTGAATTAGAAAACATGCTTAGAGATTTTATCACTACCCAAAAATCCTTCAACAAGAATGTGGAAGAAAAACTAGTTAAATTAGATAATCTCTCTTTGAAGGTAGAAAGCTTAGCCCTTGATATTGAAATGCTTAAAATTAGAACCTCTCCCCTTGAGTAGAATAAGGCCACTCCTATTAATGCTATCCAATTAAAAATTAATGAAAATATTAGGATGATAGCTAAACTTAAAGAAAGGTGGGCTAGAGAAAAAGAGGATAGAATTAAGAGCCTTCCTACACACCACACAGTTGCCACTATCCAAATTGCTGAGGACACCCAAACTATTAGCACCCAATGCACTCCTAGTCCCATTGGACCTATTAATGGTGATGCTAATACCTCAACCAAAGATGAAGAAACTCCTATGAACATAGAGGGTTTCAAACAAGTGAGCCTAGACGACACTACTACCACCTTTGGTAGTAGTGATATTGATTTTGATAGTTGCACCCTCTCAGAAGTTATTAGCTTGCTACACAAAATGTTTAGAGACCCCCACACTAGCACACTTAATATTGCCTTCACGGAGCATATCACAACTGCTCTCATCAAAGCTAGGGAGGAGAAGCTTAGAGTAGAAGCCTCCATACCTAGGAAGCTAGATGATGGTTGGGACCCTATGATCAAAATTAAATTAAATAACTTCTCTTGCTATGCCTTATGTGATGTTGGAGCTAGTACCTCCGTTATGCCCAATTGAATATTTGATTTGTTTGAATTGAAGCCCTTTGAGCCTTGTTCTTTTGGTGTTCGTCTTGTTGATTCTTCCGTAAAGAAACCTTTGGGGAAGATCGACGATGTTCTTATCATTGTCAATGACAACTATGTTCCCGTTGATTTTACTGTTATGGATATAGAGTGTGAACCTTTGTGTCCAATTATTTTGGGACGTCCTTTTCTTCGCACCGTTGGTGAGGTTATTGACATGAAAGAGGAGAATATAAAATTCCAATTCCCATTCAAAAAGGGGATGGAGCACTTCCCTAGAAAGAAAATCAAGTTACCTTTTGAGTCCGTTACACGGGCTAGTTATTATCTTTCTCTTGATAAAACGTGATTCTTCTTTTGCATTATGCCTAGCTTAAAGGCATAAAAGAAAGCACTTTCGGGAGGCAGACCGCAACGAATTTAGGTTTTTATTTTTGCTTTTTGTTGTGTCTTGATATTTATTACTACTTTAGCAACATCATTGTATCTTTATTTTTCAGCTTTGTGCCAAGTTATAGCCCCTTATGATAAGGGAAGCAAAAGTTGTGACGTGCTGTCCAGAAAACAGATTTTGTCCCTTGACAGAAAAATTCGAATCAAATCACCAGATCATATTTTTGATCTGAATTGTTTTGACAGCGTGCTCTATAAAATTGTGAAACTTCCGTGTGTTCTGAGTTTTTTGATTTGAGTTGCAGAAGTGCCCCTAAAAAATTCTTTACTACCTGTTGTTCTGTTTTTCACAGATTCGGCCACGTTTTGTCTCTCCTAACTTTTGCAAACCTTAAGCTTGCTTTTTCTTTGCAAAAGCTTTTTGGCACTCTTGAGAAACAGTAGCTCTTCAAGAATATCTTTATATCCAGTGGGGAAAAATTATTTTATTAAGGGTACTAACCTCTCTAATCAGCTTATGATGAGTTATGTATGAAGGGAGTTTTCAAGTGTGCGATGGAAGATGATGAAAGAAGATCCAGGAGTGTCAAGCGCTCAAGCTTGGGGATGCCCCGATGCATCCCCAATAAATATTCAAGGAGACTCAAGCGTCTAAGCTTGGGGATGCCCCCGTGCATCCCCTTCTCCATCAACAATCATCAGTTCGTCCTTCGTCTCACTATATTTTTATCACTTCATGCGTTATGTGCTATGCTTGGAGCGTCTCACTCTTTGGTTTTATTTTTAGTTTTCTTTAGCTTTGCTTGCTGTTCATAACAAGTATGATCCCGTCTTACTTTCTGTGGGAGAGAAACACGCTCCACTTTCAATATCTAGAAATAATCATAGGATTTTTCCTTCTTATCTTTTTGCTGCTGTGTGTTCTTTATCTTTTCATAGCTGCTGCCGTGTTTAGTCTTAGTCTTAGTTTGTCTTTAGCGAGAGCCTTGGCTTTTGTTTAGTTTGTTGCTGGAACTCTTTTTAGTTTTCATGTTTATCTTGTTAAGAGAGTTGATTGTTGCACTGAGTTGTGTCTTGTCTTGAAAGTAGGTAATTGAGGTTGCTATTAAATTCTAGTAGTAACTTGCAATAGTTTTGAGGTATTGTTGTGAGTAATGTTTGAACTTTTGGTGTCAAGAGATCTAGCCTATTAGTGATAGGTGTCGTATTTTGGGCAATCCGTGTGTATTTTCAAAACCTACAAAACTAGTTGAGAACTCTAGCTACTAGATGGATCACTAATCTTTGGAGGGATCGAATATTAGAGAACACTAACGTACCATGAGTCGAGGATGCGCAAGGATAACCAAACCCCCATACACCCCTCCTCGGGGTACTTGTCTCTTTGTGAACCTCCTTTTTAGATTGAGAGTTACCGATAATAAGTGCATGAGTTCTTCGGACTAATGTAAGTATTCAAAGTTCACACTTCCACCTTCCCATATTTTGCTAGCCTCTCCCGTGTCCTGCATTGCCTTCTTCTCACTCCGAGAGTTGGTGTCCACCTTCGCCGGTATATTCAAACCCTTGGCATGATACGCTTTGTCATCATAAACCTCCTTATATCTTTCCTCAAAACAGCCACCATACCTACCTATCAAGGCATTTGCATAGCCTTTCCGAGATATATTGCCATGCAACATACACCTCTTCATGACTTGATCTTCATGTCATACATGTTCCTGCTAAACTGGCAGCGACATACACTGCATACATCATGATAGTTACATCTTTATGATTTTGAGTACCTTGTAAAGTGTGAAAGATCTCCTTTACCTTCTTGTAAAATAGAGTGTTGCCCTTAAGTGAGGAAAAGATCCCAAAGTGGACACAATAAAAGATCCCAAAGAGGACAAATGAGAGTTAAATAGAAAGATCCATTGAGGCCACACAAAAATACAAAAAAATAGAAAAAAGAGAAAAAGAAATAAAAAGAGAGAAAGGGGCAACACTACTATCCTTTTGAGAGATCCACACTAGTACTCCCTTTATATCCTTGTACTCCATAGAGATGATCATTATGCATATAGCTATGTGGGGACCTTCACACTATAGAACTTGGCTTCCATATTCCAAGCATGAGCCTCCTCAAACGAGCTCTAGGTCTTCATGAGCGAGCAAGTTAGATGCACCCCCACTAGTTCCATTAGAGAGCTTCGTAGCTCGTATGTGCATCCGTTGCATGGCAATCCCTACTCCTCATATCATATCTATCATTTGGCATCTCTTGCCTATGATTGTCCTCATTGATGTGAGCCTTTCTCATCCTTTTTGTCTTCCTCCTCCGCACTTCTCTCTTTGCCATCCTAAGTGTCAACTCTCGTGCTTACGCTCATCCATTGCATGAGTGCTCAAAATATTGAAAAAGGAGTGGATCAAATTGACTTGTACCTGGCTAGTGGTCTGGGGACGAGTCAAAATAAGATTCCAGAAAAAGACCGAGTGTGAAACTTTAGTAGATTGAGTTCTCAACAAATAAATTGTTTTTCTCGTATTCCCTATCCCCCTTCTTGCACGCAAACACCATTTGGAGACATTCGAGTCACGGACAGCGAGAGCTCTTGCACCTAATGTTCTTTTGTTACTTGTTTCAATGCTAATATAGACTCTTGCTTGTTATGACTTGAATTGAGTTTCTAACCTTGATTGCTTTACTTTTCAAAGTTCTTATATGGTTGCTAGCATGTCACCACAGAAATTATGCCGTTATCATTTACATACACGAGGACGAGAAGGAATTAAGCTTGGGGATGTTGATATGTCCAAAACGTATCTATAATTTCTGCTGGCTCCATGCATGTTTTGTGTGATATTGCTATGATCTAGATACACTTTCATACACTTTTGATCATATTTGGACTAACCTATTAACTCCTGCACCACAGTGCCAGTTCCTGTTTTCTGCTGTTTTTCTATTTTAGTTTTCCCCCATATAAAAAGTGCCAGAAAAATTCCGGGAAAAAAATAGGAAAAATCAGCGTACAAGAAGCTTCGCGAAGAGCCCGAGTGGGGCCAGAGGGGAGCAAGGGGTGGCCCAGGAGGCCACCCGGCGCGGCCCCACCCCTGGCCGCGCCAAGGGGGTGCCTGGGGCCCCTGGTCCACCTCTGGCTTCCCCCCTTCGCCTATATATTCTCCGTCACGGGAAACTTCAGAAAAGAGAACCATTTTTTGCGATCTCTCCTCTATACCGCCGCCGCCGCGCTTCCGAGATCGGGAGCACCAGAAGACCTCTTCCCGGCACCCTGCCAAAGGGAGGACCCACCTCCGGGAGTCTCCTCTCCACCATGGATGCTCCCCGGATGTCTTGTGAGTAGTTTTCCTTGGACCATGGGTCCGTGATCAGTAGCTATGTGATGTTCTCCTCCCCTCTTTGTTCTTCATGGTTTAGACCTCATGAGCTGCCCTACATGATCGAGGCACTTTTGTAATCTTTCTGCTATTGCTATGCTGAGTTTGATGGAATCTGATGGATTATGAGATTATGTTCAGATTGTGATTGAGTAATATATTTGATTTTTACCTCTTATATTTTTGTTCCTAAGTAATTCTTGCATGTTCTCCGTTGCTGTTTATTGCTTTGGCCAAGTAGTAGGTAGTAACTCCAAGAGGGAACGTCATGCTCGATTGTGGGTTCATGCCCCCCGATGACACGCTTGAGTGACAGAAACATGAGTCTAGGGGATGTGTTGTTGCCACAAGGGGGAAAACATTGGTGCTTGTGTAACAGCCCACATGTAATAATGCCAAACACCATGTATTTTTGCTTTCCTATGACTGGACTTGTAATGGTCATGGTGATTTTTGTGTGTGAGCTTCATATGTTGGTCTTGTCTTGTGCCATGTGGTTGGTGATCATGGCTTCATCTTGGTGATGTTTTGCAACTGTTGTTGGTTATGTCTGACCTCATGGCACCTATCACCTTCATCATTCTTGGTTCACTCACTTTTGTGATGTCATGGGCTAACAAGTTGGCCAAGAGAATTTTGACATCAATAAGGACAGTGCCCTGGTTCAAAGTGGAATGAAAAATTAAAGGGCCACATTTTTTTTATTGTTGTCAAAATTGGTCAAACCAATTTTGTAAAATCCCAAATATTACAGTGGGTGAGTTTTCCCAAATCTTGGAATTTTTGCTTGGGCACAAAGTTCCCAAAAATCCCAAATGCGCCTTTTCTATTGAGAAAATGGACTGTTTCTAACTTGGGGATTTTTTTTCCTTTGCATGTAAATTTGGGAAACCAATTTTGTGTGAACCAGCTGGATTTTAGGGGCATTTTAAAATTCGTTGGAATATTTTTTTTAAATGCCCTAGCCTCTCTTTTTCTCCTGCTGTTTTTCTTTGCCATGGGAAAAAAAAGGAATACAGGAGCTGGGCCTCCTTCTCTTTTCTCCCAGCCGGCCAGGCCACCTGGGCCGTTATCCCCTCGGCCCGCGCTGGAACGAAGCGGTACGCCCCCTGTCTTCTTCCTCTTTCCAGCGGGGCGACCTCCTTCTCCCCTCCTCTCTCTCACAGAGCTTGCCACGGCGGCGAGTGGAGCCCCAGCTCCAGGGAGAGGCGCCCCCCCTCCTTTTAAGCGCCGCGAGAGGAGCCCCAGGAAACCCTAGGACCCATTCCCGTAGCCCCCTTCTCCCGCCGCCGCCGCCATGGCGACTTCGGGGCTCCCCTGTTCTTCAGTGGCCGCCGGATGGGTTCGGTGAATTCGCCGAGCTCCGACGCCGTCTTCGTTCAGGGGGCCGTGCTGCGCGCCTTCAGCGTCGTCTTCGTCCTCTTCGACTCGTGGATCCACGAAGGAGCAAGGCGGCTCTCTTCTTCCTCCTCTGCAGCCACGGACCACCTCCGTCCCGACGCCGCAGTTCGACTTCTTCCACTCCCCGGACGCCGAGCTCGTCTCCAACCTCCCCGATGTGAGGATCCATTGCCCTTTCCGCCGCGTTCCTCCTCGCTAGTTGGTTAGCAGCACAGTAGCAGAACGCCTCCGCGAGCCGGAGTGCCATGCCCGCGTACGGTCGCCGTGGCCCGATCCGCGTCGCCGTCGAGCAGGAGCTGCACCCCGCGTGCTCTGCGTGCGGCCAGTGCGTGCGCAGCGCAGCCGGGGGCCGTGCACGTCGACAAGCCAGCGCCTTTTTCCGTTTCCAAGAAGATGCGCCGCCCCTTTTTCCGACGAGCCTAGCGACGCCGCCGTGGAGCCCATGATCCGACGCCAAGGTGATTTGGACTCCTGGATGTCCCGTCTGGACATCCCCGGCGTCAGTGGAGTCGCCGGTGGGCTGTAGTGGACGCCCTCGTCGCCGGAAGTCCGCCGCGTGCGAGCTGCCTGAAGAAGTTCAGTCCGCAGCGCAACAGCGTGTTTCTCCTTCAGTTAACTCCTGGAGAGGATATGTCTTCTCCGAGTCGCGCTTCTGAACGTGAGCCACTTCGTAGTCGAGCTGGTGGGCGCGTTTTAGGAGGACCGCGAGGTCGCGGGTTCGAATCCGCCGGGGGCTAGCCCCCG
The DNA here is from genome assembly GCA_950022295.1 of Bromus sterilis. NCBI lineage: Eukaryota > Viridiplantae > Streptophyta > Magnoliopsida > Poales > Poaceae > Bromus > Bromus sterilis. The sequence continues at coordinate 120,200,551 of OX465599.1, forward strand.
TTTTTCTTTTTGTTGAGCGTTGTCGTCGAAGGGGTGGCTCGGCCCACGGGAGGGATACTGGGTCAGCCAGTATGCGTCTAGAGGAAGCAGCCCAGTGGCCAAGCCCTCCTTTTCTTTTTTTTATTTAGTTGTTTTCTTCTTTTCGGTTTTATATCTTTTCTAATTTAAAATTCAATTGAATTTGCTTTTCAAATTCAATCTGAATTTGGTCAACTTCTCAAACAGAGGCATCCCATATATCAATTTGGGGTAATTTGAGCTACTGATTGCAGTGGTGATACTCATTTTTACAATTGGCCCCTTTATTAAATAAAGCTTGGTCAAAAGTACAATAAGCCCCCTGTTTAATTCCTGTTCTGCCAAGTTTGGTCCAAAATTCAAATGGCCCATGCCATATATGAATTTTAGGTAATTTTGAGCAAGGAATTGCCTGGTGATGATTTTTTGCTCATCTGAACCTTTCCAAAAATTCATGATGTGCAAATTTTGCACTCAGCCCCCTGAACTTCAGCTGAAATTGCAACTGCCATTGCAAATTCAAACTGAGACATGTCATATATGTTTTTGGGGTATTTCTCTGCAAGGAGTTCAGTGGTGATGTTTTCTTGTTGTGTTGAGCAACTTTTGAGACAAGGTGTGATCACCTGGTCCAGAAGCTTCAGGTCTGTCTGCATGCAACATTCCAACTTCAGTGCATTTGAAATGTTGTTCGTCTGATCTTTTCAAGTCAGTTCCATGCCATCTTTTCTTCAGGTCAGCCTTAACATATTGTCATATGCTATGTGGCTGACCTTCAACAGTTGTTGCACCTTCTTAAGTGTCAATTTCACCGACACTACTCCGTCTCCGGAATCATTGTTTTACTTTCATGTTATTTAAATTCTTGCAATGCTTGTTGATCTTGTCATGCCATCATGCTATTTACATCTAAGTTAAGGCTCAGACCAAAGCCATTACAATGTAAAAAAAATTCATATGAAAGTGATGACTTGTCGTCATCACCTTCATTTAAACCTGACTAGACAGGGTCATACCATGTAAATAAAACCTGATCATGCCATCCTTGTTTGAGTTGCTTCAGTTGCTTACTTGTGTGCTTTTTCCCTGCCGGTACCTTACGTTAGCACCTGAGACCGCCGAGGAGACTTACGTGGAGCTGTCCGACACCGAGCCCGAGGGTACCGTGAGTGCTGCTTCGACTACCTTACCAGGCAAGGGGGAGATCTGTGTCATTACCTTATAACTTCTGCTCATGCCTAGCTGTAGATCTAGAACGTTATTGCTTAATCCTATCTACATTATATGCCATGTTTAAACCCATACAGCCATGATCCCCACATCCCAGCAAACCATTGTTCTGCTAAGTTACCGCTGCTCAGCCATTGCTTAGTATGGATAGAAAACTTGCTGCTTACCCTATATATTTATGGTTGGGATATCATGTTACAAAAGAAGTTGGTTGATATTTATTACTGTTAAATGATGTTAACTTATATTCGACGAAAGGTGGAAGGCTGGACTATTCCTGTCTGGTGTTTTGTTCCATTTGAGTCACCTAGGACCCGAGTTCCGGGTATTGGTTCTTTGATCGAGCGTGCCTAATCGCGTGTGGGGTTTTATGGGGCCCCCTTGTCTTACCTACCTAGCTTCGTACATTCTAGTGGTGGCCCGAGCTGATTTATATTTGCAATGTGTGTGTGCTGGTTGGATCCCCAGTTGTCTTCAAACCAAACCAGGGCCAGGAGGACATAGTTTCTTGGCTGGCCCAAATAGACCGGCTGAGGACCCGGTCTCATAAGAGAACTAACCGGTAATCCAAACCCGAGTTATACGGTAGAGTCCGATTCGAGAGCGTGGCCAGCTTTTGAGTTGGGTGTCGACTCCCCGGGGGCCACCCGGATATGTGTGTTGTTAGTTAGAGGGACTCTGACGTTCCGGAGTTTCAGGCGCTTACCTAGCCAAGTGGAAACCGGGCGTACATACGACGTCTATAATGGACAGTTGGTACACCCCTGCAGGGTAAATCTTTTCGAAAAGCCGTGTCCGCGGTTATGGACTACTTTGAGCCTACGTCCTGTTCATAGAATAACATCAATATTAAATTATGCTAAAAACTTGACAAACCGTGTGCGTGCCTTGGTTGTCTTTCTTCGTCCAGGGGGACCGAGAGAGAAACGAGGTTGTGTTATGTTTGCGTAAGTAGGTGGATAGCTGACTTACGACACGTTGTCAACGTGCTTCTTGGATCTTACCTCTATTCTGGTAGAACGTGTAGCCCCCTTATATGCTAGTACGGCTGCAAACTGCCTTTACCTTTACCTTACTTAGCATTAGTTATTCCGTAATGACATGTTCTCACCCCCGTTTATTTTCCTCCTTTACCGCTTTGCCTGATCGGCCGCTGCAGTGGACTACTACCTCGACCCCAGCACTGGACGGTACTTCGTGGAGGTGCCCCCGGAGGACGACGACGAGTACGACTACATCGACCAGTAGGATCCTTAGTTGGGCTCAGACGTTCCCGTGGGTGGATTTATGTGTAGTCCTCTCTAGGGCAATTTGGATATTGACCGTACCCGGTCCACACTTTGCTTCCGCTTGATGTATTGATGAGATGTACTCATGATATTGTTGTATTATTAGACAGTGGCGTTGTATGCCCTGCTCTATTTATCTCTATATGTATTTCCTCTCTTGTAGAGTTGTGTTTTCATACCTGTTGTCGAGGATCCGGCAGCGACACGAGTGCGAGTGTCGTGCGCCGGTGGCGTTTGATGCGTTTCTAACTCCGACTGGACGCGAAGGCGACTAGTTAGAGTTAGTACCGCATCAGGGGCCTTACAACTTGGTATCAGAGCAGGACTGACTGTAGGACCCTTTACTGGCCGAAGTTGAGTCTAGAAACTATTTTGGTAGTTATATAGGAAAAATTACGGAGAGTAGGACCTCTTTCTGTTTTCTCCTTATCCCACCCTCCCACCCCTTTTTCCGTGAGGAAGTGAAACGATGTTTTGTCTCTGCAATTTATCCCCTTTCAAAACAATCTAGGTTCTCGTTTACATGAGACTCCGATTCCTCTATAATGTTTTGCTAGCGACGAGATGTGTTGGCGTCTTTGAGACCACTGAGCCGCCACTTGGGGTTGACTGCTCTACCTCGCTTACGGCGTACCCCAGGTGAACCGTCCATACAGGATTGGCGGGCATCCTATGGTAATATGGATGTGGTGTCCTTCTCCTATGGACGACCGTGATGGCGGGCCGCTCAGGGCAGATGTCTCATTGTGCAGGTTTCCAACCGCTCGTATATATTGTTGTGTGCTCGCTAGCACATTATTATATTGGATTCGGGTGTTCTTGGTTTGGGAATTCCAGTAGCACCTAGTTATCGACTTTCCGGGTTAACCTTGGTGGAATTTCAGCCTTCGGCTTTCTCATACCTCGTGAGGAAGTTTTGTTGACAATTTTGCTTTAACATCTGATTACTTCAATGATTCGTTCATGTTCTCATAAGTGTTCCTGTATACAGGATGCCAAGAGCGAACATGCCGCCGCCAGAGAACCCTATCCTTGGGGAGGCTGTAGCTGTAGTGGCTCAGGGCACAGCTGCGATCCTTCAGATGATGCAGAACCAGGGTGCTCAGAGGAATGATCGTCCACAGTACACTACGCTGCAGCAGTTCCTTGCGATCAGCCCTCCCAGGTTCTCCGATGCTCGAGACCCGCTGGAGGCGGATGACTGGATGGCAGAGATCAAGAAGCACTTCAAGGCCAACACCGTCAGACCCGTCGACTACGTCACCTTCGCCTCCTTCCAGCTTCAGGGTGCCGCAGGCAGTTGGTTCTCGACGTACAAGGAGAACAAGGGTGATGCAGAGATCACGTGGGATGACTTCGTCAAGGATTTCAGAGCTGCTCATATTCCCAGTGGACAGATCGAGAGGAAGCGCGAGGAGTTCTTAGCTCTGAGGCAGGGGGACAGGTCTGTGCAGGAGTATAACCTGGCCTTCATCAGGCTTGCCAGGTACGCTCCAGAGGAGGTCTCGTCAGAAGCCAAGCGCATTGCCAGGTTCCGCGGTGGTCTTGCCCCGGACATCAATTATGCGCTCACCTTGTCCACGCCAAGCCTGTTCTCAGAGTTCGTCGACCAGGCTATCAGACAGGAGTCAGCTGAGGCAGAGCGTTCCGCAGAGAAGAGGAAGCAGAGAGAGCACAGTTCAGCAGTGATGGTCCACAAGAAGGCCAAGTCCTGGGTTACAGAGTCACAGCCTCAGCCGCAGCGTCAGCAGTTCCAGCCGAGGGGGGCAGTTGTCCGCACTTTTGCCCGCCCTCCCGTCCCAGTGCAGCATGGACCTCGCTCTACTCCACCCTACGCGAGGCCGCCTGCTCCACAGGGCCACCCCAGGCCAGAGATCACGTGCTTCAAGTGTGGCCAGCCGGGCCACAAGTCTCCGCAGTGCACCGACCCTCGTTACGCCAGGCTGCCTCCGCCCCCACCTCGCTCTACACCGAGCAACGCGATGGTGCGGGCCCAGCCACGAGCACTCCGTGTGAACAACGTGACCATCGCAGAGGCCCAGCAGCCGTCTGAGATTGTGCTTGGTAGGTTGCTTGTATGTTCAGTTCCAGCGACAGTTTTGTTTGATTCCGGAGCTTCCCATTCCTTCATGTCCGATGCTTTTGCCAGTTCACTTGACCTTCCGCGTGAGAGGTTGCCTATACCTCTAGCAATTGCTTCTCCAGGTTCGAGGATGCAGTCAGCGGGCAGCATCCCAGATGTGCAGATTGGTATCCAAGGAGCCATCTTTTCCTCGTCTTTGATTGTCTTGCCCCGTTCCGACATTGATGTCATCTTGGGCATGGATTGGCTTGTCAAGTACAAGGCCAAGATTGATTGTCCGTCCAAGACCGTGTTGCTGACGCACGATTCAGGCGCAGAGATTTGGTACACTTGTGGCTCGACAGTGGGATCAGAACAGTTGTACGCTCTGAACGCTGGAGTTGCTCCATTGATCGAGGAGGTCAGAGTTGTTCGAGAGTTCCCAGATGTCTTTCCAGAGGAGTTGCCAGGTATTCCACCCGTGCGTTCTATAGAGTTCGTGATCGAGCTAGAACCTGGTACACAGCCGATATCTCGGCAGCCGTACAAGATGTGTCCGGAAGAGCTGATTGAGTTGAAAGAGCAGTTGGTGAAGCTCGAGAAGGATGGGCTCATTCGTCCGAGCACTTCCCCTTGGGGTGCCCCGTGTCTTTTTGTGAAGAAGAAAGATGGTACTAGTCGGTTGGTTCAAGACTACCGTGGTATCAACAAGAAGACGATCAAAAACAAATACCCTTTGCCCAACATCAATGACTTGTTTCAACAGTTGCATGGAGCAAAGGTGTTTTCAAAGCTTGATCTAAAGATGGGGTACCACCAGATTCGTGTCCGTGAGGAGGACATTCCTAAGACAGCCTTCCGCACTCGATATGGCCTGTACGAGTTTACGGTCATGACATTTGGCTTTTCAAACGCGCCTCCAACGTTCATGAGGGCCATGAACTATCTCTTCCAAGAGTGGCTAGATGTGTTCGTACTCCTCTACCTCGACGACATCCTTGTCTTTTCCAAGTCCGAGGCTGAGCATGAGGAGCATCTCAGATTGGTGTTGCAGAAGTTGAGAGATCACCAGTTTTATGCCAAGTTCTCCAAGTGTGAATTCTGGATGAACAAGGTCAACTTTCTTGGCCATGTCATTTCCTCAGAGGGCATTGCTGTTGACCCAGACAGAGTCCGGACGATTCAAGATTGGACTCCGCCGAAAAATGTCAAGCAGTTGAGGAGCTTTCTCGGACTTGCCAGCTATTGCAGGAAGTTTGTCGAGAATTTCTCCAAGACAGCAAAGCCAATGACCGAGCTGTTGTGCAAGGGCAAGAAGTACGTGTGGTCACAAGCTTGCCAGGCAGCTTTTGATGAGTTGAAGATAAGGCTGACCACAGCTCCGATCCTTACGCCGCCAGATGAGTCACAGCCGTTTCAAGTTTTCTGTGATGCCTCGTTGAATGGCCTTGGCGGAGTATTGATGCAGGGAAAGAGTATTGTGGCGTACACCTCCAGACAGTTGAAGCAGGCTGAGAGGAACTATCCGACCCACGATCTTGAGCTGGCTGCAGTGATTCATGCGTTGGTTACTTGGCGACACCTCCTCCTAGGGAGGAAGGTTGATGTGTTCACTGATCACAAAAGCTTAAAGTACTTGTTCACGCAGCCTAACTTGAACTTGAGGAAAAGGAGGTGGCTTGAGACTATTACTGAGTACTCCGTGGATATTCAGTATACGCCTAGCAAGGCGAATGTTATAGCTGATGCGTTGAGCCGCAAGGGTGATTGCAACAGTGTCCAGGTGCAGAAGATACACCCTGATTTGTGTGAGGCCTTTCGAAGGCTCAATCTTGAGCTAGTTCCAGTAGGCTATCTAGCCAACCTTCTGGTAGAGCCCACTATCCGTGAGAAGATTCGTGAAGCTCAGTCCGGTAGCTTGATGATTCAGAAAGTCAAGCAGGGTATCACCGCCTCAGTTCCGAAGTACGGTTGCTATTCAGTGCATAATGACGGCACCGTGATGTTCGAAGAGAGAGTTGTTGTTCCTAAAGAGGGAGGTCTCAGAGAGGACATCTTGAAGGAGGCCCATGACTCAAAGCTGTCTATCCACCCTGGTAGCACCAAGATGTATCAGGACCTCAAGCAGAGCTTTTGGTGGACTCGTATGAAGCGGGATGTTGCCCGTTTTGTCTCCCAGTGTGATGTGTGCAGGAGAGTGAAGGCACAGCATCAGAAGCCTGCAGGGCTACTTCAGCCACTTGAAATTCCGGAGTGGAAGTGGGATCACATAGAGATGGACTTTGTCACGGGTTTTCCGAGGTCTCAGAAGGGCAACAATGCTATCTTTGTTGTCATTGATAACTTGTCCAAGGTTGCTCACTTTCTGCCTGTCAAGGAGACTGTCTCAGCTAGCCAGTTGGCAGAGCTGTACACCGCAAGAATTGTTTCGTTGCACGGCATTCCCAAACAGATAAGTTCTGATCGTGGAAGCATCTTCACATCAAACTTCTGGAAGGCCTTTCAAGAGGCATTGGGTACGAAGATTCTCTTCAGTACCGCGTATCACCCTCAGACCAGTGGGCAGGTTGAGCGTGTGAATCAAATCCTCGAAGACATGCTTCGGGCATGTGTCATCTCGTTTGGCATGAAGTGGGAAGAATGCTTGCCGTATGCTGAGTTCTCTTACAACAACAGCTATCAAGCAAGTCTGCAAGCAGCGCCGTTTGAAGTGTTGTATGGTCGCAAGTGCAGGACACCTTTGAACTGGTCCGAGACAGGTGAGAGGCAACTGTTCGGTCCAGATGTGATCCAAGAGGCAGAGGACAGAGTGAAGATTGTCCGAGAACATCTAAAGGCAGCACAGTCTAGGCAGAAGGCCTATTATGACAAGAAGCACCGTGGTGTTGACTTCAAAGTTGGTGACTACGCTTACCTCAAAGTGTCTCCACTTCGAGGCACTCACCGCTTTGGGATCAAAGGCAAGTTGGCTCCCAGGTTCGTCGGTCCGTTCCGCATCCTCGAGACTCGGGGACCTCTTGCGTTCCGCCTCGAGCTTCCAGACAGTTTGGCTATGGTGCATGATGTGTTCCACCTGTCTCAGTTGAAGAAGTGTTTCAAGAAGCCAGTGAAGGCAGTGGACTTGGGCGAGATCCAGCTCAGTGCGGATCTTTCTTACTCAGAGCGTCCAGTCCGTGTTCTTGACTCGTCCGAACGCAAGACTCGCAACAAGACCGTCAAGTTCCTCAAGGTGCAATGGGCACATCACTCAGAGAAGGAAGCAACGTGGGAGCGTGAAGACCATCTCCGTTCTGAGTATCCCGAGCTTTTTCTTGCTTAGATCTCGGGACGAGATCCTGTGTTGGTAGGGGAGAGCTGTAACAGCCCACATGTAATAATGCCAAACACCATGTATTTTTGCTTTCCTATGACTGGACTTGTAATGGTCATGGTGATTTTTGTGTGTGAGCTTCATATGTTGGTCTTGTCTTGTGCCATGTTGTTGGTGATCATGGCTTCATCTTGGTGATGTTTTGCAACTGTTGTTGGTTATGTCTGACCTCATGGCACCTATCACCTTCATCATTCTTGGTTCACTCACTTTTGTGATGTCATGGGCTAACAAGTTGGCCAAGAGAATTTTGACATCAATAAGGACAGTGCCCTGGTTCAAAGTGGAATGAAAAATTAAAGGGCCACATTTTTCTTTATTGTTGTCAAAACTGGTCAAACCAATTTTGTAAAATCCCAAATATTACAGTGGGTGAGTTTTCCCAAATCTTGGAATTTTTGCTTGGGCACAAAGTTTCCAAAAATCCCAAATGCGCCTTTTCTATTGAGAAAATGGACTGTTTCTAACTTGGGGATTTTTTTCCTTTGCATGTAAATTTGGGAAACCAATTTTGTGTGAACCAGCTGGATTTTAGGGGCATTTTAAAATTCGTTGGAATATTTTTTAAAATGCCCTAGCCCCTCTCCTTTCTCTTTTTCTCCTGCTGTTTTTCTTTGCCATGGGAAAAAAAAAGGAATACAGGAGCTGGGCCTCCTTCTCTTTTCTCCCAGCCGGCCAGGCCACCTGGGCCGTTTTCCCCTCGGCCCGCGCTGGAACGAAGCGGTACGCCCCCTGTCTTCTTCCTCTTTCCAGCGGGGCGACCTCCTTTTCCCCTCCTCTCTCTCACAGAGCTTGCCACGGCGGCGAGTGGAGCCCCAGCTCCAGGGAGAGGCGCCCCCCCTCCTTTTAAGCGCCGCGAGAGGAGCCCCAGGAAACCCTAGGACCCATTCCCGTAGCCCCCTTCTCCCGCCGCCGCCGCCATGGCGACTTCGGGGCTCCCCTGTTCTTCAGTGGCCGCCGGATGGGTTCGGTGAATTCGCCGAGCTCCGACGTCGTCTTCGTTCAGGGGGCCGTGCTGCGCGCCTTCAGCGTCGTCTTCGTCCTCTTCGACTCGTGGATCCGCGAAGGAGCAAGGCGGCCCGCTTCTTCCTCCTCTGCAGCCACGGACCACCTCCGTCCCGACGCCGCAGTTCGACTTCTTCCACTCCCCGGACGCCGAGCTCGTCTCCAACCTCCCCGATGTGAGGATCCATTGCCCTTTCCGCCGCGTTCCTCCTCGCTAGTTGGTTAGCAGCACAGTAGCAGAACGCCTCCGCGAGCCGGAGTGCCATGCCCGCGTACGGTCGCCGTGGCCCGATCCGCGTCGCCGTCGAGCAGGAGCTGCACCCCGCGTGCTCTGCGTGCGGCCAGTGCGTGCGCAGCGCAGCCGGGGGCCGTGCACGTCGACAAGCCAGCGCCTTTTTCCGTTTCCAAGCAGATGCGCCGCCCCTTTTTCCGACGAGCCTAGCGACGCCGCCGTGGAGCCCACGATCCGACGCCAAGGTGATTTGGACTCCTGGATGTCCCGTCTGCACATCCCCGGCGTCAGTGGAGTCGCCGGTGGGCTGTAGTGGACGCCCTCGTCGCCGGAAGTCCGCCGCGTGCGAGCTGCCTGAAGAAGTTCAGTCCGCAGCGCAACAGCGTGTTTCTCCTTCAGTTAACTCCTGGAGAGGATATGTCTTCTCCGAGTCGCGTTTCTGAACGTGAGCCACTTCGTAGTCGAGCTGGTGGGCGCGTTTTAGGAGGACCGCGAGGTCGCGGGTTCGAATCCGCCGGGGGCTAGCCCCCGTTTTTCTTTTTGTTGAGCGTTGTCGTCGAAGGGGTGGCTCGGCCCACGGGAGGGATACTGGGTCAGCCCAGTATGCGTCTAGAGGAAGCAGACCAGTGGCCAAGCCCTCCTTTTCTTTTTTTTATTTAGTTGTTTTCTTCTTTTCGGTTTTATATCTTTTCTAATTTAAAATTCAATTGAATTTGCTTTTCAAATTCAATCTGAATTTGGTCAACTTCTCAAACAGAGGCATCCCATATATCAATTTGGGGTAATTTGAGCTACTGATTGCAGTGGTGATACTCATTTTTACAATTGGCCCCTTTATTAAATAAAGCTTGGTCAAAAGTACAATAAGCCCCCTGTTTAATTCCTGTTCTGCCAAGTTTGGTCCAAAATTCAAATGGCCCATGCCATATATGAATTTTAGGTAATTTTGAGCAAGGAATTGCCTGGTGATGATGTTTTGCTCATCTGAACCTTTCCAAAAATTCATGATGTGCAAATTTTGCACTCAGCCCCCTGAACTTCAGCTGAAATTGCAACTGCCATTGCAAATTCAAACTGAGACATGTCATATATGTTTTTGGGGTATTTCTCTGCAAGGAGTTCAGTGGTGATGTTTTCTTGTTGTGTTGAGCAACTTTTGAGACAAGGTGTGATCACCTGGTCCAGAAGCTTCAGGTCTGTCTGCATGCAACATTCCAACTTCAGTGCATTTGAAATGTTGTTCGTCTGATCTTTTCAAGTCAGTTCCATGCCATCTTTTCTTCAGGTCAGCCTTAACATATTATCATATGCTATGTGGCTGACCTTCAACAGTTGTTGCACCTTCTTAAGTGTCAATTTCACCGACACTACTCCGTCTCCGGAATCATTGTTTTACTTTCATGTTATTTAAATTCTTGCAATGCTTGTTGATCTTGTCATGCCATCATGCTATTTACATCTAAGTTAAGGCTCAGACCAAAGCCATTACAATGTAAAAAAAATGCATATGAAAGTGATGACTTGTCGTCATCACCTTCATTTAAACCTGACTAGACAGGGTCATACCATGTAAATAAAACCTGATCATGCCATCCTTGTTTGAGTTGCTTCAGTTGCTTACTTGTGTGCTTTTTCCCTGCCGGTACCTTACGTTAGCACCTGAGACCGCCGAGGAGACTTACGTGGAGCTGTCCGACACCGAGCCCGAGGGTACCGTGAGTGCTGCTTCGACTACCTTACCAGGCAAGGGGGAGATCTGTGTCATTACCTTATAACTTCTGCTCATGCCTAGCTGTAGATCTAGAACGTTATTGCTTAATCCTATCTACATTATATGCCATGTTTAAACCCATACAGCCATGATCCCCACATCCCAGCAAACCATTGTTCTGCTAAGTTACCGCTGCTCAGCCATTGCTTAGTATGGATAGAAAACTTGCTGCTTACCCTATATATTTATGGTTGGGATATCATGTTACAAAAGAAGTTGGTTGATATTTATTACTGTTAAATGATGTTAACTTATATTTGACGAAAGGTGGAAGGCTGGACTATTCCTGTCTGGTGTTTTGTTCCATTTGAGTCACCTAGGACCCGAGTTCCGGGTATTGGTTCTTTGATCGAGCGTGCCTAATCGCGTGTGGGGTTTTATGGGGCCCCCTTGTCTTACCTACCTAGCTTCGTACATTCTAGTGGTGGCCCGAGCTGATTTATATTTGCAATGTGTGTGTGCTGGTTGGATCCCCAGTTGTCTTCAAACCAAACCAGGGCCAGGAGGACATAGTTTCTTGGCTGGCCCAAATAGACCGGCTGAGGACCCGGTCTCATAAGAGAACTAACCGGTAATCCAAACCCGAGTTATACGGTAGAGTCCGATTCGAGAGCGTGGCCAGCTTTTGAGTTGGGTGTCGACTCCCCGGGGGCCACCCGGATATGTGTGTTGTTAGTTAGAGGGACTCTGACGTTCCGGAGTTTCAGGCGCTTACCTAGCCAAGTGGAAACCGGGCGTACATACGACGTCTATAATGGACAGTTGGTACACCCCTGCAGGGTAAATCTTTTCGAAACGCCGTGTCCACGGTTATGGACTACTTTGAGCCTACGTCCTGTTCATAGAATAACATCAATATTAAATTATGCTAAAAACTTGACAAACCGTGTGCGTGCCTTGGTTGTCTTTCTTCGTCCAGGGGGACCGAGAGAGAAACGAGGTTGTGTTATGTTTGCGTAAGTAGGTGGATAGCTGACTTACGACACGTTGTCAACGTGCTTCTTGGATCTTACCTCTATTCTGGTAGAACGTGTAGCCCCCTTATATGCTAGTACGGCTGCAAACTGCCTTTACCTTTACCTTACCTGTAGCATTAGTTATTCCGTAATGACATGTTCTCACCCCCGTTTATTTTCCGCCTTTACCGCTTTTCCTGATCGGCCGCTGCAGTGGACTACTACCTCGACCCCAGCACTGGACGGTACTTCGTGGAGGTGCCCCCGGAGGACGACGACGAGTACGACTACATCAACCAGTAGGATCCTTAGTTGGGCTCAGACGTTCCCGTGGGTGGATTTATGTGTAGTCCTCTCTAGGGCAATTTGGATATTGACCGTACCCGGTCCACACTTTGCTTCCGCTTGATGTATTGATGAGATGTACTCATGATATTGTTGTATTATTAGACAGTGGCGTTGTATGCCCTGCTCTATTTATCTCTATATGTATTTCCTCTCTTGTAGAGTTGTGTTTTCATACCTGTTGTCGAGGATCCAGCAGCGACACGAGTGCGAGTGCCGTGCGCCGGTGGCGTTTGATGCGTTTCTAACTCCGACCGGACGCGAAGGCGACTAGTTAGAGTTAGTACCGCATCAGGGGCCTTACAGCTTGTAACCGCGGTTGCAAGGATTGTTTACTTTACGAAAAGTTCTTTTTAATGCATTTGTCTGTTGCTTTGGGTTTACACTTTGGGTGGGGCTCGCAACTTAATACCAGCAAGATGTTCTGGATAGATATCTCAAGGTGGATGATTAGTAGTAGATGCAGTTGGATTTCGGTCTACTTATTTTGGCGTACTGCTCGTGCTTTTGAGCCTCTTCCTTTCTTTTGTAGCATAGTTAGCATTGCGGTGCGTTCATAATCCTATCAATTGCCCTTCTGTAATTTGTTTACCTCGCATAGCAGTTTTATCGTCTTTTGGGAGAGAGACATCACTAGTGAACATCACGTATCCCGGTCCATATCCTCATTACTGTTTCCACGCTCATTTACTTTTCTGCTTTTACTTTCAATTGCTATCATTATCCCTTGTGTTTGATCCTTTGTGAACAACAAGACCGGAGAGATTGACAACCTCTCTGAACTTCGTTGGGAACAAAGTTATTTGTGTCTGTGTGTAGGTCCGCGTCAGTTGCGCCGCTGACACCTACTTATCATCTCTGGAGTCCTACTGGAGACAAACCTTGGTATCTTTACTGAGGGAAATTTGCTGTTGTGCTACATCATGCCTTCCACTTGGGGCTCACCAACGAAGGGCGAGAAGACTACACCCGTCAACTCTCGCGCCATCAGAGAGCAAGACTTGTTGGAGGCTATTCCTCATCGAATGTTTGGTTCTCATCTTACTCTAAATAGACCGTTAGCCACTCATATATTTCTAGTGCGTCTGCAACCTCACCACTACCCCCATCTTACCCATGAGAAGTTAGTTACAATACTTTTGATATATTCTCACCCCTTGCTTTTCTTTTCCCTTTTATGTTTTGCTTGATCGACCGCTGCAGTTGATCACTACCTCGAATCTTTCTTCTGGACGCCTTCGTGGAGACTCGACAACGACTAGTTAGGTGGATCCCGGCGGAGAGCCTGGACCCGTGTGGTTACGGGGATGGTGTGTTTTACCTTTGCCAATAGGTATTTGATTGTAGTCTGTACCCAGACATGTATCTTCCGCTGATGTAATGTATTTAAGGCAGTTGTATGCCGATTGTATGAGATGTTGTATCCTTGTAGCTGTAATGTTGTGATATCATGTTGGAAATCCGGGACATATGGCATTGTCATATGTCGCGGTGGGACCGATAGGTGCTTCGTCCCCGGGTCTGGATGGAAACATCTAGATCTGGAACAGTACCGCATATCGGGACTTACAACAAGATATAGAGGGAGTACGAGTGTGGATCTTTCAAAAGGAATAGTAGTGTTGCCCCTTTCTCCCTTTTTTTCCTTTGCTCTTTTTTCTTATTTTTTGTATTCTTGGTGGCCTCAATGGCTCTTTCTATTTAACTCTCATTTGTCCTCTTTGGGATCTTTTAAATTTGTCCACTTTGGGATCTTTTCCTCACTTAAGGGAAACACTCTATTTTACAAGAAGGTATAGAAGATCTTCACACTTTACAAAGTACTCAACATAAAGAAGATGTAGCTATCATGATATATGCAAATGTATGCCTCTGCCAGTGTAGCAGGAACATGTATGACATGAAGATCAAGTCATGAAGAGGTGGAAGTTGCATGGCAATATATCTCGGAAAGGCTATGGAAATGCCTTGATAGGTAGGTATGGTGGCTGTTTTGAGGAAAGATATAAGAAGGTTTATGATGAAAGAGTGTATCATGCCAAGGGTTTGGATGCACCGGCGAAGTGGACGCCAACTCTCAGAGTGAGAAGAGGGCAATGCACGGTACTGAAGAGGCTAGAAAATATGAGGAGGTGGAAGTGTCAACTTTCAATACTTACATTAGTCTGAATAACTCATGCACTTATTATCAGTAACTCTCAATCTAATAAGGAGGTTCACAAAGAGACAAGTACCCCGAGGAGGAGTGTATGGGGGGTTTGTTATCCTTGCACATCCTCGACTCATGGTACGTGAGTGTACTCTAATATCCGATCCCTCCAAAGATTAGTGATCCATCTAGTAGCTAGAGTTCTCAACAAGTTTTTGTATTTTTTTTTAAATAAACACGGATTGCTCAAAATACTACACTTATCACTGATAGGCTAGAGCTCTTGACACCAAAATTTCAAACATTACTCACAACAATACCTCAAAACTATTGCAAGTTACTACTACAATTGAATAGCAACCTCAATTACCTACTTTCATGACAAGACACAACTCAGTGCAACAACCAACTCTCTTAACAAGATAAACATGAAAACTAGAGAGAGTTCCAGCAACAAACTAAACAAAAGCTAGATCTCTTGCAAAGGACAAACTAAAACTAAACATGGAAGTAGCTACGAAAGATAAAGAACACACAACAACAAAAAAGATAAGCATGAAAAATCCTATGATGTGTTCTAGTTCAAAGTTGACCGTGTTTCTCTCCCACACAAAGTAAGTTGGGTTCTAACTTGTGATGAACAGCAAGCAAAGCTAAAGAAAACAAAAAAGTAAACCTAAGAGCGAGACGCTCCAAGCATAGCACATAACGCATGAAGTGATAAAAATATACTGAGACGAAGGACGAACTGATGATTGTTGATGGAGAAGGGGATGCACGGGGGCATCCCCAAGCTTAGACGCTTGAGTCTCCTTGAATATTTATTTCGGATGCATGGGGGCATCCCCAAGCTTGAGCGTTTGACACTCCCGGATCTTCTTTCATCATCTTCCCTCGCACACTTGAAAACTCCCTTCATACATAACTCATCATAAGCTGATTAGAGAGGTTAGTACCCTTAATAAAATTATTTTTCTCCACTAGAAATAAAGATATTCTTGAAGAGCTACTGTTTCTCAAGATTGCCAAAAAGTTTTTGCAAATAAAAAGCAAGCTTAAGGTTTGCAAAAGTGACGAAAGGAAAAACGTGGCAGAATCTCTGAAAAACAGAACAGCAGGTAGAAAATAATTTTTTTGGGGTACTTCTGCAACTCAAATCAAAAATCTCAAATCATATGAAAGTTTGAAAATTGTATAGAGCATGCTGTGTAAAAACTTCAGCTCAAAAAGATGAACTGGTGATTTTTTTTTTCCGTCAAGCATACAGAATCTGTTTTCTAGACAGCATGTCACAACTTTTGCTTGCCTTATCATAAGAGGCTAGAACTTGGCACAGAGCTTGAAAATAAAGATAAAATGATGTTTCTACAGTAGTAAAAATCATCAAGACCACTAAAAACAGAAGTAAAAACATCTTGGGTTGCCTCCCAACAAGCGCTTTCTTTTACGCCTTTAAGCTAGGCAAGAAGATTTTTAAAAGATGCTCTCATAAGAATAAGGATTTGAAGGAAAAGAGGGCATCAAGAAGCAAGTATGAAACACATTTAAGCCTAAACCACTTCCTATGCATAGGCATCTTGTAATAAAATAAATCAAAGAAGCACAAAGTGACATGCGTAGGAAGGTGGAACAGGAACAACTGCAAAAGTCTCAACTTAGAGAGAGGTGTTTTTGTAACATGAAAGTTTCTATAACCAAACTTTCCTCTCTCAAAGTAATTTTCAGTAGTATCATGAACAACATCAAGAATATAACTACACATAAATCATATTGTTCATGACCTACAAGCACACGTGTATTGTTTTCAACGCGGTTTTTAGGATCATAAGATAAATGCAACCCATCACATTGAGCTTTGATAAGAGGAAAATTCTCCGGAATATGAGTTGGAGATTTAAAAAGGATAATAAGGCAATCAAGTGTGCGTGACTGCCATGCAACGGATGCACATATGAGCTAAGAAAATCTCTCCAATGGAACTAGTGGGGGTGCATCCAAGTTGCTCGCTCATGAAGACCTAGAGCTCGTTTGAGGAGGTTCATCCTTGGAATATGCAAGTCAAGTTTTATAGTGTAAAGGTGCCCACATAGCTATATGCATAAATGATCATCTCTATGGAGCACAAAGATAAGAGGGAGTGCGAGTGTGGATCTTTCAAAAGGAATAGTAGTGTTGCCTTGATAGGTAGGTATGGTGGATGTTTTGAGGAAAGATATAAGGAGGTTTATGATGACAAAGAATATCATGCCAAGGGTTTGGATGCACCGGCGAGGTGGACGCCAACTCTTGGAGTGAGAATAGGGCAATGCACGGTACCGAAGAGGCTAGCAAATATGGGGAGGTGGAAGTGTCAACTTTCAATAATTACATTAGTCCGAAGAACTCATGCACTTATTATCAGTGACTCTCAATCTAATAAGGAGGTTCACAAAGAGACAAGTACCCCGAGGAGGGGTGCATCCTCGACTCATGGTACGTGAGTGTACTCTAATATCCGATCCCTCCAAAGAGTAGTGATCCATCTAGTAGCTAGAGTTCTCAACTAGTTTTTTAGTTTTTGAAAATAAACAAGGATTGCCCAAAATACAACACCTATCACTAATAGGCTAGAGCTCTTGACACCAAAATTTCAAACATTACTCACAACAATACCTCAAAACTATTGCAAGTTACTACTACCATTGAATAGCAACCTCAATTACCTACTTTCAAGACAAGACACAACTCAGTGCAACAACCAACTCTCTTAACAAGATAAACATGAAAAATAAAGAGAGTTCCAGCAACAAACTAAACAAAAGCTAAAGCTCTAGCAAAATACAAACTAAAACTAAACATGGCATTAGCTACGAAAGATAAAGAACACACAACAGAAAAAAGATAAGCATGAAAAATCCTATGATGTGTTCTAGTTTAAAGTGGAGCGTGTTTCTCTCCCACACAAAGTAAGTTGGGGTCTAACTTGTTATGAAAAGCAACCAAAGCTAAAGAAAACTAAAAAGTAAACCTAAGAGCGAGGCGCTCCAAGCATAGCACATAACTGATGATTGTTGATGGAGAAGGGGATGCACGGGGGCATCCCCAAGCTTAGACGCTTGAGTCACCTTGAATGTTTATTGGGGATGCATGGGGGCATCCCAAAGCTTGAGTGTTTGACACTCCCAGATCTTCTTGCATCATCTTCCCTCGCACACTTGAAAACTCCCTCCATACATAACTCATCATAAGCTGATTAGAGAGGTTAGTACCCTTAATAAAATATTTTTTCTCCACTGGAAATAAAGATATTCTTGAATATCTACTGTTTCTCAAGATTGAAAAAAAGTTTTTGCAAAGAAAAAGCAAGCTTAAGGTTTGCAAAAGTAAGGAAAGGCAAAGAGTGGCAGAACCTGTGAAAAACAGAACAGTAGGTAGTAAATAATTTTTTCGGGGTACTTCTGCAACTCAAATCAAAAAACTCAGAACATATGAAAGTATCAAAATTGTACAGATCATGTTGTGTAAATAATTCAGCTCAAAAATATGAACTTGTGATTTGTTTTGATTTTTTCCGTCAAGCAGACAGAATCTGTTTTCTAGACAGCATGTCACAACTTTTGCTTCCCTTGTCATAAGAGGCTAGAACTTGGCACAAAGCTTGAAAATAAAGATACAATGATGTTGCTACAGTACTAACAATCATCAAGAGCACTAAAAACAGAAGTAAAAACGTCTTGGGTTGCCTCCCAATAAGCGCTTTCATTTACGCCTTTAAGCTAGGCATAAAGAAAAAAGATGAAGTTTTATCAAGAGAGAGAGAATAGCTAGCCCGTGTAACGGACTCGAAAGGTAACTTAATCTTTTTCCTAGGAAGTGTTCCGTCCCATTTTTAAGAGGGAATTGAAACTTTATATTCCCCTCTTTCATGTCAATAACAGCACCAACGGTGCGAAGAAAAGGACGTCCCAAAATAATTGGACATAAAGGTTCACACTCTATGTCCATAGTAGTGAAATCAACGGGAACATAATTGTCATTGACAATGATAAGAACATCGTCGATCTTCCCCAAAGGTTTCTTTACGGAAGAATCAACGAGACGAACACTAAATGAACAAGGATCAAAAGGTTTCAATTCAAACATGGCATACATTCTTTTGGGCAAAACGGAGCTACTAGCTCCAACATCACATAAAGCATAGCAAGAGAAGTTATTCAATTTAATTATAATCATAGGATCCCAACCATCCTCTAGATTCCTAGGTATGGAGGCTTCTATTCTAAGCTTCGCCTCCCTAGCTTTGATGAGAGCATTAGTGATACGCTCCATGAGGGCAAGATTTAGTGTGGTAGTGTGGGGGTCTCTAGACATTTTGTGTAGCAAGCTAAAAACTTCTGAGAGGGTGCAACTATCAAAATCAATATCACTACTATCAAATGTGGTAGTGGTGTCATCTAGGCTCACTTGTTTGAAAGCCTCTATGCTCATGGGGGTTTCTTCTTCTATGGTTGAGGTATTAGCATCACCATTAATAGGTCCAATGGGACTAGGAGTGTGTTGGGTGCTAATAGTTTGAGTGTCCTCAACAATTTGGATAGTAGCAACAGTGTGGTGTGTAGGAAGGCTCTTAATTCTATCCTCTTCCTCTTTTTCTCTAGCCCATCTTTCTTTAAGTTTATCCATCATTCTAATGTTTTCATTAATTTGTAACTGGATAGCATTAATAGGAGTTGCCTTCCTCTCCTCGAGGGGAGAGGTTCTAATTTTAAGCATTTCTACATCAAGGGCTAAGCTATCTACCTTCAAAGAGAGATTATCTGATTTTTCTAATCTTTCCTCTACACTCTTGTTGAAGACTTTTTGGGTAGTGATAAAGTCTCTAAGCATGCTTTCTAGTTCAGAGGTGGGGTTCTTGTTGCTAGGATAAGTGTTGTTGTTCCCATAGTTGGACGGAAACGGTCTAGGGTTGCTAGCAAAATTACCCCTATAAGCATTATTGTTGAAGTTGTTTCTAGCAATAAAGTTCACATCTACTTGTTCCTGAGCAACCAAAGAATTTAAAGGGACATCATGAGGATCAATAGAGGGTTGCTTGGTAAGTAGAGACATAATTAACTCAACTTTTTCATTTAGTGAGGTAATCTCCTCGACAGAGTTTACCTTCCTACATGTTGGAGCCCATTCGGTGTGCCATTGGGATTAGTTGGCCATCATCTCATCTAGAAGTTTTGTGGCAGCACCAAGTGTTGTTGACATAAAGGTTCCTCCCGCGGCCGAATCTAACAGGTTCCGCGAGGTAAAGTTCAAGCCTGCATAAAAAGTTTGGATAACCATCCAAGTAGTCAAACCATGTGTAGGGCATTTCTTAACAAGAGATTTCATTCGTTCCCAAGCTTGGGCAACGTGTTCATTATCCAATTTCTTAAAATTCATAATGTTACTCCTCAATTGGATAATTTTAGCAGGCGGGTAGTACTTCCCAATAAAAGCATCTTTGCACTTATCCCAAGAATCTATGCTATTCCTAGGCAAAGATTGAAACCAGATTTTAGCTCCTTCCCTCAAAGAGAAAGGAAAAATCTTAAGCTTAACAACATCACCTTCTACTTCTTTATACTTTTGCATATCACATAACACAAAAAAAATATTTAAGTGTAAAGAAGCATCATCTCCAGCACCAGAGAATTGATCTCTCATAACAAGGTTTAGTAAAAGCGGGAAATAAATTGAGCGTGTAAACTGTGATGAGAATATGGACCATGGTCCCGTGATGTTCACTAGTGATGTCTCTCTCCCAAAAGACGATAAAACTGCTATGCGAGGTAAACAAATCACAGTTGGGCAATTGACAGGATTAAAAACGCACCGCAATGCTAACTATGCTACAAAGAAAGGACGAGGCTCAAAAGCATGGGCGGTACGCCAAAAATAAGTAGACCGAAATCCAACTGCATCTACTACTAATCATGCACCTTGAGATATCTATCCAGAACATCTCGCTGGTATTAAGTTGTGAGCCCCACCCAAAGTGTAAACCCAAAACAACAGACAACTGCATTAAAAGAACTTTGCATAAAGTAAAAAATCCTTGCAACCGCGGTTACAAGCACCGTTGTTTTCCCCCTTATGGCAACATCACATCCCCTAGACTCATGTTTCTGTCACTCAAGCTAGTCATCAGGGGGCATGAACCCACAATCGAACATAACGCTCCCTCTTGGAGTCACTACCTACTACTTGGCCAAAGCAATAAATAGCAACGGAGAACATGCAAGAATTACTCAAGAACATAAATATAAAAGATAAGAACCAAATATATTACTCAATCACAAACTGAGCATAGTCTCATAATCCATCAGATCCCAGCAAACTCAGCATAGCAACAACAGAAAAATTACATATGTGCCTCGATCATGTAGGGAAGCTCACGAGGTCTAATCCATGAAGAACAAAGAGGGGAGGAGAACATCACATAGCTACTGATCACGGACCCATGGTCCAAGGTAGACTACTCACGGATCATCCGGGAAGCGTCCATGGTGGAGGGGAGGCTCCGGGAGGTCAATCCTTCCTCCGGCAGGGTGTCGGGAGAGGTCTGCTGGCGCCCCCGATATTGGAAGCGCGGCGGCGGCGGAACAGAGGCGAGATCGCGAAAAAGGGTTCTATCTTCGAAAGAATCCCGTCACGGAGAATATATAGGCGAAGGGGGGCTACCAGGTGTCCAGGCGCCCCCTGGCGCGGCCAAGCCCTAGGCCGCGCCACCAGGGTGCCTGGACCCCTGGTGGTGGCCCTCTAGCCCCACCCAGGTGATTCCGGAAGGTTCTTCTGCGCTGATTTTTTATCTGGTTTTTCCCGAATTTTTGGAGCACTTTTAATATGGGGGAAACCTGAAATAGAAGAACAGCAGAAAATAGGAACTGGCACTTTGGTGCACTAAGTTACTAAGTTAGTCCAAATATGATGAAAAGTGTATGAAAGTGTATCTAGATCATAGCAATATCACACAAAACATGCATGGAGCAAGAAGAAATTATAGATACGTTTGGGATGTATCAACCGGAAACAGTTCTGATGTTCTCTCCTATTTCTCCGGTGATCCCGAATCTGTCCTTAATGCGTCGAATACCCTTAAGTGTGACACCCTACGGTCCGGGAAACAGCAGACATGATCAAGACACTCTCTTGATCAATGACCACCGATCAGACCTGGTTACAATCCTAGATGGCCCCTGCGCTTCCATCGAATGAAACTTCATCGTTGTTGGATCCGTTAAACATTGAGCATTATCCCTTTGTCCAAGGTTTGATCGTCGGTATCCAATATACCTAGTTCATCCTCATTACCGACAAACATGCCTACTCGTTCCCGTTATATTGCAACCCCGTGACCTAGTCACACGTTTGCAAACTTTATGATGCAATATCACCAAGTGGGCCCAGAGTACCTATCCATCACTCGGATGGACAAAACCCGCTTTGATCTATTTTCATACTCATTAACTTATCTATTCGAAATACCTGAAGTACACCTTTATGGCCAGCATATTTCAGTCAGGCGATGGGTAGCAAATCAAGGCATCCTAATAGACAGTAATTACATATGATCATTATTGTCTAAGGATTTGGTCACTACGTTATAGTTATCACAATGTTGAACTTATGTGACTCGATCACATTGCAACACTTCTGGTGGGTGGGTGTCCATCATACCATTCTCCCAATGATACGACTCCATTGTCAATAGCTTATTTACTCATGATCAGGAAACCTTGATAATCAATTTCCCAATGGACTAGTATACTAGAGTTAACTAGGGACCTGGTTGTTTTATACCACACGTGCATTAATATTTCCACTTAATACAGTTATATTACAGTATAAAACTTATTATTAACTAATAGAATATGTTAATAAACATATTTTATTTGTCTCTAGGGCACATTCCCAACAATCCGGAGGGGGGCACCCCCTCCCAGGCGGCCAGGGGAAGCGGCCCCACCCTAGGCCGCGCCAGGAAGCCGCCTAGAGGGGTAAGAGCCCCTTTGGTGCGCTCCTTCGGCCTATATTTACTCCTCGGTACAGAAACCCTCAAAAATGACCCCGCATCGCGAAATTCGCCACTGTTCAGCCGCCGCCGCGATCCCGAGATCGGCATCGCCAGAAAACCTCGTCTTGGCACCCTGTCGGAGGGAGGATTGATCTCCGGGAGCTCTCCGCCACCATGAGCGCTTTCCGGATGTGCCGTGAGTAGTTCCTCTTGGACCATAGGTCCATAACCAGTAGCTATGTGATGTCTTCTCTCCAATCTTGTGCTTCAATTCTTAGCCCTTGTGAGCTGCCCTACATGATCAAGGCATCTATGTAATATTTCTGCTGTTGCTATGTTGTGTTTGCTGGGATCCGATGGATTATGAGATTATGTTCAAATTGTGATTATTTATATATTTGGTTCTCCTTTTATATATTTGTTCTTGAGTAATTCTTGCATGTTCTCTGTTGCTTTTTATTGTTTTGGCCAAGTAGTAGATAGTAACTCTAAAAGGGAGTGTTATGCTTGATTGTGGGTTCATGCCCTCCGATGTTTAGCTTGAGTGACAGAAACATGAGACTATGGGATGTGTTATTGCCACCAGGGAGAAAACAACGGTGCTTGTAACAGCGGTTGCAAGGATTGTTTACCTTACACATAGTTTGTTAATGCAGTTGTCTGTTGCTTTGAGTTTACACTTTGGATGTGGCCCGCAACTTAATACCAGTGAGATGTTCTAAATAGATATCTCAAGGTGGATGATTAGTGAATACATGCTTATGAATAAACGACCTTTGCAATAGGCATCTTGTTGCGATGGGCAAGGAGAGGCAACAGGGTGTGACCGGAGAAAAACACTTTGAAGATTTTGCTTTATTGCAAAGCGGTTTGAGTAACGCCTATTTTTCAGTGCTGATTTGATGACAAAAGAAACACTTTCCAATAGAGGTTTTATTGTAACAGTTCGAACGCAACCATCGTACAACTAAGAAAACGACAACGACGGATGTTTAAAACAAGAAAGCGGAGAAATGTTTGAAAAACATCTACCGAAGAAACGCGCAGCACTCCAAAAACTGATAGACTACTTGCAATTACGACTTGACTAGTCTCGTTCAACTCAAAAACGGAGGCAGCGTGGTAATCGTGTCTCCGGCTCCAACTAAAAAAACTATAAAAAAAGGGAAATGCTAACGCCCGAACGTTCGGGCGGCCAACCCACGCCCGAACGCCCAATTAGCACGCGCACGAAAATTAAAGCATCCATCCATTCAAAAGTCAGTTTTTGCGTTTTTCGTATTTTAAAATGTTTTATCTCTTAAATAAAAATTCTGATTAAAATTCCGTTTTCACCATTAATTCTGTCTCGACGAGATCTTCAAAACTAGATGTCGTATTGATATGTTTCGAGAACTTTTTTTTCGAAGCAAAAGTTGACATGCTGGTTACATTGAAATTGCCATCTTGTTTACACTAAAGTTGCCATGATTTCTTTCATCTATTTTTTTTCTTATAGATTTAAAGCCACTATTGTATTTTAACATCTTTTGACTCATCGCCGAGGACCGGGGAGAGCTGCGGTGATGCTTAGTGGACCCCGAGCAGATATCTGGCGCGGGGGAGGGGGTGCGCGACATGACGGTCTTCTAGGTTACGAATGCGTCGAGGAGATCCTCTAGCGCATCTCAACGCGTGACGGTGGGGGAGGGGACATGGATCGGGGGGAGAGTTTGTCGACGGTGCGGTGTTGCTCTGGCGGCAACTATTTTTTGTGCCCATGGCAATTTCTATTCATATGACATGACAATTTCTATTCATAGGACATGGCAATTGTTATTCATAGGACATGGCAATTTCTATTCATAGGACATGACAATTCTTATTCGCAGGACTAGTGTCTACAACTTCAAGTTGCCACCTCACATAACTACACTTGCCATCAAAAACATCAGAGATTGCCATGTACTCGCCTCACACATGTGCTAGTTATCAGCATTGCCATAAAAACATGCCACAAGTGTGGGTGGAAAGATGGCAAGCCCACACGCTTTGACGGAAGCTTTAACACATGTGAGATGACAACTTCTGCTAAAACATGGCAACTTCACTAAATACATGGCAACTTTGGCTAATAATTGCCATGTACGTACACCTAAAATTAGCCTCTCAAAAACATGTGGGCGGAAGTGACTCCTATATATGGCAATTTTATTCATAGGACATTGCAATTTTTATTCATAGGACATGGCAATTCTTATTCACATGACTAACGTCTATAACTTTGAAGTTGCCACCCTCACATTACTAAAACATCAGGGATTGTCATGTACTCATGTCACACATGTGGTAGTTATCAGCATCCCAAGTTTTTTCTATCTACCAATGACAAACTATTTCCTTTTTGTGTTCATGGCAAATTTAACATATCTTTCGCCATGGCAAATTAAGATATGTTTTTGCTATGGCAAAATAAACATGTGTTTACCCAAGTTAAGTTTTTAAAAAAAATTATGAATTACGATAATTTTAAATAGAACGTTGAAGAAAAAAATGCAAAAACACGTAGTTGAAGGAAATGATTGTAATTTTAGTACAGACAACATGGCAATTTAAGTGCAATAGACATGGCAATTTTTAAACAAAAAAATTGTCAAAACATGCCAATATAGGGTCTTGTTTCGAAGATCTCGTCGCGACGAATTTAATGATGAAAACGGAATTTTGAACGGATCTTTTATTTGAGAGATAAAACTTTTTAAAATTTAAAAAAGCTAAAAGCTGCACTAATAGTGCTAGCTGCATTAGTCCATACTAGCCGGACGTTCGGACCTGGGCCCAAATCGTTAGGCAGTTATCAGCGTCCTTAAAAAATCGTATCTTCAGCTGCTTGCATGTTTCTACGCATTCCTCTGTTTCGTGTTCACGCTGTGCAGCTAGATATAAAAACAAGTACTCCTAGTACAAATTTCCAAAGCCAAAACGATTAAAATCTGCAAACTATCGCATCAACGCCAACTGTTTTCTGAAACAAAACCGGATACACAAGTAACACAAAAGGCTTTGGGAAAGCAAGAAGAGAGTTAAAGGCACTCGGGCGTGGAGTGTAACAAACAAATTGTCTTCTCAGAGATCATCATTCGTAACATACAACTTTTTACTAGCGCTACTACTTCTCTTCTCCAACCGGCCAAACACATTGCCTGCTTACATGCTTTTGATCAGCTTGTCGATTATGCTTTTCAGAGCCGGTGCACTGGCGCTGCACCTCTGATCAGCGAAGCACGACCTCCCTTCCTCCGCTGCCTTGCACAGCTGCGGGTCCATCGGTACCTTACCCAGGAAAGGTACCCCGATTTCATGGCACATCTTCTCGGCGCCGCCCTTGCTGCTGTCAAACACCTCGCTGCAGGCCACCACCGACAAAAGCTCCGGAGCATTCTCCTTTATATACTGCATTGCCCACTCTGTGGCGTCCATCTCCCCTGCAGGGTCTGCCTTTATGAATTTGAGGTCCGTCAACGCCTGCCTCAACCCGCTCATGTTCTCTACAACACCCAACACTGGCACGCCCACCTTCTTGCAGAAATTTATTTCCTTCCTCACATCAATTAGAGAGACTTGCTGCGGAGTCGTCACAATTATCGCACCATCAACTCCTGTGGCTTGTAGGTACTGCACGATTGAGATGTGTTCGTCTGATGTTCCAGGAGGTGCATCCACTACAAGGTAGTCAATCTCACCCCAGTCAACGTCCTTAAGAAACTGTTTGATCAATCCATTCTTGCGAGGACCCCTCCATATGACCGCATCATCTGGGTTAGGCAGCATAAAACCAATCGACATGACACCAAGGTTGGACTCAACATAGATGGGCGACCACCCAAGGTTGCTCTGATGAATATCCTGGCCTTCAAGGCCTAACATTTTCGGGATGCTAGGGCCGCAGATATCTATGTCGAGAAGGCCAACCTGATGTTCCATTTCAGCTAGGGCAAATGAGAGCTGGGCTGAAAACGTGCTCTTTCCAACACCTCCCTTTCCTGACAAAACCAGTATCTTGTGTTTCACAGTAGCCATTCGCTCAGCAATAGCAACCAAGTCTGAAAAAACAATACAATACTCTCATCAACAGTTAGGCCACTTAAAATGGAAGTAATAGAAGCGAAAGTGTTAAGTATCTTCGCACACGCGTTAACTACAAATATGATTATTTAGCCTATAGTAGATCAAGAATAAAAACTAGCATATGGTTATCTTAAACATCAAGACTAGAGCAGGCCCAAGAAAACAAGAACAGTCAGTCAGCAACAATCAGGCAGGAAGCAGACAGTCAGCTAAGAATACTGGACGAATGAGCTACAAGTCTTTGGTACATTCCACATGTATCCTGAATAAAGCACATCTTCTATGCTATAAACATCATCATCTATTAGTAAATAATTACTGGTCAAGAAATACAAACTGACTTGGGCTTGAGGACTGGCTGGCGAGCCGAGCCTGGTTAACTTGGGCTTGAGCAAACAAATGGAATAGAAGATAGAGAACATGATATGAGTATTGAGTAGTGTGCTAACAGACACCAGATTGTGATTTTGATTTTCTGTAATCGTGATCCATATCAGTGCAACATATGAAGAACAAGATATATGACATATGTCGGCCGAAACTGGGATGGCTCAGGGGGATGGGCTAATTTGCACTGGTATCAATAGTTGGGTAGTGTAAAGTGGACTATTTTGGAGTTGAGAGATATTTTTCTGGACTACACAAGAGTCAAAGGGGATAAAATTGACTTTTTCCATCAAACCATAATGGTATTAATTGAACAGGAACAAACAGATACTGAGCACACCAGTGCTTCCTCGTCAATCTGGAATTCTCCAACCTACAACATGTTCTACAAATAAATGGGTAGTGCCAATTGTACACTAAAATGTTTATTTATTTAAGAACATGTTACATCACTAAAGATGAGCTCCAGCGGCCAACAAGCAGAAAGGGGACTTGATAAAGGATACGCTATCTTTGCTGACCCCAAAGTATGATCAGGACCAGAAGAACCAGATACAGATGCACAAGATGAAGATACTGTCATCTTGGGTAACTCCCCAACACCACACTCGAACAAAACGAATAAAGAACACCAGCTAGAAGGATATATTGGAACCGAAAGCCAGAACTAGAACAAGATTAAAAAGGCAAGAGTGATTGATTGGAGAAAAGCAGAGAGCAAGGATTTTCCAGCATAGCAATCTTCCAAAGCTTTGTTCGCCAGTATTTTGGCCATTGCCTTGTCAAAAGTAGAGATGAGTGCATTACTCCTAGTCACCTACCACTACTTAGCCTTCTAATGAGACTGTATGCGTAGTAATGCAGTATCTACAACCCAGTATCTACTTAGAACACCATGACCATTACAATTTTAGTTCAGTCATCTGTAAAACCAGTAAACAAGAACCTTGAATATATTATGGTTACATACTCCCTCTGTCCTGAAGTACAAAGTTGAGACACTTATTTCAGAACCGAGGGAGTAGAGTACATAACATCGGTAACTACTGCAACGAAAGTACAAAAGCACCTTAATGGAGCTAAAGTACTCCCTCCGTAAACTAATAATAAGATGTTTTAGATCACTAGTTTAGTTATCTAAAAAATGAGTGAGTATTTCTTGAGAACAATGAATAAAATTATGGTGATGGTGCTTACAAACCAGAATCAGATAACTTGCAGATAAGAAACAGCATCAAATCTACTCAGCCAAATCTGCTTATGCGGCCTTCTTCCTCAGGACTGAACTGGCAGAGTACGCCCCACATGTCTGGAAAAACTTTGCGCCGCCGAAGGAAAGGTACTTCACTTGGCTTGTGATGCGGGATCGCTGCTGGACTGAGGATCGTCTAGCCCGTCAGAGCCTGCCGCGGCCAGCTGGCTGCCTCCTATGTAACCAGGCAGGGGAAACCATCGATCATCTTATGACCCATTGCTCCTTCTCGCGACAAGTCTGGTTCGAATTTCTATCAAAGATGGACTTGGCCCTGCACACACCTATGGGAGATGCCTCGGTGCGAGACTGGTGGTGCTCTATCCCTCGGCGTTTGCCGGCTCGGAAACTGCGTGAGGCTGCAACAACCATCATCTTGGGGATGCGGAAGCTGTGGCTTGAGAGAAATGCTAGGGTCTTTGATGGCAAGTTCTCGCAGGTCCAGTTGGTGGTGCAGCTGGCGATGGAGGAACTAAGATTGTGGCGTTTGGCGCGACAGCACAAGCATAGGGTGGTGGCAGGATATGGGGAGGAGTAGGCCTAGGGTTGTAGCTGGCGGTGTTGTGGTTGTGTTCTCTTGTATGATCCGACCATTGTAAACTCTAAACTCTTCTTCACTTCTTAATATATATATGACAGGCAACGCTCGCTGCTTGTTCTTTCAAAAGGAAACAGCATCAAAGTTTAGGAGATAATCAGGTTACCAGGATCAGGGCCCTTGGGGGCTGTGGCGCAAATCTGCTGGTTAGGGCACCCGGCGCAGGAATCCGCCTTCCCCGCCTCCTCCGACTGCGTTCCAGGGCAATCTGAGAAACAAACACAAAAATAATCAGGCTTACAAGACAAACCCTCTTCCATGGCAAGACGACCTAGAAAACAGCAAGCAAATCGGCCCGAATTGAAAGAAGAAGGGGAACACAAAGTAACGAATAGAGACTGGCGGGAGGGAGAGACTGCTTACGCGCGTTGGCGTCCTCCGGGACGTCGCCTTTGCTGCCGCCGTTCTCCATCTCTTCCGCTCCCTGCTCGCCAGTCGCTGCCTCCTTCTCGAAGTTCGTCTCCTTCGATTCGGAAGGGGAATTGAGGGGAGGACTGCGTTAAAACCTGGCCGACGAGGGAGGGTATGAGGCGTTCGATTCTGGTCCAACGGCTGGCAGGTTGGTTTCAGTCACTGTGCTGTTTTTCTTTAAAGGAGTCGTTGTTGGACTTGTCAAGGACAATTTTGCATCTCGTTGCTTCTTCAAAATCTCGGCAATCCGCCAACATTCCAAAATCTCACGAACGTCGCTTGCAGCCACTCGTACGCCGTACGGACCCCTCCGCTCTCCTCTCCTCTCCTCTCCCACCTCACCTTAAGAGTCCTCCGCAGATCCAGTCGCCCAGCCCTCCTCCAGGGCCTCGCCGCCGGCGTTGCCGGTCGAAGGAGTCATGGATGAGATGCGTGGTGCGTGTTTGTCGTATTGTCTGGCTTTGTGCCGTTAGAAGAAGGGATTTGGTCGTCCTCGCGCCCGGGCCGCGTTAGATGGCTGCCGGAGAGCTTGGACACGGTGGCGGTGTGGTGCCGGTTGCTGCGGACGAGATCCTTTCCGTCTTCCCTGCAAATAAGCTTCATGGATCGGCTCCTTCCTCTCCTCTTCGTCTTCATCTCGGTGGTGAAACAAAGGGGATCGGGGCAGGAGGCGATGCGTCGTCTGTTCGTGTGCTGCTGCTTCAAAGATTCCAGTTCCTGCAAGGATGGGGGTGCTCATGTACCTCCTCTCCTTCGTTGGGCACATGCAGATCTCTCCCGAGCTATCGGGATCCAAGCTCATGGCGGAAGCTCATGTGACGGTGGTGGTGGCTCCTCCTCCGTTGAGCCTACGCATCCTGACGAGGGGGTGACCCCACGACTCCTATGGATGAGCCTACCCGGTGTACCCGAAACAGAAGGCCCACAGAGATGCCGCCTGGGCTCAAACTTGGCTCACTATTGGCACCGACGTAGGTGTCCACGACTCATAAGGAATGCGCAAACTTGCCATACAATACAAGATCAGTGTTAGGAAACCTCATCTGATCCTGGACGGACTCCCCGAGACCTAGCCTAGTATATAAAGGCTAGGAGGGGAGACGTCGAGATCATCCAATACACAATCTGTAACCCTAGCCTTGTGCGCACTAGCCTTGGCTTCCCTGTAATCGTCATCTCCAATCAATAACATCGAGCAGGAATGTATCCTCCTGTTAGCCGACGAGATATCGTCCAACCTGTGCCTCTCATAATTAACCCAGGGTCCCTGACCATGGGATTTGCCGGGGTACATCCCCGTCAATTGGCGCCGTCTATGGGAACTACACAGGTTGGAATTACGATCTCGGAGGTTCCGTCTTCAGCAAGCCACAACTCAAGAGAAAGAATCAGATGCAATCCACCCGAAGAATTCAAGATCACGGCAAACATCTCTGCCGCCCCAGCGAGATCGCTCAGCATGCAGCCGTACCAAGACCAATACTACGGCGGCAATCGAGCCCACCGCCAGCGAAAGACAACTCGACGACCCAAAAGAAAGGCGCGAGGGTTCCACATGGAGATCCCGATCGACGAGCTACAGCACGAAGCAGAGGGCTTGCCGACCACTCGACGACCCACCGCCACCCAGGCACCCGCCGCGCAACAAAATACTGACTCCGAGCTCGAGATCAGCGATCGCCAAGATCATCGCCAACGAGGAAGAAACCGACGACCCAGAAGACAGGCGCGAGGATTCCACGAAAAGACCCCACTCGACGAGTCGAACTATACAGCCACGCGCTCGCCGACCACTCGACGACCCGTCGCCGTGCAGTCGGATGCCGCCCGCCAGGACAGCGACTCCGAGACTCGGACCGGTGAAAACTACGACCCAGATCGAAGACCAGACGAATTCGCCAATCTTATAAGGAGCCAGAATCTAAGCGAGGGGATCGAAATAGACCCGCGAGTTCACGAGCACCCAGCGGATCACGCGTTGTTCTTCCAAATCTCAAGGAAGAAGCGACACGCCGGATCCAGCAAACTCACGGTTGATACGTCCAAAACGTATCTATAACTTCTGTTTGCTCCATGCATGTTTTGTGTGATATTGCTATGATCTAGATACACTTTCATACACTTTTGATCATATTTGGACTAACCTATTAACTCAGTGCACCCCAGTGCCAGTTCCTGTTTTCTGCTTTTTTTTCAGTTTTCCCCCATATAAAAAGTGCCAGAAAAATTCGGGAAAATTCAGATAAAAAATCAGCGTGACGGAAGCTTCGAGAAGAGCCCGGGAGGGGCCAGAGGGGAGCCAGGGGGCCCAGGC
This sequence comes from Bromus sterilis, assembly GCA_950022295.1. Classification (NCBI taxonomy): domain Eukaryota; kingdom Viridiplantae; phylum Streptophyta; class Magnoliopsida; order Poales; family Poaceae; genus Bromus; species Bromus sterilis. The sequence goes on from OX465599.1 coordinate 120,232,073, forward strand.
GGCCACCCGGCGCGGCCCCACCCCTGGTCGCGCCAGGGGGGCGCCTGGGGCCCTTGGTCCACCTCTGGCTGCCCCCCTTCGCCTATTTAATCTACGTCACGGGAAAACTCCAGAAGAAGAACCCTATTCCGCGAACTCGCCTCTATTCCGCCGCCGCCGCGCTTCCAAGATCGGGAGCACCAGAAGACCTCTTCCCGGCACCCTGCCGGAGGGAGGATTGACCTCCGGGAGTCTCCTCTCCACCATGGATGCTCCCCGGATGTCTCGTGAGTAGTTTTCCTTGGACCATGAGTCCGTGATCAGTAGCTATGTGATGTTCTCCTCCCCTCTTTGATCTTCATTGTTTAGACCTCGTGAGCTGCCCTACATGATCGAGGCACCTTTGTAATATTTCTGCTGTTGCTATGTTGAGTTTGGAGGGATCTGATGGATTATGAGATTATGTTCAGATTGTGATAGAGTAATATATTTGGTTTTTATCTCTTATATTTTTGTTCCTAAGTAATTCTTGCATGTTCTCCGTTGTTGTTTATTGCTTTGGCCAAGTAGTAGGTAGTGACTCCAAGAGGGAGTGTTGTGCTAGATTGTGGGTTCATGCCCCCCGATGACATGCTTGAGTGACAGAAACATGAGTCTAGGGGATGTGTTGTTGCCACAAGGGGGAAAACAACGGTGCTTGTAACCGCGGTTACAAGGATTGTTTACTTTACGCAAAGTTCTTTTTTAATGCAGTTGTCTGTTGCTTTGGGTTTACACTTTGGGTGGGGCTCGCAACTTAATACCAGCGAGATGTTCTGGATAGATATCTCAAGGTGGATGATTAGTAGTAGATACAGATGGATTTCGGTCTACTTATTTTGGCGTACTGCCTGTGCTTTTGAACCTCTTCCTTTCTTTTGTAGCATAGTTAGCATTGCGGTGCGTTCATAATCCTGTCAATTGCCCTTCTGTAATGTTTTTACCTCGCATAGCAGTTTTATCGTCTTTTGGGAGAGAGACATCACTAGTGAACATCACGTATCCCGGTCCATATCCTCATTACTGATTCCAAGCTATATTTACTTTTCTACATTTACTTTCAAGTTGCTATCATTATCCCTTGCATTTTATCATTTGTGAACAACAAGACCGGAGAGATTGACAACCTCTCTGAACTTCGTTGGGAACAAAGTTATCTGTGTCTGTGTGCAGGTCCGCGTCAGTTGCGCCGCTGACACCTACTTATCATCTCTGGAGTCCTACTGGAGACAAACCTTGGTATCTTCACCGAGGGAAAACTGCTGCTGCACTGCATCTCAAACCTTCACTTGAGGTAACCAACGAAGGGCGAGAAGCCAATAAGCAAGAGTATTTCTTGCGCCGTTGCCGGGGACTCCGAGTGCTAAGATAGGGGAGTTGCACACTACCCTTTACCTTTGTTTTTTAGTCTTGTTAGTTTATCTTTCAGTTTTTATCTTTGTGTCTTTTATCAAAAACTACAAAAAAATCTGCCACACTTGCTGCTACTATGGGTTCCACTGAAAACAGCAAGTTGTGTGACTTCACTAGTCACAACAACCAGGACTTTATCTGCACTCCCATTGCCACACCTGCCACTTCATCTACCTCTTATGAAATTAAACCTGCTTTGCTAAACCTTGTTATGAGAGATCAATTCTCTGGTGCTGGAGATGATGCTGCTTTACACTTGAAGAATTTTGTTGAATTATGTGATATGCAAAAGTATAAAGAAGTAGAAGGTGATGTTGTTAAGCTCAAGCTCTTTCCTTTTTCTTTAAGGGGAGATGCTAAAATCTGGTTTCAATCTTTGCCTAGAAATAGCATAGATTCTTGGGATAAGTGCAAAGATGCTTTTATAGGGAAGTACTACCCTCCTGCTAAGATTATCCAATTGAGGAGTAATATTATGAATTTTAAGAAATTGGATAATGAACACGTTGCCCAAGCTTGGGAACGAATGAAATCTCTTGTTAAGAAATGCCCTACACATGGTTTGACTACCTGGATGGTTATCCAGACTTTTTATGCAGGCTTGAACTTTACCTCGCGGAACCTGTTAGATTCGGCCGCGGGAGGAACCTTTATGTCAACTACACTTGGTGCTGCCACGAAGCTTCTCGATGAAATGATGACTAATTATTCCCAATGGCACACCGAACGCGCTCCAACAGGTAGGAAGGTAAACTCTGTCGAGGAAATTACCTCCCTCAATGAAAAAGTTGACTTAATTATGTCTCAACTTACCAAGCAACCCTCTATTGATCCTCATGATGTGCCTTTAAATTCTTTGGTTGCTCAAGAACAAGTAGATGTGAACTTTATTGCTAGAAACAACTTCAACAACAATGCTTATAGGGGAAATTTTGCTAGCAATCCTAGACCGTTTCCATCCAATTATGGGAACAACAACACTTACCCTAGCAACAAGAACCCCCCTTCTGAATTAGAAAGCATGCTTAGAGACTTTATCACTACCCAAAAAGCCTTCAACAAAAAGGTAGAGGAGAAATTAGCTAAAATAGATAATCTCTCTTTGAAGGTATAAATCTTAGCCTTGATATTGAGATGCTTAAAATTAGAACCTCCCCCTTGAGGAGAATAAGGCCACTCCTATTAATGCTATCCAGTTACAAATCAATGAAAATATTAGGATGATGGCTAAACTTAAAGAAAGATGGGCTAGAGAAAAAGAGGAAGAGGATAGAATTAAGAGTCTTCCTACACACCACACAGTTGCCACTATCCAAATTGTTGAGGACACCCATACTATTAGCACCCAATGCATTCCTAGTCCCATTGGACCTATTAATGGTGATGCTAATACCTCAACCGTAGAAAAAGAAACTCCTATGAACATAGAGGGTTTCAAACAAGTGAGCATAGATGACACTACTACCACCTTTGATAGTAGTGATATTGATTTTGATAGTTGCACCCTCTCAGAAGTTATTAGCTTGTTACACAAAATGTCAAGAGACCCACACACTAGCACACTTAATCTTGCCTTCACGGAGCATATCACAAATGCTCTTATCAACGCTAGGGAGGAGAAGCCTCCATACCTATAAAGCTAGATGATGGTTGGGATCCTATGATCAAAATTAAATTAAATAACTTCTCTTGCTATGCTTTATGTGATGTTGGAGCTAGTACCTCCGTTATGCCCAAAAGAATATTTGATATGTTTGAATTAAAACCCTTTGAGCCTTGCTCTTTTGGTGTTCGTCTTGTTGATTCTTTCGTAAAGAAACCTTTGGGGAAGATCGACGATGTTCTTATCATTGTCAATGACAACTATGTTCCCGTTGATTTTATTGTTATGGATATAGAGTGTGAACCTTTGTGTCCAATTATTTTGGGACGCCCTTTTCTTCGCACCGTTGGTGCGGTTATTGACATGAAAGAGGGGAATATAAAATTCCAATTCCCATTCAAATAGGGGATGGAACACTTCCCTAGAAAGAAAATCAAGTTACCTTTTGAGTCCGTTACACGGGCTAGTTATTCTCTTTCTCTTGATAAAACTTGATTCTTCTTTTTGCATCATGCCTAGCTAATGGCTTTAAAGAAGCGCTTTCGGGAGGCAGCCCGCAACGAATTTAGGTGTTTCTTTTTGCTTTTGTTGTGTCTTGATGATTGTTACTTCTGTAGCAACATCATTGTATCTTTATTTTTCAGCTTTGTGCCAAGTTATAGCCTCTTACGGCAAGGGAAGTAAAAGTTGTGACATGCTGTCCAGAAAACAGATTCTGTCCTCGTGACCAGAAAAATTCCAGAAAAATCCCAGTTCATCTTTTTGAGATGAATTTTTTACACAGTATGATCTATACAATTACGAAACTTCCGTATGTTCGGAGTTTTTTGATTTGAGTTGCATAAGTACCCCTAAAAAATTCTTTACTATCTTCTGTTCTGTTTTTCACAGATTCTGCCACGTTTTGTCTCTCCTTACTTTTGCAAACCTTAAGCTTGCTTTTTCTTTGCAAAAACTTTTTGGCACTCTTGAGAAACAGTAGCTCTTCAAGCTTATCTTTATATAAAGTGGGTAAAAAAATTATTTATTAAGGGTACTAACCTCTCTAATCAGCTTATGATGAGTTATGTATAAAGGGAGTTTTCAAGTGTGCGATAGAAGATGATGAAAGAAGATCCAGGAGTGTCAAGCGCTCAAGCTTGGGGATGCCCCCATGCATCCCCAATAAATATTCAAGGAGACTCAAGCGTCTAAGCTTGGGGATGCCCCCGTGCATCCCCTTCTCCATCAACAATCATCAGTTCGTCCTTCGTCTCACTATATTTTTATCACTTCATGCGTTATGTGCCATGCTTGGAGCGTCTCACTCTTTGGTTTTATTTTTAGTTTTCTTTAGCTTTGCTTGCTGTTCATAACAAGTTGGATCCCGTCTTACTTTGTGCGGGAGAGAAACACGCTCCACTTTCAATATCTAGAAATAATGATAGGATTTTTCCTTCTTATCTTTTTGTTGTTGTGTGTTCTTTATCTTTTCATAGCTGCTGCCATGTTTAGCCTTAGTCTTAGTTTGTCTTTAGCGAGAGCCTTGGCTTTTGTTTAGTTTGTTGATGGAACTCTTTTTAGTTTTCATGTTTATCTTGTTAAGAGAGTTGGTTGTTGCACTGAGTTGTGTCTTGTCTTGAAAGTAGGTAATTGAGGTTGCTATTAAATTCTAGTAGTAACTTGCAATAGTTTTGAGGTATTGTTGTGAGTAATGTTTGAACTTTTGGTGTCAAGAGCTCTAGCCTATTAGTGATAGGTGTCGTATTTTGGGCAATCCGTGTGTATTTTCAAAACCTACAAAACTAGTTGAGAACTCTAACTACTAGATGGATCACTAATCTTTGGAGGGATCGAATATTAGAGAACACTCACGTACCATGAGTCGAGGATGCGCAAGGATAACCAAACCCCCATACACTCCTCCTTGGGGTACTTGTCTCTTTGTGAACCTCCTTATTAGATTGAGAGTTACCGATAATAATTGCATGAGTTCTTCGGACTAATGTAAGTATTGAGAGTTGACACTTCCACCTTCCCATATTTTGCTAGGCTTTCCCGTGTCGTGCATTGCCTTCTTCTCACTCCGAGAGTTGGTGTCCACCTTCGCCGGTACATCCAAACCCTTGGCATGATACGCTCTGTCATCACAATCCTCCCTTTATCTTTCCTCAAAACATCCACCATACCTACCTATCAAGGCATTTCCATAGCCTTTCCGAGTTATATTGCCATGCAAATTCCACCTCTTCATGACTTGATCTTCATGTCATACATGTTCCTGCTACACTGGCAGCGACATACGTTGCATACATCATGATAGTTACATCTTCTTTATGTTTTGAGTACCTTGTAAAGTGTGAAAGATCTCCTTTACCTTCTTGTAAAATAGAGTGTTGCCCTTAAGTGAGTAAAAGATCCCAAAGTGGACAAAATAAAAGATCCCAAAGAGGACAAACGAGACTTACATAGAAAGAGCCATTGAGGCCAAAAAAACACAAAAAAATAGAAAAAGAGAAAAAGAAATAAAAAGAGAGAAAGGGGCAACACTACTATCCTTTTGAGAGATCCACACTAGTACTCCCTTTATATCCTTGTACTCCATAGAGATGATCTTTATGCATATAGCTATGTGGGGACCTTCAGACTATAGAACTTGGCTTGCATATTCCAAGGATGAGCCTCCTCAAACGAGCTCTAGGTCTTCATGAGCGAGCAAGTTAGATGCACCCCCACTAGTTCCATTGGAGATCTTCTTAGCTCGTATTTGCATCCGTTGCATGGCAATCCCTACTCCTCACATCATATCTATCATTTGGCATCTCTTGCCTATGATTTTCCTCATTGATGTGAGCCTTTCTCATCCTTTTTGTCTTCCTCCTCCACCATATTTCTCTCTTTGCCATCCTAAGTGTCAACTCTCGTGCTTACGCTCATCCATTGCATGAGTGCTCGAAATATCGAAAAGGAGTGGATCGAATTGACTTGTACCTGGCTAGTGGTCTCGAGACGAGTGAAGATAAGATTCCAAAGAGGACCAAGTGTGAAACTTTAGTAGATTGAGTTCTCAACAAAAAATATTGTTTTCTCTCGTATTCCCTATCCCCTTTCTTGCACGCAAACACCATTTGGAGACATTCGAGTCACGGACAGCGATAGCTCTTGCACCTTTTGTTCTTTTGTTACTTGTTTCAATACTAATATAGACTCTTGCATGTTATGACTTGAATTGAATCTCTAACCTTGATTGCTTTACTTTTCAAAGTTCTTATATGGTTGCTAGCATGTCACCACAGAAATTATGCTTGTTATCATTTACCTACTCGAGGACGAGCAGGAATTAAGCTTGGGGATGTTAATACGTCCAAAACGTATCTATAATTTCTGCTTGCTCCATGCATGTTTTGTGTGATATTGCTATGATCTAGATACATTTTCATACACTTTTGATCATATTTGGACTAACCTATTAACTCAGTGCACCCCAGTGCCAGTTCCTGTTTTTTCCTGTTTTTCTATTTTAGTTTTCCCCCATATAAAAAGTGACAGAAAAATTTGGGAAAATTCAGATAAAAAATCAGCGTGACGGAAGCTTCGAGAAGAGCCCGGGAGGGGCCAGAGGGGAGCCAGGGGGCCCCAGGCGGCCACCCGGCGCGGCCCCACCCCTGGCCGAGCCAGGGGGGCGCCTGGGGCCCCTGGTCCACCTCTGGCTGCCCCCCTTCGCCTATTTAATCTACGTCACGGGAAAACTCCAGAAGAAGAACCCTATTGCGCGAACTCGCCTCTGTTCCGCCGCCGCCGCGCTTCTAAGATCGGGAGCACCAAAAGACCTCTTCCCGGCACCCTGCCGGAGGGAGGATTGACCTCCGGGAGTCTCCTCTCCACCATGGATGCTCCCCGGATGTCTCGTGAGTAGTTTTCCTTGGACCATGGGTCCGTGATCAGTAGCTATGTGATGTTCTCCTCCCCTCTTTGATCTTCATTGTTTAGACCTCGTGAGCTGCCCTACATGATCGAGGCATCTTTGTAATATTTCTGTTGTTGCTATGTTGAGTTTGGAGGGATCTGATGGATTATGAGATTATGTTCAGATTGTGATAGAGTAATATATTTGGTTTTTATCTCTTATATTTTTGTTCCTAAGTAATTCTTGCATGTTCTCCGTTGCTGTTTATTGCTTTGGCCAAGTAGTAGGTAGTGACTCCAAGAGGGAGCGTTGTGCTAGATTGTGGGTTCATGCCCCCCGATGACACGCTTGAGTGACAGAAACATGAGTCTATGGGATGTGTTGTTGCCACAAGGGGGAAAACACGGTGCTTGTAACCGCGGTTACAAGGATTGTTTACTTTACGCAAAGTTCTTTTTAATGCAGTTGTCTGTTGCTTTGGGTTTACACTTTGGGTGGGGCTCGCAACTTAACACTAGCGAGATGTTCTGGATAGATATCTCAAGGTGGATGATTAGTAGTAGATGCAGATGGATTTCGGTCTACTTATTTTGGCGTACCGCCTGTGCTTTTGAACCTCTTCCTTTCTTTTGTAGCATAGTTAGCATTCCGGTGCGTTCATAATCCTGTCAATTTCCCTTCTGTAATTTGTTTACCTCGCATAGCAGTTTTATCGTCTTTTGGGAGAGAGACATCACTAGTGAACATCACGTATCCCGGTCCATATCCTCATTACTGATTCCAAGCTATATTTACTTTTCTGCATTTACTTTCAAGTTGCTATCATTATCCCTTGCGTTTTATCATTTGTGAACAACAAGACCGGAGAGATTGACAACCTCTCTGAACTTCATTGGGAACAAAGTTATCTGTGTATGTGTGCAGGTCCGCGTCAGTTGCGCCGCTGACACCTACTTATCATCTCTGGAGTCCTACTGGAGACAAACCTTGGTATCTTCACCGAGGGAAAACTGATGCTGCACTACATCTCAAACCTTCACTTGGGGTAACCAACGAAGGGCGAGAAGCCAATAAGCAACGGTCAGGAAACAACTAGAAGGACCCTGCACGATCCACTGCTTCGAAGACAACTGGGGATACATCAGATCGAGTCACACTCTGGGAGCCTGTCGCCTGTTCAACGAACTCGCTGACAGCCTCAAGGAAGAAAAACAGCGAGAAGCCAAGCGCACCCGACGAACCGAGCAGTATCCGACTCAAGGATAGGTGTACACGATCCAAGAGGGCAGGGTATCGCAAGCCCAACAGGACGCCTACACCCTGCAAGCCAGAGCAGCCGAGAATCTAAACACAGTCGAAGTCTACCAGCTACACAACGCAGAAACCAGCATCATGTTCTCCCAGAGCGATCACCCGTCCGTAGTCCCATGGCCGGGACACGCGCCCCTGGTAATCGACGCTCAAATTGGAGGGTACGACATGGACAGAATCTTCATGGACGGAGGCAGCAACATTAACATAATCTTCGTCAGCACCCTACGCAAGATGCTGATCCCACGATCAGTATGGAAGAAATCAAGCACTGTGCTATACGGAGTAGTACCAGGAGAAGCAGCCACTTCCCTTGGAGTAATCGAGCTCGAAGTTGTCTTTGGCAGCAGACGCAAGTTCGCAAGACACACCCTCGAGTTCGAAGTACTCGATTGGTAGTCGCAATACCACGCCATATTGGGACGTCCAGCATTCACACAATTCATTGCGATTCCGCACTACGCCTACCTCAAACTCAAGATGCCAGGATCCGCGGGCGTCATCACAGTCAACGGGAGCTTCACAAAATCAGACAAGTGCGACCGCGATTTCCACAAAGTCTCCGACACCTTCGGAGCCGAGCAAGAACTCACAGAAATAGCCATGGCGACATACAAAAGTATCTTTCCGCTAGCAAGCCGAAGCGAGTCAAAAGAGTACGGGAGGGACTTCAGGATCGACAGCGACACGATCACCCTCCAGGTGCACCCGACGGACCCAGAAAAAACAGTCCGCGTGTATGCCCACCTCCCGGAAGAGCAAGCAACGGCCCTCACCGCCTTCCTCCGTGAAGAATGGGAAACCTTTTCCTGGTGCCCAGCCGACATGCCAGGAGTACCGCGCGAGTTCGCGGAACACGCACTACGCATCAAACCAAACACCAAGCCAGTGAAGTAAGCACTACGAAGATTCTTAGAACCCAAGTGCAAAGCAATCGGGGAGGAAGTCAACCGATTACTCGACGCTCAATTCATCCTAGAGACGAAGAAAGCCACTTGGATCGCCAAGAAAGACACTATCCTATGCTGGTCCCCAAGAAAGACACAGACGTTCTACGAATGTGCGTCGACTACGGGCCAGTCAACAAACACTGCCCAAAGGATCACTTTCCCCTGCCACGAATCGATCAGATAATCGAATCGACAGCAGGACGCAATCTACTATCGTTCTTCGACGTATACCAAGGACTTAATCAGGCCAGAATGGAGGAAAAAGACGAAGAGCACGCCTTGGCCACCACCCCTTGCGGCACACCCTGCCGCCCCAAAATGCCCTTCAGTCTAAACAACGCAGGAACAACATACCAGCGAATGATGAAAGCTTTCATGAGAAACCAGATTGGTGGACACATCCATGCCTACATAGACGAGATCGTCACCACAATCAAAAAACTCGGACCAGAAGCAGACACAGAGGAAGACAACACAGGTGAACCAGTACAAGTGGCGGCCGCAAACCCAATCGTTAATGAAGAAGCCAACAATACAGTCGAGGAGCCAGAGCCAGCCGCACCCGAAGACCCACCTTGCAGAGAGCCGCTCCTCAGATTCCTAATCGACGGCACCCTACCACAGGACGTCGCAGAAGCCAGACGCGTCAGTCGGCGATCCAAATATTTCACAGTAATCAATGGGCAACTCTACAAGCGCAGCATTTCCCAGGTCCTACAAAAATGCACAGACGAGGAAGACGGCAAAACCCTACTACGGGAGATCCACGAAGGCACCTGCGGGCACCACGCCTGCAGCCGAGCACTCGTGGCAAAAGCCTTTCGAGCAGGACTCTACTGGCCAACAGCCATGAGAAACGCAGAAGACATCATGCGGCGCTGCATCGCCTGCCAAAACCTCTCCAGCAGACCACCCGACCCAGACTCAAGACTCAAGACCATACCACTATCATGGCCATTCTGCACCTGGGGACTCGACACGGTGGGACCGCTCAAGAAATCATCAAAGGGAGGAAGAACATACCTGCTAGTAGCAGTCGACAAGTTCACCAAGTGGATCGAAGCAGTGCCCATCACCAACTCCACAGCCCTCACGGCAGTAAACTTTATCAAATCAATCATCTTCAGGTTCGGGGTGCCACACAACATCATCACAGACAACGGTAAGAACTTCACAGCGGCAGAATTCCAGAACTTCTGCGAGGAACTGGGCATCAAAATCAACTATGCATCAGGCGCGCACCCGCAATCCAACAGCCAGGTGGAAAAATCAAACGGCCTAGTATGCGGAGGAATCAAAAAACAGCTCCTCGCACCACTCGAGCAGGCCGCAGGCAACTGGATAGAAGAACTCCCTGCAGTACTATGGAGCCTGCGCACCACCCTAAATACCGCAACCCAGTACACACCTTTCTTCATGGTGTACGGGTCGGAGGAAGTACTACCACACGACCTCAAATTCGGGGCAACCCGGATCTCGGGATACGAAGAAGAAGAAGCAGAAGAAGCACTGCAAGATGACAAGGACACAACAGATGAAGCAAGGGACACAGCCCTAGAAAGGTCAGAGGGATATCAGGACAAACTGCGCACTTACCAAAGCAGCCGCCTGCGCACCCAAACCTTCAACAAAGGCGACCTTGTCCTACGGCTCATACAAGAGAAAGTCCACAAGCTTGCCCCCCAATGGGAAGGACCATTCATAATCTCGGAAGTCATAGGAGGAGGCGCCTATAGACCGAAGAACCCGAAGACTAACGAGGACGTGGGAAACCCATGGAACGTGGCGAACCTACGCCTGTTCTACCCATAGTATCCACCAATCAGGCTCAACTGGCAGCTAATGTAACCCTTCGACGCAATAAAATGATGTTGCCCAAATACTACAACCCAAAGCACTCAGGGGGTCGAGTACAAAACTCCCCCCGAGAGACGCTATCGTCGCTCACGCGATCTATACCCAAAGCACTCGGGGGCTCGAGTACAAAACTCCCACCGAAAGACGCTATCGTCGCTCACGCGTGTTGTATCTCCAAAAATCCCGGGGACTCGAGCACATCCCCCCCGGAGAAAAACTACCACCTCCCGCACGGCTCGTAACTTACAAATAAAGGGCCAAGTAAAAACCGCTGACAGGCGCCAGCCGCTGAGAACCTTCCGGAATCAAAGGAAAGACTCAGTTACAAACAGTTAGAACACCAACTACTCTGGAGAAATCTGGATGGAGCTCAAGACGCAGACACTCTTTTAGTCTTCACCTGATCGCCAGCGATCACCTAAAGACTCGGGGGCTACTCCCATCGGGATCGCTGTCGCGCGTCCAATAAAAGACGGCAGCTAACAGAAGAACGATGAAGGAAACGAACCTCAGCCTACGTTCGACTCTACAACTCAAACGTAGCCTCGGGGGCTACTCCCATCAGGAGCGCTGTCGCGCACCCGATAGAACCCACAATTCAAAGATTCGATGGACTCGAAGACAGCTCTCGGTTGCAAAGGACTCGAAGACACATTCCGTTACAAATACTCAAGCACAATTATCATTACAAGGACCCGAAGATCATTCTCAGTACAAAAATTCGAAGTATATTGGATAGAAGGCAGCTCTGATTACTCGAAGACAATCATCATTACATGGAGAACCAACCTAGTTACAAAAGACACAAGCAGCCAATAAGTCTACATCATCAATCACCCAAGGAATTATGACTTCTACATGTATGCTCATGCTGAGATAATTGGCACTAAGACAACGAGCATCATCACAGAAAAAGGAGGAGTCGAAGCAGCCAGTTCATGATGTCAATGACATAACAAAAGGTGAAGCTCGACTTATTTGCGGAGCACCGAGGACGATGCTCCACCAACTTCTTCTCCAGCTCCACCCGAGCTGCCGGCGAAGATGACGCCGCTGCCTCTAGTTCTACAAGGTCGCCTGGTGCGCCCGCTTCATCGGTGGCTTGACATCGAGGTCCTCTTCAGAGTCGGAAGAGGAAGCAGTTGAAGACGGCTCAGCATTTGCACCCGAAGAGCCACCGGAGGAGGAAGCAGTTGAAGACGCAGACGAAGGACTCCTCGACTTGTTAGAACCATCGCTGCTTGTTTCCTGCCAGTACGGATCGATGCGGTTGCCGCTCGGATCAAAGGCGCGGATGATAAGAGTGTCGTCGCCACCAAAACGGCAACAAAGAGTATCACTATCACGCAAGTTCAAGCCTCGAGCAAATGATTTCCAGCCAAAGCCAAGAAAAATCAAGCGGGAACTATCAATCTCCAACTTAACATAAGAAGGAGATCGAGCGCACCCCTGAAGACGAAGCAGCAAGCCATCAAGACTGCGCTCAGAAATAAGGGCAGAAAATGCAGAAGGAAGAAGAATGCGAGCAGCGTTCCGGCCACAGACGCGCAGGAGGAAATCGTAGCGCCAGAAACCCTCCTCCGAGGAAGAGGAGGAAGGTGTCGACGGTGCACCACGACAGCCACCACGAGAAGAGCGCGGAGTACGACCACCGCGACCACGGCGAACCCGGCCGCGGCTAGTCATACCTGCACCTCGTTTTGGTCCCATGAGAAGATGAAGAAGAGGAGCTAGAGAGGTAGAAGACGAACTACTGCCAGATGAAGAAAAGGGGTCTATTTATAGCAGAACCCCAAGGGCACGCAGAAGCCCAGACGACTGCATCAATTAATTCAAAGACCAAGCATGCCGGGCGATTCAAATTCCGAGACAAAGATGCCTTCACACGGGAGGCACTGTGCGCTGGACGCGTCAAATCTCGCGCATTTTCAATGAAGCGCATCGATAACTCAACAGGCGGCTGCAGCACGCCACCAACAGCCATCATTATGACCGGTCATGAAGACATGACGGTTCGCAGACAAAGCATCTTTGATGGTCCTCCAGCAAAGAGATCGTTATCCATACCAAGAAGAGGTAAATTAAAATGGCAGCGCAAAAAATACAGCCTGCAAGCACTGTCTTTACTGACTCCAATACATTTTTCAAATGTATTTAACTCCCATCGGGAGCCTATCCACCCATGAGAGTCTCGGGTGCTCCCTCACCTAGAAGTAAAGACTTGCTCGAGTGATTACTCGCACCCATGAGAGTCTCGGGTGCTCCCTCACGTAGAAGTAAAAACGTGCTCAAGTGATTACTCGCACACATGAAGAGTATCGGGTGCTCCCTCACCACGACAGAAGATAAGCAGACCTGCACTCGCCAGATCGAGCGGCCCCAGAGTATCGGGTGATCCCTCACCCCGAGAGCAAAAACAATATTCGAGTGATTACTCGCAAAACTCTAAGTACCCGAACACTCGAAGGCCTCCCGAGCAAGTACTCCTCTACATTACTCCTCGCCCGAGCGCTCAGCAAAGCTCCGCTAGTGACCGCTAAAACAGCTCACTTGATTGTTTATTCCAAGTGGGTGCATTATCTACTAGGCTCCGCGCCTCAATAAAAATACATATTCCTGGAACACGATACACTGTGCCCAGATGCCACGCAAGCTTAGCGTGTAGGTAAGACCCCGCTGCGCAGATCGGCCGGGATGGGACTTGCCGCAGAGCGATTTCACTCCCAACCTTTCCCATGCGCTTGCATGACAGAAAAAGCCAGGCAGACGCGTCTAGGCTACGAACTTTACTGGCGGCAATTGATCACTGTAAGACCTGCAGCGGCTTGACTTTTTCTCGACACCAGTGTTCCAAGCTCATGTCGAGGGACATGGGTTTGATTAGGCTACTGCGGTTTTTTCCACTAGTGTAATTCACCAAGGCTCGACCAGTCGACTCCTTGGGCCCTTTCAGCTTAGCATCCCTCGAAACAGGTTTTGTCATGGCCCCAGACTGCCAGCGACCCGCGGTTGAACCGTGCATACATCAAAACGACGCAAGAATGGACTCGAGTCCCTGCACGACTCTTCGAGTCCCCCAGGCACTCGGGGGCTACTGACGAGGGGGTGACCCCACGACTCCTATGGATGAGCCTACCCGGTGTACCCGAAGACAGAAGGCCCACATAGATGCCTCCTGGGCCCAACCTTGGCCCACTATTGGCACCGACGTAGGAGTCCACGACTCATAAGGAAGGCGCAAACTTGCCATACAGTACAAGATCAGGGTTAGGAAACCTCATATGTAATCCTGGACGGACTCCCCGAGACCTAGCCTAGTATATAAAGGCTAGGAGGGGAGACGTCGAGATCATCCAATACACAATCTGTAACCCTAGTCTTGTGCGCACTAGCCTTGGCTTCCCTGTAATCGTCATATCCAATCAATAACATCGAGCAGGAACGTATCCTCGTGTTAGCCGACGAGCTATCGTCCAACCTGTGGCTCTCATAATTAACCCAGGGTCCTTGACAATGGGATTTGCCGGGGTACATCCCGTCACATCCTATGGCTGAAAGGAAGCCGCTACGTTTACCTCCTTTGGTGGCAGTCCGTCCCTTGCCTGGTAGCCAGCAGCATCGGCGCTCTCGCCGCAACAAGTGGCTAGTTCCCCGGCGACGGCGAGGAGAGTCCAGCAAGAAGACGGAGGACCTGATTGCTTTTTCTTTTATTATCCAGGGTCCTTATTGCAAAAGTCCAGGGACTTTGTTGTACTTTTATGTTTCCTAGGTGTTTCTTGCATGTTCTGGTGTTTCTACACCTTTGGTTAATAACGTATTATCTTTTATGTTAAAAAAAACGAACGTCGCTTCTTGTTCAATCTTGTTTCGTTCCCCTTCTCTTCCTTGAGAATGGACAGTTTATAATTTTAGAAAGGCAATATATTTGTTTCGTTATACATATTCATTCATCAATAAAAATTTGCATCGGACGTGTCTAACACGCAAATAAACCATTCGCGTTAGCTTCATTTTGCACGATTAATAGTCTTATCTTCCCTTATCCCTGCAGCCTCGTTTTTTTTATTTTCCATACAATCTACTCTTCTTCGATCTTCTTCTCCTCTTTGCCTGATCTTTTCTTCCTCTCCTCCCCCCATGACGATATCTTCTTCCTCATTTCCCAACAATAAGCCATACATTTTATTGTTCGTTACTGCCTCTCACCATAACTATGCGGTTCCTTTACATAAATCAGTGTTTAAAAAACCGACGTAGTCAGCGATTAATCGCTTCTCGGCAAACAACTGTGTAGATTATAACAATTCAATCTAATTAATCGGCTAGTTGATAAATTAGCGATCAATTGATATGGCAATCGAGTAATCAGTCAATTTACAATTAACCCCTACTTCATATACACTCATAATTTTTTTTTCAGAAGTCATAAGTCCTGGAACGCAGTCGGAGGAGGCGGGGAAGGTGGATTCCTGTGCGGGGTGCCCTAACCAGCAGATTTGCGCCACAGCCCCCAAGGGCCCTGATCCTGGTAACCTGATCATCGAAGTAATCTAAAATCGAAGTTGCTTGTATCAATGACCAAAAACTTTCCTTTTGAAAGTTTTTTCGTTACAACCAATATTGCAGGTCTACTAACTTGTGACATGTATCAACATGTGTGGTGTTTGTGATCTGGTCTTACTGTGTTAAATATAATTTTTTTCATCAAACCTCGAATTGAGATGAATAAAAATCAAAATTTTGATTGTCCAAAAAATATCAAAATTGTTCTCCTCAATGCGGATAAATTTTTTCATGTAGAACATTATTTTCATATAAGGTCGTCTTAAAGGTGTAATTAGGCAAATAGTACCCAAAGAAACAACTTTTAGCACTTCAAGCATTATTTTAACCTTCAAGCACTGTAACTTATTCGTTTTGATCATACATATAATTTCATATTGGCAACTTATTCATTTAAGGACATTTAAATTACTAGTTAACTGGTCAAAATTTGATGTCAACACCGAATCTAAGATTTGTACAAAAACTAAACGATTAGTGATCGATCTATTAATTTTGATTAATCGGTTGATTTACGATTAATTTTGACTCTCTAACTGATCAAGCAGTTATCGATTACCGATGTCCTGAACATTAACAGGAATGATGAATTGTAAATGTAGATCTCTTAGGATGAGAGGGAGATCAAATCCCTCATTGCGCTATTTCAGCCTAAAAAATATGTAGATAGTACGCACATTTGCAGTTGTCATCATGTTTTTAGAAGAGGTAATGGACATGTTGGCAAAGTGACAAGTAGCATGGAACTGGAGGATAGCTGGGGTGTTCCATTCATATTGAAAGCCAAATGCCAGCCCAAGTCCTATGTCATCAATATGTGAAATCACCTCAAGGAACTTGGACGGATGAGCTCTAATGAATGCGAGAGGAATGCAGGCAGGGGAGGTAGCCAACCCCTTGGGAAACACCATGGAGGAGAAAACAAGGGCCTACACATTTGTCCAAAACCGTCGGTCCATACAATCCCGGGGAGCGTCAAAATGGTTCACATCATGCCGCAGAGACTGATAGGAAGAGGACAAGACAACATGGTAGTCTGTGGTAGGACGACCATGAGTGAGAGTAGGCTCACAGGATATGTGGACACGAGCCACTAGAGGCGAGTTATATGGAGCCACATCATCCTCTGCATGAGACCCAGACGCAAAAGAAGAGCCCTGAGTCTTCTTGCGAACACCAAGATTGGCCCTTGAGGAAGGAGTTGCACGATGAAACACGAGTATCCGGAACAAGATCTTCAGCCGCGCACTCAGCTTATATGTCCTCATCCACTTCATCATCAAATGATATATCGAGATCATCCACCGGATCATCACTTTCCGTAGGATCACTGTCAGTGATCGGATCGGTGTAGTTGGGCTTCCCAATATGCAGAATGCGGAGAGCGAGACCGTGCTCATCAGAATCCGTGGAATCACCGACATCTATCGTATGCACTGAGTGGGCACACGAGTGGAAAGAGCCCAAAAAATGTGTGTCATAGGAGATGAGAATAATACAGAGGGGGCAACACGGGTATACCACGAGAGAGCCCCCTTTCGATCACCGCGTTAAGCTTCACCGTCTCCAAACCCTAGGGTGAGAGATGGAAAATAGGATAAAGAATCATCGGTCAATCCGAAAACTCATTGGTTGGAAAGGTAGATCAGGAGGAGAGGTACCGGGGAGAATGATATCCAGAGCGGGGATGACCGGAGCAGGTGATACGTCTCAAATGTATCTATAATTTTTGCATGTTACATGCCTCTTTTGTGTTATTGCTACATCTTTTTTCATGCTTTTGAATCATTTATTGGGCTAACCTAATACAAAGCCCAGCCCTAGTTTCTCTCTGTTTTGTCGTTGAACTGTAGAAAAGGTCCAAAAATGAAGTTGCTCAGAAAATTCCCAACAAAATACCAAAAAATGTATTCATTAGAAGATCCCTCCATGTGGAGGAGGAGGAGCCTTGGGGTCGCCCACAGCTCCCATGCGGCCATAGGTCACGGCCAGGGGGGTGCTGATGGCACTGAAGTAGTGCTCCTCGTTGGTTACCCCAAGTGGAAAGTTTTAGATGTAGTAACGGATAATTTCCCTTACACGAGGACTGTAAGGTTTATCGTATGTAGGAGGACTCCAAGGATCATCCACCTTGAGATATCTATATAGAACATCTCACTGGTATTAAGTTGCGAGCCCCACCCAAAGTGTAAACTCAAAGCAACAGATAACTGCATTAACTGTAACGACCCAATTCACACAGAATTGAAGTCTCTGTGTTCAAGTGCCAGTCCCTGGATCGAACTCGCTGGCACACACAGTATTATAGATGTATATCAAAGTACAAGTGCATCATTATTACAACGTATGATCCAGAGTAAATAAATAACAAGTTGCATAGCTCAAGGCTAGCTTATTCAATATAAATATAGCGGAAGCAAAAGCAAATAACATGGAGTCCATCAACAGCCACATTTGAACATGCTGAGTGTAGACTCGCAACCCCTAACGCACCTTACTGATCGTCTGAAAAACCTGCAACACCGAAGGTTACAGCCCGACAACGGGTCAGTACATCTGATTTGTACGGCAAGTGACACGAAAAAGTTTATATAAAGGACCTACAACTACATGCAAGGTAAGTCAAAGGAAAGGCTTATGGTTTAGTTTTGCAGAAAGCCAATTTTCTCCTAAACTAAACTAGTCAAATTTTAAGTTGAACTTACTACTAAAGAACGAACTGGGCACACCAGTTCCAACACCACACCCTTATTTAATCTTGCCCACTCAAATTATTAAGGTGATTCATATGTCAAGATCCTCCAGTAACAGTAATGTCTAGTAGCTCAAGGATGTCCATAACCGGGGACACGGCTAATCATGATTAGTTTTTTACTCTGCAGAGGTTAGTACACTTTTCCCGCTGGACTCAACCCGAAGATTGAGACGAAGTCTTTCAGAAGAGGTCACCTTCACCCAACGGCAAGCCGGTACCACCTATCACATCTACATCTGCTAGCTTTGCACGGGAGAGGCTTCCTACATCATACTCAACTAAGCCAGATCCCATATGGCCAGCGGCTGTACATGTAAGCTCCTAGTCACCAAGTATGTCTGATCTTTTTGAGCCTGGACGACGCCCACTACGTCAGAGGGTACTCGCCATGACGTGTTTTCAACCACCAAACCAACCATTAGGGGTACAACCTAGTCTCGACCTTAGATAAGGCACAAGCCCCCAGGAAGCACTCCCTGCCCGTCCAGAGATGATTTCTATTTATTAAACAGCTGCTACACCAATTATTAAATAGCTCACAAGCACTCCATGAATTTACACAACCCAAACCACGTCTACAAAGCATAGCAATAAAGCAACAACACGGCTAGGTTGATCTACGGTAGACCAGTCAAAACATGTGGCTATCCTAACTGGTTTTGCAGCAACAGAAATAATAAACTACCTATCATGCAATAGGGTGATATTTCTTAACATAATGCATATAGAAAATATAGGTATGAGTATGGTCAAAGCATCACTTGCCTTCTACATTCGATGAAGTTCTTCGCTCTCACGTTCCAGTCAACTCTATTCGTCACACTCGGAGAATCTATTGCAACGAAGGAACTCAAATAAGCAGTCACATCAGAACGAGACGAACAAAAGATCAATAACACAAACACAAAGGTTTTAGCAATAAAACAAAAACCTTAAAGTGCAAAGGTGTGGATGTGCTCGAAGGTGATCGGTGGAACGGAAACTCGAGAGAGTCAACGGATAAAGAGTTGTCGATACAAGAGTATGATCAAGGCATTATGAAATCAAGGTAGAGATCATAGCAACATGAATGGTATGTGGACATTGCCGATAAGATGTCTCATATGATCCAATATGTAAAAAGAATCACGTGAAACGGAATACTACAACACAGGTCGTAGCAGGTGCAAAATTGAATTGAATTTGAATTTAAACAGATCAATAAACTTGTGAATTTTTGTGTACACAAGATATAAACAGAAAGTACATGGAACGAGTGATCCAACGCAAAAAAAACGGCGCAAACGGGTGCACCGGTAAAAAGTTAAGGCTGTCGGAAGTTCAAATTTGGATCAGCTTGGGATCCAAATTTAAAAACTTCAAACTTCTGTGACACTAGGTCTACTGGCTAGAAAATTTCTACACGGTCGCAACGCAACTGGAATCGCCCAATTCCGAGTTACGGTTAAAAAGTAGCCGCGAAAACTGTATCGAGTGAAAAACGGAGGTACCGGGGTGCCCCACTGTAAAAAGGATCCGTACGTAAATAAAAATTTTCTGAAAACTCCCGTGCGTGCCCGTGGAGAAGAAGGCTTTGGAAAAAAAAAGTCAAAACGCGGTTTCAAAAAAAAAATCCAGATCTGGATCCAAACCGCCCGGGGACCCGATCGCGTTTTTCAGAATTTTTTTATTTACGTACGGGTCCTTTTTACAGTGGAGCACCCCGGTACCCCCGTTTTTCACTCGATACCGTTTTCGCGGCTACTTTTTAACCGTAACTCGGAATTGGGCGATTCTAGTTGCGTTGCGACCGTGTAGAAATTTTCTAGCCAGTAGACCTAGTGTTACAGAAGTTTGAAGTTTTTAAATTGGGATCCCAAGCTGATCCAAATTTGAACTTCCGGCAGCCGTAACTTTTTACCGGTGCACCCGTTTGCGCCGTTTCTTTTTGCGTTGGATCACTCGTTCCATGTACTTTCTGTTTATATGTTGTGTACACAAAAATTCACAAGTTTATTGATCTGTTTAAATTCAAATTCAATTCAATTTTGCACCTGCTACGACCTGTGTTGTAGTATTCCGTTTCACGTGATTCTTTTTGCATATTGGATCATATGAGACATCTTATCGGCAATGTCCACATACCATTCATGTTGCTATGATCTCTACCTTGATTTCATAATGCCTTGATCATACTCTTGTACCGACAACTCTTTATCCGTTGACTCTCTCGAGTTTCCGTTCCACCGATCACCTTCGAGCACATCCACACCTTTGCACTTTAAGGTTTTTGTTTTGTTGCTAAAACCTTTGTGTTTGTGTTATTGATCTTTTGTTTGTCTCGTTGTGATGTAATTGCTTATTTGAGTTCCTTCGTTGCAATAGATTCTCGGAGTGTGAAGAATAGAGTTGACTGGAACGTGAGAGGGAAGAACTTCATCGAATGTAGAAGGCAAGTGATGCTTTGACCATACTCATACCTATATTTTCTATATGCATTATGTTAAGAAATATCACCCTATTGCATGATAGGTAGTTTATTATTTCTGTTGCTGCAAAACTAGTTAGGATAGCCACATGTTTTGACTTGTCTACCGTAGATCAACCTAGCCGTGTTGTTGCTTTATTGCTATGCTTTGTAGACGTGGTTTGGGTAGTGTAAATTCATGGAGTGCTTGTGAGCTATTTAATAATTGGTGTAGCAACTGTTTAATAAATAGAAATCATCTCTGGAAGGGCAGGGAGTGCTTCCTGGGGGCTTGTGCCTTATCTAAGGTCGAGACCAGGTTGTACCCCTAATGGTTGGTTTGGTGGTTGACAACACGTCATGGCGAGTACCCTCTGACGTAGTGGGCGCCGTCCAGGCTCAAAAAGATCAGACATACTTGGTGACTAGGAGCTTACATGTACAGCCGCTGGCCATATGGGATCTGGCTTAGTTGACTATGATGTAGGAAGCCTCTCCCGTTCAAAGCTAGCATATGTAGATGTGATAGGTGGTACCGGCTTGCCGTTGGGTGAAGGTGACCTCTTCTGAAAGACTTCGTTTCAATCTTCGGGTTGAGTCCAGCGAGGAAAGTGTACTAACCTCTGCAGAGTAAAAAACTAATCATAATTAGCCGTGTCCCCGGTTATGGACATCCTTGAGCTACTAGACATTACTGTTACTGGAGGATCTTGACATATGAATCACCTTAATAATTTGAGTGGGAAAGATTAAATAAGGGTGTGGTGTTGGAACTGGTGTGCCCAGTTCGTTCTTTAGTAGTAAGTTCAACTTAAAATTTGACTAGTTTAGTTCAGGAGAAAATTGGCTTTCTGCAAAACTAAACCATAAGCCTTTCCTTTGACTTACCTTGCATGTAGTTGTAGGTCCTTTATATAAACTTTTTCGTGTCACTTGCTGTACAAATCAGATGTACTGACCCGTTGTCGGGCTGTAACCTTCGGTGTTGCAGGTTTTTCAGACGATCAGTAAGGTGCGTTAGGGGTTGCGAATCTACACTCAGCATGTTCGCATGTGGCTGTTGATGGACTCCACATTATTTGCGTTTTCTTCCGCTATATTTATATTGAATAAGCTAGCCTTGAGCTATGCAACTTGTTATTTAATTACTCTGGATCATACGTTGTAATAATGATGCACTTGTACTTTGATATACATCTATAATACTGTGTGTGCCAGCAAGTTCGATCCAGGGACTGGCACTTGAACACAGAGACTTCAATTCTGTGTGAATTGGGTCGTTACATTAACAAACTATGCGTAAGGTAAACAATCCTTGCAACCGAGGTTACAAGCACCATTGTTTTCTCCCTGGTGGCAACAACACATCCCCTAGTCTCATGTTTCTATCACTCAAGCTAGACATCGGGGGGGGGGCCTGAACCCACAATAAGGCATAACGCTCCCTCTTCGAGTTACTATCTACTACTTGGACAAAGCAATAAAAAGCAACAGAGAACATGCAAGAATTAATCAAGAACAAATATATAAAAGGTGAACCAAATATATAACTCATCACGATCTGAACATAATCTCATAATCCATCGGACCCCAGCAAACACAGCATATCAACAGCAGAAAGATTACATAGATGCCTTGATCATGTAGGGCATCTCACAAGGGCTAAGAATTGAAGCACAAGATTGGAGAGAAGACATCACATATCTACTGGTCATGGACCCATGGTCCAAGGGGGACTACTGCTTGGTGTGCGAGGTGATGATAGTGATTTCTCGCCCTTTGTTCGTAAACCCCAAGAGGAAGGTGCAATGTAGCACAGCAGAAAATTTCCCTCAGTAAAGATACCAAGGTTTGTCTCCGGAGATGATAAGTAGGTGTCAGCGGCGCAACTGACGCGGACCTGCACACAGACGCAAATAACTTTTTTCCCAACGAAGTTCAGAGAGGTTGTCAATCTCTCCGGTCTTGTTGTTCACAAAGGATCAAACACAAGGGATAATGATAGCAACTGAACGTAAAAGCAGAAAAGTAAATGAGTGTGGAAACAGTGATGAGGATATGGACCGGGATACGTGATGTTCACTAGTGATGTCTCTCTCCCAAAAGACGATAAAACTGCTATGCGAGGTGAACAAATTATAGAATGGCAATTGACAGGATTATGAACGCACCGCAGTGCTAACTATGCTACAAAAGAAAGGAAGAGGCTCAAAAGCATGGGAAGAACGCCAAAATAAGTAGACCGAAATCCAACTGCATCTACTACTTATCATCCACCTTGAGATATCTATCCAGAACATCTCGCTGGTATTAAGTTGCGAGCCCCACCCAAACTGTAAACCCAAAGCAACAGACAACTGCATTAAAAAGCACTTTGCGTAAAGTAAACAATCCTTGCAACCGCGGTTACAAGCACCGTTGTTTTCCCCCTTGTGGCAACATCACATCCCCTAGAATCATGTTTCTGTCACTCAAGCGTGTCATCAGGGGCATGAACCCATAATCGAGCATAACGTTCCCTCTTGGGTTACTACCTACTACTTGGCCAAAGCAATAAACAGCAACGGAGAACATGCAAAAATTACTTAAGAACAAAAATATAAAAGATAAGAACCAAATATATTACTCAATCACAATCTGAACATAATCTCATAATCCATCAGATCCCATCAAACTCAGCATAGCAACAGCAGAAAGATTACAAAAGTGCCTCAATCATGTAGGGCAGCTCACGAGGTCTAAACCATGAAGAACAAAGAGGGGAGGAGAACATCACATAGCTACTGATCACGGACCCATGGTCCAAAAGAAACTACTCACGATACATCCGGGAAGCATCCATGATGGATAGGAGACTCGCGGAGGTCGGCCCTCCCTCCGGCAGGGTGCCGGGAAGAGGTCTGCTCCCGATCTCGGAAGCACGGCGACGGCGGAACAGAGGCGAGATCGCGAAAAAGGGTTCTTATTCTGAGGGTTTCTCTTCATGGAGAATATATAGGCGAAGGGGGGCCACCAGGGGTCCAGGCGGCCCCTTGCGCGGCCATCCCCTGGGGCGCGCCACCAGGGCGCCTCGGCCCTTGGTGGTGGCCCTCTGGCCCCACTCAGGTTCTTCCGGAAGGTTCTTCTGCGCTGATTTTTTATCTGATTTTCCCGAATTTTTGGAGAACTTTTTATATGGGGAAAAACTGAAATAGAAAAACAGCAGAAAACAGGAACTGGCACTGTGGTGCACTGAGTTAATAGGTTAGTCCAAATATGATCAAAAGTGTATGAAAGTGTATCTAGATCATAGCAATATCACACAAAACATGCATGGAGCAAGCATAAATTATAGATACGTTTTGGACGTATCAACATCCCTAAGCTTAATTCCTGCTCGTCCTCGAGTAGGTAAATGATAGAAGCATAATTTCTGTGGTGACATGCTAGCAACCATATAAGAACTTTAAAAAGTAAAGCAATACAAGGTTAGAGATTCAATTCAAGTCATAACATGCAAGAGTCTATATTAGCGTTGAAACAAGTAACAAAAGAACATTAGCTGCAAGAGCTCTCGCTGTCCGTGACTCGAATGTCTCCAAATGGTGTTTGCGTGCAAGAAGGGGGATAGGGAATACAAGAAAAATATTTATTTTTTGAGAACTCAATCTACTAAAGTTTCACACTTGGTCTTTTTCTGGAATCTTATCTTGACTCGTCCCTAGACCACTAGCCAGGTACAAGTCAATTTGATCCACTCCTTTTCCAATATTTTGAGCACTCATGCAATGGATGAGCGTAAGCACGAGAGTTGACACTTAGGATGGCAAAGAGAGAAGTATGGAGGAGGAGGAGGAAGACAAAAAAGGATGAGAAAGGCTCACATCAATGAGGACAATCATAGGCAATAGATGCCAAATGATAGATATGATGTGAGGAGTAGGGATTGCCATGCAACGGATGCACATATGAGCTAGGAAGCTCTCCAATGAAACTAGTGGGGGTGCATCTAACTTGCTCGCTCATGAAGACCTAGAGCTCGTTTGAGGAGGCTCATCCTTGGAATATGCAAGCCAAGTTCTATAGTGTGAAGGTCCCCACATAGCTATATGCATAATGATCATCTCTATGGAGCACTAGGATATAAAGGGAGTACTAGTGTGGATCTCTCAAAAGGATAGTAGTGTTGGCCCTTTCTCTCTTTTTTTTCTTTTTTCTATTTTTTTGTATTTTTTTGTGGCCTCAATGGCTCTTTCTATTTAACTCTCATTTGTCCTCTTTGGGATCTTTTATTGTGTCCACTTTGGGATCTTTTCCTCACTTAAGGGCAACACTCTATTTTACAAGAAGGTATAGGAAATCTTCCACACTTTACAAGGTACTCAAAATCATAAAGAAGATGTAGCTATCATGATGTATGCAATGTATGTCGCTGCCAGTGTAGCAGGAACATGTATGACATGAAGATCAAGTCATGAAGAGGTGGATGTTGCATGGCAATATATCTCGGAAAGGCTATGGAAATGCCTTGATAGGTAGGTATGGTGGCTGTTTTGAGGAAAGATATAAGGAGGCTTATGATGACAGAGCGTATCATGCCAAGGGTTTGGATGTACCGGCGAAGGTGGACGCCAACTCTCGGAGTGAGAAGAAGGCAATGCACAGCACGGGAGAGGCTAGAAAAATATGGGAAGGTGGAAGTGTCAACTTTCAATACTTACATTAGTCCGAAGAACTCATGCACTTATTATCGGTAACTCTCAATCTAATAAGGAGGTTCACAAAGAGACAAGTACCCCGAGGAGGAGTGTATGGGGGTTTGGTTATCCTTGCGCATCCTCGACTCATGGTACGTGAGTGTACTCTAATATTCGATCCGTCCAAAGATTAGTGATCCATCTAGTAGTTAGAGTTCTCAACTAGTTTTTGTAGGTTTTGAAAATACACACGGATTGCCCAAAATACGACACCTATCACTAATAGGCTAAAGCTCTTGACACCAAAAGTTCATACATTACTCACATCAATACCTCAAAACTATTGCAAGTTACTACTAGAATTAAATAGCAACCTCAATTACCTACTTCCAAGACAAAACACAACTCAGTGCAACAACCAACTCTCTTAACAAGATAAACATGAAAACTAAAGAGAGTTCCAGCAACAAACTAAACAAAAGCCAAGGCTCTTTCTAAAGACAAACTAAGACTAAAACTAAACATGGCAGCAGCTACGAAAGATAAAGAACACACAACAGCAAAAAGATAAGCAGGAAAAATCCTATGATGTGTTCTAGATTGGAGTGGAGCGTGTTTCTCTCCCACACAAAGTAAGATGGGGTCTAACTTGTTATGACCAGCAAGCAAAACTAGAGAAAACTAAAAATAAAACCTAAGAGCGAGACGCTCCAAGCATAGCACATAACACATGAAGTGATAAAAATATAGTGAGACGAAGGACGAACTGATGATTGTTGATGGAGAAGGGGATGCACGGGGGCATCCGCAAGATAAACATGAAAACTAAAAAGAGTTCCAGCAACAAACTAAACAAAAGCCAAGGCTCTTGCTAAAGACAAACTAAGACTAAAACTAAACATGGCAGCAGCTATGAAAAGATAAAGAACACACAACAGCAAAAAGATAGGCATGAAGAATCCTATGATGTGTTCTAGATTTTGAAAGTGGAGCGTGTTTCTCTCCCACACAAAGTAAGAAGGGATCTAACTTGTTATGAACAGCAAGCAAAGCTAAAGAAAACTAAAAACAAAACCTAAGAGCGAGACGCTCCAAGCATAGCACATAACGCATGAAGTGATAAAAATATAGTGAGACGAAGGACGAACTGATGATTGTTGATGGAGAGGGGGATGGACGGGGGCATCCCCAAGCTTAGACTCTTGAGTCTCCTTGAATATTTATTGGGGATGCATGGGGGCATCCCCAAGCTTGAGCACTTGACACTCCTGGATCTTCTTTCATCATCTTCCATCGCACACTTGAAAACTCCCTTCATACATAACTCAACATAAGCTGATTAGAGAGGTTAGTACCCTTAATAAAATAATTTTTACCCACTGGATATAAAGATATTCTTGAAGAGCTACTGTTTCTAAAGAGTGCCAAAAAGTTTTTTGCAAAGAAAAAGCAAGCTTAAGGTTTGCAAAAGTGAAGAGAGGCAAAACGTGGCAGAATCTGTGAAAAACAGAACAACATGTAGTAGATAATTTTTTCGGGGCACTTCTGCAACTCAAATAAAAAAACTCAGAACATAACGAAAGTTTCACAATTGTATAGAGCATGCTGTCAAAAAAATTCAGATAAAAAAGATGATCTGGTGATTTTATTCGAATTTTTCTGTCCAGGGACAGAATCTGTTTTCTGGACAGCATGTCACAACTTTTGCTTCCCTTATCATAAGATGCTATAACTTGGCACAAAGCTGAAAAATAAAGATACAATGATGTTGCTACAGTAGTAACAAACATCAAGACACAACAAAAGCAAAAAGAAACCTAATTCGTTGTGGGCTTCCTCCCAAAAGCGCTTTCTTTTATGCCTTTAAGCTAGGCATGATGCAAAAGAAGAATCAAGGGTCTCCAAGATCAGAATCATAAAACCTTCAAATTGATTTTCAATAAGCTCATTCTTCTTCTTCCTAGGAAAGAGGTACTTACCTTTCGCCATACCCCGTAAGCGTATGTGCGCGTTACCAATATCAATGAAGCCTTTCATAGCACGGAGGAAGTCTCTTCCGAGCACAATGTCACTTTGGTTTGGCTCCATGGTGAAGAAATCCATTGGTGCAGTCCTATGAAGGAATGCAAATTGGACTTCTTTTACCTTTCCTTTAATCTCTGAAATATCTCCATTAGAATGTTCATGATAAGATGATAATTTATCCATATCTAGCTTTAAAGAATCATAAACTATTTTTGGCATAGTAGAAACTGTGGATCCAATATCACAAAGAGCAAGGAAGCCTTGGTTAGAGATGCTAATCCTAACAAAGGGCTCCCAATCATCATCTATCTCCAACATTTCTTTCTTGTTGGACTGAAGTTCCTCTACTTTCCTCAAGTCTAGAGCATCCAATCTTTTTTCAATAGTGGCAAGTCTATCTATGACAGTATCAATACTACGATCATAAACAAAATAACTAGATAGACTATGCAAAATATCAAGAGCCCTAACTTCATCACACTCTAGAAAATCTCCTTCAGCTATAATATCAAGAGAGTGCTTACACCACTTAAAAAGACCATGGTAAAAATTTCGAAGCACAATTTTTATAGGTATCCAAGGCATAATTCTTTTATGTGCTTCAGAGATTCTGTCCCATGCCTTCTTCATATTTTCTCCGTATCTTTGACGAAAATCGAGAACTTCCGATTCCCGCAATGCACCTAGCCCTAACATGTTCATCTAAACAAGGAGGACTACTAACAGCAAGATAAGCATTTTTTTTATTTTTGATATAAGACACAAAGATAAAAACTGAAAGGTAAACTAACAAGACTAAAAAAACAAAGGTAAAGGGTAGTGTGCAACTCCCCTATCTTAGCACTCGGAGTCCCCGGCAACGGCGCCAGAAATTCTTTGCTTGGTGTGCGAGGTGATGATAGATAATTCTCGCCCTTCGTTGGTAAACCCCAAGAGGAAGGTGTGATGTAGCACAGCAGAAAATTTCCCTCAGTAAAGATACCAAGGTTTTTCTCCAGTAGGACTCCGGAGATGATAAGTAGGTGTCAGCGGCGCAACTGACGCGGACCTGCACACAGACGCAAATAACTTTGTTCCCAACGAAGTTCAGAGAGGTTGTCAATCTCTCCGGTCTTGTTGTTCACAAAGGATCAAACACAAGGGATAATGATAGCAACTGAAAGTAAAAGCAGAAAAGTAAATGAGTGTGGAAACAGTGCTGAGGATATGGACTGGGATACGTGATGTTCACTAGTGACGTCTCTCTCCCAAAAGACGATAAAACTGCTATGCGAGGTGAACAAATTACAGAAGGGCAATTGACAGGATTATGAACGCATCGCAATGCTAACTATGCTACAAAAGAAAGGAAGAGGCTCAAAAGCATGGGCAGAACGCCAAAATAAGTAGACCGAAATCCAACTGCATCTACTACTAATCATCCACCTTGAGATATCTATCCAGAACATCTCGCTGGTATTAAGTTGCGAGCCCCACCCAAAGTGTAAACCCAAAGCAACAGACAACTGCATTAAAAAGCACTTTGCGTAAAGTAAACAATCCTTGCAACCGCGGTTACAAGCACCGTTGTTTTCCCCCTTGTGGCAACAACACATCCCCTAGACTCATGTTTCTTTCACTCAAGCGTGTCATCAGGGGGCATGAACCCACAATCGAGCATAACGTTCCCTCTTGGGGTTACTACCTACTACTTGGACAAAGCAATAAACAGCAGCGGAGAACATGAAAGAATTACTTAAGAACAAAAATATAAAAGATAAGAACTAAATATATTACTCAATCACAATCTGAACATAATCTCATAATCCATCAGATCCCATCAAACTCAGCATAGCAACAGCAGAAAGATTACAAAAGTGCCTCGATCATGTAGGGCAGCTCACGAGGTCTAAACCATGAAGAACAAAGAGGGGAGGAGAACATCACATAGCTATTGATCACGGACCCATGGTCCAAAGGAAACTACTCACGATACATCCGGGAAGCATCCATGGTGGAGAGGAGACTCCCGGAGGTCGGCCCTCCCTCCGGCAGGGTGCCGGGAAGAGGTCTGCTGGTGCTCCCGATCTCGGAAGCGCGGCGGCAGCGGAACAGAGGCGAGATCGCGAAAAAGGGTTCTTCTTCTGAGGGTTTCTCGTCACAGAGAATATATAGGCGAAGGGGGGCAGCCAGGGGGGCCACCAGGGGTCTAGGCGCCCCCCCGGCGCGGCCAGCCCCTGGGGCGCGCCACCAGGGCGCCTGGGCCCCTGGTGGTGGCCCTCTGGCCCCACTCAGGTTCTTCCGGAAGGTTCTTCTGCGCTGATTTTTATCTGATTTTTCCCTTATTTTTGGAGCACTTTTTATATGGGGGAAAACTGAAATAGAAAAACAGCAGAAAACAAGAACTGGCACTGTGGTGCACTGAGTTAATAGGTTAGTCCAAATATGATCAAAAGTGTATGAAAGTGTATCTAGATCATAGCAATATCACACAAAACATGCATGGAGCAAGCAGAAATTATAGATACGTTTTGGACGTATCAACTACTCACGTCACATCCGAGAAGCGCTCATGGTGGTCGAGAAGCTCCCGGAGATCAATCCTCCCTCCGGCAGGGTGCCGGGACGAGGTATTCTAGCGATCCAGATCTCGGGATCGCGGCATCGGCGAATTTCGTGATGCGGGGTATTTTCTTAGGGTTTCTGTAACGAGAAGTAAATATAGGCCGAAGGTGGGCACCACGGGGGGGGGGGGGGGTCCCAACCCTCCAGGCAGCCTCCTGGCGCGGCCTAGGGTGGAGTCGCGCCCCCTGGCTGCCTGGGAGGGAGGTGGCCCCCTCCGGCTCTCCTTCGGGCTTCCGGAGTCTTTTGGAACGCTGATTTTTTTAAATATATTTTTTATAGAATTTTCCGAGCACTGTAAATATGGGTATAAACCTGCAATTCATAGACATCAATAGACAGAAACTGGCACTGGGTGCACTGAGTTAGTAGGTTAGTCCAAATATGTGTAAAAAGGTATGAAAGTGCAGCAAAACACATAGCAATGTCCCCCTAATGAGCATGGAACAAGCAGAAATTATAGATACATTTGGGACGTATCAACATCCCCAAGCTTAATTCCTGCTCATCCTCGAGTAGGTAAATGACAACACAAATAATTTATGTGGTGACATGCTACCAACACATATAAGAACTTCAAAGTAAAGGAAATAAGATATGCAATTCAAGTCAAGACAATAACAAGCAAGTGTCTATATCTAGTATTGAAACTAGCAAAGTAAGAACATAAAGGTGCAAGAGCTCTCGCTGTCCGTGACTCGAATGTCTCCAAATGGTGTTTGCGTGCAAGAAGTGGGAGATGGGTTAGATCATAAAAATAGTATATAGTTTAATTAAGAACTCAATCTACTAAAACTTCACACTTGGTCTCCTTCAGAATCTTATTTTGACTCGTCGTCAGACCACTAGTCAGGCACAAGTCAAACTGATCCTCTCCCTTTCGACTTTGAGAACTCATGCAATGGATGGGCGCAAGCAAGATATGTTGGCACTTAGGATGGCAAAGAGAATAATGATGGGGAAGTAAGACAAAAAGGTGTGAAAGGCTCACATCAATGAGGACAATCAAAGGCGAGAGAAATCCAAATGATAGATATGATGTGAGGAGTAAGGATTGTGTAATGCCCCGACCACTCCCAACCAATTAACCACCAATTCCATGGTCGGTGCGCCTGGGATCTAGACCGTCCTCACAAACCAACACTAGTCTTTTCTGCACACTTTGTCCTCACTCGTGCGCACCCGGGATCAACTTCCCAGTCGGTCACCCATCCCAAGACTACTCCAAGCCAAACACGCTTAACCTGGTAGTTCTTTCCCGATCGGCTCTCGAAAAAGAAGGTGCACATTGTTGATATGAGTAGTCTATCATTCCTATTGCGATCCTGGGCTGTTACAGATTGCCATGCAACAGATGCACATATGAGCTCAGGTAAGCTCTCCAACGGAACTAGTGGGGGTGCATCGAACTTGCTTGCTCACGAAGACCTAGAGCTCATTTGAGGAGGCTCATCCTCGGAATATGCAAGCCAAGTTCTATAGTGTAAGGATCCCCACATAGTTATGCATGAATGATATGAAAAATCTCTATGGAGTACAAATATCACTTTGGAGTACGAGTGTGGATCTTTCAAAAGGGCTAGTAGTGTTGCCCCCTTCTCTCTTTTTATATATTTTTTCTCCTTTTTTTGTATTTTTGTGGCCTCATTGGCTCTTTCTATTTATCTCTCATTTGTCCTCTTTGTGATCTTTTAATTTGTCCTCTTTGGGATCTTTTCCTCACTTTAAGGGCAACACTCTATAGTTTACAAGAGTATAGAAGATCTCACACTTTACAAGTACTCAACATAAATAAAACCGAAGAACTATCATGATGTATGCAAATGTATGCCTCTGCCAGTGTAGCAGGATATGCAATGATACTAGCGCGTCATTTAGCAATTATAAGGGCAAGGCCCAACTAGCATGCGGCTCCTCGATCAAGTAAAAGCATGTATGGCATGAAGATCAAGTCATGAGATGATGGATGTTGCATGGAAATGTATCTCAGAAAGGCTATGGAAATGCCTTGATAGGTAGGTATTGTGGATGTTTTTAGGAAGGATATAAAGAGGTTTATGATGACAGAGCGTATCATGCCAAGGATTTGGATGCACCGGCGAAGTTTGCACCAACTCTCAAGATGAGAAAGGGCAATCCACGGTACCGAAGAGGCTAGAAAAATATGGAAGGTGGAAGTGCCAACAATCGAATACTCGCATTGGTCAGAGGAACTCATGCACTTATTATCGGTAAATCTCTATCTAATCAGGAGGTTCACAAAGAGACAAGTACCCCGAGGAGGAGTGTATGGGGGTTTGGTTATCCTTGCGCATCCTAGACCCATGGTACGTGAGGGTACTCTATATATTACAACCCCTCCAGAGGTTAGAGATCCATCTAGTAGCTAGAGTTCTCAACTAATTCTTTTGTAGTTTTTGAAAATAAAAACGGATTGCCCAAAATATGACACCTATCACTAATAGGCTCAATCTCTTGGCACCAAAACTCCAAACATTACTCAAATCAATACCTCAAAACTATTGCAAGTTACTACTATACTTATAATAGCAACCTCAATTACCTACTTGTCAAGACACATAACTCAGTGCAACAAGCCAACTCTCTAAACAAGATAAGAATGATAACTCAAGAGAGTTCCAAAAGCAACAACCTAAATAAAAGCTCTTAAAAAGAATAAGCATGAAAACTAAGAGCTAAGCATGACAGCAGATATGAAAAGATAAAGAACACACACAAGCAAAGATAAGCATGCAACCTATGTTGTCTGCTAGGGTGGAGTGGAGAGTGTTTCTATCCCAAACAATGTAGGCTAGGGTCCATCTTGTTATGAACATAAAGCAAAACTAAAGAAAAGTAAAAAAGTAAAGAGCGAGACACTCCAAGCATAGCACATAACATATGAAGTGATAAAAACATAGCATGGAGAAGGACAAACTGATGATTGATGATGGAGAAGGGGATGCACGGGGACATACCAAAGCTTAGACGCTCGAGTCTCCTTGGATATTTCTTGGGGGTGCATGGGGGCATCCCCAATCTTGAGCTTTTGACACTCCCGGATCTTCTTTCATCATCTTCCTTTGCATACTTGAAAACTCCCTTCATACGAAACTCATCATAAGATGATTAGAGTGGTTAGTACCCATAAATAAATGATTTTCCTCTACTGGAAATAAAGATTTTTATGAAGAGCTACTGTTTCTCAAGATTTCTAAAAAGTTTTTGCAAAGAAAAAGCAATCTTAAGATTTGCAAAATGGAGAAAATGCAAAACGTGGCAGAATTTATGAAAAACATACCAGCAGGTAGTAAATAATTTTTTAGGGGCACTTATGCCACTCAAATAAAAAAAACTCAGAACATACACGAGAAATCCAATTGTGTAGAGCATACTGTCAATAAATTCAGATAAAAAATATGATCTGGTGATTTTAGGCGAATTTTTCCGTCAAGCAGACATAATCTGTTTTCTGGATAGCATGTCACAACTTTTGATCTTTCTTGCAATTGGAGGCTAAACTTGGCACTATGCTTGAAAATAAAGATACATTGATGTTGCTACAGTAGTAACAAGCATCAAGACCACTAAAAATGAAAGTAAAAATATTTTGGGTTGTCTCCCAATAAGCGCTTTCTTTTATGCCTTTTAGCTAGGCATGATGCAAAAATAGGAATCAAGGTTCAAAGAAATCATTATCAATAGGATCATCAAAACCTCCAGCTCGCTCTTCAACGAGCCCATTCCTATCTTTCCTAGGGAAGAGAGACATACCTTTAGCTTTCCCACGAAAGCGTATTTTCCCTTTACCTTGTCTATGAAGCCTATCATGGCTCGGAGGAAATCTCTTCCAAGCACTATGTGTACTTGGTTGACTGACTCGATAATGAAGAAGTCAACCACTCCACTACTTTTGAAAAACATAACTTGGGCATATTTTACCTCTCCTTGGATCTTAGAAACATCTTCATTAGCGTGTTCATGATAAGATGAAAAATTGACCATATTTGTAAGCTTTAAACATTCATAAACACATTTAGGCATGGTACAAATCATGAACACATTTAGGCATGGTACGAATCATGGATCTAATATCACAATAAGCAAGGAAGTCCCTATTAGAAAAGATCACTCTGATAAAAGGGTCCCAATCATCCTTTATACAGATGATACCCCGCGCGTTGCTGCGGAAACTGTTAACAAATAATTTAATTTTTAAAAAATATGAGAAAAATTATGGAACGTATTATAATTTAATTATAAATTATTTTTTGAAAAAAATATTGTTTAGAGTTCAAATATAAGAAAAATTGATGAAAAAACCGAAAATGGGTATGATTTTGTTTTGTTAATTTATAACCTTGATAATATATCGGTGAGATGGCATGAGATAGAAACAATGTTGGGTAAAGACTATGTAGACATCACCCTTAGCTAAACATAAAACAATGATAGTAGTTATATATGTGAATTCATAATAAACGCATAGAAAAATAAAAATACGAGATAACTCATAATTTGTTTTTTATAAAAAAAACTTACTTATAAATGTAAGTTCATACATAAAATTAATCTTTATTTGTGATAGGTTGCATGCACATGTGGATTTAATGATATCCTGTGCATGAAAAGTTAATAAAAATATAGTTTATACATTGTGAACCTACTTGATGATGTGGACAACTTCCATGTCAATAGAAATAGGTTAGTGGAGATGAACTATTTAGATATTATAGATTCAAAATCATATCTCCATCTGTAGTGGATTCTTTTACTCCACTTCTATTCAAAGCAATAAGTCTTTCCTCAATGGAGTCGATTCTATCCATGATAGCATCAACTCCGTGATCAAACACAAGAATCTAGATAATCCTTCTATAATATCAATAGCTTTTTCTTCATTACACTCTAAAAAAATCTCCTTCTACAATAATATAGAGAGAGTGTTTGCACCATTGATATGTCCCAAACGTATCTATAATTTCTGCTTGTTTCATGCTCATATGGGTGATATTGCTATGTGTTTTTCTACACTTTCATACCTTTTTCAACATATTTGGACTAACCTACTAACTCAGTGCACCCAGTGTCAATTTCTGTCTGCTAATGTATATGAATTGCATGTTTATACCCATATTTATAGTGCCCTAAAAATTCCATAAAAACATATATAAAATCAGCGCTCCAGAAGACTCGAGACGCCCGAAGGAGAGACGGAGAGGGGACACCCCCTCCCAAGCGGCCTAGGGGGAGGCCGCGCCATGTGGTCGTTTGGGGGGTGGGACCTCCCCTGGTGCCCCCTTTGGCCCTATTTTTACCCCCGTGGAGAAAACCCTGATTCCACAACTCCTTTTTCCAGAAGCGATTCTGATCTCCGTCGTCATCGCCAACAAGCTTCGGGGGACCAGAATTCCTGTGCCGGCACCCTGATGGGACGGGGAAGTGCCACCGTATTCATTTCCATCGACGTTGCTTCCTCCTCACGATGATGCGGGAGTAGTTCCTCCTCGGGGCTGAGGTCTTCTACAGTAGCTATGTGGTTAAATATCTCTCCCATGATGTGATCATGATTGTGATCATAGGATATGTTAATCTAGGGTGATCCCATGATGTTTCCCCTTCTTCTATGTATTTGATTTGATGTACTCACTTGTCTGTATCTAGTATAATCTCCGAGACCAAGGTGACATCGGTCTATTGAACATAGATTAGAAGAATATTTTCATAAGTGATTTCCTCTTTTGTGAATTGATTGAACATTGAGAGTCTCTTGGTGCTTGTCTTTGACTATCCTTGAGATATTTTGTGGTGATTGTGGTACTCTCTTTGGATGGCCGCGGTGACATTGGGAAATCCATAGATGAGAACTACAAACTCTGAGGTGTGCTTTTGTAGCCCTACATAATTCTAGTCCTCTCTTGATCACAAAGGAATGACCTCCGAGTTACGTCTCCTTGCCTGTTTTAGTGGAAATATCATGTGATTAGACTATGTTAATGTTGTTGGGAGTTGCCACTATTGAAAGTATGAAGCCTAGGCCTTTTTTCTCACCACTACAATACCGTTTGTGCTCACTTTTGTCACTTCCTACGTCGTTGTAAGTTTTATTACATATTTATATTACCTTTCTTTGCCACACCTATCACCCATATTTTACCATCTCTTCGCCGAACTAGTGCACCTATACAATTTACCATTGTATTAGGTGTGTTGGGAGCACAAGAGACTTGTTGTTTCTTAATTGCAGGGTTGCTTGAGAGAGACCATCTTCAACCTCTACTTCCCTGAGTTAGATAAACCTTAGGTCATCCACTTGAGGGAAACTGTTGTTGTCCTACAAACCTCTGCGCTTGGAGGCCCAACACAGTCTGCAAGAATAGAAGCGTGTGTAGACATCAAGCTATTTCTGTCGCCGTTGCCGGGGAATTAAGGTAAGAGGCACACACACACACACGCAAGGAAGCTATTTCTTGTGGGTAGTGAGTGCTTGAAGGTATATCTTTAGATCTTGCAATTAAATCTTTTTGTTTCTTGTTTTTATTTTCACTAGTTAGGATTATGGGAAAAAATGAGAGAGCTTTATGAGCTCTATCCTGAGTTAGGACATGAAGTGTTTGAAGAGAAAATCAAAAAGCCTATGGAGCCTTATTATTTGCACAACACTCATGATAGTAGCAATGTATTAGTATGTCTTCTTTGAATACCTTTGATGCTAATGATATGAAAATCCATAAGCTTGGGGATGCTATGTTTTATATGAAGATGATCTTTTTAGCCCCCCAAGTTTTGATGAGCAAATTTATTTTGATGATACTTTGCCTCCTATCTATGATGTTTATTGTGATGACACTTATGCTATAAAGAATAAAATTTTGCAAGTGGATCATGATAAGAATGATTCATGTGATAGCTATTTTGTTGAGTTTGCTCCCACTATTACTAATGAGAAGGATTTTGCTTATGTGGGGAGTAATAGATTTTATATGCTTGTGGATCATGATAAGAAATTTTTATGTGATACTTATATTGTTGAGTTTATTCATGATCCCATTGAAAATTATTATGAGAGGGGAACATGTGCTCATAGATATTTCAATAATATCAAGTTCCCTCTCTCCATGATGAAATTTTTGAAGTTGCACTTGTTTTGCCTTCCTATGCTTATTTCTTTGTGCTTCAATGAATTATTTGATTGCAACATTCCTATGCAAAAGAAGCATGTTAGACTTAAATGTGTTTGGTATTTGCTTCTTGATGCTCTCTTTTGTTCTTCAACTCTTATTCCTACGAGAGCATCATTAAAATCTTAAGCCTATCTTTATAGCTATAAAGAAAGAGCTCTAGGGAGACAACCCTTGTTATCTTTACTTTGAGTTTTTATTTTCAGTTTTTAGTGGTATTGATGTTTTTTTACTACTATAGCAACATCATTGTATCTTCATTTTCAAGCTTTGTGCCAAGTTTAGCCTCCGATTGCAAGAAAAGATCAGAAGTTGTGACATGTTGTCCAGAAAACAGATTATGTCTGCTTGACGGAAAACTTCGCCTAAAATCACCGGATCATCTTTTTGATCTATTTTTACAGTATAATCTATACAGTTGACTTTCGGCGGTCTGTTTTGAGTTTTTTGATTTGAGTTGCAGAAGTGCCCCTAAAAATTATTTTCTACCCGCTGGTCTGTTTTTCACAGATTCTGCCACGTTTTGCGTTTTCTCCGTTTTGTAAATCTTAAGGTTTCTTTTTCTTTGAAAAAACTTTTTGGCAATCTTGAGAAACAGTAGCTCCTCATGAAAATCTTTATTTCCAGTAGAGGAAAATTATTTATTTATGGGTACTATCCACTCTAATCAGCTTATGATGAGTTGCGTATGAAGGGAGTTTTCAAGCGTGCAAAGGAAGATGATGAAAGAAGATCCGGGAGTGTCAAGAGCTCAAGCTTGGGGATGCCCCCATGCAGCCCCAAGAAATAACGAAGGAGACTCAAGCGTCTAAGCTTGGGGATGCCCCCGTGCATCCCCTTCTCCATCAACAATCATCAGTTCGTCCTTCTCCATGCTATATTTTTATCACTTCATGTGTTATGTGCTTTGCTTGGAGCATCTCGCTCTTTACTTTTTAGTTTGTTTTCTTTTGCTTGCTGTTCATAACAAGTTGGACCCTATCCTACATTGTTTGGGAGAGAAACACGCTCCACTCCACCCTAGAACACAACATAGGTTTCATGCTTATCTTTGATTGTGTGTTCTTTATATTTTCATAGCTGCTGTCATGCTTAGCTCTTAGTTTTCATGCTTATAGTTTTAAGAGAGTTTATTTAGGTTGTTGCTTTTGGAATTATCTTGAGTTATCATGCTTATCTTGTTTAGAGAGTTGGTCTGTCGCACTGAGTTGTGTGTCTTGACATGAGTAGGTAATTGAGGTTGCTATTATAAGTATAATAGTAACTTGCAATAGTTTTGAGGGATTGATTTGAGTAATGTTTGGACTTTTGGTTCCAATAGCTTGAGCCTATTAGTGATAGGTGTCGTATTTTGGGCAATCCGTGCTTATTTTCGAAAACAACAAAAACTAGTTGAGAACTCTAGCTACTAGATGGGACGCTAACCTCTGGAGGGGTTGGAATATATAGAGTACCCTCACGTACCATGGGTCAAGGATGCGCAAGGATAACCAAACCCCCATACACTCCTCCTCGGGGGTACTTGTCTCTTTGTGAACCTCCTGATTAGATAGAGAGTTACCGATAATAAGTGCATGAGATCTTCGGACTAATGCGAGTATTCGATTGTTGGCACTTCCACCTTCCATATTTTGCTAGCCTCTTCGGTACCGTGCGTTTCCCTTTCTCATCTTGAGACTTGGTGCAAACTTCGTCGGTGCATCCAAACCCTTGCCATGATACGATCTGTCATCATAAACCTCCTTATATCCTTCCTCAAAACAGCCACCATACCTACCTATCAAGGCATTTCCGTAGCCTTTCCGAGATACATTGCCATGCAACATCCATCATCTCATACATTCTTTTGCTTGATCGTAGAGCTGCATGCTAGTTGGGACTTGCCCTTATCATTGCTACATGACGCGCTAGTATCATTGCATATCCTACTACACTGGTAGAGGCATACATTTGCATACATCATGATAGTTTTTCAGTTTTCTTTATGTTGAGTACTACTTGTAAAGTGTGAGATCTTCTATACTCTTGTAAAATATAGAGTGTTGACCTTCAAGTGAGGAAAATATCCCAAAGAGGACAAAATTAAAGATCCCAAAAGAGGACAAATTAATAGATCCCAAAGAGGACAAATGAGAGATAGATAGAAAGAGTTAATGAGGCTACAAAAATACAAAAAATGGAAAAAGGAAAGAAACAAAGAAATAAAAAGAGAGAATGGGGCAGCACTACTATTCCTTTTGAAAGATCCACACTCGTACTCCAAAGTAATATTTTTATTCCATAGAGATTTTTCATATCATTCATGCATAGCTATGTGGGGATCCTTACACTATAGTACTTGGCTTGTATATTTCAATGATGAGCCTCCTCAAATGAGCTCTAGGTCTTCTTGAGAAAGCGAGTTGGATTTACCCCACTATTTCCATTGAGAGCTTCCATAGCTCACATGTGCATCCGTTGCATGGCAATCCCTACTCCTCACATCATATCTATCATTTGGCTTTTTCTCGCCTATGATTGTTCTTATTGATGTGAGCCTTTCACACCTTTTTTTGTCTTCCCTCTCCATCATTATTCTCTTTGCCATCCTAAGTGCCAACATATCTTGCTTGTGCTCATCCATTGCATGAGTGCTACATCCCCAAGATTAATTCCTGCTCGTCGTCGAGTAGGCAAATGATAACAAGCATAATTTCTGTGGTGACATGCTAGCAACCATATAAGAACTTTGAAAAGTAAAGCAATCAAGGTATGTGATTAAATTCAAGTCATAACATGCAAGAGTCTATATTAGCATCGAAACAAGTAACAAAAGAACATTAGGTGCAAGATCTCTCGCTGTCCGTGACTCAAATGTCTCCAAATGGTGTTTGCGTGCAAGAAGGGGGATAAGGAATACGAGAAAAAAGTATTTTTGTTGAGAACTCAATCTACTAAAGTTTCACACTTGGTCTTCTTTGGAATCTTATCTTGACTCGTCCCTAGACCACTAGCCAGGTACAAGTTAATTTGATCCACTCCTTTTCGATATTTTGAGCACTCATGCAATGAATGAGCGTAAGCACGAGAGTTGACACTTAGGATGGCAAAGAGAGAAATATGGTTGACGAGGATTGGCCTCGAAAAATCCTAGGGTTAGGTACCCTATGTTTCGTATAGGAGAAAGGAGAGAGACATGGTTTGTGCGTTGGAGGTTTCGGACGGTGGACAAGCGACACATGGGGCACGATTTACCCAGCTTCAGGCCCCCGGAGGGAAAACCCTACATGCTGCTTGTCTGATCTTGTATTGATGATGATGAACAAGGGTGCCGCGAGGGATTTGGTGGAGAGAGATTTGTCTAGTTCTATGCGTGGGGGAATCTCCCTACAGAGGTGCCCCTGCCTCGCTTTATATAGATAGCCAGGTAGGGGTTTACATGAGTCCTAATCAATCAACAAGTACGAGTCCTTGTCTTGCACCTCAAGTCTTGGGCTTCATGTCGGTCCGTGAGTCCTCTAGTGGGCCACCAGTCTTGACACGCACCAGGTACCCTCACAGTGAGGAGTTGTGGGTTCACCCCCTCGTCAGTAGCCCCCGAGTGCATGGGGGACTCGAAGAGTCGCGCATGTACTCGAATCTGTAGTAGCTGTCGTAGTGCGTGTCGCTTTGTCGAGTGAGCATTCGAACCTTCAGGACCTTATGTTGAGGATCCATACATCATTTGCTGATGAGCAGTCAAAGTTGCCATGAGTATGCTCCCGATGGGAGTATGAGTGTCTGGGGGACTCGCAGAGTCGCGCAGGGACTCAAGTCCGTAATTAGTTGTAGTTGTGTGTGTCGCTTTGCCGCGAGTCGTCGACTGTTAGCCATAAAAATGTTTATTCGAGGGATGATAAGCTAAAAGGGCCCAAGGTACTCGACTGGTCGAGCCTTGGTGAATTGCGCTAGTGGAAAACACCTCAGTAGCCCAATCAAGCCCGTGTCCCTCGACACGAACTTGGAAACGACCGGTGTCTAGAAAAGTCCATGCCGCTGCAGGCCTTACAGGATCAATGTCGCCGGTCTCAGCAAACAACCTTAACACGTCCATTATCGGCTCTTCTTTCTTCATGCAAGCGCATGGAAAACATTGGGAGTGAAGTCGCACTGTGGCAAGTCCCGACCCGGCCGACTGCGGAGCGAGGTCTTACCTACGCGCTAAGCTTGAGCAACATCTGGGGTGCAGTGTGTCGCCGCCCAGGCATCATTTTTTATAGAGGCGCGGAGCCTAATTAGAGATGCACCCACTTGAAATAAACAGATCGAGTGGACTATTAGTAGTCACCCGTGGAGCTTTTGCGAGCTCAGGCGAGGAGTCGATAAGAGATGTACCCACTCGAATAGTCGTCGAGTGCGTGAGCAGATTGTCCACCTGGGTATTAGTCGAGTCTTGCGAGTAGCCACTCGAATGCTTCATTGTCTTCTGGGTGAGGGAGCACCCGAACTCTATAGATGTATCGTTTTTTGTTAGTGCGAGTGATCACTCGAGCACATCATTGCCTTCTGGGTGAGGGAGCACCCGAACCCTGTAGATGCAGCGATTATTGTTGGTGCAAGTGGTCACTCGAGTACATCTTTTCCTTTTGGGTGAGGGAGCACCCGAACTCTGTAGATGTATTTGTTCTTGATACGGGGGAATAGCCACCCGAGCACTTCGTCTTCTAGGTGAGGGAGCACCCGAACTCTATAGATGTACTTGTTCTTGTTGGTGCGAGTAGCCACTCGAGCACTTCGTCACCTGGGTGAGGGAGCATCCAAACTCTATAGGTGTATTTGTTTTTGTTTGGAGAGCAAAAGATTGTTTTTTTGAGAGAGTTATCACTCGGATCTTCCGAGAGCGCTTTTGCTTGAGAGTGATCACTCGAATCTTTCGATAGTGCTTTGCTTGAGAGTGATCACTCGAATCTTCAGAGAGTGCTGCTGCTTGAAACTCTGAAAGATTCGAACAATTTACTGGTTTCATTTCATTTTCATTGCAATCACCATTATTTCCACCGTATGTTTGATCCTTTGTAAACAACAAGACTGAAGAGATTGACAACCTCTCTGGCTCATTGGGAGCAAAGTTACTTGTGTCAAGTGCAGGTCCAGGTTAAGCAGGTGATTTCTATTCAAATGGCGCGTCACTTACTTCACCACCTTCTTTTTGATCCTTGGAGTCCTCCTGGATACGATAAACCTTACAGTCCTTGTGTAAGGGAAATTAGCTGCTACTACATCTAAGACCTTCCACTTGGGGTAACCAACGAGGAGCACTACTTCAGTGCAATCAATACTAATTTCTTGCGCTGTTGCTGGGGACTCCAGTCTACATGATAGGGGAGTTGCACCCTATCTTTTACCTTTGCTTTTTAGTCTTGTTAGTTAACTTTCTAGTTTTTGCTTTAGAGTCTTATACCAATAACCACAAAAAATAGTCATTTTTCTTTTAGTTATTTCTTCTGTTTAGCCAGTATGTCTTTAAGTTTTGGAACTTTGCCAGAATCTGAGATCTTAGATATCCAGCAAAGTGAAGGAGAGAATATGAAAAAGGCTTGGGATAGACTTTCTGAAGCACATAAAATAATTACGCCTTGGATACCTATGAAAATTGTGCTTATCAATTTTTACCATGGTCTCTTTAGATGGTTGATGTCTACGCAAACTTCTATTCTTGCAGACTATGTAGGACAACATCAATTTCCCTCAAGTGGATGACCTAAGGTTTATCGAACTCAGGGAAGTAGAGGTTGAAGATGCCTCTCTCATGCAACCCTGAAATTAAGAAACAAGAAGTCTCTTGTGTCCCCGACACACCTAATACAATGGTAAATTATATAGCTGCACTAGCTCGGCGAAGAGATGGTAAAATATGGGTGAGAGGTGTGGCAAAGCAAGGTAATATAAATGTGTAATAAAAATTACATCAAGGTAGCAAGTAACAAAAGTGAGCACAAACGGTATTGCAATGGTGACAAACAAGGCCTAGGCTTCATACTTTCACTAGTGGCAACTCCCAACAACATTAACATAGTCTAATCACATGATAATTTCACTAAAACATGCAAGGAGACGTAACTTGGAGGTCATTCCTTTGTGATCAAGAGAGGACGAGAATTATGTAGGGCTAAAAAAGCACACCTCAGAGTTCGTAGTTCTCATCTACGGATTTCCCAATGTAACCGCGGCCATCCAAAGAGAGTACCACAATCACCACAACATATCTCAAGGATAGTCAAAGACAAGCACCAAGAGACTCTCAATCTTCAATCAATTCACAAAAGAGGAAATCACTCATGAAAATATTCTTCTAATATATTCCAATAGACCGCTGTCACCTTGGTCTCGGAGATTATACTAGATAAAGACAAGTGAGTACATCAAATCCACTACATAGAAGAAGGGGAAACATCATGGGATCGCCCTAGATTAACATAGCCTATGATCACAATCAAGATCACATCATGGGAGAGAGAATTAACCACATAGCTACTATAGAAGACCTCAGCACCGAGGAGGAACTACTCCCGCATCATCGTGAGGAGGAAGCAACGTTGATGGAGATGAATCCGATGGCACTTCCCCGTCCCGGCAGGGTGCCGACATGGGAATTCTGGTCCCCCGAAGCTTGTTGGCGACGGTGACGGATATCGGAATCGCTTCAGGAAAAAGGAGTTGTGGAATTAGGGTTTCCTCCACGGGGGTAAAAATAGGGCCAAAGGGGGCAGCAGGGGAGGTCCCACCCCTCTAGACGGCCTCATTGTGCGGACTCCCCTAGGCGTGTGGGCAGGCCGCATGGGAGGGGGTGGACCGCCTCCGTCTCTCCTTCGGGTGTCAAGATTCTTCTGGAACCCTGATTTTTTTATATATTTTGATGGCATTTTTCGGGCACTATAAATATGGGTATAAACTTGCAATTCACAGACATCAGCAGACAGAAATTGGCACTGGGTGCACTAAGTTAGTAGGTTAGTCCAAATATGTTGAAAAAGGTATGAAAGTGTAGCAAAACACATAGCAATA
Source organism: Bromus sterilis (assembly GCA_950022295.1). NCBI lineage: Eukaryota > Viridiplantae > Streptophyta > Magnoliopsida > Poales > Poaceae > Bromus > Bromus sterilis. The sequence continues at coordinate 120,276,381 of OX465599.1, forward strand.
TCACCTGTATAAGCATGGAACAAGCAGGAATTATAGATACGTTTGGGACGTATCAACATCCCCAAGCTTAATTCATGCTCGTCCTTGAGTAGGTAAATGATAACAAAGATAATTTCAGTGGTGACATGCTAACAACACATATAATAACTTCAAAGTAAAGGGAGTAAGATATGCAATTCAAGTCAAGATAATAACACGCAAGAGTCTATATCTAGTATTGAAACTAGTAACATAAGAACATAACAGTGCAAGAGCTCTCACTGTCCGTGACTCGAATGTCTCCAAATGGTGTTTGCGTGCAAGAAGTGGGAGATGGGTTTAGATCATAAAAATACTATATAGTTAATTGAGAACTCAATCTACTTAAACTTCACACTTGGTCTCCTTCGGAATCTTATTGTGACTTGTCCCCAGACTACTAGTCAGGCACAAGTCAAACTGATCCTCTCCCTTTCGACCTTGAGCACTGATACGTCCCAAACGTATCTATAATTTCTGCTTGCTACATGCATGTTTTGTGTGATATTGCTATGATCTAGATACACTTTCGTACACCTTTGATCATATTTGGACTAACTTATTAACTTAGTGCACCCCAGTGCCAGTTTCTGTTTTCTGCTATTTTTCTATTTCAGTTTTCCCCCATATTAAAAGTGCTCCAAAAATCCAGGAAAAATCAGATAAAAAATCAGCGTAACGGAAGCTTCCAGAGTCCCGAAGGATGGCCGGAGGGGCCCCACCTGGTACCTAGGCGGCCAGGTGGCGCGACCTAGGGTGGGGTCGCGCCGGGTGGCCTCTTGGACACCTGGTGGCCCCCTGGCTGCCCCCTTCGCCTATTTATTCCTCGTGACGCGAAACCCCAGAAGACAGAACCCTTTTTAGAGATCTCGCCTCTGTTACGCCGCCGCCGCTCTTCCAAGATCGGGAGCGCCAGCAGACCTCTTCCCGGCACCCTGCCGGAGGGAGGATCGACCTCCGGGAGCTTCCCCTTCACCATGGACGCTTCCCGGATGTGCCGTGAGTATTTCCTCTAGACCATGGATCCGTGATCAGTAGCTATGTGATGTTCTCCTCCCCTCTTTGTTCTTCATGGTTTAGACCTCGTGAGCTGCCCTACATGATCGAGGCACATATGTAATCTTTCTGTTGTTGCTATGCTGAGTTTGATGGGATCTGATGGATTATGAGATTATGTTCAGATTGTGATAGGGTAATATATTTGGTTCTTATCTTTTATATTTTTGTACCTAAGTAATTATTGCATGTTCTCTGTTCCTGTTTATTGCTTTGGCCAAGTAGTAGGTAGTAACTCCAAGAGGGAACGTTATGCTCGATTGTGGGTTCATGCCCCCTGATGACACGCTTGAGTGACAGAAACATGAGTCTAGGGGATGTGCTATTGACACAAGGGGGAAAACAACGGTGCTTGTAACCGCAGTTGCAAGGATTGTTTACTTTATGCAAAGTGCTTTTTAATGCAGTTGTCTGTTGCTTTGGGTTTACACTTTGGATGGGGCTCACAACTTCATACCAGCGAGATGTTCTGGATAGATATCTCAAGGTGTTTGATTAGTAGTAGATGCAGTTGGATTTCGGTCTACTTATTTTGGCGTACTGCCCATGCTTTTGAGCCTCTTCCTTTCTTTGTAGCATAGTTAGCATTGCGGTGCGTTTATAATCCTTTCAATTGCCCGTCTGTAATTTGTTCACCTCGCATAGCAGTTTTATCGTCTTTTGGGAGAGAGACATCACTAGTGAACATCACGGGACCCCGATCCATATTCTCATCACTGTTTACACGCTCATTTACTTTTCTGCTTTTACTTTCTATCTGCTACCATCATGGAACATCACGGGACGGCGAATCTTTTATTTATTGTGTTGATCCTTTGTGAACGGCAAGGCCGGAGAGATTTTCAACCTCTCTGTACTCGTTGGGAAGCAAAGTTATTTGTGTCGTGTGCAGGTCCATGCGAAGCAATTGATTCGGCGTCTCAATTGCCAAACCACCTACTTATCATTGCGGGATTCCTACGGGAGACAATCTTAAAACCTCGGTATCTTCACCTAGGGAAATTTTCCGCTACACTACATCTAACCTTCCACTTGGTTTAACCAACGAGGATAGATTATCAAGAAAATTTATGGCGCCGTTGCCGGGGACTCCGGGTGCTAAGATAGGGGAGTTGCACACTATCTTTTACCTTTTCTTTTTAGTCTTGTTAGTTTACCTTTCAGTTTTTATCTTTGTGTATTATATCAAAAATCACAAAAAATATATTTATCTTGCTAGTAGCTGCCATTATGTTTGATCCTTTTGCCTTTGTTGAGACAGAGGTTCTCACCTTTAAACAAAAAGGTGGTGAAAGTTTAAAAGATGCTTGGTATAGAATCAATGATTCTCAGAAAAGAGCCACCAAGAAGCAATCCACTACTATCCTGCATAGAAATTTTTATGTTGGGATTACTCCTTGGAATAGGTTCATTCTAGATACTGCTATCAATGGGAATTTCCTAGAATCCCCAATTTGGGAGTCTCTTAATGCTATTGAAAATCTTGTTGGAAATCTCCCTGTTGCTAGCATTCAAGAGGATATCACTCTAGTTTACATTTTGAAAAAACTTGAAAAGATAGAACTAGAAATACCAAGCATAAGAGGATAAATGAGTTGGATCGTAAGAGTCAAGGTAATTTGAATATACTTGATAGCTCCATGCATAAAATTATTAAAACTTTGGAGACCATCAAATTCCATGATTTGGAACCTTCTAGGATAGATAAGATTGAGGAAATCATCGACACTTTGGGAAATACTTTCTCCTCAATCAAACCAAAAATGGTAGAAACTCCGGAAAGGAAGGAACCTAAGTTCAATTATGTGCCTAAGGTTCGTCGACCCAAAGATAATCCACCCATTGCCAAAAGAGTTGAAACTGTGAAAACTTTGGAAGAAATACCCCTCTTAGATCAATTTATAAATGAAACTCCCATTGATTTTTCGCCTTTTGGTTTTATCCCTTGAAGCATCTTTATTAGGCCTTTATTTGAAAGACCTCTTAAGACTAGTTGTACAATTGAAGAGATTTTTGATGATCTTGATGATGGTTCGATTGATACAACTTGATCTTTTGCTTTATGCCTAGCTTAAAGGCGTAAAAGAAAGCGCTTGTTGGGAGGCAATCCAATATGTTTTTACTTTTATTTTTAGTGGTCTTGATGATTGTTACTACTGTAGCAACATCATTGTATCTTTATTTTCAAGCTTTGTGCCAAGTTTAACCTCTTATGATAAGGGAAGAAAAAGTTGTGACATGTTGTCCAGAAAACATATTATGTCTGCTTGACGGAAAAAATTGAAACAAATCACCAGCTCATTATTTTGAGCTGAAATTTTTACACAACATTCTCTCTACAATTGTGAAACTTTCGTATGTTCTGAGTTTTTTTATTTGAGTTGTAGAAGTGCCCCGATTTTTTTTTACTACCTGTTGTTCTGTTTTTCACAGATTCTGCCACGTTTTGCCTTTCCTTACTTTTGCAAACCTTAAGCTGCTTTTTCTTTGCAAAAACCTTTTGTCAATCTTGAGAAACAGTAGCTCTTGAAGAATATGTTTATTTCCAGTGGGGAAAAGTTATTTTATTTAGGGTACTAACCTCTCTAATTAGCTTATGATGAGTTATGTATGAAGGGAGTTTTCAAGTGTGCGAGGGAAGATGATGAAAGAAGATCCGGGAGTGTCAAATGCTCAAGCATGGGGATGCCCCCATGCATCCCTAATAAATATTCAAGGAGACTCAAGCATCTAAGCTTGGGGATGCCCCCGTGCATCCCTTCTCCATCAACAATCATAAGTTCGTCCTTCGTCTCACTATATTTTTATCACTTCATGTGTTATGTGCTATGCCTGGAGCGTCTCGCTCTTAGGTTTACTTTTTAGTTTTCTTTAGCTTTGCTTTCTGTTCATAACAAGTTAGACCCCAACTTACTTTGTGTGGGAGAGAAACACACTCCACTCCAATCTAGAACACATCATAGGATTTTTCATGCTTATCTTTCTGTTGTTGTGTGTTCTTTATCTTTTCGTAGCTACTGCCATGTTTAGTTTTAGTTTTGTTTGTCTTTTGCAAGAGCCTTGACTTTTTTTTAGTTTATTGCTAGAACTATCTTTAGTTTTCATTTTTATCATGTCAAGAGAGTTGGTTGTTGCACTGAGTTGTGTCTTGTCTTGAAAGTAGGTAATTGAGGTTGCTATTTAAGTTTAGTAGTAACTTGCAATAGTTTTGAGGTATTGTTGTGAGTAACCTTTGAACTTTTGGTGTCAATAGCTCTAGCCTATTAGTGATAGGTGTCGTATTTTGGGCAATCCATGTTTATTTTCAAAAACCTACAAAACTAGTTGAGAACTCTAGCTACTAGATGGATCGCTAATCTTTTGAGGAATCAGATATTAGAGTACACTCACGTACCATGAGTCGAGGATGCCCAAGGATAACCAAACCCCCATACACTCCTCCTCGGGGTACTTGTCTCTTTTTGAACCTCCTTATTAGATTGAGAGTTATCGATAACAAGTGCATGAGTTCTTCGGACTAATGTAAGTATTGAAAGTTGACACTTCCATCTCCTCATATTTGCTAGCCTCTTCAGTACCGTGCAGTGCCCTCTTCTCACTCCGAGAGTTGGCGTCCACCTCGCCGGTGCATCCAAACCCTTGGCATGATACGCTCTGTCATCATAAATCTCCTTATATCTTTCCTCAAAACAGACACCATACCTACCTATCAATGCATTTCCATAGCCTTTCTGAGATATATTGCCATGTGATACGTCCCAAACGTATCTATAATTTCTGCTTGCTCCATGCATGTTTTGTGTGACTTTGCCATGATTTTCTCGAACTTTCATGCACTTTTGAGCATATTTGGACTAATCTATTAACCCAGTGCACCCAGCTGCCGGTTGTTTTTTTTTCTGCTGTTTTGTATTTCAGGTTTTCCGGCCATTAAAAGTGCTCCAAAAAATCCGGAAAAATCAGATAAAAAAATCAGCGACCCGGAAGCTTCCGGAAACACAGAAGAAGGGAAGGGCCCCAATTTGGGAGTCTCTTAATGTTATTGAAAATCTTGTTGGAAATCTCCCTGTTGCTAGCATACAAGAAGATATAACTCTAGCTCACATTATGACGAAACTTGAAAAAATAGAGTTAAAAATACCAAGTATAATTAGGATAAATGAGTTGGATCGCAAGATTCAAGGGGATTTGAATAGACTTGATAGCTCCATGCTTAAAATTATTAAAACTTTGGAGAACACCAAATCCCATGACATGGATCCTTCTAGGATTGATAAGATTGAGGAAATCATTAATACTCTAGGAACTACTTTCTCCTCAATCAAACCAAAAAAGGTAGAAACTCCGGCAAGAAAGGAACCTAAGTTCAATTATGTCCCTAAGGTTCCCCGACCTAAAAATAATCCACCCATTGCCAAGGAAGTTGAAACCGTGAAAACTTTGGAAGAAATACCTCTTTTTGATAAATTTATAAATGAAACTTCCATTGATTTTCCGCCTTTTGGTTTTCTCCCTAGAAGTATCTTCATTAGGCCTTTATTTTAAATACCTATTAAGACTAGTTGTACAATTGAAGAGCTTTTTGATGATCTTGATGATGATTCGATTGATACAACTTGATCTTTTGCTTTATGCCTAGCTTAAAGGCGTAAATGAAAGCGCTTGTTGGTTTTTACTTCTTTTTTTAGTGGTATTGATGATTTTTACTACTGTAGCCACATCATTGTATCTTTATTTTCAAGCTTTGTGCCAGTTTAGCCTCTTATGATAAGGGAAGTGAAAGTTGTGACATGCTGTCCAGAAAACATATTATCTCTGCTTCACGGAAAAAAACGAAACAAATCACCAGTTCATCTTTTTGAGCTGAAAAGTTTACACTGTATGCTATATACAATTGTGAAACTTTCATATGTTCTGTGTTTTTTTATTTGAGTTGCAGAAGTGCCCCGAAAAAATTCTTTACTACCTGATGTTCTGTTTTTCACAGATTCTTCCACGTTTTGCCTTTCCTTACTTTTGCAAACCTTAAGCTGATTTTCCTTTGCAAAAACCTTTTGGCAATCTTGAGAAACAGTATCTCTTCAAGAATATAATTATTTCCAATGGGGAAAAATTCTTTTATTTAGGGTACTAACCTTTCTAATCAGCTTATGATGAGTTATGTATGAAGGGAGTTTTCAAGTGTGCGAGGGAAGATGATGAAAGAAGATCCGGGAGTATCAAACGCTCAACTTGGGGATGCCCCCATGCATCCCGAATAAATATTGAAGGAGACTCAAGCATCTAAGCTTGGGGATTCCCCCGTGCATCCCCTTCTCCATCAACAATCATCAGTTCGTCCTTCGTTTCACTATATTTTTATCACTTCATGCGTTATGTGCAATGCTTGGAGCGTCTCGCTCTTAGGTTTACTTTTTAGTTTTCTTTAGCTTCGCTTGCTGTTCATAACAATATAGACCCCAGCTTACTTTGTGTGGGAGAGAAACACACTCTACTCCAATCTAGAACACATCATAGGATTTTTCATGCCTATCTTTTTACTGTTGTGTGTTCTTTATCTTTTCGTAGCTACTGCCATGTTTAATTTTAGTCCTAGTTTGTCTTTAGCAAGAGCCTTGGATTTTTTTTAGTTTGTTGCTGGGACTCTCTTTAGTTTTCATGTTTATTTTGTTAAGAGAGTTGGTTGTTGCACTGAGTTGTGTCTTGTCATGAAAGTAGGTAATTGAGGTTGCTATTTAATTTTAGTAGTAACTTGGAATAGTTTTGAGGTATAATTGTGAGTAATGGTTGAACTTTTGGTGTCAAGAGCTCTAGCCTATTAGTGATAGGTGTCGTATTTTGGGCAATTCGTGTTTATTTTCAAAACCTAAAAAACTAGTTGAGAACTCTAGCTACTAGATGGATCGCTAATCTTTTGAGGGATCGGATATTAGAGTACACTCACGTACCATGAGTCGAGGATGCGCAAAGATAACCAAACCCCCATACACTCCTCCTCGTGGTACTTGTCTGTTTGTGAACCTCCTCGTTAGATTGAGAGTTACCGATAATAAGTGCATGAGTTCTTCGGACTAATGTAAGTATTGAAAGTTGACACTTCCACCTCCTCATATTTGCTAGCCTCTTCAATACCGTGCATTGCCTTCTTCTCACCCCGAGAGTTGGCGTCCACCTTCGCCGGTGCATCCAAACCCTTGGCATGATACGCTCTGTCATCATAAACCTCCTTATATCTTTCCTCAAAACAGCCACCATACCTACCTATCAAGGCATTTCCATAGCCTTTCTGAGATATATTTCCATGCAACATCCACCTCTTCATGACTTTATCTTCATGTCATACATATTCCTACTACACTGGAAGAGGCATACATTGCATACATCATGATCGCTACATCTTCAATATGTTTGAGTACCTTGTAAAGTGTGAAGATCTTCTATACCCTCTTGTAAAATAGAGTGTTGCCATTAAGTGAGGAAAAGATCCCAAAGTGGACAAAATAAAAGATCCCAAAGAGGACAAATGAGAGTTTAATAGAAAAATCCATTGAGACCATAAAAAATACAAAAATTAGAAAAACAAGAAAAATAAATAAAAAGAGAGAAAGGGGCAACACTACTATCCTTTTGAAAGATCCACACTAGTACTCCCTCTTATCCTTGTAGTCCATAGAGATGATAATTTATGGATATAGCTATGTGGGGACCTTTACACTATAGAACTTGGCTGGCATATTCCAAGGATGAGCCTCCTCAAACGAGCTCTAGGTCTTCATGAGCGAGCAAGTTGGATGCAACCCCAGTAGCTCCCTTGGAGAGCTTTCTTAGCTCATATGTGCATCCGTTGCATGGCAATCCCTACTCCTCACATCATATCTATCATTTGGCATTCTCGCCTATGATTTTCCTCTTTGTTGTGAGCCTTTCTCACCCTTTTTGTCTTTCTCATCCACCATATTTCTCTCCTTGCCATCCTAAGTGTCAACTTTCGTGCTTACGCTCATCCATTGCATGAGTTCTCAAAATATAGAAAAGGAGTGGATCAAATTGACTTGTACCTGGCTAGTGGTCTGGGACGAGTCAAGATAAGATTCCAAAGAAGACCAAGTGTGAAACTTTAGTAGATTGAGTTCTCAACAAAAAATATTTTTTTCTCGTATTCCCTACCCCCCTTCTTGCACGCAAACACCATTTGGAGACATTTGAGTCACGGACAACGAGAGCTCTTGCACCTAATGTTCTTTCATTGCTTGTTTCAATAATAATATAGACTCTTGCATGTTATGACTTGAATTGAATCACATACCTTGATTGCTTTACTTTTCAAAGTTCTTATATGGTTGCTAGCATGTCACCACAGAAATTATGCTTGTTATCATTTACCTCCTCGAGGAGGAGCAAGAATTAAGCTTGGGGATGTTGATACGTCCCAAACGTATCTATAACTTCTGCTTGCTCCATGCATGTTTTGTGTGATATTGCTATGATCTAGACACACTTTCATACACTTTTCATCATATTTGGACTAACTTATTAACTCAGTGCACCACAGTGTCACTTCCTATTTTCTGATGTTTTTTTATTCCAGGTTTCCCCCATATTAAAAGTGCTCCAAAAATTCGGGAAAATCGGATAAAAATCAGCGCAACGGAACATTCCAGAGCCCCGAAGAAGGTCCAGAGGGGCCCCACCTGGTGCCCAGGCGGCCAGGTGGCGCGGCCTAGGGTGGGGCCGCGCCGGGTGGTCGCCTGGACACCTGGTGGCCCCCCTGGCTGCCCCCGTTCGCCTATTTAATCTCCGTGACGCAAAACCTCCGAAGACAGAATCCTTTTTTAGATCTCGCCTCTGTTCCGCCGATGTCGCGCTTCCAAGATCGGGAGCGCCAGCAAACTTCTTCCCGGTACCCAGGCGCAACGAAACCTTCCGGAATCACCAAAGAGGGGACAGAGGGCCACCACCGGGGACCCAGGCGGCTACCTGGCGCCGCCTAGGGCTTGGTCGCGCCAGGGGGCGCCTGGACCCCTGGTGGACCCCCTGGCTGCCCCCCTTCGCCTATTTATTTCCTGTGATGTAAAACCTCCGAAGATAGAACCCTTTTTCGTGATCTCGCCTCTGTTCCGACTCCGCCGTGCTTCCAAGATCGAGAGTGCTAGCTGACCTTTTCCCGGCACCCTGCCGAAGGGAGATCGACCTCCGGGAGCTTCCCCTCCACCATGGACGCTTCCCGGATTTTCCGTGAGTAGTTTCCCTTGGACCATGGGTCCGTGATCAGTAGCTATGTGATGTTCTCCTCCCCTCTTTGGTCTTCATGGTTTAGACCTCGTGAGCTTCCCTACATGATCGAGGCACATATGTAATTTTCTGCTGTTGCTATGCTGAGTTTGCTGGGATCTGATGGATTATGAGATTATGTTCAGATTGTGATAGAGTAATATATTTGGTTCTTCTCTTTTATATTGTTGTTCTTAAGTAATTCTTGCATGTTCTCCATTGTTGTTTGTTGCTTTGGCCAATTAGTATGTAGTGACTCCAAGAGGGAACGTTATGCTCGATTGTGGGTTCATGCCCCCCGATGACACGCTTGAGTGACAGAAACATGAGTCTAGGGGATGTGTTGTTGCCACAAGGGGAAAAAAATAGTGCTTGTAACCGTGGTTGCAAGGATTGTTTACTTTACGCAAGGTGCTTTTTAATGCAGTTGTCTATTGCTTTGGGTTTACACTTTGGGTGGGGCTCGCAACTTAATACCAGCGAGATGTTCTGGATAGATATCTCAAGGTGGATAATTAGTAGTAGATGAAGTTGGATTTCGGTCTACTTATTTTGGCGTACCGCCCATCCTTTTGAGCCTCGTCCTTTATTTGTAGAATAGTTAGCATTGCAGTGCGTTTTTAATCATGTCAATTGCCCAGATGTAATTTGTTTGCCTCGCATAGCAGTTTTATGGTCTTTTGGGAGAGAGACATCACTAGTGAACATCACGGGACCCCGGGGCGTATTCTCATCACTGTTTACACGCTCTTTTATTTTACTGCTTTTACTTTCTAGCTGCTATCATTATTACCGTTTATCTGTTGCGTTGATCCTTTGTGAACAGCAAGGCCGGAGAGATTGACAAACTCTCTGTACTCGTTGGGAAGCAAAGTTATTTGTGTCGTGTGCAGGTCCAGGAGAAGCAAGTGATTCGGCGTCTCACTTGCCAAACCACCTACTTATCATTGCCGGAGTCCTACGGGAGAAAATCTTAAAACCTCGGTATCTTCGCCGAGGGAAATTTGCCGCTACACTACCTCTAACCTTACACTTGGGGTAACCAACGAGTATACAGTATCAGTGATGTCTCTCTCCCAAAAGATGATAAAACAACTATGTTGGGTGAACAAATTACAGCTGGGCAATTGACAGAATTATAAACGCACTGCAATGCTAATTATGCTACAAAAAAGTTAGATGCTCAATCGTATGGGAAATACGTCGCAAAGGGTGATTGGCTGGTTTAGGTTAGGCGTGGGCACTAATACGTCCAAAACGTATCTATAATTTCTGCTTGCTCCATGCCTCTTTTGTGTGATATTGCTATGATATTGATGAACTTCCATACACTTTTGATCATATTTGGACTAACCTATTAACTCACTGCACCCCAGTGCTAGTTCCTGTTTTCTGCTGTTTTTCTATTTCAGGTTTCCCCCATATTTAAAGTGCTCCATAAATTCGGGAAAAATCCAATAAAAAATCAGCGTAGAAGAAGCTTCGGGAATCACCGAGGGGGTCCAGAGGGGACCCACCAGGGCCCCAGGCGCCCTCCCGGCGCGCCCTAGGGTGGGGCCACGCCAGGGGGCCGCCTGGACCCCTGGTGGCCCCCCTGGCTGCCCCCCTTCGCCCATATAATCCTCGTGACGTGAAACCCCCGTGACGGGAACCCTTTTTCGCGATCTCTCCTCTGTTCTGCCGCCGCCGCGCTTCCAAGATCGGGAGCACCAGAAGACCTCTTCCCGGCACCCTGCCGGAGGGAGGAACCACCTCCGGGAGCTTCTCCACCACCATGGACGCTTCCCGGATGAACCGTGAGTAGTCCACCTTGGACCATGGGTCTATGATCAGTAGCTATGTGATGTTCTCCTCCCCTCTTTGTTGTTCATGGATTAGACCTCGTGAGCTGCCCTACATGATCGAGGCACATATGTAATATTTCTGTTGTTGCTATGCTGAGTTTGCTAGGATCCGATGGATTATGAGATTATGTTCAGATTGTATTTGAGTAATATATTTGATTCTCCTCTTTTATATTTATGTTCTAGAGTAATTCTTGTATGTTCTCCTTTGCTGTTTATTGCTTTGGCCAAGTAGTAGGTAGTGACTCCAAGAGGGAGCGTTATGCATGATTGTGGGTTCATGCCCCCCGATGACTAGCTTGAGTGACAGAAACATGAGTCTAGGGGATGTGTTGTTGCCACAATGGGGAAAAACGGTGCTTGTACTTGCGGGTGCAAGGATTGTTTACTTTATGCAAAGATCTTTAATGCAGTTGTCCGTTGCTTTGAGTTTACACTTTGGGTGGGATTCGCAACTTAATACCAGCGAGATGTTCTGGATAGATATCTCAAGGTGGATGATTAGTAGGTAGATGTATCTGGATTTCGGTCTACTTGTCTTGGCATACCGCCCATGCTTTTGAGCCTCTTCCTTTCTTCATAGCATAATTAGCATTGGTTTGCGCACATAATCCTGTCAATTTCCCAGCTATAATTTGTTTACCTCGCATAGCTATTTATCGTCTTTTGGGAGAGAGACATCACTAGTAAACATCATAGGACCCCGGTCCATATATCAAATACTGTTTACACCTACTATCAATTTACTGCTTTATTTACTTTTTAGTTTCTATCACTATCATTATTATCCTATGCGTTTTATCCTTTGTAAACAACAAGGCCGGAGGAATTGACAACTCCTCTGTACTCGTTGGGAAGCAAAGTTATTTGTTGTGTGTGCAGGTCTAGGTCAAGGAAGCAACTTTTGTCTTAAAACGGTGCCATTGTTTCCTTGCCACCTACTTGTCTATCTTGGAGTCCTACTGGTTCGATACTAAACCTTAGCATCTTCGCTAAGGGAAACTTGCTGATGTCTACATCTCAACCTTCCACTTTGGGTAACCAACGAGGGGGGCGTTAATTCGTACCATCAGGCACGCACCAAAGGATCATAAAGCCATCCAACGGCTACAGAAGCGGCGGACGCATGGCGAACATCAGTCGATGAGGGGATCTTTTTCAAAGATCCATTGCCTCGCCAACCACTGGATCAACGCTATCCAGTGATTAAATGATGTGGCTTTCTTCGCAACAACATGCTTGTTACGAAGCGGCGGACGCATGGTGAACATCAGTCGATGAGGGGATCTTTTTCAAAGATCCGTCGCCTCGCCAACCGTTGTATCAACACTATCCAGTGATTCAATGATGTGGATTTCTTTGAAACAACATGCTTGTTACGAAGCTCTTTCACAACATAATAGTTTTGTGAAGCTTTATTTGTACGATGTGCTTTCTTTGCAACATAACATTTGTTGTAAAACTTCTTTGCAACATGATGTTTGTTGTGAACCTTCGTCTGTACATTAAATGTTCAATGCAACATGGCGCTTGTTGAAAAACATTTTTGTAACATGATGTCTGTACACGTGAAAGAAATAAGGAGAGCATAAGGTTGGAGTGGTGGAGAGGATAGATACGTGGTTGATCCTATGGGTCACGTGGTTAACGGACGTGGCGGTTGAACTGAACGGAAAGATCCGTCGGGTGATCCCAAGCGTTTCTAGGAAGCGCTACACGTCCGTCGATCAGAGTCGCCGCCTGCGTAGCCGTACGGTGAGGCAATTTGTAGTCGTTCAATCACTGATATTGTAACAACCCGTAAATTCCACCCCAATTAAAAAATGTGTTTGTTGATTTCTAGAATTGTTTGCAGTATTTGCTTCGCCAATTTATTAATTGGTGAATATTTTTTCCTCCTTCTCGTATCGGATGCGTGACCAACCTTTCCACCATGACACACGACCTTGCGACACCGGGTTTCACCCGAGAACCGTCGCAACTTCCGGCACAAGACCAGCCATCGCCATCGGAACAAAAATTCTGTTTATTTAATAAACGGATTTTTTATTGGGCGCCGGAAAATGTTCTTGGAACGGTATCGAAGTGAGGTATACGTGACCAGATCACTGCACTGAGCGCGTGGTTCGAGGTTTCGTACGAATCGGAGTCCGCACGGAGCCACGGAGGTCAGAAATGCGTAACGTAGGAGCGGGTACAAAATCAGGGGTATTTTCGTCTTCTGTCGGTCCACCTAGCCCTATATAAAGACCCATCATCTTCTCCCATAGCATTAGGGTTTCCCCACCTGTAAAATTGCAGCCACCCCCTTTTTCCCCCAGATCTGCTCCAGAGCCCTTCTTCTACCCGAAACCCTAGCCAACCCCAAATTATAGCCCTCAGATCCGAGATCTGGGGCTCAGATCGCGTCCACGTCGCCCTCCCCGCAGCGCAGGGCCCGAGTCGCCGCAGCCAAGGCCCGCCAAGCCCATATGGCCTACCGAGCTCATCGTCGGCCGTGGAGGAGCCGTGCCCGAGCCGACGCTTGTCGCTAGCAAGCCGCCGGTCACCTCCTCGTTGCCGCGGGCCCCTTCCTCCTCTCCCTCTCCTCCCTGCTCTCCTTCCTCTCGCCCTCATCTCCCTCTCCTCCTCGCAGGGTCGCCGCCACGCCATGGCCGCCCGTGGAAGTTTCACCACCACCACCCCCGAGCTCCGCCCCAAGTCCTCCTCCGCCCAACTCTTGGATTTGGCGCCGCCGCACCTGATCCACTCGTTCCCCGCCGTCCTTGCGCCGCCCTGATACGTCACAAACGTATATATAATTTCTGCTTGATCCATGCATGTTTTGTGTGTTATTGCTATGTATTTGCTACACTTTCATATCTTTTTATAACATATTTTGGAACTAACCTATTAATGGTTTCAAGAGTGCACAAGTTCTTGTTTTTATACTTTATGTGTAGGAATTACTTGGATAAAGGAAAAATCACAAAAAGGAGTCTTGTAGGAGTTGGACTCTAATTCTCCCGAAATCTGTCCCCACAAGACGAGTTTTAAATATTGCGTCGGAAACGCCAGAAGACGACCTCAAACAGAAAACTTAAAACTACAAAGTTTTAGACAATTTGTTTGCGATGGATCTGGAAAAAAAATCGTCTCAATCAGAGTTCGGATGCTCCCTTTGGCCCCAAAATACCGAAGACGTAATCTGGCTGACGGGAACCCGGGAGTCTTTATAAAGATAGGAAACCTAGGTTAAAGGTCACCACGAAAATTCCTCCCCCAAGGCAGTCGTCTTGAGGGGGAGATCAGTCTCTACAGAAGCACCATCTCCAAGGAAGAAGAAGGGGGCCAAGGGCCGCTGCCCACAAAGTCGTGGTCGCCGCTGTATCCTTCATCTTCTCCAGGTTGCACCTGTCCATCAACAACTCTCTTTTTCTCACCATGTCTATGTGTGAGTAGTTCCCCTTTGGGCTGAGGCTTTTACCTTGATCTATGTGGTTAATTCTCTCTCCCATGATGTGATCTTAATTATGATGATAGGCTATGTTAATCTAGGGTGATCCCATGATGTTTCCCCTTCTTCTATGTATTGGATTTGATGTACTCACTTGTCTATATCTAGTATAATCTCCGAGACCAAGGTGACAGCGGTCTATTTTACATAGATTAGAAGAATATTTTCATGAGTGATTTCCGTTTTTTTGTGTGGATTGAATATTGAGAGTCTCTTGATGCTTGTCTTTGACTATCCTTGAGATATGTTGTGGTGATTGTGGTAATCTCTTTGGATGGCCGCGGTTGTCGTGGATATGATCCTGAAAATAGAGAGAGGGTATGAGTGGAGCATGATCTATCAAGATGTAAATGGGTGACGCAGGCAATTTTATCGAGTTCGGGACTCCCGCGGAGGAGATAAAATCCCTACGTCTCGTTCCCCGGAGGGTTTCCTTTATCTGTGTAAGAACACGAAGAACATGGCATTACATGGGATAAGATCCCGTGAGAGAGGAGGAAGAAGAAGAGAGAGTCCCCTGTGTAGTGGTGGTGGGGGTGGCTTATATAGAGTGCGCTACCTCAGTGCCACTTAAATTACATAAATGAGGAATTAATGAGGGACTAATGCATATTAGTGCTGGAATAACGCTTCTAATTAAAACATAGAAACTCCTCCATTAAGTCTTATTATAATGGGTGTATCAGGATGCTTGACTGTATAACTTCGATGACTGTTGACCATCCTCTTGTCCGAGTTGTTCGTTACTCGGTAGCTTCGTGTCCGAGTAGCTTGTCACCCCGAGTTATTTGTTACTCGGAAGCGTAATCATACTTTGATCATCGAGTAACACCTGACTCGGTTATATGTCAATCTTGTTCTTATTATCTCGTTAATGGTACCCCATGATATGCGATACTTAAGGGTATGCCTTAGGTATGACCACGACAGTAGCGCCCAAGGCTCCGAGTAACTTCTTGAAGTTACTCGGAGTCTTTTGATTGGAGACTTTTTGTATAAATCCTTCTAGTGGGAGCACTTGTTAGTGCACCCACTGGGTGTAGCCCCCAAGGCTCCGAGTAACTTCTTGAAGTTACTCAGAGTCTTTTGATTGGAGACTTTTTATTAATTGGGATAATTGATTTCATCAAAGGAGAGTGCTCTTCCTACTGATGACATATTCATAAGGTATATGAAGATTAAACTCAATAAGAGGCCCGGAAGGACTTTACTGAATTTTACACTTTTCCCTTGTATGTGAGTCGGGCAAGTTAAAGGAAAAAATCTGGCGAGACTCAAGCGTCTCTCGGAAGAGGTGGACTGAGGCCTCGGAAGGCGTGTCTTGGAGTAAAAGGCCTTAAACTCCATATAAACCAGATTATTAAAGTTCGATATCCCGAGTAGCATGCACTTAGGGGAGCAAAGAACCAACCATAAAGGTAAATGTGATTCTAACTAAGTTGTATCCCCCGGGTGCGGCGTAGCCCCCGGGTGCGTTATAACTTTTAATGGCGGACCGGTCGAAATACGGGGAATGTGATTTGTGTTTCATTTGAGTCAGACTCGTGTAAAGGCGAGGATTAGCTCCCGGGTGACGCTTGGGAGAGACAAACTCGCTAAAGATTAAGTACAGAAATTGGTTGTATGAGAAACTTAGTTGTTTTCCTTGTGGATTATGTAGTCGGAGTCGATGAAGTCATGACGCGATGAAGAAAACCCCTCGGAGGAGTCCATTGGGTGTCCCCGAAGTGGTCGGGCGAAGAGTCATGACGCTGGCCGAGTCGCAGTGCAGACCGAGTCATGGCACTGGTCGAGTTTTTACATAATAGGTGGATGATGGAAATATCCAAAAGGACCTGCACGTTAGTTGTTCAAGTGCGAAATTCTTCCAAATAATTGAGTGGCGATGTGCGATCACCCGAATTAGACAATTTGATGGAGGGGCATGTAGCTCATCTGCGTCATCGCATAGCTCGTTCATGTCTTAGCCGAGGTGTGGCGTAGGCCGAGTCAGACTGAGTCGTGGACGCGTGCGTCATCGTCCAAGTAGATGATGAGTCGAAGAAGATCCTCGTACGAGTTGGAAGGAGGCTGCTGAGTTGGAGCACTTCAGACTTCTTCGAAGGGGACCGATGAGTTCGAGCAGCTCGGGAAAGGCCACCGAGTTGAAGCAGTGGTTTCCGAGTAGGCGCAACCCCGGTGTCCGCGTTCGTGCAGCCCCGGCATCCGCGTCCGAGTCGTCGCAGCCCGGCGTCCGAGTTCGTGCAGCCCCGGCATCCGCGTCCGAGTCATCGCAACCCGGCGTCCGAGTTCGTGCAGCCCCGGCATCCGCGTCCGAGTAGTCGTAGCCCGGCGTCCGAGTCGTAGTAGGTCTGCTTTTGATGGATGTAACACCCCGGGTGTCACGCTACAGTAACCCAACAGTAATCACTGTTGTTGGAACAGTAATCCTTTTGCTACAGTCAAATCATTGTTGCTAATTTCACTTTGATCACCTTTGCATTGATCCTTTCAATAATCATGTTGGGTGATATTCAAAAGCAATGTGATCATGGACCTTGCTCATCATGAATCAATAAAAAAGTCCAACCCTTTTCATTTGAATTCAAATCAAATCTTGAAATGCCTTGGGTGCAATATTAAAACCTAGGTGACAATTAAAGTTTGACCAAAAATTGCCCAACCACTTTTATAAGTTCACTAATAATCTCTGGACCAGGTTGGTATAGTTGTTGTTATTTATTGTGCAATAAAATAATGCAAACAAATAAAACAGTAGATTAAAAAGTCCAAATTAAATAATTATTATTTAAATAAAATGATGAATGATTTTATTTACAGTTCAAACTTTAAGTGGCCACTGTATATTACCTAACACTAATATTGGAGCCAGTCCTATATTTTACAAAATTATAATGCTAGCTAAAAGAATTAAATAAAGTAAATAATAAATAATTAAAAAAATAATTAAAAAAAACAATAGAACCGACCCAGGCCAACCGGGCCTAGTGCCCAGCCATCCCAGGCCGGCCTGCCAGGCCACCCCGACCCACCTGGCCTCCCCCTAGACCTAGCCCGAGCCGGCTCCTCCCTCATCTCTCTCCCTCACCCCCACCCCGATCCCCCTTCTCGATCTGGAGAGACCCCCGACGACCCCCCCTCGTCCTCCTGGGCGCCGCCGCCGGCCAGCCCCAACGCCGGCTGCCCCGCCCCGGACCCCCCTCGACGCCGCCCTGCACCCTGCCCCGCCGTGCTGCCCCCCTTGCGACGCCCCCTCGAGCCGCGCCCCCTCCCCCCGCGGGCACGTCGACCTAGCCGCCCCGGCTTGCTAGGGCATGGCGCCGCCGTGGCCACGGCCGGGTCCGGCACCTCTGCGTGCTCGCCCTCTGGTGGCCACGCCACCTCTTCGCGCGAACGTGCCCGCGCCTGATGCGCACGACGACCGGAGCTCGCCGCCGAGCTCGGCAACCCAGCCCGCCCCGACGCCATAGCGCCTCGCTGCATCGACCAGCCGCGACGCCCCCCCCCCCGTGAGCTCGCTGGCCACGCGTAACCGTGCCGCCATGGCCGTGCTCGTAGTTGTTGACTGCTGCTGTTGTTGTTTAGTTTTTGCACTTTGTACAACAACAAAACTGGGAGCAAAACAAGTTTAACATAGCAACAAATTGAATGGACAGAAAGTAGATGTACCAAGGTCCATTTTGTTTTGCTGGACAGAGTTGAGATACTGCATGGTTTAAATCCAACAGAATGTGTAAAATTGCTGGAGAACAGCAGCAAAACAAATTTCAATGTGGATAAACTTTACATGGGCATATAGAACAATTAACAAGGTTCAAATGTCTCCATTGTATCAGATCCATTTAATGCATGAATTTAATCCTACAAAAATCGCAAATTGCAACTTTTTGTTAATAGCATAAATGACAAAAAAATGGAATTACTTGATAGCTACTTTAGGGATGTTAATATATAATTTACAGAAATATTTTATGAAAATTATACCCATAGAATGTTAGTAGACCTTATATGTTACAAATTATTTATACGAGGTGTCCTAATTTGAGCTATAGATCAATAGTTACTATCTTGCAAAGAATGAATAAAATAAAGTAATGTGTAATTAAAAATTGGTAGCACTGTTTAGGCAATGTTTTAATTAGGAAAATGAACCTTAATAAATTTGGCTTCCGTACCATATTCGAGATCACAGAAAATTATCCGACTTTGATATAAGGCAAAAATTCGGCGGTTGAGCGGAACCCTAAACCATAGCCCCCCAAAGACGGCTAGATGATGTTTAAATAGCGATTCTCAGACTTAGCAATATTTCAGAGAAAATCCCAAATAGACAATGACATGTGGGACCCCACTGCCAAGTTGACTAGTCAGCCCCACTATTGTGAATAATGTTGGATTTAATATTACAAATAATTTCAGTAAATTCCAAAAGCATTTAAATATTATAAATTCAATATCTTTTAAACTGTAACTTCGATGAAAATACTTTGTGCATGAAACTTGCTTAGAAAAATATCACGAATCGAAATACGCTACCCGTTTATCCACCGCACCCCTCTAACCTAACGAACGTGGAACATTTCTCCTCCGGTTCATCTGTCTGTCCGACGATCGGAGCCGGTAGAACTTTGCCGGATGAAACTGTTCTGAACATGAAAGTTGCTTAGAATGGATCAACTAACACGGATACACCATCCACATGTCTGTCAGATGTCTCTAACACTGCAGACATGGAACCTTCCCCTCTGGATCATCGGTCCGGTAATCAACCGGTACTGATGAGTCATCCCCGGATAAATTCCCGCTCCGAGCAAATCACGGAACACTGCGTTAGAACCCCGTTGCTTTATATCTGCTATGTCATACAATTGTATTGCTATTATTGCTGTGTATTTATTGTTTCTTCCCCCTTTATTCTCCGATAGACCTCGTTGCTGCCGCCGACTACACCGCTGCTGAGTTCGACTACTTCGTCGACGACCGTACCTCTACCGTCGAGCTACCAGGCAAGCAGAGCCATTATCTTCCCCAGATATCGCCTATCTTTCCGTACATTTCTTGCACTAGGCATTCTTACTGCTGGTGCTACGTTACAATCCTATTCAATTGCATAGCATGTTTTTGTCGCCCCTTGATGTACCCTCCTTTATCCTATGCTGCCTTATAAATATATATATTATATTCAGCAGTAAACCCTGTGCATTGTTAGCTAGGTTTAGAATAGCGGGCCGTGATCACTCTGGTGAGTGAATGCGGATTACAAAATATTATAACTGCAACAGGTACAGATCAATGCAGACGCCCTAGGGAACCTACAACGGCGAGACTCTGCCGAGTCGCTTCGAGTTTGACTTACGAGTGGATGGACTCGTATTTCACTCTCGTCGACTCAGTAGCGTAGCATCACTGGGATGATACGAGAATATTCCTCTTTAGTTCATTCCCTGATGTCTTTGTCGAACCTCTTCAAGTGTACCATCGAGGGTGATTCCTCCTGGTTTCACTTGATGGTAGGCACTCGAATCAACTGGTGTCCTTACAGGTAAGGAGTCGGGTGACCCAACGGTGCCCGCGCAGGGTATCTTAGCGGAACGACAGGTCAGGTGTATTCCACCGGTGTGCGGCGGGCCTGGTACTGTTCGTGGCCGAAGGATTTCCTGTTGAAAGATCCGTCGGGTGATCCCAAGCGTTTCTAGGAAGCGCTACACGTCCGTCGATCAGAGTCGCCGCCTGCGTAGCCGTACGGTGAGGCAATTTGTAGTCGTTCAATCACTGATATTGTAACAACCCGTAAATTCCACCCCAATTAAAAATGTGTTTGTTGATTTCTAGAATTGTTTGCAGTATTTGCTTCGCCAATTTATTAATTGGTGAATATTTTTTCCTCCTTCTCGTATCGGATGCGTGACCAACCTTTCCACCATGACACACGACCTTGCGACACCGGGTTTCACCCGAGAACCGTCGCAACTTCCGGCACAAGACCAGCCATCGCCATCGGAACAAAAATTCTGTTTATTTAATAAACGGATTTTTTATTGGGCGCCGGAAAATGTTCTTGGAACGGTATCGAAGTGAGGTATACGTGACCAGATCACTGCGCTGAGCGCGTGGTTCGAGGTTTCGTACGAATCGGAGTCCGCACGGAGCCACGGAGGTCAGAAATGCGTAACGTAGGAGCGGGTACAAAATCAGGGGTATTTTCGTCTTCTGTCGGTCCACCTAGCCCTATATAAAGACCCATCATCTTCTCCCATAGCATTAGGGTTTCCCCACCTGTAAAATTGCAGCCACCCCCTTTTTCCCCCAGATCTGCTCCAGAGCCCTTCTTCTACCCGAAACCCTAGCCAACCCCAAATTATAGCCCTCAGATCCGAGATCTGGGGCTCAGATCGCGTCCACGTCGCCCTCCCCGCAGCGCAGGGCCCGAGTCGCCGCAGCCAAGGCCCGCCAAGCCCATATGGCCTACCGAGCTCATCGTCGGCCGTGGAGGAGCCGTGCCCGAGCCGACGCTTGTCGCTAGCAAGCCGCCGGTCACCTCCTCGTTGCCGCGGGCCCCTTCCTCCTCTCCCTCTCCTCCCTGCTCTCCTTCCTCTCGCCCTCATCTCCCTCTCCTCCTCGCAGGGTCACCGCCACGCCATGGCCGCCCGTGGAAGTTTCACCACCACCACCCCCGAGCTCCGCCCCAAGTCCTCCTCCGCCCAACTCTTGGATTTGGCGCCGCCGCACCTGATCCACTCGTTCCCCGCCGGCCTTGCGCCGCCCTGATACGTCACAAACGTATATATAATTTATGCTTGATCCATGCATGTTTTGTGTGTTATTGCTATGTATTTGCTACACTTTCATATCTTTTTATAACATATTTTGGAACTAACCTATTAATGGTTTCAAGAGTGCACAAGTTCTTGTTTTTATACTTTATGTGTAGGAATTACTTGGATAAAGGAAAAATCACAAAAAGGAGTCTTGTAGGAGTTGGACTCTAATTCTCCCGAAATCTGTCCCCACAAGACGAGTTTTAAATATTGCGTCGGAAACGCCAGAAGACGACCTCAAACAGAAAACTTAAAACTACAAAGTTTTAGACAATTTGTTTGCGATGGATCTGGAAAAAAAATCGTCTCAATCAGAGTTCGGATGCTCCCTTTGGCCCCAAAATACCGAAGACGTAATCTGGCTGACGGGAACCCGGGAGTCTTTATAAAGATAGGAAACCTAGGTTAAAGGTCACCACGAAAATTCCTCCCCCAAGGCAGTCGTCTTGAGGGGGAGATCAGTCTCTACAGAAGCACCATCTCCAAGGAAGAAGAAGGGGGCCAAGGGCCGCTGCCCACAAAGTCGTGGTCGCCGCTGTATCCTTCATCTTCTCCAGGTTGCACCTGTCCATCAACAACTCTCTTTTTCTCACCATGTCTATGTGTGAGTAGTTCCCCTTTGGGCTGAGGCTTTTACCTTGATCTATGTGGTTAATTCTCTCTCCCATGATGTGATCTTAATTATGATGATAGGCTATGTTAATCTAGGGTGATCCCATGATGTTTCCCCTTCTTCTATGTATTGGATTTGATGTACTCACTTGTCTATATCTAGTATAATCTCCGAGACCAAGGTGACAGCGGTCTATTTTACATAGATTAGAAGAATATTTTCATGAGTGATTTCCGTTTTTTTGTGTGGATTGAATATTGAGAGTCTCTTGATGCTTGTCTTTGACTATCCTTGAGATATGTTGTGGTGATTGTGGTAATCTCTTTGGATGGCCGCGGTTGTCGTGGATATGATCCTGAAAATAGAGAGAGGGTATGAGTGGAGCATGATCTATCAAGATGTAAATGGGTGACGCAGGCAATTTTATCGAGTTCGGGACTCCCGCGGAGGAGATAAAATCCCTACGTCTCGTTCCCCGGAGGGTTTCCTTTATCTGTGTAAGAACACGAAGAACATGGCATTACATGGGATAAGATCCCGTGAGAGAGGAGGAAGAAGAAGAGAGAGTCCCCTGTGTAGTGGTGGTGGGGGTGGCTTATATAGAGTGCGCTACCTCAGTGCCACTTAAATTACATAAATGAGGAATTAATGAGGGACTAATGCATATTAGTGCTGGAATAACGCTTCTAATTAAAACATATAAACTCCTCCATTAAGTCTTATTATAATGGGTGTATCAGGATGCTTGACTGTATAACTTCGATGACTGTTGACCATCCTCTTGTCCGAGTTGTTCGTTACTCGGTAGCTTCGTGTCCGAGTAGCTTGTCACCCCGAGTTATTTGTTACTCGGAAGCGTAATCATACTTTGATCATCGAGTAACACCTGACTCGGTTATATGTCAATCTTGTTCTTATTATCTCGTTAATGGTACCCCATGATATGCGATACTTAAGGGTATGCCTTAGGTATGACCACGACAGTAGCGCCCAAGGCTCCGAGTAACTTCTTGAAGTTACTCGGAGTCTTTTGATTGGAGACTTTTTGTATAAATCCTTCTAGTGGGAGCACTTGTTAGTGCACCCACTGGGTGTAGCCCCCAAGGCTCCGAGTAACTTCTTGAAGTTACTCGGAGTCTTTTGATTGGAGACTTTTTATTAATTGGGATAATTGATTTCATCAAAGGAGAGTGCTCTTCCTACTGATGACATATTCATAAGGTATATGAAGATTAAACTCAATAAGAGGCCCGGAAGGACTTTACTGAATTTTACACTTTTCCCTTGTATGTGAGTCGGGCAAGTTAAAGGAAAAAATCTGGCGAGACTCAAGCGTCTCTCGGAAGAGGTGGACTGAGGCCTCGGAAGGCGTGTCTTGGAGTAAAAGGCCTTAAACTCCATATAAACCAGATTATTAAAGTTCGATATCCTAAAGCATCACAATGAACTTTATGTCATACCACATGGGATATCGATTCTTTACCCCTTGCACCTTATCATACTAATAATCTGGCAATCTTCGTCAGAGACGGACTATTAGTGAATTAACCATTCGGAACTTTTCTCGAACAGCTAATGAATACAAGATTTTCCGTTTGCTACGTTTAAATAGCGATTCTCAGACTTAGCAATATTTCAGAGAAAATCCCAAATAGACAATGACATGTGGGACCCCACTGCCAAGTTGACTAGTCAGCCCCACTATTGTGAATAATGTTGGATTTAATATTACAAATAATTTCAGTAAATTCCAAAAGCATTTAAATATTATAAATTCAATATCTTTTAAACTGTAACTTCGATGAAAATACTTTGTGCATGAAAGTTGCTTAGAAAAATATCACGAATCGAAATACGCTACCCGTTTATCCACCGCACCCCTCTAACCTAACGAACGTGGAACATTTCTCCTCCGGTTCATCTGTCTGTCCGACGATCGGAGCCGGTAGAACTTTGCCGGATGAAACTGTTCTGAACATGAAAGTTGCTCAGAATGGATCAACTAACACGGATACACCATCCACATGTCTGTCAGATGTCTCTAACACTGCAGACATGGAACCTTCCCCTCTGGATCATCGGTCCGGTAATCAACCGGTACTGATGAGTCATCCCCGGATAAATTCCCGCTCCGAGCAAATCACGGAACACTGCGTTAGAACCCCGTTGCTTTATATCTGCTATGTCATACAATTGTATTGCTATTATTGCTGTGTATTTATTGTTTCTTCCCCCTTTATTCTCCGATAGACCTCGTTGCTGCCGCCGACTACACCGCTGCTGAGTTCGACTACTTCGTCGACGACCGTACCTCTACCGTCGAGCTACCAGGCAAGCAGAGCCATTATCTTCCCCAGATATCGCCTATCTTTCCGTACATTTCTTGCACTAGGCATTCTTACTGCTGGTGCTACGTTACAATCCTATTCAATTGCATAGCATGTTTTTGTCGCCCCTTGATGTACCCTCCTTTATCCTATGCTGCCTTCTAAATATATATATTATATTCAGCAGTAAACCCTGTGCATTGTTAGCTAGGTTTAGAATAGCGGGCCGTGATCACTCTGGTGAGTGAACGCGGATTACAAAATATTATAACTGCAACAGGTACAGATCAATGCAGACGCCCTAGGGAACCTACAACGGCGAGACTCTGCCGAGTCGCTTCGAGTTTGACTTACGAGTGGATGGACTCGTATTTCACTCTCGTCGACTCAGTAGCGTAGCATCACTGGGATGATACGAGAATATTCCTCTTTAGTTCATTCCCTGATGTCTTTGTCGAACCTCTTCAAGTGTACCATCGAGGGTGATTCCTCCTGGTTTCACTTGATGGTAGGCACTCGAATCAACTGGTGTCCTTACAGGTAAGGAGTCGGGTGACCCAACGGTGCCCGCGCAGGGTATCTTAGCGGAACGACAGGTCAGGTGTATTCCACCGGTGTGCGGCGGGCCTGGTACTGCTCGTGGCCGAAGGATTTCCTGTTGTACGAAAGTCGAGCTCTACCAAGAGCAAACGCGAGACAAGGTAACGAGACGATTCACCTTGTTGGTAACCGCACGAGTTGGTGGGACGACAGGGCAGGCACCGACGTTACTGGTGGTCCTGACTGTTGTCGTTGTCCGCGACTCATTCAATAAGGGGCAACGATAACGGTTGTCTCGGCAGAAAATTAATAAAATGCTTAACGGGTTCGGCGGATGACTTGAGTAGCCTTTTGGCTTGTACGCACTACCTATACGTGGGATTACGCGTATGGGCGCCTCCGCAATGTAGCCTCGTTCGAAAGCTCTGAAAGACGTCCAGTTCAGCATTGCGGCAGGGACGGATCGCGCTGCGGCGTTGGAATTCACCCTCCTCGCAACGACCCGGAGAGCGAGGGGTGATAGGCCCATGACCCCCTTGCACTTAGGGCTGTAGACCGGCGGGGACCTCTCTGATGAGTCATAGGATGGACTGCGTTGTGTCGGATAGCCTCGGTGGGGTGCTCCCTAACCAGGTGTACGCCACCCTGGAGATCCGAGCGTGTAGTGTCACACTAGTGCACCCCTGCAGGGAAGATTGATCTATCGATAGCCGTGTCCACGGTAACAGGACGCTTTATGCTGAAACCAGATCCTACCACTACAAACTACTACTATTAAACTGTTGGTTCCGGGTTTTCTCCCTCGCAGGGATGTCGAGGGAGGGAACTCGGAGGCATTGCTAATTATTACAACTTATTATTATACAATGCTGCAGCAACTTCTGCTGCATTGTTACTTTATGCTTTATATAAACTGTTGGCTGATTCTTACCTCATGCTGCAAGACCTCGTCGGAAGATGCTAGTCTTCGTTAGGCCTAGCTTCTTACCCTTGCTCTGTATTTCTGTCTTTCAGTCCACTATATACAGCCTCTTCCTTCCGTTGATACAATGCATAATGCTTAGTAGCGGACGTAAGACTCGCGGGTATGCTAGATACTCACCTGCTTTATTTCCTTTAATGTTTTTCCTGATCGGCCGCTGCAGTCGATGTTGGAGCCCAGGAGCAGGAGTTCCCGATGTCGACCACCGCAACGTGAAGATCCCCGATGACCAAGACCAGGAGTAGTTTGGAGGTTCCCAGGCAGGAGGCCTCGCCTTTTTGATCGAGTGTTGATTTTTGTGCTAGCCTTCTTAAGGCAACCTTGTACCCTTGTGTCTGTACTCAGATACTTTTGCTTCCACTGACTTTGTGCTCCCGAGCTGTTGTATTCGAGCCCTCGTGGCCCCTGGCTTGTATTAAACAGCTTGTATTATTTTTATTTGTAGAGTTGTGTTGTGATATCTCACCGTGAGTCCCTGATCTCGATCGTGTACCTTGCGTGTATGATTACTGTACACGGTCTGATTTTGGGGGCGTCACAATGGATAAATAGTGGAAGTGCAAAACTAGCAGATAATATGTCCTTATAGATGAACATTGCATTACTAAGCTAGCACACATCAACGCTGATGGATGAAAAATGCATGGAAACTTAGCGTGTTCATGCATGTATACTGGGGTGTGGTTGGCTTCATTCGAATCGCTGTGGCTGGAGCGCAGAGTAGTGACCGAACCGCTGGAGACGGACGGAGGTGACCGGGCCACGAGAGGCGGGCTGAGGCAGCCAACCAAGGTTCTTCAGAGTCAATATGTAATCTCAGAAAATCCATCCACATCGTAGCAGTGTAATCTAGAATTGTTATATGTGTGCACAACTTAGCACTTGATGGATAAAGAGCAATTACTAGCCTGGTCGACTTGTGGTCATTACCGAGAGTATAATATTTTAATTAATTGCTGCATGCAAGATTGATGGTTCCTTGCGTTATAATTGCTGCATACAGAATTGATGATTTTTTAATCTTCCGCATTGACGCAGGCTTTGAGTGGCTGCCATTTCGCTGCAGAGCTGAAAATAATACTAATTAGTGCGGTTAAAATAGGTAAGTTATGAACCCGCGGAGGCAAAACGAAGAGCAGAGACGCAGTCGACCGACGAGATCATCGGCGTATGATTCGTTGATGTCTACGCACGCTTCTATTCTTGTAGACTATGTTGGGCCTCCAAGCGCAGAGGTTTGTAGGACAGCAGCAATTTCCCAAAAGTGGATGACCTAAGGTTATCGAACTCAGGGAAGTGGAGGGTTAAGATGGTCTCTCTCAAGCAACCCTGCAATTAAGATACAAGAAGTCTCTTGTGTCCCCAACACACCTAATACAACTAGGAGTTGTATAGGTGCACTAGTTTGGCGAAGAGATGGTAAAATATGGGTGATAGGTGTGGCAAAACAAAGTAATATAAATCTGTAATAAAAAGTGCAACAAGAAAACATGTGACAAAAGTGAGCACAAATGGTATAACAATGGTGGACACAAGGCCTAGGCTTGATACTTTCACTAGTGGCAACTCTCAACAACATTAACATAGTCTAATCACATGATATTTCCCATAAAACATGCAATGAGGACGCACTCGGAGATCATTCCTTTGTGGTCAAGAGAGGACGAGAATTATGTAGGGCTACAAGAGCACACCTCAGAGTTTGTAGTTCTCAATCTATAGATTTCCCAATGTCACCGCGGCCATCCAAAGAGAGTACCACAATCACCACAACATATCTCAAGGATAGTCAAAGACAAGCACCAAGAGAATCTCAATCTTCAATCAACACACAAAAGAGGAAATCACTCATGAAAATATTCTTCTAACCCATGTCCAATAGACCGTTGTCACCTTGGTCTCGGGGATTATACTAGATAAGATCAATTGAGTACATCAATCCAATACATAGAGGAAGGGGAAATATCATGGGATCACCCTAGATTAACATAGCCTATGATCACAACGAAGATCACATCATGGGAGAGAGAGAAGAACACATAGCTACTGGTAGAAACCTCGGCCCCGAGGGAGAACTACTCCCGCTTCATGGAGGGAGGAAGCAACGTCGATGGAGATGAATCCGGGGGCACTTCCCTGTCCCAGCAGGGTGCCGGCATAGGAATTCTGGTCCCCCGAAGCTTGTTGGCGATGGCGGCGGAGATCGGAATCGCTTCTGGAAAAGTACTTCAATATTAGGGGTTTCCACCTCGAGGGCTAAATATAGGCGGAGGGGTGTCGAGGGGAGCCACCAGGCAGCCAGGAGGCCTCCTGGCGCGGCCTAGGGTGGGGCCGCGCCAGGGACCCTCCTGGTCTCCTGGTGGTGGCCCCCCTCCGCTACCTTGGTGATTCCGGAAGCTTCCGGGTCGCTGATTTTTCCGGATTTTTTGGAGCACTTTTAATGGCCGGAAAACCTGAAATACAAAAATAGCAGAAAACAACAACTGGCAGCTGGGTGCACTGGGTTAATTGATTAGTCCAAATATGCTCAAAAGTGTATGAAAGTTCAAGCAAATCATGGCAAAGTCACACAAAACATGCATGGAGCAAGCAGAAATTATAGATACGTTTGGGACGTATCATTCTCCTGCCGAACTTGCCGATGAAGGTCGTTGTGGCTAGCATCCACGCCTCCCGTAGCCGGTGACGCCTTGGCGGGGCTCGCGGGTGAGACGACCCGGGCGAGTGGGTCAACCCCATGGGCGCCGAGAGCAGGTTCTTCACGGCAATGGCGCGAGTTTTGGCGCCTCTGCAGGCGGCCTGCAGTCGACCCTAGTAGCCGATTCAGGTCGGCGTGTATGGCGGAGCAGGGAGGCTGGCATGGTCTAGGTCGGAGATCTCGGCGAGGCCGGATGAAGGCGGCGCGGGCTGCGACAAGCGCAACAACTGATGCTGCTGGCTCTGACGAGGAATGACGCAGCGGCGATTGTGGCTGAGGTGAGCGCCCAACCATTGCCTGTAGTTGATCGAAACCAGCATGAATAAGAACGGTGGCCACCCGTGTTGATTGTTCATCTTCAGGATGAAAAATATCTCCGAGAAATCCCTGCTTCTTGGCAAAGATGATGCAGATCAAAATCAAATGAAAATATACGTAAGAGTGAAAACAAACCGTTCACATCATGGTTCGATAGACGCCATGCCCCACGGTGGGAGCCAACTGTCGTGGATATGATTCTAACAATAGAGAGAGGGGTATGAACGGAGCATGATCTATCGAGATGTAAACGGGTGACGCAAGAAATTTTATCGACTTCGTGACTCTCGCGGAGGAGATAAAATCCCCACGTCTCTTTCCCCGGAGGGTTTCCTTTATCTGTGTAAGAACACGAAGAACATGGAATTACATGGGATAAGATCCCGTGAGAGAGGAGGAAGAAGAAGAGAAAGTCCCCTGTGTAGTGGTGGTGGGGGTGGCTTATATAGAGTGCGCCACCTCAATGCCACTTAAACTACATAAATGAGGAATTAATGAGGGACTAATGCCTATTAGTGCTGGAATAACGCTTCTAATTAAAACATAGAAACTCCTCCATTAAGTCTTATTATAATGGGTGTATCAGGATGCTTGAGTGTATAACTTCGATGACTGTTGACCATCCTCTTGTCCGAGTTGTTCGTTACTCGGTAGCTTCGTGTCCGAGTAGCTTGTCACCCCGAGTTATTTGTTACTCTGAAGCGTAATCATACTTGGATCATCGAGTAACACCTGACTCGGTTATATGTCAATCTTGTTCTTATTATCTCGTTAAGGGTACCCCATGATATGCGATACTTAAGGGTATGCCTTAGGTATGACCACGACAGTGGTGACATTGGGAAATCCGTAGATAAGAACTACGAACTCTAAGGTGTGCTTTTGTAGCCCTACACAATTCTCGTCCTGTCTTGACCACAAAGGAATGACCTCCGAGTATGTCTTCATGTAACGACCCGGTCCCAAAAGGAACCAAGTCTACTGTGCTTCTGTGCTATCCCTGGATCAGTATGCTAGCACACACAGTACTCGATGAAATACCATGAATCACATGTCAAAAAGTAACATAAATACATGGTATTTATTACCTTATAGCCTTTGGGCTAGAATACACCGCAGAAACAAACAATACATAAGTGGAGTCCCATCAACACCAACGGCAAAGTTGAGTGTAGACATCGTAACCCTACATCGCATCACTTACTCGTCATATACAATCCTGCAACACCGAAGGTTACAGCCCAAAATGGGTCAGTACTTTGAATGTACGGCAAGTTACTCTCAAAAAAAAATATAACAGACCTATCTTCTACATGCAATTTTGGCTGGTGGAAAAGCTCTAAGAGTTTCAGTTTGCATAAAGCTGATTTTGTCCTACTCAAAGATTATCAGTACTACAAATCTCATAATATGATTGAATTGGTTTCTCCAAGTCAATCTATTCCCAAAGTTCATTAAACCCGATTGATTAATTAAATATGATGAGATCCGTCAACATTCCCACTTCTAGATGCTCAAAGTTGTCCGTAACCGGGGACACGGCTAATCATGATCAGTTTGTACACTCTGCAGAGGTTTGTGCACTTTTCCCCACAAGACTCGACCACCACCTTTTTAGTTTGTCACACTGCATGTTGTATGAGAACCGGAAGGTCGAGACATGGTCTTTTAGAAGAGTTTCCCTCACTCTGGCGGTGCCCATCCCACCTACTCATAACTACGTTCGTAGCACCACCTAGTAAGAGTCACTACAACTAATCAACCAAGCCAGAGCCCATAATAGCTTGTGGCTGCACACGTAAGCTTCTAGTTATGAAAAATATGATTGATCCCTTTAAGCCTGGGTGGCATTCTGCAGTGATTACTGGCCATCTCCAGGTCACTCAGGCAAATCCACTGGTTCCTCCAGGGTGCCCCCAACCATTCCACCCAGGTGGTTCATTAAGATTATCTTGGTCCTGTTTACTACTTAGTCACTCATACCTCATAATGGATCACTTCCCAATCCACGTCTACTTAGCAAAGCAGTATAATTCTACACGGTGGCGACAATGATATAAGGTTCAGACCTACCTCAATGAACTAATGGGTGTAATAGCATAGCATAATATATAATCCTATCAATGCATAATATTTAAGTTGGACTACAATGCATATAAAAAATATAGGTAATACTGGAGCATGATCAAAAGAGTAACTTGCCTGGATCCTGACGATGAAATATTATACTCGTAGTCATCTCTCCATCTCGTTACAATATATCTAACGGTAAAAGAGAAACACTTCAACACACAACTCAATCCAAAGTGAAGATCCAAATAAGATACAACTACAACATAAATATTTAGTTATTACTATTAATAAACTAATTACTATGGCATGGATAGGTTGAGATAGGATCAAGTTGGATTGGATGGAAATATGATGGAAATCATATATCCAAGGATTGTAAAATCAATAGAATATGTTGGAGGTTGATTATAAAATCAATTGGATGGAGAGTATGTCAAACTCAGTTGGTTTGTCCATATGAATATTTGCATAGGAAATCAATTCTTGGATTGGATTCAAAAAGATCCGATAGAAATCGTGATGATCTTGTTGAGAAAATTGAATTTTTGTAGCCAAATTTATATAAAAAAGAGATATAACTAAAGGGAAGCTAAGACAAAGGTTTGAGGTCAAAATAGTGTATTTATATGATGGAAAGAACGTGACAATTGTCCAAACAGAAAGATTTGATTTTAAGGATCAAATTTGATGAAGAAAATATTCCAAATAAATTATAGAATAAGATGTATATCAAATATACTCAAATTATAGAAATAAATTTGAGTTAAATTTCAAATTATCAAAAGTGGAATATTATTGGAAAATAATAAACTACATTTTCCAAGGAATCTGGGGATATAAAATTTGTCGAAATCCGACTTACGGGATAGAAGATATGAATTTCTGAAGTTTGACTATTTTTGCTAAAATGAATTACGGGATTAATAAAAAGGATGCAAAATGGCGAGTTCTGATAGGTCTGTACCCATTCGATTTTTACAAAATAAAATGATGAACAAAGAGGGGAGAAAGGCTCACCGGAGATCTCGCCGGAATTTTGGAAAAAGGTCGCGGGCGTCAATAAACAGCCGAACGGGATTGAGAATGATTTGGGCGACTCGATGGACAAGGTTATAGCTCTAGGTTCGCCCTCGGATAGCGAAGAAGTTCCACCGGAGTAGAGAAGAACGCATGAAGAGCACAATGACACGGACGGCGTGCTCCGGCCTTGCAATCGAGAGGAAAAATATGTCACAACGGTGCGCATCGGCAAGGGGAAGAAACTAGAGAAAGAAATATGGACTAGGTACCTTTCATGGCGACAAAAATCTTCACCAGAAGTGTGGATGCATCTTTACTCCGACGAGAAATTTTGCACGAAGGAGAGGGCTTTGGAGAGGGACTTTATGCGTGGGGATGTGTGGTTCAAAGGGGTCCTAGGGGCGGTATTTATAGGGTCATGGGAGGTCCATAGAAGGAGAGTGGGTGAGGTTTTGGAATGGATTTAATGGCATTCATGGAGAAATAATGAACATTAAAAGCGAGGTTTTGGAAATAGATTTAATGGAATTTATGGAGAAATAATGGGCATTAAAAGCGAGGTTTTGGAAATGAATTTAATGGCATTCATGGTGAAAATTATGGACAATTAAAAGCATTAAAACGCGTGTTTGTTTCCATGAATGGATTCCTCATGAACTTGTCCACAATTTTTGTGTAGGTTCTGAAGTGAATCGGTCAAAAGAGTAGATGGGAGGAAAGGAGGAAGAGCTTCAGTTTCCATGGCCATTTTCTTCTCTGTTCACGTACACCTGAACGAACGAGAGGAAGAAGACAGCTCGCTCGGGCTATGGGCCTTAGTAGAAATTTGTCCCAAGATAAAGAAAAAGGAAAGAGAGATAGGGGAAAATTAGATAGATGACCTCAGTCCAATTGACTTAGGAATCCTCTTTTTATTAAAACACTCTCAAATAAAATTGTATAGGCCGAATAAAACATAGAGAGTCTAGGAAAACTATATTCCCCTCTCAGAATACATTTTAGAAATAGATTTTTATAAAAAAAATTCATTAATGACATTATTAAAAAAAATTCAATACTGTTTTTGGAGAAGTCATATTATCTCCTCTCATTTTGTTTATTAAATTATTGGAAATATTTAAATATCTCTTAAACGTCAATATCCAATAAACTCCAAAATAAGAATTTGAGAATGATTATGGGACCACAATAAATTTAAGAAAGTCATTTTATTCTCACTCGAAAATATTTAATTGTGGTTCGTACCAAATTTCAAAAGGACAAAAGAAAGAAAATCATTCTTTGAAATTTTGAATAAAGTTCACAACCAAAATTTTCATTATTGGATAAATGATTATCCAATTTTATTAAATGGTTTGTAAAGGTTTAAACAAAAACTCATAGGAAAAGTTTTCATTTACCCCAAAATCAAAACAATTCAATCAATATTATATTATTTATCAACATTCCAAAATTTGGAAAATTTTGGGATGTTACAAACTACCACCCTTAAAAGAAATCTCGTCCTCGAGATTTGCAAAGGCTAGAAAGAAATGAGTTAGGCTCCTGGATTTTGGGTTACTTCCCCATGGTCTTGGCATAACATTATGAGGCTTGTAGTTTATCTTCACTTCTTGTTTGAGCGTTGTCTTCCACCGATACAATTCCATATGCTTCCGTTACTTAAATCATATCCCGGGCTCGTAGCTTTAGACACCAGTTTTGAACCTCAACCAAGGTGTGGTTCGTATCATTTATCCACCAGGGTGTTAGGAAACTACCACCCTTAGAAGAAAGCTTATAGGGTCTTCAAAATCCTTCATTCCATGATGGTTCTTCATCAAGCTTCTATAGATAAGAATCTGCACCTCCCCAAGGAACAAGTCTTGCAAAAAAAATACATGGGTTCCAAAACTAACTATCGAGACGCTCATGGTGGTCAAAATAACTTCCAAATGAAGCTTCTTGAAAATCTTCATGTTTCTTACTCACCGTACAACCTACGTTAGGCACGATGCCTATCTACAAGGGTAATGCGTCTTACCATTCTATGGTTTAGGCTTGTCGCATCGACACTCTACTACATTTTTTTGTCTCTCTAATTTACCAATCTAACATACCAAAGTATATAATAAGAGTCTTCGGTATGGGGGCCAATCCATCCCGTACTCAAATCATTACTTCATATGTAGATAGATGAATCACATATTCTAACACTAAGTCTTTCTCACTCCTCTTAAAGAGGTCTTCACCTGCAAAACTAATAAACATTTTTGGGTGGCGATGATCCTACATTGTTTGTGCTCAAAACTTGCATCCATAGAATAGGGAACTTCCGTCCTCAACAATTGTGTTCTCCTTGCAAATGGGAGATTCTTGTCCATTATATATTTTGAATCCACTCTTCTACTTTGACTGGGTCACTGGTCTCATCAAAATATTAATGTCCATCTATGGGTTTCAAGGTTGGTCAGAGATGAGATAGAATTTTAGAGAGAAGAGGAGATGGATACCTACACAACAATTATCAAACAACTAGCATACATAATAGACTCGTTTACTACGTTTTCATCAGGAAGTCTTCATTCTCTTCGGTTCTTGAAAGTCTTCGATACAAGGAGTTTCGTCGATGTGATGGTCTTCTGATACATCATCCGTTGCTCACAACTCTCAAGGTTCAATTAATAATAAATCCTACGAAATACGTATCCCAAAAATACAAATTTAAATTTAACAGTTCAAATGACACCAATCATTAAATCAATAGCGAGAACTCCGAGAAAACTCCAAATATCACTCATAAAGTCAATCAAACAATTCCTATGGTACCTTCCTCCACATGAGCTCACATGGTTGGGCACTCTACTCGCACTCTTTCGTTCATTTCACAACTCTCATGGTGGGCTTGGATACTATTGGTATTGTGTAATATATTCCTTAACTTCTTCACAAGCATCTTAGTCTTGGATGTATCTGGGTCTTCTATGGGTCTTGAATAATCTTGGGATCTTTAGAGTCTTCAAATTCTTCGAGTCTTCCATCCTTCCATACTTCTAATTCACGTTGAAAACATCTATTCTCCGAAATGGTCTTGAGTTGTCCAATATCTTGTCCTTCCCGAAGAGACATAACACAATCCTTCTCAGTGGTCAAAGTGGCATGGGTATAGTCTAACTTGTTTGGGATGAGAGGGAGTGTTTGGTAAAACTTAGAAAAGATTAGTAGTAATGGATTTTTTTAAAATAATATTTTTAGAGAGTATACTTCCTAATGGCTTTCCAGTTTCTAGGGCCACGACCTACAGTCAACATGTGCTCTGATACCATCTTGTAACGACCCGGTCCCAAAAGGAACCAAGTCTACTGTGCTTCTGTGCTATCCCTGGATCAGTATGCTAGCACACACAGTACTCGATGAAATACCATGAATCACATGTCAAAAAGTAACATAAATACATGGTATTTATTACCTTATAGCCTTTGGGCTAGAATACACCGCAGAAACAAACAATACATAAGTGGAGTCCCATCAACACCAACGGCAAAGTTGAGTGTAGACATCGTAACCCTACATCGCATCACTTACTCGTCATATACAATCCTGCAACACCGAAGGTTACAGCCCAAAATGGGTCAGTACTTTGAATGTACGGCAAGTTACTCTCAAAAAAATATATAACAGACCTATCTTCTACATGCAATTTTGGCTGGTGGAAAAGCTCTAAGAGTTTCAGTTTGCATAAAGCTGATTTTGTCCTACTCAAAGATTATCAGTACTACAAATCTCATAATATGATTGAATTGGTTTCTCCAAGTCAATCTATTCCCAAAGTTCATTAAACCCGATTGATTAATTAAATATGATGAGATCCGTCAACATTCCCACTTCTAGATGCTCAAAGTTGTCCGTAACCGGGGACACGGCTAATCATGATCAGTTTGTACACTCTGCAGAGGTTTGTGCACTTTTCCCCACAAGACTCGACCACCACCTTTTTAGTTCGTCACACTGCATGTTGTATGAGAACCGGAAGGTCGAGACATGGTCTTTTAGAAGAGTTTCCCTCACTCTGGCGGTGCCCATCCCACCTACTCATAACTACGTTCGTAGCACCACCTAGTAAGAGTCACTACAACTAATCAACCAAGCCAGAGCCCATAATAGCTTGTGGCTGCACACGTAAGCTTCTAGTTATGAAAAATATGATTGATCCCTTTAAGCCTGGGTGGCATTCTGCAGTGATTACTGGCCATCTCCAGGTCACTCAGGCAAATCCACTGGTTCCTCCAGGGTGCCCCCAACCATTCCACCCAGGTGGTTCATTAAGATTATCTTGGTCCTGTTTACTACTTAGTCACTCATACCTCATAATGGATCACTTCCCAATCCACGTCTACTTAGCAAAGCAGTATAATTCTACACGGTGGCGACAATGATATAAGGTTCAGACCTACCTCAATGAACTACTGGGTGTAATAGCATAGCATAATATATAATCCTATCAATGCATAATATTTAAGTTGGACTACAATGCATATAAAAAATATAGGTAATACTGGAGCATGATCAAAAGAGTAACTTGCCTGGATCCTGACGATGAAATATTATACTCGTAGTCATCTCTCCATCTCGTTACAATATATCTAACGGTAAAAGAGAAACACTTCAACACACAACTCAATCCAAAGTGAAGATCCAAATAAGATACAACTACAACATAAATATTTAGTTATTACTATTAATAAACTAATTACTATGGCATGGATAGGTTGAGATAGGATCAAGTTGGATTGGATGGAAATATGATGGAAATCATATATCCGAGGATTGTAAAATCAATAGAATATGTTGGAGGTTGATTATAAAATCAATTGGATGGAGAGTATGTCAAACTCAGTTGGTTTGTCCATATGAATATTTGCATAGGAAATCAATTCTTGGA
The DNA here is from genome assembly GCA_950022295.1 of Bromus sterilis. NCBI lineage: Eukaryota > Viridiplantae > Streptophyta > Magnoliopsida > Poales > Poaceae > Bromus > Bromus sterilis. The sequence continues at coordinate 120,313,376 of OX465599.1, forward strand.
TTGGATTCAAAAAGATCCGATAGAAATCGTGATGATCTTGTTGAGAAAATTGAATTTTTGTAGCCAAATTTATATAAAAAAGAGATATAACTAAAGGGAAGCTAAGACAAAGGTTTGAGGTCAAAATAGTGTATTTATATGATGGAAAGAATGTGACAATTGTCCAAACAGAAAGATTTGATTTTAAGGATCAAATTTGATGAAGAAAATATTCCAAATAAATTATAGAATAAGATGTATATCAAATATACTCAAATTATAGAAATAAATTTGAGTTAAATTTCAAATTATCAAAAGTGGAATATTATTGGAAAATAATAAACTACATTTTCCAAGGAATCTGGGGATATAAAATTTGTCGAAATCCGACTTACGGGATAGAAGATATGAATTTCTGAAGTTTGACTATTTTTGCTAAAATGAATTACGGGATTAATAAAAAGGATGCAAAATGGCGAGTTCTGATAGGTCTGTACCCATTCGATTTTTACAAAATAAAATGATGAACAAAGAGGGGAGAAAGGCTCACCGGAGATCTCGCCGGAATTTTGGAAAAAGGTCGCGGGCGTCAATAAACAGCCGAACGGGATTGAGAATGATTTGGGCGACTCGATGGACAAGGTTATAGCTCTAGGTTCGCCCTCGGATAGCGAAGAAGTTCCACCGGAGTAGAGAAGAACGCATGAAGAGCACAATGACACGGACGGCGTGCTCCGGCCTTGCAATCGAGAGGAAAAATATGTCACAACGGTGCGCATCGGCAAGGGGAAGAAACTAGAGAAAGAAATATGGACTAGGTACCTTTCATGGCGACAAAAATCTTCACCAGAAGTGTGGATGCATCTTTACTCCGACGAGAAATTTTGCACGAAGGAGAGGGCTTTGGAGAGGGACTTTATGCGTGGGGATGTGTGGTTCAAAGGGGTCCTAGGGGCGGTATTTATAGGGTCATGGGAGGTCCATAGAAGGAGAGTGGGTGAGGTTTTGGAATGGATTTAATGGCATTCATGGAGAAATAATGAACATTAAAAGCGAGGTTTCGGAAATAGATTTAATGGAATTTATGGAGAAATAATGGGCATTAAAAGCGAGGTTTTGGAAATGAATTTAATGGCATTCATGGTGAAAATTATGGACAATTAAAAGCATTAAAACGCGTGTTTGTTTCCATGAATGGATTCCTCATGAACTTGTCCACAATTTTTGTGTAGGTTCTGAAGTGAATCGGTCAAAAGAGTAGATGGGAGGAAAGGAGGAAGAGCTTCAGTTTCCATGGCCATTTTCTTCTCTGTTCACGTACACATGAACGAACGAGAGGAAGAAGATAGCTCGCTCGGGCTATGGGCCTTAGTGGAAATTTGTCCCAAGATAAAGAAAAAGGAAAGAGAGATAGGGGAAAATTAGATAGATGACCTCAGTCCAATTGACTTAGGAATCCTCTTTTTATTAAAACACTCTCAAATAAAATTGTATAGGCCGAATAAAACATAGAGAGTCTAGGAAAACTATATTTCCCTCTCAGAATACATTTTAGAAATAGATTTTTATAAAAAAAATTCATTAATGACATTATTAAAAAAAATTCAATACTGTTTTTGGAGAAGTCATATTATCTCCTCTCATTTTGTTTATTAAATTATTGGAAATATTTAAATATCTCTTAAACGTCAATATCCAATAAACTCCAAAATAAGAATTTGAGAATGATTATGGGACCACAATAAATTTAAGAAAGTCATTTTATTCTCACTCGAAAATATTTAATTGTGGTTCGTACCAAATTTCAAAAGGACAAAAGAAAGAAAATCATTCTTTGAAATTTTGAATAAAGTTCATAACCAAAATTTTCATTATTGGATAAATGATTATCCAATTTTATTAAATGGTTTGTAAAGGTTTAAACAAAAACTCAAGGGAAAAGTTTTCATTTACCCCAAAATCAAAACAATTCAATCAATATTATATTATTTATCAACATTCCAAAATTTGGAAAATTTTGGGATGTTACACTTCAATGCTTGTTTTAGTGGAAATATAATGTGATTAGACTATGCTAATATTGTTGGGAGTTGCCACTAGTGAAAGTATGAAGCCTAGGCCTTGTTTCCACCACTACAATACCGTTTGTGCTCACATTTACTACTTGGTTGCTTGATGTAATTTTTATTACAGATTTTTATTACTTCGTTTTGGCACTCCTATCACCCATATTTTACCATCTCTTCGCCGAACTAGTGCACCTATAGAACTCCTAGTTGTATTAGGCGTGTTGGGGACACAAGAGACTTCTTGTATCTTAATTACAGGGTTGCTTGAGAGAGATCATCTTCAAACTCTACTTCCCTGAGTTCGATAAACCTTAGGTCATCCACTTGAGGGAAATTTTTGCTATCCTACAAACCTCTGCGCTTGGAGGCCCAACATAGTCTACAAGAATAGAAGCGTGCGTAGACATCAAGCTATTTATGGCGTCGTTTCCGGGGAGGTGAGTGCTTGAAGGTATATCTTTAGATCTTGCACTTAAATCTTTTCGTTTCTTGTTTTTATTTTCACTAGTTAGGCTTATGGAAAACAACAACAAAATGAGAGAGCTTTATGAGCTCTACCTTGAATTGGGACATGAAATGTTTGAAGAGAAAATAAAAAAACCTATGGAACTTTATTTGCATTCTCTTCATGATTGCAATATTACTAGTATGTCTTCTTTGAATAATTTTGATTCTAATGATATGCAAAGTTATAAGCTTGGCGATGCTACGTTTGATGAAGATGATATTTTTAGACCCCAAGTTTTGATGAGCAAATTTATTTTGATGACACTTTGCCTCCTATCTATGATGATTATTGTGATAAAACTTATGCTATGAAGAATAAAAAATTTCAAGTGGATCATGATAAGAATGATTCATGTGATAACTACTTTGTTGGGTTTGCTCCCACTATTACTAATGAGAGGGATTTTGCTTATGTGGGGAGTAATAAATTTTCTATGCTTGTGGATCATGACAAGAATTTTTTATGTGATACTTATATTGTTGAGTTTATTCATGAGCCCACTGAAAATTATTATGAGAGGGGAACATATTCTCATAGATATTTCAATAATATCAAGTTTCCTCTCTTTATGTTGAAAGTTTTCAAATTGCACTTGTTTTGCCTTCCTATGCTTATTGCTTTGTGATTCAATGAACTATTTCATTGCAATATTCCTATTCATAGGAAGCATGTTAGACTTAAATGTGCTTGGTATTTGCTTCTTGATGCTCTCTTTTGTTCTTCAACTCTTATTCCTATGAGAGCATCATTAAAATCTAAAGCCTATCTTTATGGCTATAAAGAAAGAGCTCTAGGGAGACAACCCTTGTTATCTTTACTTTGAGTTTTTACTTTCAGTTTTTAGTGGTATTGATGTGTGATACTACTGTAGAAACATCATTTTATCTTTATTTTCAAGCTTTGTGCCAAGTTTTAGCCTCCGATTGCAAGAAAGTTCAGTTGTGACATGTTGTCCAGAAACAGATTATGTCCCCTTGACGGAAAAATTGGCCATAAATCACAAGATCAACTTTTTGATCTGAATTGTTTTGACAGTATGCTCCATACAATTGGTTTTCGTGCGTCTGTTTTGAGTTTTTTTATTTGAGTTGCATAAGTACCCCGAAAAACTTATTTACTACCTGTTGGTCTGTTTTTCACAGATTCTGCCATGTTTTGCGTTTCCATCATTTTGCAAACCTTAAGCTTGCTTTTTCTTTGCAATTTTTTTTTCAATCTTGAGAAACAGTAGATCTTCAAGAATATCAATATTTCTAGTGAAGAAAAATTATTTTATCATGGGTACTAACCACTCTAATCAGCTTATGATGAGTTTCGTATGAAGGGAGTTTTCAAGTATGCGAAGGGAGATGATGAAAGAATATTTGGGAGTGTCAAGCGCTCAAGCTTGGGGATGCCCCTAAGAAATATTCAAGGAGACTCAAGCGTCTAAGCTTGAAGATGCCCCCGTGCATCCCCTTCTACATCAACAATCATCAGTTCGTCCTTCTCCATGCTATATTTTTATCGCTTCATATGTTATGTGCTAGACTTGGAGCGTCTCGCTCTTTAATTTTTAGTTTGTTTTAGTTTTGCTTGCTGTTCATAATAAGTTGGATCCTAGCCTTCATTTTTTGGGAGAGAAACACGCTCCACTCCATCGTAGAACACAACATAGGCTTGCATGCTTATCTTTCTTTTTGTGTGTTCTATATCTTTTCATAGTTGTTGTCATCTTTAGCTCTTAGTTTTCATGCTTATATTTTTAAAAGCTTTTGTTTAGGTTGTTCTAGGAATATCTTGAGTCTTCATGCTTATCTTGTTTACAGAGTTGGCTTGTTGCACTGAGTTGTGTGTCTTTCATTAGTAGGTAATCAAGGTTGCTATTACAAGTGTAGTAGTAACATGCAATAGTTTTGAGGTATTTATTTGAGTAATGTGTGGACTTTTGGTGCCAAGAGCTTTAGCCTATTAGTGATAGGAGTCATATTTTGGGCAATCCGTGCTTATTTTCAAAGAAACCACAAAAATTAGTTGAGAACTCTAGCTACTAGATGGATCGCTAACCTCTTGAGGGGTTGGAATATATAGAGTACCCTCACGTACCATGGGTCGAGGATGCGCAAGGATAACCAAAACCTCATACACTCCTCCTCGGGGTACTCGTCTCTTTGTGAACCTCCCGATTAGATAGAGAGTTACCGATAATAAGTGAATGAGTTCTTCGGACTAATGGGAGTATTCGATTGTTGGCACTTCCACCTTCCCATATTTTGCTAGCCTCTTCGGTACCGTGCATTGCCCTTTCTCACCTTGAGAATTGACGCATACTTCGCCGGTGCATCCAAACCATTGGCATGATATGCTCGGTCATCATAAACCTCCTAAATCTTCCTCAAAACAGACACCATACCTACCTATCAAGGCATTTCCATAGCCTTTCCGAGATACATTGCCATGCAACATCCTCCATCTCATGACTTGATGTTCATGTCATACATGCTTTTTCTTGATCGAGGATCCGCATGATAGTTTGGCTTTGCCCTTATTATTGTTGTGTTCTACGATGGAGTGGAGCGTGTTTCTCTCCCAAAAAATGAAGGCTAGGATCCAACTTATTATGAACAGCAAGCAAAACTAAAACAAACTAAAAATTAAAGAGCGAGACGCTCCAAGTCTAGCACATAACATATGAAGCGATAAAAATATAGCATGGAGAAGGACGAACTGATGATTGTTGATGTAGAAGGGGATGCACGGGGGCATCTTCAAGCTTAGACGTCATGATAATTTTCATTTTTGTTTATGTTGAGTACTTCTTGTAAAGTGTGAAGATCTTATATATTCTTGTAAAATATAGAGTGTTTCCCTTAACTGAGGAAAAGATCCCAAAGAGCACAAATTAAAAGATCCCAAAGAGGACAAATGAGAGATAAATAGAAAGAGCCAAAGAGGCCACAAAAATACAAAAACATAGAAAAAGGAGAAAAAAATGAAATAAAAAGAGAGAAGGGAATAACACTAATATTCCTTTTCAAAGATCCACACTCGTACTCCATTGCTATATTTGTACGCCATTGAGATTATCATTCATGCATAACTATGTGGTGACCCTTACACTATAGAACTTGGCTTGCATATTCCAAGGATGAGCCTCCTTAAAGAGCTCTAGGTCTTCATGAGCAAGCAAGTTGTATGCACCCCCACTAGTTCCATTGGAGAGCTTACCTTAGCTCTATGTGCATCCGTTGCATGGCAATCCCTACTCCACGCATCATGTTTATCATTTGGATTTATCTCTCATATGATTGTCCTCATTGATGTGAGCCTTTCACACCTTTTTGTCTTCCTTCCCCATCATTTTCTCTTTGCCATCCTAAGTGCCAACATATGTTGCTCGCGCTCATCCATTGCATGAGTGCTCAAAGTCGAAAGGGAGACGATCAGTTTGACTTGTACCTGACTAGTGGTCCCGGGACGAGTCAAAATAAGATTCCGAAGGAGACCAAGTGTGAAGTTTTAGTAGATTGGTGATGTCTACGCACGCTTCTATTCTTGTAGACTATGTTGGGCCTCCAAGCGCAGAGGTTTGTAGGACAGCAGCAATTTCCCTCAAGTGGATGACCTAAGGTTTATCGAACTCAGGGAAGTAGAGGTATAAGATGGTCTCTCTCAAGCAACCCTGCAATTAAGATACAAGAAGTCTCTTGTGTCCCCAACACACCTAATACAACTAGGAGTTGTATAGGTGCACTAGTTCGGAGAAGAGATGGTAAAATACAAGTGATAGGTGTGATAAAACGAAGTAATATAAATCTGTAATAAAAAGTGCAGCAAAGAAAAAAGTAACAAAAGTGAGTGCAAACGGTGTAACAATGATGGAAACAAGGCCTAGGCTTCATACTTTCACTAGTGGCAACTCTCAACAACATTAACATAGTATAATCACATGATATTTCCCATAAAACATGCAATGGAGACGTACTCGGAGGTCATTCCTTTGTGGTCAAGAGAGGATGAGAATTATGTAGGGCTACAAAAGCACACCTCAAAGTTCGTAGTTCTCAATCTATGGATTTCCCAATGTCACCGCGGCCATCCAAAGAGAGTACCACAATCACCACAACATATCTCAAGGATAGTCAAAGACAAGCACCAAAAGACTCTCAATCTTCAATCCACACACAAAAGAGACTCATGAAAATATTCTTCTAACCCATGTCCAATAGACCGCTGTCACCATGGTCTCGGGGATTATACTAGATAGAATCAAGTGAGTACATCAAATCCAATACATAGAAGAAGGGGAAACATCATTGGATCACCCTAGATTAACATAGCCTGTGATCACAACGAAGATCACATCATGGGAGAGAGAGAAGAACACACAGCTACTGGTAGAAACCTCAGCCCCGAGGGAGAACTACTCCCGCTTCATGGAGGAGGGAAGCAACGTCGATGGAGATGAATCCGGCGGCACTTCCCCGTCCCGGCAGGGTGCCTCCACAGGAATTCTGTCCCCCGAAACTTGTTTTCGATGGCAGCGGAGATCGGAATTGCTTCTGGAGAAAAGGGGTCTGGAATCAGGGTTTCCGTGACGGGAGAATAAATAGGGGCCAAAGTATGGCACCAGGGGGTGTGGGACCCACTCAGGAGGGCAGGTGGCGCGGCCTGGCCGCGCCAGGAACCCTCCTGGCTGCCCCCTGGCTGCCCTGTGGCCCCCCTTTGGCCTGGTGGAAGCTTCCGGAACGCTATTTTTTTATATAATTTTTCCGGGATTTATTGGGCACTTTAATTATTGGAAAAACCGAAAATACAAAAACAGCAGAAAACAGGAACTGGCAACTGGGTGCACTGAGTTAATAGGTTAGTCCAAATATGATCAAAAGTGTATGAAAGTTCAAGCAAAACATGGCAAAGTCACACAAATCATGCATGGAGCAAGCAGAAATTATAGATACGTTTGGGACGTATCAACATCCCCAAGCTTAATTCCTGCTCGTCCTCGAGTAGGTAAATGATAACAAGCATAATTTCTGTGGTGACATGCTACTAACCATATAAGAACTCTTAAGTCAAGCAATCAAGGCATGTAATTCAATTCAAGTCATAACAGGCAAGAGTCTATATTAGCATTGACACAAGCAACAAAAGAACAAAAGGTGCAAGAGCTCTCGCTGTCCGTGACTCGAATGTCTCCAAATGGTGTTTGCGTGCAAGAAAGGGGATAGGGATATACGGGAAAAAATATTTTTGTGTTGAGAACTCAATCTACTAAAGTTTCACACTTGGTCTTCTTTCGAATCTTATCTTGACTCATCCCCAGACCACTAGCCAGGTACAAGTCAAAATGATCCACTCCTTTTCGACATTTTGAGCACTCATGCAATGGATGAGCGTAAGCAAGAAAGTTGACACTTAGGATGGCAAAGAGAGAAAAGGTGGAGGAGTAAGACAAAAATGGTGTGAAAGGCTCACATCAATGAGGACAATCATAGGCGAGAGAAAGCCAAATGATAGATATGATGTGAGGAGTAGGGATTGCCATGCAACGGATGCACATATGAGCTAAGGTAAGCTCTCCGATGGAACTAGTGGGGGTGCATCCAACTTGCTTGCTCAAGAATACCTAGAGCTCATTTGAGGAGGCTCATCATTGGAATATACAAGCCAAGTTCTATAGTGTGAAGGTCCCCACATAGCTATATGCATGTATGATCATCTCTAGGGAGTACAAGGATAAGAGGGAGTACTAGTGTGGATCTTTCAAAAGGATAGTAGTGTTGCCCCTTTCTCTCTTTTTATTTCTTTTTCTCTTTTTTCTATTTTTTGTATTTTTTTGGTGGCCTCAATGGCTCTTTCTATTTCTCTCATTTTTCCTCTTTGGGATCTTTTGATTTTGTCCATTTTGGGATCTTTTCCTCACTTAAGGGCAACACTCTAATTTACAAGAGGGTATAGAAGATCTTTCACACTTTACAAGGTACTCAAAACATAAAGAAGATGTAGCTATCATGATGTATGCAATGTATGTCGCTGCCAGTGTAGCAGGAACATGTATGACATGAAGATCAAGTCATGAAGAGGTGGATGTTGCATGGCAATATATCTCAGAAAGGCTATGGAAATGCCTTGATAGGTAGGTATGGTGGCTGTTTTGAGGAAAGATATAAGGAGGTTTATGATGACAGAGCGTATCATGCCAAGGGTTTGGATGTACCGGCGAAGGTGGATGCCAACTCTCGGAGTGAGAAGAAATCAATGCACGGCACAGGAGAGGCTAGCAAATATGAGGAGGTGGAAGTGTCAACTTTCAATACTTACATTAGTCCGAAGAACTCATGCACTTATTATCGGTAACTCTCAATCTAGTAAGGAGGTTCACAAAGAGAAAAGTACCCCGAGGAGGAGTGTATGGGGGTTTGGTTATCCTTGTGTATCCTCGACTCATGGTACGTGAGTGTACTCTAATATTCGACCCCTCAGAAGAGTAGTGATCCATCTAGTAGCTAGAGTTCTCAACTAGTTTTGTAGGTTTTGAAAATAAACACGGATTTCCCAAAATACGACACCTATCACTAATAGGCTAGAGCTCTTGACACCAAAATTTCATACATTACTCACATCAATACCTCAAAACTATTGCAAGTTACTACTAAAATTAAATAGCAACCTCAATTACCTACTTTCAAGACAAGACACAACTCAGTGCAACAACCAACTCTCTTAACAAGATAAACATAAAAACTAAAGAGAGTTCCAGCAACAAACTAAACAAAATCCAAGTCTCTTGCTAAAGACAAACTAAAGCTAAAACTAAACATGACAGTAGCTACGAAAAGGTAAAGAACACACAACAAAGAAAGATAGGCATGAAAAATTCTATGATGTGTTCTAGATTTTGAAAGTGGAGCGTGTTTCTCTCCCACGCAAAGTAAGACGGGGTCTAACTTGTTATGAACAGCAAGCAAAGCTAAAGAAAACTAAAAATTAAACCTAAGAGTGAGACGCTCCAAGCATAGCACATAACGCATGAAGTGATAAAAATATAGTGAGACGAAGGACGAACTGATGATTGTTGATGGAGAAGGGGATGCACGGGGGCATCCCCAAGCTTAGACGCTTGAGTCTCCTTGAATATTTGTTGGGGATGCATGGGGGCATCCCCAAGCTTGAGCGCTTGATACTCCCGAATCTTCTTTCATCATCTTCCATCGCACACTTGAAAACTTCCTTCATACATAACTCATCATAAGCTGATTAGAGAGGTTAGTACACTTCATAAATAATTTTTTCCACTGGATATGAAGATATTCTTGAAGAGCTACTGTTTCTCAAGATTGCCAAAAAGTTTTTGCAAAGAAAAAGCAAGCTTAAGGTTTGCAAAAGTTAGGAGAGACAAAACGTGGCAGAATCTGTGAAAAACAGAACAACAGGTAGTATAGAATTTTTTAGGGGTACTTCTGCAACTCGAATCAAAAAACTCAGAACAGACGCTCGAAATTCAATTGAATGGAGCACGCTGTCAAAAACATTCAGATCAAAAAGATGATCTGGTGATTTTAGGCTAATTTTTCCGTCCAAGGACAGAATCTGTTTTCTGGACAGCATGTAACAACTTTTGAACTTTCTTGCAATCGGAGGCTAGACTTGGCACAAAGATTGAAAATAGAGATACAATGATGTTGCTACAGTAGTAAAAATCATCAAGACCCCTAATACTGAAAGTAAAAAACTCAAAGTAAAGATAACAAGGGTTGTCTCCCTAGAGCTCTTTCTTTATAGCCATAAAGATAGGCTTAAGATTTTAATGATGCTCTCATAGGAATAAGAGTTGAAGCACAAAAGAGAGCATCAAGAAGCAAATACAAATCACATTTAAGTCTAACATGCTTCCTATGCAAAGGGATCTTGTAGAGAAATAACTCATTGAAGCATAAAGATATTAGCATAGGAAGGCAAAATAAGTGCAACTTCAAAACCTTCAACATAAAGAGAGAGAACTTGATATTATTGAAATATCTATAAGCATATGTTCCCCTCTCATAATAATTTTCAGTGGGATCATGAATAAACTCAACAATATAAGTATCACATAAAAAATTCTTATCATGATCCACAAGCATAGAAATTTTGTTACTCTCCACATAAGCAAAATCCTTCTCATTAGTAATAGTGGGAGCAAACTCAAGAAAATAGCTATCACATGAATCATTCTTATCATGATACACTTCCAAACAATCATTATTTATAGCATAAGTGTCATCACAATAATCATCATAGATAGGAGGAAAACTATCATCAAAATAAATTTCCTCATCAAAACGTGGGGGGCTAAAAAGATCATCTTCATCAAACGTAACATCCCCAAGCTTATAGCTTTGCATATCATTAGCATCAAAAGTATTCAAAGAAGAAATGCAAATAACATTACTACTATCATGAGTGTTGTGCAAATAATAAAGCTCCATAGGCTTTTTGATCTCCTCCTCAAACACTTCATGTCCTAACTCAAGATAGAGCTCATAAAGCTCTCTCATAATTTTTTTGTTGTTTTCCATAAAGACTAACTAGTGAAAATAAAAACAAGAAACGAAAATATTTAATTGCAAGATCTAAAGATATACCTTCAAACACTTACTTCCCCGGCAACGGCGCCAGAAATAGCTTGATGTCTACGCACGCTTCTATTCTTGTAGACTATGTTGGGCCTCCAAGCGCAGAGGTTTGTAGGACAGCAGCAATTTCCCTCAACTGGATGACCTAAGGTTTATCGAACTCAGGGAAGTAGAGGTTGAAGATGGTCTCTCTCAAGCAACCCTACAATTAAGATACAAGAAGTCTCTTGTGTCCCCAACACACCTAATACAACTAGGAGTTGTATAGGTGCACTAGTTCGGCGAAGAGATGGTAAAATACGAGTGATAGGTGTGATAAAACGAAGTAATATAAATTTGTAATAAAAAGTGCAGCAAAGAAAAAAGTAACAAAAGTGAGTGCAAACGGTGTAACAATGATGGAAACAAGGCCTAGGCTTCATACTTTCACTCGTGGCAACTCTCAACAACATTAACATAGTCTAATCACATGATATTTCCCATAAAACATGCAATGGAGACGTACTCGGAGGTCATTCTTTGTGGTCAAGAGAGGATGAGAATTATGTAGGGCTACAAAAGCGCACCTCAAAGTTCGTAGTTCTCAATCTATGGATTTCCCAATGTCACCGCGGCCATCCAAAGAGAGTACCAAAATCACCACAACATATCTCAAGGATACTCAAAGACAAGCACCAAAAGACTCTCAATCTTCAATCCACACACAAAAGAGGAAGTCACTCATGAAAATATTCTTCTAACCCATGTCCAATAGACCGCTGTCACCATGGTCTCGGGGATTATACTAGATAGAATGAAGTGAGTACATCAAATCCAATACATAGAAGAAGGGGAAACATCATGGGATCACCCTAGATTAACATAGCCTACGATCACAACGAAGATCACATCATGGGAGAGAGAGAAGAACACATAGCTACTGGTAGAAACCTCAGCCCCGAGGGAGAACTACTCCCGCTTCATGGAGGAGGGAAGCAACGACAATGGAGATGAATCCGGGGGCACTTCCCCGTCCCGGCAGGGTGCCGGCACAGGAATTATGTCCCCCGAAACTTGTTTTCGATGGCGGCGGAGATCGGAATTGCTTCTGGAGAAAAGGGGTCTGGAATCAGGGTTTCCGCGACGGGAGAATAAATAGGGGCCAAAGTAGGGCACCAGGGGGTGTGGGACCCACCCAAGAGGGTAGGTGGCGCGGCCAGGAGCTGGGCCGCGTCAGGCACCCTCCTGGCTGCCCCCTGGCTGCCCTGTGGCCCCCCTTTGGCCTGGTGGAAGCTTCCGGAACGCTGATTTTTTATATAATTTTTTCGGGATTTATTGGGCACTTTAATTATTGGAAAAACCTGAAATACAAAAACAGCAGAAAACAGGAACTGGCAACTGGGTGCACTGAGTTAATAGGTTAGTCCAAATATGATCAAAAGTGTATGAAAGTTCAAGCAAAACATGGCAAAGTCACACAAATCATGCATGGAGCAAGCAGAAATTATAGATACGTTTGGGACGTATCAATTGGGTTCTCAATTAAACTATATACTCCCTCCGATCCATATTACTTGTCTTAAAATGAATGTATCTAGATGCATTTTAGTGATAGATACATCAATTTTAGGACAAGTAATATGGATTGGAGGAAGTAGTATTTTTATGCTCTAAACCAATCTCCCATTGCTTGCACGCAAACACCATTTGGAGACATTCGAGTCACGGACAGAGAGAGCTCTTGCACCTTTATGTTCATGCTTTGCTACTATCAATACCAGATATAGACTCTTGCTTGTTATTATCTTGACTTGAATTGCACATCTTACTTGCTTTAATTTGAAGTTCTTATATGTGTGTTAGCGTGTCACCACAGAAATTATCTGTGTTATCATTTACCTACACAAGGACGAGCAGGAATTAAGATTGGGGATCTTGATACATCACAAACGTATCTATAATTTCTGCTTGCTCCATGCATGTTTTGTGTGTTATTTCTATGTGTTTGCTACACTTTCATACCTTTTTATAACATATTTTGGAACTAACCTATTAATGGTTGCAAGAGTGCACAGGTTCTTGTTTTTTTACTTTATGTGTAAGAATTACTTGGATAAAGGAAAAATCACCAAAATGAGCCTTGCAGGAGTTGGACTCTAACTCTCCCAAAATCTATCCCCACCAGAAAAGTTTAAAATATTGCGTCGGAAATGCCAGAAGACGACCTCAAACGGAAAAACTTAAAACTACAAAGTTTTAGACAATTTTTTCCGATAAATCTAGAAACAAAATCGTCTCAATCAGAGTTCGGATGCTCCCTCTGGCCCCGAAATACTGAAGACATAATCTGGATGACGGGAACCCGAGAGTATTTATAAAGAGAGGAAACCTAGGTCAAAGGTCACCACGAAAATTCCTCCCCAAAGGCAGTCGTCTTGAGGGGGAGATCAATCTCCATAGCAGCACCATCTCCAAGGAAGAAGAAGGGGTCCAAAGGCCGCTGCCCCCAAGGGTCATGGTCGCCGCCGTGCCCCTGGCCGTGGACACCTCCGTCTCCTTCATCTCCTCTGGGTTGCACCTCTCCATCAACAACTCTATCTTTCTCACCATGTCTATGTGTGAGTAGTTCCCCTTGGGGCTGAGCCTTGTACCTTGATCTATGTGGTTAATTCTCACTCCCATGATGTGATCTTAATTGTGATCATAGGCTATGTTAATCTAGGGTGATCCCATGATGTTTCCCTTTCTTCTATGTATTAGATTTGATGTACTCACTTGTCTATATCTAGTATAATCTCCGAGACCAAGGTGACAGCGGTCTATTGGACATAGATTAGAAGAATATTTTTCATGAGTGATTTCCTGTTTTGTGTATGGATTGAAGATTGAGAGTCTCTTGGTGCTTGTCTTTGACTATCCTTGAGATATGTTGTGGTGATTTTGGTACTCTCTTTGGATGGTCGCGGTGACATTGGGTAATCCGTAGATGAGAACTACGAAATCTAAGGTGTGCTTTTGTAGCCCTACACAATTCTTGTCCTCTCTTGACCACAAAGAAATGAACTCCGAGTACGTCTCCAATGCATGTTTTAGTGGAAATATGATGTGATTAGACTATGATAATGTTTTTGGGAGTTGCCACTAGTGAAAGTATGAATCCTAGGCCTTGTTTCCACCATTGCAATACCGTTTGTGCTCACGTTTACTACCTGTTTGCTTGATGTAATTTTTATTACAGATTTATATTACTTGCTTGGCAACCGCTTTCGCAAGCAACTTAGTTATCAAAAGATAATGTCAACAATGATGCGGCATGTCAAAACTTAATGCAGAATTATATGAATGAATCCGTATCAACATCAAGTGGCTATTCTCTTGAAAGAAGGAAGGAAGTGGGAAAAACTGACTCAACATAAAAGTAAAAGATAGACCTTGTCACAGGCAAGCAGGGAAAACTCATGTGCTGTCCTTAAATCAAACAGAATGAAAAAAAAAATTGGGAGGTGCGTATTTTGTCAATGAATGCTAATAGATAGCTCAATTACTTCTCAAGATGGACAGGTTGGGACGATCACATCCCCTTAATCTCCTTTGTTTATCACTGCCAAAGTTTCTGATTTCTCATAGACCAAGCGTGAAGGAGGGTTTGTTTGTTGTATTATCTTTTGAGCTTGGCGCACTCATGCCAGTTCCTCCTCGTATTATGGGTTTGCAGATTAGACATGCAATACCGGGGTAAAACTTGTCCAATTTAAGAAGATCATGAATTACCTACTACTTCCTCATGAGCTAAACAAGAGGCACAAAACAGAAGATTTTGAACATTTAAGGATAACACATAAATTCTATACTTCTAGGAGTGGTAGGGAAATACCACGAATAGGAAGGTATGGTGTACTCATATGGAAGATATTGGTTTCAGGGTATGGATGCACAAGAAGAAATCTGCTAGGCGAAGAGTTTGGCTAGCAAAGGATTTGAGAGAACAAACAATTGATGCTAACTTAGACGCAAAACATATAAAGCATAAACATTAAGGTAAGAATAGCACATCAAGTTGTCTTCCTTGTCAACATAACACTTCAAGCATAACAACATAAAGGTTTTGGCTATGTCGCTACTTGAGAAAACATGCATGTTGTCATGACCAAATATATGTTTGCCAAAATTAAATAAAGTTTCCGAAGCCATACCTGATATAAGGTCAATACTTCCCATAAGAATCATCATATAAGGTCGATTGCGTGAAGCGAATACCGAGTGCAGCGAAGGAACCAATAGACTTCTCATTAATATTTCATCATAGACGACTGCACACTCACGGATACAGACTCTCCATGGAAGGAGTGATAGACCTCTATGCAAACACCTATTTCATATAATAACTTCACTAGACATGATACGAATCTACTTGACTCTAAAAGACTGAGATAAAGATAAAGATACCGGGCACTCCCCTAAGCTTGGAACAAGCTAAGGGGATGCCATTACCCGAGGAGATTTACTCCTCATGCATGTTCCTGTTGATCATGTAGTCCTTAGCGAAGCGCTTCCATGGAAGAGGTTCTCCCGTCTCATGAGAAGCTTCAGTCTCCAAGATCCTGCTTTCAGCACCTAAACCCATGCACAGAAACTTTAGTTCATACTCATAGTTCTGGTTGTGCAAATCATAAATCTGCCCATGGAGCTCATCAATTCTTTCTTCTGCTGAGGTGATGCTTGACCACATCCCCCTCATCTCCTTGTAGAACGTCTTTAGCTCGTTGATGAGGTCGAAGTTGGCTTCAACACCACGCTCAACCATCTTCTTGTACTTGAAGACTTCTTGCTCCACTTCTTCTAGCCTGGCCTCGATGCTCCCCTCCTTGACAGATTCCTTTAGATCTTCTTTGTGAAGAACACCATCCTCCAACCGGGCGGTTTGAGGATGCTTCTTCACCTGATCGAGGTAAGGGTTGATGACGTTGACGACGAACTTGTCCTTGGGGGAACTTGGGGAAGCCATGGAACCAGGTCTAGCTAAAAGATTTCCTGGCAGAAATAGCTCGAGAAGAAAACACACGAAATCGCGAGATACGGTGTCGGGGCGACCCGGACAAATATATAGAAAACATTTCTGCAACAATAGGAAGGTAATGAGCCAAAGTGGAGTCGGAGATGGACTCTGGGGTGCCCAGGCCACCCGGCGCGGCTAGGAGGTAGGTCGCGCCCGCGCCAGGGGGCGCCTGGGCCCCCTGGAGCTCCTCTCCAGCTCTAATCAGGCTTCGAATTTTCCTAATTTTGCAAAAACTCGTAATATGGACCTTTTATGGCGGTTCGCGATGTTTCCTTACCGTAATACATACCTTTTCTTATTATGTTCCTGTTGGTGTCTGAAACAGGGTTGCAACATATTCTTCATGAGTTGTTGTGTGTATTAAATTTACAACAACATTGACGGGGTCTCGCGCAATGTAATGCTTGAGTCTTTGCCCATTCACAACTTGAGGTTTGGTGCCATCAAAATTGTTAATCTTGATTGCACCGGAGCGGTATACTTCTTCGATATGAAATGACCCTTCCCATCTGGAAAGTAGTTTACCTGGAGAAAACCTAAAACGAGATCTAAACAACAAAACTTTATCACCCACACTAAATTCACGTTTCAGAATCCTTCTATCATGCCACTTCTTTACCTTTTCCTTAAACATTTTAGCACTCTCGTAAGCTTCACTTCTCCACTCATCTAGAGAAGTCAAGTTCATGAGACGCTTTTCACCAGCTAACTTTGGGTCAGCATTAAGCTCTCTAACAGCCCAGAAAGCTTTGTGTTCCAACTCTAATGACAAATGGAAAGCCTTTCCATATACCATCTTATAGGGAGACATGCCCATGGGGTTTTTGTAAGAAAATCTATATGCCCACAAAGCATCTCCTAACTTCTTTGACCAGTCCTTTCTAGAACTATTGACTGTCTTTTGCAAGATCAACTTGATCTCTCTATTGGTGAGCTCAACTTGCCCACTTGTTTGAGGATGGTACGGTGAATCAATTCTATGATTGACATCGTACTTGGCTAAAGCTTTTCTAAAAGCTCCATGCATGAAGTGTGATAATCCATCAGTCATGAGGTACCTAGGTACACCAAACCTAGGGAAAATTACATCTTTGAGCATTTTCAAAGATTTTTTGTGATCAGCATTCTCAGTGGGGATTGCTTCAACCCACTTGGTTACATAATCAACAACCACTAAAATATGAGTGTACTTGTGCGAGGGAGGAAATGGACCCATAAAATCAAAACCCCAGCAATCAAAAGGCTCAAATACTAGAGAGTAATTCATAGGCACATTCCTCCTACTAATATTGCCAACTCTCTGACACTTATCACAAGATAAAACATAATTTCTAGCATCTTTAAAAAGAGTAGGCCAATAAAAACCTGATTGGAGAACCTTATGTGCGGTCCTCTCACAGGCATGATGTCCTCCATAGGGACTATCATGACATTGCTTGAGAATGTCCTTCTGCTCGTGTTCCGGTATGCATCTTCTCACGATCCCGTATGGACCTTCTTTGAAAAGACGAGGGTCATCCGAAATGTAGTGCCTCAAGTCATGGAAGAACTTCTTCCTTTGTTGAAATGTTAATCCTGGAGGCAAATACTTTGCAACGGTAAAATTAGCATAATCTGCAAACCAAGGATCGGAAAGAGATTGTACTTTTACAACGACAAGTTGTTCGTCTGGAAAACTGTCGTAGACCGGGATGGGGTCATGCGGTATACCTTCCATCCTTCAAAGATTGTCCGCCACCGGATTATCTGATCTTTTTCTATCAACAATCTGTAAATCAAATTCTTGAAGAAGGAGTAGCCACCTGATGAGTCTTGGTTTGGCATCCTTCTTCGCCATAAGGCACTTAAGAGCAACATGGTCAGTATGAATAATGACTTTAGAATCAACAATATAACGTCTAAACTTATCACAAGCAAACACTACTGCAAAGAATTCCTTATCAGTAGTAGCATAACTATTTTGAGAACTATCAAGGGTTTTGCTAGCGTAATGTATAACATTCAATTTCTTATCAACCCTTTGTCCTAAAACAGCTCCAACAGAAAAATCACTAGCATCACACATAATTTCAAAGGGAAATTTCTAGTCAGGTGGTTGTACTATAGGAGCGGTTATTGATGGCGCGAGAGTTGACGTGTATAGTCTTCTCGCCCTTCGTTGGTGAGCCCCAAGTGGAAGGCGTGATGCAGCACAGCAGCAAATTTCCCTCGGTAAAGATACCAAGGTTTGTCTCCAGTAGGACTCCAGAGATGATAAGTAGGTGTCAGCAGTGCAATTGACGCGGACCTGCACACAAAAACAAATAACTTTGTTCCCAACAAAGTTCAGAGAGGTTGTCAATCTCTCCAGTCTTGTTGTTCACAAAGGATCAAACACAAGGGATAATGATAGCAACTGAAAGTAAAAGCAGAAAAGTAAATGAGCGTGGAAACAGTAATGAGGATATGGACCGGGATACGTGATGTTCACTAGTGATGTCTCTCTCCCAAAAGACGATAAAACTGCTATGCGAGGTAAACAAATTACAGAAGGGCAATTGACAGGATTATGAACGCACCGCAATGCTAACTATGCTACAAAAGAATGGAAAAGGCTCAAAAGCACGGGCAGTACGCCAAAATAAGTAGACCGAAATCCAACTGCATCTACTACTAATCATCCACCTTGAGATATCTATCCAGAACATCTCGCTGGTATTAAGTTGCGAGCCCCACCCAAAGTGTAAACCCAAAGCAACAGACAACTACATTAAAAAGCACCTTGCGTAAAATAAACAATCCTTGCAACCGCGGTTACAAGCACCGTTGTTTTCTGTAAGGCCCGATATGCGGTACTGTTCCAGATCTAGATGTTTCCATCCAGATCCGGGGATGAAGCACATATCGGTCCCACCGCGACATATGACATAGCCATATGCCCCGGATTTCCAACATGATATCACAACATTACAGATACAAGGATACAACATCTCATACAATCGGCATACAACTGCCTTAAATACAATACAACAGCGGAAGATACATGTCTGAGTACAGACTACAATCAAATGCCTACTGGCAAAGAGAAAAACATCGATCCCCATAACCACACAGGTCCAGGCCCTCCGCCGGGATCCGCCTAACTAGTCGTCGTCGAGTCTCCACGTGAAACGTCGATCGCCATACCTGTTGTCGATCAAGAACCCTGAAAAGAGTTTGGGGGTAGTATCATGAGTACAGAGGTACTCAACATCCAACTGTAGTGGTCATCAGACCCAGCAAGGACTTCATCACTCGTCATCCTAGGACAACTAGTAGTTTACGGTAAGGATGTGGTAAGTGGTGAGGTTGCTGCCACAGTAGTATTTATGAAGTGGCTAACGATCTAGAGAGTAAGATAAGAAGCCAAGCATTCGATGAGGAATCGCCTCCAACAAGTCTTCTATCAACTACTTACGCAAACATAACACCTATCCTATCCTTGTCCTCCTCTTCGCATCCCGAAGAAGAAGAAGCAGTCAAGGCACACACACACGTTGATCAAGTTATATTAAAATTATCTCAGTTGTTGTTGTCTATGAACAAGGAGTAGGTCTCAAGTCGTCCATAACCGTGGACACGGCTTCTCGAAAAGATTTAACCCTGCAGGGGTGTACCAACTGCCCATTACGAGGCTCCGCACGCACGTCCATCTCTCTCAGTTGCTACCCATTATAGGAAACCATTTTATGATTTAGTTCCAAGAGATCCAAAACGACAGATCCCTCTAGCTATCAACGAACAAATTCGGGTGGCCCCCGGTGAGTCGACATCCATCTCAGGAGTCGGCCGCTCTCTCGATCTGGTCTCTACCGTCTGTCGCAGGTTTGGATAGCTTGTTAATCACACATGGGAAACCGGGTCCTCAGCCGGACAAAGTGGGCCAGCAAGGGAACTATGTCCTCACTGGTCCAGGTTGGTTGGAAAACTACTGGCGGCAGACCAGCACACACACGGTTTCAAATGGTAAATCATCTTGGGCCACCACTAGAAATGTTTGAAGCTAGGTAGGTAAGAAAAGGGGACCCCATAAAATCCCACACGCGGTTAGGCACGCTCAGTCTTAAAACCAATACCCGGAACTCCGGTCCTAGGTGACTCGAATGGAACAAAGCGTCGGGGCGGGATAGCCTAGACCTTCCATCCTTCGTCGAATATAGTCAACATTATAATAATCATATCATCAACAACAATATAATAATGTGATATCCCAAACCAATGAGTAAGAGGGGAACGTCGTAGCATCCTAAGCATGCATACTAAGAAGGGGATGAGCAACGAGCAAAAGTAACATAGCAGTACATGGTTTGCTGGGAAGGGACATGGTTGTATCGGTTTGAAAGAGGCTGTAAACATGTGGTAGGATCAAACATCGAGCCTAACCTAGACTAGCATGCAAACCGCTGGTTGAAATATAATGGATCATAAGTAATGCATAATCCTTGCCTGTTGATAAGTCGGGTTCCGAAGGTGTACTTGATCACAAGCTCGCATCGTCTCCGAGAGGTACCCGCGGAAACACACAAGACGATAAACACTGGAAAGCAATCAACGAGCAAGCACTCTATTACTACGAGGCAAACACGAGCAAGCATCAACAAGAAGCAACACGAGGCATCGCACCTACCGTCGAGAGAGGTTACTAACAGTTTAAGTGGGGTATCGGTCACACACGACGAATACCGCACGTTTACGGTGGTTCAAGTTGCTTAGCTACAGGTGATCAACAAAGGTTGTTAACATGGCATCACACTCAAGCATGGCATAGCACACAAACATGGCAAGAGGTGAAGCATAAATAAACTACCTAAGCTAGTCAATTTAAGTGGGGTGAAATCCTAGACATGGCAAACTATTGCGGACCCCACGATATTTATTGCATTTGGTACTGTTTTGTCCTAAACAATATTTTATTATTTTTATTAGCAAGCAAGAACAACATAAACACAATCTACACAAAATTCTAGTCAAGTTACATATAAGAAACATTTTAAACAGAGCAACGGTTAAAAAGTTATGGCAGTTACAGTTTACAGTGGCAGGCAATTGTAATTAGTAGGTAAACAACATGTAAACAAAGTCAAACATGGCAACAAGCAACGTTTTAATAATCTACGCGCAAAACGGAGCAACTTTCATGTAGAAAGCGTCTCCATCGGAGCTACCGGTGAAAAGATACGAGCCTCGCAAAAAATCTGCCTAAATAAAAAACCTAGAAAGGACACAAAAACTCTAACGGGCCGAAACTAGTGCTGCTGGGCCCAACAGCAGAGAAAAAAAAGAAAAAAAAGAGGAAAGGCTGGGGCGCTCACCCTAGCGGGCTGAGGCCCAGCTGGCTGGCGGCGCTGGAACCGGCTGGGCTGGCCGGCCCACGCGAGCGGCCACGTGTGCGGGCGTCGGGCACGGCAGCTTCGTGCTCGCCCTGGACGAAGCCGAGCGGCGGCGGCGCAGTTCCCGTTGACGGCCACGCCGGCGAGGAGGGGCGCGGGGTGGTCCGGCGAGGCAGGTACACCGGGGCGTGGGGGAGGTGCGGCGGCCGGTGCAGGGTCGCCGGCACAGCTGGTCGCCTCGGTTCCATGCGGGAGGAGGCCAGCGTGGTCCTGGCGGCGCGGCTCCAAGCTTGTGGCCGCGACCATGGCGCTTTCCGGCGAGGGCGAGCTGCGGGAGGAGGAAGAGGAGGTGAGGGAGGCGCGAGGGAAGGAGGAGAGGGGTCGGAGCAACCTGCAAGGGCGGCGGGCGGCCGGCGGCTCGCCGGAGACAGCGGCGCGGCTCCACGGGCTGCACGCGCGCGAGGAGAGAAGAGAAAAAAAATGGGGCTGACGTGGCGCGATCTGGGCCGCTGGATGCCCAGATCTGACGGTTGGGCAGTTTTGGATCTAGGGTTCCGAAATTGAGGTGCTATTGGGAAGATCTGGAAAAGTAGAGGGGGTGGCTGAAATTTTGTGGCTAGGGAAACCCTAGAAGGGGGTGGGAGTGTGGTGGTCTTTATATAGCCCAGGTGGCTGGCAGTTTGCAAAAACATCTCCGGTTTTTTTCTCGCGCGCGCGGTGCTCACGTTTCTGACCGACGGGGGTCCGCAGTACCTCCGATTCGGGTAAAACTTCGAACTGCGCGATCAGCGCGTCGAGCCGGAGGCGTTCACCTCGCGCTGGAACCGTTCCGAGAACACTTTCCGGCAAGTTATAAAAATATCCCGTTTACTTATTAAACGGGGTTTTTCGTTCTGTTGGCTGCGGCTGGTCTCGTGCGGTTTTCGCGACGGTGATCGGGTGAAACCCGGTGTCGCAAAGGTCGAGTATCAGGGTGGCAAGGGTCGGTCTCCGTCCGATACGAGATAAGAGGGGGAAAAATAATCGCCGATTGATAAATCGGGGATGCAAACACCGCAAACAAATCAGACAATCAAACAATTCAACCCGAAAACAATTTTTTTTAATTTTTGTGAAAACTCATTTGTTACAATACAACACCACCAACAAGGGATCTCGTCCCGAGATCCAGGACGATCCGGGGGAGAGGGGAAGAGAGCGAGCAAAGAGTTGATGATCTTCAACACCACCAACAAGGGACTCTGCTCCATGTCGACGTTGAACTGCTGTCGCGATAAATTTCCGCAGAGAGATGGCAACGTCGGAAAAACGAAACCGTCAGTGTCAAGAGGAAGAACGATCGCGAAAACCATATCAAGGGATAGTGATTTTCGACGCAAGTCATAAAAACACTGGGCAAAAGGACGAGGGCAAAAGACAACCCAGACGATATCCGAAACCGGAGAAGCTAAAGGTACTACAGGAATTCCCACCTGAGATCGGAATCGAGACAATACGCTGCAAGCAAGTCATTGCAACGGTTCCGAAACTCCACACACTCGAGATCCTAAAGTTTGAAGGGGGATAAGTCGAGAGTAAAACACTTACGACACTTGTCCTGACCAGAGCAAGGGTAAGGAGTAAAAGATTCCTACTCTCCGATAACTAACTTAGTAACTACAAAATAGTTTTTGTCTAG
This sequence comes from Bromus sterilis, assembly GCA_950022295.1. Lineage (NCBI taxonomy): Eukaryota > Viridiplantae > Streptophyta > Magnoliopsida > Poales > Poaceae > Bromus > Bromus sterilis. Next base: position 120,336,590 of record OX465599.1, read on the forward strand.
ACTCGACTTCGGCCAGAGAAGGGATCCTACGGTCGGTAAGGCTCTGATACCAAGTTGTAAGGACCGATATGCGGTATTGTTTCAGATCTAGATGTTTCCATCCAGATCCGGGGACGAAGCACATATCGGTCCCACCGCGACATATGACATAGCCATATGCCCCGAATTTCCAACATGATATCACAACATTACAGATACAAGGATACAACATCTCATACAATCGGCATACAACTGCCTTAAATACAATACAACAGCGGAAGATACATGTCTGAGTACAGACTACAATCAAATGCCTACTGGAAAAGAGAAAAACATCGATCCCCATAACCACACGGGTCCAGGCCCTCCGCCGGGATCCGCCTAACTAGTCGTCGTCGAGTCTCCACGTGAAACGTCGATCGCCATACCTGTTGTCGATCAAGAACCCTGAAAAGAGTTTGGGGGTAGTATCATGAGTACAGAGGTACTCAGCATCCAACTGTAGTGGTCATCTGACCCAGCAAGGACTTCATCACTCGTCATTCTAGGACAACTAGTAGTTTACGGTAAGGATGTGGTAAGTGGTGAGGTTGCTTCCGCACTAGCATTTATGAAGTGGCTAACGATCTAGAGAGTAAGATAAGAAGCCAAGCATTCGATGAGGAATCGCCTCCAACAAGTCTGCTATCAACTACTTACGCAAACATAACACCTATCCTATCCTTGTCCTCCTCTTCGCATCCCAACGAAGAAGAAGCAGTCAAGGCACACACACACACATACGTTGATCAAGTTATATTAAAATTATCTCAGTTGTTGTCTATGAACAAGGAGTAGGTCTCAAGTCGTCCATAACCGTGGACACGGCTTCTCGAAAAGATTTAACCCTGCAGGGGTGTACCAACTGCCCATTACGAGGCTCCGCACGCACGTCCATCTCTCTCAATTGCTACCCATTATAGGCAACCATTTTATGATTTAGTTCCAAGAGATCCGAAACGACAGGTCCCTCTAGCTATCAACGAACAAATCCGGGTGGCCCCCGATGAGTCGACATCCATCTCAGGAGCCGGCCGCTCTCTCGATCTGGTCTCTACCGTCTGTCGCAGGTTTGGATAGCCGGTTAATCACACATGGGAAACCGGGTCCTCAGTCGGACAAAGTGGGCCAGCAAGGGAACTATGTCCTCACTGGTCCAGGTTGGTTGGAAAACTACTGGCGGCCGACCAGCACACACATGGTTTCAAATGGTAAATCAGCTTGGGCCACCACTAGAAATGTTTGAAGCTAGGTAGGTAAGAAAAGGGGACCCCATAAAATCCCACACGCGGTTAGGCACGCTCAGTCTTAAAACCAATACCCGGAACTCGGGTCCTAGGTGACTTGAATGGAACAAAGCGTCGGGGCGGGATAGTCTAGACCGTCCATCCTTCGTCGAATATAGTCAACATTATAATAATCATATCATCAACAACAATATAATAATGTGATATCCCAAACCAAGGAGTAACAGGGGAACATCGTAGCATCCTAAGCATGCATACTAAGTAGGGGCATAGCAACGAGCAAAAGTAACATAGCAGTACATGGTTTGCTGGGAAGGGACATGGTTGTATCGGTTTGAAAGAGGCTGTAAACATGTGGTAGGATCAAACATCGAGCCTAACCTAGACTAGCATGCAAACCGCTGGTTGAAATAGAATGGATCATAAGTAATGCATAGTCCTTGCCTGTTGATAAGTCGGGTTCCGAAGGTGTAGTTGATCGCAAGCTCGCATCGTCTCCGAGAGGTACCCGCGGAAGCACACAAGATGATAAACACTTGAAAGCAATCAATGAGCAAGCACTCTATTACTACGAGGCAAACACGAACAAGCATCAACAAGAAGCAACACGAGGCATCGCACCTACCGTCGAGAGCGGTTACTAACAGTTTAAGTGGGGTATCGATCACACACGACGAATACCGCACGTTTACGGTGGTTCAAGTTGCTTAGCTATAGGTGATCAACAAAGGTTGTTAACATGGCATCACACTCAAGCATGGCATAGCACACAAACATGGCAAGAGGTGAAGCATAAATAAACTACCTAAGCTACTCAATTTAAGTGGGGTGAAATCCTAGACATGGCAAACTATTGCGGACCCCACGATATTTATTGCATTTGGTATGTTTTGTCCTAAAACATATTTTATTATTTTTATTAGCAAGCAAGAACAGCATAAACACAATCTACACAAAATTCTAGTCAAGTTACATATAAGAAACATTTTAAACAGAGCAACGGTTAAAAAGTTATGGCAGTTACAGTTTACAATGGCAGGCAATTGTAATTAGTAGGTAAACAACATGTAAACAAGGTCAAACATGGCAACAAGCAACATTTTAATAATCTACGCGCAAAACGGAGCAACTTTCATGTAGAAAGCGTCTCCATCGGAGCTACCGGTGAAAAGATACGAGCCTCACAAAAAAAACTAAATCTGCCTAAATAAAAAAACCTAGAAAGGAAAAAAAATCTAACGGGCCCAAACTAGTGCTGCTGGGCCCAACAGCAGAGAAAAAAAAGAAAAAAAGAGGAAAGACTCGGGCGCTCACCCTAGCGGGCTGAGGCCCAGCTGGCTGGCGGCGCTGGAACCGGCTGGGCTGGACGGCCCACGCGAGCGGCCACGCGTGCGGGCGTCGGGCACGGCAGCTTCGTGCTCGCCCTGGACGAAGCCGAGCGGCGGCGGCGTAGTTCCCGTTGACGGCTACGCCGGCGAGGAGGGGCGCGGGGTGGTCCGGCGAGGCAGGTACGCCGGGGCGTGGGGGAGGTGCGGCGGCCGGTGCAGGGTCGCCGGCGGCGCTGGTCGCCTCGGTTCCATGCGGGAGGAGGCCGGCGTGGTCCTGGCGGCGCGGCTCCAAGGTTGTGGCCGCGGCCATGGCACTTTCCGGCGACGGCGAGCTGCGGGAGGAGGAAGAGGAGGTGAGGGAGGCGCGAGGGAAGGAGGAGAGGGGTCGGAGCAACCTGCAAGGGCGGCGGGCGGCCGGTGGCTCGCCGGAGGCAGATCTGGCAATGTGGAGGGGGTGGCTGCAATTTTGTGGCTAGGGAAACCCTAGAAGGGGGTGGGAGTGTGGTGGTCTTTATATAGCCCAGGTGGCTGGCAGTTTGCAAAAACATCTCCGGTTTTTCTCTCGCGCGCGCGGTGCTCACGTTTCTGACCGCCGGGGGTCCGCAGTACCTCCGATTTGGGTAAAACTTCGAACTGCGCGATCAGCGCGTCCAGCCGGAGGCGTTCACCTCGCGCTGGAACCGTTCCGAGAACACTTTCCGGTGCGCTATAAAAATATCTCGTTTACTTATTAAACGGGGTTTTTCGTTCTGTTGGCTGCGGCTGGTCTCGTGCCGTTTTCGCGACGATGATCGGGTGAAACCCGGTGTCGCAAAGGTCGAGTGTCAGGGTGGCAAGGGTCGGTCTCCGTCTGATACGTGATAAGAGGGGGGAAAATAATTGCCGATTGATAAATTGGGGATGCAAACATCACAAACAAATCAGACAATCAAACAATTCACACCGAAAACAAATTTTCTTAATTTTTGTGAAAACTGGGCTGTTACATTTTCCCCCTTGTGGCAACAGCACATCCCCTAGACTCATGTTTCTGTCACTCAAGCGTGTCATCGGGGGGCATGAACCCACAATCGAGCATAACGTTCCCTCTTGGGGTTACTACCTACGACTTGGCCAAAGCAATAAACAGCAACGGAGAACATTCAAGAATTACTTAGGAACAAAAATATAAAAGATAAAAACCAAATATATTACTCAATCACACTCTGAACATAATCTCATAATCCATCAGATCCCATCAAACTCAGCATAGCAACAGCAGAAAGATACAAAAGTGCCTCGATCATATAGGGCAGTTCACGAGGTCTAAACCATGAAGAACAAAGAGGGGCGGAGAACATCACATAGCTACTGATCACGGACCCATGGTCCAAGGAAAACTTCTCATAAGACATCTGGGAAGCATCCATGGTGGAGAGGAGACTCCCGGAGGTCAACCCTCCCTCCGGCAGGGTGCCGGGAAGAGTTCTTCTGGTGCTCCCGATCTCGGAAGCGCGGCGGCGGCGGAACAGAGGAGAGATCGCGAAAAAGGGTTCTCTTTTCTGAAGTTTCCCGTGACGGAGAATATATAGGAGAAGGGGGGCAGCCAGAGGTGGACCAGGGGCCCCAGGCGCCCCCCTGCGCGGCCATGGGTGGGGCCGCGCCGGGTGGCCGCCTGGGCCACCCCTGGCTCCCCCCTGGCCCCACTCAGGCTCTTCGCGAAGCTTCCTGTACGCTGATTTTTCCTATAGATTTTCTCGGAATTTTTCTGGCACTTTTTATATGGGGGCAAACTGAAATAGAAAAACAGCAGAAAACAGGAACTGGCACTGTGGTGCACTGAGTTAATAGGTTAGTCCAAATATGATCAAAAGTGTATGAAAGTGTATCTAGATCATAGCAATATCACACAAGACATGCATGGAGCAAGCAGAAATTATAGATACGTTTTGGACGTATCAACATCCCCAAGCTTAATTCTTGCTCGTCCTCGAGTAGGTAAATGATAACGGCATAATTTCTGTGGTGACATGCTAGCAACCATATAAGAACTTTGAAAACTAAAGCAATCAAGCTTAGAAACTTAATTCAAGTCATAACAAGCAAGAGTCTATATTAGCATTGAAACAAGTAAAAAAAGAACATTAGGTGCAAGAGCTCTCGCTGTCCGTGACTCGAATGTCTCAAAATGGTGTTTGCGTGCAAGAAGGGGGATAGGGAATACGAGAAAAACAATTTATTTGTTGAGAACTCAATCTACTAAAGTTTCACACTCGGTCTTTTTCTGGAATCTTATCTTGACTCGTCCCCAGACCACTAGCCAGGTACAAGTCAATTTGATCCACTCCTTTTTCAATATTTTGAGCACTCATGCAATGGATGAGCGTAAGCACGAGAGTTGACACTTAGGATGGCAAAGAGAGAAGTGTGGAGGAGGAAGACAAAAAGGATGAGAAAGGCTCACATCAATGAGGACAATCATAGGCAAGAGATGCCAAATGATAGATATGATGTGAGGAGTAGGGATTGCCATGCAACGGATGCACATACGAGCTAGGAAGCTCTCCAATGGAACTAGTGGGGGTGCATCTAACTTGCTCGCTCATGAAGACCTAGAGCTCTTTTGAGGAGGCTCATCATTGGAATATGCAAGCCAAGTTCTATAGTGTGAAGGTCCCCACATAGCTATATGCATAATGATCATTTCTACGGAGTACAAGGATATAAAGGGAGTACTAGTGTGGATCTCTCAAAAGGATAGTAGTGTTTCCCCTTTCTCTCTTTTTATTTATTTTTCTCTTTTTTCTATTTTTTGTATTTTTTTGTGGCCTCAATGGCTCTTTCTATTTAACTCTCGTTTGTCCTCTTTGGGATCTTTCCCTCACTTAAGGGAAACACTCTATTTTACAAGAAGGTAAAGGAGATCTTTCACACTTTACAAGGTACTCAAAATCATAAAGAAGATGTAACTATCATGATGTATGTAATGTATGTCGCTGCCAGTGTAGCAGGAATATGTATGACATGAAGATCAAGTCATGAAGAGGTGGATGTTGCATGGCGATATATCTCAGAAAGGCTATGGAAATGCCTTGATAGGTAGGTATGGTGTCTGTTTTGAGGAAAGATATAAGGAGGTTTATGATGACAGAGCGTATCATGCCAAGGGTTTGGATGTACCGGCGAAGGTGGACACCAACTCTCTGAGTGAGAAGAAGGCAATGCACGGCACGGGAGAGGCTAGCAAAATATGGGAAGGTGGAAGTGTCAACTTTCAATACTTACATTAGTCTGAAGAACTCATGCACTTATTATCGGTAACTCTCAATCTAAAAAGGAGGTTCACAAAGAGACAAGTACCCCGAGGAGGAGTATATGGGGGTTTGGTTATCCTTGCGCATCCTCGACTCATGGTACGTGAGTGTTCTCTAATATTCGATCCCTCCAAAGATTAGTGATCCATCTAGTAGCTAGAGTTCTCAACTAGTTTTGTAGGTTTTGAAAATACACACGGATTGCCCAAAATACGACACCTATCACTAATAGGCTAGAGCTCTTGACACCAAAAGTTCAAACATTACTCACAACAATACCTCAAAACTATTGCAAGTTACTACTAGAATTAAATAGCAACCTCGATTACCTACTTTCAAGACAAGACACAACTCAGTGCAACAACCAACTCTCTTTAACAAGATAAACATGAAAACTAAAAAGAGTTCCAGCAACAAACTAAACAAAAGCCAAGGCTCTTGCTAAAGACAAACTAAGACTAAGACTAAACATGGCAGCAACTATGAAAAGATAAAGAAAAAACAACAGCAAAGAGATAAGCAGGAAAAATCCTATGATGTATTCTAGATTTTGAAAGTGGAGAGTGTTTCTCTCCCACACAAAGTAAGACGGGATCTAACTTGTTATGAACAGCAAGCAAAGCTAAAGAAAACTAAAAACAAAACCTAAGAGCGAGACGCTCCATGCATAGCACATAACGCATGAAGTGATAAAAATATAGTGAGACGAAGGACGAACTAATGATTGTTGATGGAGAAGGGGATGCACGGGGGCATCCCCAAGCTTAGACGCTTGAGTCTCCTTGAATATTTATTGGGGATGCATGGGGGCATCCCCAAGCTTGAGCGCTTGAAACTCCTGGATCTTCTTTCATCATCTTCCATCGCACACTTGAAAACTCCCTTCATACATAACTCATCATAAGCTGATTAGAGAGGTTAGTACCCTTAATAAAATAATTTTTCCCACTAGATATAAAGATATTCTTGAAGATCTACTGTTTCTCAAGAGTTCCAAAAAGTTTTTGCAAAGAAAAATCAAGCTTAAGATTTGAAAAAGTTAGGAGAGACAAAACGTGGCAGAATCTGTGAAAAATAGAACAACAGGTAGTAAAGAATTTTTTAGGGGAACTTCTGCAACTCAAATCAAAAAACTCAGAACATACGGAAGTTTCACAATTGTATAGAGCACGCTGTCAAAACAATTCAGATCAAAAAGATGATCTGGCGATTTGATTCGAATTTTTCTGTCAAGGGACAGAATCTGTTTTCTGGACAGCATGTCACAACTTTTACTTCCCTTATCATAAGAGGCTATAACTTGGCACAAAGCTGAAAAATAAAGATACAATGATGTTGCTACAGTATCAACAAACATCAAGACACAAAAAAAGAAAAAAAGAAAAACCTAAATTCGTTGTTGGCTGCCTCCCGAAAGCGCTTCTTTAGAGCCATTAGCTAGGCATAAAGATTTTAAAAGGTGCTCTCATAAGAATAAGGATTTGAAGCAAAAGAGAGCATCAAGAAGCAAATATGAAACACATTTAAGCCGAACCCACTTCCTACGCATAGGCATCTTGTAATAAAATAAATCAAAGAAGCACAAAGAAACCAACATAGGAAGGTGGAACAAGATCATCTTCAAAACTTTCAAAATAAAGAGAGTAGTTTTAGTAATATGGAAGTTTCTACAACCAAACTTTCCTCTCTCAAAATAATTTTCAGTTGTATCATGAACAATATCAAGAATATAAATATCACATAAATCATATTGTTCATGACCTAGGAGCACACGTGTATTATTTTCAACACGGTTTTTAGGATCATAAGATAAATGCAACCCAACATATTGAGATTTGATAAGAGGACAATTCTCCGGAGTTGGAGATTTCAAAAGGATAATAGGACAATCAAGTGTGGGTGCAATAGCAACAATTTCATGCTTAACATAAGGAACTATAGAGAGTTCATTTTTGTCAGCATCATCCATAGTGGCATCTCGGCCATCAACAAAGCAAGTATCAAAATTTTCAGAAAGGGATATTTCAAGTGAGTCCTCGGAATCATGGGATTCCTCCTCAAAGCAATCATTGGCCTCTTCTTGGGCAGCAAACATTTTATTTTTAAAATCCTCAATATAAGAATTGGAAGTATAATTCTCGAAGCAATAAGCAAGAACTGCAAAGTTTTCAGACTCGAAAATAGTATCGTGATACTTTTCAATCAAGGAAGCAATCTCATAGGCACCTTTAAAAGCATCAAACTCTTCAATCTTTTCAACATCAAAGTAATCATAAACACCTTTAGCATAAGAAGATAAGATCTCATTTTCATTAAACTCACATTGGAAAGGGAGGTGTTTATGATCTATATTAGAACAGCAAGTAAAATCATAAATGTGGCACAAAAGTTTAGCATGGCAATAAGAAGTTTGTATTTGGTCCCATAAGTTTTTCCATTTCTCAGATAGGCGGTGCCGCGTATAATGAGCATGCTCATCCAATGATTTTCCCTCAACCAAGTCGGTTGGGTTTTTAGCGCGAGCACAAATTGATCGAAGACGGGCCAAGTGAAACATGTCCATCCTACCATATTTGGGTGGTTCCACACCCATGGTGAAGATAGCATTAGTAGGTATTTTTGGTATTTTTGATTAAGGACACTGAGATAAAAACTGAAACGTAAACTAACAAGACTAAAAAACAAAGGTAAAGGGTAGTGTGCAACTCCCCTATCTTAGCACTCGGAGTCCCCGGCAACGGCGCCAGAAATTTGCTTGATGGCGCGAGAGTTGACGGGTATAGTCTTCTCGCCCTTCGTTGGTAAGCCCCAAGTGGAAGGCGTGATGCAGCACAGCAGCAAATTCACCTCGGTAAAGATATGAAGGTTTCTCTCCAGTAGGACTCCAGAGATGATAAGTAGGTGTCAGCGGCGCAACTGACGCGGACCTGCACACAGACACAAATAACTTTGTTCCCAACGAAGTTCAGAGAGGTTGCCAATCTCTCCGGTCTTGTTGTTCACAAAGGATCAAACACAAGGGATAATGATAGCAACTGAAAGTAAAAGAAAGAAAGTAAATGAGCGTGGGAACAGTAATGAGGATATGGACCGGGATACGTGATGTTCACTAGTGATGTCTCTCTCCCAAAAGACGACTAAAACTGCTATGCGAGGTAAACAAATTACAGAAGGGCAATTGACAGGATTATGAACGCACCGCAATGCTAACTATGCTACAAAAGAAAGGAAGAGGCTCAAAATCATGGGCAGTATGCCAAAATAAGTAGACCGAAATCCAACTGCATCTACTACTAATCATCCACCTTGAGATATCTATCCAGAACATCTCGCTGATATTAAGTTGCGAGCCCCACCCAAAGTGTAAACCCAAAGCAACAGACAACTGCATTAAAAAGAACTTTGCGTAAAGTAAACAATCCTTGCAACCGCGGTTACAAGCACCGTTGTTTTCCCCCTTGTGGAAACAGCACATCCCCTAGACTCATGTTTCTGTCACTCAAGCGTGTCATCGGGGGGCATGAACCCACAATCGAGCATAACGTTCCCTCTTGGGGTTACTACCTACTACTTGGCCAAAGCAATAAACAGCAACGGAGAACATGCAAGAATTACTTAGGAACAAAAATATAAAAGATAAAAACCAAATATATTACTCAATCACAATCTGAACATAATCTCATAGTCCATCAGATCCCATCAAACTCAGCATAGCAACAACAGAAAGATACAAAAGTGCCTCGATCATGTAGGGCAGCTCACGAGGTCTAAACCATGAAGAACAAAGAGGGGAGGAGAACATCACATAGCTACTGATCACGGACCCATGGTCCAAGGAAAACTACTCACAAGACACCCGGGAAGCATCCATGGTGGAGAGGAGACTCCCGGAGGTCAACCCTCCCTCCGGCAGGGTGCCGGGAAGAGGTCTTCTTGTGCTCCCGATCTCGGAAGCGTGGCGGCGGCGGAACAGAGGAGAGATCGCGAAAAAGGGTTCTCTTTTCTGAAGTTTCCTGTGACGGAGAATATATAGGTGAAGGGGGGCAGCCAGAGGTGGACCAGGGGCCCCAGGTGCCCCCCCTGGCGCGGCCAAGGGTGGGGCCGCGCCGGGTGGCCGCCTGGGCCACCCCTGGCTCCCCTCTGGCCCCACTCGGGCTCTTCGCGAAGATTCCTGTATGCTGATTTTTCCTATATTTTTCCCGGAATTTTTCTGGCACTTTTTATATGGGGGAAACTGAAATAGAAAAACAGCAGAAAACAGGAACTGGCACTGTGGTGCACTGAGTTAATAGGTTAGTGCAAATATGATCAAAAGTGTATGAAAGTGTATCTAGATCATAGCAATATCACACAAAACATGCATGGAGCAAGTAGAAATTATAGATACGTTTTGGACGTATCAGTTATTAAAGCTTTCTTAAGAACTTCGAAAGCCTCCTTACAATCTTCATCGAATAGAAAAGGAACATCCTTCTGAAGAAGATTAGTGAGGGGTCTCGAGATCTTAGAAAAGTCTTTAATAAATCTTCTATAGAAACCAGCATGACCGAGAAAACTAAGAATACCTTTAATGTCCCTTGGATAGGGCATCCTTTCAATAGCTTCAATCTTTGCCTTGTCCACTTCAATTCCCCTCTCGGAAATCTTGGGACCAAGAACGATCCCTTCGTTAACCATGAAGTGGAACTTGTCCCAATTTAAGACTAAATTTGTATCCTCGCATCTCTACAAAACTTTATTAAGATTGTGGAGATAGTGGTCAAAGGAAGTTCCATAGACGGAAAAATCGTCCATGAAGACTTCCACAATATCCTCACAGAAACCATGAAAAATAGCAGACATGCATCTCTGAAAAGTAGCGGGTGCATTGCATAAACCAAAAGGCATACGCCTGTTAGCATAAGTACCGTAAGGACACGTGAAAGTGGTCTTCTCTTGATCGGCGGTGTTAACATGAATTTGAGAGAAACCAGAGTAACCGTCAAGATAGCAAAAGTGGGTGTTTTTAGAAAACCTCTCAAGCATCTGATCGATAAAGGGCAGCGGGTAATGGTCCTTCCTGGTTGCCTTGTTCAACTTCCTGTAATCAATACACATTCTATATCCAATAAAAACTCTTTGAGGTATTAGTTCATTTTTATCATTAGGAACATCAGTCATGCCTCCTTTCTTAGGAACACAATGAACTAGATTTACCCACCTACTATCAGCTATAGGATAGATGATACCTGCGGCTAGAAGCTTAAGAATCTCCGTCCTAACCACGTCCTTTATCCTTGGGTTCAGCCGTCGTTGTTGATTGATACGTCCAAAATGCATCACTATTTTATATAGTAATTCTTTCTTATTCATTGATATATTTCATGATATGATGCTATTCTTATGTTGTTTTGGCTTATTTTACACAGTTTGCAACTTTCCGGTGCCGAAGCAGCAGACGCAGGATTCAGCGGTAAAAAGTGGACGCTGAGTTGCTGAAGAAGAACACCTCCAAATTACCTGAAAATCGACGGAGGCTATTTTCCAGAAGAATCACGAAGACACGCAAAAGAGCGACCAGAGGGGGCCACAGGGTGCCCAGGCGGCCACCTGGCGCGGCCCCACCCCTGGCCGCGCCGGGAGGGCGCCTGGACCCCCCGGGGCACTCCCGGCTCCCCCCTCTGGCATATATACTCTTCGTCATCCAAAAACCCTAAAAAGGAGAGAGTTCCGGAGTTCCTCCGCCGCTCCGTGGCGGAAACCTACAGAGAAGAAAAGCCATCTCTGGCGGGCAGATTCCGCCGGGGAGATCACCTCCCGGAAGGGGAGATCGTCACCATCGTCACGGGCATCATCGAGATCATCATCAACATCATCCCCACCATCAGCACCATCTCCACCTCCATCCAATCTCATCTCACAATTGCAACTCATGTTGTGATCCGTACTATCTATCCTCTCTACCCTATCGGTGTTGATTACTACTTTGTGGTGAATGCTATTGAGTTTTGTTGGAGAAATATTATTGTGTTTAGATTGTTTATCATCTATTTATCCCCACTGATCATGATCTCTTTTATGTCTTGTGAGTAGTTACTTTAGTTCTTGAGGACATGGGAGCAGTCTAGTTGCTAGTAGTCATATGATGTTGAAGTAATATGTGTTGGTTGATATTTAAGTTGTGTTGTTATTTTCCTAGTGGTGTTGTGTGAGTCGAACACTCAACACTTCGCCTTATCAAGGACCTAGGGGAATGGATTGTGTATAAAGAATGCTTACGGTGGGTTGCCGGAGTGACAGAAACCTAAACCCCAGTTTGCACGCTTTTGCACAAGGGAACAATGGATCACCGATCGTATTGCTATGGTTAGGCTTTAGCCTTAATTACTATCTTGTATTTGCGGATGCTTGAAAGGTGTTTAATCATAAGAGTGCACTTATCTTAGTCTAGAGGGTGCACTAGCATAGATCCACCCACTCAACACTCATCAAGACAGCACATAGTACCGATACGGAATATGGCGAAAGCACATGACTACCTCTCCCGTGTGTCCTCAAGAACACTTTAGCATTCATAAGTTCAGTTGCTAGGCCTCTCCTTTGCTCAGAAAGGATTGGGCCACTCGTTACTTTCCAGTACCTTTTACTTTGCTCGTTTTTACTTTCCTGTCGCTTATACCAAGAAAAACCCCTAAAAAGTTATCTTTCAGTGCTTGCAATTATCTCCTCGCCAAAGTCACTTGCTATTACCTTCTGCTCCTCGTTGGGTTCGACACTCTTACTTATCGAAAACGCTGCAATCGATCCCTTACATTGTGGGTCATCAATGATCAACAACTGGCTTAGCATCGGGCTCGAGATTGATAGTCTTTTGGCAAATCGATGGACTAATCCCCTTAAGGTCATCAAGGGTATAGCCCAAGGCACCACGGTGTCTGCGAAGTATCTCCAATAATCACTCTTCATCAAATCCTGAAAGGTTAGCATTGATAATAACAGGATATATTTTATTTTCATCTAAATAAGCATACTTGAGCGTATCGGGAAGTGGGTTGAGGTCAAACACCGGATCTTATTTTGGTTGTGCGAGGATTCCTAAAGGTACAACCGGAAGATTGTGCTTCAGGATAGCAGTTTGTCTTGTGAATATTTCGTCTAACTCATCTCTCTCCTGCATATGCATATCATTCTCGTGTTCTTACATATATTGCTGCAAAGGATCATTAGGGGGAATAGCAATAGAAGCAATAATTTTATCATCACTAGGTAAATTAGTACCACGAGGCTGCTTGGAGAACTTAGAAAAGTTAAATTCATATGGCTCACCATTGAATTCAACAGAAACTTTAACTTTTTTGCAATCTATTATAGCACCACAAGTGCTGAGGAAATGTCTACCAAAGATAATAGGGAAAAAACTATCTTGCACTGAACCTAGTACGAGAAAGTCGGTAGGATACTTTACCTTTCCACATAGGACTTCAACATCTCTCACAATTCCAATGGGAGAGATAGTTTCTTTGTTTGCTAGATAAATAGTAACATCAATTTCTTCAAGTTCACAGGGTGAAATCTCACCCATGATCTCCTGATAGAGTGAATAAGGAATAGCGCTAGCACTCGATCCCCAATCGCATAGCCCGTAATAATTGTGATCTCCTATTTTGACGGATACAACTGGTGTACCAAAATTGGGATCTTATTCCTGGCTGTGACAATGTTAGTTGAAACAACACAAAAATTTATAATGGAATCGGAAATATCATGAGTAACTAAATCTTTAACCACCGCAACTTGAGGATCGACCTTGATCAGGTCCTCAGGTTTGTCAGTTCGTCTCGCACTTTTATTTATTATGCCTGTCACAAAAGAGTGCTCCCTCATCCTTGTAGGAAAAGGGGGCTTTTCATAAAAAACTTCAGGCACAATAGGATCAGCAACATTTATATCAACAGGTAATTCTTTAAAGGGTTTATGATACTGATCCTTCTCCTCCTTAGAAGAGTCAATGTGAGAGGCAAAGTTCTTACAAAAATCAATCATAAGCTGGGAATCAAGACCAATCTTAGAGCAAAAAGTATTAAAATAATCAGTTTTCACATAGCTCTCAATGTAATCATGCTCATAATTTATAGCGGGTTCAATACCTTTGTCCATTTCCCAGTCTTCGGTGTTTTTATGGATCCTCTCAATGAGATCCCATTTTTCTTCAACGCTTCTTTTTTGGAATACCCCGCTAGAGGAGGCATCCAGCATCTCCTTATCTCGACGAGAAAGCCTGGCGTAAAAATTTGTAAATATAATATCTTTGGGGAGTTCATGAATAGGACATTTGAACATTAGGGACTTCAGTCTCCCCCGAGCTTGAGCGATGCTCTCTCCGTCACGAGACCAAAAGTTATAGATGTAATTCCTATCTCGATGAATTTCATGAAGAGGATAAAACTTTGTATAAAAGAGAGACATAAGCTCTTGCCAATTAAGCAAATGTGAGTTATCGAGGAGCTTATACCAATATGAAGCTTTATCTATAAGTGATATGGAGAATAATTTCTTCATGACGAACTCCATTGACACACCTGCAAGCTTAAATAATGAACATAGTTGTGATAAATATTGCAAGTGTTCACCTGGTTGTCTATCTCCTGCATAACGATTAGCCAAGACATAATTGATAATACCAGACGGTATTTTGTAAGGCACAATTTCAGTAGGGGTAGGAGTGACCACCACAGTTGTGGGGAGTTTCCCCATAAACAACGAACCAAGAGTAGAGGTGTCCATAGGGACAAAAAGTAGCAATGGCAAAATAAACACAGAAATATAAAAACTTCCTTACCAGCTTCACTTACTAATAGCGCTACGCTCCCCGGCAACGGCGCCAGAAAACAGTACTTGATGACCCTCAACTTTAGGGGATCATTTGTAGCGTTTTCGATAAATAAGAGTGTCGAACCCAACGAGGAGCAGAAGGTATTGGTAAGTGAATTTGGTAAAGAAATAGCTGCAAGAACTGAAAGATAACTTTTTAGGGGTTTTGATATAAGCAACAAAAAGGTAAAAACGAGTAAAGTGAAAGGCACTGAGGAGTAACAAGTGGCCCAATACTTTTGAGCAAAGGATAGGCCTAGCAACTGAACTTGTAAAGACTAAAATGTTCTTGAGGACACACGGGAGAGATAGTCACGTACTTTCGCCATATTCCGCATCGGTACTATGTGTTGTGTTGATAAGTGTTGAGTGGGTGGATCTATGCTAGCACACCCTCTAGACTAAGATGAGTGCACTCTTATGATTAAACATCTTTCAAGCATCCGCAAATACAAGATAGTTATGAAGGCAAAAGCCTAACCATAGAAATACGATCGATGATCCATTGTTCCCTTGTGCAAAAGTGTGCGAACTGGGGTTCAGGTTTCTGTCACTCCGGCAACCCACCGTAAGCATTCTTTATACACAATGCATTCCCCTAGGTCCTTAATAAGGCGAAATGATGAGTGTTCGACTCACACAACACCACTAGGAAAATAACAACACAACTTAAATATCAAACAACACATATTACTTCAACATCATATGACTACTAGCAACTAGACTTCTCCCATGTCCTCAAGAACTAAAGTAACTACTCACAAGACATAAAAGAGATCATGATCAGTGGGGATAAATAGATGATAAATAATCTGGACACAATGATATTTCTCCAACAAAACTCAATAGCATCACGCGGTAGCAATCAACACCGGTAGAGTAGAGAGGATAGATAGTACGGATTACAACACAAGTTGAACTTGTGAGATGAGATTGGATGATGGTGGAGATGGTGATGATGTTGGGGATGATGTTGATGATGATCTCGATGATGCCCGTGATGATGGTGGTGACGATGGCGATGATCTCCCCTTCCGGGAGGTGTTCTCCCCGTTGGAATATGGCCGTCGGAGATGCCTTTTATCCTTTGTTGGTTTCCGCCACAGAGCGGCAGCGGAACTCGCGAAACTCCTCTCTCTTTAGGGTTTTCGGACGATGAGGGATAAATAGGCCAGAGGGGGGAGCCTGGGGTGGCCCCAGGAGTCCAGGCGGCCACCCGGCGCGGCCAGGGGTGGGGCCGCGCCAGGGGGCGCCTGGGCACCTGGTGGCCCCCCTCTGGTCTCCTTTTTTCGTGTCCCGGTCATTCTTCTAGAAAATGACCTTCGTCGATTTTCAGGTAATTTGGAGGTCTTCTGTTTCAGCAACTCAACGGCCACTTTTTACCGCTGAATCATGCGTCTGCTGCGTCGGCATCGGAAAGTTGCAAACTGTGTAAAACAAGCCAAAACAACATAACAATAGCATCATAACATGAAATATATCAATGAAAAGGGGTGAATTACTATATAAAATAGTGATGCATTTTGGATGTATCAGCCACCACCTCGCCATAGTTCGGCCACCATCGCCCGCCGCTGCCTTTTGCGCGAATCGGGATCAATCCCGATCCAGCGCCAGCGCCACGTGGGTCGGCGTGCCTCGCGATGGCAAAGCTGTGGCCTTCCCGCCCGCGTCTCCAACCGGCCTGCAAGGCCCGAGCAGAGCCCGCGTCTCCAACCGGCCTGCAAGGCCCACCACCGCGCGCCCCGACCTTCCTCTCGCCCCGAGAACGCCCGCGCTATCGTGCGCCAACACCTTTAGTTGGGCTCGATCCATGGATGAGTTGCTCGCCCCTCCTTCTTTTTCTTTTTTTCTTTCCTGCTGATTATGTTGGGCCGGCCCACCCATAGTTATCGCCCTTTGTACAATTTAGTTATCATGCGCTCTCGTGTAAAGGCCCGTTAGTGCAGTTTCAGCCCAGAGACGTATATAATATTTTATGTATATTAATAAATGGTAGAATAATGTTATATTTTGGCGGTGCTTATATCTTTTACCTCGTAGCTCGGATCGCGATGCGTCCTACATGTAACTTGCTTATAATTTCATGTAGATTAATAAAATGTGCTTATTTGCCATGTTTGAACTTGTCTACATGTTGTTTCACTGCTATTTACATTGCATGCCATTGTAAAATATAATAGGCAACAACTTAATAACCGTAACTCCGTTTAAAATGTTCTTTATATGTAACTTGACTAGATTTGCGTGTAGATCATGTTTATACTGCTCTTGCTTGTTAATAAAAATAATAAAATTATGTTTAGGGTAAAAAAGTACCAAAATCTCTTATTTTCGTGGGGTACTTAGTATATGCACTGCTTAGGGCTTTACCCCACTTAACTTGACTAGCATAGATAGTTTATTTATACTTCACCCCTTGCCATGTTTGTGTGGTATGCCATGCTTGAGTGAGATGTCATGTTAACAACATTTGCTCATGTTCAGTAGCTAAACAACTTGAACCATCGTAAATGTGCGTTATCGTCGTGTGTGACCGATACTTCACTTAACCTGTTAGTAACCGCTCTCGATGATAGATGTGATATCGTATTGTGTTGTCTCATGTTGCCTTCTTGTTGTTGCTTGCTCGTGATTGTTTCATAGTAATAAATGCATCTCCGTTGATTGCCTTTCCAGTGTTTACTTCTCGTGTGCTCCTTCGGCTACGTCTTCTCATCAGGTAAAGGGGAGTATATATCATGCTTATAACTTTCAGCTCACTTAATCCTAGGTATAGGATAGATCGATTGCTTGATCCTACCCCCTTACATTTAAGCCTCCATATTAAAACCCAAATAGCCATGTTCCTCCACATCCTAGCAAACCTTTGTTCGCCCATGTACCTTTCTTGCTCAGCCACTGCTTAGTATGCATGCTAGGATGCCATCCACTGTTATCTTGTTACTCTTTGGATTGGGCTATCACATTATTATTATTTTGTGGATGATATGATTATTATAATGTTGACTATATTCGACGAAGGATGGAAGGTCAGACTATCCCGCCTTGGCGCTTTGTTCCATTCGAGTCACCTAGGATCCAAGTTCCGGGTATTGGTTCTAAGACTGAGCGTACCTAATCGTGTGTGGGATTCTATGGGTCCCCTTGTCTTACCTACCTAGCTCCAAACAGTTCTAGTGGTGGCCCAAGCTGATTTACCATTTGAAACCCGTGTGTGTGACTGATCTGCAGCCAGCAGATTTCAAACAACTCGGCCCAGCGGAGACATAGTTCCTTTGTTGGTCCACACTGGTGAGCTAGGGAATCCCCTGAGTTCAGGTGAGGCTAACCCCGACCTTAGACATACAGAAGAGTCCGATCCGAGAGCGCGGCCGGCTTTTGGATTGGGTGTCGACTCCCTGGGGGCCACCCGGAATTGTGCGTTGTTAGTTAGAGGGGCTCTGACGTTCCGGAGTTTTAGGCGTCTTCACGCAGCCAAGCGGAAACCGGGCGTACATGCGGAGCTTATAATGGGCAGTTGGTACACCCCTGCAGGGTTAAATCTTTTCGAGAAGTTGTGTCCGCTGTTATGGACGACTTGAGACCTACTCCTTGTTCATAGACCACATCAACTGAATCATAACTAAAACTTGATCAACGTATGTGTTCCTTGACTGCTTCTTCTTCATCGGGCGATGAAGGGGGTGACAAGGATAGGATAGGTGTTATGATTGCGTAAGTAGCTGATAGCAGACTTGTTGGAGGCGATTCTTCATCGACTGATTGGTTCTCATCTTACTCTAAATAGATCGTTAGCCACCTCATATATTGCTAGTGTGATACACGAGAGATGATAACGGCTTCTCTCCCATCGTTGGTTACCCCAAGTGGAAGGTGAGATGTAGATAGCGGAAAATTTCGCTTGGCAAAGATACCAAGGTTGAGATCGAACCAGTAGGACTCCAAGGTTGACAAGTAGGTGGTTCGGCAAGTGAGGCGCCGTTTACGATAATCACTTGCTTCGCCTGGACCTGCACACAGAAACAAATAACTTTGCTCCCAACGAAGAACAAAGAGGTTGTCCATCTCTCCGGCCTTGTCGTTTACAAAGGATCAACGCAAGAGATAAAAGATAGTGATAACTGCAATTGGAAAGTAAAACAGGAAGTAAATTGAGGGTGTAAATAGTGGTGGAAATATGGACCGGGGTCCCATGATGTTCACCAATGATGTCTCTCTCCCAAAAGACGATAAACAGCTATGCAAGGTAAAAAAATTACAGCTGGGCAATTGACAAGATTACATGCGCAAACCAATTCTAACTATGCTACAAAAGAAAGGAAGAGGTTCAAAAGCATGGGCAGTATGCCAAAACAAGTAGACCGAAATCCATCTGCATCTACTACTGACCATCCACCTTGAGATATCTATCCAGAGCATCTCGCTGGTATTAAGTTGCGAGCCCCACCCAAAATGTAAACCCAAAGCAGCAGACAACTACATTAAAATAACTTTGTGTAAAGTAAACAATCCTTGCAACTGCGGTTACAAGCACCGTCGTTTTCCCCCTTGTGGCAACAACACATCCCCTAGACTCATGTTTCTGTCACTCAAGTGATACGTCCAAAACGTATCTATAATTTCTGCTTGCTCCATGCCTCTTTTGTGTGATATTCCTATGATATTGATGAACTTCCATACACTTTTGATCACATTTGTACTAACCTATTAACTCAGTGCACCCCAGTGCCAGTTCTTGTTTTCTGCTGTTTTTCTATTTCAGGTTTCCCCCATATTAAAAGTGCTCCAAAAATTCGGGATAATCCAATAAAAAATCAGCGTAGAAGAAGCTTCGAGAATCACCGAGGGGGGGCCAGAGGGGACCCACCAGGGCCCCAGGCGCCCTCCCGACGCGCCCTAGGGTGGGGCCGCGACAGGGGGCCGCCTGGACCCCTGGTGGTCCCCCTTCGCCCATATAATCCTCGTGACATGAAACCCCCGTGACGGGAACCCTTTTTCGCGATCTCTCCTCTGTTCTGCCGCCGCGCTTCCAAGATCGGGAGCACCAGAAGACCTCTTCCCGGCACCCTGCCGGAGGGAGGAACCACCTCCGGGAGCTTCTCCACCACCATGGACGCTTCCCGGATGAACCTTGAGTAGTCCACCTTGGACCATGGGTCTATGATCAGTAGCTATATGATGTTCTCCTCCCCTCTTTGTTCTTCATGGATTAGACCTTGTGAGCTGCCCTACATGATCGAGGCACATATGTAATATTTCTGTTGTTGCTATGCTGAGTTTGCTGGGATCCGATGTATTATGAGATTATGTTCAGATTGTGTTTGAGTAATATATTTGATTATCCTCTTTTATATTTATGTTCTAGAGTAATTCTTGCATGTTCTCCGTTGCTGTTTATTGCTTTGGCCAAGTAGTAGGTAGTGACTCCAAGAGGGAGCGTTATGCATGATTGTGGGTTCATGCCCCCCGATGACTAGCTTGAATGACAGAAACATGAGTATAGGGGATGTGTTGTTGCCACAAGGGGGAAAACAACGGTGCTTGTACTTGCGGGTGCAAGGATTGTTTACTTTACGCAAATTTTCTTTAATGCAGTTGTCCGTTGCTTTGAGATTACACTTTGGGTGGGATTCGCAACTTAATACCAGCGAGATGTTCTGGATAGATATCTCAAGGTGGATGATTAGTAGGTAGATGCAGATGGATTTCGGTCTACTTGTCTTGGCGTACCGCCCATGCTTTTGGGCCTCTTCCTTTCTTCATAGCATAATTAGCATTGGTTTGCGCACATAATCCTGTAAATTGCCCATCTATAATTTGTTTACCTCGCATGGTTATTTTATCGTCTTTTGGGAGAGAGACATCACTAGTGAACATCATAGGACCCTGGTCCATATTTCCAACACTGTTTACACCCGCTATCAATTTACTGCTTTATTTACTTTTCAGTTGCTATCACTATCATTATTATCCCGTGCGTTTTATCCTTTGTAAACAACAAGGCCGGAGGAATTGACAACTCCTCTGTACTCGTTGGGAAGCAAAGTTATTTGTTGTGTGTGCAAGTCCAGGTCAAGGGAGAAACTTTTGTCTTAAAACGGTGCCATTTTTTCCTTGACCACCTACTTGTCAATCTTGGAGTCCTACTGGTTCGATACTAAACCTTTGCATCTTCGCTAAGGGAAACTTGTTGTTGTCTACATCTCAACCTTCCACTTTGGGTAACCAATGAGGGGGCGTGAATTCGTACCATCATCAAGCTAGTCATCAGGGGGCATGAACCCACAATCAAGCATAACTCTCCCTCTTGGAGTCACTACCTACTACTTGGCCAAAGCAATAAACAACGACGGAGAACATGCAAGAATAACTCAAGAACACAAATATAAAAGAGAAAGAATTACATATGTGCCTTGATCATGTAGGGCATCTCACAAGGTCTAATCCATGAAGAACAAAGAGGGGAGAGAACATCACACATCTACTGATCATAGACCCATGGTACAGGGTGGACTACTCACGGATCATCCGGAAGCGTCCATGGTGGTGGAGGAGCTCCCGGAGGTCAATCCGCCCTCCGGCAGGGTGCCGGGAAGAGGTCTTCTGGTGCTCACGATCTTGGAAGCGCGGCGACGGCGGAACAGAGGCGAGATCGCGAAAAAGGGTTCTTTCTTCGAAGGTTTCAGGGCGAAGGAAATATATAGGCGAAGGGGGGCAGCCAGGGGGACCACTAGGGGTCCAGGCGGCACCTTGTCGTGGCCACACCCTAGGTCGTTCCCATAGGGTGCCGGGAGCCCTGGTGGGTCCCCTCCCCCCCCCTTCAGGACTCTGGAAGCTTCTGTTGTGCTAATTTTTGATATATTTTTCCCGGAATTTTCTGGCATTTTACGTAATGGGAAAACCTGAAATAAAAAGACAGTAGAAAACAGAAACTGGCACTGGGGTGCACTGAGTTAATAGGTTAGTCCAAATATGATCAAAAGTGTATGAAGTTTATCAAAAGCATAGCAATATCATCCAAAACATGCATGGAGCAAGCAGAAATTATAGATATGTTTGGGACGTATCATAGTGCGGCTGCAACCTCACCACTACCCCCATCCTACCGTGAGAAGTTAGTTACAAGACTTGTTGATATAGCTCACCCCTTTCTTATCTCTTTTAGGCACGTTATGCACACGATCTTGGACTTTAGAGGAGCTCGACAACCCTTCTTCTGGACGCCTTCGCGGAGACTCGACGATGACTAGTTAGGCGGATCCCGGCGGAGAGCCTGGACCCGTGTGGTTACGGGAATGGTGTGTTTTACCTTTTCCACTAGGCATTTGGTTGTATTCTGTACTCAAACATATATCTTCCGCTGATGTATTGTCTTAAGGCAGTTGTATGTTGATTGTATGAGATGTTGTATCCTTGTAGCTGTAATGTTGTGATATCATGTTGGAAATCCGGGGCATATGGCAATGTCATATGTCGCGGTGGGATCGATATGTGCTTCGTCCCCGGATCTGGATGGAAACATCTATATCTGGAACAGTACCGCATATCGGGTCTTACTACTTGGTATCAGAGCCTTACCGACTGTAGGATCCCTTTTCTGGTTGAAGTTGATTCTAGATCAAAAACTATTTTGTAGTTACTAAGTTAGATATCGGAGAGTAGGAATCTTTTTACTCCTTACCCTTGCTCTCGTCAGGACAAGTGTTGTAAGTGTTTATATTCTCGCCTTATCTCCTTAAAAAATTAGGATCTCGAGTGTGGCGAGTTTCGGAACCGTTACAATGCCTTTCTTGAAGTGTATTGTCTCGATTCCGGTCTCAGGTTTGGAAATTCTTGTAGTACCTTTAGCTACTCCGACTACGGACAACATCTGGGTCGTTTGTTGACTTCATTCCTCTTGCCTAGTATCCTCACGGTTTGAGTGAGAATGCCCTTGATCGTCGCTCTGAGCTATCGTTCTTCCTCTTGATCTCCCGATGGTTTCGTTCTCCGACGTTGCCATCTCTCTGCGGAAAATTATCTCGACGGAAGTTCGATGTCGACGTGGAGAAGAGTCCCTTGTTGGTGGTGTTGAAGGACGTCGACTCTCTTTTCTCTCCCCTCCTCTCTCTCGGATCGTCCAGGATCTCGGGACGAGATCCCTTGTGGGTGGTGTTGTATAGTAACAGCCCGGAAATTCCACCCCAATTAAAAAATTTGTTTGTTGCTTTATTTTGTTGATTGCTAGAATTATTTTCAGTATTTGCTTCGCTGATTTATTAATTGGTGAATATATTTTTTCCCTCCTTCCCGTATCGGATGTGTGACCAACCTTTCCACCATGGCACACGACCTTGCGACGCCGGGTTTCACCCGAGCACCGTCGCAACTTCCGCCACAAGACCAACCATCGCCATCGGAACAAAAATCTCGTTTATTTAATAAACATATTATTTTATTGGGCGCCGAAAAATGTTCTCGGAACGGTATCGAAGTGAGGTATACGTGACCGTCTCGCCGCGTTGAGTGCGTGATTCGAGGTTTCATACGAATCGGAGTCCGCACAGAGCCACGGCGGTCAGAAACGCGTAAGGTAGGAGCGGGTACAAAATTAGGGGAATTTTCGTCTTCTGTCGGTCCACCTAGCCTTATTCATAGGTTGCTGTGTCGGCCATCGGCCATGAAGGACGTCTCCTTGTGAACAAGATCTTGGATGAAAAGAAACATATGTGTTAGCTGCTGCTCATGTATGTCTACGCACGCTTCTATTCTTGTAGACTATGTTGGGTCTCCAAGCACAGAGGTTTGTAGGACAACATCAATTTCCCTCAAGTGGATGACCTAAGGTTTATCGAACTCAGGGAAGTAGAGGTTGAAGATGGTCTCTCTCAAGAAACCCTGCAATTAAGATACAAGAAGTCTCTTGTGTCCCCAACACACCTAATACAACTCGGAATTGTATAGGTGCACTAGTTCGGCGAAGAGATGGTAAAATATGGGTGATATAGGTGTGGCAAAACAAAGTAATATAAATCTGTAATAAAAAGTGCAGAAAACAAACTTGTGACAAAAGTGAGAACAAACGGTGTAACAATGGTGGAAACAAGGCCTAGGCTTCATACTTTCACTAGTGGCAACTCCCAACAACATTAACATAGTCTAATCACATGATATTTCCCATAAAACATGCAATAGAGACGCACTCGGAGGTCATTCCTTTGTGGTCAAGAGAGGACGAGAATTATGTAGGGCTACAAAAGCACACCTCAAAGTTCGTAGTTCTCAATCTATGGATTTCCCAATGTCACCGCGGCCATCCAAAGAGAGTACCACAATCACCACAACATATCTCAAGGATAGTCAAAGACAAGCACCAAGAGACTATCAATCTTAAATCAACACACAAAAGAGGAAATCACTCATGAAAATATTCTTCTAATCCATGTCCAATAGACCGTTGTCACCATGGTCTCGGGGATTATACTAGATAAGATCAAGTGAGTACATCAATCCAATACATAGAGGAAGGGGAATATCATGGGATCACCCTAGATTAACATAGCCTATGATCACAATGAAGATCACATCATGGGAGAGAGAATTGACCACATAGCTACTGGTAGAAACCTCAGCCCCGAGGAGGGACTACTCCCGCTTCATGGAGGGGGGAAGTAACGTCGATGGAGATGAATCCTGGGGCACTTCCCCGTCCCGGCAGGGTGTCGGCACAGGAATACTGGTCCCCCGAAGCTTGTCGGTGATGGCGGCGGAGATCGGAATCGCTTCTGGAAAAAGTACTTCGATATTAGGGATTTCCTCCGAGGGGGCTAAATATAGGCCAAAGGAGGGGGGCAGGGGGCACAGGGCAGCCAGGAGGGTCTATGGCGCGGCCTAGGGGGACCCGCGCCGGGCACCCTCCTGGGCCCCTGGTGGTGGCCCTCCTTCCATGTCTTGGTTATTCCGGAAGCTTCCGGAGCGCTGATTTTTTATATAATTTTTCCAGGATTTATTGGGCACTATAATTATTGGAAAAACCTGAAATACAAAAACAGCAGAAAACAGGAACTGGCAACTGGGTGCACTGAGTTAATAGGTTAGTCCAAATATGCTCAAAAGTGTATGAAAGTTCAAGCAAAACATGGCAAAGTCACACAAATCATGCATGGAGCAAGCAGAAGTTATATATACGTTTGGGACGTATCAACATCCCCAAGCTTAATTCCTGCTCGCCCTCGAGTAGGTAAATGATAACAAGCATAATTTCTGTGGTGACATGCTAGGAACCATATAAGAACTTTGAAAGTAAAGCAATCAAGATATGTGATTCAATTCAAGTCATAACAGGCAAGAGTCTATATTGGCATTGAAACAAGCAACGAAAGAACATTAGGTGCAAGAGCTCTCGCTGTCCGTGACTCAAATGTCTCCAAATGGTGTTTGCGTGCAAGAAGGGGTATATGGGAATACGAGAAAAAGGTATATTTTTGTTGAGAACTCAATCTACTAAAGTTTCACACTTGGTCTCTTTTGGAATCTTATCTTGACTCGTCCCCAGACCACTAGCCAGGTACAAGTCAATTTGATCCACTCATTTTCGATATTTTGAGTACTCATGCAATGGATGAGCGTAAGCACGAGAGTTGACACTTAAGATGGCGAAGAGAGAAATATGGTGGAGGAGGAATATAAAAAGGGTGAGAAGGGCTCACATCAATGAGGACAATCATAGGCGAGAAGGCCAAATGATAGATATGATGTGAGGAGTAGGGATTGCCATGCAACGGATGCACATATGAGCTAAGAAAAGATCTCCAATGGAACTAATGGGGGTGCATCTAACTTGCTCGCTCATGAAGACCTAGAGCTCTTTTGAGGAAGCTCATCCTTGGAATATGCAAGCCAAGTTCTATAGTGTGAAGGTCCCCACATAGCTATATGCATGAATGATCATCTCTATGGAGTACAAGGATAAGAGTGAGTACTAGTGTGGATCTTTCAAAAGGATAGTAGTGTTGCCCCTTTCTCTATTTTTATTTCTTTTTCTCTTTTTTCTCCTTTTTTGTATTTTTTGGTGGCCTCAATGGCTCTTTCTATTTAACTCTCATTTGTCCTCTTTGGGATCTTTTATTCACTTAAGGGAAACACTCTAATTTACAAGAGGGTATAGAAGATATTTCACACTTTACAAGGTACTCAAATCATAAAGAAGAAGTAGCTATCATGATGTATGCAATGTATGCCTCTGTCAGTGTAGCAAGAACATGTATGACATGAAGATCAAGTCATGAAGAGGTGGATGTTGCATGGCAATATATCTCAGAAAGGCTATGGAAATGCCTTGAGAGGTAGGTATGGTGGATGTTTTGAGGAAATATATAAGGAGGTTTATGATGACAGAGCGTATCATGCCAAGGATTTGGATGTATCGGCGAAGGTGGACGCCAACTCTCGGAGTGAGAAGAAGGCAATGCACGGCACGTGAGAGGCTAGCAAAATATGAGGTGGAAGTGTCAACTTTCAATACTTACATTAGTCCGAAGAACTCATGCACTTATTATCGGTAACTCTTAATCTAATAAGGAGGTTCACAAAGAGACAAGTACCCCGAGGACGAGTGTATGGGGGTTTGGTTATCCTTGCGCATCCTCGACTCATGGTATGTGAGTGTACTCTAATATCCGATCCCTCCAAAGATTAGAGATCCATCTAGTAGCTAGAGTTCTCAACTAGTTTTGTAGGTTTTGAAAATAAACACGGATTTCCCAAAATACGACACCTATCACTAATAGGATAGATCTCTTGACATCAAAAGTTCAAACATTACTCACATCAATATCTCAAAACTATTGCAAGTTACTACTAAAATTAAATAGCAACCTCAATTACCACTCTCAAAACAAGACACGACTCAGTGCAACAACCAACTCTCTTAACAAGATAAACATGAAAACTAAAGAGAGTTCCAGCAACAAACTAAACAAAATCCAAGGCTCTTGCTAAAGACAAACTAAGACTACAACTAAACATGGCAGTAGCTATGAAAATATAAAGAACACACAACGGTAAAAAAATAGGCATGAAAAATCCTATGATGTGTTCTAGATTTTGAAAGTGGATCGTGTTTCTCTCCTACACAACGAAAGACGGGATATAACTTGTTATTAACAGCAAGCAAAGCTAAAGAAAACTAAAATCTAAGAGCGAGACGCTCCAAGCATAGCACATAACGCATGAAGTGATAAAAATATAGTGAGACGAAGGACGAACTGATGATTGTTGATGGAGAAGGGGATGCACGGGGGCATCCCCAAGCTTAGACGCTTGAGTCTCCTTGAATATTTATTGGGGATGCATGGGGGAATGCCCAAGCTTGAGCACTTGACACTCCCGAATCTTCTTTCATCATCTTTCATCGCACACTTAAAAACTCCCTTCATACATAACTCATCATAAGATGATTAAAGAGGTTAGTACCCTTAATAAAATAATTTTTCCCCACTGGATATAAATATATTCTTGAAGAGCTACTATTTCTCAAGATTTACAAAAGGTTTTTGCAAAGAAAAATCAAGCTTAAGGTTTGCAAAAGTAAGGAGAGACAAAATGTGGCAGAATCTGTGAAAAACATAACAACAAGTAGTAAAGATTTTTTAGGGGTACTTCTGCAACTCAAATCAAAAAACTCAGAACATACGCTCGAAATTCAATTGTATAGAGCACGGTGTCAAAAAAATTCAGATCAAAAAGATGATCTGGTGATTTTAGGATAATTTTTCCGTCCAAGGACAGAATCTTTTTTCTGGAATGCATGTCACAACTTTTGAACTTTCTTGCAATCAGAGGCTAGACTTGGCACAAAGCTTGAAAATAAAGATACAATGATGTTGCTACAGTAGTAACAATCATCAAGACCACTAAAAACTGAAAGTAAAAACTCAAAATAAAGATAACAAGGGTTGTCTCCCTTGAGCTCTTTCTTTATAGCCATAAAGATAGGCTTAAGATTTTAATGATGCTCTCGTAGGAATAAGAGTTGAGGCACAAACGAGAGCATAAAGAATAAAATACCAAACACATTTAAGCCTAACATGCTTCCTATGCAAAGGGATCTTGTAGAGAAATAATTCATTGAAGCATAAAGATATTATCATAGGAAGGCAAAACAAGTGCAACTTCAAAACTTTCAACATAAAGAGAGGGAACTTGATATTATTGGAATATCTATAAGCATATGTTCCCCTCTCATAAGAATTTTCAGTGGGATCATGAATAAACTCAGAAATATAAGTATCACATAAAAAATTATTATCATGATCCACAAGCATAGAAAATTTATTACTCTCCACATAAGCAAAATCTTTCTCATTGGAAATAGTGGGAGTAGGACTATAATAAACAACTTGAACACTATAGATTAATTGTGTATTAGGAAGATGGTGTTCAACAAGGGAGTAATTCCCTCCATGATTATGACAAGTTTCATAAGGATAATTTCTCCTTATGTCATAGGTACCTTTACAATCACTATAGATAGGAGTTATAACATCATCATAGTAGAGAAGAGCATTATCATTGCTAGCAACTATATTTGTAAACATGTTGTCTTTATTCTTACTAGCAAAAGAATTATCAATTACCACATCACTAATGGGTAAAGGACTTGCAATCCTATCATCCCCATGTTGGGAATGTGCCCTAGAGGCAAATAAAATATGTTTTATCGAGCATATTCCATTAGTTCATAATACGTTTGATACTATGCTATAACTGTATTAAGCGGAAACATTAATACAGGTGTGGTATACAAACAACCAGGTCCCTAGTCAACCCTAGTATACTAGTCCATTGGGCGATTGATGATCAAGGTTTCCTAATCATGAGACAATGGCGTCTGTTGACAATGGAGTCATATCATTGGATAATGATACGATGGACATACACCCACCAGAAGTGTTGCGATGTGATCAAGTCACATAGTTCAACATTGCGATAACTATAACGTAGTGACCAGATCCTGTGACCGTAATAATCATACATAATTGTCATCTATGAGGAGACTTCGATTTGTATCCCACCGCCTGACTGAAATATGCTGGCTATAACGGTGCACTTTGGGTATTCCAAAATAGATGGTTGATGAGTATGCAAATAGATCAAAGAGGGATTTGTCCATCCATGTGACGGATAGGTACTCTGGGCCCACTCGGTGATATTGCATCATAAAGTTTGCAAACGTGTGACTAGGTCACGGAGTTGTAATATCACGGGAACGAGTAAACTTGTTTGTTGAGAACGAGGACGAACTAGGTATATTGGATACCGATGATCAAACCTCGGACAAGCAAAGTACCACAGGACAAAGGGAACAGGCACACGGTTAACGGATCCAACAGCGATTGAAGTTCATTCGATGGAAGCGCAGGGGCTATCAAGGATTGTAACCAGGTCCAATTGATTAGTCATTGATCAATGAGAATTGTCTCGATCATGTCTGTTGTTTCTCGGACCGTAGGGTGTTACACTTAAGGGTACTCGACGCAGTAAGGATTGATTCGGGATCACCGGAGAAATTGGAGAGAACACCGGAATTGTTCCGATGAAGGCCGGAAGTTGTTCCGGGTATTTTGAAAGGTTCAAAATATATTTAATAATGTTTAATATATGTTTTATTATTTAATTATCTGAATTAAATATTAAAATGTATTTAAATATAATTAAAAATGGAAGAAAAGTCACATGGGCCTCATAGGGCCCATTAGGGGGAGAGGGAGTCCTCCCCCATGGGCCATGGCGCCATGAAGGGGGGCCCACCCCCTAGGGCTGCGCCATTTGCCCTCCCCTTGGGATTAGTCCCACCCCGGAAGTGGAGGGGAGGGTGGCACCCCTCCTTGGCCTATATAAGGAGGGGTAGGGTGCCCTTTTTCTTCGTACAAATTGATTTGAGACAAGTTTCTCTCATCTCTCTCTCCCTCCTTTCTCCTTCCTCGAGTGGACTCCCCTTGTTTGGAGTCTACACTTGGTTGGGGATTTCTCCACTATACGCACGCCGTCGTGCTGCTGGAATTAGGATCCGAATCCATCTTCTTTCCGCTGCTCTACTGGTTCGGAGCCCGGAGGGACGTCGGTATATTGTATGTGTATAATCCCGCGAGGCACTACACTTGTGGTGCTACTTCGTCGTCGTGGCCGTATCGCGAGGTCTTCATCAGCAACGTTCCGACGGGGACGTACTCCCGTCATCGGTCCACAAGGATCGGATGGCTACAGGAGTCATCGTGGATCTGCGCGGCATCGGGGATTGCCGGTACGACTACACCAACCACGTTCATGCGGGAACGTTTCCCGCTTAACGGACTACATACTGGTATGTGATCTATTTCTGTCCGTTACTTGCATCGCCATAGCATAGGTCTTGGGTATGGGTCTCGTAGGTTATGAAAAATTTGTGTTTTCTGCCCCGAACCCCAACAGTGGTATCAGAGCAAGGCTATGCGTAGATGTATTGTATGGATAGAACACATCTAGTATGTGGGCATCAATTCTCCAATTGTTACCCTCTCACGTGTACTCATTTAGCGTTGCGGCAATATTTTATGAAGCGGCCCCCGACCGACCTTACGCGTTTACGCGAGACTGGTTCCACGCTTGACATATGGCTTGTACCATATAAAGTGGTTGGGGGTGTCTGTCTCTCTGCATTAGCGATGCGAAGATGTTTGCAACGGAGGGCCCCGACAGGGGTGTAATAGAGACAATTGCGGGATTGGTGTTGTGGCTTGTTTTTCGCAGGATAGAAAGCGGTTCTTTTCTCGAAACCCATAGCAGCCACGTAAAACTTGCAAAAGATAAAGTAGAAAGGCATTTTCAACTTTAATTTGCATGTCGGGGGGAATCATAGCATGTATGATTTATACTATTGCATCATGTTTTGCTAATATGTTAGATATACGACGGTAGCATAATAGGATGATCCCTCACTAATCCAACAAAGTGTCCTTCCTTAGTGAAGCACCATCTGGAAAGTTCTTCATTATGGAGGCATCACGTGTCACACGGGTGTCAAACATTTTTACGTTCACAAGAGATGGGTGGAGCAAGCCTAGCATGTCCAGAAACATGGCCTTGCATACGCGGCATATACTCACATTTATTTTGTGTAGGTGGGTTGCCTTTTGAACTTCTGCATGTAGCTAATTACCGTGCACCTTCAGCCAATTGAGTGCACATACAGCGAGGGAAATCGGGTCCATCCAACTAATTAACTCAAGGGCCTTAGAAAAAAGGACACAACTTGTTTTCTTAGAGGCCCAATAAACCCGGACGGAGGGAGTAGTTCATTACCTCAAAACAAATCGTCCACTCGAAACACAGTGACACTGCTATTTTTGTTCTATCGTAGATAAACCAGCTGCTACTAGTTTTACTCCCTCCTTTTCGGTTTATAGAGCTCATCTCAAAAAATTTGTTTTTCCGTTTTATATGTCTTAATTCTACTATTTATTATCACATGTTCAGATTTTGAGGTGCATTAAATCATTGCATGCAAAGTTTTCATTAATGTGTTGATAAATACAAATTTTGACAAAAACAAGAGTACTAATTAAGTATTTTTGCGAACTACTCCATCCGTCTTTGAAAGAGTGTACCTTCAACTTTGTTGAAAAGTCAAACTTTTAAAACTTTGACCATGATTATATAAAAATAAATCAACATTTATACCACCAAATTAGTATCATTAGATTCATTATAAAGTATATTTTTATTATGTAATTATTTGGTTTAATAAGTATTGTTATATTTTATTTCACCACTCAAAATCTTCTCTTTCCTCCTCTCTCCCCTCCAACTAAGCAACCAAATTATATTTTTAGGGAGAATATCCTATGGAAACCAATATTCAATGAAAACTTCGTGGAAACCACGTTTAAACGTTTCGAAAAAAATCTGAAAAAATGTAGGTTAGTAAGACGGTAATGTTACTATTCAACACTATTCAATGCTGATTTTGTTTTTTTCATAACTCGGAATCCGTAATGTGTTTTAACTTGAAATTTTGCATGGTACTAGAACATCATATTCTTACTAACCTACATTTTTTCAGATTTTTTTGAATATTCAAAATATCATTTTCGAGTGGTTTTCACCGGTTTCCACCGAAAATTGGTTTTCATATGATATTTCCCCTATATTTTAATGCTTACAGTCCGTCTACGTCACCTTATTATACTTGCCCTTACTCTCTCCTTTCCGATTTATAGGGATTAATTTGCAAATCCCTTCAACCAAGATAGATTGTGAGTGGTAAAATAAATTTCATGGTTTGCAAAAAAAACTTAATTAGTACACTCATTTTTATCAAAAGGTTTTCTTTACCAATGCATTAATTACAATGCATGCATGCATGATCATTAAATGACCGAAAACTACTACTACCTCCGTCACAGTTTACAGGGCGCGCGCGTATCCCTAGATTGCCAATTTAACTAATATAACACAAGATATATGTTATAAAAATTATATCATTTAAAAATAGAACATTCGAAGTTTATGATGATATATTTTTTGTAACATATATCTTGTTTTATGTTGGTTAAATTGACGATCTAGGGATACGCGCATGCACTATAAACTGAGACGGAGGTAGTACATACATTGGTTAGTATTCTCTTAAACTTTGTAAGCAGTGATTTAATGCACCTCAAAATCTGGATATGTGATAGTAAATACTAGAATTGAGACTTATAAAATGGGATTTTTTTAGATGGGCCCTATAAACCGGAAAAGCGGAAGTATAAGACTAGCCATAGTGGGGAGTAACACAAGCTAGTTTTTTAAGAACGAGCAGGATATTTGCGTGTCGATATATTAAGAAACTAGATAATACCCCGCGCGTTGCTGCGGATACACTTATTTATATTTTTAGAGAATTGTAACATAAATACATGAGCACATATCGAGTAATAGAGAAAGAGCTAAAAAAATAATCTCGTGCTAAATACGTAGTGCTTTGTGGTAGCTAATTCCATGTGAGAGATGAAGGGCCTATGGGATAGTGGATGGAAGATGGAGATGTCATGTTTTTGTCTTCATGTCAAAAATAGATATACATGCACATATCGAGTAATAGAGAAAGAGCTAAAAAGATAATCTCTTGCTAAGTATGTAGTGCTTTGTGGTAGCGAATCCCATGTGAGAGACGGAGGGCCTATGGGATAGTGGATGGAAGATGGAGATGCCATGTTTTTGTCTTCCATGTCAAAGATAGATAGTGGGGATGCAACATGAGTATAGAGAGGAAAAAATCATAGTTTAATTGCATGTTTGCTGAGTTGACATGTGTGAATGACTTAATTGCATTGCTTAGTGGGACATTGAGGTGGACACCTTGCATGTTGAAAGAATTGGGGAGCAACTTCTTAAGAATGTTAGATGAGCACAATTACACACATGGATGCCGGTTACCACTTGAGGATTCGCCGGTGCACGCATGCAGCCAAAATCCTCTAGGGTAGCCGGGGGCGCCCTAACTAAGTCGGAATTATTCGCACTAGACCACAGTTGCCCACCGAGCTCCATTCCTTGCAAGCTTCTTTGATTTTCGTCGCCAAGGGTGCCGCCATTAGGGCGCACCGCTTGAAGATGCGCCGGTTGCGCTCAAGCCAAATATGGCGGAGGGAGCACAAGATGATAGAGTTCAGGCCCTTGCGAAGCTTCACGGCCATCCGTGGATGAGTCGCAAGTCACCAGTTCAGGAGCCCATCGCTAGCATTGGACGCAAGGGTTGATCTGCCGATCCAGGAAAAAACATCGAACCAGACCTCTCACGCAGAAGGGCACTGGATGAGGAGGTGCTCTATGGATTCACCCACCTGGCAGCAAAGGGGGCAATGGGGCTAATGATCAAGGCCTCGACGCTAGAGACGATCGAAAGTTCAACATCGGTTGCGCAAAGCAAGCCACATCAACTAGTAACATCCATATGTTATTAGTATATGTTACTATCTATATAGTGGTGTCATGCAACACTTCATTTATCATGTTGTAGAGACTTATATTATCTTGGTATGTGTGATGTTACTCATAGTATGAGTAACTAGCTAAGGATGTATGTAATGGGAGTATTATAGATAGTATCATGGCATGCCAACTAGACAATTTTGATGATGTGGCATGCACTTTAACGAGGAAAGAGAGGATGTAGTATCATATTATGATACTGTATCATATTAAATACCGTAGTACTATGTGTCTTGCATGACAATAAATAAGACCATCTATGACACTACTATATGATACTATGCATTATCATATGCATGATACTAACTTATGATATCACTCATTACAGACAGCCTAAGTTATTACATGACTTTCTTTCCTCATTAATTACTTGTCATATCATTTATTTTGTATAGATATGTGTGATGTTATTATTGATGTTACTTCTGTTGGATATATTAGCAATTTTCCAATCAATTTAATCCCTATATAAATCATGAACATGACGCATGCAAGATTAATCTCATACTGATACTTAACCATGCAACTCAGATCTACGCAGATAACACATATATGTACACAGACAATAAGCATGGCATAGATGAAAGAACCGATGAACAGGGTGAGTAGATCATACCCTCCGTTCGGCCAGATCGTAGCAGCGGATGCGCTGCTAGCAGCAGCAAGTTCGTCGGTTGTCTTCTTGGCGGTGGCGGCTTCCTCCTGAGCGAGCTTCTCGGCGGCGGCCTTCTCAGCTTCGGTAGACACGGCGACGTAGAGGAAGTAGTCGAAGTAGACGAGCCGGAGCGGAAGCGAGCAGTCGCGTCGTAGACGCTCCCCAAAAACCTTATTGCTCCTCTCCCGGTGCAGGATCGCAAGGAGCACAGTTCCGGAGGCCTGCTCTCCCGCACAGCCGTGCACGCGACGGACGGGATGGGATCGCCGGAGGCAGCGGCAGTGCGTGGAACGACGTGGGCGGTGCGCGAGGAAGAACAAATGCGATCTATTCTGTTGTGTGGCGGCTAGGGTTGCCGCGGTTCCTTTTATACACAGCCGAGGTAGGGCGACGTGGGACTGGATACCCGCGACCGAGTCGGCCCACGTTTGACGTCTCAGATCGTGCAACGGTTAACTCGTGATTAATTTCATTAACTAAAAATTAATGACAATTAATTAGCCGTTCCTGACTGGCAAAAATTAAGCGCACACATGACATAGGTTTTAGCTCGGCTCGGCTCAATTCCGCAAACCGCGGCGCGTGCGCGCGTCGTGACGAGGCGAGGCGTGGAGAGGTGGGCGGCGGAGGAGGAGCGCGCGTGAGCTCTCACTCTTCTACTTGCTCAATAGCATGTAGGAGAGCTCACCTTATAAAGAGGTGCAACTCACCCTCCACTTCCGGGGTGGGACTAAACTTAGCACCACACCCATGTCATTTTTCCCACATGGGGCCTTAGAGATTTTCTAAAATTGTTAGATGGGCCTAAAGCCCATGCCTGATTTCAACAATCCCCCACCAGATCTCAAGGTCCCATGGTGTTGTCCTCAGTTCCAAACACTGTTTGATATATCAGTATTTTTAGTGGAGACCAGTTAAGGTTGAACATCCACCTAGAGCAAAGAATTACATTCCTTCACAACTGAACAATGGACTATGCCTTGAATTGACAGTTTGGCGTAAAGAAGTTTCACTCCTTGTCTTACCGATACTAGGCTGCCGAAGGCTGACCCCGTGGGTGGAGCATATTAGTCACACTCCTTGCCTATTCATGAGCTTCCTAGAGATTACCCTATCTCATAGACTGTGACCAGCAGTCGGGCTCATATAGGTGTGTTCTTCCAGAGATCGCTCTGTAGGATAGCATCTCGCTTATGAAAGCCTCAGAACACATTAAGACAAAAGTCAACCTACCATACAGTTACCGAGAGTATTGCATCTCCAACGGAGTGGGTAATAAAATTACTCTCCTCAGTTAACCACTAGCTTGTTTTCCCAGGTCCTATTTCACGGGATCTCCGATCATGTAGGTTGGGTTACCACCACGGCAACTCATGTGGGTCTCATACCCATCTCCCTCGATGCATTGCCTATCACAATACGTGATAGACCTTTGGTGAAGGGATCTGCCAGATTCTTAGCCGATTGGATGTAATTCAATGCTATTACTCCGGAGTTTCTCAAATGTCTGACAGACTTCAACCTCCTTCTTATATGCTTTGTGGATTGCATGTTGTCCTTTGAACTCTTTGCCTTAACAATCACCGTTTGATTATCACAGTTCATAAGGATAGCCGGAATCGGATTTTCAACCACTGGCAAGTCCATCAAAAGCTCTCGAAGCCATTCTGCTTCAGTGCAGGATTTATCAAGTGTTGTGAGTTCTGCTTCCATTGTTGACTTCGTTAAGATAGTCTGCTTGCAAGACTTCCATGAAACAGCGCCACCTCCAAGTGTGAACACGTATCCACTTGTGGACTTCATCTCATCAACATCAGAAATCCAATTTGCATCACTATACCCTTCAAGTACCGACGGGTATCCGGTATAGTGAAGTCCATGGCTCATTGTACCTTTAGATAGCGCATAACTCTTTCAATAGCATGCTAATGAACATCTCCCGGATTTGAGACAAACCGGCTCAATTTTCTCACAGCAAATGCGATGTCAGGCCTCGTAGCGCAAGCTAGGTACATGAGTGATCCAATCACTTGAGAATATCTCAACTGATCTACAGCTGTGCCTTCGAACTTTCGAATCCGCACACTAGGATCATATGGCGTTGGAGAAGATTTGCAATCTGAATATCTAAAGCGACTCAGAATCTTCTCAACGTAGTGGGATTGCAAAAGCGTAATTCCACCCTCATTATCTCTCAATAGCTTGATGTTCAACATAACATCAGCCACACCAAGATCTTTCATCTCAAAGTTTTGAGATAGAAATGTCTTAACCTCCTCAATGACTTTGAGGTTGGTTCCAAATATCAGTATGTCATCAACATATAAGCACAGTATAACTCCTTCGCCCCCACCATGGCGATGGTATACACATTTTTCAACTTCACTTACAAGGAAGCCAGCAGATGTCAAAGTTTTATCAAACTTCTCATGCCACTGCTTAGGTGCTTGCTTCAGGCCATATAAAGATTTCAATAGCTTGCACACCTTTCCTTCCTGACCATCTACTACAAAGCCATCTGGCTGTTGCATGTAGATTTCCTCGTCTAGCTCTCCATTTAGAAAAGCCGTCTTAACGTCCATTTGATGGACGAGAAGACCATGCGAGGCAGCCAACGAGAGTAATACTCGAATGGTTGTCAGTCTGGCCACCGGTGCATAAGTATCGAAGAAATCTTCTCCTTCCTTCTGGGTATAGCCCTTAGCCACGAGCCTAGCCTTGTATTTTTCAATACTGCCATCAGGCCTAAGCTTGTTTTTGAACACCCATTTACATCCCACAGGTTTGCAACCATAGGGACGATCAGTGATTTCCCATGTTCCATTAGCCAAGATGGAATCCATCTCGCTACAAACCGCATCTTTCCAGTAGTCAGCATCTGGTGATGCATAAGCTTTTGAAATAGAAGTGGGAGTACCATCCACGAGGTACACAATGAAATCATCACCAAAGGACTTTGCAGTCCTCTGTCTCTTGCTCCTAATAGGAGCTTCATCGTCCTCCTCCACAGGATTATCATCATGAGTTCGTTCATAATATTCCATCGGAATGGCGGGTTCAGGAATCTCATCAGATTCCTGTCTAGAAGTTCTTCGCATATCTCTCATGGGAAATATATCCTCAAAGAATGTAGCATCTTTAGACTCCATAATTGTACTGACCTTCACGCCAGGTACCTCAGATTTCACCACTAGAAATCTATATCCAACGCTGTTCTTAGCGTAGCCTAGAAAAATGCAGTCCACGGTCTTTGGTCCAAGCTTACGCTTTTTGGGGATCGGCACATTTACTTTCGCCAAACAGCCCCAAGTACGCAAGTATGAGAATGTCGTTCTTTTCTTCTCCCATCTAACATTCTTAAGAAGTTGGTCCCAATTCTCTCAACATGCAAGGTGTCCACCTCACCATCCCACTAAGCCAATCATTTTAATTTCCTTTCCCACTAGGCCATGCAAAGTATGCCACATAAGGGAGCTCCCATTAACTTCACATGCACATGCAACTTATCACATATAAATATTAACTTTCTTTTGCACTTAAATTTATAAGTGCCTTTTTTTTATAGAGAATCAAATTATAAGTTACCTCATATTTTTCTATGCGATGTTTTTTTTATGTATGCACATATGTAATTGCTATCATTGTAATATGTTTAATCAAATGTGATGTCTCCACTATGTCTACTCAACATTTTTTATCTTATATCATCTCACTGATATATTGTGAAGGTAAAAAATTTTAAAGACACTCATTTTTTATTTATCATCAAATTTTGTTAAAAAATTCTTATATTTTGAGTCTAACAATATTAATTTCAAAGAAATTATAATAAACTTATATTATGTTTCGTAATTTTTTCAATATTTGAAAATATTAAATTATTTATTAGCAGTTCCCGCAGCAACGCGCGGGGTATCATCTAGTAATTCATAGGGAGTGATCTCGTTATCCTTCACGGGAACCTTATTCAGGACATGACAAGATGTCAATATAACCTCCCCCCACCATGCCTTGGATAAACCCGATGTATCTAACATGGCGTTAACCAAATCTGTTAGAGTACGTTTTTTCCGTTCGGCAACCCCGTTTGATTGGGGTGAATAGGGAGGCGTCCTCTCATGAATAATTCCATGTTCCGCACAGAAAGAATTAAAATCATTAGAAAAGTACTCTCCACCACGATCAGACCGAACCCGTTTAATCTTTTTCTCAAGTTGGTTCTCAACTTCTGCTTTATAGATTTTAAAGTAGTGCAGAGCCTCATCTTTAGTGTTTAACAGATACACATAGCAAAATCTAGTGGAGTCATCTATCAATGTCATGAAGTATTTCTTTCCACCTTTAGTCAACACACCATTCATCTCGCTAGGGTTGCCGCGGTTCCTTTTATACACAGCCGAGGTAGGGCGACGTGGGACTGGATACCCGCGACCGAGTCGGCCCACGATTGACGTCTCAGATCGTGCAACGGTTAAGCGCACACATGACATATGTTTTAGCTCGGCTCGGTTCGACTCAATTCCGCAAACCGCGGCACGCGCGCGTCGCGTGACGAGGCGGGCGGCGTAGGAGGAGCGCGCGTGAACTCTCACTCTTCTACTTGCTCAATAACATGTAGGAGAGCTCACCTTATAAAGAGGTGCAACTCATCCTCCACTTCCGGAGTGGGACTAAACTTAGCACCACACTTATGTCATTTTTCCCACATGGGCCCTTAGAGATTTTCTGAAATTGTTAGATGGGCCTAAAGCCCATGCCTGATTTCAACAACTTCCACTATGAATAGTCTAAAACGAAGAAACGGAAATTTTAATAAATAAACCAGAAAGGAGGAAGTAGCTTACGAACGTTAGCTATTCAAATGTTTATTTTATTCCTCACCATGAAAATGAATAGAGATGAAAACTTATCTTTTTTCTTGTGAGAAACAAACAATGACTGTCGTGATAAAAAAGAAAAACAATGGCATGTCGATCTAGA
Source organism: Bromus sterilis (assembly GCA_950022295.1). Taxonomy (NCBI): domain Eukaryota; kingdom Viridiplantae; phylum Streptophyta; class Magnoliopsida; order Poales; family Poaceae; genus Bromus; species Bromus sterilis. Next base: position 120,375,960 of record OX465599.1, read on the forward strand.
GATAGAGAGAAAGAGGATATTCCATCCGCCGATACGTTGCGTGAACCCGCCCCAAAAATAGAGCAGGCCGCAAACGCAAAGCAAAATCCCCTCGCACCTCACGCCTCACTCCTCTCCTCCCTTACCCATTCCCCTTTCTCTCTCTGTCTCTCCCCGCACCGCACCCAACCTTCCGACCCACACCCACTCCGCGGCGACGAGGACGGCTGCCGGCCATAGGCGCGTGGACGGAATCCGGGCAAACTCTCCTAGGCCTTCTTCATCCCATCCCTCACCTCGGGCTCCATCCAACCGGAGGTATGAACCCAACCCCACCCGCGATGATACCCCAATCTATTGGTTCACGTCGGATTTGCGTTGCTCGCCACTAGATCTGGATGTGCCAGCTGCATAATTGCTTATGGAAATTCCTTCCACTCCATAATTTTCCTTCTAGGAGGATAGTAGGATTAGGATTAGGATTCCCCATTCGCACTTGTCCCGCTGGCGTATCTGAATGCCTTTAGTTACTTAAGTAATTTCACTAGTACGTACATATTTCCTGATGCTCGAATGTTCTTAGTCATGCTTCACTAATTTTTTTAACTGTATGTTCTATTTGTAATGGATCAATACCAATTTTAATCACAAATATTCCTTTTGTAAACTAATAACAGCGTCATCTCGGGTTGTTGATAGTCTACTGCTGCTATCACCCAGTTTCAGAGACGGCAACTGATCTGGAACGGCAGCAATTTCCATCCATGGCATGTGCGATCAGCTAGGAGTGCTCTAGACTCTGGACATTACCCTGCTTAGGTGCTACTTCCTCCGTCCTTCAAAGAGTGTACTTCCAACTTTGTTGGAAAGTCAAACTTTTAAAACTTTGACCATGATTATATAAAAATACATCAACATTTATACCACCAAATTAGTATCATTAGATTCGTTATGAAGTATATTTTTATTATATAATTATTTGGTTTTATAAGTATTGTTATATTTTTGTGTAAGCTCGGTCAAAGTTTGAAATAGTTTGAATCTCCAAGAAAGTTGGAAGTACACTTTTTCATGGACGGAGGGAGTAGGTGCCACCCTCCTATGACCTATCTAGGTGTCTGCCTAATCCTTACTAGAATCTGGAAGCCAGCCGGCCGCTAGCTTGGTGCTTTTTAGAGTACTGCAAGGCCATCTTGCCTCAGCAGCAGCCTCATTTCCTGATGCAGTTGGTTCATGTCATCCATGCCAGGGAGGATGATATATTGTTATTTGTAGCATTCATTATACTATCTTAGTCCCAAATCAGATCCTACATTTCTAGGCTACTCGATACTCATATTTTTTCACGCAAGTAATATCGCCTTATAATTTATTCCGGCTCCATGGCTACTGCCTCCTTTTCTTTGCCAGGCTACCCTTTCCCTTGTCTCTGCCACCATGGCATCTCCTACCATACTGCTAGGTCCGCTCTGAGCCACTTCCCGCTATCTCGCAACGCCAGCACACTCCTGAAGCCATCTATGTACCTGCCCAGCTTGCCAAGTTGGCTACACCAAACGCCACCTTAGGCACCTTTGACCAACTAGGCCATCTTTCCGCCTTCTTCTGCTAAGGTTGCCCAGCCACTTTTTAGAGAACTTGTGCATGTTCTTTTGTTCCTCTTATCTTAAAACTGAGAACACAAACACCATTTGTCTTGGGGGATATATAGAGGGCTAGAGGATGAATATAGAACCCTGTGAACATTTTTAAAAGGACCCCAATTTACAAATCCCTGTCAGCTCACAAGCCCCATAATCCTAGAGGGCTGCTGTGGTTACTTTCCATGTGGAGCTTTTCTGTAATATCTGTAGTCAGTTGTCACATGCTAGCATATGCCAACTTTTGATCCGAGTTAATTGGTCGCTTTGTTTTCTTGAGGATTTTTTTTCTTCTCACAAATATGTATAATGAGAACTGAGAAGCTTAAAGAACAGGAAATAACAATATACCTTAATAATTGTAGCTGCTGCTGTTTCTTTCATGGTTGATGTCAAAAATCATGATTTTGGAACATAGTTCCCTATGTCCTTAGGCATTGTAATCAATTTGCAAATAAAAAACTGTTTAACATTGTACCAGGGCAAGTGCTAAGTAAGAGCTCTCAATGAATATGAGCTACATACCTTTTCTATGCCTTAGGAGAAACTCCGAACAATTTTGGATCTATCGACTATTTTTTGTTACACGCTAACCCTCAGTAAAGGAAATAATTTCTCTATAATGTGATGTGCCCTGCAGTCTCACCTTCAGCCTCACTTAGGATACTTTGATTAATTATATCCTCATTGTTGGTTTTAAGTTCTAACTATTTGTTTTCATCATTCCATATCTCATTAAGTTTCTGTTGAATGATATCTATTAGATGAATGTCTGATCATTATTTTGATTATACTTCGCTGTTTTCTCTGTACAGTGTGTATCTGAACTTGGTATGTTTGACTATGTCCAGGCTAATAGGTCTTGTCGCTTTCGTGCTGTATACTGAGATAATATGGTTGAGTGCACAATGGTGTCAACCTTACTTGATGGTCTTCCTAATGAAGTGGCTCTCCAGTGCCTTGCACGTGTCCCATTTGTAGCCCATCCTATTCTTCAACTGGTTTGCCGCTCTTGGAGAGCATCTGTTCGCAATGGTGAGCTTTTCAATGTTCGGAATCAGATTGGTGCGACAGAAGAACTGCTATGTGTGTTAGCATTTGAACCTGAAAACATTTGGCAACTTTATGATCCTCGTCAAGACAAGTGGATAACTCTCCCTGTCATGCCATCTCAGATTAGGAACATTGCCCGTTTTGGAGTTGCCCCTGTTGCTGGAAAACTCTATGTAATTGGTGGTGGCAGTGATAGAGTTGATCCCCTTACTGGAGACCATGACACAATCTTTGCGAGCAATGAGGTCTGGTCTTATGATCCTCTCCACCGTTTGTGGTCCCGGAGGGCTCCAATGCTTGTAGCTCGAGCTATGTTTGCTTGTTGTGCATTGGATGGGAAGATAATTGTTGCTGGGGGATTTACAAACTGCCGCAAATCGATATCGGAGGCTGAGATTTATGATCCTGAAGCTGACACATGGGAGTCCCTCCCTGACCTCCGTCAGGCACACCCCTCTGCATGCTCTGGTCTTGTCATCAAGGGTAAGATGCATGTATTGCATAAAGGGATATCGACAGTCCAGATTCTCGAAAATGGCGGTAATTATTGGGCTGTTGAGGACTACTCTTGGCTGCAAGGCCCAATGGCAATGGTTGGTGGAGAGTTGTATGTGCTGAGCAATAGTTGCATTATGAAGCAGCATGGTGAAAATTTCCCTGATAAGATGGTTCCTTGTGCATCAGGATTCCAAAGCAGGATCGGTTTTGGCATGATTGGTTTAGGAGACAGCATATGTTTGTTTGGTGGAGTGATCGGGCCTGGGCCAAGAAATCAGTGCATTAAACCATTGTCTGATGTTGATATCTTGAATGTCACAAGCGAGAGGCCAACCTGGCGACAAGGATCACCAATGACGCGTTGCCGAGGGAGTATCGCAGGATGTGCTCTGCTGAAGATCTAGGCTCGTCCAAGTGTGTCAATGCTGGGATCATGCTGTTGCTGAAAACTGCAGATGGATTTTATTTATTCTGCATCGCATTAAAAAAAAGGTTAATTATGCTTTTAGTTTTGGTTCGCTTGTTGTAGCATTGAGGATATATGTTGGCCATGACTCAAATGTCAGTGTCAATCAGCTATATACTATGTTCTACTATATGTGCCTTGCAGTGCTTGCTGCAATCAAAATCCCTTTGGTTTGTAAGAATGAATTGCTATTTCTATGTCGTATAGGAATTAATCCTTCACATTTCGTAGGAAAAAAACAGGAATTAATCCTTCACATTTCGTAGGAAAAAACATTAGGCTAGACCCAACGGAAAAATCCCTATCCTATGAATTAAATGACATCTCTTTCTGTATAATAATTGAGATACATGTCTTCTCATTTCGTATGGTTTTTCTGTTCCTATGACATTTCTATCTATGAACCAAAGAACACCCTGGGTTTCCTTTGGTTTGTAGGAATTCTAAAGGATTAGAAATTTGTAGATTTTTTTGTTTGAAGCCCTTTGATTTATGGGAATGAAATCCTATTTTTATGGACAAATTCTCTTGGCTTGCCCCAATTTTTGCAAAGCAAGAGTTGCCTTTAGACGGTGGTTTCTCACAAGACATATTGAGTTCGTTCTGTACCCTAGCCACCGCCACCAGATCAACCGCCCTTCTCATCGCTTTCTGTCATTGCTCCGGCGTCCGGCACCATGGGGATTCTCATCTCTGGTCCATTGTGTAGTGGTTCAATATCACTCTGATGGTGATGGTGGTGTTGTCCCTAATAAAATGGTGTTATCTCTAATAAAATTCCTCCGGCTCCAATCCATCCTTGATGGCTATTGATCGGGGTTGCTGAGGAGGTAAGGAGTTTTTCTCTACGCCGTTATTCATGGATGGCACATGAAGGGGACCCAGCTCCCCTGACTTGTAGAAGGAAAGTCAGGGGCGTAACTTAGCAGCTTCATCCACCATCCAGCTGCATCAAACGCTCGGGCTTGCTTCCGGAGTACCAACTGTATATAGTACTGAACATTCTGCTAGCTCTGTAGGCGTTTTATCAAAACTAAAACTTCAGACAAACAGAGAACGGATTTAGAGAGGAAATGAGCAAGGCTTGTGCAGCTGATACATCAGAGAAAATGGAAAATAGAGCTTGTACAATTTTTTACACTGAATGAAGATGGTATGATGAACAAATATGCATAATTCTCAATGTACTAAAGGTTCAAACATGAATAAACAACACAGATGACAAATGAAACTACTGGTACTTCATCGGACTGAATGTACTTTAAAATTTTGAAACAAAAACTCTAAAAAGCCTGGTATTTCTAATTTCTAAACACCTCGGTGCAATGAAGAAACAAATGGCCTTTTCTGAGCGAAGCAAGTTAAGACTAGAGCTGCAGGCATCGGTATATCTGAATTCATGGTGATCAAAGTATATCTTCAGCCAATATGTCTTCAATAGTTGAATTCTGGAGGTTGACAGAGTAAGTTAGTTAGCATGAAACTCCAGTGCTAGAAAAAAATTTGAACACAAAAGTAAGAGAATGAGTACCGTCAGTAGGTCGGTGAAACTTTTAAAGAATCCATTTTCATTTATCATAGGAATTTCTTTAGTTGTCAGTTGATCTTCTGATGTGTTGACTTTTTTTCCTTGCCGCTGGTACAAAAAATTTAAAAGTTAAAATGGAGTACCACAACGTAATTTATTTGTACTGTACAATTAAAGAAACACCTTAGATGGTTTCCTTGGTGCTCCAGCTATTAGTTGATCATGTGATGTGCTGGTATTTTTTCCTTGCTGCTGGTACAAAAAATTTAAAAGTTAAGACCGAGTACCACAACATAATTTATTTGTACTGTACAATTAAAGATACACCTTAGATGATTTCCTTGGTGCTCCAGCTATTAGTTGATCTTGTGATATGCTGGTATTTTTTCCTTGCTGCTGTACAACAAATTAAAAAGTTAAAACAGAGAGTAGAACTTAATTTATATGTACAGTACAGTTAGGAAGATACCTTCGATTTAGTTGTTTTTTCTGATGCTCCAGATTTACTTGGGGTTTTCTTTCTTCTCTTGTGTAGCCTATCAATCCAAGTTTTCTTTCTCTTTGAACTTTTGTTTTCAACATTCTTTTTCTTCAGGCGCGCAGTGCTCAATAGATCATTTGATTCTTGAGGAGTTCCATTCGCATCATCTATTCCATCTGAATTATATGTGCATGCATTTAATATTTCCTCAACTTGCTTACCAACACTATCAAGTGCATTATCAATTAATATACAACACTTTTCAGAGTTGCATGCTTGGGTCGCCACGTTATCAAATTTGCGTGAAAGAAAATTGTAGCGCTCAAGGGACTCCAACTTGGGATTTTCCACAACAGTTCTTCCATGACAATCTTGAACACATCCTGACCGCGCTTCTCGAGTCCATCGCTTCAATGTGTAATGTGCAGGCAATAACTTAATATTTATCATATCAAGGACTTTTAAAGCATGGCTGCACAATATTCCTATTCTCTCAAACTGACCACAACTACATTTAATTGTTTGATCTGAAGGATTGCCAATAACTTTGCATTCTTCTTCATAAATTGGAAATTCACATAGAGTTCCAATTTTAACCATATATTCATGATGTCCAGCTAGTACTTCAATGCAAGCTGCTGTAGATCTTTCGTATTCAGACTGAAAACACTCAAATATAACAGGAGTGTAGATCTTGCTTGCTTGCACCAACATGGGTGTCTTCATTTTGAGTCTAGGTAGTTTCTCTCTAGACTCATACTCTGAAATTATCTCATTATCTCTTTTTCCCTTCACAACTCTTTCGAACTGTTTGAAAAAACGGATGATATCTAAATCTGACTTCAGATATTGCTTCAGATCATTGTTTAGACTCTCGCTTAGTTGTGTGCTCCGCATTCCCAAGGTGAAAGCATTTCTCATGTGGCATTCCGCCCACTTCTCCTTCACCTTATAAATACTATCAAACCAAGTTTGTTTTTCTACCTTACCTCTCATAGTGTCAAAAGCTTCTTCAAAAGTTGCCTCATCTTCATACTCATACATACATGCACTAAAATCAGCAAGAATAGATGCTTCCTCTTCCTCATCAGCATCATCTTTGTGACTACATAAATGCTTGACTGCATTTTGCATAATGTGGAAAGTACATAGGCCATGTTGGGCTTCTGGAAATACACATTCTACCGCATTTCCCATTGCAGTGTCTTGATCGGTATATATAGTTCGAGGTTGCTTCTGGTTATGTACTGCAAGAAATGTCTCAAAAAGCCATCTAAAAGAATCAAATGTCTCATCATAAAGTAGGGAAGCACCAAAAATAACTGTTTCTCTGAAATGATTAAATCCAACAAACACTCCAAAGGGCCTATATTCCTTATTTGTTCCAAAAGTAGTGTCAAAGCTCACAACATCACCAAAATTTGCATAGTCAATGATCATTTTGGCATCGGCCCAGAAGATGTTTGTTATTTGTTCTTCACAATCATACTGAAAGGCATAGTGGAATGATGGATTCTCTCCAGCTCTATCTTGAAAATATTTTATCATGCTACCCGCTTCACCATACATTAGGTCCCTTTGGCGCTTAGTTCGCAAATAGTTCTTGTGATCCCGTCGTGTATAACTAAGATTACATGATCCACCAACCCTTTGGCTAGCCAACTCATGAGCAGTTTTTGGTCCAATACCGGAGTCATCAGCAATTTCAATCTCAAAGGCTTGCACTTCAGAGATCTTTCGCTGAGATGGAATAAGATGGCGCGCTTCTGGCAACTGAAGCATGTGATTGTGTTCAAGAAAAAGGTCACATATTTCATAACTTCCTACTTCTCGATCTATTGTAAGGTTCATATGCACTTCACAATCTGTTCTAGTTTCAGCTCGAGGGTTTTTATACATGTGATCTCTCTTGTCTACTACTCGGTGGCCCTCTTTGGAACAAACATATCTACATGAAGTGATTTTTCCATCAAACTTGCTTTTATTTGTGTACCTCTTTCTAACACTGAATCCCATCTGTCCTCCATAGAACTCCCAAAATTTCCAAGCCTTATCAACAGTGCTGAATTTCATGTCAATTTGAGGTATCCAACTTGGTGTTACATTTTCCCTGTAGGAAGAACAAGTACAGTAGGAAGAACAAGTACAGATCAATGTGGTATTACAGAACAAAGATTTTTTTATGAATTGGGAGAGAAGCGTGACCACTTACTCATTTGAGGCTTTTCTAATTCGATCTTCCATTAGATTCAGTCGCTTGCAGTCTGAAACCGGGTTGATCTGATTGGTGTTGCTGCCCTATTTTCGTTGACGATGAGAGGGGTGTTCGTTCCCTACAGCCACGGATGAATCAGCTCCTACAGGCAGGAACGAATCTCAATCTCTCTCCACAATTCTCATCCCGTGGGAGTAGAATTGCCAATGGATTTGTCTCTCGTATTGTCTTCACGGCATGGTGTCCATGACCTCAATGGCAGAGTGACATAGTAAGGGATTTGACGCCAAGGATGATTAGATCTGCTATTTTCCCTCCAAAATAACCCGCGCAGTATTCTGTTATACGTAAACGGAGGCAAGGCTTGAGCGGAGTCGTTCGATGCAGCTGGACGGTAGATAAGCAGTTAAGTTACGCCCCTAACTTTCCTTCTACAAGTCAGGGGAGCCGGATCCACATGAAGGGTTAGTTCTTCCTATCTATCGTTGCCTTGTTGGTGTGGGTTCGTGGACACTATAGTGGCGCAACAACGACGAGTTTGGTTGCGGCTTCGACAAGAATTTTGAGGCATGTGGTATTGGTTCTAATCTCACTTTGTTTAGGGTTGCGTCTTTTGGTTCATCTTCCCATATCTGGTTATATCCGATGCTCTCTTGATTCAACAACATAATCCAAATTTAATTTTTTAAAGAGCACGTTCCAAGTGAATGTACAGTTCTTTTTTTACAGTCTTGGCATTGGAAATATAGTGAAAAGGAAGAGAGGCAAATTTCTCCATATAATAGACCCGCGTCTTTTTCCACAAAAGTTATAAAAAGCGACGTTTGCTTGGTTTGCAAGGTTCGTACATGATGAATCGGTTTTTTGCCAGTCTTGCAGAGCCCGCATGAACTTAACAACATGCATATCTTTTATTTATAATCGTAAAATGTACACTGTTTTGAAAAGCAGAGACTGCTTTATTACAAACGCTCTTGGTGGCGGCTAAAACTTTGCAAGGGTTGGTGGTTCCCAACCATAGCCAAGAGTCTGCACATACCCCATCTTCTTGCTCAACTCGTCAGCCTCTGGCGGACCCCGAGTTCCCGGTATGTATGGCAGGGCCTTCAGCTTGCCAGCATCGATGTCGTGCAACAAGGGAGTGAAGATCTCCCAGGCGGCCTGATGAAACAGTGTCAGGTTCCCAACATAATTCACCGCAAAAGAAGTTTTTTTTGGCGTTACCGCAAAAGAAGTTTGAATATAAACTTTACGAGTACAAACCTTCAGCTCATCTCGGCGAACAAAGTGCTGCTGGTCACCTTTTATCCTGCCAAAACATACATCGGTATCGATGAGTAGATTGAGAGCAAGGTAGAATCTAATGCGAGAGTTTTCAAGTTAGATATGGCACCTCCTATGAATTGATGGGTAAATGGTGTGAAACGTTCATAGAATTTAATGTGTTCCAAACAAATTTAGCAGAAGATGAAGGATGGAGTGGCACATACGTGTCCAGGATGAGACGCTCATATGCTTCTGGGATTTTTACATCTTGGTACCGTAGCCCATAGGATAGATCCAGTTCGCTTTGTTCTGTTGCCATTTCTAGCCCTGGTTTCTTTACCTGCCGAAAGCCATCAAGTTTGTTTAGACAAATATCAGTCGACAGCTACCACACCTTCTATATTTAACCAAGATAAAGATTTCATGTTCTGCAGTTTACAGAAGTAGTTGTACATACAGTTAATTTCATATACATGGATTCCGATGGCTGCAGGCGTATAACAAACTCATTCCTTCCTTGTTTCTTGCCTGTACAACCATAAATAGGAAACACAGAGGTATGAATATCAGCAGTACAAGAAACAAGAGTGAAATGAATTGTATCGATCCAAACAAAACAAAAATCCACTTAGGTAATATCAAGAATAAGATAATCTTATGAGATGACCGGGTTCATAGCAATTAACAACATCGGAGATGATTTGGCACCCTTTTTGTTGAGGCTTAATATTACCATGGGGTTTTAACTTTTAACATTTGTGCCAGGCTTGATCTTATAAGTCATGATGGAAAATGATTGACTATCCCAAACAGTTCTTAAGAAATAAAATTTAGTATTATGAAGCATTTCTTGAGCTCTTTTACTCATGCGAAGATGATCAATTCGTATCAGTACTAAACACATACAAGCAGGGTTAACCCATGCCAAAGTTTTTTTTTTTACTAATTAGAAGGTGCTAAGGTCAAACTGAAAGTACTCGGCTTCCTTGAATTTAGTGGCCTACCACGTAGCAACTCATCCCATGCTTATATATTGTGGTAATTTCTCTAGATTATGTGCTGATACTAAGGTATCACTGACATACTCTACATTACACAGATCTATAGTGGGGAGTTGGAGTGTTTTGTTTAGTAGTTAAGTATTGTAAGATCTACAACATCAATAAATTTGTCTCTCCTACAGTTTGTCACCCCTAACTCTTGACTGAGATGATCCAAAAGAATGTTTTTTTCTCATATTATGCGAGGCTTTTTCAAGACCAAGAGATGATGTCACATTTGGAAAGGAGAAAGCATCAGTACATACATCTAAAAATATCACCCGGAACATCCTTGAACTGCACACGTATCTCTGCTTTCCTAGAGCTTAGTGCTTTACCAGCCTTAAGGATGAAAGGAACTCCTACAGCACAATTATTCAAATGTCAGTACTGAAAAATAAATACCGAGATCTGAAAATTCCAAAGTACTCCCTCCGTTCACAATTAGAAGATGTTCTATTTTTTTGAATCGGATGTATATAGACACGTTTAAGTGTGTTTGTTCACTAATTTCAGTCCGTATGTAGTCCATATTAAAATATCCAAAACATGTTATATTTGTGAATGGAGGGAGTAGTTTATAATGCAGTTTCATTTTTTTCACTGCAAGGCTGAGAATTGTATTAAACGAAATCTTCCAATCTTAACAAGAAACCCTGTCGCAAATATTTCATGAATGTGATGCGGGACTGATAATGTCATATGACTCTTTTGCCACAAAGACAGGAAGGTTCAGATGAAAAAATGTGGAGACTGTATTAAGAAATATACTTGATGTGAGTTTTGAGATTACAAATAAATAACCAATCTTGGAAGAAGTAAAATATACCATCCCATCTCTCATTGTGTACCCTCAGTACAATGGATGCAAAAGTAGGCGTGTTGGATTCATTTGGCACTGTCGGATCATCCTTGTAGCCATCATATTGTCCAAGAACTACCTCATCATGGTTTATAGAGTTCACTGATTGCAAAACCTGACAGTGCAAGATGAATGTACTTGTAACCAATAAGAATAAGGAGTTCATAATTAGGTATCACACCAAAAGTCCAAAGGTGGATTTTCTATTAAGTATGATATAATATGGAGTATAGTACTATGATTTAAGGAGATGCAAGAACCTTGACTTTCTCATCTCTTATGTGCTCAGGACTGAGAGAGACAGGCTTTTCCATGGCTACCAAACAGAAAACCTGCACATGAGATTGATAGTCAATATCAGAGCTCTAAATTCCTGATAAAGAACAGTATTCTATTTCAAGGAATTCTTATGCATGACAGGTAGCTGCTCCGCCCTGCTTAAAAGATTTAATATGAAAGCTGTGATGCTATAGAGCGCTAATCATTCTGAATGACTGCAAGAAAAATATAGGGAAATTCCCACAGTAAGTAATTGCTACTATAGATTCATATCAGGACTATTTACCTGCAGCAAATGGTTCTGAATGATATCCCGAATGATACTGTAGCAACAAATTTCAGGTCAGATATTCAGTTTGCTACAAGAGGAATAATGATATATATTATATAAACACCAGATCCAGCAGGTTTTTGTCTTACATCTGTTAATAAATATGTGAGACTAATGCACATGAATGAACTTGAGTTCCAAAATATTTTGGTGTTACGTAAAAGAAATGTGCCCGTTGGCTGTTAGGGCCTTTATTAATTTAAGGAAGACTCATGTGAGCCTTCTGTCTGAAGAGAGAAATGTGCAACTCGAATCAAATGCAAAACTGTACATGAACAAAATATTTATTATGTCATTGTGCACCATTTAAATTTACAATATATAGAAGAGATATTTTACATCATAGTTCCATCTTAAAGCACATGTCCTTGAAATAAAATGCACCCAACATCAGAACTTCCTTGCAAAAGCTGTTATTTACAACATACCCATATTGATCAAAATACCCCCCACGTCCATCAGTTCCGAAGTCCTCCCGGAATACAATCTGCATGAAAGATTTATTACATGCAATGCAAGCACATACTGTTGTGACCATTATAAAAAATGATATGCTCCAACTATTCTAACATCACCTTAGCAAAGGAAGAAGTATAATATTAGAGATATAAATAAAATCTACAAAGAAGAACAGCAAATGGAAGTGTGCCAAAAACCTAAGATTGCATATTACCTGTACATTATCAATGTTATCACGATTCCAGAGGGGCAGAAAGAAGCGGTTTGCAAAGCGAAGCACGAGCTTCAAACAGATGACAAGTTGACAGCATGAAAAACATTTACAGAAGCAGAAATATACACAGCTAACCAATAACACACAAATTACCAAGTTTTGGACCAACTCCTTTCCTAAATAGTGGTCAATTCTATATAGTTGTTGTTCATCGAAAAGCTCTGCAAGTTGGGCACTCAATTCCTCAGCAGAATCTAAATCCTTTCCGAAGGGCTTTTCAACAATAACCCTTGTCCAACCAGTATGAGAGGCTGAACGTAGATCACAGTAGTTACCACAAGTAAATAGCATGGATCTAAAGTACTCAGTTTACACAGCCAAATAAATCATATCCACATACTTTCAGTACTTTAAAGGAAGTGCAATAGTCTGCAAAGTTGACATGGAAGGGAACAGCTTTTTTCCTTTCGAAAAGTAACTCACATGGAGTCATGCAATGTGATCTTATCATTTTGCATACTGAGGGGTAGACTGAAGGAGGCAATGCCAAATAAAATAGTCTACGGGAGTTTCCTGGTTCGTTGTTCTCTGATGTTTCATTCTCAGAGATTTTCTTGTTTAGCAATTCAAATCCTGCTCCATTATCATATGAGCCACTAACATATTTAATCTGCAAGGAAAACTTGGCGTGGTTATATAAGTTAAACACCAGACGAGCTATGCATAATATCAGCAACTTACTAATTGCAGAAATTGTGAAAGATGTTCATCTGAAGCTCCTTTCAGGTATCTGTAACAATACGAGGATGATATTAAGATGCATTTTATTTTATGGAACCAGCACTTCCATCATATAAGAAAAAGAAGGAAAGAACATCCTCATACAAAACATAACAATTTATCTGTACATGAAATCATCATATTAACTCCAGGAATGAGGACCTTACCCACGAATGCGTTCTCTTAACCCGTCATCAGACATATCTGATCTTGCATACCCAAATATATGAACTTCTCCAGATTGTATAAATCCCTGTCTTATCAGAGAGCAATATTCAGAAAGAGTAAAATGCACCGTAGGTCCTAAAAGTTCTAAAATGCACATCGAAGTCCTAAAACTAAATAAACTGTCCACCGCGGGTCCTAAATACGGCCGACCAGGCCGCGTGGCAATTTGACCGGCCACGTCGACTTGGATTCCTGCGCAGAGGAATAGCCTGGGGCGATTTGACGACTCATATCTTACTTTCCCCACGTGTAAGAGGAGGCGGTGATTTGGTGGTTGGAGCTCCAGTGAAGAAAGATGTCATTTTGGACAGTTGAAAAAAGTTCTACATTTTGGACACGACAAGAAAAAATATGATGTGTTGAGCTAAACCTCATGCATGAAGTCAGCGCTATTGGTTTACTTGCACATCCTTTATCTTCCTTTTTGTGTGGCTCTATTGTAATAGAAACCTGAATTTAGACTTTATCTGAGATGTTAGAAAATGATGTATGATCATGATGATGTAGACATTTTACTTTTTGAATCATCACAACTGGTACGATGTGAAAGTTATCATCAACAAGTACTGATGTTTTTGCCAAAACGGCTCTACTTGCGTTGCCATATGCCTTGGTTAGCCACGTTTAGGACCTGCGATGGACTGTTTATTTAGTTTTAGGATTTGGATGTGCATTTTAGAACTTTTAGGACCTAGATGACACAGATTGAATACTTTTAGGACCTACAGTGCATTTTACTCATTCAGAAATATGTATTAGCCAATGTGCGTCAACCTGAGAAGACATTATGTACACCGCATGCAGTACATTATACAATGATGTTCAATTATTTCTTTTTATATAGTTATGTACAGGATAGTTAATTAACTCAAGATAGATGCATGAACTTTGTGCACTAGTTTTTACCCTTTGAATAACAACTCTTGCAAGTTCTAATAGTTCTTGAGGACATGCTACTTATGATAGATTACCTGTTGAAAAAGGTTAAAGAGTGCTGGGAAAGTTTTCTTTTTAGCAAGGTCCCCGGAAGCACCTAGTACAACAATGGACAAGCAGCCAGACTCTGAAGAAAGCTCCAAGTCCTTCAAGTCTGACAAAGAACTCGTGCTAATTCGTCCCGATGATGGTGAAGATATATCCGACCCTCCTGACATGGCAGTCTGTATGGTTTCTCCGTCCTTTCAAGATAACCTAAGAATGGAAAGGTACACTCAATCTCAAGAAGTATAACCTCTTCAGCTACATAGCATTGATCAATGCTAAGTTACTAATCAAGCAAAAGGCCTCTTAACTGAGTGACAGGGCCAAATGAAATTTTGCACCAAGAGAAAAAAAAAGGACAGGGAACTTAAGTGTTCCATCATAGAACAACTTTACTAAACTTTGCTGCTCAACCATTGGTCATCAGTTGCCAAATTGAGAATGCAACTTTTGAACAGTGTTTGTTCTAGCCATTTCGAACAGTTACACCAGAGAAGTTTGTTCTAGTAACATGTTCATGAACTAAGGCATCTCCAACTGGACCCCCTACTCTCCCCCCATTTGTCCAGGTGGACAGCCCGGACCAAAAGACGCCACCAAACCGGACCCCCCCCCCCCATGGTAGCCCAAGTGTCCGGGCTGTCTGGCACACCTCAAACCCAGCACATACGTGGGGCGGACTTGGGCCCACCTGCACGCGTCCTTCACGTCGGACCGACTCACCTTGACCCCACAAGATCCATCCCTATCTGCACCCGGATGTAACCCTAGCCATTTCGAATAGTCCACTCCGCTTTCGCTCTGGTCTGCTCTGCACCAGTCATCTCCGCTCAGGTCATCTCCGGCCATCTTCGACATGGCGCAGCGGATCTGAGTCCAGCTCGGACAAGGAGCAGATAGCCCTTGGGAACGTGCTCCGCGTCAGAGGCGGAGGACGAATTTTTTTTAAGGTGTGGCGAAATCTATAGTAAAGAATTTTTTGATGCAAACTAAAAGAGTGACAACACACTAAAAAGTAACAATACATACGAAGACTAAAAAGAATGAAAATGTAGACATGTTTCAACTATACAATATTAAAATAACCTCAAACATACTGATAATAAAGTTTTCAATGGCATGTAGAAGATCCAGGCAATGATAGTGCCCTACCCTCCTTCTGAAAACCTTCCTTAATTTTAGCAAGATCAAAACTTTTGAAGATCCCTCACTCAACGTAAGACACCATCAAGTCATTAAGCCAGTTATCGGATATTTTCTCAGTCTTGATGATTTTTATTAATGAGAAGACCCTTTCAACTGTTACCGTTGCTATCGGTAGTAGCAATGACAACTCAACGAGGCAATGTGTCACCGGCTGTGAAGGAGAGAAGTTCGCCGCCCGCTGTCCCCAACTGTCGTCGCCCAAGGCCCCAGCCGCCGGCTTGCGCGACACCCCCGTCGTTCGCATGTCCGCGCCCACAGTTCCGCTTCTGTCGTCGTGTTGGCCATGTTTAATTATTGTTTTCGTTTTAATTATCGTGAACTCTGCGCAGCATATCTTGAATGTGTCTATCGCGTTGGGCGACCGCGCGATCATGAAACAAAAAGAGGACACGAGCGTCTGTTGATATTTTGTTTGTTTGGAGGTGCTGACCACATACACCATGTGGTGAGGACACGAGCGTCTGCGCGGTCGATCAGAACGAACAAAATCCAAATAAATCCGGTATCTGTTTACATTGGTGCGTTGAAGTGCGAACAATAAACAGACTGCAGATGATGTTCGCAATTATCCGCTTTGAACGCAAACTGAACTCAAAATTGGGTCTAGTTTGGGTCGCGACCGATGTCCGGCTCTAATTTGCATCCAACCGTTGAAAGTGATTTTTGATCCTTAGATACTTAAATGGACTAAAGCGGAAAAAATGGGTATGCCTGCTCTTAGGTTTAAAACTGAGACTGAATTGGATGGGGGCAGAACTGACTGGGTGGAAGCATGGGCCGTCTTGCTCCTGTACAGTTGCTCCCGTGACCCTGTCTTGTGATCTTCTTTAAGTGCTAGCGATATTTGGTGGCTGGCCGGAGGCCTAAGTGCCTAATTAAGTGTCTAATGATCCAATTAAATCAAGTAGCTAGCAACCAGCGCTGAGATGAATATCTATATAAAATATTTTGCATGCAATCAAGGTGCCATACCTTGCCCACCGGGGAGCTCCGCCACTGCTCCGCGTCTTCGTGGTCAAGAATCGAGCTCTGCTTGTCGCAAGCTTGCGGCGCGTGTTCGCTCAATCGCCGCAGCAGGTGACCTGTGGCTCGATGTACAGGCGCGGTGTCCCGATCGGCTCCGCGGCATCTGAGCTAACTCGGCACTTGTCCCTGCGACGCTGGCCTCGGAATCCGAGCAAAAAAAACCCATGGCCGTAATGCGACGTCCCGGGTGCGTTCACCACGTCGATCCAATCCACAATGGCCTACCCTACATAAATATGACCTCATCCACTTTCCGGATGAAACCCTAGTCACTTCACACCACTCCTTTCCGTTCCACTCCGCCCAAGCACCTCTCCGGCCTTCTCCGGCATGGTGGGCAGCGGATTCGAGTCCTTCGTCACCCAATCTGTGGACTGAGACCTCGTCCCGTCCAGGGCCCAAGGAGGAGATGGTTATCCGCATTGTGCTCCGCCGCACACGGGAGGAGAACGGACGACATCGGTCGGGATCGATTCGGTGGGAATCCGTAGCGTCCGCCCAAATGGCGCTTGGATCCCATGCAAGACGCGTCACCGCTGCCTTGCCGGAGGCGGTGTAGTCCGTCTGGCATCCACGCACCATGGCAAAGGAGCAAGCGCATCCTCTACGTTGGTGCGCGGAGTCGAAAGCCTACACCTACGACCTGGCTGATAGGGAGTTGATGGCGCGACGTGCCCGCCTTGCGAGGCAGAGGGCCCAGGAAGACGCGTCGCCGCTATGGGTGACCATCAACCCCGGGTGCCGCAACCCCCGTCGTGGTGGACGTGTCAAGCTCGGACCACGACGGATCCATCGTGGACCTCACATCGACCGGTGACGTGCAGTTCATGGGCTCCGACGAGGAAGATTAGGACATGGAAGACGCCGGCGCCTCGAGTACCGTGAGCCGGTGCGAGTTACATGTCCTACTCTACCTTGCGAGCGATCAGACTGACAATCCTGGGGGCTCAGCCAGCCTTCGGACATGGACACGGCGATGAAGCCGGAGTACCGCCGCCAGAAATTTAGATTAGGTTCTATGTTGCATGTAATAGTATGGGTTTGGGATTTTATAATGGAGGTATCTGATTGTGAAATCAAAAATTTCTAGTGTGACCGGTCACTATCCACGGACACGGACTTATAAATGCTCGGATTACTCAAGTCCGGTTGAGATGAAAAGCGGGCCAAAAGCAGTTAAAAATCTGTGTTGAGAGGAGGAAAAGGCAAACATGATAGTTATCCTATTTGGAGCGGCTTGCGGCACAGAGTGCGGCTCATCCTCTAGCCGCGTCTCGCGCCGTCAGCCACTCGACTCCGACGGACGCACCCTTCGCCTGCCGCCCCGCTTCATGTCAATTTATCTAGACTTGAGAGCACGACCTTGAAACAATTAACCAATCCCTGCCCCAGCTCCGAAATATGAACGAAGACTAACCAGCCTAGCGGTACGAGCGTCTGTCCATCAGGAATCCAAGAACAAAACAGGCAAACACAAATTTAACCGGCGACGAGACCCATCCCGAACCGCAACGCGATCCTTCCATGGGGACGGGAAGCAGAGGCGGCCTTTGTGGTCGCGGTAGCTGTGCGATGAGTAGGAGCATGGGAAGACTGACCAGTGAGCCGGCGATGAGGCTTGACTCCGGTGGGAGGGGGAGAGGGGGCGGTGGGATGGGAATATTTTGCTTTGGGTGGGATTTATATGGCTTTCCTTTCTCGCCGCCGCTTTTATACCCGCCTCGGTTGCTTCCACTCCCCTTTGACCCGCTGGCTGAACCTTCTTGCGCATCACACCTGTTCTGTCTCTTTCTAACTACTCCTTCCGTCCTGTAATATAAATATATTTTATAAGATATATCAGTTTGCAAAATGAAACAAAGGAATATTAACTAGTAAGCTTACATGCTGCAATGGACGATCCATTTGAGTTTGCAATTTAAATATGCAAAGCTTCAAATTTCAATTCACATGTAGCATTAACTTGGCACTAGTACTGAAAAACTCATCTGTCATATAAAAAAGGCTTTGCTGACGTGGACACCCAATAAACTAATAGTTATATAAATAATAATGACGTGTTAATTTTTTATACGTCATAGATAAACCAAATTACTAGTGACAATGCTTCTCACACTACTAAAAAAGGGGCTACTGCTAAGCCTCTTCTGGAGACGCGCTACTGCTAGACCTTTAGCAGTACCGTCTCCCTCTGAGACCTGCTACTTATAAAGTTGTCTCCATCAAACTCAGATGACAAGTTATAGTAATAGCGCCTTCATGGAAAGTCATCTACTGCTATTGCGTTAGCAGTAGCGCCTTTCCGTGTCGCGCACTGCTGCAAAAGTGGACCCAACTTAAACCAGAGGCCCGCAAATAGCAGCAGTGCGTTTCCGTGCGGGGCGTTAGTACTAACGCAATAGCAGTATCGCGGTCGCGGTACAAGCGCTGCTGCTAAGGCGCAGCAACCACCTTTTCACCAACCCCTCCCCCCTCCTCTCTCTCCCTCACTTGCTTCTTTCTCATTCCTTCTCCTACCTCTTGTCCATCTCCATTAATGCACTACACCACCTCCATTAATGCACTACACACCATCTCCATTAATGCAATCTCTCTCTCTTTGATCCTTCTTTGCTTTCTCCTCCACCACCACCATGCATATGCACTATCTCTCATCCTCATCTCACTTGCTTCCCACCATAAATGCATCTAGCTATCTCTCTTTCTCACCTTCCCCTACTAGCTAGTGCAAGCTTCTCCCAAGGTGTGATATTTTAACAAAAGGTATATACTTTCTCTCTCTCTCTATCTCTCTTAATTAATTACTAGCTATCTAGCTAGGTGGATGCATGCATGAGATGTGAGTAAAAAATTGTGCTTTGCATCAATGAAAATATTTGTGTGTGTGTAGATACTTGCGATCCATGGTGGACGACATGAATGAAAAAAAACGGAAAGGAGATTTTATGTCCGTGTCAAAAATGCAAAGAAGGCGTCTGGCTGGACCCCTTTAAGGGTGGAAGTTTGAAGGCACACCTTCTTAGATATGGTTTCATGGATGGCTATACTCGATGGATAACTGAAGATGATGATGACGATATCAACGGTGCAACCAATAACCCCATGGAAGCAGATGAAGAGATGATTGATGGATCCGAAGACGAAGAGGGCGCTGGAAATGACGGCGGAGAAGAGGCCGCACATGGTAATAGCGGAGAAGAACAAGCCAAACATGGTAATGACAGAGAAGAGTCCGCACATGGTAATGATGGAGAAGATGCGGACATGACGGACCCTACGTTGCTACTAAATTCAATCGTGCAGGACCCTCATGTTCGAGATCTGCTTCTCAAGAAGACGACTAGCGACAGAGCTGCTTCTAGAGAGGAGGCCAAGTTGGAGAAACTGGAGGTAGACTTGAAGACTCCATTGTATGATGGTTGCGCTCCTGAGGTGACCCGCTTGAGTTTCACGTTCGAACTTCTAAAGACGAAGTCTAAAAACAAATGGATCGACAAAAGCCTCGACGATCATCTCAAGTATCTAAACAAGACAGTTCTTCCCCCGGTGAACCTTTGTCCTGCTAGTGTCGATGAGGCCAAGAAGATTATGTGCCCTCTTGATCTGCCGCACATTAGATAACATGCATGCATCAACGATTGCATCATTTATCAGAACGAGAATGCAGAAAAAACCAGTTGTCCGGTGTGCACTGCTTATAGATACAAGAAGGCCGGAAAGAAATCTCCTCAGAAAGTTGTATGGTACTTTTCGATCATTCCTCGTCTGCAACGTTATTTCGTAGATCCTAAGGAAGAAGAGCTCATGCGATGGCACACGGTCAGGAAGGTGCCCGATGATGGAGATGATCCGAAGATGAGACACCGTGTGGATGGAAGCCAGTGGAGAGCGTTGAACGCCGAATATGGATTTCATCTTGATCCAAGTAACATCATGCTTGGCGTGAGTTCAGATGGCATGAATCTGTTTGGCAACCAGAACACCAACCACAACACATGGCCCGTGTTTGTATGGATGTAAAACATTCTCCCGTGGAAGTGCACGAAGACAAACTACATACACATGAGCATTCTGATTCAAGGGATGAAACAGCCGGGAAATAATATTAATCTATATCTCGAGCTATTGAAAGAGGAGCTAGAAATGTTATGGAAATCACCAGTCAAGACATGGGACGCTTTCGAAAAATAATATTTCTATAGGAAAGCCGCGGTGCTGATGATGGTGCATGATTATCTCGATTACGGATATGTATCAGGCCAGGTGTGCCATGGATATTGCGGATGCACGAGGTGCATGGATGATACAACGTCTCAGCAGCTAACGAAAGATGGTGGGTCTGCGAAAATCGTGTACATGGGGCATCGAAGATGGCTCGAGAAGAATGACCCGTGGAGAAACCGTGGAGATCTATTCAATGGTGAGACTGAGCATCGAGGACCTCCACGTAAGAGGAGCGGCACCAAAATTGATGAGTTGTTGAAAAACTGGAAAGAGTGCCCCACGCCTGGAAAGATGAAAAAACCAGAGCCGTTGCTGAAGGTATGGAAAACAAGGTCTATTTTCTGGGACTTGGAGTACTGGCCCAAACTCGATACACCTCATTGTCTTGATCAAATGCATATCACGAAGAATGTTATCGAGAGTTTTCTTGGCACACTGATGAACATGTCGGAGAAGACCAAGGATGGGCCGAAGGCGAGAAGAGACTTGGAAGATTTGGAAATAAGGGCAGATCTCCACATGCCCCGTAAAACGGTCGTGACAGAAACAGAGACAGAGGCGGGGGACAGCAGGCGGGGAAAAAAAGTAAAGAAGAAGGAAGAGAAATATTGCCCCCCTCCTTGCTTCACCTTCAATAGTGTCTTACCAGAATAAAAGTTAGTTCCGGTTACTGTGGGAAGATAACCAAATCTCTAGACACCAAGAAAAAAAGTTCAGCGGGATGAAGTCTCATGACTGTCACGTGATGATGACACATATACTACCGGTTGCCCTTAGAGGGATAATGGACAAGCACGTCCGTGACACGCTTATTATTTTCTGTAAATTTTTTGATGGTCTCTCTCGAATCGATCAGTTTGAAGTAGCTCACAAGGCTACAGGAAGAGATTGTTGTCATACTATGTGAGCTTGAGATGTACTTCCCGCCCGCGTTCTTTGACGTCATGGTGCATCTGTGTGTCCACATTGTGGACGACATCATCGACCTCGACCCTTCATACCTGCATAACATGATGTTGTTCGAGAGGATGAATGGGGTCATCAAAGGATTCGTTCATAACATGTCCCGACCATATGGAAGCATCATACAGGGCTATCTGACACAAGATTGCATCTCTTTCTGCGAGAATTATCTATTCAACGGAGACGACAACGTCCCTGTTGTTGGTTTGCTCGTTAACAAACACCATGGGAGGCTCGGAGGAGAAGGTCACACCAACGGTCGGAGGGAAATGCATATCGACCACTCGAATCGACGCAGACTTTGATAGGGCAAACTTAGTAGTGCTACAACATCTTGACGTGTTAGACCCTTTCGTGACACTGCACAAAGAAACCATCGCCAAGAAGTACCATGACCAGGGCCTATGCAAGACGGACGCCGAAGTTACTAGAGAGCACAACTCCACTTTCTTGCCTTGGTTCAAAGAGCATGTTCTTGCTAATCCCCCGGAAGAGGGGTCTACAGACGCACTGATCATATACGCCTTAGCACATGGCCCCGCTGTCAACTTCCTCACCTATCAGGCATACGATATATACGGATACACATTCTATATGGAGGCCATAGATATAAAAAGTGATTTCCAGAACTCGAGGGTGACGATAGAATGCATGACTGACGACAACGGCTCAACTGAAAGATATTACGAAAGGGTCGAAGAGATCTGGGAGCTTAACTACTCTGGACTACACAATGCGACGATGTTCCGTGTCAGATGGGCTAAGAATGTCGAAAGAGAAAACAAGTATTTCACTACTATGTCTATACCCGACGCCAAGAGCGCTACCATGAACGTCATCGCCAAAAATGAGCCATGGGTACACGCTAAGCACGTGACACAATGTTTCTACATAGCCGACCTGAAAAATCCCAGCCATGTTGTCTCAGAATGGATGGAGCCACCAATATAGAAGGCTACGACCAGTACGGCAACCCGATGAGGGAAGATGACGATGACGATGAAGCATATGTCAAATGAAGAATGAAGACTACATTACCTATGAAAATTGTACTCCAGGGAAAAGGAAAAGTCACGACGAGGGCCTAAATTATTCGAAAACGAACAAAAAAGGAAAGAAGCTAATCACTAAGAAACGTCGTCGACGCTGAGAAACTAAATGTGTGTTGTAATATATATATATATCTATTTTGTGTACTTGCACTTTAGCCATTATCGATCGATCAAATTATATATTGCCGTTGTTAAATATACATTATATAAATTGTATCGATCGTTGTTCAGGAAAATAATTAAAAAGGAAATGAAAAGAGAAAATAATAAAAGAAGCAAGAAATAGCAGTAGCGGGCGCCACGGACAGTCGCTATAGCTAACTTTACAGTAGCGCACGCTGACAGGGAGTCCGCTAGTGCTATGTTAGCTATAGCGGGTGTCCTGGACGCCCACTACTGCTACTTTTCACTTAAACCGGCTGGACGCGCAATTTCTTCTTCATTCCCTCTATCTCTCTGCCACTTATCTCCCTATTGAACTCCTCCCCACAGTCTCGCCACGCCTTCGCGGCCCCTCCCTTGTTGCCGCTGCCCCACCACTTCCTCCTCTGCACCGCCTCGGCCGACGCAGCCCCGCCCCTCCTCCCTCCCCCGCCACCGCCGCCGTCGAGCAGCTAGGTGTTCCTAACTCCCTCTCCCCTCCTCTTCCCTACTTTTCCCTCACCCTCCCTTAATTTTGCTTGCACAGTAGGTGTTTGTGAAAATGCCTATGTCATGTTTGTTGTGTAGAATTTTGTTGTTGTTTAGGAGCTTAGCACATTAGTTATTTGTTGTTTAGGAACAATAGAAATTGAAATGCTATTGTTTAGGAGTTTGTATGAAATTTTGGAGTTGAAAATGCAAATGAAATGATATTGTGTACGGATTTTATTATTTTTTACATGTGCACGGATCCGAGGGGCCTATGTTTTGCCGGAATATTAATTTATTTCCATTCCGGAAAATTCATGTTCCCGATATGTCCACGTTTTAGCAAAGGTCATGGCGAAATTTACCGTGAATTTCGACATGACTTGTGCTACAAAGTATGACATATCGAGTGCCCGGTATTTGATAGGACGGTATTTAGTCCTTTTTTATAGTTTGAGAATTAAACTTGGAGACTAAATATATCGTAGTAAAAATGTCGACCAACGACGAAGCCAGGGCAGATGAAGACTTGGGCTACCATGAGCATGAACACGCCTTCCTCGACCATATGTGTTCTCAGCAAGGAGACGAAGGCCCAATTGCTGCTAGTGCGACGGACGCCGAAATCGAGTCCGACAACACTCCTGATGGCACTGACACCGGCGGCGTCGAAGCCGCTAATGAACCAACAAATAATAAGAAGGAGAGGGTATGAAAACCAAACAAGCTCGGCACCGAGAAACTACTAGTGACAGAGGTGCATCCTGCTAAATTCGAGCCAATAGCGTCGGCGGAAGCTCGCAAGTGCTACGGCAACCAAGTCGGATGCATCTTATGGGAATCCGCTAGCATCAACGACTATGACTTGAGGAGTATACCAAATATGGAGCATTTACTCCTTACGAAGCTGCACAACAGATTCAAGTTCCCGGATCGGGATGAGACCAAAACTCCGTGGGATGATGATGCCATGACTGACATAAACGCCGCGACCATGGTCAAGTTCATCAACGCATTGTAGGCGTGGAAAGTGAGGGTGAGACAATTGATTGAGAAGAAAAAACCTTTGTCCAAGATTTTTGCGGAGAATCCATCACTTACGGAAGCTGATTTCTTAAAATTCAAGGACACTTGCGCTACCAACGAAGCCAAGCTTAGGTCCGCGAAATTCAAGGGGCTTCAGGAAAGGAACACGGGGAAACACCGCCTCGGAAGCCATGGTTACATTGGTAAAAGGCCCATATGGGACAAGGAGGACGCATAACGTGAAGCCGCAGGGATCCCAGACCCCTTGGTCGACTTCATCGACCCGCAGGAGTATGACTTCATTAGGGCCCGCTACAAGTGGGACTCGAAGAAAAAGGTTTGGTCCACGGACGAGCCCACGAGGGAATTGATGAGATTACTGGTAATAATTAATTTTTCCACCTTATATTAGCTTCTTATCAAGTCAGAATACACGTTGTAGTAACATTTGTAAATGGTCCACGTTTCTTTCGCAGAAAGAGCAACACAAGCTTGATGCCGAAAGCGACTCATCATCTCAGTCGACGATGAGGGCCAAGTGGGACACCCCTCTCAATCGGGCGTTGAACATACTAAAGGGCTTCCCTTTGGACACTCGGCCGCAGCATGGACGTGTGCACGACATCAAAGACGGTGCCCAGTGGAATCACTACTACCACGAGGACCCTGAGGCCAAAAGTAAGAGAAGGAAGTTTAGTCAGGTCAACATCGACGAGAGGGTGAAGCTTGCGGTTAAGAAAAAAGTAGCTGAGACCGAACAAGCGACCAAAGAAGAGATGATCCAGTCGGCAGTCAATGCAACTTTAGCTGCCTGTAGAGATGATTCCGCAGCTTCGGTTTCATCCTTGATCCCAGCTATTATCCAGTGGACGAAGCAAAGTCCAGACAAAATGGCAGCGGATTTTCCCCGTCCTAGCTTCATCGGGAGCAACTCGGTGAACATCGCACCAATGGCGCCTGGTCTCGCATCCGGACATGCTCCATCAGCCACTCATAGCAGCCCGTCCTCTGTCTCTGACGTGCTAGGAGGGCCTTCGCCTTTGGCTGAGCTCGACGCCCTCTCGGTAATTATGCGTCACACCAACATATCTATACTATATCCCTTTTTCGTTTCCTTTTAGATGTCTGACCATGTAGACATGTTTTCGCAGGCCGAGAGAACCCCGTGCACCTTACTATACATGATCAATGGCCAACTGGTGGATGTGGGAAAGACAACGATAATAAATCCCACGCATCGAATGATCCACACCATGCAGATGCCCAATAACACTTTTAAGGTTTCCGTGGCGAGTGTCAAACCGAGCCACGAGGATCTGGCTCCTCCGGTACAACTTTGGGGAGAGGAAGATGAGACCCCTAAGCGGCTTGCAGACTGCAAGAGCTATTTCATCCTATGGCCGAAGGGTCTTCTTCGTGTCGAGTCATCCGTCGTGATGACCACACCAACGTCAACACATCCCCAAGAAGGTATGAACACCACCACCCCGCTTTAGCAATTATTAGCGCCGCCTGTTATGCTGGGTGAGAGCGGCGAGCGATGCGAGGAAGGGGGTCCAAGTAGAGTGGATCCTGATTTCGCCCCCGTGCTCCAGCAAGTAATGGATGATGACATGGACGAGGATGATGACCCTATGCGGTTCCTCAATACCGGCCACACTCACGACGTAGAAATGACGAGTCAACCATACGACTCGGCCAATAAGGAGCATGTGGACGAGGAGATGGATATTCTGCCGGAGCAGGAGCATCGTAGGTGAGTGCAAAAATTCTCTCTTCCCCCTTGCAGGCCACGCCTCTAGATGCTGCCTCAAACCAGCATGGACAAGGCGACTGTCAATGTGAAAAGGTGCTCATCATCCCGTCAACACTTGGGGTGGCGATCAAGGGCGCTATGAAAGGCTCATCACAACTTCTTCCCCAGAAGAAGCCGAGGAAGAGACCGGGTAGGAAAGACTTAGCTGCCAAAAAGGCTGCCAATGCTTTTAGCAGCAAGTCGGTTTCACCAATAGGTTTTGCAGACCGTGTACCGATGAAAGGTACGCCGTTGATCCATGTCGCGGGTGAGCCGATCCTACCGCCGAAACCGCTGGAGATCATATCAGGGGATCTTAGGAGACTGCACGATCATGTACTGTCGACAGAGAAAAGCCTTCTCGCCTCGAAGGATCCAGGATATCCACTTTATTTGGTGTGTGCGCCTCCGGTCAAGGGCTACGTCGACACGATCCCCGCGGAAGTGTTCTTCCTTTGGTTTGATCACATTTTTTAGATGTTCCTCACTAGGCGGCTCGATTTTACGATCGTCCACCTTTTTTCTCTCCATATGAGCTTTGTCATCAACAGAGAGCAAATCTCACAAATCGCGGTGGCATATCCATACTACATACATGAGTCATTGTCGCTTAGTGACTATGAACTTAAAACTACTAGGCAGTACATCGAAAATTTCATGCTGATGAATAAGGAGAAGGAAATAGTTCTCGTGCCTTATCATCCAATGTAAGTCATTGCCCGATTGCCTTTACATTTCAATCATTTCTTTGCTCATATGGAGGCTAGCTAATTTGAGGTGCATTTATTTTGCGCAGCGAGGGGCACACAGTCCTTATCATTCTTTTCCCGCGAGTCTCCCATGCCGTGTATTTAGACCTGTCTAGGAACTTCAAAAGGAAGGACTACACCAAAGTAATGAGTCTTCTAGATTACGCTCTCCAGGGCTTCGGCATGAGGGGTGGCCACATCGAGAAAAAGACACGAAGGAAGGGCGTGCCATGTTTCGCGCATAAAACTGACTTCTGCAGTATCCATCAACCGGAAGGAAGTACAAATGATGGATACTATGTCATCCATCTCATGATGGAGTTCGGAAAGGATCAGCAAATTCTTCGCATGCAAGCAAAGATGACGATCATATCATGAAATGGGCAAACAATTTAGCCGAAACGGATTATAAAGTAAGAGATGACTTCTTTCGCAACCTGAAGGATATTGCAACCATCATCATGAAAGAAGTCGTCGACGAGAATGGGATGTTCTACCACGGCCCAATATCGCGAGCTGATGTTAAAAATCGCGTAGGAATGCAGATTTTGGACATTACGCCGTTCAAGAAGCTAGGGTGCATCCTCCCAGTTATGGATGAATGGAAGTTCTAGTGTATTGACTATGCCGATGATGATGTCTCGGTTGAATTTGTACTTTTGGAAGTGATATGAAAACTTTGTGATGTAATTTAACGGTCCTGTTGAACTACTTGCGTAACGCTAGCTAGCTAGTGAATTATTTGGGGTACGATGAACTACGTGTGTATATTATATTATGTATGTTACTTTATGTTGCATCTATTCGCTAACTTTTTCTCTTTGTGTTGCTCAAGTATATTATGTTGTGTACTATTGTTGAATTCCCATGATGAATATGCATCTCTAACAGGTACATAGATCATCGATGGCGAAGAAGTGCTATGCCGTGTACATAGGGAAGGTTCCAGGAGTGTACGATGAGTGGCCAGAGTGTCAGGCCCAAGTGCACCGGTTCCCCGGGCGGCAGCCAAAGAGGGTTCAATACCATAGAGGAAGCGGAAGCTAGTTACTTGAGGTTTACGCTAGCGCGAGAGAAGCGAGATAAAGATTAGGGGCGATGCTTCATGAGCTACTACATAATTCCACTCTTCCTCATAGTGACCGCTCTTCTATTCTATATCATAGTTTAGATGGATGATGAAACTTGCTTGTAGTTGCATGTATTAAAGATATTGTGACAACTTTTATCGCTATTTTAGAGATATGACATGACAAGAGACATCATTTGTGTTGGATATGAGATCATGATGATATATATATATATATATATATGATCATTAGATTATTGTATGTGTATGATATGATGGGACTTGTGCTCTGTAAAAACATGTCTATGTGTATGAGACTATATTGTATAATACATATACAAATACAACAAAAATACGCAGAAAAAAAAACAGAAAATGAAAAATAAATATCAGTAGTGCCTGTTACATCTAGCAATAGCGCACATATACCAGTAGCCTAACATAGGTGGGCGCTGCCTCTATTAGTAGTAGCGGGATCTATGGGAGGCGCTACTGCTAACCCTGTGTAGTAGTAGCGGGCGCGTACGCGCGCTGCTGCTACAAGTTAGTTGTAGCGTGCTATCAGTAGAGGTCCGGGGCGCTACTGATGAGCCGAAAAGGGACGCTGCTACTAGCCTTTCTCTTAGTAGTGTCACACTCTAGTATTAAGTAAATCAGAAAACAAACAAAAAGTTCACGCTGCGTCGCCTCTCGTCGCGTCGGCGGCCTTGAACTAGTAAGAGATGGTGTGGCATGCGGCCAGGGGGACGATGTCTATGGATCCGTGGTGGATCACAGATCTGGCGGCGAGGAAGAGTACAAACCCATGGTGGAGCGAAGCTTGGCATCGGCGGACAGCGGGAAGAGCGAGTAGACGACGTCGTCAAAGAGCGCGGCGTGCTGCGTCGAGGAAAAAAATAGGTAGTGCGCATAGTATAGCTACCACCCCGTCTACGGATGGGTGGATGTTGCTAGCTACCCAACAAGAACAATTTATGCATCACCACGTGATATTTCTAGCTACCACGCCTCTGGATGACACTTATTAAGAATGGCGTGGAGATATCACATTGTTGATGATGTGCATATATAAGCACATGCCCTTAATATCTAGTTCAACTTTTTTTCAATTTTTTTCTTTGACAACTAATGATGTGTCATTTAGTCTACACGTCATAGATATATATGATATTGATGGTGTAGAAAAAAACACGCCATCAGTAATTTGTAATAGGATCTTATTGTTTTCAAAGTTTAAAATCTCTGGCACATGAGTTTTTTATGCTTCCCTCTACGCAGGACCTATCCTTTACTTTTTATGTTGAGTCAGTTCTCCTACTTCCATCTATCCTCCACAAGAAAACATATGATGTTGATTTAGATGCATTCTTTTATATTTCAGTAGTATGTTTGATCATGTTTTATCATTGTTGACATTACCATTAAGGTAACCAAGTTGAAAGTTGAGATTTGCTAAACTAGCATCTTTCTTTGTATTAGTATTTCCATTTTCTTTATGAGAATATGTTCCTGGAAAGCTCCAACTCATGATAGGAACTCTTTGATAATTGAGACATATGTTATTTGCTAAATGAACAACTATGTTATAGATTCTTTTGGAAAGATAAGATTGATGTGTTAGTTGTTCTCTGATCAAGAACATTGTTTGCCTTACCTTTGTGTGTGATTGAATCATTACTTGTTCACGAGAAGCCTTATGAGAAGGGGTTGCTTTTTAGAATACTTTGGTGTAGTAGAGTAAATAGTGATGCTTCATGTTCGTATTCTTCTTTATTGATGCTTCACTCCTTAAATCCGCGGTCATGTTTACCAAGCTTATTTTTCGAGACAAGCGGAGTATAAGCTTGGGGGAGTTGATACGTCCATTTTACATCACTATTTTGTATCATAATTTATCCTTATTCATTGATATATTCCATGTTATGATGCATCTCTTATGATGTTTTGACTTGCTTTACACATTATATAGTTTTTCGGAGTTCATCTGTCAGAGTTAGGAAACAATTGGGAAATCACCTATCAATCGGGCATACTTCTGAAACTCCAAACATCATGAAACTTTTGGGAGAAGAATTTTTGGAAGGAAAGAAGACAAAGTGCAGAAGATCACCCGGAAGCAAAATATATGAATGAGGGAAAAGCCCAAACTATCATGCAGATGTATGATGATGCAAACAACAATATGAAAGATGGATGTTGCATGGCAATGTATCTCTGAATGGCTATGTCAATGCCATAATAGGTAGGTATGGTGGTTGTTTTGAGTAAGATAGAATGAGGCTTATGTATTGGAGACTGTATCATCCCAAGGATTTCGATGCACCTGCAAAGTTTCCACCAACTCTCAAGTTGAGAAAGGGCAATGCACGGTACTGAAGAGGCTAGCTGTCGGGACCCGGGGTTAGCGTATGCAAGAATCGCTACAACACAATCATATGGAGAGCCGAGAACCGTACCCACTTGTCTAAGCAGACAAGGCCAAGCACAAAACGTTCTCGGAAAGCATCGAACGTGAGGGACATCCCATCCAGACCGGATGATCAACTGAAATGGGTCCTCATCGTCCGCACACAAGTCTAAATGATATGGGTGGTGAACTCCCATACTCATAGACAAGTCGCCTCAACCATACTATCGATTGTATTATAACCCTTACATAAACTTACTCCAGCCCGATCACTTAGTCGGGGTCTAGGGCGGGCTCAATCATACATCAAAGTGTGCACGAGACAGAGTCTCAAACAATCGCATCGCGATGCCCCAAGCTGCGCACATCTAAGGGCCACTTGGTGTATAAAAGACCGCCAACTAGATCACAACTAAGGTCTCGAAAACCCATACAAAGACATGCATGTTATAAACATACACGCAACACACATGCCTTGTATGAACAACAGGTATCATTGCAATTCTCTACAAAGTATACCACTTTATTGATAACTCTTACAGAGTGCACACAGAGATCACAAGTCTGTGATCCAACATTACATCAAACATGCGGAAGCAAAGTAGGTCTGAGTACAGACAAGATTAACAAATGGCTTAGAGAAGCCTTATCTATAAACAAGCCCTTCCACGAGGGAACAGTCGTCTGGCTGGGACTACACTAGCTTGGTCCTGGTCTGAGTCTTCATTCTTCGAGCTTCAGGTAGAAGCCACCATCGGGGTCGGTGGGTTCATCTAAAACATAGAATAAGCAAACGTGAGTACAAAGTCGTACTCAGCAAGACTTACGTAGGAGCTATACTACTCATGCACATGTATCAAGGTAAAGGGAGGTGGGGTTCAAATGCAGAAGTGCCAGCTTTGACTTGGCTAGTCCTGAACTACGAGTACCAGACTTGAGGTAAGAAGCGTACACGAGTCCACTACATCTCCAATCAATTACACCACTATGGTGCCTTCCTCGACTTCCCCACGAGAAAGCACGCCATAGGACTCACGCTTATCTTGGTAAGTTTTATAAGTATCCAGTTCAAGTTGTCTAATAATCAAGCTAAGCTTTCCAAGCAGTCCTTAACCGCGGACGCGGCTATTCGAATAGTTTTGATAACCCTGCAGGGGTGTACCGCTACACACACACACACATCAGTTACCGCCTGGGAGTGGGACCCTTCAAGCGGGTACCGGCGAGGATGTTGCCACGACACTTCGCCCACAGCTCTGTTCTAGTCCAGAGAGTCGCCTATCTGAGGGTGATCCGTATGGAAGTCCGGCCGAGGTTCCAGTACAGCCTCAAACGATGTGTGCAGGGTCCCAAGCCGGTCTTGAAAAGCCGTTCATCAACTTCGTAGACCGTGCCACAGCCCTACCAGAACTCCGAACTACTGCGACTCCTGGGGTTCGAACGGGGTGAGGTACTAGGTCGAGAGGGGTCAGTGAGCCCAATGTGTGGTTGTACTCTTCTTCTTGGATCACCACACAAGAACTCGGACTTAAGGAGGTGTTCAACGAGACAACCCACTGTGTACTCCTACACAATCTCTCATCGTTCACCTTGTATTAGGATAGATTCACCAACACAGTTTCACTTTCATCAACACCATGTTCACTATCATCCCGACTCACATCAAAAGCAACCTCATTGTACCACTAAGCATGCAATAAGCAGTAACAGTTGCAGGGGCCACATGATATCAACCAACTCCTACATCAGCTAGGATTGTGGTTTGCCTACTACTGTGACAAGATGATAGGTCATGCATCGGATATGGGTTCAACTATGCGGTAGAATCGATACAAGGTGATCTCCTAAACATGCATAAGTGAGACTGAGAGGGAATTGGGATTTTATAGACATGATCAATGGGGGTTTGCTTGCCTTGCTGACGAGGTTCAGTCTCAGGGTCTTCAACGAAGGGGGTGATCTCGGGTTCCGGCTCCACTTCTATCAGCAACATGACAATCATAGGATCAACATAAAGTACAATGCACAATCACATGAATAAGATTGTAATGGTGATGTTCATGGTTGCATTGTGTGGACAATTCCATTTAAAAGGAGTATATTGCGATTGAATTGCAAATTCAAACTCCATATGATTTATCGATGAATTTCAAATGCATTTGAATGCATGGAAGTTCATTTGAAAAGGTTGAGAATGAAGTGATGTGGTATAGTTGAAGTAATGTCTCTGATGTGGGGACGAAACCATTTAAAAGAAGTGTGTTGCAAAGTCATTTGCAAATTCACTCCAAATTTGAATTTGAAAAGGATCCATATGCATGTTTGCTACTGTTCACCCATTTTAAAATGGTCAAACATAGAAACAAGTTGCATATTCATAATCCTTGTATTTTTCCGATAATTTTAGACATATTATTTGTCCAATTTGGAGTTAATATGAATTTTCTATGATTTATTGAAGTTTTAAGCAATTTCTGGATTTTTCTGGAATTCTTTTAATCTGTTTTTCGTTTAATGCGTCAGCATGACGTAGTGCTGATGTCACAGGGGGGGCTGACATGTGGGATCGGCTTGTCAGTGGGAGAGGGGTTTAATCCTCTCTGTTTAATTAACAGAGAGGGGTTAGGGGGGTCTGAGGGCCCACTGTCAGTGGGTGGGGTTAGGTTAATCTCTCCGGCTAGTCGCCGGTGGCCTCAACAGACGGCGGTGGCTCGCCGGAGTTGAGCTCTCGGCCACCATTTGGCGCGGGGAGGGTACCAAAAGGATGCCCGTGCACGTCCGCATCACTTGGTGCACATGGAAGGGCCCAAAGATGGCCGGAGCCTCGCCGGCGTCAAGGTGCGGCGGCAGCCGAAGCTCGGCTCGACGGGCATGGCGATTTGGGGCACGGGGAGGAGCGCGGACATGGGGGAAAGGTGTAGAAGCTCACCCCGAGCGCGATGGAGGGGTCGGGGAGGCCGGAGGAAGCGGGACGGCGGCGCAATCAACCACGGCGGCCGGCGGCTTGCAGCGGACGACGACGATGATGGCGTCGAATACGGAGCTCCTCGGCTCGATTGGCTGCGCGGGAAAACGTAGCCGTCGACGGAGATTCTTTTGGACACCACGGCGGGGCAGATGGAGGCCGTTGGCCACGGGTGTTCACGGCGCTGCGCTTCGGCGATCTCTCTGACGGCGGCGAATTCGTGAGAGGGAGAGGAGGC
Source organism: Bromus sterilis (assembly GCA_950022295.1). NCBI lineage: Eukaryota > Viridiplantae > Streptophyta > Magnoliopsida > Poales > Poaceae > Bromus > Bromus sterilis. The sequence goes on from OX465599.1 coordinate 120,409,610, forward strand.
AAGCGAGCTCCGAGAGGGGGAGAGGGTGCGGGGGCTTCTGGGCGAGCTGCGTGGCGCGATTAGAAACAGGGGGAAGGTCCAGGGGGGATGTGGCCCTCGCCGGCGTCGACATGGAAGCCACCGAGCTGCTTGCCACGCGCGGGGAAGACGACAAGCCCCCAGGTGGGCTTGGGCCGGGGGGGGGGGGGGTTAGTTCGGCCCGAGGCCTGTAGGGGTGGGCTAGCTTTCCTTTTTCTTTTTCTCTGTGTTTTTGTTTCTGTTTTCCTTTTCTGTTATTTGTTTTGCCCCAATAAAAAAGCAAGGCATTTTATAAAACCTTCAAAACTTTTATGTGGGCTTATAATATATATAGATAACCACTCACAAGTTTTGGAGATTTTTGAAATTCAAATAATTTGAATTTCAATTCAAATAGGGTATTTAATTAATTTCCAAGCCCTATTTGGAATATTTGAAAAATCTTGGTGCATCTAGTGGGACCCACTTCACTTTATATGTGATCATGCATATTTATAAGACTTTTCAAAAATACCAGAGGAATTTTCGGAAGCAATTTTTGTCTGGCCATTTGAAATAAATTCTCTAGGGCTTTTCTTTTCCCCATTTCTGAATTTCTTTTGAATTTTTGCATGAATGCAAAGGATCACTTGATCCTAGCACATACCTAACTTGGGGTTGTGACACTAGCAATATATAAGATGGTGGAAGTTCCAGAAATCGAAAGAACTCATCCTCTTATTATCGGTATTTCATAGTCTACTCAAGAGAACACAAAAATTCAAGCACCCTAAGAGGAGTGTATGGGGGTTTGGTTATCCTTGCGTATCCTCAACCCATGATACATGAGGGTACTCTTTTACAACCCCACAAATATTAGGATCCACTTAGTAGCCAAGAGTTCTCAACTATTTTTTTGTAGTTTTTGAAAATAAGCACGTTGAGCCAAAATACGAAACATATTACTAATAGGCTTGAGCTCAATCACACAAGAGTTCAAATATTACTTGCATCAACACCTCAAAACTATTGCAAGATATCAATAAACTAAGTTTAGCAATCTAGATTAACTAGTGCAATTTACTATTAACGTATAATAGCAACCTCAATTACCTACTCAAAGTAAGACACAACTAGTCCAACAAGCCCAACTCTCAAAATAAATAAGCATGAAACTCAAGAGAGTTCTATAAATTTTAATCACATCTCTTTAAAAAAAATAAACATGAAAAACAAGAGCTAAACATGATAAGCAACTGCTAGAAACTTGTGACACCCTGAATTTTGGAACTTTATTTTTCCAAAAACTTTTCTGATTTATTTCTGGATTTTCCATTTGATTGGACTTTGAGCAACCCCTTGGACTTCAAACTTGAGCATATTTTCTTTCCTTGCTCAAGTAGCCCATGATTCCCTAGCCCTTTCCTATGATCATCCATTGATCAAACCCACCCAAGCCCCATTTTTATTCAAGCCATATATATTCATTTTCCAATAAAAGGAATATCCCCTTTTATTTGAGGATTGTGAAGCAACCCCTATTTATATTGCTCCATAAATCCCCAAATAATTCCCACATGTCATTGATGCCATTTCTAGCCAAAATCTCCAAAAACATTGCATGGCCCAAGTGGATATTTCCTCAAGAGAAATTCATTTGTCTGTGGGGGCAGAATGGCACTTTGTGAAGGAAGTTTTATTTATCCTTATCCATTGCTGGGGAAATTTTTGTGCATACTCTTGTGATCATATCATGAGGCTATGCCAGGTTTCAGCCTTAGGGTACAAGCCAAACTCCATACCAAGATTCCCAAAGTTGGTATGCAGCAAGGGGGCTTTGCGAAGGAAGTTCATGATAGGGGATCCCATTTGCCTTGAATTTTTTGTGCCTATTCCTGCACCCAAATGACTCACCTAAACCAAGTTTGAGCCAAAACCAACCCCCCATGTGAGGGGATCACCAAGATCAAGTTTCTGGCCAGTACAATATCTTTTGAATAAAGTACTAGCTATAACCTTCCCCTAGACTTGAAATTTTGCACACATATGCGCACCACCAAATAACCCCACCACACCAAGTTTCAGCCAATTTAATCAAGCCATGGAGATGCTAGCTTCAACACAAGTTTCTGGTCAGTTTGGGCATTTACAAAGGAAGTGTAATATTTCTTTGGCCAAATGATCTCAAACTCTCCAAGATGCTAGTCCTTTGTACCCCATAGCCCTTTGAAAACTTGCCACCCTCCCATTGTTCCCCCTTTGACCACAGCTTGTCTCCCAAGGTTGCGGCAGCAAACTTTGGCTTGAAGTAGAGGTCACACCAGAGCTCCCCTTGACCAGTCCATGGCACCACAGTGATCAGTGTAGAAAGGATAAGCTCCTAGACAGCCTTGGCCACGAAGAAACTCCCCATGTGCACCAGCCCACAAGGTGGCCGCGCTCTGGCATGCGTTTGGCGCGCTCTGGCCACGCCCTGAGGCCGCCCGACACGTCGCCTTCGCGCTGCAGTGCGCCCCGGCCCCATCTCCTTGTCCTGTCGTGCCACACGGCTTTAGTAAGCCCGCGTGCCCCCTCTGCACCCCTAGCCTCGCCGGAATCCCGCTGCGGTCTGCCGCCATGCGCATCCCGACGAGCACAACGTCGTCGTTCCGTTGCTGTCACCATGGCTGATCCCCTCTGCTCCTTGCGCCACACGACATCCCACGTTAGCCCCAGCACACCCTAGAATCCCCGTACGCCACCAGAGGCCGCCAGCTCACACCTCCGCCATGGTCGTTTCTCCACGGCGGCACCCGTGCCCGAATTCCTCCCCCCCTATAAAAGGAGGTCTCACCCGCCATTTCTCTGCACCAGCTCACTCCACGCCCTCCCAATTCCAGTCCTGCACCTACAATTGTAGCACCGAAGGCTGTCTTCCCCAACTCCGGCGAGCTTTGCCGCCGCCCGGTAGCGAAAGCCTCCCGCTCGCTCCGGTGCCCCCCTAGCCTTGCCACCACCATCACCCGAACTCCCCATGCCCTGTTGCACCTTCCCGCACCCTCACCCGGCCAGATTGTTGTAGGAGTCGTCGCTGTCGTCGACCCCGACGAGCTCCGTCGCCTGCTGCCTCTGGAGAAGAAGTGGGCGTCGTCCTCTGGCCACCTCCCGGCAAGCTACGGGTACGGGAAGAGCCGTCGCACCCTCCCCGATCCACCCGTGCCGTCCCCGAGCCCAGCCGTGCCCTCTCGCCGAAGTTCTCCCACCGGTGAGCCCCGCCGTGCACTGTTTCCCTCTTCCCCTCTCCCTCATATGACACCCATGGCCCACCTGTCAGCCTCCCTGTCCCAACCCGAAGAGGTATAAGTGGAAGCGCCTTTCCACTTTACGTCTTTGACGTCACCCCCCTGTTTTTCCAGAAAGTGATTTAAATTGATTTCTGTTGACCTCTTTTTATCCACAAGTCCAAATGAGTTGATTCTTTTTTCATTATTTTTATCTTGAGCCACTCTTTAATTTGGCATAGATTCTATGCCATGTCTCTCTGTTTATATGTGTTGTTCAAAAGAAAAACTTTCATGTGACAATCCCTTTTGCATTTCGAAAATACATTTTGCAGGGCTTATTTGTCTTGAAGATCAGGAGTATTTCACACTCCTCTAGTGAAAGGCAGGCCACACTTACTTTTTCAAAACTTTTACATGATTTATCATTATGCTTTACTTTGGGAGAAAATGATGATATGGTTTGATATACCTTGAATCATTATGGTCATGCCATTTACATGTTATGCTTTCTTGCATCATACCCCCTAGTCATGTTTATGATCTTACTATGTTGCATGATAATATCATGATTATTTGGATATGCTAAGTAATCACCTAAACCTATTGTAGATCATGATATAACCGAACCTCGGATTGTTCTGCATGCATTGCTATGCTTGAAAAAATGCTACTAGTAGCGCCCCCCGGGCGCGCTACTACTAGCACGCTACAGCTAACTTGCAGTATTAGCGTGTGTTTGCCTGCGCTACTACTAGTTATGATAGCAGTAGCGCCCCTCTTGTCCACACGCTACTGGTAAATAGCAGCATTGCCCTCTTTATTCGCGCGCTATTACTATTAATTAAAAAACAAAAAAAATCTCGTCAGTGTCCGCGCTCCGGCAGTCTCGCCGGTGGCCGCGGGGCAGGGTGGGGACGACGACGGCTCTGCAGGGCGGCGAGGTTGCGCGCGATGGAGCGGTGAGGAGGAGGTCACCCGGAGGAGGAGCACCGCGAGGAGGAGGTCGTCGAAGGAGGTCACCGGAGTAGAAGCACCATGAGGAGGAGGAGGTCCAGGAGGAGCACCATTAGGAGGAGGTCGCCGGAGGATCACCGAGGAGGAGGTCGCCGGAGAGGAGATGGAGTGGAGGATGTCGCCGGAGGAGGAGCACCGTGAGGAGTAAGTGGAGGTCGCCGGAGAGGAGGGGATGGAGTGGATGAGATGAAGTGTGAGTAGAGGAGGAGAAAATGCGTGGTGGGGTTTTTGTTGCCCCTGCCATGTCACTGATCCGCGAGAGGAGGGCTAGGCCAATAGGAAACTTCCACATCAGACCTATCAGTAGCGCCCCTCTTGTACAGGCGCTACTGTTAAACCTCCACCTACTTTTTTCGAATATTTTGGCCTCCAGATCTTAAAAGCATCATAACTTTTTTTGTTTTAGGTTTTTGAGGATTCTAAAAATGTTCAACAAGGTTTCCCCAGTTGAATTTGGATATAACTTTTCGAGTAGATGATTTTTCATGTAAAAAACCTTTTCATCCGAGTTCGTATGCAAAAGTTATGCCCATTTTACAAATTCTAGAGAGATTTTGCAAAAAAAAAAGTCAAAATTCATATTTTTCAATTGCCCTAACAACTAGATCACATATCACATGGGAATCTCATTTTTTTTATTTTTTTGACATTTCCATCATTTTCTTTTATTTTTTCTAAAACTTAAAAGGCGGTCCACAGGGGTGGTGGTGGTGGTGTATTTTTGTGTGTTTGTGGCCAGTGAAGACCACTTACTAGTAGGGCCCCTCTTGTACATGCGCTACTGGTATAACCTTAGCAGTAGAGCCCCTCTTGTACATGCGCTACTAGTATGGCATGTCCCAGAGGGCACCGTGAAGACCACTTAGTAGCAGCGTGGGTTTACACCGCATGCTACTACTATCAGATTAGCAGTAGCGCCCCTTTTATACATGCGCTACTTCTAATGGCCTAGTAGTAGTGCCCCTCTTGTGCATGGCGCTACTGCTAATTAGCAGTAGCGCCCCTTTTTTGGGGGCGATACTGTTAAGCCTCTACCTATAAGCTTTTTCCTAGTAGTGGGAGTCAACGTGAGTCCGGTCTGGTGTTTGTGCTAAGTGGACGGTTGTGCGACGACCCGTATGAGTTTTTGGTCATGCAATGACCCGTTTGGTCATGCGATGACCGGACTGGTTGGGTGGTAACCGAGGACACCTAACCCATTGAATGGTTGTGCGACGACCCATGTAAGTTGGACGGTCATGCGATCACTCGGTGCTTGAGTCTGTAATGACTCCGAGGTAAGCTGTATGATCACGCGGTGATCATATGGGGTCCCTGTGACCTTAAACGACGTTTGTGCATGCATTGGTCATAATCTTGATACTATGCTAGATGTATCATGATAGCTTTGCTTGAACTATTAATGCCATGTTATTGTTTTGCCTTGGTGCTTTGGTTGTTGTGAGCTTGCAAGTACATTCAATGTACTGACCTGGCCCGTCATGACAGACTTGCAGGCAATGCCGTGATTGCGTAGGACGACGTTCCCGGTGTTTGCGAGCTAGGAGGTGTCCCACTCAGTGTCCCTGTGGAATAGAGTTCATCACCGTCGCCGTTATTCTGCTGCTAAGACCATTCCGCTGCTTTAGAGTTATCCCGCTGCTTGGTGTAGATCTGCGGCTAGCATTAGGAGCAGGATGCCGGTGGCGTGGTCATACCAAAGGTATAACCCTAGGCAAGGGGAACCAAGGGGTACCCTCAAGCCCTCAGGTTTCCGACGCACCTAGCAAAATAAGTAACGTCAGTATAGAATACAAATGCTTTATCTCAACTCCCAATATATCCCCGAATAACATATTACTTAGAAGACAGAAACCACATCCGAGTAATTGACCACTCGGAGAGCAAACAAGATCCGAGTTGTTCGTTACTCGGAGAAGACGAACAACAGGCTATTCGTTACTCGAAAGATAAGAACGCAACGGACAGGAAGCATTCAAGACTGCGGGCGTTCCTCCTCCTTTATTAGCAGTAATGAGTAGACCGTTTCTTGATTTTAGTACGCATTTAACCTTGTAATTAAATACCCATTAAACTGAGGCTTTGAAGGGCCAGAGGCGCACTCTATATAAGCCTCCCCCTCCTCCAGCATGGGCACGCGCAAAAAACCATTCGCCTCAACCTTTGAGCAAGAACACCCCAGTCAGTCTGGGACATGACTAAGGTTTTTATCTCTACGGAGAGGCCTAACCTGTATAATTTCCCCTGCGTCAACCACTCTACGTACAGATTCATTTAGCTCCTTCCATACCCCCTCTCTATTGTCAGGATTATATCCCCGACAGTTGGCGCCCACCATGGGGCTGAGTTGATCAGCAATCGTAGAGATGGAATTTTCTTCATCCTCTTCGTCGGTTCGCGGCTCCGAGCTCATCGTCGGAGAGGTTTTTTGTTTCGGGTCATTGGCCGTCGTGGCTGATGATTCTGCCTGGCTGGCGGATTCACCACTCCAGGCGCAGCTGCTACCTTCGAGAGGCAGCGTCCACTTCCGAGCTGACGAAGCGGGGGCTCTGCGCCTCCAACTTTCGGCTCATCGTCAAGCACCAACACCTTTATCAGTCCTCCATAAGAAGAAGCGCACGGGTCGTCCACGCGCTCATCATCACGGCAAGCAAGTCGAGGTGCGGCAGGTGGCAATCATCGACTCGGTGGAGTCAGCCCAGAAGGCCCTGGACGAGTTGATCGCAAGGGAGGGCTCGTCAGCATCACTTTTGCATCTATTCAACTAAGGCATGTCAATATCAGACTCCGAGCTGGATGAAGAACAGGAGGGCAGCAGCGGCGTTCCAGTCGCAGTCGCTGAGGTGTGCATGGCGGAAACTCCACCACCTCAACCGTCACCATTTCGGGATAGTCACGCCCGAGATGAAGCTAACAGCCCATCCAGGGCTGATGGCCGAGAGCCAGCTCGGCGTGTGTCCGCTTTCCGAAGGTTAGAACTCGAAGAAGCAAGTCGGCAGCCCCGACCCCTTACTCAAGAGGAGTAGGAAGAAGCGGAGGCGGCCGAGCGACTGTTAAACACCCCTATCGATACAAGTACTCCGGAAGGTCGAAGTCTGGAGGCGGCCAGGTTAACCAACTTGGCCGAGCGAGAACGCCTAGCCGAGCTAGAGAGCACCCTGGAACGTCAGGCCCGGGAGGTCGCTCGGCTCAGACAAAGTAGATCAAGTCGGCAACTGCGAGGCCAAGGTCGAGAACCTTTCCGAGCTATGGGGACCCCAGTGGAAAATCTCATAGCGGCGACTCGGATTTCAAACTCTCTGCGGCCCAGTGGATCGGCAGCAGAGGGAATTTAGCATCTGGCATTTTTATTGCAAGCCGCAGTAGATCAAAACGCCGCTGTCAGTCAATCACAGCAGCGGATCCATTCTGAAGTTCCTCCCGCAAGAACGTCACAGTCGGTACATACGCCTTACGGAGAAGCACAGAGAAATAGGAACAATTCTCCTCGGCACAGAAATGAGCCCCGGGGAGATCACCACCAAGATCAACATCGGCATGAATAGCACCGAAGAGTAGATAACTATGAAGCTCGCAGGTCGGGTCGAGCTGCTCCTCGAGGAGAAGAGTTCCCTCGGCACCGAGGAGACCGTCATATAGATGTTGAAGATGACGCCCGAAGCCATCTGGTACAGAGCCGAGTTGATCGTGCTAGGTCCCATCGGCAGGATCAGGCTCGTCCCTCAATGGCGAGAGAATTCGGTCTACCCCTATTCCTCCTCACTTCAGGATATCTCAAGGGGTGGATAAATACCGAGGTGATGCCAAAAGCCAGACATGGTTAGATGATTACAGAATAGCCGTGCAAATCGGAGGGGGAGGGGATGAGATAGCTATGATGCACCTTCCCCTAATGCTGGAAGGCTCAGCTCGGGCATGGTTAAACCAGCTCCCCCAGTAGCATTTGGATTTGGGAAGACCTTGAGAGGGTTTTTATCAAGAACTTTGAAGGGACTTACAAGAGGCCTGTAGGACTAACCGAGCTACAGTTATGTGTGCAAGGAAACACCGAATCCACTCGGGATTACATCCAAAGATGGATCACGCTTCACAACTCGGTAGAGGGAGTCTCCGAATTCTAGGCCATCCATGCCTTCAAGCAAGGGGTCAAGTACAGAGAGCTGAGTCTCAAGTTGGCAAGATCACCCCATGTTACCTCACTCGGAAGACTGATGGAGATAGCAAATAAGTATGCCAATGGTGAAGAGGAGATTCAGCAGAAGACCCAGCAACACAGAGGGGGCAACAGCTCGACGCCCAACCCAAAGCAGAAGACCGGAGGCAACAACAAGCGGAAGGCAGAAGATGCCCCAACAGATGCAGAATTAGTCGCAGCAGCAAATGCCTCAGGGATTCATGGCAAAGGTCAGGCACGAAAGGAGTGGCAGCCACGCCATAAAAACTGTCGAACGATGAGGAAGTGCTGGATCAGCCTTGTCCTCTTCACACTACCCGAGATGCTGAGGGAAAGTTGGTTCTTCCAAAGCACACAACTCGGCAGTGTCGCCTGATCAAAAGAGCAGCCCAGAATGCGAAAACGGGACCTCAACAAGATAAAGATACTGGCAAAAAGAAGGCAACGAGCCCAGATCTGGACAACGAAGGTTTCCCAAGAGAAGACGGAGTGCTGGTCATCTTTGCAGGTCGGGAGTCAAAGAGAGTAGAAAAGATAAGGTTCAGAGAAGTCAATTCGGCAGCTCCGGCAGTTCCGAGTTACATGAAGTGGGCCGACACTCCGATCACTTTCGATCAGTCGGATCACCCTCCTCACATCCCTCACCCAGGAAGGCATGCTCTGATCGTTGATCCTTTGGTAGAAACAGGGAATGGAAACTTCAGGATCATAAATGTCCTGATGGACGGTGGCAGCGGGATTAATATCTTATATGCAAGCACTCTGAAGAGCATGAACATTCCAATGTCCAAGCTCCGCAAAAGCTATCTCGAATTTCATGGGATCATCCCGGGAAAAAAGGCACATTCACTCGGAATGATCTCCCTCAATGTGGTCTTCGGTACTCCGAGTAACTTCCGAAAAGAAAAGATCACCTTTGAGGTGGTGGATTTCCCGAGTGCATATCATGCTCTACTCGGAAAACCAGCTTATGCAAAATTCATGGCCATTCCATGTTACATCTATCTGAAACTGAAGATGTCGGGCCCGCACAGCGTGATCACCATCTTGGGAGATTAAAAACAAGCTGAAGAACTGTTACAGAAGGGATCCTTGATAGCCGACCAGCAAATGGTTGAGGTTGAGCTCGCCGAGTACAAGAAAGCCGCCGACCCATCCGAGCTGCTGCAATCAAAGAAGACATCTTCGTTCGAGTCAGCTGGAGAGACCAAAAGGGTACAGATACATCCCACGGATAAAGGCAAGTACACAAATATTGCGACCGACTTGGATCCCCAATAGGAACTCGAGCTCGTCAACTTCCTCCGTGAGAATTGGGATATCTTTGCATGGAAGCCTGCTGATATGCCTGGAGTCCCAAGGGGGTTGGCTGAGCACAAATTACACGTCGATCCAAAAGCAAGACCGGTGAAGGAGTACCTTAGGCGCTTTTCTTCCGAGAAAAGGAAGGCCATTGGACAAGAAATAGCTAGATTATTAGCAGCCGGATTCATTATGGAAATCTTCCACTCCGAGTGGTTAGCAAATCCTGTAATGGTTCCGAAGAAAGATAAAACTTGGAGAACTTGTGTTGATTTCCATCACATCAATAAAGTTTGTCCAAAAGACCATTTCCCTCTTCCTCGCATTGAACAGATTGTGGATTCCACATCGGGTTGTGAGAGGCTATGTTTCTTCGATGCTTACTCGGGTTATCATCAAATCCGATTATATGAACGAGATGAGCTTAAAACAACATTCATAACCCCATTCGGATATTTTTGTTATGTCACGATGCCATTCGGGCTCAAAAATGCAGGAGCCACGTATCAACGCATGATGCAGAACTGCTTGATCTGGCAAATCGGCAGAAATGTTGAGGTCTACGTGGATGATATTGTGATCAAGTCGGTTAAAGGAAGCAGTTTGCTAGCCGATTTAGCCGAAACTTTTGAGAGCCTCTGAGCCTACATCATCAAGCTTAACCCTGAGAAGTGTGTTTTTGGTGTGCCAGCCGGGAAGCTACTCGGATTCATGGTCTCTGAGCGTGGGATAGAAGCTAACCCGGAAAAAATTGCAGCAATCCAAAACATGAAGCCACCCAAGCAACTCCGAGACGTTCAGAAGCTGACAGGCTGTCTCGCAGCACTCAGTCGATTCATTTCCAGACTGGGAGAGAAAGCCCTACCTCTTTACCAGTTGATGAAAAAATCGCCAAATTCCGTTTGGACTGAAGAAGCTCAAATGGCATTTGAAGAGCTAAAGAAGCAACTGTCAACTCGGCCAGTCCTTGCAGCACCTCAAGAAAAAGAACCGCTCTTACTATACATTGCAGCCACAAGCCGAGTTGTCAGCGTAGCTATAGTGGTGGAACGAGAAGAAGAAGGAAAGTCACAAAAGGTACAAAGACCGGTGTACTTCATCTCCGAGGTCCTCACACCATCCAAGCAGAGATATCCCCACTATCAGAAGATGGCAATGGGAATTTACTTGGCATCACAGAAGCTTGCACATTTTTTCCAAGATCATTCCATCACAGTGGTATCCGAAGCTCCTCTGGCTGAGATCATGAACAACAGATACTCAACGGGCAGAATTGCAAAATGGAGTTTGGATTTATTGCCCTTTGACCTCCATTACCAACCCAAAAAAGCAATCAAGTCGCAAGCATTGGTGGATTTCTTGGCCGAGTGGATTGAAGTCCAAAATCCTCCACAACCAACACCAGATAATTGGACAATGTTTATTTATGGATCCAAGATGCTGAATGGAGCAGGGGCAGGGGTGGTACTAGTTTCACCAAGGAAAGACGAGATGAGATATGTCCTTGCTATTAATTTCTGCTTTCTCCATGCTTCTTCTGTGTGATAGTGCTATGATATTGATGCACTTCCATACACTTTTGATCATATTTGGACTAACCTATTAACTCGGTGCACCCCAGTGCCAGTTCCTATTTTCTGTTGTTTTTCTATATCAGTTTTCCCCCATATTAAAAGTGCTCCAAAAATTCGGGAAAATCCAATAAAAAATCAGCGCTTCGGAAGCTTCGGGAATCACCAAGGAGGGGCCAGAGGGGACCAACCAGGGCCCCAGGCGCCCTCCCGGCGCGCCCTAGGGTGGGGCCGCTCCAGGGGGCCGCCTGGACCCCTGGTGGCCTCCATGGCTGCCCCCTTCGCCCATATATTCTCCGTGACGAGAAACTTCCGAGGACAGAACCCTTTTTCGCGATCTCTCCTCTTTTCCGCCGCCGCCGCGCTTCCAAGATCGGGAGCACCAGGAGACCTCTTCCCGGCACCCTGCCGGAGGGAGGATCCACCTGTGGGAGCTTCTCCACCACCATGGATTCTTCCCGGATGAACGGTGAGTAGTCCACCTTGGACCATGGGTCTATGATCAGTAGCTATGTGATGTTCTCCTCCCCTCTTTGTTCTTCATGGTTTAGAGCTCGTGAGGTGCCCTACATGATCGAGGCACATATGTAATCTTTCTGTTGTTGCTATGCTGAGTTTGCTGGGATCTGATGGATTATGAGACTATGTTCAGATTGTGTTTGAGTAATATATTTGATTCTCCTCTTTTATACTTATGTTCTTGAGTAATTCTTGCATGTTCTCTGTTGTTGTTTATTGCTTTGGCCAAGTAGTAGGTAGTGACTCCAAGAGGGTGCGTTATGCATGATTGTGGGTTCATGCCCCCTGATGACTAGCTTGAGTGACAGAAACATGAGTCTGGGGGATGTGCTGTTGCCACAAGGGAGAAAACAACGGTGCTTGTACTTGCGGGTGCAAGGATTGTTTACTTTACGCAAAGTTCTTTAATGCAGTTGTTTGTTGCTTTGAGTTTACACTTTGGGTGGGATTCACAACTTAATACCAGCGAGATGTTCTGGATAGATATCTCAAGGTGGATGATTAGTAGGTAGATGCAGATGGATTTCGGTCTACTTGTCTTGGCGTACCGCCCATGCTTTTGAGCCTCTTCCTTTCTTTATAGCATAGTTAGCATTGGTTTGCGCACATAATCCTGTCAATTGCCCAGCTGTAATTTGTTTACCTCGCATGGCTATTTATCGTCTTTTGGGAGAGAGACATCACTAGTGAACATCATGGGATCCCGGTCCATATTTCCAATGATGTTTACACCCACTATTTATTTTCTGCTTTATTTACCTTTCCGTTGCTATCACTATCATTATTATCCCGTACGTTTAATCCTTTGTAAACAACAAGACCCGAGGGATTGACAACCTCTCTGAACTCGTTGGGAGCAAAGTTATCTGTTGCGTGTGCAGGTCCACGTCAACCGCCTAATTGCTGTCGCCGTTGTCACCTTCCGGTCGTTGTTGGAGTCCTACTGGAGACAAACCTTGGTATCTTCATCGAGGGAAATTTTCTGTTGTCTACATCTCAACCTTCCACTTTGGGTAACCAACGAGGGGCGAGAAGCCATCAGTCCTCCAAATACATTTCCCAGCAAAAAATAACGAGGCCGAGTATGAAGCCCTTTTGTACGGCCTGAGAATGGCCATTTCACTCGGAATCAGGAGGCTCATGGTATTCGGAGATTTAGACCTGGTGACAAACCAAGTAATGAAGGAATGGGACATTCAGAGTCCAGCTATGACAACTTACTGCGTAGCAGTGAGAAAATTGGAGAATTTTTTTGATGGGTTAGAACTCCATCACATTCCAAGGGTTCAAAATCAGGCAGCAGACGACCTAGCCAAGTTGGGCTCTACTAGGGGTCAGATCCCATCTGGAATTTATTTGGAGCACTTGCACTGTCCAACAGTCAAGGAAGATCCTTTCCTAGAGGCCGATCCAGACATGATGCCTGACAAAAACATACCTAACAAGGAAGATATACCCGCAGTAGTTGACATGGTGTTTGATGTGGAGGTCATTCCCCTCGAGTGGACACTCCCAATCTTAGCTTATTTGCAAAAACAAGAGTTGCCAGATGATGAGATAGAAGCTAAACAAGTTGTTCGCAAATCAAAGTCCTACTCGGTGATCAATGTAGAGTTGTACAGAAACAGCATCACTCAGCTCCCTCAGCGATGCATCTCCGAGGACGAGGGCCGTTGTATCCTGCAAGACATCCATGCAGATGATTGTGGCTACCACGCCTCGAGTCGGACACTGGTGGCCAAAGCTTTCCGAGCTGGTTTCTTCTGGCCTCAAGCCCTCAGCGATGCTCGGTACATCGTAGACCACTGCGAAGGATGTCATTTTTATGCCAATCAACCTCACAAATATGTAGCCTGGCCAGTCCGAGGTGAAGACAATCCCTCTAGCCTGGCCATTTGTAGTATGGGGACTGGACATGATTGGACCACTGAGAACAGGCAAATATGGTTTCACCCACATCTTAGTTGCAGTGGACAAGTTCACCAAATGGATAGAAGCAAAACCCATCAAAGCCCTCGACTCTGCCACAACAGTCAGCTTTATGCAAGGCATTATACATCGTTTCGGCGTGCCACATGACATCATCACCAACAATGGGTCAAATTTCAACTCGGCCGAATTCAAGAAATTATGTTGGAGCAAGGGCATTGATAACCCTCAACTGTAGGGGATCGAGATAGTCTTCGCGGGCAAGATAACCCAATTTATTGATTCGACACTTGGGGACACAAAGAATACGTACATGCTTTGACAATTGAGTTGTCAATTCAACCGCACCTGAAATAAACACTAGCTTGCACAAAGGTATTAGTAGCAACTGTGATATGGCGGTGGTAGTGATGATGATAATAGTGGTGATAGTGATAGTGGAACAGCAAAGGTAAACAACTAGTAACCAGCAGAAGGAAAACACTGTAGGCTAGGGAGATGGATGGTTGGGCGCTGCTTGGATGAGAACGAACATATAACAGATTCTAACTTGGGCAAGGCTCACAGAAAACAAAGGATCATCTAGGCAAATATCAAACATCAGGCATGTATCCCAAGGTAGTTGTACGTGCTTGCAATAAGAACTTTGCACAACATCTTTTTTCCTACCCTCCTGCTACAAACAGGGCCAAAAGGAACTTAGGGATATTAAGATACTCCTGTCAAAGAGCACCGGAACAAAGCATTAACAATTCATGGATACACGGAATCCTCAAATTATAGTCCATCCCCTTTGGTGTCCCAAGCTGTCACCATTGGGATCGCCGGTTCCGGACTATAATAAGTGCATACAACTCATAGATAGGATCAAGAACACCACAAACTCAAGAAACAAAAGGGTGATCAGATCTGAAATCATGGAACTCGGGCCCAAAGTGACAAGCATTAAGAGCAAAAAGTTGTAACAGAGATGATAAACACCAAGTAGATGATAGGCAATATGCCCCCAACAATATGATTGAACTATTACATGATCTAACTCATCAAATCCCTACCATCCCCTTTGCCTACAGCAGGGAATTACTCACACATGAGAGGAGAAGTCATGGATGGGTGATGGAGAGGCGATGATGACGACGATGGCGATGATTTCCCCCTCACCGGAGGCCAATTCAGCCTCCAGATTAGCTCTCCGAGGAAGAACAGAGGGTTGCGGCGGCTCCGCGACGTCGATTGGAAAATCGACTTCTCCTTTGGGGTTTTCTCGACGGGGGAATAAATAGGGGCCAAGGTAGGTCATCAGGGGGTGTGGGACCCAGCCAGGAAGGCAGGTGGCGCGGCCAGGGGCTGGGCCGTGCCAGGCACCCTCCTGGCTGCCCCCTGGCTGCCCTGTGGCCCCCCTTTGGATCCTCGGAAGCTTCCGGAACGCTGATTTTTTTATATTTTTTTGGGATTTTTCCAGCGTACCTAAATATCCAGAAACCTGCACAAAAGAAAACAACACTGGTAGCTCTGCTGAAAACAACGTCATTCCGGGTTAGTTTCGTTCAAATCATGCAAGAATGAAGGCAAAACAATATCAAAAGTGTTTGGAAAAGTAGATACGTTTAGGACGTATCAACTCCCCCAAGCTTAGCTATTGCTTGTCATCAAGCAATTCAGCTCAATGAACTGGACGCGACAAAGAAAACTTTTGACAAACTCTTTTGCTTCATTAGATGTATATAAGCATGTACTACGAAAGAGTTTTAGCAAGTTTTGACACAATGCTACAAGGACAATGCACGAAGCAATCCTTCTTTCATGTAATCAGTCACAAACAAACAAAAAGTAAACAATATGCTGCTGAAAATCAATCTAAGATCACAATCCACATAGCATGAACATATCAGAGTGGTATCTCGCTATCCTCCATGAGTGAAGCAAAACATAAATGTAGAAGCTCCTCCGGAGTTTTAAAGGAGACTAGAACTTAGAACTCAAAGTAAGAAACATCACAAGCATGCAGAAGACAATGTGGTACTTTGGGACAATGCATATTACACTAAGAATGACAATTATGCTCTCATAGTTGGTGCTTTGGAGAAAGGAAGGTCGAGACTCTCGAACCATGGCTTTTGATGGCAAGGTTGAAAACCCTTGAAAGGAAGCAAAGACTAAACATGTGCCATAGCTCTTGGTTTTGAAAACAGAGATAAAACTCTTTTGAGAGGTGCAACTTTCCAGTCAACGGTGAACGGTAAAGGTCTCTCAACATCTCCCATGCCAACCATATTAATGCCTTTTGCTTACACATGTTCCCTTATCCATAAATCCTTTGATGGTCTACAAAACCTTTTATTTTGCCTCAAGGATGGAAGGAGGATATCGTTCCATCTATCATAAGCAACATTTGGTCCATTTCACTCCATCATCAAGTATGGGGGAGGTGTAACTCTCATATATATATATTTATTGACTAGTTAAAACTTCCATCAAAATATTTTTTGCATGAAAGATACTGATTTTCCCTCACCGCACCATGAGCTTTTACGGTTACAAAGGGGAAGCTTTTGAATAAATTTCAAGATGGCACAAGAAAGTCTAAGTTAGGAGTGGCCGGTAAATACCACATATAGGTAGGTATGGTGAAATCAAATGGAACAACTGGGTTTAGAAAGGTGATTGTGGAAGCACAAGCAGAATTCCTCTTGGTGCTAGAGGAAGGCTAGCAAAAGACGGGGAAGCGACCAACTAGAGTGCATAACAGTCATAATCATGCAGAGCGACAAAGCAACATTGAATCGGGCATGAAAGTGATATAACTCACCCTGAAGTAAAAAGATCATCAAGGCAGAACAAACTTTTTTAGTCTTAACATGCGTGAACATGTGCCAAGTCAATCCAATAATCCCCCGGAGGGAAATACCACTTCAATATGCCACACCATGAACAATGCAATGCATGTCAATCATCTCAAGCAACACATTATAAACTCGAGCTATTTGAGACTAACCACAAAGAAAGCATGAACCACTGGGAAAGCATTGTAAACATAGCACTATGTCGCTACAAGCTGGTCTCTAATCATAAGTACAGGCATATGTACAAAAGTAGAAACAAAAAGAGTTCATACCGGCTTTCCTTGTTGCATCCCTTCCGTCGATCTTCATCATTACTGCCTTGTCACTTGCACGATCGAACGTAGGAAATTATAATCATCACGGACTCGAGCTGAACTCTGAAAACAAAGCAAACTAAAGAGAAAAGGAAACATATTTTTGGGTTTTTTTTAAGTTTAACGAAATCAAAAGAAAGGAGAAATCTTTTTGGGTTTTTTGCAAACTAGAAGAACAAAGAAGAACAGGCAAAAACTTGCAAAAAGATAAAAGCGAACCAACGGTAGATACAAAGGAAAGGGGAGGAGAGCATGTACTCCCCCAAGCTTAGGCTTTTGGCCTAAGTTGGGTCTTCTACTGCGGTCCCGCGGAGCTTCCTGCTCCGGGGTAATGGTAATCCCACGGGTTGTATGGGCCATCCGGTGCGTACACTGAAGTCCTCGGATCCTCCCACGTGGAAGATGAAGGTCCCGCCCCCCATCCAGAGGAAGACCCTTCACCCCAGGGGGTGACGGTCTCCTCCTAAACTGGTGGATATACCACGTGCTCCTCCTCGTCTGGCTCGACCCCCTCCGTGGGGTCGTGAAACTGGTATGTCCCCGTGATCTCATCAAACTCGGCCACTGAAAAATGAAATCCGTTCCTGCGAGAAAAATCAAACACAAGCGGTGCATGTAGACGGACAACGCGTTCCACACCGTCTTTAAACCGCAAAACATAATCAAGTGCATATCGGTCAGAGGCCTTAGTAACAAAGAAATGCCTCTTCATGGCAGTCAAGTCAAGGCTAACAAAAGGAAAGACTGTATCATCTGGGCGCGGTTCTCCTTGGAGAAACTGCAAAAGAAGTGTGGCATAGACGCCACCAAAGAGGCCCCCCTTGTTACTATTAGTAGCAAGGCGTTTCACAATAAGCGAACCCACATGATACTCATGCTTCCCTGATAGGGCATTCGCCATGATAGCAGTATCAGGCGTAGAAGTGCTGCTCGTGTTGTCTCGAGCCAACACTCCTCTAGCAATATAATACGCGAAATATCTGAGGTGAGGGAACATAATGATGGAAATCTTCTGACGGTTGGATGCCCTCACTTCAGTGTTACAAAACGAGTCGAGGAGGGTGTTGAGTGCAACAGTTTGGACATTTTTCCTCTTCTTCTTCTCGACCAAGCCTGGCAAACCTAAAGCTTCACAAAATGTACTCATAGGCATGGTCAGCAACCTTTCATAAAGTCTTAACACCACGGTATCATTGTGTAAGTGCATCAAGTTCCCTCCCCTTGAGATTTTGGAGTTTGATGACAAAACGGTTAAGGGACTGATGTGTTTGTGAGTATACACAGGAGAACAGTCCCTGATGAGGTGTTTAACCACCAATGTCGACCCCTCAAAATGTTGAGGAACATTGAAGAAACGAAGGTTTTCCCGAAAAACGTACTGGCGCAAAATCCTGAAGAAACGGGATCCTGAAGACTCCGAATCCTGAAGAAACAGGATCCTGAAGACTTGGAATCCTGAAGAAACTGGATCCCGAAGAATTGAGATCCTGAAGAAAGTTGCGCCATACTGAAGACATGTCAAGATGAAGATCAAGCTGAAGCATAGTCTTCGTTAAGTCTTTTTCTTTCTTGAGTCGTAGGAAAACATCGTACTGTTGGAGGGGTTGATGAAAACGAGTTCCGAAGGTCGGAGGAATTGCTCAATTAGGAATTCTGAAGAAAAACCCTGAGGAAATCTCCTGCAGTAGAAGTTCAGTCCTCGGGTGTCTGAGACGTTGTTCTTCAGGACAATGAGGTAACTAACTTCGGTTGAGGAGTCCGGAGATCGCCAGGGCGATTCTTCTGAAGATTGTGAGGAGAGAGAATACTTAGACCGTGCCACGTGTTGCGTGGTGAGAGGCTAGAACTTGTCTAGCAACGGTCATATCCGAGGGCATGAGAGTAATTTCATGCATGGGCATTTATGTCCTTTCACATGGGGTTGCTCCCCGGCTATAAATAGCCGCCCCCAGCCCCAGTTGTGGGTTGGCTGCTCCGAGAGAAAAACTGACACTTGTCATTTGAGAGCAACCCACCTCTGAGGACACTGAAGAACCTAAGTGAGGAAAACCACCAGCCTGAGTAGTTGAGCATTTCTGAGGAAGTCGGTTCGAGTGATCCGAAGCTTTTTACTCTTGAAGACTGTGATCTTCCAGCCGGTGTAGAAGTCTTCAGTCTGAGGAAGTCAAGATGCAATTGTGACTTTCCGGAGTGACTGAGTCTGTGAAGGTTTCGGGAGTCTACCTTGAAGACTCACCTAAGTTATTGGACGGAGTTTGAGGACTCTAGTTCAAGGAGAACAAGGTGAAGGCTATGTCTTCTGAGTTGAATTTCAACCTCTCCAACCAGACGTAGAGTTGTCACAGCAACTTGAACTGGTCTACCAAACCAAAGTCTTCAAACACTGGTGCTATATCTTCAACCTCTTAAGCTTCAGTACTTGCTATGTTGACTTCTTATGCTTCAGCTCTCCCTCTGCTCTAAGTCTTCATACTCTGCATGTGAAGCACTTCTGCTTATCTGATTTGAGTTATTTCTGTTGCATTGTGATGAGCTACCCTAATGATTACATTCTGTGAAGTTTTATTTATTCATCATTTTGGTTACTTCTTCAGCTTCGTATTGCTTCAATCCTGAAGAAAACCAAAATCTGATAGTAAAATTGAAAATCTCCCATTCACCCCCTCTGGTCGATATATTGCACTTTCAATTGGTATCAGAGCGAGGTACTCCCTTGTTCTGTGTGATTCGCTTTAACCACCTGGAGTTTTAGTTATGTAGACCTCAGGTACAATGAGCGTTGCCTAAAACTGCCCCATCTTTGACGGGACAGACTATCCATACTGGAAGAACAAGATGAGGATGCATCTTGAAGCCATTGACAAGGATCTGTGGGATATTGTGGATCAAGGCATTCCTGAAGCAAATCTGATGACTACTCCTGAAATTGTCAAGAAGAACTGGCATCTTGATGCAAAAGCTCGAAGCATCATTGCTGGTCATCTTAACAAGGCTCAGTTCAACCGTATCAGTGGTCTGGATACTGCAAAGAAGATATGGACAAGACTGTCAAAAGTCAATGAAGGAGTCTCTGCTCAACGAGACTCACGAGTTGATACACTCCGCAGTCTCTTCAACAGGTTCAAGAGGATGGACAACGAGCACGTGCATCAAACCTTTGACAGACTCACTGACATATCCAATGAACTTCAAGCACTGGGTGCCGCTGATATCACAGATCATGAGGTTGTGAAGAAACTACTGAGGTCACTGGATGACCCATTTGAGTTCCTATCGCTGATGATTCAAGAAAGGCCTGACTTCAAGACTCTGGATCCAGCTGACATTCTCGAGCGCCTCAATGCTCATGAACTGAAGCTCTCTGAAAAACGAGATTTGTACAGCCCCGCGCCTAAGGTCCGCGCGCTAAAAGCTAGAGAACGAAGAGTGTCCTCTGATGAAGAGTCTGAGGCTGATACTGATGATCCTGAAACCCTCATCCGGGAACTTGCTCTCCTCACCAGAAAGTTCCAAAGATTCACGAAGAAGAATCGCTTCGGAAATTCCTCAAGATCTTCCTCAAGAAAAAGAAAAGATGATGACTCTGTCGAAGCAAGAAAGAGAGTCTACCACAAGTGCAAGAAACCTGGGCATTACATCGCTGAATGTCCTCTATGGGAAAAAGAAGCTAGACTGAAGAAGAAGAAGAAAGGGAAAGATGACAGTTCTGATGAAAATACAAATAAGAAATCCTCAAGATCCTCAAAGTCTACTGGATACAGGAATAGCAATTCCCGTAAGGCCCGCGCATATCTCGGCAAAGAATTGGACTCTGAAGAATCTGGTTCCAACCCTGATGTTGAGGAAGAAGAATATGAAGAATCTGAGGGTGTGGCCGGTCTGGCTCTTTCCACGTTGCTTGTCTCCAAGTCAATCTTCAACACTGAGGAATTTTTTCCATCACATGCTGATAATGAAGCTGAAGACACAACCCCTGCCTTCTGCTTCATGGCCAAGTCCTCCAAGGTATCTTCTTACTCATCATCAGATGATCCCTCTGATGAAGAACCTGATGAAAACTATGCTAAACTTGCATCTAAGCAACAACGTGCACTTGAAAAGATCCATATCTCACTAAACAAGAGTGATGATATGTTGGTTGAGGAAATGACGAAGACTCAAAAGTTGACTGATGAATCAAAAATTCTTCAGTCAAAGTTTGATGACTTGTTCAATCGTCATGAGGCACTTCTTACCGATCATGAGAAGCTGGCTCATGAGTTCCTCATGAGGAAGCAAGAACTTGAACACGTGAGGATGTCTCATGATGATCTGAGGAAAGAAAATGATTCACTCCTCTCCCAACAGATCATCATGCCACAAGAAGGATTTAATCCTCCCTGTTTAAAATGCATTGAACATGACCATATTATCTCTGTGCTTAGTTCTTCAATGTCTTCAGACTTTGTTATTTCTATTGCTTTTGTGGTATCTAACTGTAAGGCCCGATATGTGGTACTATTCCAGATCTAGAGTTTTCCATCCAGATCCGGGGACGAAGCACATATCGGTCCCACCGCGACATATGACAAAGTCATATGCCCCGGATTTCCAACATGATATCACAACATTACAGATACAAGGATACAACATCTCATACAATCGGCATACAACTGCCTCAAATACAATACAACAGCGGAAGATACATGTCTGAGTACAGACTACAAGCAAATGACTAGTGGCAAAGAGGAAAACATCGATCCCCATAACCACACGGGTCCAGGACCTCCGCCGGGATCCGCTTAACTATTCGTCGTCGAGTCTCCACGTGAAACGTCAATCACCATACCTGTTGTCGATCAAGAACCCTGAAAAGAGTTTGGGGGTAGTATCATGAGTACAGAAGTACTCAGCATCCAACTGTAGTGGTCAACTGACCCAGCAAGGACTTCATCACTCGTCATTCTAGGACAACTAGTAGTTTACGGTAAGGATGGGGTAAGTGGTGAGGTTGCTGCCGCACTAGCATTTATGAAGTGGCTAACGATCTAGAGAGTAAGGTAAGAAGCCAAGCATTCGATGAGCAATCGCCTCCAACAAGTCTTGCTATCAGCTACTTACGCAAATATAACACCTATCCTATCCTTGTCCTCCTCTTCGCATCCCGACGAAGAAGAAGCAGTCAAGGCACACACACGTTGATCAAGTTATATTAAGATTATCTCAGTTGTTGTTGTCTATGAACAAGGAGTAGGTCTCAAGTCGTCCATAACCGTGGACACGGCTTCTCGAAAAGATTTAACCCTGCAGGGGTGTACCAACTGCCCATTACAAGGCTCCGCACGCACGCCCATCTCTCTCAGTTGCTACCCATGATAGGAAAACATTTTATGATTTAGTCCCAAGAGATCCGGAACGAAAGGTCCCTCTAACTAACAACGAAAAAATCCGGGTGGGCCCCGGTGAGTCGACATCCAACTCAAAAGCCGGCCGCGCTCTCGAATCGGTCTCTACCGTCTGTCTCGGGTTTGGATAGCCGGTTAATCACACATGGGAAACCGGGTCCTCAGCCGAACAAGGTGGGCCAACAAGGGAACTATGTACTCACTGGTCCAGGTTGGTTTGAAAACTACTGGCGGCCGACCAGCACACACACGGTTTCAAATGGTAAATCAGCTTGGGCCACCACTAGAAATGTTTGAAGCTAGGTAGGTAGGAAAAGGGGACCCCATAAAAGCCCACACGCGGTTAGGCACGCTCAGTCTTAAAACCAATACCCGGAACTCGGGTCCTAGGTGACTCGAATGGAACAAAGCGTCGGGGCGGGATAGCCTAGACCTTCCATCCTTCGTCGAATATAGCTAACATTTATAATAATCATATCATCCAAAACAATATAATAATGTGATATCCCAAACCAAGGAGTAACAAAGTAACATCGTAGCATCCCTAGCATGCATACTAAGCAGGGGCTGAGCAACGAGCAATAGTAACATAGCAGTACAAGGTTTGCTGGGAGGGGACATGGCTGTATCGGTTTGAAGGAGGCTGTAAACATGTGGTAGGATCAAACATCAAACCTAACCTAGACTAGCATGCAAACCGCTGGTTGAAATAGAATGTATCATAAGTAATGCATAGTACTTGCCTGTTGATAGGTCGGGTTCCGAAGGTGTAGCTGATCGCAAGCTCGCATCGTCTCCGAGAAGTACCCGCGGAAGCACACAGGAAGGAAACACTGGAAATCAATCAATGAGCAAGCACTCTATTACTATGAGGCAAACACGAGCAAGCATCAACAAGAAGGCAACACGAGACATCGCACCTACTGTCGAGAGCGGTTATTAACATGTTAAGTGGAGTACTCGTCACACACGACGATACCACACGTTTACGATGATTCAAGTTGTTTAGCTACAGGTGATCAACAAAGGTTGTTAACATGGCATCTCACTCAAGCATGGCATGTCACACAAGCATGGCAAGAGGTAAAGCATAAATAATCTACCTATACTAGTAAAGTTAAGCGGGTAAAATTCCTACACATGGCATATCGCTATTTACCCTGCAAAATAAATATGTTTGGTACTGTTTTACCCTAAACAATATTTTATTATTTTATTTAGCAAGCAAGAACAGCATAAACACAATCTACATGCAATTCTAGTCAAGTTACATATAAAGAACATTTTAAACGGAGCAACGGTTAAAAAGTTATTAAATAAACAGTTTACAGTGGCATGGCAGTGTAATTAGCAGGTCAACAACATGTAAACAAAGTCAAACATGGCAAAAGAGCACATTTTATAAAACTACACGAAAAACTTAGCAAGTTTCATGTTTAAAGCGTCGCGATCCGAGCTACTGTTAAAAAGATACGGGCAACGCAAAAAAAACACAATCTTCTAAATTTATAAGTCCAGAAAATAATATAAACGCATCTGGGCAAAATCTGGGGCTACTGGGCCCAAACAGAGCGGGCACGTGTTAGCTATACGGTGCACAGTGCGCAATATAGCTATGGGCCAAGCTCAACAGTGCAGAAAAAAAGGGGAAGGCGCCTCACCTTTGGGCCACGCTGTTGGGCCGTGCTGCTGGGCCGGGGCGCCAGGCCGGCCCACGCGGTCGGTGGCGAGGAGGCTGGCCGGCTCGGGGCTCCTCCCGAGCGGCGTGGCGGATGCGGCCGTTGCCGGCCACCGGCGGCGAGGCAGGAGGGCGCGGGACCGATGGCATGAGGCGCGGGGAGGCCGCGGGGTTCAGATCGGGTGGAGGGTTTCGCCGGCGGCAGCCCTGGCGCGTGGCGGCGTGAGCTCCCTGGTCCGGCCAACCATGGCCATGGCGGCGGCGCAACGGCGTGTCCCAGCAAGAGAGGAGATGGCGAGGGGATGTGAGTGAGAGAGGACTAGGAGGAGAGAGGAGGCGCGGGAGAGGAGGCCTGGCGGGGCACGCGGCGGTAGACCGGCCGGCGGCTCGCCGGAGGCCGTGGCGGGGTGGAGATCCACGGGAGGAGGAGCTCGGTCGTCTGGGGTGGCGCCCGGATGGGCCTCGGCGGCGGCGGAGCGGGCCTGGCGCGGCCTGGAACTACTCTGTCCTGTGGTGGGGGTGACGTGGAGCCTCCGCGGTCGTCGGATCTCCGGATCTGATGGTCCAGGACGAATTAGGCAATTTTCCAGATCTGGTAGAGCTAGGGTTACGAAAATTGGGGATATTTTTCCTGATCTGGGGGCTGGTGGCTGCCTGTTTGGCTTAGGGGAAACCCTAAGTGGGATGGGAGTGTGGTGGTCTTTATATAGCCCAGGTGGCTGGCAGTTTGCAGAAACATCCCCGGTTTTTCTCTCTCGCGCGGTGTTTACGTTTCTGACCGTCGGGGGTCCACAGTACCTCCGATTCGGGTAAAACTTCGAACTGCGCGATCAGCGCGTCGAGCCGGCGGTGTTCACCTCGCGCTGGAACCGTTCCGAGAACACTTTCCGGCGCGCTATAAAAATAACACGTTTAATTATTAAACGGGGTTTTCGTTCCGTTGGCTGCGGATGGTCTCGTGCGATTTTTGCGACGGTGATCGGGCGAAACCCGGTGTCGCAAAGGTTGAGTGTCAGGGTGGCAAGGGTCAGTCTCCGTTCGATACGAGATAAGAGGGGGAAAAATAATCGCCGATCGATAAATCGGGGATGCAAACACCGCAAACAAATCAGAAAATCAAATAATTTACACTGAAAACAAAAATTTAATTTTTTGTGAAATCTGGGCTGTTACACTAACCCCTCATCTGAGGATACCATAGACGTTATTGAAGAAAATGCTAGGTTGAAGAGTCTACTGGAAACCGACATGTTCAAGAGTTTGAAAGGACATCAGATTCTTTGTGACGTCCTCAAGAAACAGATCCTTAATAGGAACCCGAGGAAAGAAGGTGTCGCATTCACTCGTAAACTCAACCCTGATGTGTCTTACTGGAAACCTTAACAATATCCAGAGACCACTTGGGTTCGGGAAAAGATGCCTCCTCCTGATCCCTATACTTTATCTGGTTATGATACTGTTTCTTCAGATGTGATGATTGAGTCTTTTGACTCAAACTATAAACTGTTTAAGGATGTTAATGGTGAGGTATTCGCCAGATACATCGGAACTAACTGCAGGAACGGTCCTCCAGTCAAGAAGATCTGGGTTCCGAAGGACCTCATCACTAACCTTCTTGTGAATGCAGATGCAAATGAGCTGAGGGTATCATCTGAGGACGATACCTCAAATGGAAATGATTATCGTCATGTATCAGCTAACCATTTTGTTCACAGGGAAGCCCCTCATAAAAATGCTTACCCATTTGCTTATCCTGATACCACCATCACACGTCCCATTAGGTCTCATCGCCCTCATCAGTCCTCATATACCTTAAAACCACCCATTAAGATGTGGGTGGTAAAGAAGAACTAATCATCTTTGCAGGGACATGTCCTGAGGCAATCATAAATTTTGCAGATCATATGCCCAGGACAACATCATTTGAGTCAGTTGAAGGATATTTATATTGTTTGGTTTCATTGAATCAATCCTGAGGAACTTCCTGAGGAATTAATTCTGAGGAACCATAAAATCCTCAAACTGAGACTGGCTCATAACTTGCTGTATGAGATACTAATTCCGTTGCAGGGAAAGACTGAATGGGTGATGGACAGTGGATGAACAAATCACATGACTGGTGACAGAAGCCTTCTTATGGAATCATCTCTGAGTCCTTCTTCAAAGAAAACCATCACCTTCGCCGATAAAGGTAAAAGTAAGGTATTGGGTCTCGGCAGAGTGGCTATCTCTCGAGACCAACACATTGATAAAGTCATGCTTGTTGAATCCCTTGGATACAACTTGATGTCGATATCTATGCTATATGATCTTGATCTTGTTGTTCTCTTCGGAAAATATGGTTGTGCTGTCTATATGGTTAGCGATAACTCCATTGTGTTTAGTGGAGTTAGGAAAGGTGATCTGTATATTGTAGATTTCTCTGAAGTTCCTCAGGTCGCTACATGCCTCATGGCACGAGCCTCAGAGTGCTGGCTATGGCATCGAAGACTCGGCCACGCTGGAATGAGGAATCTCCAGAAGATGGTACTGAAGAAACATGTCCTCGGAATTGAGGAAATTAGATTCACAAAGGACCGGCTGTGTGGTGCTTGCGAAGCTGGAAAGATGACCAAGGCCAAGCATCCTGCCAAGACCATCATGACTACTACTCGTCCTCTTGAGCTTCTTCATATGGACCTCTTCGGTCCTCCTAAGTACTCAAGCTTCGGAGGAAATTGCTATGGTCTTGTTATTTTTGATGACTTCTCACGTTACACTTGGGTGCATTTCCTCACTTTTAAGTCAGAAACCCAAGCTGTCTTCAAACGCTTCTCCAAGCGCGTCATGAACAACTACAGCCTAAAGATCAAGCACATTCGAAGTGACAACGGCACCGAATTCAAGAACTCTGGCGTACAGGAATTCCTCGATGAGATGGGCATCACTCATGAGTTCTCGGCTCCATACACTCCTCAGCAAAATGGAGTCGTTGAAAGGAAGAACCGAACCCTCATCGAGATGGCTCGAACGATGCTTGTTGAATACAACACGCCTCTCATATGGTGGGCTGAAGCAATCAACACTGCCTGCCACATCGTCAATCGGGTGTATCTTCATAAGTTCCTCAAGAAAACTTCATACGAGCTAATGGTTGGTAAGAAACCCAATGTAAGTTACTTCAAGGTCTTCGGCGTACCTTGTTGGATCCGTGAGCCTCATCATCAATCTAAATTTGAGCCTAAAGCCTATGAAGGCTTCATGCTTGGCTATGGCCTCGAATCGCACACCTATAAAGTCTTCAACAAAAATCATCATAAAATTGTTGAAACTGTAGACGTGCGGTTTGATGAATCTGATGGCTCCCAAAGAGAGCACCTGCCACTTGATTTAGATGAAGCTCCACCTGAAGAACAGATCAAGAAGATGGGTGCCGGTGATATCATTCCTGTGGATCATCCTGAAGAAACACACATACCTCCTGCTCCTGAAGAACATCCAAATCCTGATGCAAATAATCCTGATGACAATCCTGATCCTGAGTTTCCTGATACCCCTGAAGCTCCTGAAGCACCTGAAGCAGATGCAAATGAATCTGATAGCAGTGACGATGATGCGCCTGAAGATCATCCTCCTCGTCTTCCTCGCGTGGCAAATGAAGTTCAAGTGGACAGAATCCTCGCCGACGTCAATCTATCAGGTCTTCTTACTCGTGCAAGAGCTAATCGTATAGCTAACTTTTGTGGGCATTTCTCGTTTGTATCAATTTCGGAGCCCACCAAAGTCACCGAGGCATTCCAAGAAGCGGAATGGATTCAGGCGATGCAAGACGAACTTCTTCAGTTCAAACTGAATGATGTTTGGGAACTAGTCAAACGTCCTGATCCTCGAATTCACAATGTCATCGGCACGAAGTGGATCTACCGCAACAAACTCGATGAAGATGGACAAGTCATCAGAAACAAATCTCGTCTCATAGCACAAGGATACACACAAGTCGAGGGGATCGACTTCGGTGAAACCTTCGCTCCTGTTGCTAGACTTGAGTCCATTCGTATTATGCTTGCATTCGCTAACCATCATAATATCAAGTTATATCAAATGGATGTGAAAAGTGCTTTCCTCAATGGTAATATCGAGGAAGAAGTATATGTTGCTCAACCCCCAGGCTTTGAAGATGCAAAGAAATCTGATATGGTGTACAAATTGAAGAAAGCCCTCTATGGACTGAAGCAAGCCCCTCGGGCTTGGTATGAAACACTAAGGGATTTCCTCATCAGCAAGGGCTTCAAATCTGGTTCCCTCGATCCAACTCTTTTCACAAAACGATATGATGATACATTATTCATATGTCAAATTTATGTTGATGCCATTATATTTGGATGCACTAACAAGAAATACAGTGAAGAATTTTCATTCTTGATGAGTGAACAGTATCAGATGTCCATGATGGCCGAACTGAAGTTCTTCTTGGGGCTTCAAATTCGTCAACAACGCAACGGGATCTTCATCTCTCAGGAGAAGTACCTCAAAGAGTGCCTGAAGAAATTCGGGATGCAAGACTACAAGGGTATCAAGACACCGATGCCTACAAATGGACAACTTGGCCCTGATGAAAATGGCAAGGACTACGATCAAAAGGTATACCGCTCCATGATAGGTTCTCTGCTATATCTATGTGCATCTAGGCCTGATATAATGTTGAGCGTTTGCATGTGTGCCCGATTCCAAGCGGAACCTAAGGAATCGCATCACCAAGCGGTGAAACGAATTCTTCGACATTTGGATCACACCCCGTCGCTAGGCTTATGGTATCCAAAAGGCACACAGCTGGACCTCGTTGGGTACTCAGACTCAGATTATGCTGGACATCGAGTGGATCGGAAGTATACCTCAGGAACATGTCTTTTCCTCGGACGTTCTCTGGGGTGCTGGTCATCGAAGAAGCAGAACTGTGTCTCCCTCTCCACTGCTGAAGCTGAATACATTGCTGCTGGTGCTAGCTGCTCACAGCTTCTTTGGATGAAGCAAACTCTGAAGGACTACAGCATCAACCTGAAGAAAGTACCACTACTATGTGACAATGAGAGTGCCATCAAGATCTCTCAGAACCCAGTACAGCACTCGAGGACGAAGCACATTGAGATTCGGTATCACTTTCTTCGGGATCATGTATTGAAGGAAGACGTCGTCATCAGCCACGTGAAGACTGAAGACCAACTTGCTGATATATTCACTAAGCCTTTGGATGAGAAACGATTTAGCACTCTGAGGTGTGAGCTAAATATCTTAGAGTCCTCAAACGTCCAGTGAATGGACACACATCCTAACGCTTAAACAATATTGAAGAATCCTGATGTACAACACACAATGCGTCGTACTCCTCAAATCATGAGGAACTACCTTGCTAAGTGTGAAGAAATTAACGTGGAATTGACTCAAGATCCATACGAAAAGTGTATGGTATCAAGTGTCTCATTCCCTATAAGGTGGGTAGCGCCACCACCCAAATTCCTCAGGATCTGTTGTTCCTCAGTTTCCTCAGTTAAAGTCTTCAATGCTGATGATTACCGTGTTTGTCCTCAACGGCATTCACCTATAGCTTTTGTTCTTCAAGATTTGCTTCTTCAACTAGGTGAATGTGATTGGACCCTTCTCTCTGTGCTCACTTATCTCGTCCGTCCTTCTGAAGTATGCGTTCATTTGAAACTTCGAAGCTTCACTTCTTGAAGCTTCAATCCTGCTAATCTTCAAGCTGATTTGTCTCAGCTTCAAAAATCCTGAAGCCTCCACTTGAAGAATAGACAAACCACGTCGTTGCGATTTTCACGCTCGCCGTGCTCATCCAGTAGAGCAGATAAACACAAAGCCGAACCGTCAGGGGTATTCCCGTCTTTTCACCTCAAAACTTACCGTGCCTATATATACCGCACCCCTGCGGTCATTTACCTCTCTTCACCTCATTCTCCTCTTGCGCCGCCGCCCTTGAGACCCTCAAGCTCTTGTGCTAACGTCGCCGGAGTTCGCCGTCTCCGGAGAAGAGCTTGTGGTTCCTCAGCATTTGCCTCAGTCCTGGTACGCTTATTCGTAGTAGCTTATTCTTCCGATGCTTATTCCTCAGTACTGTTGTGTCCTCACGAATCCTCCAATCCTCAACAGTATTGCTTGCTTTCTGAGACCTTTACCTATGCCTCATTAATTTTCTTTCCTCAGCCTATTCCTCATGAATGCATATAACCGTACCCCACTTCCCTCGCAACTTAACTCTGTCACAGGTACATGTCTGCTGAGGAATCGTATGGTTCTCATAGTCTCACTTCATTTGCAGCTCAGCTCGAACGTACAATTCCTCAGTCTCCACCACTGAAGAAAATGGCTCCTCGGCGTAAGCACACTGATACCGCTAAAGACTTGTCTCCTGAGCTCTATGAGAATCTGAAGACTCCCGAACGTGAAACCGCGGGTGAACGAAAGAAACGAGTCCAGAAGATCACGTGGGAATGGGCTAAACGATGGGTTGCATATGAATGGATCAATAAAGAGCATGCGGAATCATTCGCTGTCAATCCACCACTGAAGACCTTGAGCATCAAGGCTCGTCCTCCTCCTGCACCAGGTGTCATTCCTGATCCTTCAACCTTGAAGACCCGTGATGACTTCCCTGAGGCTTATCAGCGTTACCTCAAGCGAACGACACATCTCGCCCGTAATCTGGCCCGTGACTTGGCTGCCTTAGTACAGCTTCCGCCTCAGCCTCAGCCACAGCCTCAGCCTCAGCCGAAGCCTCAATCTCAGGTTCAGCATCGCAAAAAGGCTCCTGGCATCAAGCCTTCAAAGAAGTCCTCAGCTCAAGCTCATGGTTCCTCATGTCAATGCACGGCCGGTGCTGCCCCCGCTTCAAGGATTCGAACTGATGAATCCGGCAGTGCTCCTGAGGCCTCAACCACAATGCCTCAGCCGCTGCTGAAGACCAAAACTGTTGTTCAACGTGGCCCTCGGCCCTTACCAAAGAAAGCTGCTATGCGAGGCTCCATTCATCATACTCCTCAGAGCTCTGATGATGAAGATGAATTTGAAGACTTGGCCGGCTTCGTCGTCACTGAAGAAGCCAAGATTGAATATGTGCGTGCTGCAGCCAGACGCAAAGCTGAAGCAACTGGGTCTGAAATCCCGCTTCTCCTTGATCCCAAGAAGATCTTGGAATACATTGACATCTGGTCTGTCAAGCCTGATACTCCTCTTGATGATTTGGACATCCCTAAAGACTTCAAATTCTATGTTCAACAGTTCCTCATCAATGAGATTCATCAACGAGATCTTCAGAAACAGTTGAAGGCTCAACTGAAGAAAGTCCAAAGTGACTTTAAAAAGAAACCTGTTACTGATATTACTCCTCAGGAGTTCATTGAGCACCAGTGCGAAGTTCAACGCCTCAACACTGAGTATGCAGCCAACCGTGCCTACATCGGCCAATCCAAGGAACGGATGTCTAAGCAGATGGCTAACTTGATGAAGCTTCAACAACCACAGGCCTCAGTGCCTCCTGCTGCTTCAGCACCTCAGGCTGACCGAACTGAGGAACTTACCCAAAGCCTCAAGCGCAGGTCTGAGACTGATCCACCCAGTACTCCCCCAGCTGCCAAGAAGCCTTATGTTGAAGCGCAAACTGATGAGCCTCCTCCTGCTGCTTCCATTCCTCAATAAAATACTGAGCGCAGGCTGGTTGTGTTCACTCCACCGTCCAAGACACCTGCTTCAGCACTAGCCACCCCGATCATTTCAACACCTCTATCTCCCATTCCTCCAGTTATCACTGAAGCTGAAGAAATGGATGAAGATGTGGATATTGGCGACATGGGCACCCATCGGGTGGTTGATGAAGTATATGAGCTGGAACACTTCAACTCGCCCTCTCACACCGTGTTCTCTCTGGAACCTCATTCTCCCTCAGTTACAGTTGTTTTATCTGACACGTCTCAACACTCTGAAGCCTCTGTGGATGCCTTTGTCTCCCCTGGCACTGAAGAAACTGACCTTGAGGCCACTAGTGCCCGTACTACTGCTGATCCTGACGCTTATGCTCCTGCCCCAGACACTCAGAATGTTGAAGATGATCCTGTAGTTCCTGAAGCTCAACCCATGGATACTGAAGCTCGTGCTGCGGAGCCTGAAGCACAAAACAACACCAATGCTCATCCTGAAGCAAAAAACAGTACCAATGCTCATCCTGAAGCTTCAAAGGATGGCTCTGAAGATAAACATGCCACATCACCTCGTCTTCCCAAGGACCTCAACACGTCTGTACCAGAAGCCTCTGCTGCAGCTCCGCCTTCACCCCACGCCTCTCTCCAGCTTGAAGTGCCTCAAGCGCCTCCACCACCTCAAGGCCCAGTTCAAGCTCGGTCCTTGTGTCCGAAGCAGAAGCAACCATTCTTCCGTGACCTTGAACCTGGTGAAACCCCAAGCTTCGATGCTACTGATTTCTTCAATTCCATGAGTTTCTTCCAAGAGGGGATTCAAAATCCTTATCATTCTTCTCCGCCTCAAAAGCTGCTGAGGTTCTGGACAGCTACTCAGAAGAATTATTATGCTTCAGTTCTATATAAGCAAAACAAACTGTTTCCTCACAAGCATATTCCTCTGATGGATATGGAAGCCATTCCCTGCTTCAACAGTGTGCTTCAGGATCTGCATCATGCCAAGCTGCTTCAGTTCTACTCCGAATGCATCCACTGGAACGAAGAGCTTGTGCTTCAGTTTCATGCAACTCTGTATGTTTCATGAGATCCTCTGGATATCACCACCTGGGTCCTCGAGTGGATGACTGAGCATCATCACTACACCATCACTGTTCCTGAAGCAATTTCCATTCTTGAGTTGCCTCAGTGCACTTCCTCAACTGCTTGCTCCTATGGGTCTCCAATTCTTCGAGATGACCTGATGAACTTGCTTATGAAGCCTCAGGCACCTGAAGCCCTTGCTCGCACAAAGTTTCCAGTTTCTGAGCTTCTGTATCTGCCAAGCACGCTGTATCGGATTCTGGCGAAGTCCTTTTGTCCCATTAAGGGCTATGAACCCACTGCTGAAGAAGTCATTGGCATCATGAAGACCATCCTCCACAACCTCTGCATGTCTGGGTCAATCAACGTTCCTGACTTCTTCTTCAGAACTCTGGTGGATGCAGCACAGAATCCTCATATACTGAAGCCTTACGCGCCATGGATCATGAAGCTCATCCGAGTCAAGACTGGCATTGATTTCCAACCTGATCACCCGAATCACAGGACCTACCTGCCGCCTGTCAAAGTGCTTCAGCATACGGTTGCTTCTAATGATAAGGGCAAAGGCCTATTCTATGAATAAGTTCTCCTGAGCAATTCCCTCGGTGGAAACATTCGTCATCCTCAGTCTCGCACTACTGATGAAACCAGAACTCATGCCTCTACTGAGGACACGACTCAGGCTCGAGTGATGACAGACCGAGAGCTTCTGATTACTCTTCATCAGAAGGTTGACCGAAATCATGATTGGGTGAAGCGTCAGTTTTCTGAAATCCTCAGCTACATGGCTCAGACGCATTCTTCTGTGAAGAAAGTGCATCAGTATGCTCATCATACATATCAACATCTCGATGCCTTGATGAGAGAATTAATCACCCCCGCAGACATTGCAAAATTGGGTCTTCAAAAGCCTCAACTTCCTGCTATCAGACCCCTGAGGCAATTCAGACGCTGCACAACTCCTCCTCCGGCCATGGACGCTTATTCTACGAACCAAGAAATGACTGATGAAGAAGCTGAAGACACAGCTGCCTGCCCTCACACTGCGACGCATTGCCTCAGGCGTGACTCACCTCAGCCTTTAAGCATCTTCAAAGGGGTGTTAGCTTCAGTTTTTCCCTTTTTGTTAATTTTATGACAAAGGGGGAGAAATCTGTTAGTCTTCAAGCGGGTCTTAGTTATGGGGTTCTTCAGTTACAACTCTCGTTCTTCAGATTTTTTTTGTAACGAGTTGTAAACTGTTATTTTGGTGTTTGCCTGATACTATTCCTCAGTTACCTCATGCTATTTCTTCACGTTTATCATATATGCATGTCGTCTCTGCAAACATCTTTCTCAGTGCGTTATTTAAATTCCTTAAACATTTCATAACATGCACTGCTTCAAAAATGCCCGGATATAGGGGGAGCTCCTCATATATCTCAAAATGCTTTAGATATTAAACATTCTTCAACTTATATGCATATGCTCAGGGGGAGCTTCATTATATCCAGCTTTATGATAAAAATGTTCTTAAATTTTTTTATTCTTCAAACTCATAATTTTATCCCCGTTGAAGCGTAACCTGATTGTCATCAAATCACCAAAAAGGGGGAGATTGTAAGTGCATCAAGTGCCCTCCCCTTGAGGTTTTGGAGTTTGATGACAAAACGGTTAAGGGACTGATGTGTTTGTGAGTATACACAGGAGAACAGTCCCTGATGAGGTGTTTAACCACCAATGTCGACCCCTCAAAATGTTGAGGAACATTGAAGAAACGAAGGTTTTCCTGAAGAACGTACTGGTGCAAAATCCTGAAGAAACGGGATCCTAAAGACTCTGAATCCTGAAGAAACAAGATCCTGAAGACTTGGAATCCTGAAGAAACTGGATCCGGAAGAATTGAGATCCTGAAGAAAGTTGCGCCATACTGAAGACATGTCAAGATGAAGATCAAGCTGAATCGTAGTCTTCGTTAAGTCTTTTTCTTTCTTGAGTCGTAGGAAAACATCGTACTGTTGGAGGGGTTGAAGAAAACGAGTTCCGAAGGTCTGAGGAATTGCTCAACTAGGAATCCCGAAGAAAAACCCTGAGGAAATCTCCTGCAGTAGAAGTTCAGTCCTCGGGTGTCTGGGACGTTGTTCTTCAGGACACTGAGGTAACTAACTTCGGTTGAGGAGTCAGGAGATCGCCAGTGCGATTCTTCTGAAGATTGTGAGGAGAGAGAATACTTTGACCGTGCCACGTGTTGCGTGGTGAGAGGCTAGAACTTGTCTAGAACGGTCATATCCGAGGGCATGAGAGTAATTTCATGCATGGGCATTTGTGTCCTTTCACAGGGGGTTGCTCCCCGGCTATAAATAGCCGCCCCCAGCCCCAGTTGTGGGTTGGCTGCTCCGAGAGAAAAACTGACACTTGTCATTTGAGAGCAACCCACCTCTGAGGACACTGAAGAACCTAAGTGAGGATAACCACCAGCCTGAGTAGTTGAGCATTTCTGAGGAAGTCGGTTCGAGTGATCCTAAGCTTTTTCATCTTGAAGACTATGATCTTCCAGCCGGTGTAGAAGTCTTTAGTCTGAGGAAGTCAAGATGCAATTGTGACTTCCCGGAGTGACTGAGTCTGTGAAGGTTTGGGGAGTCTACCTTGAAGACTCACCTGAGTTATTGGACGGAGTCTGAGGACTCTAGTTCAAGGAGAACAAGGTGAAGACTATGTCTTCTGAGTTGAATCTCAGCCTCTCCAACCAGACGTAGAGTTGTCACAACAACTTGAACTGGTCTACCAAACCAAAGTCTTCAAACACTGGTGCTATCTCTTCAACCTCTTAAGCTTCAGTACTTGCTATGTTGGCTTCTTATGCTTCAGCTCTCCCTCTGCTCTAAGTCTTCATACTCCGCATCTGAAGCACTTCTGCTTATCTGATTTGAGTTATTTCTGTTGCATTGTGATGAGTTGCCCTAATGATTACATTCTGTGAAGTTTTATTTATTCATCATTTTGGTTACTTCTTCAGCTTCTTATTGCTTCAATCCTGAAGAAAACCAAAATCTGATAGTAAAATTGAAAATCTCCCATTCACCCCCCTCTGGTCGATATATTGCACTTTCACATTGTCAGGATAAAACCTGAAACTGTTAACAAAAATAGCGGTGAGTGTCTCGTATTGTGGTACACGGCTCGTAACGAGCCGTGTCAAACCTGCAAGGGCACACAGAGCATAGAACTCTTCTCATATGCCGGCATCCTCCATGAAGTCTTCGCATGGAAATGCCATAGCTCTTGCGGGTGACGCGTCCAACATCTCCATGGGTACGATATCTTCATTATAGCTCACCCTCGTGGCCGAAGGTGAAGCTGCGGAACGTGTAACACGGCTAGAGCGCTCGGGCTTCTTCTTCCCAAGGCACTTTCCTAGCCTCTCCATTTCTGAAATTTTTAACAATTCACAAGAACGAGGATTTAAGAAAAACTAGTTTGGGCAAATCATTCTACTTACTTTACCAAGGCTCAAACTAGCAACAAAACTTGAAAAATAAATTTCTACACAAACATTTAAGCTCAACTAAACAGCACCAAGAACCACTAAATACTCACTAATGAAGCCACCAACTAGAAAACTAATTGGAGGGGTGAGGGAGTCACATACCAGAGAATATTTGTCCCAAATTTCAGCTTAAATGAGTGGTTGTAGAGGGAGATCGAAGTTCCGTGCTCAAGAACAGCAAGAACACGAAACCAGAGCAAGAACACGAGTTTTCGGGGTGAAAGAGAGAGGGTGGAAGAAGAGATGCCAGCAGGGGGTGCCTGTGGGCCCCAGGAGGGTGGGTGGAGCGGCCAGGAGTTGGGACGCGCCACCTGGCCTCCTGGGCCAGGGGTGGACCCCCCTGGCCAGCCACAGGTACTCCCCGATGGCTTTTTACCTGGAAATTTTTATTTTGAATTTTATGGAATTTTCTGGGCAACTTCACTGTAGAGAATTTTTCAAAGTTCATAAAGCTGCAAAAACTTTCGTGAACTTGAGACAAAAGTTAGAACAAGTGAAGTTTTAAACGAAAACTTGGGTACAGCAAGGAGAATAAAAGCTAAAGGAAATGAAAACATAACAAGCTCAACTTTTTACCTATATAAAACTTGCTAGTTAGCAAGGTTGATCAAGTCTTACCAACACACCGGTGATATATAGCGCAGAAAGTCTCGCCTCTTATGAAGTGATCATTGCACTCTCACTTTAATGCACATGGTCCCCACCATAATTGTTTTGTATTTGTGGTATACATGTAGTGGACAATCCCATTCTCCAATCTTCACGGTCTCGATATTCTCAATGGAGTTAAGGCCATGCCTTTTGTCGATTTTCTTCGGAAAATACACCGTGTGTTCTTTGTCATTTACGTTGAAGGTAACCTTCCCTTTATTGCAATCAATAACGGCACCTGCGGTGTTAAGAAAAGGTCTACCAAGGATAATGGACATGATCCCATCCTCGGGCATGTCAAGCACAACAAAATCAGTAAGTATTAAGCAATTGGAAACTTCAACAGGAACATCCTCACAAATACCGATCGGGACGGCCGTGGACTTGTCGGACATCTGAAGAGAGATATCTGTAGGAATTAGTTTCTCTAAACAAAGCCTTTTGTAGAGAGAGAAGGGCATAACACTCACTCCTGCACCAAGATCACATAAGGCAGTTCTAACATAATTATTCTTTATGGAGCAAGGAATGGTGGGTATACCTGGATCACCGAGCTTCTCAGGAATCTTTCCACTGAAAGAGTAGTTAGAAAGCATAGTAGATATTGCCTCATTAGGGAATTTTCTTCTATTAGTGACAATATCTTTCCTATATTTTGAGTAAGGAGGTAATTTAATAGCATCAGTCAAAGGAATTTGAAGAAAAAGAGGTTTCATCCACTCACAAAACTTGCTGTAGTGCTCTTCTTCTTTGGATTTGACGGACTTGCTTGGGAAAGGCATGGGTTTCTGTACCCATGGTTCTCGTTCCTTCCCGTGTCTCCTTGCAAGGAAGTCTTCTCTAGTATACTTCTTGCGCTTATCGGGTGCTTCTTCTTCACGAACCTCGTGTGGATCATTCTTTTCAGTATATTTTTCAGGTTCAACACCGTCTTCAGTCTCAGCATCAGATGTAGATATGTTGTTTGGATCCACAGCTTGTTCTTCTTCTTCTATAGGATCATTGGAATTGTCAGCTTCCTTGTGTTTCTTTTTCTTCTTCTTCTTCTTTGGGGAGCTAACAATTTATTCTTCCTGCACTTGAGAATCTTGCTCGATCCTCTTTGGATGCCCCTCTGGATAGAGAGGGTCCTGGGTGTGTGTGCCACCCCGGGTCTTTATACCGTAAGCTTGTAAATTGTCCTGTTTGGCATTATTAGCAAGCAAATCTTTTTGCACATTAGAAATTTGTTCAAGCTGATTTTGAACCATATGAAAATGCTTCACAAGACATTTAACATCATTAACTGTTCTACCTAGAACATCAAGCAAACTTTTGATAGCAAGAGTATTATCATGCAACTGACCTTGTATCTTCTTATTGAAGTGATTCTGCTTCATAATAAAATTATCAAGCTCATCTAAACATTGGTCAGGAGGTTTACCTTTAGGGATGTCACTTGCATTGAAATCTAAAAGAGAGTGTACTTCTACCATAGGTGGGTGAGTGGTAGGCTCACACAGCTTCTCAATTGGAGGTAGATTCTTCACGTCGTTAGCTTTAATACCTTTCTCTCTTATGGACTTCTTTGCTTCTTGCATATCTTCCGGGCTTAGGACTAGCATGGCCCTATTCTTTGGTTGTGGAGGTGATTCAGGCACGGACCAATCTTCATGGTTTTTGGCAATTTTTCCCATCAATTCTTCCGCATCGTCCGGTGTTCTTTGCCTGAAAACACAACCAACACAACTATATAGGTAGGATTTAGACCCATCGGTTAGACCAGCATAAAATATATCAAGTAATTCATTTTTAGGGATTTCATGTCCCGGTCTAGCCTTTAGCAAACTGCAAAATCTCCCCCAAGCTTTAGGGAGATGCTCATCCTGCAACTGTTTAAAGTTATAAAGTCTTTGTAAAGCAGCATGTTGCATATGAGCAGGAAAATACTTATCAACGAAAGATATAGCCATATCTTGAGGACTCTGAATGGAACCACATGGTAGTGCATCGTACTATGCTCTAGCATCTCCTTTCAAGGAAAAAGGAAGAGGCTTGGTCACATAAAAGTTCCGGATCCTTTCATCTGTGGTAAACAAGCCGCCTAACTCAGTGAGTTTGGTCAGGTGCCCGATAGCATCATCATTTTCTCTGCCATAAAAGGGATCAGCTTCAACTGTGGATATAAGTGAAAGGTCAACAGATAAATCATAATCAGGATCAGTGATGCGTATAGGATACGTAGAAAAAGTAGGATCAGGAGTAAACTTGTTCTTCAGGGAGTGTTTTGCTAGCAACTTCTTTATAGTAGCAGGGTCGGAATCAACACATTCATTAAGTTCCCTGCAAAAATCATCATCAAGTGTAATATAATCATCCTCAAGGAGTTTCTCCTTAAGGTCAGCAAAGTTATGAGTTTTCCCAATAGGAGTTTGGATAACAGGAATTTCAACACCCGAGAGTCGGGCAGCAGCAGCAATCTGTTCTTCTATAAAAGAACCAAGTGAACCTGTAGTCTCAAAAGTAGTAGAAGAATCATCAAAAGTATCTGACATATTGCCAGACTCAGCAAAAGTAGCATGTAACTGAGGTGAATCAAACTGGCTCATAACCGAAGGTGAATCAAGTTTAGCACTAGTGCTAAGAGCAGTACCTCGTCTCGTACGGGATGGTAAGATCGGAACTTTAGGGTCTCCCTTCTTACCCATAGTGGATAACGTGCAACAGGTAGGATACTTAGAGTAGACCTGTAAATAAAGCTATGGTCCCCGTCAACGGCGCCAGAAAACAGTACTTGATAACCCTCAACTGTAGGGGATCGAGATAGTCTTCGCGGGCAAGATAACCCAATTTATTGATTCGACCCTTGGGGACACAAAGAATACGTACAGGCTTTGACAATTGAGTTGTCAATTCAACCGCACCTGAAATAAACACTTGCTTGCACAAAGGTATTAGTAGCAACTGTGATATGGCGGTGGTAGTGGTGATGATAATAGTGGTGATAATGATAGTGGAACAGCAAAGGTAAACAAATAGTAACCAGCAGAAGGAAAACACTATAGGCTAGGGAGATGGATGGTTGGGCGCTGCTTGGATGAGAACAGATTCTAACTTGGGCAAGGCTCACAGAAAACAAAGGATCATCTAGGAAAATATCAAACATCAGGCATGTATCCCAAGGTAGTTGTACGTGCTTGCAATAAGAACTTTGCACAACATCTTTTGTCCTACCCTCCCGCTACAAACGGGGCCAAAAGGAACTTAGGGAGATTAAGTTACTCCTGTCAAAGAGCACCGGAACAAAGCATTAACAATTCATGGATACACGGAATCCTCAAATTATAGTCCATCCCCTTTGGTGTCCCAATCTGTCACCGTTGGGATCGCCGGTTCCGGATTATAATAAGTGCATACAACTCATAGATAGGATCAAGAACACCACAAACTCAAGAAAAAAAAGGGTGATCAGATCTGAAATCATGGCACTCGGGCCCAAAGTGACAAGCATTAAGAGCAACAAGTTGTAACAGAGATGATAAACACCAAGTAGATGATAGGCAACATGCCCCCAACAATATGATTGAACTATTACATGATCTAACTCATCCAATCCCTACCATACCCTTTGCCTACAGCAGGGAATTACTCACACATGAGAGGAGAAGTCATGGAGGGGTGATGGAGAGGCGATGATGATGACGATGGCGATGATTTCCCCCTCACCGGAGGCCAATTCAGCCTCCAGATTAAATCTTCGAGGAAGAACAGAGGATTGCGGCGGCTCCGCGACGTAGATTGGAAAAGCGACTTCTCCTTCGGGGTTTTCTCGATGGGGGAGTAAATTGGGGCCAAGGTAGGTCACCAGGGGGTGTGGGACCCAGCCAGGAGGGCAGGTGGCGCGGCCAGGGGCTGGGCCGCGCCAGGCACCCTCCTGGCTGCCCCCTGTCTGCCCTATGGCCCCCCTTTGGATCCTCGGAAGCTTCCGGAACGCTGATTTTTTATATATTTTTTTGGGATTTTCCAGCGTACCTAAATATCCAGAAACCTGCACAAAAGAAAAAAGAACTGGTAGCTCTGCTGAAAACAGCGTCAGTCCGGGTTAGTTTCGTTCAAATCATGCAAGAATGAAGGCAAAACATTAGCAAAAGTGTTTGAAAAAGTAGATACGTTTAGGACGTATCACGCATCCTGGTCAATTTTGCCTCAGTTGCACACCCACAGTCCAATGGCCAAGTCGAGCGAACAAATGGGTTAATACTCAAAGGAATCAAACCCTGTCTCCTTTGGGAACTGAAAGAAGCAGCTGGTGCCTAGGTCGATGAACTTCCTTCGGTCCTATGGGGATTGCGAACAACTCCCAATCGCTCCACTTGGTCAACCCCTTTCTTCCTCGTTTATGGGTCAGAAGCAGTTCTCCCGAGTGATCTTAAGCACAACGCCCCCCATGTAAGCCAGTACACTGAAGATGAGCCGAAGTTGCACGACAAGATGGTGTCGATCTCTTGGAAGAGGACCGGAACCTAGCTCTCACCCGCTCGGCATTTTATCAGCAAGACCTTCGCCGATATCACGACTGGCATGTCCGAGCTCGCTCATTCCAAGAAGGTGACATGGTACTGCGAATCAAGCAAACTTCGGATCACAAATTAGCTCCCCCATGGGAAGGACCATATGTCATCTCCAGGATATTGCGCAATGGGGCTTATCGCTTGTACGATGTAACTAATAATATATAGGAGCCTCATGCATGGAACGCCCAGTTGTTGCGACGTTTCTATGCATGAGCCTGTTCGTAAGACTTGAATAAAATATTGTTTAGCACAAACAGCGTGTCTTGCCCAATATTTGTATGATTACATTCTTGTTTTCAAATCAGGTCTTCATCCGAGCTGTGCGCGGCACGGACGAAAACTTAGCAAATTTTCCTAAGTACTCACCAAGTCTCAGAAGGCTTGGGGGCTGCTTAATGTTATAGAATCAGGTTTTCATCCGAGCTGTGCACAGCTCGGACGGGAACTTAGAAAAACTCTTCAAAGTGCTCGCCAAAACCCAAGAGGTTTGAGGGAGCACAACATCATCTGCATTGAGGATCTTGTTAACAAGATCATCAATGAAAAAAAATTCTAAGCACTCACCAAGTCTCAGGAGACTTGGGGGCTGCTTAATGTTAGAAAATCAGGTTTTCATCCGAGCTGCGCGCAGCTCGGGCGAAAACTTAGAAATATTTTCCTAAGTACTCACCAAGTCTCAGGAGACTTGGGGGCTGCTTAATGTTATAAAATCAGGTTTTCATCCAAGCTGCGCGCAACTCGGACGAAAACTTAGAAATATTTTCCTAAGTACTCATCAAGTCTCAGAAGACTTGGGGGCTCCTTAATGTTATAGAATCAGGTTTTCATCCGAGCTGTGCGCATCTCGGACGGGAACTTAGAAAAACTTTTCAAAGTGCTCACCAAAACCCAAGAGGTTTCAGGGAGCACAACATCATCTGCATTGAGGATCTTGTTAACAAGATCATCAATGAAAAAAAAATTCTAAGCACTCACCAAGTCTCAGGAGACTTGGGGGCTGCTTAATGTTATAGAATCAGGTTTTCATCCGAGCTATGCGCAGCTCGGACGGGAACTTAGAAAAACTTTTCAAAGTGCTCACCAAAACCCAAGAGGTTTGAGGGAGCACAACATCATATGCATTGAGGATGTTGTTAACAAGATCATCAATACAATTTTTTTCTAAGCACTCACCAAGTCCCAGGAGGCTTGGGGGCTACTTAATGTGCTAAAATCAGGTGTTCATCCGAGCTGTGCGCAGCTCGGACAGGAACTTAGAATTTTTTACCAAGTGCTCACCAAAACTCACGAGGTTTGAGGGAGCACAACATCATCTGCATTGAGAATCTTGATCATGAGATCTTCAAGGATGGATGCATTTCAAATAGGCAAACAACTTCCTCTGGTTATTTAGACCGAAAGCACCGCTTGGCGGCCTGAGGAAGAAGAGGAACCATTACATTAAGAATGACGCGGGTAACTGTGAGAACTACATCAACCAGCTTATCAAAAGAAGAACAGCGTCAAGAAACTCCCCTACAATACCCAGTATTGGAGGGATAAACCTTTTTCTCACTAGGACACAGACGATGAGTTCCTAGGACAGCCACTCCAAAAGCATACATAGATAACACTAAGGCAAAAGCATGCCTAGTACCCAAGTCACAACATCAAATAGCGAAAGTCATTACAGATCCACTCGACATTCCGAGGAAAATTTAAAAGAATTGTTTTTGCGATGCTTCAACCCAACCGAGCTCGCTCATTCCT
This sequence comes from Bromus sterilis, assembly GCA_950022295.1. Lineage (NCBI taxonomy): Eukaryota > Viridiplantae > Streptophyta > Magnoliopsida > Poales > Poaceae > Bromus > Bromus sterilis. Next base: position 120,452,836 of record OX465599.1, read on the forward strand.
CGCCTACTTCGTCTGACTCGCTCTTTACGCCAGTCGACTCCACAAAGAAATACAGGTCAGACATCAATGCAATCCGACTAGCAGTGTCGGCATATCGAGAAAGGAAGGTGGTGCAGCTCTGACCCTCTTTAGGGTCACCACCACTAACCCTCTCAAGATTATGGACTCGCTCCGGAAAATGTGCTTTAGTCAGAGCCAGCGCAAAGTTCGCGCCACTCCGTGTCGCAGAACGCTTCCAGCGTGCCACCTGCTGAGGGGCTTCTTGCAGGATGGGCACGACAGTGTCCTGCTTCACTCTACTTCCCTCGCCAGGAGACAGCCTGCTCTTCAAGGACAAGGTAGCACCCATGACCTCTTCTGCAAACTTCTTTGCCTTGGCGCACCTCATGGTTAGCAGCACCCGAGCCAACGCAAACTCAGTGGTTACTAGCGTGTAATTATCCTTCTTCATCATCTCGGAAAATTCGGCAATTCGGGCTTGCTCGGCTTCCGGGTCGGTCCCATATGCTGCAACAACAAAAAGATGAATATACGACAGAGGCATGAGACAATCCACTCTTCACAAACGTATCACACGCTCACCGGACAAAGTTTCGCTGAAGACAGCAAACCGCCCAGCACAGTACTCCTCAGATGCTCTCACCGCTTTCCGAGTTGCGTCCAGCTCGGCCTTGTGCTTCTCTTCATCCTTGGTGCGCAGCTCAGACAACTTCGCCAAATAACACTCAAGCTTGGTGATGCTGCCCTCGTTCTCCTTCACCGTCTTCTTCTAGTAATGTAGACTTGTCTCTAAATCCTTCTTCTCCTTGGCCCGCTTCTTGGCCTGGTCTATCTCCTTCTTCATTTTTGCCACAAAATCATCGCTCTCCTTGACCTTTGCATCAAAAGCTTTTTTTGGCCGCCTCTGCAGCAGCGTACCAAAACAGAGCGTATTAAGCGGATCGGAAGGATGAAGAGAGAAACCAGAGCCAGAGCATAAATGAAGTCTATCTTGAGATTTCTCACCATTGTCCTCAGCGTGCTGCTTTTTTAGCTTATTGTTTTCTTCAAGCAACAGTTCGTACGCCTTCTTCGCAGATGCGTTCTCCTCTTGTAACTTCACAAAGGCCGAACCAATCTTGCAAGCCTCCTATGAAGGGAGAGAAACATCATGTTATCAACAACGACCTCCAATCAAAAGACTCGGAATAACTTCAAGAAGTTACTCGGAGCCTTGGGGGCTACACCCAATGGGTGCACTAAGAAGTGCTCCCACTAGAAGTTCATCAAAACAAGGACCTCCAATCAAAAGACTCCGAATAACTTCAAGAAGTTACTCGGAGCCTTGGGGGCTACACCTAGTGGGTGCACTAAGAAGTGCTCCCACTAAAAGTTCATCAAAATAATAACTCCTATCAAAAGACTCCGCATAACTTCAATAAGTTACCCGGAGCCTTGGGGGCTACACCCACTGGGTACACTAAGAAGTGTCCCCAGCGGAGGTTTCGAACCTTCAGAGTAACAATTTTTTTTGCCAGAAAGTTACTCGGACACCCACTAGGAAGAAAACTTACATAAGTACTTACGTGCATGTTGGACTTCACCAACTCGGCCTCGGAAGCTAACTCACGCAGGCGCAGCTCAAACTGAGTTGCCTTCACCAAGGACTCCTTCAGGCCACCAATGATGGCACTCTCAACTGGAGTACTGACGGGAATTGGTGCCGAAGCAGCAGGCTCATCCCCCTGAGCAGTAACCGGGACGACATAAGCTTTCTTAACAACCTTCTCAACGGGAGCCTCAGGCGCAACAGAAGGGGCAGGCAGGCTACTGGCAGCAGGACGACCAGACCCAGGAGATACCTCCCCCCCAAGGACAATCACCTCGGGAGGAGCAGATCCAGTGGCGGCCGGCTCAGTCGCAATCCGAGTCGGACCCGCGGAAGAATCAACATCCATATCTATGGAAGACACAACAGATACTCAAAAGAAGAAAGTTATAACAGCAAAAGCACCAACAGATGTGATCAAGAATCCTCACCAACAGCCGCGGCATCTTCTGGAATGGTATCCATAACAGAAAAATCATCCACCCCGCAGGTGCTGATACCTTCGTAAGCTTCGGCACCTGGATCCTCAACCCCGGACAGTTAACAAGGACTGAGAAATCAACAAAGCACCGAGTCAAAGAGAACTAGCAGCATTAATTGTGAATGGTCTTCAAGGCACGCCTCGGGGGAGAAACTTTGGCCGAACCGGCTCCAGCCCCCTTGGCCCTCTCAACAACAACATCCCCCGAAGGGTTGGCCTCCCTGCCTCCAAGCGTAACAAGCTTCTTCTTCTTCATCGGCGCAACTTTCCCAGATCTGGAGCCCAGGGATGGAAGTTTGCCTCTACCTTCTTACCCACTCGGAGGGAGAGCCCTCTTACAAGTCCGAGTAAGGCCCTCCCGCGCCGACTCGCGGTCCTGGTTGTTCTTCGAGCGCTGCTCGGGCGTCACCTGAACTCGAGATACCTCGGATTCCAACTCCTCTCCAACCTCAACACCGATCCCCACACCAGCCGTGCTGTCTTCATCCTCCTCGGCGGCGTGCTGCACGGCCAGAAGAATGGGAGAATGGAATTGGGAAGAATCCTAGCAGAGAAACAAAGTGTTCGAGTTAGAAACAAAACAGGCGAAAGGCATCCCAAGGCACACATAACACAAGATCACATACAAAAATCGTAGGATTCTCGCTGCTGAGGGGCCTCACTCGGCCCACTCGCTGGAGCCCATGAGCCACGCTGGTGATTATCTTCATCTGGAGCTCAAACTCATCCAGGGGCATCTCGGTCCCGCTATACCGAGTATCATCCTGAAGCCCGGTATACGTCCACATCCCCCGAGCCCGGGCCTGGAGTGGCTGGATCTTCCGAATAACAAACGTAGCAATCCGATCCATGTCGTCCAAGCCGTTCTTCTTCAACCAAATAATTTCGCGCTGCAAGGGGAGTACTTGTTCCTTCTCGGTGTTGGTGAGCCGAGGGTTCCAACCCTGAGAAGAGGTCAGCCTCACGTCTGAGTAAGGAGGAAGTGTGCGTACCCCCGGCTCCTCAGCCACCTTGCAGTAAAACAAACTACTCTGCCAATTCTTAACATAATCTGGCAGGCTGGAGGAGAAATATTGAACCCCTTGCTTCCGAGCTAAAAACAAACCACCACACAGATGGTTGAACTCCACGCCACCACCCTCTCCGGATTTCTTTTCCTTCTGAGGCTTAATAGCGTATATGGTACGGAAAAGATGCCAATGGGGCTCTTGTCGGGACCCGGGGTTTGCGTATGTAATTCCTGTTACAACATAATCATATGGAGAGCCGAGAGCCGTACTCACTTGTCTAAGCAGACAAGGCCAAGCACAGAACACTCTCGGAAAGCATCGAACGTGAGGGGCATCCCATCCAGGCCGGATGATCAACTAAGATGGGTCCTCATCGTCCGCTCACAAGTCTAAATGGTTATGGGTGGTGAAATCCCATACTCATAGACAAGTTGCCTAAACCATATTATCGATTGAATCATAACACTTACATAAACACACTCCAGCACGATCTCTTAGTCGGGTCTCGGGCGGGCTCAATCATACAACAAAGTGTGCCACGTGACAGAGTCACGAGCAATCGCGTCGCGATGCCCCAAGCTCCGCACATCTAAGGGCCACTTGGTGTTTAAAATACCGCCGGCAAGAACTCAACTAAGCTATCTAACCCCACACTAAGACATGCACGTTATAATCATACGTGCAGCATACATGTCAAGTGTAAACAGCAGGTAATCACAACATGAACTCTACAAATTCGTAGTCTTTATAACTTCTGCTAAACAGAGCAGACATAGTAGTGTTATTACAAGCAGAGATCACATGGTTGTGATCCAACATTACATAACACATCAACGGAAGAAAATTATGTCTTAGTAAAGACAAGGTTAACAAATGGCTTAAGAAGCCCGAAAGAAAATACAACGACCCTCCAAAGGGCACAGGCTGCTGTCTGGAACTATATGACTTAGTCCACGTCGAGCTCGAGGTAGAGGCCACCATCAAGGTCAGTGGTCTCGTCTCTAAAACATAGAATAAGCAAACGTGAGTAAAAAGACGTACTGAGCAAGACTTACATAGGAACTATACTACTCATGCACATGTATCAAGGCAAAGGGAGGTGGGGATTCAATGCGTAAGTGCCAGCTTTGACTTGGCTAGTCCTACACTACGAATACCAGAAAGAGTTAAGGAGCGTACACGAGTCCAAGTATCAAGTCTCCAATCAATACACCACTATGGATACTTCCTCGACTTCCCCACGAGAAAGAAAACCATAGCACTCACGCTTATCTTGGTAAGTTTTAAGAGTAACAATTGAAGTTGTCTATGATCAAGTAAAGGTCTCCAAGTAGTCCATAACCGCGGACACGGCTATTCGAATAGTTAATTAACACTGCAGGGGTGTACTGCTACACACACGCACGCATCAGTTACCTCCTGGGAGTGGACCCTTCAAGCGAGTAACGGCGAGGATGTAACCACGACACTTCACTCATAGCACCATCTCTAGTCCTAGGGATTCGCCTATTTGAGTTGGGACCGCGATCGGAATCTGGCCGATTTTTCCGATGCGGACTCAAATGTTGTGTGACTGCCATCAAGCTCAACTTGATCATGATCACTTGATTCAACGTGCCCACAACCTACGTCCACCACTTACCTTGATGTACCTGCTTGAGATCGTTTAAAGTTCAAACTACTTGCGACTCCTTGACTTGGTCCGGGGTGAGGTACTAGGCCGAGAGGGGTCAGTGAGCCCAATGTGTGGTCGTACTCTTAGTCTTGGATATCAACACAAGAAATCGGGCTTAAGGCAGTGTTCAACGAGACAACCCACTGTGTACTCCTACACAACCTCTCATCGTTCACCTTGTTTAGGTCAAATTCACCAACACGTTACCACCATCATTCACATGATCACTACCATCCCTACTCACAACAAAGTAGCCTCATTGTAACCTCTAAGCATGCAGTAAGCTGTAACAGTTACAGGGATCACATGATATCAAACAACTCCTAGATCTGCTAGGATTGTGGTTTGCTTACTACTGTGACAAAATGATAGTTCATGCAAAGGAACATGTTCAACTAGCGGTAGAACGTATCATGGTGACATCCTAAACATGCATAAGCGAGAATGAGAGGGAACTGGGATTTTATCGACATGATCAAAGAGGGGGTGCTTGCCTTGTTGACGATCACGATGTAACACTCTTCTGACGTGAGGTTGAACTCGTTTCCAAGATCAACTCTACCGAGAAGAAGCAATCACCGAAGCACTGGAAGTAAAGCACACATTCGATAAATTACAATGCTAAGCAATATGGCATGATATGATGATGAACATGGGTGTTTTTTGCTTCTTATGTTCATGTGATAAGGTTTGTATTGCAATGGTTCAAGTTAGAATGAACATAGCATTTAATTTGAATTAATTCTATTTAAGCCAAATAGCAAAAGCTACTGGTCCCACTTTATAATCAACTCAAACATGGTTGAAAGTTGGTTAATTGGATAGAGCATTTTGTGTTGATCATTTTTCATATATAAATCTTTTCATTTGGAGTTATGGTTTAAAAGATATTAAAATTCAAAATTTTGGATATTTTCTAGAATTTCTGGAATTGTTTTTGTACTGGAAAAAGGATTTATTGCGCCATGCTTACATCATGCTGACGCAGGGGGGGTTGAATGGTCAACTGACCAGTGGGGCCCTCTGGTCAGTGACTGGGGTTAAATCTCGGTTTAATTAACCCCCTGGTTAATTAGAGGGGGGCCCTCGGCAAGTGTCAGTGAGATAAGGGGGGATTAGCAAGGTAATTAGGGGCTCTAATGGCTAGGTGGCCGCCGGTGCCACTGTAGCCGCCGGAGTACTCGCCGGAATTGGTTTTAGGGCACGGGGAGGGAGACTGGAGGCACTGGAGTGTAGCCCGCGACCACGCGCATCTGCTGGAGCGATTGGGGTGTCACGGGGAGCTCGCGGGGCACGGCTACGACGAAGCTGTGGCGGCCAGAGCTCCTGTTTTCGGCGAGAACGGTTATGAGGGGTCGGAGGGGAGCGTAGCTAGGGTAAAAAAGCTAGGAAGGCTCACCAGAACCCAACGGTGGGAACGACGAGGTCGAAGGGGGCTTGGCGGTGATGAATTGGGCGCCGAATCTTGCTGCGGCCGGCGGCGATGTGTCGTCGTCTCCGGTGCGCCTTGGGCCGAATTGGGGGCTCAGCTCGAAGAAGTCGTCCACGGGGGTGTAACTGGACAAGGTGGGGCGGCGTTTGGAGGCTGTTGGCCGCGACGGTGCGCTGAGGCGCTCTCCGGCGAGCTCTCGGGGTGGCTCGAAAATGGAAGAGCAGGAGAGGAAGCGGTCCAGAGAGAGGGGGAAAGGCTCGGGGGGGCTTCCAGGCGTCGAGCGGCGAGGAGATAAGAAGAGGAGGCAGGAAGGGAGGTGGCGCGGCGACAGCGTCGGCATGCCGGGCACGCAGCTGCCTGGCTGCCTGAGGTAGAAGACAAGGGCAGTGGCGGCTGGGCTGGGCCAGGCCAAAAGGTAAGTGGGCCTCTCCCTAGGTGCCAGGTAAGCTTCTGTCTTTTGTTTTCTTTTTATTCTTTTCTGCTTTTCTGTTTTGATTTGATTTCTAAATCAAACCATTTTTAAAAATTCCAAAAACTTTTATGTGGTCTTAGGAGACATATATAACTCCACACATAAAGTTTCAGAATTATTAAAATTATACTTAAATAATTTCAATTGCAAATACATTAAATATTTAATTTCCAAAGGGCTTTTGGACTTTTAGAATAATCAGAGAGCATGAAGTGGGACCCACTTCACTTGAAATGTGATCATGCCGATTTATGAGATTTTTCAAAAAGTTCAAAGCATTTTTGGAAAAAGATTTTTGTCTGGCCTTTTATTAAAAAATGTTTTGAGGCTTTTTGCTTCCCCATTTCTTTTTCTTTTGAAATTTTTTTCATGATGCAAAAATGTTAGCTTGGAAAAGCACAAACCTAAATTAGGGTTCGGAAAACTCGCCCCCACTCAAAAGAATCTCGTCCTGAGATTCAGAAGTTGTCGGGAGGAAGGTGGGGTACTCAGCACGGAGGCGGTCTTCTCTTTCCCATGTAGCTTCTTTCTCTGAATGATGTGACCACTGCACTTTGAGGAATCTGATCTTCTGACGTCTAGTGCTACGCTCGGCTTCATCAATATTACGAACAGGGTACTCTCGATATGAAAGGTTATCTTGGAGATCAAGCATTTCGTGGTCTATTTCGCGGAAGGGGTCCTTGAAGCAACGCCTGAGTTGAGAGACGTGGAAGACATCATGAACCTGGGATAAGTGAGGGGGTAGTTCCAATTGGTAGGCAACTTCTCCACGTTTAGCGAGAATGTGAAAGGGACCAATGTAATGTGGGGCCAACTTGCCTTTGTTACCGAAGCGATGGGTACCCTTCAGAGGAGTGACCCAAAGGTAAGCCTTCTCATCCAGAGTATAGCTTTCTTCCCTATGATGGCGATCATAATAGCTTTTCTGACGAGACTGGGCTGTTTTCAATTTCTCACGAACAATGTGAACTTGCTCTTCTGCATCCTGAGTCATATCCGGTCCAAAGAATTGTCTTTCACCGGTTTCTGACCAGTTTAGGGGTGTTCGACATTTCCGTCGATAGAGAAGTTCAAAAGGAGCCAGTGATGAAGTCCATACTGACTTTATCCCATTTCCACTCGTGGATAGGCAAAGGTCTAAGAGTACCAGCAGGTCTTTGATGTTCTGCCTTAACGCAATGACAAACATCACATTCAGCAATGAACTGAGCAATTTCTCTCTTCATCCTAGTCCACCAAAATCTCTGGCGTAGATCTTGATACATTTTTGTACCACCGGGATGAATCAAGAGGGGAGATTCACGGTCTTCTTTAAGGATCAGTTGTCTAAGATTCTTATTCTTCGTTACTACTATCATGTTCTCGAAGTATAAAACGCCTTCATTATCTAGGGTAAAACATTTAGCCTTAACACTAGCAATGTTTTCTTTGATGTATCGGATACCTCGAGCACGTTTCTGTGCAACTTTGATTTGATCCTCAAGAGTTGGTTTCACTACCAAGGTGGAAAGGAATCCATAAGGAACAATCTCAAGGTTAAGCTTTTGAAGTTCCTCATAGAGAAGTGGTTGATATTGTTGTAACATGAGGTTGTTACAATACGACTTACGACTTAGTGCATCAACCATGACATTGGCTTTGCCTGGGGTGTAAGAAATTCCTAAGTCATAATCTTTTATCAACTCAATCCAGCGTCTTTGCCTGAGATTAAGATCTGGCTGGGTGAATATGTATTTGAGGCTTTGGTGATCGGAATAGAACTGACAACGATTACCAAGGAGGTATGTCGCCAAGTTTTCAGGGCATGAACGACGGCAGCGAGTTCAAGATCATGGGTAGGATAGTTCTCTTCATGTGGTCGCAACTGGCGTGAAGCGTATGCTACCACATGTCAATCTTGCATAAGTATGCATCCTAACCCTTGCCGTGAAGCATCACAATAGATCTCGAAATTCTTTTTGGTGTCTCGAGGCGCAAGTACGGGTGCAGAAGTCAATCTTCTTTTCAGCTCTTGAAAGCTTTCCTCGCACTTGGGGGTCCATTCGAATTTCTTATCTTTCTTGAGGAGTTCAGTTAGAGGCTTTGCAACTTTGGAGAAGTTCTCAACGAAGCGGCGGCAATAGCTTGCTAAGCCAAGAAAACTCCTAACTTGCTTAACCGATTCAGGTGGAGTCCACTCAAGGACAACCTGAACTCTCTCGGGATTGACAACAATGCCTTTGGCAGAAATCACGTGGCCTAAATAGGTCACTTCTGGTAGCCTGAATTCACACTTTGAGAATTTGGCATATAGGCGATGCTCTCGAAGTTTAATCAATACCAGCCTAAGATGCTCAGCATGTTCGTCTTCGTTCTTCGAGTATATAAGGATGTCATCGAGGTAAACTACGACAAACTTGTCCAAATATTCCATGAAGATCGAATTCATCAAGCGCGAAAAAGTGGCTGGGGCATTGGTTAAACCGAAGGACATAACGGTGTACTCATAAAGACCATAACGAGTAGTGAAAGTCGTTTTGGGAATGTCCTCGTTTCTGATTTTGATTTGATGATAGCCTAATCTCAAATCCATCTTGGAGAAAACAGAGGATCCAGCAAGTTGATCGTAAAGATCATTGATCTTGGGAAGTGGGTACTTGTTCTTTATCGTCGCTAGATTTAGCGGGCGATAGTCTACGCACATCCTTTCTGTTCCATCTTTCTTCGTTACGAACAGAACGGGGCAACCCCATGGCGATGAGCTAGGGCGGAGGAAGCCTTTTGCCAACGAAGCTTCAAGTTGGATTTTGAGCTCAGCTAACTCACGTGGGGCCATTCTATATGGGCGTCTGGATATTGGGGCGGTTCCTGGCATAAGATCTACCACAAACTCTACAGATCTGTCAGGTGGTATGCCTGGCAGCTCTTCTGGAAAGACATCCGGAAGTCATGAACCACCGGAATATCTTCAATGTCAGGAAGGGGAAGCACATTCAAACAATGCAGCTGGGTTCTAGAGCTTGGTGAGGTGTAGTCAATTGTCTGGCCTGAAGGATGGGTGAGTTTAACTGACTTGGCTTTACAATCAAGGACAACATTCTGTCTTTATAACCAATCCATTCCTAGGGTGACATCAATGTCTGAAGACTTGAGGGCGATAAGTGAAGCAAGGAATACTAAACCCTCAATTGCAACTTCATTTTCATGACTCACCATGGTGGTGTGCCATCTAGATCCAGGGGCTTGCACAACTAAGGGTGTGGATAACATTGAAAATGAGATGTCATGTGATAGTGCAAAATCCTGGGATATGAATGAATGAGATGCTCCTGGATCGAAAAGAACAGAAGCTGGGATGGAATTGACTGGCAGGGTTCCTAGTACAACATCAGTTGACTTATGGGAATCTAGAATGGATACATGATTCACATAACCATATTCATAAGCAGGAGGCTTGACATTGGAATATTTGGGTAGTGGCTTACCACGATGAAAGGCTTGCTTTGGATTAGCTGTGGTGGCTACATGATTTTGGGGACACTCTCGAACATTGTGGCCCGATTGTCCACATTGGAAACAAATGCCACGTGGAATGAAAGGAACATAAGCACTTGATTGTCCAAAAAAATCCAAGGAGGAAGATTGGGTTGAGGTGGACGATATATGGTGGTTGATAGTCTAGAAGCACTTACAGCATGACTGACGTCATTGAAGGGAATCCATACACAGCGTTTCCGAGAACCTGCGCTAGAAGATGGTGCAAAATCACGATCACGCTTACGAGACTCTTCGTACAACTCATTTCCATACTCGTCCTTGAAGGATTTGTTGACTAAATTCTGGAAGTTGACGAATTCGTGAAGATTCAGGTCATGACGAAGGATGGGGCTAAGTCCCTTGCGGAACCTTGCCTGCTTCTTGGCATCGGTGGATATTTCCTCTTGGGCATAACGTGCTAAACGAGTGAACTCAGTCCGATACTCATGAACAGACATCTTTGCTTGGGTCAGATTGCAAAATTGTTCTCTCTTGCGCTCCATCAGCTGATCCAGAATATTATACCCTCAGAATTCATCACAGAACTCCTGCCAAGTCTCCACGTGACCTACAGGCTGCATTGCTATGAAATTCTCCCACCACTGAAGAGCAGCACCTTCCAGAAAGTATGCCGCGAATAGCACACGATCACCGAAAGAAACATGGGTTGTGTCAAGATTACTCTCGAGGGATCGAAGCCAATCATCGGCATCAAGGGGCTCATAAGAACATCGAAATACTGGCGGGTTGAGGAGAATGAAGTCTTGTATGGTGACAACACTATTTCGCTGACGAGAAGTGTTCTGCTCAATACGCTCGAGAAGACGTGTCTGATCACGACGATTCTGCTCAGCCTCCATCATGATTTCCTCTGCAGAAGGCGATGGTGGAGGATCTTCATCATCTCTATTACCGGTACTGAAATCAACACAACGATTTCCACCTGACATTTTGTGTGATAAGAATCAACAATCATAATAGGATTTATGATACACCTCTAAGATAAGAGAACAAGACTATAATGCATCGGCATCGAAGTCATAGTCGGACAGCATAATGGCTGTACCGGGATGAAAAATGAGACAACCAGCAAGATAACATACATCACTTCCCTAAGAACTCTATGGAATGATTACTTTGGAAGACCAGAACACTCCTACAGCTACAAAGAAGCAATCAACGAGATGTCCTAGTAAAGACATAGATGAGCCTAGTCCTATCTTCCCGTAGAACAAGATGAGGGTGACTCAGAACTCAGATCGATGAGCTGTTCCCTTATACCCAAAGTAAATATATAACTATAGAATGCTAGACTCGACATCGGCCAAGGGTTTGATAATCCTACAGACAAACCTGGCTCTGATACCAAGTCTGTCGGGACCCAGGGTTTGCGCATGTAATTCCTGTTACAACACATTCATATGGAGAGCCGAGAGCCGTACCCACTTGTCTAAGAAGACAAGGCCAAGCACAGAACACTCTCGGAAAGCATCGATAGTGAGGGGCATCCCATCCAGGCCGGATGATCAACTAAGATGGGTCCTCATCGTCCGCTCACAAGTCTAAATGGTTATGGGTGGTGAAATCCCATACTCATAGACAAGTCGCCTCATCCATATTATCGATTGAATCATAACACTTACATAAACAGACTCCATCCCGATCTCTTAGTCGGGGTCTCGGGCGAGCTCAATCATACAACAAAGTGTGCCACGTGACAGAGTCACGAGCAATCGCGTCGTGATGCCCCAAGCTGCGCACATATAAGGGCCACTTGGTGTATGAAAGACCGCTGGCAAGAACTCAACTAAGCTATCGAACCCCACACTAAGACATGCATGTTATAATCATACGCGCAGCTGATGACCCTCAACATAGAGGGATCTATTGCAGTGTTTTCGATAAGTAAGAGTGTCGAACCCAACGAGGAGCAGAAGGTAGTAGCAAGTGACTTTGATAAGGAGATAACTGCAAGCACTGAAAGATAACTTTTTAGGGGTTTTCTTGGTATAAGCGACAGGAAAGTAAAGACGAGCAAAGTAAAAGATACTAGATAGTAAAAAGTGGCCCAATCCTTTCTGAGCAAAGGGGAGGCCTAGCAACTAAACTTATAAAAGCTAAAGTGTTCTTGAGGACACACGGGAGAGGTAGTCATGTGCTTTCGCCATATTCCGTATCGGTAATATGTACTGTGTTGATAAGTGTTTGGTGGGTGGATCTATGCTAGTGCATCCTCTAGACTAAGATGAATGCACTCTTATGATTAAACACGTTGCAAGCATCCACAAATAAAAGATAGTAATTAAGGCAAAAGCCTAACCATAGCAATACGATCGGTGATCCATTGTTCCCTTGTGGAAAAGCGTGCAAACTGGGGTTTAGGTTTCTGTCACTCCAGCAACCCACCGTAAGCATTCTTTATACACAATGCATTCCCCTAGGTCCTTGATAAGTCGAAGTGTTGAGTGTTCGACTCACACAACACCACTAGGAAAATAACAACACAACTTAAATATCAACCAACACATATTACTTCAACATCATATGACTACTAGCAACTAGACTGCTCCCATGTCCTCAAGAACTAAAGTAACTACTCACAAGACATAAAAGAGATCATGATCAGTGGGGATAAATAGATGATAAACAATCTAAACACAATAATATTTCTCCAACAAAACTCAATAGCATTCACCACAAAGTAGTAATCAACACCGATAGAGTAGAGAGGATCGATAGTACAGATTACAACACGAGTTGCAATTGTGACAAGATTGGATGAAGATGGAGAAGGTGCTGATGATGGGGATGATGTTGATGATGATCTCGATGATGCCCGTGACGATGGTGATGACGATGGAGACGATCTCCCCGGCGGAATCTTCCCGCCAGAGATGGATTTTCTTCTCTGTAGGTTTCCGCCACGGAGCGGCGGAGGAACTCCGAAAACTCTCCTCTTTTTAGGGGTTTTGGACGACGAGGGGTATATAGGCCAAAGGGGGGAGCCGGGAGTGGCCCCGGGGGTCCAGGCGCCCTCCCGGCGCGGCCAGGGGTGGGGCCGCGCCAGGTGGCCGCCTGGGCACCCTGTGGCCCCCTCTGGTTTCTCTTTTGCGTGTCTTCATGATCCTTCTGGAAAACAGCCTCCGTCGATTTTTAGGTAATTTGGAGGTGTTCTTCTTCAGCAACTCAGCGTCCACTTTTTACCGCTGAACCCTGCGTCTGCTGCTTCGGCACTGGAAAGTTGCAAACTGTGTAAAATAAGCCAAAACAACATAAGAATAGCATCATATCATGAAATATATCAATGAATAAGAAAGAATTACTATATAAAATAGTGATGCAATTTGGACGTATCAACTCCCCCAAGCATAGACCTCGCTTGTCCCCAAGCGAATAGTGAGCTCGGTAAACCTGTCCACAAGTTTAAGAGAGTGAAGTGTCGATAAATAGAATACGGACAAGAAGCATCAAGGTTCCTTCATCATACTCAAGCATCCTCAACAACAACATCAACTCATAAGGCCCTCATGAGAAAGTAATAACAAGTATAATCAAAAGCAAGGCTGAGGAAACTCATCAAATTATGGCAAACATAACCTTGGTCAAAGGACAACTACAAACAATTGAAGCTTTTGAAAGGACATGTTAGCAGTCATGAAGTGCAAATGCTAACACAAAGGAAGATCCTCGCTAGGAAAAAGCTTTCGCAAACAACTTACTGATCAAAAGATAATGTCAACAAGGATATGGCATGGCAAAACTTAATGCAGCTCTATATGGATGAATCCTCATCAACATCAAATGTCTGTTCTCTTAGGGAAAAGAAGGAAGTGGGAAAACTGACTCAACATGAAAGTGGAAGAAAGGCCTTGTTAAGGGCAAGCAGGGAAAACTCATGTGCTATCCTTAAATCAAACAGAATAAAAATAGATTTTGGGACGGTGCATAGTTTGTCAACGAATGCTAATAGATAGCTCAATTAATTCTCAAGATGGACAAATTTCGAGGAACGGCTCCCAAGTGAGGACGATCACATCCCCTTAATCTCCTTTGTTTATCACTACCAAAGTTTCTGATTTCTCATAGACCAAGCGTGAAGGAGGGTTTGTTTGTTATATTATCTTTCAAGCTGGGCGCACCCATGCCAGTTCCTCCTCGTATTATGGGTTTGCAGATTAGACATGCAATCCCGGGGTAAAACTTGTCCAACTTAAGAAGATCATGAATTACCTACTACTTCCTCATGAGCTAAATAAGAGGCACAAAACAGAAGATTTTGAACATTTAAGGATAACACATAGATTCTATGCTTATAAGAGTGGTAGGGGAATACCACGAATAGGAAGGTAAGGTGGACTCAAATGGAAGGCAATGGTTTCAGGGTATGGATGCACAAGCAGAAATCTACTTGGCAAAGAGTTTGGCTAGCAAAGGCTTTGAGAGAACAGACAGTTGATTCTAATTTAGATGCAAAACATATAAGGCATAAACATTAAGGTAAGCATAACACATCAAGTTTTCTTCCTTGTCAACATAACACTTCAAGCATAATAACATAAAGGTTTTGGCTAGGTCGCTACTTGAGAAAACATACATGTTGTCAAGACCAAAGCTAAGTTTTCCAAAATTTAAATAAAGTTTTCAAAGCCATACCTGATATAAGGTCAATACCCCCCCATAAGATTCGTCATATGATGCCGATTGCGTGAAGAGAATACCGAGTGCAGCGAAGGAACCAATAGACTTCTCAGTAATATCCAATATAGACGACTCCACACTCACGGATACAATCTCTCCACAGACGGAGTGATAGACCTCAATGCAAACACCTATTTCATATAAGAAACTCCCTGGACATGATACGACTCTACTTGACTCTGAAAGACTAAGATAAAGATAAAGATACCGGGCACTCCCTGTAACGACCCAATTCACACAGAATTGAAGTCTCTGTGCTCAAGTGCCGGTCCCTGGATCGAACTCGCTGGCACACACAGTATTATAGATGTTTACCGAAGTACAAGTGCATCATTATTACAATGTATGATCCAGAGTAAATAAATAACAAGTTGCATAGCTCAAGGCTAGCTTATTCAATATAAATATAGCGGAAGCAAAAACAAATAGCGTGGAGTCCATCAACAGCCAAATGCGAACATGCTGAGTGTAGACTCGCAACCCCTAACGCACCTTACTGATCATCTGAAAAACCTGCAACACCGAAGGTTACAACCCAACAACGGGCCAGTACATCTGATTTGTACGGCAAGTGACACGGAAAAGTTTATATAAAGGACCTACAACTACATGCAAGGTAAGTCAAAGGAAAGGCTTATGGTTTAGTTTTGTAGAAAGCCAATTTTCTCCTGAACTAAACTAGTCAAAATTTTAAGTTGAACTTACTACTTAAGAATAAACTGGCACACAGTTCCAACTCCACACCCTTATTTAATCTTGCCCACTCAAATTATTATGGTGATTCATATGTCAAGATCCTCCAGTAGCAGTAATGTCTAGTAGCTCAAGGATGTCCATAACCGGGGACACGGCTAATCATGATTAGTTTTTACTCTGCAGAGGTTAGTACACTTTCCCCGCTGGACTCAAACCGAAGATTGAGACAAAGTCTTTCAGAGGAGGTCACCTACACCCAACGGCAAGCCGGTACCACCTATCACATATACATCTGCTAGCTTTGCACGGGAGAGGCTTCCTACATCATACTCAACTAAGCCAGAGCCCATATGGCCAGCGACTGTACATGTAAGCTTCTAGTCACCAAGTATGTCTGATCTTTTTGAGCCTGGACGGCGCCCACTGCGTCAAAGGGTACTCTCCATGACGTACTGTCAACCACCAAACCAACCATTAGGGGTACAACTTGGTCTCGACCTTAGATAAGGAACGAGCCCCCAGGAAGCACTCCCTGCCCGTCCAGAGGTGATTTCTATTTATTAAACAGTTGCTACACAAGTTATTAAATAGCTCACATGCACTCCATGAATTTACACAACCCAAACCACGTCTACAAAGCATAGCAATAAATCAACAACACGGCTAGGTTGATCTACGGTAGACAAGTCAAAACATGTGGCTATCCTAACTGGTTTGCAGCAACAGAATAATAAATTACCTATCATGCAATAGGGTGATATTTCTTAACATAATGCATATAGAAAATATAGGTATGAGTATGTTCAAAGCATCACTTGCCTTCTTGCTGGTCCTGACGGTCACAATCCTCACAAAACGAGGCGACACACTGCGGACAATCTATACGAGCAAACATAGCACCAATCAATCATATGTTCAATACAAATACGCTCAAACAATAATAAACATTCAAAGAACAGTAGCAAAACTTTCCTAACAGTAGCTAAACTTAAAGTACTTGTCAAAATAAAACTAAGGCAAAAAGATACGGCGCAAACGGGCGCACCGGTAAAAAGTTACGGCTGCCGGAAGTTCAAATTTGAACCAGCTTGGGATTCAAATTTAAAACTCCAAACTTCTGTAAAACTTGGTCTACTGGCTAGATAATTACTACATGGTCGCAACGCAACTGGAATCACTCAATTCCGAGTTACGGTTAAAAAGTAGTCGCGAAAACGGTTTCGGGTGAAAAACGGGGGTACTAGGGTGCTCTACTGTAAAAAGGACCCGGACGTAAATAATTTTTTTTCGAAAAACACGATCGGTTCCCCGGGCGGTTTGGATCCAGATCTGGAAAAAAAAAATCGAAAACGCGTTTGACTTATTTTTTTCCTAATCCTTTCTTCTCCACGCAACACGGGCACAGGGCGGCCATGGCCATGGACAGAGCTCGGCTCGGCTAAGGCCCTCCGACGAGGGCCGGCGGCAGCTCCGGCCGAGGCGGCCAGGCGCGGCGGTGGCGGGGACCAGGGCGCGGCGGGTCGGGCGCGGGGCGGCGGCCAGGCACGAGGCGCGAGGCGCGAGGGCGCGGCCGTGGGCGGCGGCGCCGGCTCCGGTCGGCCGGCGAGTGGCGGCCCGGCAACGGCGTGGTGGCGGGGCGGCGCGGCTAGGGCGTGGGGTCGGCTCCGGTGAGGCGTGGGGACGGCGCTACACGACGGCTCACCTCGAAACGGCGAAAAAATGCAACTCCGGTGAACTTCCGCGGTGGTCCGGCGAAATTCCGGCGAGATTCCGGCGAGCTCCGGCGATGACGTCGTGATGATGTCGGCGGCGGCGGGTCCCGCGGATTAGTTTAGGCTAACCCTAAAAACGCTAAGCGAAAATAATTTAGCCCTAATCGGGGCTATTTATAGCCAGCCCCTAATCCTCTTTTTTTTTAATCCGAGATAAATACAAAATCGGTCTGCGAAGAAAAAAAAAAGAACAGGCCCATTAGGTACAAAACAATATTAGAAAAATCACGGAAATTTATTTTAAAATTCCGTCTTCGCCAATATTTTTAAAATAATAAAATTGAATATTTTGATTTACCAAAATATTAAACAAAAATAAAAACTTTGCAACTTATGTTTAAATATTTTAAAATACTTTTCTGGCATTTTAAAAATACCGAAAACTCCGAAAATCGATTTTAAATCTTTTCCGGAGCATAAATAAATTCCAAAAATATGTTTAGAAAATATTTATAACTCCAAAGTAAAATTAAAAAGTCTCACAAAAATATTTTAAACTATTTTTCAACAAATTAAAAATGGGGATAAGTCCTTTTCTATCCTCTCCAGCGAAGTGCCATGTGTTGAAAAATGTTTAAAAATATTTTAAAACTCCAGAAAAATGCGGAAGCAGCATGAGATGCATATGATGATCTATTAACATCCGAATTTAGAAAATTGAGATGTTACACTCCCCCAAGCTTGGAACAAGCTGAGGGAATGCCATTACCCGAGGAGATTTACTCCTCATTCGTGTTCTTCTCAATCAGGTATTCCTTGGCGAAGCGCTTCCATGGTAGCTCCTCTCCAGTTTCGAAGGACATTCCCGTCTCCAGGATCCTGCACTCAGCACCTAAACCCATGCGCAGAAACTTTAGTTCATACTCACAGTTCTGGTTGTGCAGATCATAGATTTGCGCTTGGAGCGGATAAACTTTTTCTTCTAGTGCGGACAAACTTGACCACATCTCCTTCATCTCTTTCCTATGGGAAGCCTCGATCTCGTTCCTGATGTCGAAGTTGGCTTCAACACCACGCTCCACCATCTTCTTGAACTTGAAGACCTCATGTTCCATCTCCTTCCGCCGCCCCTCGGTGCTCCCCTCCATGACTGGTCCCTTCAGATCTTCCTTGTGGAGAACACCGTCCTCCACACGAAGGACCTAGGGGTGCATGTTCACCTCAGCGAGGTAAGGTTTGATGACGTTGACGACGAACTTGTCCTTGGGGGAACTTGGGGAAGCCATGGCACCTAGGTCTAGCTAAAAGATTTCCTGGCAGAAACAGATTGAGGAGAAAACACACGAAATCGCGAGATACGCTGCTGGGATGATCCGGGTGAATATATAGCAAAAATTTCAGCAACAAAAGGAAGGTAACGAGCCAAAGTAGAGTCGGAGACGGACTCCTGGGTGCCCAGGCGGCCTCCCGGCGCGGCCAGGAGGTAGGGCGCGCCAGGGGGGCGCCTGGGCCTCCTGGATCTCCTCTCCGGCTCCGCTTAGGCCTTGAATTTTCCTAATTTTGTAAAAACTCATAATATGGAACTTTTATGGCGGTTCGCGATGTTTCCTTACCGTAATACATACCTTTTCTTTATTCTGCTTCTGTCGGTGTCTGAAACAGGGATGCAACATGTTCTTCATGAGTTGTTGGTATTATATTTACATCAACATTGATGGGATCTCCCGCCATGTAATGCTTGAGTCTTTGCCCATTCACAACTTGAGGTTTGGTGCCTTCAAAATTGTTAATCTTAATTGCACCAGACCGATAGACTTCTTCGATATGAAATGGCCCTTCCCACCTGGAAAGTAGTTTACCTGGAGAAAACCTGAAACGGGATCTAAACAATAAAACTTTATCACCAACATTAAATTCACGTTTCAGAATCCTCATGTCATGCCATTTCTTTACCTTTTCCTTGAACATTTTAGCGCTCTCGTAAGCTTCACTTCTCCACTCATCTAGAGAAGTCAAGTTCATGAGACGCTTTTCACCAGCTAACTTTGGGTCAGCATTAAGCTCTCTAACAGCCCAGAAACCTTTGTGTTCTAATTCCAATGGCAGATGGCAAGCCTTGCCATAGACCATTTTATAGGGAGACATGCCCATGGGGTTTTTGTAAGCAGTTCTATACGCCCACAAAGCATCTCCTAACTTATTTGACCAGTCCTTCCTATTTCTGTTAACTGTCTTTTGCAAGATCAACTTGATCTCTCTATTGGTAAGCTCCACTTGCCCACTAGTTTGAGGATGGTACGGTGACGCAATTCTATGATTGACATCGTACTTGGCTAAAGCTTTTCTAAAAGCTCCATGCGTGAAGTGTGATCCTCCATCAGTCATGAGATACCTAGGTACACCAAACCTAGGGAAAATTACATCTTTGAGCATTTTCAAAGATGTTTTATGATCAGCACTCTCAGTGGGGATTGCTTCAACCCACTTGGTCACATAATCAACAGCAACTAAAATGTGAGTGTACTTGCGTGAAGAAGGAAAAGGACCCATAAAATCAAAACCCCAGCAATCAAAAGGCTCAATCACTAGTGAGTAATTCATAGGCATCTCATTCCTCCTACTAATATTACCAACTCTCTGACATTTATCACAGGATAAAACATAACTTCTAGCATCTTTAAAGAGAGTAGGCCAATAAAAACCTGATTGGAGAACCTTATGTGCGGTCCTCTCACCGGCGTGATATCCTCCGTAGGGACTATCGTGACATTGCTTGAGAATATCCTTCTGCTCGTGCTCCGGTATGCATCTTCTCACGATCCCGTCTGGACCTTCTTTGAAAAGATGTGGGTCATCCCAAAAGTAATGCCTCAAATCATGAAAGAACTTTTTCCTTTGCTGAAATGTTAAACCTGGAGGCAAATACTTTGCACCGATAAAATTAGCATAATCTGCAAACCAAGGATCAGAAAGAGATTGTACTTTAACAACGGCAAGTTTTTCGTCTGGAAAACTATCGTTGACTGGGATGGGATCATGCGGTATATCTTCCATCCTTGAAATATTGTCCGCTACAGGGTTGTCTGCTCCCTTTCTATCAACAATCTGCAAATCAAATCCTTGAAGAAGGAGTACCCATCTGATGAGCCTGGGTTTGGCATCCTTCTTCGTCATAAGATACTTAATGGCAGCATGGTCAGTATGAATAATAACTTTAGAATCAAAAATATACTGTCTAAACTTATCACAAGCAAACACTACTGCTAAGAATTCCTTCTCAGTAGTATCATAATTCTTTTGAGCACTATCAAGGGTCTTACTGGCATAATAAATAACATTCAACTTTTTGTCAACTCTTTGTCCTAAAACAGCTCCAACAGCAAAATCACTAGCATCACACATAATTTCAAAGGGCAAATTCCAGTCAGGCGGTTGTACTATAGGAGCGGTTATTAAAGCTTTCGTAAGAACTTTGAAATCCTCCCTACAATCTTCATCAAATACAAAAGGAACATCCTTCTGGAGAAGATTAGTGAGGGGTCTCGAGGTCTTAGAAAAGTCTTTAATAAATCTTCTATAGAAACCGGCATGACCGAGAAAACTACGAATACCTTTAATGTCCCTTGGATAGGGCATCCTTTCGATAGCTTCAATCTTCGCCTTGTCCACTTCAATTCCCCTCTCGGAAATCTTGTGGCCAAGCACGATCCCTTCGTTAACCATGAAGTGGCACTTCTCCCAGTTTAGAACTAAGTTTGTATCCTCGCATCTCTACAAAACTTTATTAAGATTGTGGAGACAGTGGTCAAAGGAAGTTCCATAGACGGAGAAATCGTCCATGAAGACTTCCACAATCTCCTCACAGAAACCATGAAATATTGCAGACATACATCTCTGAAAAGTAGCAGGGGCATTGCATAAACCAAAAGGCATACGCCTATAAGCATAAGTACCATAAGGACAAGTGAAAGTGGTCTTCTCTTGATCGGCAGTGTTAACATGAATTTGAGAGAAGCCAGAGTACCCGTCAAGATAGCAAAAGTGGGTGTTTTTCGACAGCCTCTCAAGCATCTGATCAATAAAGGGCAGCGTGTAGTGGTCCTTCCTGGTTGCCTTGTTCAACTTCATGTAATCAATACACATTCTATATCCAATAATAATTCTCTGAGGTATTAGTTCATTCTTATCATTAGGGACTACAGTTGTCCCTCCTTTCTTAGGAACACAATGAACTGGACTTACCCACTTACTATCGGCTATAGGGTAGATAATACCTGCAGCTAGAAGCTTGAGGATTTCAGTCCTCACAACATCCATCATCTTTGGGTTCAACCGTCGTTGTTGGTCAACCATAGGTTTAGCATCGGGCTCGAGGTTGGTAGTATGTTGACAGATAGATGGACTAATCCCCTTAAGGTCATCAAGGGTATAGCCAATTGCACCACGGTGTTTACGAAGTACTTCCAATAATCGCTCTTCTTCGTATCCTGAAAGGTTAGAGTTGATAATAACAGGATAAACTTTCTTTTCATCTAAATAAGCATACTTGAGCGTATCGGGAAGAGGTTTGAGATCAAACACCGGGTCTTCTTTTGGTTTGGATAGAATTCCTAAAGGTTCAACCGGAAGGTTGTGCTTCAGGATAGCAGGTTGTCTCAAGAAGATTTCGTCAATTTCATTTCTTTCCTGCATATGAGTATCATTCTCATGGTCCTCCATGTATTGCTGCAAAGGATCATTAGGGGGAATAGCAATAGAGGTAATACTTTCAATAATTTTATCATTACTAGGTAATTCAGTACCACGAGGCTGCTTGGAAATCTTAGAAAAGTTAAATTCATATGGCTCACCATTGAATTCAACAGAAACTTTACCTTTCTTGCAATCTATAATAGCTCCACAAGTTCTGAGAAAAGGTCTACCAAAAATAATAGGACAAAAACTATCTTGCACTGAACCAAGTACGAGAAAGTCGGTAGGGTACTTTATCTTTCCACATAGGACTTCAACATCTCTCACAATCCCAATAGGAGAGATAGTGGCTTTGTTTGCAAGATGAATAGTAACATCGATCTCTTCGAGCTCACTGGGTGAAATCTCAGTCATGATCTATTGATAAAGCGAATAAGGAATCGCGCTAGCACTCGATCCCAGATCGCATAGCCCGTAATAATTGTGATCTCCTATTTTAATAGATACAACTGTTGTACCTGAAATTGGGCTTCTATTATTGCCTGTGACAATGTTAGTTGAAACCGCACAAAAATTTATAATAGAATCTGAAACATCATCAGTAACTAAATCTTTAACCATAGCAACTTGAGGATCGACTCTGATCTGGTCTTCAGGTTTGCCTGTTCTTCTCTCACTTTTATTTATGATGCCTGTCACAAAAGAGTGCTCCCTTATTCTTGAAGGAAAAGGGGGTTGTTCATATATAACTGCAGGCAAAATAGGATCAGCAACGTGAATATCAATAGGCACTTCTTTGAAAGGCTTATGGTACTGATCCTTCTTCATCTTAGAAGAATCAACATGAGAGGCAAAGTTCTTACAAAAATCAATCATTAGATGGGAATCCAGACCAATCTTCGAGCAAAAGGTATTGAAATAATCAGTTTTTACATAGCTCTCAATATAATCATGCTCATAATTTATAGCAGGTTCAATACCTTTATCGATTTCCCAATCTTCAGTATTCTTCTGGATCCTTTCAATGAGATCCCATCTTTCTTCAACGCTTTTTGTCTGAAATACCCCGCTAGAGGAGGTATCCAGCCTTTTTGTCCTGATGAGAAAGCATGGCATAAAAATTTGTAAGTATAATATCTATGGGGAGCTTATGGATAGGAAATTTGAACATTAGGGACTTAAGCCTCCCCCAAGATTGAGCGATGCTCTCTCCGTCGCGAGACCTAAAGTTATAGATGTAATTCCTGTCTCGGTAAACTTCATGAAGAGGGTAAAACTTTGTATAAAAGAGAGACATAAGCTCTTCCCAATTAAGAGAATGTGAGTTGTCGAGGAGCTTATACCAATCTGAAGCTTTGTCTGTAAGCGATACGGAGAATAATTTCTTCATAACGAACTCCAGTGACACACCTGCAATCTTGAATAATGAACATAGTTGTGATAAATATAGCAAGTGTTCACCTGGATGTCTGTCTCCTGCATAGCGATTAGCTAGGACATAATCGATAATACCAGATGGTATCTTATAAGGCACAATTTCAGTAGGGTTAGGAGTAACCACCTTAGTTGTGGGGAGGCTCCCCAAGAACAACGATCCAAGAGTAGGGGTGTTCATAAGGACAAAAATAGCAACGGCAAACTAAAACAGAAATATAAAAATTTCCTTACCAGCTTCACTTACTAATAGCGCTACACTCCCCGGCAACGGCGCCAGAAAACGTAGCTTGATGACCCTCAACGTAGAGGGATCTATTGCAGTGTTTTCGATAAGTAAGAGTGTCGAACCCAACGAGGAGCAGAAGGTAGTAGCAAGTGACTTTGATAAGGAGATAACTGCAAGCACTGAAAGATAACTTTTTAGGGGTTTTCTTGGTATAAGCGACAGGAAAGTAAAGACGAGCAAAGTAAAAGATACTGGATAGTAAAAAGTGTCCCAATCCTTTCTGAGCAAATGAGAGGCCTAGCAACTAAACTTATAAAAGCTAAAGTGTTCTTGAGGACACACGGGAGAGGTAGTCATGTGCTTTCGCCATATTCCGTATCGGTAATATGTACTGTGTTGATAAGTGTTTGGTGGGTGGATCTATGCTAGTGCATCCTCTAGACTAAGATGAATGCACTCTTATGATTAAACACCTTGCAGGCATCCGCAAATACAAGATAGTAATTAAGGCAAAAGCCTAACCATAGCAATACGATCGGTGATCCATTGTTCCCTTGTGGAAAAGCGTGCAAACTGGGGTTTAGGTTTCTGTCACTCCGGCAACCCACCGTAAGCATTCTTTATACACAATCCATTCCCCTAGGTCCTTGATAAGGCGAAGTGTTGAGTGTTCGACTCACACAACACCACTAGGAAAATAACAACACAACTTAAATATCAACCAACACATATTACTTCAACATCATATGACTACTAGCAACTAGACTGCTCCCATGTCCTCAAGAACTAAAGTAACTACTCACAAGACATAAAAGAGATCATGATCAGTGGGGATAAATAGATGATAAACAATCTAAACACAATAATATTTCTCCAACAAAACTCAATAGCATTCACCACAAAGTAGTAATCAACACCGATAGAGTAGAGAGGATAGATAGTACGGATTACAACACGAGTTGCAATTGTGACAAGATTGGATGAAGATGGAGATGGTGCTGATGATGGGGATGATGTTGATGATGATCTCGATGATGCCCGTGACGATGGTGATGAAGATGGCGATGATCTCCCCTTCCGGGAGGTGATCTCCCCGGCGGAATCTGCCCGCCAGAGATGGCTTTTCTTCTCTGTAGGTTTCCGCCACGGAGCGGCGGAGGAACTCCGAAAACTCTCCTCTTTTTAGGGTTTTTGGACGACGAGGGGTATATAGGCCATAGGGGGGAGCCGGGAGTGGCCCCGGGGGTCCAGGCGCCCTCCCGGCGCGGCCAGGGGTGGGGCCGTGCCAGGTGGCCGCCTGGGCACCCTGTGGCCCCCCTCTGGTTGCTCTTTTGCGTGTCTTCGTGATCCTTCTGGAAAACAGCCTCCGTCGATTTTCAGGTAATTTGCAGGTGTTCTTCTTCAGAAACTCAGCGTCCACTTTTTACCGTTGAATCCTGCGTCTGCTGCTTCGGCACCGGAAAGTTTCAAACCGTGTAAAATAAGCCAAAACAACATAAGAATAGCATCATATCATGAAATATATCAATGAATAAGAAAGAATTACTATATAAAATAGTGATTCAATTTGGACGTATCAGCAGCATACATGTCCAGTGTAAACAGCAGGTAATCACAACATGAACTCTACAAACTCATAGTCTTTATAACTTCTACTAAACAGAGCAGACATAGTAGTTGTATTACAAGCAGAGATCACATGGTTGTGATCCAACATTACATCAAACATCAACGGAAGCAAATTATGTCTTAGTAAAGACAAGGTTAACAAATGGCTTAAGAAGCCTGAAAGAAAATACAACGACCCTCCAAAGGGCACAGGCTGCTGTCTGGAACTATACGACTTAGTCCACGTCGAGCTCGAGGTAGAGGCCACCATCAGGGTCAGTGGTCTCGTCTCTAAAACATAGAATAAGCAAACGTGAGTACAAAGACGTACTCAACAAGACTTACATAGGAACTATACTACTCATGCACATGTATCAAGGCAAAGGGAGGTGGGGTTTCAATGCAGAAGTGCCAGCTTTGATTTGGCTAGTCCTGTACTACTAATACCAGAAAGAGGTAAGGAGCATACACGAGTCCAAGTATCAAGTCTCCAATCAATACACCACTATGGATACTTCCTCGACTTCCCCACGAGAAAGAAAACCATAGCACTCACGCTTATCTTGGCAAGTTTTAAGAGTAACCATTGAAGTTGTCTATGATCAAGTAAAGGTCTCCAAGTAGTCCATAACCGCAGACACGGCTATTCGAATAGTTCATTAACCCTGCAGGGGTGTACTGCTACACACACGCACGCATCAGCTACCGTCTGGGAGTGGACCCTTCAAGCGAGTACCCGCGAGGATGTTGCCACGACACTTCACTCACAGCACCATCTCTAGTCCTAGGGAGTCGCCTATTTGAGTTGGGACCGCGATCAGAATCCGGCTGATTTTTCCGATGCGGACTCAAATGTTGTGCGACCGCCATCAAGCTCAACTCGATCATGATCACTTGATTCAACGTGCCCACAACCTACGTCCACCACTTACCTTGATTTACCTTCTTGAGATCGTTTAAAGTTCGAACTACTTGTGACTCCTGGACTTGGTCCGGGGTGAGGTACTAGGCCGAGAGGGGTCAGTGAGCCCAATGTGTGGTCGTACTCTTAGTCTTGGATATCAACATAAGAACTCGGGCTTAAGGCAGTATTCAACGAGACAACCCACTGTGTACTCCTACACAGCATCTCATCGTTCAGCTTGTTTAGGTCAAATTCAACAACACGTTACCACCATCATTCACATGATCACTACCATCCCGACTCACAACAAAGTAGCCTCATTGTAACCTCTAAGCATGCAATAAGCTGTAACAGTTGCAGGGGCCACATGATATCAAACAACTCCTAGATCTGCTAGGATTTTGGTTTGCTTACTACTGTGACAAAATGATAGGTCATGCAAAGGAATAGGTTCAACTAGATGTAAGGCCCGATATGCGGTACTGTTCCAGATCTAGGTGTTTCCACCCAGATCCAGGGACGAAGCACATATCGGTCCCACCGCGACACATGACAAAGCCATATGCCCCGGATTTCCAACATGATATCACAACATTACAGAGACAGGATACAACATCTCATACAATCGGCATACAACTGCCTCAAATATAATACAACAACGGAAGATACATGTCTGAGTACAGACTACAAGCAAATGCCTACTGGCAAAGAGAAAAGCATCGATCCCCATAACCACATGGGTCCAGGCCCTCCGCCGGGATCCGCCTAACTAGTCGTCGTCGAGTCTCCACGTGAAACGTCGATCACCATACCTGTTGTCGATCAAGAACCCTGAAAAGAGTTTGGGGGTAGTATCATGAGTACAGAGGTACTCAGCATCCAACTGTAGTGGTCATCTGACCCAGGAAGGACTTCATCACTCGTCATTCTAGGAAAACTAGTAGTTTACGGAAAGGAAGGGGTAAGTGGTGAGGTTGCTGCCGCACTAGCATTTATGAAGTGGCTAACGGTCTAGAGAGTAAGGTAAGAAGCCAAGCATTCGATGAGGAATCGCCTCCAACAAGTCTTGCTATCCACCTACTACGCAAACATAACACCTATCCTATCCTTGTCCTCCTCTTCGCATCCCGACGAAGAAGAAGCAGTCAAGGCACACACACGTTGATCAAGTATATTAAGATTATATCAGTTGTTGTTGTCTATGAACAAGGAGTAGGTCTCAAGTCGTCCATAACCGTGGACACGGCTTCTCGAAAAGATTTAACCCTGCAGGGGTGTACCAACTGCCCATTACGAGGCTCCGCACGCACGTCCATCACTCTCAGTTGCTACCCATCACAGGCAACCATTTTATGATTTAGTTCCAAGAGATCCGAAACGACAGGTCCCTCTAGCTAACAACGAACAAATCCGGGTGGCCCCCGGGGAGTCGACACCCAATCCAAAAGCTGGTCACGCTCTCGGATCGGACTCTTCCGTATGGCTAAGGTCGAGGTAACTGATCCCCTCACATGTGGGCAGGCCTCTAGCTCACCAGGTGTGGACCAACAGGGAACTATGTCTCCGCTGGCCCGGGTTATTTTTAAAAGATATCTGCTAGGAGCGACCCGACAAGATATATATGCATGTTTTCAAATGGTAAATCAGCTTGGGACACCACTAGAAATGTTTGAAGCTAGATAGGTAAGAAAAGGGGACCCCATAAAATCCCACACGCGGTTAGGCACGCTCAGTCTTAAAACCAATACCCGGAACTCGGATCCTAGGTGACTCGAATGGAACAAAGCGTCGGGGCGGGATAGCCTAGACCTTCCATCCTTCGTCGAATATAGTCAACATTATAATAATCATATCATCAACAATAATATAGTAATCAGGTGATATTCCAACCCAAAGAGTAACAGGGTAACATCGTAGCATCCTAAGCATGCATACTAAGCAGGGGCTGAGCAACGAGCAAAAGTAACATAGCAGTACATGGTTTGCTGGGAAGGGACATGGCTGTATCGGTTTAAAAGAGGTTGTAAACATGTGGTAGGATCAAACATCAAACTTAACCTATACTAGCATGCAAACCGCTGGTTGAAATAGAATGGATCATAAGTAATGTATAGTCCTTGCCTGTTGATAAGTCGGGTTCCGAAGGTGTAGTTGATCGCAAGCTCGCATCGTCTCCGAGAGTATCCGCGGGAGCACACAAGAAGTAAACACTGGAAAGCAATCAACGGTGCACCACTATTACTACGGAGCAATACAAGATCAAAGAGACAACACAAGGCACGGCAACACGATACGGATCTATCGTCGAGGACGGTTGCTAACGATTTAAGTGGAGTACTCGTCACACACGACGATACCGCACGTTTACGGTGGTTCAAGTTGTTTAGCTACAGGTGATCAAACAACGGTTATTAACATGGCATAGCACACAAACATGTCAAGAGGTGAAGCACAAAGTAAACTATCTATACTAGTCAATTTAAGTGAGGCACAATCCTATACATGGCATAACACTAAGTGCCGCACGATGATTAAAAGATTTGGTACTTTTCTTCCCTAAAACATATTTTAGGTTGGTTAACAACAACAAACAATAGCATAAACACAAAGAACACGAAAAACTAATCAAGTTACATATAAAGAACACTCCAAACGGAGTTACGGTTAAAAAGATACAAGCAAGACAAGTTATGCACACATGCTGTAAAAACAGGGGTAAATCTATATGCAAAAGTGCAGAAACATGACATAGCAATACATGGGATGAAAGTAGACATGATGCTTAACAAAATGCAATTGGAATCACTCAATTCCGATAAACGGGCGCGACACACTCGTCGACCGAAGTTGCAACAAAATAACAGTTTCAGCAATAGCAGCACAATAACATCAGGATCACCACTTTGGAGCAAGATATAAACATGATGCAGCAAGCAGATATGGCATGTGAATGCATGAAACTGAAGTAGAAACATTGCTTAACGCAACGCAAAAGGAATCAATGCAATAGGCCTCATGGATTTGTTACAATCATCATGCAAAGTTGCAACAAAATAATAACAACAGCACATAACAGGAAAAGTAGCAGTTTATCGGCCTGATGCTCTGTTCAGCACACATTTACACAATCAAGATGAGCTCAAATGAAAATGCTCACAAAATATGAATTAAAGTACACGCAATTCTGAGCAAGTTTCGTTTTGGGGGCACGTTCATCGGAGCTAAGGTTTAACGGGAAATAACGTTGCAAAAACGTAACAGCAGCAATAATTATAGGACTTAGAAAAATTAGGAGCAGTCTAGGGGGAAAAAAGGTCTTGGGCCCTCACCCAGATCTTGGCCCAGATCTGGCCTGGAGAGGGACGGGCTGGCTTGGGCCGCTGGCTGGGCAGTGGGCCACGGTGGCCTGGCTGGGCCAGCCCAGGCGGGGGTGGACGGGAGGCCAGCCGGCTCGGGGTCGCGCCCGACCCTGGCGACGCAGGCAGCGGCGGCGCCGGCCGGCTTCCGGCGAGAGGGCGGCGACGAGGCGAGCAGGGAGGGTCGAGAGGCAGCGGATCGGGAGGTGGCGGCCGGGATCCCGCCGGATCCAGCGGCGGAGCCGAGCTCTCCGGCGCGGCGGCTCGAGCTCGCACAGCCTCCCATGGCGCGGCTCCTGTCCAGGCAGAGAGAGAGAGATTAGAGAGGGAGAAGAAGAGAGAGGGAGAGGGAAGGGAAAGAGGGAAGGGGAGGAGGTTCCATCTGCGGGCGGCGGCCCGGCCGGCGGCTGGCCGTGGAGGGCTCGGGCGGCGGCTGCGGGCGTGTCCATGGGAGAGAGGAGAGAGGAGAGGAGACGGTGGAGCTGGGTGACGCGATCTGGACCGTTGGATCTCAGATCTGACGGTCCAGATCAGTGGGAGAGCTAGGGTTTCGGGATGTGGGTGTTTTGGACGAAAATTGAAGCAAAACTGGGGGTGTGGCTGCAAAATTGTGGCTAGGGAAACCCTAAAAATGGGTGGGAGTGTGGTGGTCTTTATATAGCATGGGTGGTTGGCAGTTTGCAAAAACGTCCCGGTTTTTATCTCGCGCGCACGGTGCTCACGTTTCTGACCGCCGGGGGTCCGCAGTACCTCCGATTCGGGTAAAACTTCAAACTGCGCAATCAGTGCGTCGAGCCGGAGGCGTTCACCTCGCGCTGGAACCGTTCCGAAAACACTTTCCGGCGCGCTATAAAAATATCCCGTTTAATTATTAAACGGGGTTTTCCGTTCCGTTGGCTGCGGCTGGTCTCGTGCGGTTTTCGCGACGGTGCTCGGGTGAAACCCGGTGTCGCAAAGGTCGAGTGTCAGGGTGGCAAGGGTCGGTCTCTGTCCGATACGAGATAAGAGGGGGAAAATAATCACCGATCGATAAATCGGGGATGCAAACACCGCAAACAAATCAGACAATCAAGCAATTCACACCGAAAACAAAAATTTTAATTTTTGCAAAAACTGGGCTGTTACACTAGCGGTAGAACATATCATGGTGACATCCTAAACATGCATAAGCGAGAATGAGAGGGAACTGGGATTTTATCGACATGATCAAAGATGGGGTGCTTGCCTTGCTGACGATCACGATGTAACACTCTTCTGACGTGAGGTTGAACTCGTCTCTGAGATCAACTCTACCGAGAAGAAGCAATCACTGAAGCACTGGAAGTAAAGCACACATTCGATAAATTACAATGCTAAGCAATATGGCATGATATGATGATGAACATGGGTGTTTTGTGCTTCTTATGTTCATGTGATAAGGTTTGTATTGCAATGGTTCAAGTTAGAATGAACATAGCATTTAATTTGAATTAATTCCATTTAAGCCAAATAGCAAAAGCTACTGGTCCCACTTTATAATCAACTCAAACATGGTTGAAAGTTGGTAATTTGGATAGCGCATTTTCTGATGATCATTTTTCATATATAAATCTTTTCATTTGGAGTTATGGTTTAAAAGATATTAAAATTCAAAGTTTTGGATATTTTCTGGAATTGTTTTTGTACTGGAAAAAGAATTTATTGCGCCATGCTTACATCGTGCTGACGCGGGGGGGGGGGGGTTGTCTGGTCAACTGACCAGTGGGGCCCTCTGGTCAGTGACTGAGGTTAAATCCCGGTGTAATTAACCCCCTGGTTAATTAGATGGGGGCCCTGGGCCCTGTGTCAGTGAGATAAGAGGGGGATTAGCAAGGTCATTAGGGGCTCTAATGGCTAGGTGGCCGTCGGTGCCACTGTAGCCGCCGGAGTACTCGCCGGAATTGGTTTTAGGGCACGACGAGGGAGACTGGAGGCACTAGAGTGTAGCCTGCGACCACGCGCATCTGCTGGAGCGATTGGGGTGTCATGGGGAGCTCGCGGGGCCGAATTGGGTGCTCACCTCAAAGAAATCGTCCACGGGGGTGTAACTGGACAAGGTGGGGCGGCGTTTGGAGGTTGTTGGTCGTGACGGTGCGCTGATGCGCTCTCCGGCGAGCACTCGGGGTGGCTCGAAAATGGAAGAGCAGGAGAGGAACTGGGCTAGAGAGAGGGGGAAAGGCTCGGAGGGGCTTCCAGGCGTCGAGCGGCGAGGAGATAAGGAAGAGGAGGCAGGCAGGGAGGTGGCATGGCGATGGCGTCGGCATGCCGGGCACGCAGCTGACTGGCTGCCTGAGGTAGAAGACAAGGGCAGTGGCGGCTAGGCTGGGCCAGGCCAAAAGGTAAGTGGGCCTTGCCCTAGGCGCCAGGTAAGCTTCTGTCTTTTGTTTTCTTTTTATTCTTTTCTGCTTTTCTGTTTTGATTTGATTTCTAAATCAAACCATTTTTAAAAATTCCAAAAACTTTTATGTGGGCTTAGGAGACATATATAAGTCCAGACATAAAGTTTCAGAATTATTGAAATTATATTTAAATAATTTCAATTGCAAATACATTAAATATTTAATTTCCAAAGGGCTTTTGGACTTTTAGAATAATCAGAGAGTATGAAGTGGGACCCACTTCACTTGAAATGTGATCATGCCCATTTATGAGATTTTTCAAAAAGTTCAAAGCATTATTGGAAAAAGGTTTTTGTCTGGACTTTTATTAAAAATTGTTTTGAGGCTTTTTGCTTTCCCATTTCTTTTTCTTTTGCAAAAATTTTCATGATGCAAAAATGTTAGCTTGGGAAAGCACAAACCTAAATTAGGGTTCTGACAGCTCTATGCCCAAATAACCCTAGCAGAGGGTGAAGAAGCTAGAGAGGAAGGTAATGGCGTTGGGGACGATGTGATGAAGTTGAGCACCCGTAAAAGTCATGAAATCCAAGAAAAAGGGATGTGGAGGGAGAGAAAACCCGCGATCCACGTGTGAAAGAAGGATGACCCTCTCACCGTCCCACGGAAGAGGCTTGTCTTCTCCAGGCGCGGGAAGGCGGCAGCCCTCGCGGGGAACTAGGCTGGCGTCCTGGTACCCCAGCAGCATATCCTCCGTCACGATCGACGGGAGCTACTCCCCCGCAGACATGGTCTCGCCGGCGGCAGAGGAACAGCGCGAGTGACGGCCTCCCAGGGTGAAGCTCCCCGGCGGCGGAAGCAAGGGCACGGGAGAGAGAGAGAGAAAGAATGAGAGCGGATGCGCGAGGGAAAGAGGACGTAGATCTGTCTCAAGCCAAAGGAGGAGATGGTTTTATAGCTTGGGATGGCAACCGCCACGCGTCAGATCCGCGCCCCATTACGGGTGTGCCGGTTTCCTTCCCCATAAAAACGCTCCACTTCCCCATAATCCCTCCCACTTTCCCACGGGCGGTTAATTATTATCCTATAAGATCGCCGCGGGAATCGAGAAGACAGGCCTAACAGTGCGCCCACTTGCCTTGACGAGAAGATTCTCTGACAAGAAAAGATCTTTTTCATTTAAAACCGAATCAGATTTCGATTCGAAGCTTGAGATCGCTCCAACTACTCGGAAGGCACGGAACACCACGTCAACTGACAAAACTCTCTGAGTAAGTCATCATTCCGATGGAATTACTGAGCTCTCAAGGCGACCGAGTAAGATGTCACTCGGAGCAACAACAGGGAAAACCACTTGATGCTAGTAACCACATCCCTGAAGCTCAGCGCAAACGGAAAAATCTTGCACTCACCAACTACTCAAGTGATAATCCGAATATTTGGTTCACTAGTGGCCCGTCTCTGACGAAGAATGCCAGGCCACCAGTATGACTCGGCGCAGGGGGTAAAGAATCAATATCCCATGTGGTATGGCCTAAGGCTCGTTTCGATGCCTTAGGATATTGAGCTTTGCAAATCTGGTTTATATGGAGTTTAAGGCCTTTTACTGCAAGACATGCCTTCCGAGGCCTCAGTCCACCTCTTCCAAGAGACGTTTGAGTGTCGCCAGATTTTTCCTTTAACCTTCGCAACCCACGCTCGAGGGAAAAGTCCAAATATTAATAAAGCTCTTCCGGGCCTCTTATTGGGTTTAATCTTCACATACCTCATGAAAACCTGACAAATGTCAGCTACCCCAATCGCAAGCACCCGAAAGCGCTTGGGGGCTACTGTCGTGGTCATACCAAAGGTATACCCCTAGGCAAGGGAAACCAAGGGGTACCCTCAAGCCCTCAGGTTTCCGACGCACCTAGCAAAATAATTAACGTCAGTATTGAATACAAATGCTTTATCTCATCTACCAATATATCCTCGAATAACATATTACTCGGAAGACAGAAACCACATCCGAGTAGTTGACCACTCGGAGAGCAAACAAGATCCGAGTTGTTCGTTACTCGGAGAAGACGTACAACAGGCTATTCGTTACTCGGAAGAGAAGAACGCAACGGACGGGAAGCATTCAAGATTGCAGGCGTTCCTCCTCCTTTATTAGCAGTAATGAGTAGACCGTTTCTTGATTTTAGTACGCATTTAACCTTGTAATTAAAGACCCATTAAACTGAGGCATTGAAGAGCCAGAGGCGCACTCTATATGAGCCTCCCCCCTCCTCCAGCATGGGCACGCGCAAAAAACCATTCGCCTCAACCTTTGAGCAAGAACACCCCAGTCAGTCTGGGACAGGACTAAGGTTTTTAGCTCTACGGAGAGGCCTAACCCGTATAATTTCCCCTGCGTCAACCACTATACGTACAGATTCATTTAGCTCCTTCCATACCCCCTCTCTATTGTCAGGATTATATCCCCGACAGCCGGCTCCCTCGCTCCGCTGGCATTGTAATAGACCCCTTGTACCCATTTCATCGTCAATAAAAGTGGTTCAGTTCTATATCAAGAAGTGTCGTGTTCCAGAAGACTTGATCTCTGGGCTGGAGCACGGGGCGTTCCAGTATTCTGAGCCGGGGTGCCACAACGCTTGGTATCAGAGCCAATTTTGACTGTAGGACACTCTAGACCGCGCGATCGTTAGAAGGACGTTAGATTAAACGTTAGAGTTTATAGCTCGCTTGTGTGTTGTATTTGATTGCTGCATAGCATGTGTATAGGTAGCATTATTGTTGCTAATGATCTGGTCTGATGAGTGTAGATGGCAGAGTATCCACTTGACCACCTATCATCCCCCTCACCAACCAGCTTTGCCTATCTGCTTGCCGACGTCTGGTGGAGTCTCTATCCCTATGGAGAAGTCCTGAGGTACCAAGTGCTCGAAACTTCACTCGGAGGATCGATGCTAGAGTACTATGCCAAGGTCTTCATAGCAGTCAACCTCCCCATCGGCATGCGCACCTACAACTTCCAAGGTGGATACGCCTCTACCCCAGACCGTGTCGTCCAACTTGCTGCTTTGGAAGGACTCGTAGGTCTTCGCCAGCAGGAGAGCGCGATGTAGCAGAATCATGCCTTCCATTCCTATCCCACATTGACCGCCAATCCGCAACAAGTAGGGTTCCCTCGGCCCCTTGCAAGCGCCGACACATCGGTGATCTGTATGTCTCTCTACATGATTGCCGAGTACGCCCTCCTCGTCGATCTGGTCGGTGATGCACGGGAAGCAAGAAGGTCTCTTGCCGTAGCCTTGGCTTCGACAACTCCTCCGCCAGCTCCCCCTGCATCCGGCAATCCGTCGACTGATCGTAGTGTCTAAGTTGCGCGTAGTTCATGTTGCATGAGTAGTAGTAGTCGTGCATGTTGCTTGTTGCATGTTGTTTGATGAAGTGCTAGCAATAAGATATGATCTGTTGGTGTGTGATCTCAACACACTTTCATTGCTATTGATCTTCGCTTCGTCGAATTTCTTCGTCGATCCTTATTTGGTTCTTCGATGTTTAATGAATATGTTTTTGCAGGTAGCACGTGACTATGATGCCCTTTCTCGCTTTCTTTTGTAATATGGCACCACGCACTACTGGAAAACAGACTATAGATAATATGGACATTAATGGCGCACTATACATGTGGTGCGCCACTACTGTATAGTAATGACGCACATATATATATAGTGCACCATTAGTAACCTAAATACCAATAGCGCACCTGGTGAAAAGTGCGCCATTACTATGTTGACCCATAGTTTGACCCATTTATGGACATAGTAATGGCGCATTTTTCATAGATGCGCCATTAGTAAGTTAACACAGCAACAGCGCACCTTTACAAAAGTACACCATTACTTTATCCAGAAATGGATGCGAGTAGCGCACCATACCAGTGTGCCATTGGTAAGTGATGACGCCTCGCACATGACTGCTTACAGCCCCATCCTGGCACCCACCGCACCACTCACATGCCCGGTCCCACCCTGCCACCCACCTCACGCACCAACATAACCCCACCCTTTCTCTTCTCAATCCCCTCCCACCGCTCTCCCAATCCTTTCCACGGTTCCTCTCGTCCGCCTCCTCCTCTAGATCCCCAGCCCCAAACCCTAGCCACTGGGGAGCTCGTCTGGGCCGCCACCACTGTTGGCTCGCGCGCCTCCATGCCCCCATCATCTCCTCCCCCGTCGCCGACTACTCCGACGACCAGCGCCTCGCCACCGCCTTCGAGCTCTTCCTCGCCGCTCCCGACGCCAACGAGCTCGCCAAGGCCAACACCGCGCTCGCCTTCCTTGCCGCCGTCGCCCAGGCCAGGGCCACAGCCGTCTGGATCCTCGCCATTGTCCTGCTGGACCGCGATCTCTCTCTCCCCCTCTCCTCCTTGTCTGGTTTGATCCGTCTGGTTCGTGGCTCGATTCGCCGTCCCGTCGTCGATCCGTGTGGGTTTTATTCTCGTTTTGGGTGGTCTGTCGCCTTGTGCGGGGATCGACGGAAGCGGCCCGTGTCCGGTGATGTTCGCGGCTCCGTTCGGTGGTTGGCCAGTCCGGTTCCGGTACAAGTCTTTGCGTGTTGCTTTTCCCTTTCTCTTCTTCTGGGTCGAATGATTAGATTCACCTTTATTTTTCAAATTAAAGATTCTTGGATTAGCTGAATCATGCGCCGTGGTCCGCAGATTTACCATCTCTTGGGATGAATTTTCAATTTTCGAATTAGATTTGAATTCGGTGCCCTGTTCTTCGTCTAGACCGTCGGCGAAATGGAAGTGATAAGTGGCCCCGATTGCTTGTAGTTGTTAGGAAGAAGCCGCTTTTGGCGTGTTGATTTCCTGGAAATCAGGATCTTGTTTCTAAAAGTTTGGTGAGCTCTCTGCAACGACGATTGTTTTGTGTCAGGAATTTAGGATTCATAGTGATAATTTTATGATGGAACTATAACTACACGGCGCATGTTAGATGATTATGCAGCTCGATTTGGTTTTGCGCTTGCTTTCGGAAGATTGCAATTGTTTATTTTCCCTCTCTTTTGATGCTCATGTTTACCGTTGTTTTTTCTGTGTGCAGCGTACAGTTATTCAAGATGGAACACAAGGAGGCAAGTTGCCAGCAGCCGGAGGGCCCAATCCAACTGAATTTCATTCCATAAACGCCCGCGACAAGAGGCTGCTCCGCTCCATGATTGCGTTTTTTTCTTTTTTGTAGGGTCCTTGCTGCAAAGTTTAGAAATTTTGGTTTTTTTTCATTTAAGTTCTGTAATAACTCTGATTTGTAGTAGAATAAGTGGCATTTTTTAAACTGGTCAACCAAATCCACCGCATCTAAAAAATCGATATCCACCGCCTGCCACACCTAGGCCCACGTGGCCTTTTAATTAATTCGGTAAGCAGTGGTGCACTCGGTTAGTATATCAATGGCGCACTCTATTGGCATAACAGTGGCGCACGTGGAAGCTATTAATGGCGCATGTCTAGGTGCGCCACTATTGCTTGAGATACTAATGGCGCATAAAATATGTGCCATTACTATAAGTTAGTAGTGGCGTGCTAGTAATGGCGCACCGGATGTGCGCCATTAGTAGCAAAAATAGGTGCGCCACTAATGTCCAGTTTTCTAATAGTGACGCCTGGTTCTGAGCTGGTTCTATTTCGTCCATCTGGGGTGGATGCCTACTTTTTATTTCTCTTTTCAACAACCGACCCTTGTTCTGAGCTGCTTTTCGGCCGTCTCGGGCAGTTGTTGAGTTTCTCTTCACAGTGGCGACCCTATGTTCTGAGCTATATTCCCTGCCGTCTTAGGGGACCTCTGCATTCTTTTTATCAACGATGTCTCATGCTTTGAGTTGATTCTTGGTCGGCCGTCTCGAGCGGTGCTTGAGTTATTCCAGTGAACGTCCTATATCAGGTAAAAACCGTTCTGGTGGCTAGTTAGTTATTTGCTGATTCTATGCAAGGGATTCAGAT
This sequence comes from Bromus sterilis, assembly GCA_950022295.1. Classification (NCBI taxonomy): domain Eukaryota; kingdom Viridiplantae; phylum Streptophyta; class Magnoliopsida; order Poales; family Poaceae; genus Bromus; species Bromus sterilis. Next base: position 120,490,688 of record OX465599.1, read on the forward strand.
GGTCATCGACTACAGTTAAAACTTTTGAAGTAATGAACTTTCTATCGATTGCGGTTGATCTTCGTTTCGTTGGATTTCTTCGTTTCTTCATTTGGTTCTTGGGTGTCGCTTTATTTTCCCCTGATGGAAAGTTGCTCAACAACCGTCGCATACCGCGAAGAATCAGTGGAAGACCGCAATGAGTTGGGAGATCAGCGAGTCAAGAAGGATGCACGTCTGATGCTGTTGAGAGTAGTTGGCTCAAGTATGGGTTCAACCAGGATAAATCAGCTGAATCGGGTCTGCAACAGTCCTTACAGTCACGGAGATCCAATCAAGGGAAAAGATAAGTTGTGATCCCAACTCATGAATATCCGCATTTAAGGTATGACACACACAAGTCGCCATATTGTGGATTACGGTATACTCCGAAAGAAAAAAAAGGGTCAGGAAACCAGTACCAAAAAAAGTAAGGATCGAGACCACGGTCTCCCCTAAAGAGTCAGCGGTCAGTAAGTCAGCAAATTCCCATGCACAGTATCCAGTTTGTACTCACGCTACTGTGGGAAAGCTTCACACATAAGGAACCCCAGCCTTCCTTAGCAAGATATCGGACACAGCCGACACGTACAGTGCATCAGCCTTCCTCAGTATGCCATCTGGTTAGCCTCTTGGCCAAGACATCCAGTCTTCCACCACACGCCACCGAGAGAAGCTTACGGTGCAAGGCACCCAATCGTGCTCAGTATGCCACACGGATGGATTTCGGCACAAGCTACCCAACTATCCATAGTGAATAGCCGCAGAGACTTCCAGCACAAGGAACTAGTACACCCCAGTACAAAGGGAAAACTCCCGGGGCAAGACACCCAGTCTTCTTCGGTAAGCTACCAGATAAGCTTCCCGCGCACGACAACCCATTCTTCCTCTTTACACCACCGGAGAAAGCTTCCGAGATACGGTGCCCAATCTTCTCCAGCACGCTACCCCAGCAAAGCTTCCGACGTAAGCTACCCCGTTCTCCCCGATACGTCGTCGTGCCAGCGACAGAGTTGTCAAAAACCCCGACTGTTCAAGAGCAAGGAAGATTTCAACATAGCCAGTTACATATGGACCTGCACCCTCCGTGAGCATACTTCCCAAGTTATACAAGCTACTTCCGCATGGATCCAATCATGCTCGTACCCAAGTGAGTTATACACCTAGAAAGCGGTAGGGACCGCAAATTCGGCGAGACAAGCAATCGGAAGAAGAAAATCAACCTCTCCACTGGGCATAGAAACTGATAAGTCCTGAAGGAGCACCCTAAGGAAGGGAAACAATGGTGCCTTTGGTCTCGACCACAATCATGAGAGTCAACTCATCACACCCGACAAGGCCCCGGAGAAGGATGACCTTGAGATCCAACCTATTGCGGCCAAGAGGAAGCAAAGGATATAGACAGCCCAGCTAACTCAGAGAAAGGATCCCGAACACAAGAAAGTCAGTATACAGGAAGTACCTAAAAAAGAATGATTGTCGCAGTAGAAAGGACCAAGGCAGACAGGCATGGCGTATGCCGAATCGTGCCGCGATACCCGCAACCGGAGTTAGGACTATTCCCATAAGTCGCCAAAAGTATGCAGCTCTTGCGAGCCCGACAGATAAGGCAAAAGGGTATCGGCATGAACTTTATGGTCAAATTCTCCTCAATAGTCGAAACCATGTTTCCTTAGGTATCACCATGGATGCCCGAACCTAAGGAACCCCGATTCATTTGGGAAACGAGTGAGTATCCCGCCTGTCAGCTCGTGCAGTTACACCTGTTTGAAATTGTCCGTAATTGCTGGAACACTCAAGTCTTCTTAGCTAAAGCTCCTCCCACCCAGCTCGACATTTTTGCTACAAGAACCGTGTTGAAGCATAGCACGGCCCCTTGCCACCCACGGATATGACGGCTTGTTGAGTAGATCTCAGCATGAGTAAAGGGTTAGAGTTTGTGCCCGGTCAGAAAATATGCTCAAGATGGATAGCCAAAAAAAAGTGATGTAACCCCGGGTGGAGTCAGACAAAGCTCTGCACGCTGGGACATCCGGATGATGAGCATCTTGAGCCAGCGACCACCCATGGAAGCTAAGACTATTCTCGAAAAGGCCGATACAAAGGATACAAGATTGTGTCGCAAATAAGGCCCGATACCCCAGGACAGCACGAATATCGTCAGCATTCAACCGAAGGCAATATACCTCGCTATCATACAAGTCAATCATCATGAGGATGGAAGTCAGCAGGAAAGGATCTGATATATACTGGGAAGGAACCCAGTCAGAAATATGGATCGGGTGAAGTAAACCCCGTTGAGCCAAAACTTCTTGGATGCTACCAAGGGAACACTACCGGTAAAAAGGAAACCCGGGAAGCAATATGTTTCCTTGATACAGTATGTTTTCAATGGTTCCCTGAGCAACCAAATCTCGAGGACAAGATTTTTTCTAAGGGGGGGTAGGTTCGTGACACCCTGGATTTTTTAACTTTCTTTTTCCAAAAACTTTTCTGATTTATTTATGGATTTGCCATTTGATTGGACTTTGAGCAACCCCTTGGACTTGAAACTTGAGCATATTTTCTTTCCTTGCTCAAGTAGCCAATGATTCCCTAGCCCTTTCCTATGATCATCCATTGATCAAACCCACCCAAGCCCCATTTTTATTCAAGCCATATATTGCTTTTCCAATAAAAGGAATATCCCCTTTTATTTGAGGATTGTGAAGCAACCCCTATTTATATTTCTCCATAAATCCCCAAATAATTCCCACATGTCATTGATGCCATCTCTAGCCAAAATCTCCGAAAACATTGCATGGCCCAAGTGGACTTTTCCTCAAGAGAAATTCATTTGTCTGTGGGGGCAGAATGGCACTTTGTGAAGGAAGTGTCATTTATCCTTATCCATTGCTGGTGAAACTTTTTGTGCATACTCTTGTGATCATATCATGAGGCTATGCCAAGGTTCAGCCTTAGGGTACAAGCCAAACTCCATACCAAGATTCCCAAAGTTGGTATGCAGCAAGGGGGCATTGTGAAGGAAGTGCATGATAGGGGAGCCCATTTTCCTTGAAAACATTTTGTGCCTATTCCTGCACCCAAATGACTCACCTAAACCAAGTTTGAGCCAAAACCAACCACCCATGTGAGGGGATCACCAAGATCAAGTTTCTGGCCAGTACAATACCTTGTGAAGCAAGTACTAGCTATAAGCTTCCCCTAGACTTGAAATTTTCCACACATATGCACACCACAAAATAACCCCACCACACCAAGTTTCAGCCCATTTCATCAAGCCATGGAGATGCTAGCTTCAACACAAGTTTCTGGTCAGTTTGGGCATTTACAAAGGAAGTGTAATATTTCTTTGGCCAAATGATCTCAAACTCTCCAGGATGCTAGTCCTTTGTACCCCATAGCCCTTTGACAACCTACCACCCTCCCACTGTTCCCCCTTTGACCACAACTTGTCTCCCAAGTTTGCAGCATCAAACTTTGGCTTGAAGCAGAGGTCACACCAGAGCTCCCCTTGACCAGTCCATGGCACCACAGTGATCAGTGTAGAAAGGATAAACTCCTAGACAGCCTTGGACACGAAGAAACTCCCCATGTGCACCAGCCCACACGGTGGCCTCCTTCTGGCATGCATTTGGCGTGCTCTGTCCACGCCCTGAGGCTGCCCGACGCGTCGCCTTCGCGCTTCTGTGCACCCCGACCCCTTCTCCTTGTCCTCCCGCGCCGCACGGCTTTAACAAGCACGCGTGCCCCCTCTGCACCCCTAGCCTCACCGGAATCCCGTTGTGTCCTGCCGCCATGCGCACCCTGACGAGCACAGCGTCGTCGTCCCATCGATGTCACCATGGCTAATCCCCCTCTGCTCCTTGCGCCGCACGACATCCCACGTCAGCCCCAGAACACCCTAGAACTCCCACGACGCCACCAGAGGCCGCCATCTCACCCCTCCGCCATGGCCGTTTCTCCACGACGGCACCCGTGCCCGGATTCCTCCGCCCCTCCTATAAAAGAGGGTCTCCCCCGCCATTTCGCTGCACCATCTCACTCCACGCCCTACCAATTCCAGTCATGCACCTGCAATTGTAGCACCGGAGGCTGTCTTCCCCAAATCCGGTGAGCTTCGCCGCCACCCGGTTGCAGAAGCCCCCCGCTCGCTCCGGTGGCCCCCTAGCCTAGCCACCACCACCACCCGACTCCCCGTGCCCTGCTGCACCTTCCCGCATCCTCACCCGGCCGGATTGATGCCGGAGTCATCGTCGTCATCGACCCCGACGAGCTCCGCCGCCTTCTTCCTCAGGAGAAGAAGCGATCGTTGTCCTCCGGCCACCTCCCTACAAGCCACGAGTATGGGAAGAGCCGCCGCACCCTCCCCGATCCACTCGTGCCGTCCCCGAGCCCTGTCGTGCCCTCTCGTCGGAGTTCTCCCGTCGGTGAGCCCCGCCGTGCATTGTTTACCTCTCCCCCTGTCCCTCATATGACACCCATGGCCCACCTGTCAGCCTCTCCGTCCCAGCCCAAAGAGTTATAAGTGGAAGCGCCTTTCCACTTTACGTCTTCGACGTCGCCCCCTGTTTTTCCATAAATTGATTTAAATCAATTTAAATTGATTTTTGTTGACCAGACTTTGATCATGAATATATTTTTTATCCACAAGTCCAAATGAGTTGATTCTTTTTGCATTATTTTTCTCTTGAGCCCCTCTTTAATTTGGCATAGATTATATGCCATGTCTCTCTGTTTAAGTGTGTTGTTCAAAACAAAACCTTTTATGTGACAATCCCTTTTGCAGGGCATATTTGTTTTGAAGACCAGGAGTATTTCACACTCCTCTGGTGAAAGGCAAGCCACACTTATTTTTGCACCTTCATAGAACTTTGACATGATTTATCATTATGCTTTACTTTTGGAGAAAATGATGATATGGTTTGATATACCTTGAATCATTATGGTCATGCCATTTACATGTTATGCTTGCTTGCATCAGACCCCCTAGTCATGTTTATGATCTTACTATGTTGCATGATAATATCATCATCATTTGGATATGCTAAGTAATCACCTAAACCTGTTGTAGATCATGATATAAACGAACCTCGGATTTTTCTTCATGCATTGCTATGCTTGGATTTAGATTGTCATGTTGCACCTGATACTTGTTTATTCATTAGAGTATATGCTTTGTGTCAAGTGGGTCAGGTGCCACCGAACCGAACTTATCAGTGCAGCCACACTCGCCTTTATGGGAAGGCCTTGGCTCAGACTATCGATGTGCTCTCTTAGGCGTATCACCAAAGAGGGTAGGCTATGCGCGCGCTATTACCTTGGCCAGGTAAGCGGCGATAGCCTTGAAATCCAGTTTGTTTATATGGGCCCGTCCCCGTTCGGGACCGTTTAGCCACGACGGTGGACATTTTTCCATGATGGTGGTTGTTTGCCATGCGATGGAGGTGTGTCTGGAGGACACGGGGCTATCCAAGACAGGATGTCGGTGATACGGTAAGGGAGGCATGAGGTAGAACTGTATCGTTGGAGGGTCCTAGTCCACTCCTATGGTACGAGTTTCGAGGTTCCTGTGGGACAAGTTCCAAGGTACTAGATGGAGGAAGAACTTCATAGCGTGGGACAAGTTCCGAGTGCAAGACCTCTACAGAGTGTAAGAATCTATTCGAATAGCCGAGTCCAAGGTATTGGACAAAGTTCTTACTAGGTCACACCAGGAGTCAACGTGACTCCGGTCTGGTGTTTGTGCTAAGTGGACGGTCGTGCGACGACCCGTATGAGTTGTTGGTCATGCGATGACCGGACTGGTTGGGTGGTTACCGAGGACACCTAACCCGTTGAATGGTCGTGCGATGACCCGTGTAAGTTGGATGGTCATGTGATGACCCGGTGCTTGAGTCTGTAATGACTCCGAGGTAAGCCGTATGATCACGCGGTGATCATACGGGGTCCCTGTGACCTTAAACGACGTTTGTGCATGCATTGGTCATAATCTTGATACTATGCTAGATGTATCATGGTAGATTTTCTTGAACTATTAATGTCATGTTATTTTTTTGCCTTGGTGCTTTGGTTGTTGTGAGATTGCAAGTACATTCAATGTACTGACCTGGCGTGTCATGCCAGACTTGAAGGCAATGTCGTGATTGCGTAGGACGACGTTCCCGGTGTTTGCGAGCTAGGAGGTGTCCCAGTCAGTGTCCCTGTGGAATGGAGGTCATCATCGTCGCCGTTATTCCGCTGCTAAGACCATTCCGCTGCTTTAGAGTTATCTCGCTGCTTGTTGTAGATCTGCGGCTAGCATTAGGAGCAGGATGTCCGCTGGCATTTTAATAGACCCCTTGTACCCATTTCATCGTTAATAAAAGTGGTTCCGATCTATATCAAGCAGTGTCGTGTTCCAGAAGACTTGATCTCTAGGATGGAGCACGGGGCGTTCCTGTATTCTGACCCGGGGTGCCACAAAACTGAAAATTGAACACTCAACAGATAAAAGTGAAAAGAGAAGTATTCTAGGAAAAAGTGGAGCATGTCTCTCCTCCATATAAATAATGTTAGGATCCAACTTCTTATGACCAACAAACAAAATAAAACAAAACTAAACTGAAAACTAAAGAGCATGACGCTCCAAGCATAGCACATAACATCTGAATCAATAAAAATATAGTGTTAAGAAAATCGAACTTGTAATTCTTGATGAAGAAGGGGATGCATGGGGGGCATCCCCAAGCTTAGACGCTTGAGTCTCCTTTAATATATCTTGAGGGTGCTGGGGCATCCCCAAGCTTGATCTTTTGGCACTATATTCTTTCATCATCTTCCTTCGTAACACTTGAAAAGTTCCTTCACACGAAACTTCCGATAAATTTAATTAGAGTGGTTAGTGCCAAATAAAATAAAATTTCACATAGGTATTGTAGATACACATTAAAGCACTCAAATTAAAATTTTCTACGGCTCCCCAACTTGTTTTAAGATTCTTTACCCAAAGAACCAACAACGAAGCTCACAAAAGAAGCAAATGCAATTACAAGAAAGAACTCCGGGAAAACAAAATAGTCTATGGCACTCAAATTTTTGGAGGCACTTCTGTAACTCAGATAAAAACACTCAAAACTATGAAAAGTTAGAAATTGTATAAATCTTGCTATGTAAAATAATTCAAATGAAAACGATGATCTGGTGATTTTTCAAAAAAATTGCACTGGAGCGTACAAAATCAGTTTTCTGGCAACAAACCATAAATTTTGCGTCCCCCAACATTAGAGGCTAAAACTTCGCACAAAACTTGAAAAAAGAAGATAAAATGTAGTTTCTACAGTAGTAACAAACTCCAAGACACACTAAAACAAAAAGGAAAAAGTTAACTTAATTTTTTGGGGGTTGCCTCCAAATAAGGTCTTTTTAATGCCATTTAGCTAGGCATGATACACAAGATCAAGCCTCATCTTTGGAACCGTCATCAAGATCATCAAAAAGCACTTCAATTGTGCAACTAGTCCTTTTAATACACAAGATCTAGCACTAACTGTTGGATATGTGCCCTAGAGGCAAATAATAAAGATGTTGTTTTTCACATATATATTTGTTCATAATAAGTTTTATACTATGCTATAATTGTATTAAGTGGAAAGATTAATACTCGTGTAGTATATAAACAACCAAGTCCCTAGTTAACTCAGGTATACTAGTTCATTGGGCAATTGATGGTCAAGGTTTCCTGATCATGGAGACACATACGTCTGTTGACAATGAAGTCATGTCATTAGGAGAATGATATGATGGACAGACACCCACCTAAAGTGGTGCAATGTGATCCAGTCACATAGTTCAACATTGCGACAACTTAATAACGTAATTACTTAATCCTTAGACCGTAATGATCATACTTAATTGCTATCTTCGGAGGATTCTTTGAGTGTATCAACCGTTACACCGTAATAGGATAACCATAAAGGTGCATCTTGGGTACTCTGAAGTAGATATGTTGAGGAGTATGAATCGATTGTCCATGTGAGTGACAGATAGGTACTCTCGACCCACTCGATGATATTGCATCAACAGCTTGCACACATGTGACTAGGTCACGGAGATGTAATAAGCATAGATGAGGAAATATGTTTGACGGAGGCGAGGATTAACTAGGTATAGGATACCGACAATCAAACCTCGGACAAACAAAGTAACACAGAACAAAGGGATCAAGTCTTATCGTTAACGGTTCAACAACGATGAAGGTAATTCGATGGAAGCACAGGGGCCATCAAGGATTGTAACCAGATCCCGCATGATGGTCATTGGTTAGAGACTATCTCGGTCATGTTTGTTGTTCTCCTGAACCGTAGGGTGTCACGCTTAAGGCTAATCGATGCATTGAGGATAGATTCAGGATCATTGGTGAAATAAGAGAGAGCACCGGAATTGTTCTGGGAGGTGCCGGAAACACTTCTGGATATTTTGAATATTTCAAAATAAAGTTTAAATATATTTTATTATTTAATTAGCATAACTAAAAATTAAAATATTATTAAATATGATTCAAAATGGTTAAAAGGCATATGGGACAAAAGAGACTCATTAGGGGAAGGAGGGAGCCTCCCCCATTGGGTCATGCGCCAACGGAGGGCCCCACTCCCCTGCCGGCGCACTCCCACCTCCCAAGGGTTTAGTCCCACATGGGGGAGGGAGGGTGACGAGGTTTAGCCTTAGTAAATCCCATGGTTATGAACCCTGGGTTTGATCATAAGAGAAGGAGTGCAAGGTTTGCGATCTCGTCGGCTAACAGGAGACAATGATTTACCCAGGTTCAGGGCCCTCGATCGGTAAAACCCCTACTTCCTGCTCGATGTATTGTATGGTGGAGGCAATTACAATGGAGGTTCCGGCGAGATTGCCCTAGCCGAAAGTATTGCGAGGCGATATTGGGTGCCCTAGACGTCCCCACTCCCAGCCTTTATATACTAGGCTAGGTCTCGAGGAGTCCGTCTAGGTTTACATAGAAAGTTTCCTAATCTAGCTAGTCTTGGTGGCTGATAGGTCCAAAAGGCATCACTATTTTATATTGTAATTCACCCCTATTCATTGATATATTTGAAGTTATGATGCTATTCTTATGTTGGTTTGGCTTGTTTTACACAGTTTGCAACTTTCCGGTGCCGAAACAGCAGACGCAGGATTCAGCGGAGAAAAGTGGACATTGAGTTTCTGAAAAAGAACATCTCCAAATGCGCTGAAAATCAACGGGGGATATTTTCCAGAAAAATAATGAAGCTTCGCCGAAAAGGGGCTAGAGGGGGGCCACCAGGTGCCCAGGCGCCCCCTGGCGTGGCCCCCACCAGGGGTGTGCCTGGAGGCCGCTTGGACCCTTGGGGGCACTCCCGGCTCCCCCCCTATGGCCTATATATTCCTCGACACCTGAAAACCATAAAAAGAGAGGAGTTTCGCGAATTCCGCCGCTGCTCCGTGGCGGAAACCTACAGAGAAGAAAAGACATCTCCGGCGGGCAGATTCCGCCGGGGAGAACACTTCCCGGAAGGGGTGATCATCGCCATCGTCACGGGCATCATCGAGATCATCATCAACATCATCCCCATCTCCATGTTCATCCTATCTCATCTCACAATTGCAACTTGTGTTGTAATCCGTACTATCTATCCTCTCTACTCTACCGGTGTTGATTACTCTTGTGTGGTTAATCCCATTGAGTTTTGTTGGAGAAATATTTTTATGTCCAGATTGTTTATCATCTATTTATCACCACTGATCATGATCTCTTTTATGTGTTGTGATTAGTTACTTTAGTTCTTGAGGACATGGGAGAAGTCTAGTTGTTAGTAGTCATATGATGTTGAAGTAATATGTGTTGTTTGATATTTAAGTTGTGTTGTTATTTTCCTAGTGGTGTTTTGTGAGTCGAGCACATAACACTTTGCCTTGGTAAGGACTTAGGGGAATGCATTCTGTATAAATAATGCTTACGGTGGGTTGCCGGAGAGACAGAAACCTGAACCCCAGTTTGCACACTTTTGCACAAGGTAATAATGGGTCCTTGATCTTATTGTTGTGGTTAGGCTTTTGCCTTAATTTATACCTTGTATTTGCGGATGCTTGCAAGGTGTTTAATCATAAGAGTGCACTTATCTTAGTCTAGAAGGTGTACTATCATAGATCCACCCACTCAACACTTACCAACACAAAACATAGTACCGATACGGAATATGGCAAAAGAACGTGACTACCTCTCCCGTGTGTCCTCAAGAACGCTTTAGCCTTTATAGGTTCAGTTGCTAGGCTTGTCCTTTGCTCAAAAGGATTGGGACACTTGTTGCTCCTCAGTACCTTTTACTTTACTTGCTTTTACCTTCTCATAGCTTATACCGAAAAACCCCTAAAAATTTAACTTTCAGTGCTTGCAGTTATTCCTTTACCAAAGTCACTTATCAATACCTTCTACTCCTCGTTGGGTTTGACACTCTTACTTATCGAAAATGCTACAATAGATCCCCTACATTTGAGGGTCATCAAGTACTGTTTTCTGGCGCCGTTGCCGGGGAGCGTAGCGCTATTAGTAAGTGAAGCTGGTAAGGAAACTTTTATTTTTCTGTTTTTATTTTTCTTCTACTACTTTTTGTCCTTATGGACACCTCAACTCATGTTTCGTTGCTTTTGGGGAAACGCCCCACTACTATGGTGGTCACTCCTACCCCTACTAAAATTGTTCCTTATAAAATACCAACTCGTATTATCGATTATGTCTTGGCTAATCATTATGAAGGAGTTAGACATCCAGGTGAACACTTGCTATATTTATCACAACTATGTTCATTATTTAAGCTTGCAGGTGTGTCAATGGAGTTTTTCCTGAGGAAATTATTCTCCGTATCACTTATAGATAAAGATTCAGATTGGTATAAGCTTCTCGATAACTCGCATTTACTTAATTGGCAAGAGCTTATGTCGCTCTTTTATACAAAGTTTTATCCTCTTCATGAAATTCATCGAGACATGAACTACATCTATAACTTTTGGTCTCGTGATAAATAAAGCATCGCTCAAGCTTGGGGGAGAATGAAGTTCCTAATTATCAAATGTCCTATGCATGAGCTCCCCAAGGATATTATACTTACAAATTTTTATGCCAGGCTTTCTCGTCAGGATAAGGAGATGTTGGATGCCTCCTATAGTGGGGAATTTCAAATGAGAAGCGTTGAAGAGAGATGGGATCTCATTCAAAGGATTCATAATAACACTGGAGACTGGGAAATTGATAAAGGTATTGAACCCATTATAAATTATGAGCACGGTTATATTGAGAACTATGTGAAAACTGATTACTTTAATACCTTTTTCTCTAAAATTGGTCTTGATTCCCAGCTAATGATTGATTTTTCTAAGAATTTTGCCTCTCATATTGACTCTTCTAAGGAGAAGGATTAGTACCATAAACCCTTCAAAGAATTACCTGTCGATATTAATGTTGCTGACCCTATTTTTCCTGCAGTTATATACTCCCTCCTTTCGTTGATATAAGGTGCCTAAGATTTTTGCACGGATAATAATGCGTACGTATAATGCTATAATTGGACTGATCTTTCCATATAAAAAATCGAGAAAAAACAGATTGAATTAGCCAATAATAGAAAAGATATCCTTCGTTCTATTTCTTTTCGTAGGTATATTTGCCTAGACGGGTGGTATAATACCAATATGCCATTCGTTTTGGAATTTTTCTCAAAACCTTAGGAACCTTATATCAAGGAACGGGGAGAGTATGAAAACCCCCTTTTTCCCGCGAGGATAAGGGAGCACTCTTTTGTGACAGACATAGAAAATAAAAGTGAGAGAAGAACTGACGAGCCTGAGGACCAGATCAAGGTCGATCCTCAAGTTGTGGTGGTTAAAGATCTATTTACTAATGATGTTTTAGATTCCAATATATATTTTTGTGATGTTTCCACTAACATTGTTATAGCAAAGAATAAAGGCCCAATCTCAGGTATACTAGTTGTATCTGTTAAAATAGGAGATCACAATAATTACGGGCTATGTGAATTGGGGTCGAGTGTTAGCGCCATTCCTTATTCACTCTATCAAGAGATCATGGGTGAGATTTCACCTGTGAACTTGAAGAGGTTGATGTTACTATTTATCTAGGAAACAAAGAAACTATCTCCCCATTGGATTTGTGAAAGATGTTGAAGTCCTATGTGGAAAGGTAAAGTATCCTACCGATTTTCTAGTACTTGGTTCAGTACAAGATAGTTTTTTCCCCATTATCTTTGGTAGGCCTTTCCTCGGCACTTGTGGAGCTATTATAGATTTCATGAAAGGTAAAATTCTGTTGAATTCAACGTTGAGCCATATGAATTTAACTTTTCTAAGTTCTCTAAGCAGCCTCGTGGTACTGATTTACCTAGTAATGATAAAATTATTGAAGATATTGCTTCCATTGCTATTCCTCCTAATGATCCTTTGTAGCAATATATGGAAGACCACGAGAATGATATGCATATGCAAGAAAGAAATTAGTTAGATGAAATATTATTAAGGCAATCTACTATCCTGAAGCACAACCTTCCGGTTAAACCTTTAGGAACCCTTGCACAACCAAAAGAAGACCCGGTGTTTGATCTCAAACCACTTCCCGATAGGCTCAAGTACGCTTATTTAGATGAAAAGAAAATATATCATGTTATTATCAATGCTAACCTTTCAGGATTTGAAGAAGAGTGATTATTGGAGACACTTCGCAGATACCGTGGTGCCATTGGATATACCCTTGATGACCTTAAGGAGATTAGTCCATCGATTTTCCAACATATTATCAATCTCGAGCCCGATGCTAAACTAGTTGTTGATCATCAACGACGGTTGAACCCAAGGATGAAGGACGTGGTTAGGAATTAAATTCTTAAGCTTCTAGACGCAGGTATCATCTATCCTATAGCTGATAGTAAGTGGGTAAGTCCAGTTCATTGTGTTCCTAAGAAAGGAGGTATAACTGTTGTTCCTAATGATAAAAATGAAAAAATACCTCAGAGAGTTGTTATTGGATATAGAATGTGTATTTATTACAGGAAGTTGAACAAGGCAACCAGGAAGGACCATTACCCGCTGCCCTTCATTGACCAAATGCTAGAGAGGTTGTCCAAAAACACCCACATTTGCTATCTCGATGGGTACTCTAGCTTCTCTCAACTTCATGTCAATATTGTCGATCAAGAGAAGACCACTTTCACGTCTACTTACGGTACTTATGCTTATAGGCGGATGCCTTTTGGTATATGCAATGCACCTGCTACATTTCAGAGTTGCAGTCTGCTATTTTTCATGGTTTCTATGAGGAGATTGTGGAAGTGTTCATGGACGATTTCTCCGTCTATGGAACTTCCTTTGACCACTGTCTCCACAATCTTAATAAAGTTTTGCAGAGATGCGAGGATATAAATTTAGTTCTAAACTGGGAAAAGTGCCACTTCATGGTTAACGAAGGGATCGTCCTTGGTCACAAGATTTCCGAGAGGGGAATTGAAGTGGACAAGGCGAAGATTGAAGCTATTGAAAGGATTCCCTATCCAAGGGACATCAAAGGTATTCGTAGTTTTCTCAGTCATGCTGGTTTCTATAGAAGATTTATTAAAGACTTTTCTAAGACTTTGAGACCCCTCACTAATCTTCTCCAGAAGGATGTTCTTGTATTCGATGAAGATTGTAAGGAAGCCTTCCAAGTTCTTAAGAAAGCTTTAATAATCGCTCCTATAGTAAAACCACCTGATTGGAAATTGCCCTTTGAAATTATGTGTGATGCTAGTGATTTTGCTGTTGGAGCTATTTTAGGACAAAGGGTTGATAAGAAGTAGAATGTTATACATTATGCTAGCAAAACCCTTGATAGTGCTCAAAAGAATTATGTCACTACTGAGAAGGAATCTTAGCAGTAGTGTTTGCTTGTGATAAGTTTAGGAAGTATATTGTTGATTCTAAAGTTATAATTCATACTGACCATGCTACCTTTAAGTATCTTATGGAGAAGAAGGATGCCAAACCAAGGCTCATCAGGTGGGTACTCCATCTTCAAGAATTTGATTTTCAGATTGTTCATAGGAAAGGAGAAGACAACCTGGTGGCGGATAATCTTTCAAGGATGGAAGATATACCACATGATCCCATTCCAGTCAACGTCAGTTTTCCGGATGAACAACTAGCTGTTGTAAAAGTACAAGTTCTCTCCGACCCTTGGTTTGCAGATTATGCTAATTTTATCGTTGCAAAGTTTTTTCCTCCAGGTTTAACATTTTAGCAACGGAAGAAGTTCTTCTTTTGGAATGACCCACATCTTTTCAAAGAAGGTCCGGACGGGATCATGAGAAGATGCATACCGGAACACGAGCAGAGAGACATTCTCAGACAATGTCACGACAGTCCATATGGAGGACATCAAGCGGTGAGAGGACCGCACATAAGGTTCTACAATCAGGTTTTTATTGGCCTGCTCTCTTTAAAGATGCTAGAAATTATGTCTTATCTTGTGATAAGTGTTAGAGAGTTGGTAATATTAGTAGGAGGAATGAGATGCCTATGAATTACTCTTTAGTGATTGAGCCTTTTGATTGCTGGGGTTTTGATTTTATGGGTCCTTTGCCTCCCTCACACAAGTACACTCACATTTTAGTAGCTGTTGATTATGTAACCAAGTGGGTTGAAGCAATCCCCACTGAGAGTGTTGATCACTAGACATCTTTGAAAATGCTCAAAGATGTAATTTTTCCTAGGTTTGGTGTACCAAGGTATCTCATGGCTGATGGAGGATCACACTTCACACATGGATCTTTTAGAAAACCTTTAGCCAAGTACGATGTTAATCATAGAATTGCTTCACCGTACCATCCTCAAACTAGTGGGAAAGTTCAGCTCACCAATAGAGAGATCAAGTTTATCTTGCAAAAGACAGTTAACAGTTCTCGGAAGGACTGGTCAAAGAAGTTAGGAGATGCTTTGTGGGCGTACATAACTTCTTACAAAACCCCATGGGATGTCTCCCTATAAGATGGTATATGGCAAGGCTTTCCATTTGCTATTAGAGTTAGAACACAAAGCTTTCTGGGCTGTTAGAGAGGTTAATGCCGACCCAAAGTTAGCTGGTGAAAAGCGCCTCATGAACTTGACTCTCTAGATGAATGGACAAGTGAAGCTTACGAGAGTGCTAAAATGTTCAAGGAAAAGGAAGAGAAGTGGCACGATAGAAGGATTTTTAAACGTGAATTTAATGTTGATGATAAAGTTTTGTTGTTTAGATCTCGTTTCAAGGTTTCTCCAAGTAAACTACTTTCCAGATGGGAAGGGTCATTTCATATCGAAGAAGTCTACCGCTCTGGTGCAATCAAGATTAACAATTTTGATGGCACCAAATCTCAAGTTGTGAATGGGCAAAGACTCAAGAATTACATGGCAGGAGACCCTGTCAATGTTGATGTAAATTTGATACACACAACAACTCATGAAGAATATGTTGCAACCCTGTTTCAGACACCAGCAGAAGCAGAATAAGAAAAGGTATATATTACGGTAAGGAAACATCGTGAACATCCATAAAACTTCCATATTACGAGTTTTTGCAAAATTAGGAAAATTCGAAGCCTAAGTGGAGCCGGAGAGGAGCTCCAAGGGGTCCAGACGCCCTCCTGGCGCGGCCTACCTCCTGGCCGCGCCGGGAGGCCACCTGGGCACCCTGGAGTTCGTCTCCGAACCCACTTTGGCTTGTTACCTTCCTTCTGTTGCAGAAATTTTTGCTATATATTTTCCCGGATCATCCCGACACCGTATCTCGCGATTTCGTGTGTTTTCTTTTCAAGATGTTTCTGCCAGGAGATCTTTCATCTAGACCTAGGTGCCATGGCTTCCCCAAGTTCCCCCAAGGATAAGTCCATCGTCAACGCAGTCAACCCTTACCTCGCTCAGGTGAAGAAGCACCATCAAACTGTTCGGTGGAGGATGGTGTCCTCCGCCAAGAAGATCTAAAGGAACCTGTCAAGGAGGGGAGCATATAGGCTAGGCTGGAAGAAGTGGAGCATGAAGTCTTCAAGTACAAGAAGATGGTCGAGCGTGGTGTTGAAGCCAACTTCAACATGAGCAACAATCTGAAGGCACACTACAAGAAGGAGATGAAGGAGATGTGGTCAAGTGTGACCGAGCTGGAAGAAAAATTGATTGAGCTCCAAGGGCAAATTTATGATCTCTAGAACCAAATTTGTGAGTATGAACTAAATTTTCTGCGCATGGGTTTGGGTGCTGAGTGCAAGATCTTTGAGACTGAAGCTTCATATGATACCAGAGAACCTCTTCCATGGAAGCGCTTCGCCAAGAACTATGTGATCAATAGAAACAAGACTGAGGAGTGAAATCTCCTCGGGTAATGGCATCCCCTTATCTTGTTCCAAGCTTGGGGGAGTGCCCGGTATCTTTGTGACGCCCCCAAAATCAGACCGTGTACAGTAAACATACACGCAAGGTACACGATCGAGATCAGGGACTCACGGTAAGATATCACAACACAACTCTACAAGTAAAATAATACAAGCTGTTTAATACAAGCCAGTGGCCATGAGGGCTCGAATACAATAGCTCGAGAACACAAAGTTAGCGGAAGCAAAAGTATCTGAGTACAGACACAAGGTACCGAGATCTGCCTTAAGAAGGCTAGCACAAATAACAACAGATCGAAAAGGCGAGGCCTCCTGCCTGGGAACCTCCAAACTACTCCTGGTCAACGGGGAACTCGACGTTGTAGAAGGCATCGGGGATCTTCATGTTGCGGTGATCGACATCGGGGATCTCCAGCTCCTGGACTCCAACGTCGACTGCAGCAGCCGATCACCAAAAACATAAAGGGGGAAATAAAGCAAAGGTGAGTATCTAGCATACCCGCGAGTCTTACGTCCGCTACTAAGCATTATGCATTGCATCAAATGGAAAGGGGAGGCTGTATATAGTGGACTGCAAGATAGGAATCAGAATAAGGGTAAGAAGCTAGGCCTATCGAAGACTAGCATCTTCTGACGTGTCTTGCAGCACAAGGAGAGAATCAGCCAACAGTTTATATAAAGCAATAAATTAACAATGAAGCAGAAGTTGCTGCAGCATTGTATAATATAAGTTGTAATGATTAATAATAATAATGCCTCCGATTTCCCCTCCTCGACTTCCCTGCGAGGAAGAAAACCCGGAACCATACAATTTAATAGTAGTAGTTTGTAGTGATAAGATCCAGCTTCAGCATAAAGCGTCATGTTACCGTGGACACGGCTATTCGAATATATTAAACTCCCTGCAGGGGTGCACTACTGTTCAGCCTGCACGCTCGGATCTCCAGGGTGGCGTGAACCTTGTTAGGGAACGCCCCACCGAGACTATCCGACACGAAGCAGCCCATCCTAGGCTCAACAGAGAGGCCATCCGCCGGACTATATCCTATGCGCCAAGGGGTCTAGGACCCTCACCCTTGCACGCTCCTGCACGGTGCGTGGCTGGCCGGTGAAGCAAAAGCAAATCCAAATACACACCGCTCGAGCGAGGAAGACACAACTTCCCGGCGCAGGTCGCGGTACTGCTGACGTCTGAAGAGCTTTCGGACAAACTACGACGCAGGGGAGCCCATAACTCCTTATCCCACGTGAAGGTAGTGCGTACAGGCCTTTGTGGCCTCTCAAGTCATCCGCCGAACCATTTAGCATTTTAATTAACCTGCGTGACAACCGTTATCGTTGTCTCAACTTAACTGACCCGCGGTCAACAACAGCAGTCAGGACCACCAGTACATCGGTGCTTGCCGTGTCGTCCCACCAAGTCTCTGCGGTTACCATTAAGGTGAACCATCTCCTTACCTTGTCTCGCGTGTGCTCTTGTTAGAGCTCGACTTTTCGTGGTTTGGTAACTCTCGCGAGATATGAGCAGGGGCCAAGCACGCCAGTAACGTCGGTTGTACCCTCCCTATCGCTCCCGACAATATACCGCTCGCGGGCACCGTTGGGTCGCCCGACTCTTACCTTTAAGGACAACAGTTGGTTCGAGTGCCTACCATTAAGTGAAACCAGGAGGTATCACCCTCGATGGCACACTTAAAGAGGTTTGACAGAGATATCAGCGGAATGAACTAAAGAGGTAAACCTCGTATCATCCCGGTGATGCTACGCTACTGAGCCGACGAGAGTGAAATACGAGTCCATTCCACTCATAAGTCAAACTCGAAGCGACTCGGCAGAGTCTCGCCGTTGTAGGTTCCTTGGGGCGTCTGCATTGGACTGTACCTATTGAAGTTGTATATAATTTGTATCCGCGTCACTCCCCTAAGTGGTCACGGCCCGCTATCTAATCCTAGCTAACAAAGCGCAGGGCTCACTACTGAATATAATATATATATATATATATATATATATATTTATAGCAGGAAGCATAGGATAAAGGAAGGTACATCAAGGGGTGACAATGACAGGCTATGCAGTTGAATAGGATTGTAACGTAGCAGTAGTAGTAACAATGCCTAGTGCAAGAAAAGTACGGAAAGATAGGCGATATCTGGGGAAGGAAAATGGCTCTGCTTGCCTGGAAGCTCGACGGTAGAGGTACGGTCGTCGACGACGTAGTCGACCACAGGGGCATCGGCATCGGTCGTCGGGACTACCAGACAATAAGAGAGGGGGAAGAAACAATAAATACACAACAATAATAGCAATACAAATACAATACATAGCAAATGCGAAGTTAACGGTGTTCTAACGCAGTGCAATGCACGTTGCTCGAAGCGGAAATTCATCCGGGGATGAACTGCCAGCTTCGGGTGATTACCGGACTGGGTGTCCGGAGAGGGAAGGGTTCATGCCGGAGGTGTCGTGGACATCCGACAAACGTGTGGATGGTGTAACCGTGCTAGTTGAAACAATCCGAACAACTTCGTGTTCAGAAAAAATTCATCCGGATACTTTGCAGTACCGGACAAATCATCGGACAGACGGTCCGGAGGGAGACGGTTCCATGTTCGGTATGTTAGAGGGGCGTGGTTGGTATATGGATAGCGGATCCGTATTCGTTATATTTTTCTTATCAATTTTCATGTATAAAGTTTTTGAATCCGACTTACGGTTTAAAAGATATTCAAATTTAAACTTTAAATCAATTTAAATCAATTTCTGGAGTTTACTTTTATTAATAATCCAACATTATCCAGAACAGTATATTTGACCAGGTCAAACCTGACAGAGGGGACCCACATGTCATAGGCTGAGGCCTTTGACTGGTCAAACTGGCCAGTGGGCCCCATGTGTCATCCACACATCTAATTAAATTCATTTTATTTATTCAAATATTAAAAGGGGCCCCACCTGTCATGGATACATTGACCTAACTAATAATTTATTTTAACTGGGGGGTTAAATAAGAGTTGGGGCCCCACATGTAAGTCTCACTAGGGGGGTTCTCTGATTATTTTTAATTTAACCAAAAATTAAATTGGGCTAATGGCCTAGGGCCCACATGTCATCTACCCAGGGGGTGGTTAATCCCGTGGCCATTGCACGCCGGCGGCGAAGGCCACCGCAATGAGACTGTGCCGGCGAGTGGAATCGCGACGGGGTTGGGGGGCGCCGCACGGCGAGGCACGCCCGTCGGAGTGGCCACGGGGGCGCACGAGGCGAGGGGCGTGCACCCGTGGTGAGCACGGCGGCCGTCAGAGCCGCGATGGCGGGCGGGGTGGTGAGATGCGGGGTGGGGTGGCCGCAGCAGTGGGTGCAGCGTGCGCGCGCTTGGGGTGCTGGGCGCGGCCAGGGCGGAGTGGGGGCGGCCAACGGCGCGCACTGGGCGCGGCCAAAGGCCACGGGAGCGTGAGCTCCCGTCCATGGCGGTCCGGTGGGGGAGGAGCACTACATCGGCGAAACGGCGGCGGAAATAGGGGGAATGGGGGCTGCTCTCTGCGAGGGGGCGGGTGGCGAGCTCGGGAGAGGTTAGGGGTGACCGGTGGCGACGAATTCGCGTCGTTGAGGCGGCGGCAGTGGCGAGGGGATCCTCCCGATTCCGGTGATGTAGTCCGTCTCGGCTCGAGTACCCGCAGAGGATGACGAAGACGGTGATGAAGGTTCTTCCGGACACCTTGGCTTGGGTTCATTCGGCCGGTGGCCGCGGGATCGACGAGGTGTAGGCGACCGCGTCGGGCTCGCGTTCGAGCCAGAGTAAGAAGAAAGGGGGGCGAGCACGAGGTGGTGTGGGAAAAGATCCTGGCTTCAAGGGGGCGCCCACGGGGCGGTCTTATCCCCCCGGCACTCTGTAGCAACGAGGAGGTGGTCGGGTCCGGCTGCGACGGGGACGAGTGGCCTCGGTCGCTATGTCCTCCCCCTCCACTATAGCGGGAGGTTGAAGAAACAGGGGAGGGGATGGGCTGGGCCAGGCTGGGAGGGGGGTTACCACGGGCGTTAGATAGGTTTTTATCCTTTTTTTGTTTTTCTTTTCTTTTATACTTTTCTGTTTAAATTAATTTGGATACTGTTTTATTTTTATAAAATGTGACACATGTACCAAAATTTGTGATGCACTTTATAGCAGTGCCACAAAAAGTTTTGTGCCCATATAAATCAATTGCATTTTTTTTATTTAAAAGGGGGCAAATGCTATTGTTTTGCTATTGTTTTGATTTGTTACAATATTTAAACCTTGTAATAAATGCCCACTATTATTTTAATATGACCTAATGATTATTATGCATTTAATAAAAGTGGTTGCAATATTTTTGGAATAAGTTTTATTTATCACATATTTTAATATTCATGAAAAGGCATTTTGAATTTGTGTTGATTCAAAAATGATCAAGGCATGATTAGCAACAGTAAATGTGATTACTGTAGGTGATTACTGTAGCGTGACACCCGGGGTGTTACAATCTTTATCTCTATCTTCGTCTTTTAGAGTCAAGTAGAGTCGTATCATGTCTAGGGAAGTCATCTTATGAAATAGGTGTTTGCATTGAGGTCTATCACTCCTTTGTGGAGAGTCTTGTATCCGTGGGTGTAGAGTTGTGACGCCCCCAAAATCAATCCGTGTACAGTAATCATACGGGCAGGGTACACGACTGAGATTAGGGTGCCACGGTGAGAATATCACAGCACAACACTAAACACAAAAGGATAAAACAATATATTACAATATAAGGGGGTCACTCGGACCCGAATACATAAGTTATACAAGCCATAATATCTGAGTACATACATAGTTAATCAAGTTTTGCCTTAAGAAGGCTAGCACACATAACATCAGAGATACAGATCGAAAAGGCAAGGCCTCCTGCATGGGAGCCTCCGAAACTACTCCTGGTCCTGGTCAGCGGGGGTCTCGACGTAGTAGTATCCGCCTCCGGGGTACTCCTGCTCCTCGCATCCAACGTCGACTGCAGCGACCGATCAGGCAAAACATAAAGGGGGAAATAAAGCAAAGGTGAGTATCTAGCATACCCGCGAGTCTTACGTCCGCTACTAAGCATTTATGCATTTGTATCAAATGGAAAGGGGAGGCTGTATATAGTGGACTACAAGGTAGAAATCAGAATAAGGATAAGAAGTTAGGCCTATCAAAGACTAGCATCTTCTGACGAGTCTTGCAGCACAAGATGAGAACAACCAACATTTTATATAAAGCATAAAGTAACAATGAAGCAGAAGTTGCTGCAGCATTGTATAATAGTAAGTTGTAATGATTAATAATAATAAATGCCTCCGAGTTCCCCTCCTCGACTTCCCTGCGAGGAAGAAGACCCGGAACCATACAATTTAATAGTAGTAGTTTGTAGTGGTAAGGTCCAGCTTCAGCATAAAGCGTCCTGTTACCGTGGACACGACTATTCGAATAGATTAAACTCCTTGCAGGGGTGCACTATTGTTCAGCCTGCACGCTCGGATCTTCAGGGTGGCGTACACCTTGTTAGGGAATGCCCCACCGAGGATATCCGACACATCGCGGCCCATCCTAGGCTTAGCAGAGAGGCCATCCGCCGGACTATATCCTATGCGCTCAGGGGTCTAGGTCCCTCACCCTTCCACGCTCCTGCATGGTGCGAGTCTGGTCGGTGATGCAAAAGAAAATCTAAACACACCTGCTGCAGCAAAGAAGAAAACACCGCTTCCTGACGATCAGGCCGCAGTACTGCTGACGTCTGAAGAGATTTCGGACGAAACTACGACGCGGAGGGCCCACACCGTAATCCCACTTGTAGGTAGTGCGTACAGACCAACGGGTCTCTCAAGTCATCCGCCGAACCATTTAGCATTTTAATATTATCTTGCAGACAACCGTTATCGTTGTCTGACTAACAACACAACGGACAACGAACAGCAACAAGGTCCACCAGTAACGTCGGGGCCTGCCCTGTCGTCCCGTTAAAGCATGCGGTTCCCAACAAGGTGAACCGTCTCCTTACCTTGTCTCGCGTGTGCTATTGGTAGAGCTCGACTTTTCGTGGTTTGCGCGAGATACGAGTAGGGGCCAAGCACGCCAGTAACGTCGGTCGTACCCTCCCTATCGTTCCCGATGCAATACCGCTCGCGGGCACCGTTTGGTCGTTCGACTTCTTACCTTTAAGGACAACCGTTGCTGAGGGAACTAGAGCGGCTATACAGAGTCTGCAACCAGTGGAGTACAAGGATTACTCCTTGATAGCCTCACACTTGATGGTGGCTCGGCAGAGCCGAGCTAGGGGCCTTAGGCGGTGTCTGCATTGTACCGTACCTGTGCAGTTATAATATTGTATCCGTGTTCACTCACCAGAGTGATCATGGCCCGCTATCTAATCCTAGCTAACAATGCGCAGGGCTCACTGTTGAATAGTGCATAATTATAATAGGCAAAATAGGATAAAGGAAGGTACATCAAGGGGCGACAAAAACAGGCTATGCAATTGAATAGGATTATAATCATAGCAGCAGCAGTAACCATGCCTAGTGTAAGAAATGTACAGAAAGATAGGCGATATATGGGGAAGAGAATGGCTATGCTTGCCTGGAAGCTCGACGGTAGGGTAGGGTCGTTGACGAAGTAGTCGTACCCGGCAGCGGTGTAGTCGACAACAACGGGGTCTACCGAAGAATAAAGGGGGGAGAAACAGTAAATATAAAGCAATCAGAGAAAATAGATGAATGGCATGAGAAACGCAATGTTAACGGTGTTCTAACGCAATGCAATGCACATTGCTCGGAGCGGGAATTCATCCGGGGATGAAATACCGGCTCCGGGTGATTATCGACAGACGGCCCGGAGGGGGGGATGCTGATGTTCATAGTGTTAGAGGGGTGTGGTTGGTATACGGATAGCGTATTCGTATTTTTTATATTTGTTTGATCAATTTTGATGTATAAAGTTTTTGAATCTGAGCTACGGTTTAAAAGATATTAATTTCAGAAGTTTTAACTCATTTAAAATTTTCTGGATTATTTTTATTAATAAATCAACATTATCCACAAGTCTATCCAGAACAGTGCTGACAGGTGGGACCCATATGTCATCCTCTGTTTATTAATAAATCTTTTATTTAAATTAATCTGACTAATGGGGCCCAACAGTTAGTGACTCGGTACTAACTAATCCATTTTATTAATTGAACCTGGTAGTGGGACCCAGGTGTCATAAACACATGTTTAGTAAGCAGTTAATTTAATTTGTGGATTAACTTAATGACCTATGGCCCACATGTTAGTGGCACACAGTTAAATTCCAGTTATTTTAAACATAACAAATTAACAGGCGCAGGGGCCCACATGTAAGTAACCCATAGGGGTTTAATTAACCCCTAATCATGTTTCTGACGAGGGGGGCCCACCGATCAGACGCAGAGGACGTCGCCGGTGAGTGTAACGTCCCCAAAATCAGATCGTGTACAGTAATCATACACGCAAGGTACACGATCGAAATCAGGGACTCCCGGTGAGATATCACAACACAACTCTACAAATAAAATAATACAAGTTGTTTAATACAAGCCAGGGGCCACGAGGGCTCGAATACAACAGCTCTAGAGCACAAAGTTAGCGGAAGCAAAAGTATATGAGTACAGACACAAGGTACACATGATCTTCCTTAAGAAGGCTAGCACAAATAACAACAGATCGAAAAGGTGAGGTCCTGCCTGGGAACATCCAAACTACTCCTGGTCAACGTGGAACTCGACGTCGAAGAAGGCATCGGGGATCTTCATGTTGTGGTGGTCGTCATCTGGGATCTCCTGCTCCTGTACTCCAAGGCTCCAACGTCGACTGTAGCGGCCGATCAGGCAAAACAAAAATGGGGAAATAAAGCAAGGGTGAGTATCTAGCATACCCTCGAGTCTTACGTCCGCTACTAAGCATTTATGCATTTGTATCAAATGGAAAGGGGAGGCTGTATATAGTGGACTGCAAAGTAGAAATCAGAATAAGGGTACGAAGCTAGGCATATCGAAGACTAGAATCTTCTGACGAGTCTTGCAGCACAAGATGAGAACATCCAACAGTTTATATAAAGCATAAAGTAACAATGAAGCAGAAGTTGCTGCAGCATTGTATAATAGTAAGTTGTAATGATTAATAATAATAAATGCCTCCGAGTTCCCCTCCTCGACTTCCCTGCGAGGAAGACAAACCAGAACCATACAGTTTAATAGTAGTAGATTGTAGGGGTAAGATCCAGCTTCAGCATAAAGCATCCTGTTACCGTGGACACGGCTATTCGAATAGATTAAACTCCCTGCAGGGGTGCACTACTGTTCAGCCAGCACGCTCGGATCTCCAGGGTGGCGGGAACCTTGTTAGGTAACGCTCCACCAAAGCTATCCGACACGGCGCAGCCCATCCTAGGCTCAGCAGAGAGGCCATCCGCCGGACTATATCCTATGCGCTCAGGGGTCTAGGTCCCTCACCCTTCCGCGCTCCTGAACGGTACGAGACTGGCCGGTGAAGCAAAAGCAAATCCAAATACACCTGCTTCAGCTAAGAAGAGAAGACCGCTTCCCGGCAATCAGCTTGTGGTACCGCTGACGTCTGAAGAGCTTTCAGACAAACTACAACGCAGGGGAGCCCATAACTCCTTATCCCAGGTGAAGGTAGTGCGTACAGACCAACGGGCCTCTCAAGTCATTCGCCGAACCATTTAGCATTTTAATATTATCTCGCAGACAACCGTTATCGCTGTCTGACTAACAACACAACGGACAACGAACAACAACAAGGTCCACCAGTAACGTCGGGGCCGCCCTATCGTCCCGTCAAAGCACGCGGTTACCAACAAGGTGAATCGTCTCCTTACCTTGTCTCGCGTGTGCTCTTGGTAGAGCTCGACTTCTCGTGGTTTGGTAACTCTCGCGAGATACGAGCAGGGGCCAAGCACACCAGTAACGTCGGTCGTACCCTCCCTGTCGTTCCCGGCGCAATACCGCTCGCGGGCACCGTTGGGTCGCCCGACTTCTTACCTTAAGTACAACCGTGATTCAGGACCCTAGGGTGGCTATATAGAGTCAGCATCGAGTGGAGTACGAGGATTACTCCTCGATAGCACACACTTGATGTGGCTCGACAGAGCCGAGGTAGGGGCCTTAGGCGGTGCCTGCATGGTACCGTACCTATGCAGTTATATATTTTTTGTATCCACGTCACTCCCCTGAGTGGTCACGGCCCTCTATCTAATCCTAGTTGACTAACAAAGCACAGGGCTCACTGCTGAAAATAATATTTATATATAAGGCAGCATAGGATAAAGGAAGGTACATCAAGGGGCGACAAAAATAGGCTATGCATTTGAATAGGATGGTAACGTAGCAGCAGTAGTAACAATGCCTGGTGCAAGAAAAGTACGGAATAGATAGGTGATATCTGGGGAAGGGAATGGCTCTGCTTGCCTGTAAGCTCGTGGGATGGGTACGGTCGTCGACGTAGTAGTCGATCACACGGGCGTCGACAGCGGTCGTCGGGTCTATCGGACAATAATAGGGGGGAGAAACAATAAATACACGAAAACAATAGCAATAAAAATACAACACATGGCAAACACAATTTTAGCGGTGTTCTAACGCGGTATAAAGTGTTATGCTTGGAGCGGAAATTCATCCGGGGATGAAATACCGGCTCCGGGTGATTATAGACAAACGGCCCGGAGGGGGAAAGGTTCCATGCCAGTAGTGTCGTGAATGTCTGACAGACATGTGGATAGTGTATACATGATCGTTGATGCATTCCGAACAACTTTTATGTTCAGAACATTTCCATCCGGAAAGTTTTACCGGTACCGGGTAATTACCGGACAAACGATCCGGAGGGCGAAAGTCTCGGGTTCGGTATGTTAGAGGGGTGCGGTGGGTATGCGGGTAGCGTATTCTTATTCGTTACATTTTTCTGATCAATTTTGATGTATAAATTTTTTTGATCCGAGTTACGGTTTAAAATATATTGATTTCTAATATATAAATGGTTTTAGGAATTTCTAAAATTACTTTTATTAATAAAATCATCATTATCTAGAATAGTATATTTGACTGGTCAAACTTACAGGTGGGGCCCTACTGTCATTGACACGGTTTTATTAAATCATTTTCTAAATAGAATAGTGAGGGGACCCACATGTCATTGCCTCAAACTAATAATTTAATCTATTTAATTTAATCAGGGGCAGGGCCCACTTGTCATAGACACACTTATTTTAACAGAGTTTTAATTTAATTTAACTGCCTAATTAATAGGGGGTTTGTATTAGGGACTAATTAAGGGGGCGGGCCCAGGGGGTCAGTGGGGGGTTAGGGGGGTTAGCCCACTGTCGTGCTTCCTGGGCACGCCGGCGACAGGCCGTGGCACCACGGTGAGCCACTCCGGCCAGGTGGGACAGCAGCGAGGAGGAGGGCTTTGCGGCCTCGCGCGAGTGCGCGCGCACCCAAGCGTGGCGCAGCCGGGACGTGGGCTGGGCGCGACCGGGACATGAGGCACGACGGCCATGGACGAGAGGCGCTCCGGCGAGGGGGTGTGGCTAGGGGTGCGGCAGAACATCCACGGGGTGCACGGGGGCAGGGCACGCGCGGGGAGCGTCCAAGGGGAGCGCTTGGGCACGACCACGGGGCGGGGAACAAGGCTCCAGTGAGTCCGAGAGGAGGTGACGGACGGCACCGAGTGAGGAGAGGGCTTTGGTGGCCGAATTGAAGCGAATAGGGGAAAATCAAGGTGGCGGCTCACAGTGGTTCGCGTCGGCGTCACGGGGAAGTCGGGGAAGGCACGGTGGTGGTGAATTTCAGCGCCGGTCGCCGGCAGCCGTGATGAAGGGGATCAGTTTGACGGTGATGTAGAATGCTCCTCGACCTCGATCTCTTTGCGTAGACGACGAAGACGACTACTACACATATCATGGACACGCCGGCGGCGTGCGGGGAGCACGTTGGCCATGGCGGCTCACGGAGCCGCGACCTTGGCGGAGCTCGGATCTCGCGGGGAAGGCGTAGGGGAACGCGAGGGGGGGGGGGTTCTAGGGGTTAGGGTTCTTAGGGGCGCCTAGGGCTTGCGCAGGTGCCCGGCATCATCTTGTAGAGCGCCGGGGAGCGGCGGATGGTCGCCACGGCGGCATCCACTTCCATGGCACCGTGGGATGATGACCACGCACCAGTGAACAAGGGAAGAAGGAGATGGCCAGGTGGGACGGGCTGGGTGGCTAGGCGGGCTGGGGACGAGGGGGTTGCCCTAGGCGTAGGATAGTATTTATTTTTTTTCTTTCTGTTATTTCCTATTTTTCTTTTCTGTTTATATTTTGTTTTGAATAGTAAATGAATTTAAAAAATATGTAATCAGCACCAATAAAAGTGTTGCAATGTTTAACACTGCCACATAAAGTTTGAGGCATTAATAAAATAATTTAGATTTTTGAATTATTTAATATGAAGTAAAAGTTGTCATTTTGCCACCGTATGATTTGTTTATATTATTAAAACATTGTAATAAAATATCATTGCTATTTTATTGTGACCTACTGACTTTTAGACATTTAGTAAAAGTGGTTGCAATATTTTTGGATTAAGTTTAATTTCCACTTGTATCTGGAATTTTTATTTGGTTTGAATTTGAACAAGTTCTGATCAAGGTGATCATCACAAGTTAATCAAGGTGACTTGGCATTAGCACAAGGTGATTACTATAGCGTGACACCCGGGGTGTTACAGCGAGGCAGAGCTCCGCCGAGCTCGGGCTAGCGCATGACTCCGGCCATCTTTCTTGACGCCGTTTGTTCCTACGGGGCTCAGGGGTCCATTCCGCGTCGAGGGGTGGTGGTCGTTTGGACGGAAGCTCGCCGGAAAGACGACGGCGACGACACTTGCGGCGGACCCGAGCACGCGCACGACGATGACGACTTTTCCGTGGAAGAAAATGAACGTGCGCTACGGGGATCCGTTCCTGGGCTTAGCGCGAGCAAAACGACGCGCACAGCGTGCCATATGCGTGCCCCAAGCCACGGCGGTGACCTCGCGAGCGGCGACGAGATTCGGCTCCAATGGTGGAGCGGGCTACGGCGGGAGAGGAGGGGAGCGAGCGCATGGGGAATGTGGCCAAGCTCACTAGGAGCGCATAGGGTCAGGCAGTAGGCACGATGGAGGTCCGTAGCGGCCGGAATCGAACGGCGACGACAACGGATGCGGAAACGGGGTCGGCGGCGATTGGCTGTCCACGGAGCGTGCGAGCTCGAGTCCTTTAGCTCGGAGACAAAGGCGACGACGATGGTGACGGAGGACAACGCGGCTCAGCTCGAGGGGCTCAGTGGCCGCACAGGTTCACGGCAATGGCGACGGCGCCGCTCGGGAAAACTTTCCCCGATGAGAGTGAGGTGAGGGAGGGGGAAAATCGATCTAGGGTTTCGCCAGGGGGTTCGGAGGCGAGCACTTATCCACGGGCTCGAACCCTAGGAGTCGTGGATGCTAGACACGGCGATGATCGCCGTCGAACGACTTCTGCCATGGCGACACGAGGGGGAGGGGGAACAGTGAGGGAGACGGCGTGGGGGTGGACTAGGTGGGCCAGTTGGGCTGGCTGGGCCAGCACTATGCACTTAGTTCACTGGCCAGCAGGCCTATTCCCCTTTTCTTTTATTTGCTAGTGTGCTTTTCCTTTTGCATTTCTTTTTGTTGCTTTTTGACTTTTTGTAAAATATGGAACTTGATCCATAATTGATATTGCACATGACCAGAGTGCCACAAAAAGTTGTGTGCCCAAATAAAATCGTATAATATTTTAATTAAATATTAAATGATTAAAATGGACTAATTAAGCTACTGTTTTAATTGTTGGATATATTTTATAGCACAATAAATCCCCATGACCACATGGAAGTGATCCACTGATTATTTGGCAATATACAAAAGTGGTTGCACCATTTTTGGTTGAATTTTTATTTGCCACTTTATTTTTATTATCAATTCAAAAGGGGTTTTGAATTTGAATTGACCCATGATGATCAAGGCATAGGGTGGCACATTGTGTTTAATACCAACCATCATTATTATAGATATGATCAAATGAAAAGTTGATCTGAGCATGATGAGCAACAGTGATCAACAAAAGTGTTATCATTAGCAAGGTAATTATTGTTCCATAACACTGAGGGTGTTACAAATTTCCCCCACTACAGAAATTCTCATCCTTATCTTCGCGTTCCCAAGTGGCTTCATCTTCAGAATGATTTGACCACTTAACTTTAAGGAACTTGGTTGTCTTGTTGTGGGCTTTGCGTTCAGACTGATCGAGAATGTGGCTCAGATGTTCTTGATAAGTCAAGTCCTGTTGCAATTCAATCAAATCATGTTCCACTTCACGAATAGGGTCCTTGAAGCAGCGCCGGAGCTGCGACACGTGGAACACATCGTGGACTTGGGAGAGGTTTGACGGAAATTCCAAACAGTATGCCACCGGTCCACTTCTGGAAAGGATACGGAACGGGCCAAATGTAGCGAGGAGATAACTTGCCTTTGAACCCGAAACGATGAGTGCCCTCATGGGAGTGACACGGAGGTAAGCTTGTTCGCCGGGTTGATAGACCATTTCTTTGTGCTTGCAGTCATAGTTTCTCTTCTGGCGAGACTGGGCATACTTCAAGTGTTCACGGATAACGCGAACCTGATCTTCAGCATGATGTATGATGTCCGGACCAATGAGGGTTCATTCTCCAGTTTCTGACCAATTCACAGGGGTTCGACACTTACGCCCATAAATAACTTCAAAGGGTGCCATCTTCAGACTAGCCTGATAGCTATTGTTGTACGAGAATTCAGCAAACGGAAGAGATTCCTCACATTTCTTACCGAATGAAATGACACAAGCTCGAAGCATATCTTCAAGCACTTGGTTGACTCGTTCGACTTGTCCTTGCGACTGGGGGTGATAAGCGGTGCTGAAATTTAGGTGAGTGCCCATAGCTTCTTGGAAACTATCCCTGAACTTTGAGGTGAATGTTCCCACGGTCTGAACTGATCTCCAACGGAATACCGTGGAGAGAAACAATTCTGGAAACATACAAGTCTGCTAACTGACTAGCAGAGATCGTCTCCTTGACTGGCAGAAAGTGGGCAACCTTGGAGAATCGGTCGATGACGACAAAGATAGCATCATCACCCTTCTGTGATCGGGGAAATCCGGTGACGAAGTCCATTTCAATCTTGTCCCATTTCCATTCAGGAATAGAGAGTGGTTGCAGAGTTCCAGCAGGTCTTTGATGTTTTTCTTTCACGCGACGGCAAACGTCACACTCATCAACATAACGAGCAATGTCTTGTTTCATGTTAGACCAGCAGTACCACTAACGAATGTCTTGGTACATCTTGGTACTACCAGGGTGGATCTACAACGGGGTATCGTGAGCTTCCTTCATGACATCCGGGGCTGAGTTCAGGTTGGGCCTGTTTACAGGGACCACTAGACGACCCCTGAAGTACAACGTACCATCATCAGCAACAGTGAAGAATGAGGGCTTTCCTCTGGCGAGATAGCGCTTAATCTTCTCGACGTCAGAGTCATAACCTTGTATTATCTTGATCTTGGAGTCAAGGTCTTATTCGATAACCAGGGAATTCACATATCCCTGCGGAACAATCTCGATGTTTAGCTTTCTAAGCTCTTCATATAGAAGTGTTGGTGTACTTGAACTTCTAGTTCACTACAATAGGCTTTGCGACTTAAGGCATCGGCCACCACATTAGCTTTGCCAGGGGTGTAAGAAATTCCCAAGTTGTAGTCGGCTATTGTATCGAGCCATCTCTGCTGGCGGAGATTCAGGTCGGGCTGAGTAAACAGGTACTTCAGGCTTCGGTGGTCGGTGTAGATCTCGCAACGATTACCGATGAGGTAATGTCGCCACAGTTTCAATGCATAAATTACCGCTGCCAATTCGAGATCATGGGTTGGATACTTATCTTCGTGAGCATGCAATTGACGAGAGCCATAAGCAATCACTTTGCGCTCTTGCATTAGGACACAACCTAATCCTTGACAAGACGCGTCGCAATATATCACAAAGTCCTTCTGAGTATCAGGGGGAGCAAGCACTGGGGGAGAAGTGAGCTTGTCCTTCAGAGCTTGAAAACTTTCTTGGCATTTATCGGTCCACTCAAGATTGACGCCTTTGTGAAGCAGATAAGTCAGAGGCTTGGCAATCTTGGAGAAGTTCTCGACGAAATGGCGGCAATAGCTAGCAAGGCCGAGGAAACTTCGGACTTGCTTGACAGTCCTGGGCGGAGTCCAGTCAAGAATAGCCTGGATACGTTCTAGGTTGACGGCAACGCCATCCTTGGAAATCACATGACCAAGGTAGGTTACTTCGGGAAGCCAGAACTCACACTTTGAATACTTAGCATAGAGTTTGTGTTCTCGAAGCTTTTCCAGCACAAGGCGAAGATGTTCAGCATGTTCTGCATCTGTCTTGGAGTAAATCAATATATCATCCAAATAAACCACGACAAACTTGTCGAGGTATTCCATGAATATATAGTTCATCAATCGGGAGAAGGTGCATTGGTCAACCCAAATGACATGACAGTGTACTCGTATGAACCATAGCGAGTAATGAATGTGGTCTTCGGGATGTCCTCATCACGGACCCGGATCTGATGGTAACCCAACCTTAAGTCGAGTTTTGAAAACACCGTGGATCCAGCAAGTTGATCATAAAGATCATTGATCCGAGGGAGGGTGTACTTGTTATGTATCGTGGCCTGGTTGATAGGTCGGTAATCTTGGACCAAACGGTTCGTGCCATCACTCTTCTTGACAAAGAGCGAAGGTCCTCCCCAAGCAGAGGAACTTGGACAGATGTAGCCTTTCTCGAGGGCCGTGTCGATCTCCTTCTTCAATTCAAGGAGGTGGTGAGGTGGCATCTTATACGGGCGCTTGGCAATAGGGACGGTGCCGGGCTTGAAGTCGATGACGAATTCAACTTTTCTAACCGGGGGTATCCCCGGCAGTTCTTCTGGGAATACGTCGGTAAAATCACAAACGATTGGAACTTTCTCAATCCCTTCGAGAGGTGCGACATTCAAGGCATTCAAAGCATATATACGAGCTTCGGCATTCATCGACACAATGGCAGTATGACTCACAATCGCGCCATAAGGATGAAAGAGTTGGATGACCTTGGTGAAGTGCGGCATCATGGGATTTCAGCCAATCCATTCCCAAGATAAGGTCAATAGTGGATGTTTTCAGAATATGTGGGGAGACAAGGAACTCAATCCTTTCGATCTCGACGGTGATGTTAGGTGCAACCATGTCAACACGACATTGGGTACCAGGAGTCCGGACTATTAAGGGGGTATGCATCCTTTCGTGGTATATGCCATGCTTAGATGCAAATGCTCCAGACATAAATGAATGTGATGCTCCTGTATCAGACAAAACAATAGCAGGTATTGAGTTAACGAGGAGGGTACTCATCGCAGTAGCGGGTTGTTCCAGGGCTGCTTCAACATAATTGTTGTAATCATGACCACGAGCATGAGTGTTTGACCCAGTATTATAGTTGAGGGTCCCATTGTTGCCAAGGCCATTTCCGCGGCCAGCAGGGTGAACTACCAGTTGATTTTGTCGCTGGGGGCAGTCTCTGGAAATATGGCCTGGTAGACGGCACTTGAAACACATGCCATCTTGAGGACGAAGGGGTGCAGTCTCAGTCTTCGGTTGTCTCACCGGGGGCGGAGGAAGATGGGGTGCAACATACGACGGCCTTGGTGCAGGGGTAGTTGGACGCATCACACCGTGCGGAATCCAGACGCGTTGCTTCTGCGCTATGCCCGAAGATGAGCCAGCATCACGGGGGCGCTTCGGCGAACCCCCGAACCTAAGCTGAGCTGTCTCAAGAGTGATAGTCTGGTTCACCATGGTGGCGAAGTCGGGGAAGACGTGCAAAGCCAGTGCAAGCTGGAGATATGAGTTGAGCCCATCACGGAACTTCTCTTTCCTACTTGCATCATTTGGGAGGTCACTTTCAGCATAGCGGGAGAGGCAGAGGAATTCCCTCTGATATGCCTCGACAATTTTGCTGCCCTGAACGAGGTTGCGGAACTCGGCCTTCATACGGTTCATAATCGCCTGGGGGACATAACGAGCACGGAAGGCAGTCTTGAAGTCATTCCAGGTGACGACAGTCCCTTCAGCTCGCGAGCCCTTGTAGGTGTCCCACCACTGAGCAGCGGGGCCACGCAGGAAATAGGACGCGAAGTTGACGTAATCAACAGCGTGCACCCCAGCGAACTCCAGTTGACGAGTTGATGAGGACATCCCTATTGACAAGCCATCCCCAACTCTTCATGAAGCACAAGCTAATGAAATCAGAATTGGACCTATTACAAGAGCTCGTGCAAAGCTAATAGAACAACAGGTGAACTTGCTCTTAATAGAATCTGATGTTTTGCTTAATAAGAATTTTATACTGCCTGAATCCTTGTTCGTATGCATGATCAGATATCAAGAACAAGGACAAGCTACATTGGAAGAAGAACCTCAAGAAGACAAGGACAGGAAGAACCAAGCTTCAGGCCGCGGTACTACCGCGCTGACCGCGGTACTACCGCGCCACGGTACTACCGGGCCTACTACCGCACGTACTACCGCGACAACAGAAGGTTTACGGTAGTCCTTACGGTACTACCGTAACTACTACCGTGCTGGTCAGGAGAGATACGGAAGTGACTACGGTAGTAGCTGCGGTACTACCGCGCCAATCACGGTACTACCGGGCTGCCTGCGCGCAGAAACGGGCCTACGGCCCCTGTATCCGAGTCTGGACCCCCTTAGACTATAAATACAAGTCCCCCTATGAGTTTTAGAGTTAGACCACGTTTATATAAACCCTAGTTCCTGAGAATTTCTCCAAGCATTCATCTTGAATCAAATACTTCAATTCGTATCGATCTGAAGTGTTGCTACTACAAGTCTTGTGTGATCTGTTGTTCCACTGGGAATTAGTAGATTGCAAACTACCGTCTCGTGGTCGACGGCTACGTTGCGCAAGTGTGTGAAGTTGTGAATATCCAAAGGGTAGAAAGTTGTCGCATTGGCAACAGGGAGAGTTCATCGGCTACCCACAAGTTATCTATCATCGCCCTCATATTCATCGTTCGCTTACTGAGAAGATCGGGCCACTCCTTATCATCTTGGTATCAGATTTCCAGTGTTTCCTCAGTAAGCATCCACCAAATCCATCTATTAGATCGTTTTTGTTTTCATCCTATCCAGAAAAAGCCATACAAAAATATTAGGGTTTCTAGTTTTGCCATAACTTAGATTGCATCGGAGTCATTGTTTTAGTTTGTTGTTTCGTGTGTTCTTCCCGAAAATTTCTCCGCGGTGCGACATATTGTGGCCTAAAGAGAAAAGTTACTGTAGCAATTTCGTCCAGTTTGGAATAGTGTCAGAAAAATCAAAAAAAAGAGAAAAAGAGAAAAGATTCCAAAAAAAAGAGAAAGAAGTGTGATCAAAAAGAGTTATCAAAGAGTGCAAAGAGATATACAAGTGTTAGAAATGAAATATCATAGTGGTGATCTTTTGAGAGGCCTGTCTTTCGTTTGTCTCCACTGTGTGAGTTTTTCCTTGGGTTTGTCTCACACGATCAGCACTAGGACTTGACTTCGGTGTAGTTAGGGTGCCATACGTATAGCTCCACAACATATATCCTGCTTTGTCGTGTGTTCACTCTTTTACTCGGGTATTCACTTCATCACATCCGTGCACTAGTCCTCCATCCGAACGGGTACGCATTACTATTCACTTTGGAACGGTAAGATTCACCTTTTCTTGTCAGTTTTGAGTGAGTTGTGAGTCTCCACCAAAAGATTTTGATTTAGCGCACTAACCTACTAATCATGTCTTAAAGTGGTTTTGATGTGATGCAGAAACAGGACAAGGATGCGCCAGTTACATGGGAGGCATATGAAGGTCTCCGTGATCACCTGACTGGGATGTTTACTAAATCCGTTGATGCGATTGATACAAACGTTCAAGCGGTCCAACTGAAAGTGGACGCGACTGAGGCTGCAGTCACCACTATGCAACAACAACTTGCTGCTATACAGCAGAGCCTACAACAAATGACAACATCTATCACGGGCATACAAGCAGCTATTGTACAATGCCAACCTGACGCTCAGGAAGATGATGGAAGTGTCCATGGTGACAATGCTGATTTGAGGGGAAATCAAGGTCGTGGGCGTGGTGTTCAAGGGCCGGGTCGCCAACCTCCACTAGGTTTTGGTGTGCGCCGTCTACCCATTCAGGAAGAAGATGTCTTGAGCAAGCCCAAGTTTAACATCCCCAAATTTGAAGGTTCCACGGATGTGGAAGAGTACCTCACATGGGAGCTTAAGATGGAAAAATTATGGCGTTTGCATGATTATCCGGAGGATAAGAAGATCAAGATTGCTTCTTCCGAGTTTGACGGTTATGCCTTGCGTTGGTGGGAGAGTGTGTTGACCGAGATACAAGAAACCGATGGGCAGCCTATTCGAACATGGCGTGACATGAAGGCGACCATGAAAGCTCGGTTTGTTCCCACAAATTACTTACGGACAGTTTTTGATAAATTGGAACAATTGAAGCAAGGTACTATGTCCGTTGATGCATACTATATGGATATGGAGATGTTGCTGCAACGTGCGCGAGTGCGCGAAGAGGTTGAGATGACTATGCAACGTTTTCTCCATGGGCTGAAATTTAATATCAAGAGTATTGTGCGGCATCACCAATACTATAATATGAATGATCTATTGCATCTTGCAAGGGAGGCTGTGCAAGGCCCCCGATGTGGTACTAACTCTGACTAGTCGCTTACACGTCCGGTCAGAGTTAGAAGCACATCAAACGCCACCGGCGCACGACACTCGCACTCGTGTCGCTACCGGATTCTCGACAACAGGTACAAGAAGCACAACTCTACAATAAGACATAAATATAGATAGAACAGATAGAGCAGGGCATGCAACTCCACTGTCTATAATACAACATCATCTGAGTACAACTCATCATACATCATTCATCAAGCGGAAGCATGAAAGGGGACCGAGTACGGTCAAGATCCAAATTTCCCTAGAGAGGGCTACACATAAAGTCCGCCCACGGGAACGCCTGAACCCAACTACAAGATCCTACTGGTCGAGGTACTCGAGATCGTCGTCGTCCTCCGGGGGCACCTCCACGAAGTAGCGTCCGGTGCTCGGGTCGAGGAAGTAATCCACTGCAGCGGCCGATCAGGAAAAGCGGTAAAGACAGAAATGGTAAACGGGGGTGAGAACATGTCATTACGGAATAACTAACGCTACAGGAAAGGTAAAGGCATGGACAGGTTGCAGTCGTACTAGCATATATAGTGGCTACTCGGTCTATCAGAACATAGAAGAGAACCAAGAGGTTACGTTGACAACGTGTCATAAGTCAGCTATCCACCTACTTACGCAAGCATAACACAACCTCGTTTCCCCCTCGGTCCCCCTGGACGGAGAAAGACAACCAAGGCACGCACACGGTTTGTCAAGTTTTAGTAGCATGATTATCATTGATGTTATTCTATGAACAAGGAGTAGGTCTCAAGTCGTCCATAACCGCGGACACGGCTTTTCGAAAAGATTTACCCTGCAGGGGTGTACCAACTGTCCATTATAGACGTAGCATGTACGCCCGGTTTCCACTTGGCTAGGTAAGCGCCTGAAACTCCGGAACGCCAGAGTCCCTCTAACTAACAACGCACACTCCGGGTGGCCCCCGGTGAGTCGACACCCAACTCAAAAGCTGGCCACGCTCTCGAATCGGTCTCTACCGTCTGTCGCAGGTTCGTATAGCCGGTTAGTTCTCTTATGAGACCGGGTCCTCAGCCGGAAAAAGTGGGCCAGCCAAGAAACTATGTCCTCCTGGCCCTGGTTTGGTTTGGAAACAACTGGGGATCCAACCAGCACACACACGTTGCAAATGTAAATCAGCTCGGGCCACCCCTAGAATGTACGAGGCTAGGTACGTAAGACAAGGGGGCCCCATAGAACCCCACACACGATTAGGCACGCTCGTCAAGAAACACAATACCCGGAACTCGGATCCTAGGTGACTCAAATGGAACAAAGCACCGAACGGGAATAGTCCAGCCTTCCACCCTTCGTCAAATATAAGTTAACATCGTATTTAATAATAAATATCAACCAACTTCTTATTTAGCATGATATCCCAACCATAGTTATATAGGGTAAGCAGCAAGTTTTCTATCCATACTAAGCAGTGGCTGAGCAGCGGTAACTTAGCAGTACAATGGTTTGCTGGGATGTGGGGATCATGGCTGTATGGGTTTAAACATGGCATATAAGGTGGATAGGATCAAGCAACAACTTTCTAGTCTACAGCTAGGCATGAGCAAAAAGTTATAAAGTAATGACACAGATCTCCCCCTTGCCTGGTAAGGTAGTCGTAGTAGCACCCACGGTATCCTCAGGTTCGGTGTCGGACAGCTCCTCGTAAGTCTCCTCGGTAGTCTCGGGTGCTAACGTAAGGATACCGGCAAGGAAAGCACACAAGTAAGCAATGGATGCAATCTCAAGCAAGGATGGCATGTTCAAGTTTAGTTGATATAGTATGACCCTGTCTAGTCAAGTTTAAATGAAGGTGATGACGGCAAGTCATCAACTTCATATGCATTTATTTACATTCATTGGCTTTGGTCTTAGCCTTAATTTCAGGTGTAAGTAACATGATAACATGGCATGATCATCAAAGCAATTACAAGAATTTAAGCAACGTGAAAGTAAAACAACGATTCCGGAGACGGAGTAGTGTCGGTGAAATTGACACAAGGAAAGTGCAACAATAGTTGGAAATCAGCCACATTGCATATGACAATATGTTAGGGGCTGACTTGAAGAAGGATGTTGAAGATGACATGAAGACAAACTTGAATAGAACAGATGATCAACATTTTCAAATGCACTGAAGTTGAAAATGTTGCAGGAAGAAAGAACAGATTGCTTCTGGATCAGGTGTTCACACCTTGTCCACATGATTTGCACAAAACTTCATGGGGACATCACCATTGCAATCCTTGCAGAGAAACACCCCAAAACCATATATAACATGGCAGCATTTGAATTTTGCAAACACAGTTGCAATTGAGCTGAAGTTCAGGGGGCTGAGTGCAAAACATGCACTACATGCATTTGAAAAAGGTTCAAATGGCCAAGCCATTATCACCATGCAAATCCTTGGAGGAAACTACCCAAAATCCATATGTGGAATGGGCAATTTAGAATTTGAACAAACTTGACAAAAATCAAAGAATTAACAGGGGCTGTTTTGCAAAATGACCATGCTCCAATTTTTAGAGGGGCCAAAGGCAAAAATACACCTCACCATGCTGATCAGTAGCTCAAGCTACCCCAAAATCATATATGGGATGCCCCTATTTGCAAAAGAATTGAAAATCCAATTTGAATTTGAATTCAAAATCAAATTGAATTAAAACAGAAAAGAAAAAGGAAAAGAAAAAGAAAAAAAAGAAAGGGCACAGCCCACTTGGGCTGTCCTCGGCCAAAAGGCCCAGCTCAGCCCCTCTGGCCCAGGTGCACAGGCCCAAGCGACAGAGATGAATAAATCAAAAAAAGAAAAAGGGGCTGAGCCCACTGCTGGACCAGGCCCAACCCTAAATCCCGACGCGAGCCCCAACTCCGGCGAACCTCACGTCGAGCTCCGGCCACCTGCTGCCCTGCCACCATGAGGCAGCTCAAGATGGCACCTTCCTCTACACCTGGAGGCATCTCACGGGCACCCTATCTCCTCGACCTCGCCGGGATCCCCACGGGTTCAGAGGGGCGACAGCCACCTCTGAAGATGCACGCACCTCGCGGGTCCCGACGAACTTCCGGCGACGATGGCGTCGCGCATAGACCAACTCCGGTCACACCAAGGCGCTCTGCTCAAAGCTGGGACATCCATCTACGCCTCTACACTCCAGATCAAGGTTCAAGATCACTGACGGCGACGCGACAAGAGACTGAAATCACGGCGGCGCCACGGTCTACTGCACTCGCTTCAGACTCCGAGGGGCTATGACCCCGAACACGCGCAAGTGCCCTCCTTTGAGGCCACAACCGCGTTCTGGACGTGCTCAGGGCACGTCCGCGCACACCTTGGCAACGCCAGGCCACGGTAATCACCGGACATGGCCGGGGTCCTTGGCACGGCGGCCGGCTACGCTCAACTACGGCGCCTAGCTACTGCACGCAAGAGAGAAGCCAAGGGAACACCAGAGGCTCACCTAGAAGGGGTTGAGGACAAGCTCGCATGCACGGAGGGGAGGAAGACACGGCTGCCGTCGTCGGAGAAGAAAGGTCCCGCGGCGGAGCTCCACGGTGCACGGCCTGATTCGCTCGCCTCGCGGCCAAAATCCTGCAAGGAGGAGATGCAGAGGGGCTTAGGGACGGTGCTCGCGAACGCCGGCTCGGAATTGAAGGAAGACGGCGGCGAATTGCGAAGAACTTCTCGTCGGCGGACAGTGGAACAGAGGAAGGAAGGGAGACGAACCCGGCGGCGGTGAGGAGGAAAAGCGGGGGGGAATGGAACCCTAGGGCTCCCGCGGCGCGTCTCGCGTGCTCAAATAGGGGGGCTAGCCTCTCCCTGGCCGGAGGGCTCCACAGCCTTGGCCGGACTTGCGCCGTGAGAGAGGGAAGCTTTCCACGCTGGAAAGACGACGACGGACGAGCGTTGGATGGCGATCGACGGCGGACAGTGGCCCCTGCGTACCCCTTCGCGAACGGGCTCCAGCCCAACAGAAGCAGAGGCCCAGGTGGACTTGCGGGAGAGGGGACGCCTCGATGGGCCAGGCCACTGTTGGGAGAAAGGAAAGGGCAAAGCCCTCTGTCCATTAAAAAAATGAACAGCAGAAGGAAAAAGAAAAGAAAAGGAAAAGGGGCATTTAAAATATCTCACAATAATTTTTAAATACCCCTTACAACCAGATTAAACATCCAAAATTGATTTGATCAATTTTGCATGCAGAGAAAATTCACCCAAAGTAAAACAGTACCATTTCCCATTTAAATTAAATAGAAAAAGGCCTTTGGGGAATTTTTGAGAAGAAAACACAAGGCACAAAATTCCATGAACTTGATAATTGTGAACCTTGCATTTTTCTGGATTTTACAAAATTGGTTTGACCAACTTTGGCAACAACAAAAATGTGGCCCCTTTTGAATTCAAATTCACTTTGAACTAGGGCTACTGTTTTTGAATGTTGTAAAAATATTTTGCAAAGGTGACAATCATGGCCAACACAAAAGAAGGGGCTATGCCAAACATGGGGTTGAGGTGAGGTGGCATGTGAGCAGAACAAATGCAACAACAATTCACTTGCACCACATGAATAACCTTGATCACCAAGCAAATGGGCTCCAATCCCAAAGCAAAACAAGATCATCACATGAAATATCATCAACATCCATCATGACAAGTTACAAGTTCAACAGACAAAGTAAAATACATGGTGATATTGCTAGGTATTACATGTGGGGTGTCACTGGCTTGCTAGCTCCAATCCCAGCTTGCAGAAGAGGCACAACTGAAGTCCAGATACTCTACATCTAGCAGATTTTCTCCGCGGACACCGCCCGCGCCTATGGAGAATTATGGTGCCAATACTCGGGCTTCTTCTTCAGTTTCCAAGCCAGCCTCCAATGGTTCTATGGCCAAGAGGCCAGCTGCTCCTGCCACTAGTGCAGGCTCCAACATTTCTTCAGCTCGCAATCGCGAGATGACTTGTCATTCTTGCGGTAATCCGGGCCACTTTAAGAGAGATTGCCCGAACCGAAAGGTCATGTTTATTAATGAAGAAACCGGCGAGTATGAAATCGGTGAGGATGAAGACCCAGCCGCGTTTGAGGATGAAGGTTACAACACCGAAGAAGGCATGGATGCTTTTCCGTCGCATGCTCCTACCATTGTGGTGTCACAACGTGCTCTCACGGTGCAGCCACATGCTGATTCTCAGCGCTGCAATCTGTTCCAAACCAAGGCGCTCGTTGGCCCCAACAAAGCTTGCAAAGTGATCATTGATGGAGGTAGCTGCCGCAACCTCGCAAGCAAGGAGTTATGTGCCAAGCTAAATCTGAAATACTTACCTCACCCAAATCCTTATTATGTCCAATGGTTGAGTGACAGTGGTGAGATGAAGGTGAATCACATGGTGCGCATAAATTTTGAGATAGGCCCATACAATGATTCTATCGATTTTGATGTGGTGCCTATGACAGTTTGACATCTCTTATTGGGTCGGCCGTGGTTATATGATCGCCATGTGCAACACAATGGCCGAGCCAATACATATCATTTGGAGTTCAAGGGCAAGAAAGTTAATCTCCATCCTATGTCCCCACAGCAAATTGTGAATGAGTCTCGTCAGAAGGTAGAGGTGAATGTAGAACCAACACGAGAGAACAATGTAATAGCTGCGAGTGATAATATAACGAAAAGTGCGAGAGAGACTAGTTTGCTTACATTAGCCACCAAAGAAGACATGAGAGAATTTAGTGAGGATCCTACAGCCATACCTCTTGTCCTCATGCATAAAGGCGAGGTTTTGGTTTCTAATGATAACCATCCTATTTCTCCTGGTGTGTCTACTGTTTTGCAGGATTATGATGATGTGTTCCCGGCGGAGGTTCCAGCGGGATTACCACCCTTGCGTGGTATTGAGCACCAAATTGATCTTATACCGGGTGCAACTCTTCCTAACCGGGCACCATACAGGACAAACCCCCAAGAGACGAAGGAAATTCAGCAACAAGTACAAGCGCTTCTGGATAAAGGGTATATTCGTGTCAGCCTTAGCCCTTGTGTTGTTCCTGTTATTTTGGTTCCTAAGAAAGATGGTACATGGCGTATGTGTGTAGATTGTAGAGCTATTAATAACATCACTATTCGATATCGTCATCCTATTCCGCGTTTAGAGGATATGCTTGATGAATTGTGTGGTGCTGCTATTTTCTCTAAAATTGATTTGCGTAGTGGATACCATCAAATTAGGATGAAAGAAGGGGATGAATGGAAAACTGCTTTCAAAACTAAGTTCGACTTATATGAGTGGTTAGTTATGCCTTTTGGTCTTACTAATGATCCTAGTACTTTCATGAGATTAATGAACCATGTTTTGAGGGAGTTTATTGGACATTTTGTGGTTGTGTATTTTGATGATATACTTATTTACAGCCGCAATGAATTTGAACATGATGATCATATTAGACAAGTTTTGCAAGTGTTGCGTGATTCTAAATTATATGCTAATCTTGATAAGTGCACTTTTGCAAAAGATAAGGTCATATTTTTGGTATATGCTGTTTCTAAGCATGGGGTAGAAGTAGATTCTTCTAAAATTGAGGCAATTCAAAATTGGCCTACCCCATGAATGTTAGCCAAGTACGAAGTTTTCACGGTCTTGCTGGTTTTTATAGACGTTTTGTGAAAGACTTTAGTACTATTGCTGCACCTTTGAATGAATTGACTAAGAAAGGTGTACCTTTTGTTTGGGGTGTTGCCCAAGACCTTGCATTTGATGAGTTGAAACGTTTGCTTACTTCTGCACCATTACTTGCGTTACCAGATTTTACTAAGCAATTTGAAGTTGAATGTGATGCTAGTGGTATAGGCATTGGTGGTGTGTTGATGCAAGAAGGTAGACCTATTGCCTATTTCAGTGAGAAACTTTCTGGTGCTAGATTGAACTACCCTGTTTATGATAAAGAATTGTATGCACTTGTTCGAGTTCTTGAGGTTTGGCAACATTATCTGTGGCCAAAAGAATTTCTCATACATTCTGATCATGAAGCTTTGAAATATCTGAAAGCTCAATCTAATTTGCATAGACGCTTAGCTAAGTGGGTTGAGTTCATTGAGTCTTTTCCCTACATCATCAAATATAAGAAAGGGAAAGATAATGTTGTTGTTGATGCTCTCTCTAGGAAGAATATGTTATTGAAACATCTTGATGTTAAAATTCCTGGATTAGAGAGTTTGTGTGATTTATATGCAACTGATCATGATTTTGCTGAACCATATCGTTTGTGTTTGCTTCGGAATGCATGGGACAAGTTCCACATCCATGATATATCTTTGTTTCGAGCTAACAAACTTTGTGTTCCAGATTCTTCTGTGTGTTTGCTATTGTTGCAGGAATCACATGCAGGAGGACTGATGGGTCACTTTGGGCGTGAGAAGACATTACTCATGGTTGCTGATAATTTTTATTGGCCCAGGATGAGGCGTGATGTGGACAGGTTTGTTCGACCCTGCATTGTATGCAACACATCCTAGTCCAAGCTAAAGCCTCACGGTTTGTATACTCCACTATCGGCTCCTACCACACCTTGGGAAGATATTAGTATGGACTTTGTGTTAGGGTTGCCACGCACTAAATATGGTCATGATAGTATATTTGTGGTAGTGGATAGATTTTCTAAGATGGCACATTTTATTGCATGCCATAA
This sequence comes from Bromus sterilis, assembly GCA_950022295.1. NCBI lineage: Eukaryota > Viridiplantae > Streptophyta > Magnoliopsida > Poales > Poaceae > Bromus > Bromus sterilis. Next base: position 120,534,714 of record OX465599.1, read on the forward strand.
GAGCGACGATGCGTCGCATGTTGCTAACCTGTTTTTCAGGGAGATTGTACGCTTGCATGGAGTGCCCAAGACAATTGTTTCTGACAGGGATGTAAAGTTTGTGAGCTACTTCTGGAAGACACTTTGGGGAAAGCTGGGGACAAAGTTGATGTTCAGTACTACATGTCATCCCCAAACTGATGGTCAAACGGAGGTGGTGAATAGAACGTTATCACAATTGCTGCGAGCTATGATCAAGAAGAATCTGCAAGAATGGGAGGAGTGTTTGCCACATGTGGAGTTTTCTTATAACAGGGCAGTACACACTACTATTCAGCTTTGTCCTTTTGAAGTGGTATATGGTTTCAAGCCTATTACACCTCTTGATTTGTTGCCTCTTCCATTGCAGGAACGAGTTAATATGGAGGCATCCAAACGAGCAGATTATGTGAAGAAGATTCATGAGAAGACGCGAGAGGCTATTGAAACGAAAGGCAAGAGTGTTGCTGCTACAAGGAACCAGTCACGGAAGCAAGTTCTATTTTAGCCCGGAGACATGGTTTGGGTGCATTTGCGAAAGGATCGATTTCCAGGGTTGCGAAATTACAAATTGAAGCCTCGTGGTGCTGGTCCTTACAAGGTGTTAGCCAGGATCAATGACAATGCCTACTCGATTGATATTCCCATTGCTGAGTTTGGTGGCGCTAGAAACAGTTTCAACGTTGCTGATTTATCACCATACATGGGAGATGACCTTGGAGCGTCGAGGTCGACGCCTTTTGAAGGGGGGGAGATGATGAGGACATCCCTATTGACAAGCCATCCCCAACTCTTCATGAAGCACAAGCTAATGAAATCAGAATTGGACCTATTACAAGAGCCCGTGCAAAGCTAATAGAACAACAGGTGAACTTGCTCTTAATAGAATCTGATGTTTTGCTTAATAAGAATTTTATACTGCCTGGATCCTTGTTTGTATGCATGATCAGATATCAAGAACAAGGACAAGCTACATTGGAAGAAGAACCTCAAGAAGACAAGGACAGGAAGAACCAAGCTTCAGGCCGCGGTACTACCGCGCTGACCGCGGTACTACCGGGCCTACTACCGCACGTACTACCGCGACAACAGAAGGTTTACGGTAGTCCTTACGGTACTACCGTAACTACTACCGTGCTGGTCAGGAGAGATGCGGAAGTGACTACGGTAGTAGCTGCGGTACTACCGCCCCCGCGGTACTACCGCGCCAATCACGGTACTACCGTGCTGCCTGCGCGCAGAAACGGGCCTACGGCCCCTGTATCCGAGTCTGGACCCCCTTAGACTATAAATACAAGTCCCCCTACGAGTTTTAGAGTCAGACCACGTTTAGATAAACCCTAGTTCCTGAGAATTGCTCCAAGCATTCATCTTGAATCAAATACTTCAATTCGTATCGATCTGAAGTGTTGCTACTGCAAGTCTTGTGTGATCTGTTGTTCCACTGGGAATTAGTAGATTGCAAATTACCGTCTCGTGGTCGACGGCTCCGTTGCGCAAGTGTGTGAAGTTGTGAATATCCAAAGGGTAGAAAGTTGTCGCATTGGCAACAGGGATCTAGCGAGGAGAGTTCATCGCCTACCCACAAGTTATCTATCATCGCCCTCATATTCATCGTTCGCTTACTGAGAAGATCGGGCCACTCCTTATCACGAGTGATGTCACGAAGCAAATCATCGGCATCCAGCGGCTGTTCAGGTTGGTGGAAGGTAGGCGATTGAGACACATGAAATCCCGCAGAGTAACCACAGGCGGTTGGTTCTGGTGCTGGTTCTGGTTCTGGAGCTGATCTATGACTCCTTGCATAAACACTTGGTTCATCTGAAACTGCTGCATCATCGCGGCCATGTAGTCTGGCGGCGAAGGTGGGTCGTTGGTGCCACGACCACGACCACGACCACCACGACCAGCCATCCTGCTAGAATTTAACAGGGGTATTTCAGCGATGAAATTTAACGAAATACCGGAAACAAGCATGAGGTAATGCGACAACGAAGAGGAGGCGCGGCTGTATAGGAGTAGTCATACAAGACATGCACATCCACACAAAGAGTCAACCAAAAATTGGGCAGCATAACGTCATAGAAATTAAGGAAAAAGGACACACTAGGCGGCGCGCAGACCGCGGTAAGGAATACACGACGCGACATAGCTTCCACTAAGTCAATCACACCGCAAGAAAACTGTTGGCCACAGGAGTTTGTGCCAGAAACGCGCGGCCTGCCCTGAATGAGAAAGGGGATTTGCGGTCCGAGACCTAGCTCAGAACTCCTACGACACGACTCAATCAAGGGGTAGCACCAAAACGCCAGGTGGAATCAAGAGAACGTGATCCTAATGTCAGGGTTAGTAAAACTTACCAGCAAGTGTAGGAGAGCAGATTCCCAGAGCATAGGTAAGGAGAAAAGGATCCTAATACCATAGATATCACACGTAGTGACATCGATGTGGGCCCGTAAGCCAGACATTAAGTTAGCAAAATAGTTTTTCAAAGTCTAGACTCAACTTCGACCAGGTAGTGGTTGGTAGCTTCCTACAGGCAGTCGGCTGTGATACCAACTTGTGACGCCCCCAAAATCAATCCGTGTACAGTAATCATACACGCAGGGTACACGGCTGAGATTAGGGTGCCACGGTGAGAATATCACAGCACAACACTAAACACAAAAGGATAAACCAATATGTTACAAGATAAGGGGGTCACTCGGACCCGAATACATAACTTATACAAGCCATAATATCTGAGTACAGACATAGTTAGTCAAGTTTTGCCTTAAGAAGGCCAGCACAAATAACATCAGAGATACAGATCGAAAAAGCAAGGCCTCCTACCTGGGAGCCTCCGAAACTACTCCTGGTCCTGGTCAGCGGGGGTCTCGACGTAGTAGTATCTGCCTCCGGGGTACTCCTGCTCCTGGGCTCCAACGTCGACTGCAGCGACCGATCAGGCAAAACATAAAGGGGAAATAAAGAAAAGGTGAGTATCTAGCATACCCGTGAGTATAACGTCCGCTACTAAGCATTTATGAATTTGTATCAAATGGAAAGGGGAGGCTGTATATAGTGGACTAAAAGGTAGAAATCAGAATAAGGATAAGAAGCTAGGCCTATCGAAGACTAGCATCTTCTGACGAGTCTTGCAGCACAAGATGAGAACAGCCAACAGTTTATATAAAGCATAAAGTAACAATGAAGCAGAAGTTGCTGCAGCATTGTATAATAGTAAGTTGTAATGATTAATAATAATAAATGCCACCGAGTTCCCTTCCTCGACTTCCCTGCGAGGAAGAAGACCCAGAACCATACAGTTTAATAGTAGTAGTTTGTAGTGGTAAGGTCCAGCTTCAGCATAAAGCGTCATGTTACCGTGGACACGACTATTCGAATAGATTAAACTCGCTTCAGGGGTGCACTACTGTTCAGCCTGCACGCTCGGATCTCCAGGGTGGCGTACACATTGTTAGGGAATGCCCCACCGAGGCTATCTGACACATCGCAGCCCATCCTAGGCTCAGTAGAGAAGCCAACCGTCGGACTATATCCTATGCGCTCAGGGGTCTAGGTCTCTCACCCTTCCACGCTCCTGCATGGTGCGAGTCTGGCCGGTGAAGCAAAAGCAAATCCAAACACACCTACTGCAGCAAAGAAGACAACATCGCTTCCCGGCGATCAGGCCGCAGTACTGCTGGCGTCTGAAGAGCTTTCGGACGAAACTACGACGTGGAGGGCCCACACTGTAATCCCACGTGTAGGTAGTGCGTACAGACCAACGGGTCTCTCAAGTCATCCTCCGAACCATTTAGCATTTTAATATTATCTCGCACACAACCGTTATCGATGTCTGACTAACAACACAACGGACAATGAACGGCAACAAGGTCCACCAGTAACGTCGGGGCCTGCCCTATCGTCTCGTCAAAGCACGCGGTTACCAACAAGGTGAACCGTCTCCTTACATTGTCTCGCGTGTGCTCTTGGTAGAGCTTGACTTTTCGTGGTTTGGTAACTCTCGCGCGATACGAGCAGGGGCCAAGCACGCTAGTAACGTCGGTCGTACCCTCCCTGTCGTCCCGACGCAATACCGCCCGCGGGCACCGTTGGGTCGACCGACTTCTTACCTTTAAGGACAACCGTTGCTCAAGTAACTAGAGCGGCTATACAGAGTCAGCAACGAGTGGAGTACAAGGATTACTCCTTGATAGCTCACACTTGATGGTGGCTCGGCAGAGCCGAGCTAGGGGCCTTAGGCGGTGTCTGCATTGTACCTTTCCTATGAAGTTATAATATTGTATCCATGTTCACTCACCAGAGTGATTACGGCCCGCTATCTAATCCTAGCTAACAATGCGCAGGGCTCACTGCTGAATAGTGCATAATTATAATAGGTAGCATAGGATAAAGTAAGGTACATCAAGGGGCGACAAAAATAGGCTATGCAATTGAATAGGATTATAATCGTAGCAGCAGCAGTAGCCATACCTAGTGCAAGAAATGTACAGAAAAGATAGGCGATATCTGGGGAAGAGAATGGATCTGCTTTCATGGAAGCTCGACGGTAGGGGTAGGGTCGTCAACGAAGTAGTCGTACCCGGCAACGGTGTAGTCGACAGCAGCGGGGTCTACCGGGGAATAAAGGGGGAGAAACAGTAAATATAAAGCAATCATAGCAAATATATGAATGGCACGACAGACGCAATGTTAACGGTGTTCTAACGCAGTGCAATGCACATTGCTCGGAGCGGGAATTCATCCGGGGATGAAATACCGGCTTCGGGTGATTATCGACAGACGGCCTGGAGGGGGATGCCGATGTTCGTTGTGTTAGAGGGGTGTGGTTGGTATATGGATAGCATATTCATATTTATTATATTTTTCTGATAATTTTGATGTATAAAGTTTTTGGATCTCAGCTACGGTTTAAAAGATATTAATTTCTGACGTTTTAACTCATTTAAAAGATTTTCTGGATTATTTTTATTAATAAATCAACATTATCCACAAGTCTATCCAGAACAGTGCTGACAGGTGGGACCCATATGCAGCCTCTGTTTATTAATAAATCTTTTATTTAAATTAATGTGACTAGTGGGGCCCAAAAGTCAGTGACTCAGTACTAACTAATCCATTTCATTAATTAAATATGGCGGTGGGACCCAGGTGTCATAGACACGTGTTTATTAAGCAGTTAATTTAATTTGTGGATTAACTTAATGACCTATGGCCCGCATGTCAGTGGCACACAGTTAAATTCCAGTTATTTTAAACATAACAGATTAACAGGCGCAGGGGCCCACATGTAAGTGACCCATAGGGATTTAATTAACCCCTAATCATGTTTCTAACGAGGGGGCCCCAACGGTCAGACGCACAGGATGTCGCCGGTGAGGCAGATCTCCGGCGAGCTCGGGCTAGCGCACGACTCCGGCCATCTTTCTTGACGCCGTTTGTTCCTACGGGCTCAGGGGTCCATTCCGCGTCGAGGGGTGGTGGTCGTTTGGCCGGAAGCTCGCTGAAAAGACGACAGCGACGAGACTTGCGGCGGACCCGAGCACACGCACGGCGATGACGATGTTTCCGTGGAAGAAAATGAACGTGCGCTACGGGGATCCATTCCTGGGCTTAGCGCGAGCAAAACGACGCGCACGGCGTGCCATACGCGTGCCCTGGGCCACAGCGGTGACCTCGCGGGCGGCGACGAGCTTCAGCTCCAATGGTGGAGCGGGCTACGGCAGGAGAGGAGGGGAGCGAGCGCATGGGGAATGTGGCCAAGCTCACCAGGAGCGCGTAGGGTCATGCAGTGGGCGCGATGGAGGTTCGTAGCGGCCGGAATCGAACGGCGATGGCGGCGGATGCGGAAACGGGGTCGGCGGCGATTGGCTGTCCACTGAGCGTCCGGGCTCGAGTCCTTCAGCTCGGAGACGAAGGCGGCGACGGTGGTGACGAAGGACAACGCGGCTCGGCTCGAGGGGCTCAGTGGCCGCGCAGGTTCATGGCAATGGCGACGACGGCGCTCGGGAAAACTTTCCCCGATGAGAGCGAGGTGAGGGAGGGGGCAAATCGATCTAGGGTTTCACCAGGCGGCTCGGGGCGAGCACTTATCCACGGGCTCGAACCGTAGGAGCCGTGGATGCTCGAGACGGCGACGCCGTCGAACGGCTTCTGCCATGGCGACACGAGGGGGAGGGGGAACAGTGAGGGAGAAGGCGTGGGGGTGGGCTAGGTGGGCCAGTTGGGCTGGCTGGGCCAGCACTGTGCACTTAGTGCACTGGCGAGCAGGCATATTCCCCTTTTCTTTTATTTGCAGATGCCGAAGTGAAGGCCCCAGCTTCCCGCGCGACGTCATCCTCCGCCTCTGCGTCGTCTTCTTCCCCGACGTCGGCAACGTCATCGTCTTCCTCCACCTCGGCTCTTTCCTCGTCTCCGACTGCCCCTCGGTGAGGAGTCGCTCTCCTTCCTCCTCCCCGTGCCACGTAGAGCCGCGTAGTCCCTGTAGGTGATTCTGTCTCCGCCGTAGGTCGTCGCCGCCGCGCACCCCGTGAGTATCGTGGTCGTGGCGCTTCCCGGGCGTGTTCGTGCGAGTCATAGCCGCGCCGAGAGCACGCGCCTGGCCACAAAACAGACCGCCTTGGTCGCCTACGTAGCCGCGACGCGTCTCCGCAAGGATGAAGTGAAGTTCAGCCGTGCGCCGCCACGATTTCCTACGAGCGCTAGCCCGTCTCCGTGCAGATCCAGGGTGGACAGCGGCCGCCGTCGTGTTCACGGATGTCCCGTGAACAATCCGCAGGTCGCCGTCGTCGAGTAGGTGCGCCGAACGCGAGGCCACGGTCGCCTGAACCTCGTCGCGCGCGCGTGTCTGTATTTTTCTCGCCAGGTTCAGAAGAGCCCAGGGTCAGCTTATCTTTCCTAAGGCATGTACCCTGTCGAGCAAATGCACAGTGGCGCAGTGGTCAGGGGTGAGGTGCGTCGAGGGTTCGAACCCCCGCCTGGCGCGAAGGCCCCCTCCTTTTTTTTAGTTAATTCCTGGGAGGCTGACAGCCCTGGCCCGCCTGCCAGCGGCTGCCAAGCCAGCGTGTGCTGTTGGGCTTGGCCCAGCCAGCCTCCCCCTCCGTAGAGCGTCAGCCCAGTTGGGCCAGTGGCGCCGAGGCTGGCCCAGGTGGCCTCCTCTCTGGGTTTTTTTGTGTTTATCCTTTTTCTTTTTGTTCAAATTCAAATCCTTTTGGATTTTGTTTCTGTTTGAATCCAAATGCTTTGGGCACATGCCATATATCAAAATGGAGTAGCAAAATCCACTGGTCCGCATGGTCACCTCTGTTTTTGTGTTTGAGCAACATAAAAATTGTGACAAAAGTGGAGGGAGTTGTACCCACATGTGATCATGCCATGGTGGACTTTATCTTGCTTCATTCCATTGTGATGCCCATGTCTTGGTGCATTGCACCTTTGTAGTATGTTGCACCTCTCTGGTCATGGAGTGCTATTCATGCCTTGCACCCCCCCCCATGTGGCCTTCCTTTGATACCTCCGTTGGTGTCAATTTCATCGACACTTCTCCGTCTCCGGAATCGATAGATTTATTTCACGATGCTTATTATTGTTAACTTGTTGTTGTTATTTCATGCCATGTCATGTTGCCATGTCACTTACACCAAAATTAAGGTTATGACCAAAGCCATAAAATATAAATAATTGCGTATGAAGTTGTTGACGTGTCGTCAACACCTTCATTTAAGCTTGACTAGATAGGGTCACATCATGCATGTTAAATTTGATCATCCCATCCATGCTTGAGCATTTTTGGTCTCGATGTTTACTTGTGTGCTTTTCCTTGCCGGTACCGTACGTTAGCACCTGAGACTGCCGAGGAGACTTTCGTGGAGATTTTCGACACCGAGCCCGAGGACCCTGCTACGTCTGCTCCGTCGACTGATTACCCAGGTAAGGGGGTTTATATATCATTCTTTATAGCTTTCATCTCGCTTGCCTAGCTGTATTTAGAACGGTTGCTTGATCCTACCACCATATGCTATTGCCTCTCAATTAAACCCAAACAGCCATGCCCCCACATCCTAGCAAAACCTTGTTTGACTATGTACCTTGCTTGCTTGACCATTGCTTAGTATGTGTAGGCCCTTAACCTGCTACTTATACCCATTCTGCTTGGTGGAATATCATGCTATTATCAGAAATTGGTTAACATTTATTATTATGATGTTAATTTATATTCGACGAAGGATGGGAGACCGGGCTGTTCCCGCCAGGTGTTTTGTTCCATTCGAGTCACCTAGGTCCCGAGTTCCGGGTATTGTGTTTCTTGACGGGCGTGCCTAATCGTGTGTGGGATTCTATGGGGTCCCCTTGTCTTACCTACCTAGCTTCAAACAGTTCTAGTGGTGGCCCGAGCTTATTTTACTATTTTCAAATGTGTGTGTGCTTGGTTGGTACCCCAGCAGTTTTTGAAACAACCCGAACCAGCGGAGACATAGTTCCTCTTGTTGGTCCACACTAGTGAGCTAGGGAAGTCCCCTGATGTTCAGGTGAGACTAAACCCGAACTTAGCCATACGGTAGAGACCGATTCGAGAGCGCGGCCGGCTTTTGAGTTGGATGTCGACTCACCGGGGGCCACCCGGAATTGTGCGTTGTTAGTTAGAGGGACTCTGACGTACCGGAGTTTCAGGCGTTTACCCAGCCAAGTGGAAACCGGGCGTACATGCGAAGCCTATGATGGGCAGTTGGTATACCCCTGCAGGGTTAAATCTTTTCGAAAAGCCGTGTCCGCAGTTATGGACGACTTGAGACCTACTCCTTGTGCATAGAATAACATCAACTTAATCATGCTTTAAAAGTTGCCAACGTGTGAGTTGCCTTGATTGCTCTTCTTCGTCCGGGGCGACAAAGAGGGGACAAGGTTGTGTTATGTTTTGCGTAAGTAGGTGGATAGCAGACTTACGACACGTTGTCAACGAGTTCTTGGATCTTCCCTTACTTTAATAGATCGTTAGCCACTCATATATGCTAGCGCGGCTGCAACCTCAACCACTACTTCTCCTTACCGTGAGAAGTTAGTTATACTGCATTGATATATTCTCACCTCTTGCTTTTCTTTTCCCTTTTATTGTTTTTCCTGATCGGCCACTGCAGTTGATTACTACCTCGACCCGAGCACTAGACGTTACTTCGTGGAGGTACCACGGGAGGAGGACTTCGCCCAGTAGATCCTATAGTTGGGTTCCGACGTCCCGTGGGTGGACTTGTTTATGTGCAGCCCTCTCTAGGGCCATTTGGATTTTGACCGTACACGGTCGTGTGTGTCTTCCGCATGATTTCATGATGTACTGTTGGATCTTATGATCTATGAGATGATGTAATAAAATACCAGCGGCGAGTGTATGCCCTGGACTTATATATTTATGTTTTAGTTGTGCATGCTTCATTTACCTGTTGTCGAGAATCCGATAGCGATACGAGTGCGAGTATCGTGCGTCGGTGGCCACTTATGCGCTTCTATCTCAGGTGGTACGCGAAAGCAACTAACTCGAGATAGTACCGCATCGGGGGGCTTACATGCACACTGGCTGCGGGATTAGGACGGATGCCGCCGGTTGCTGGTTCTCAACCAGCTCGCTGCCGACAACTCGTCCAGAGATGCGAAGATCCTCCAGAACTGCTGGTTCTATCACGCGCCGCCCGATGCCATGCACGGCGTTGTATTCCCGAATTGTTGCCTCCAAACATCGCTTCTCAGCTCCGATTGCCCACACATGTTCGGCCAGGAGCTGACGTGGCTTCTCCGTCTCGTCGTAAGCCAGATTTGGGTCGGCGCTAACGTCCAGTGGTGTGTGCAGGATACTCTGCACGTTGTTGGGCCCTGCAGCCGCAGCTGCGGCCTCCTTTGCTGCTCGCACAACCGTGTTGGTGGAGCTATGGCGACTCGATGAAGTTCCCGCCATCATATCCTCCGCGCGGACGCACGAAGTCGTGCTCTCCGACTCCACCGAGCTCTCGTTGCACGGCAGCGGATCCGTGAGGCCAGAGAACACTCGTGCCTCCCTGCAGTATCCACAAGGGACAGCCGCGACGAAGACGCGATGACTGCCAAAAGGTAGAATGATGTCGCGCGGCAAGGGTGCTTCTGCCCCGAACTGCAAGGCGTTGTCGATGACGTAGTCCAATGCCCCGTACCTGAGAACCAGGCCAAAAGCAAAGCATGCGCTCGATGAAGAGGATGGTCATGTACAAATCAGAACTCCAGTCGACGCCTCGGCCTGCCCCACGGTGGGCGCCAACTGTAGTTGATATGTAATGGCAGATGCCATGGGGATAGGTAAGAGAGGGGGAAAGATCTGGGGATAGTGTCGATGGTACCGGAGACGAGATTAGGCACAAGCACAATGAGACATCGCGATGTACCCAGGTTTGGGGTTGTCCGTAGAGATAACACCCCAAATCACTGCCAAAATGAATTCTCCTTTAGTTCTTATCAGAGAAAGGAGGAGAAGGCCTAGTGCTCTGCTCTCTCATACATCTCTGTATGAAGGTTGGGTGTGAAGTAAATGCGAATGTCCCCCTCACTGGAGGGGTTCTCGAGGTTCTTATAGCATGAGCCCGGGCTACAATGGTAACTACACAATAAGGGGGGCCTAGCTGTAAGCCTCTCTGCTCTGGTGGGTCCCGCCGACTGCAGCCCGTCGGCTGCCTAGGCGTAGACTTGCGGCTCGCCTATCTTGTCATGTGAATCTTCTAGCCTGCAGCCCTATGAGTAGACATGCGGCTTCCTCAGAGCCATGTCTTGTCCGCCGTCCTGTCAGCCCGACGTGTCGAGGGAACATCATGCGCCTGACAGGTCGGCGTGGTACTATGTTGTCTGCCATGCGGATCTTTCGGGGTCATCCATTGATGACCTCTGGTCAGGTGTGCCCATTCGGCCCTTGATCAACTCTTCATTCTTGGAGGGGGCTCGGCTGCGACGATTACTATCTGGGCCGATTGCGCTTGGTCGGAGGCTGGTTGCTCCTCCGTGAGCATTCGGCATCCGGACTAATTAGATCGACCCGACCGCAATCGGTCGTCCTCAGCTCGGCTCAACTTCGTCTTGAAAGATTGTTTCGCTTGGGTGACCCTACTCGGGGTCATTCTCCGACACACGGGAAAAATGTCATTATGCACTGAGTTAATAGGTTAGTCCAAATATGTTATAAATGATATGAAAGTGCATCAAAACATATAGCAATATCACCAATATAAGCATGGAATAAGCAAAAATTGCATATACATTTGTGACGTATCAACATCCTCAAGCTTAATTCCTTCTCGTACTCAAATAGGTAAATGATAATAAAGATAATTTCGATGATGACAAACTACCAACAAAGATTTGAACTTAAAAATACAATCAACATAATCAAAACATGTCTTCCTCTACATAATCATAATATTTCTTGAGTTCCAACAGGAAAGTCAAAACATGTCTTCCTCTATTCAATTTTTTGCAGATTAAATATATGGGGTATCCTTTTAGATGTGGTACTGCACAGAATGGTCAGAATGCACCTAGCACCCGAGATATTCAAAGATGAGCCCAGGCTCATCTAGACCTGCGCAAGAGATCTTCGAAAAGACATTTTAAAAAAGTTCAAAAAATCCTAAAAAAATTGTGGTGGAAGATGTTTTTGAAGGAGATGTTCATGTAATATTTGAGCTTTTTTTACATCTAGGGAGCTCGCGGCAAAAAAGACAAATTCATGCCAAAATAGTGTATGAATAGTGCGTTCGTGAGAAGCACCTGATTTGTCTTTTTTGCCAAGGTGCTCCTCTAGATGTCCGATCTTCTCGAAAATCTGCATGAACATCTCTTCCTAAAGCATCTTTCATCACAAAACAAATTGTATTTTTTTAGCTTTTTTTAATTTTTTTTACTTTTTTTTTACTTTTCCCGGGTGTAGATGCACCTGGGTGCATAAACGCCGCTCTCCCTAGCACCCCCCCCCCTTTCTTCTTTTCCTTGACAGGTCGATCTACACAGTTATACAATAACTTCATTAGGAAAATCTAATATGAGGATGCAACTTTTTGGGTGACATCACAAAGGGCACTGGTGCGGTATTATTAAAAGTATTAATATTGCATTATGAATCTTGGTTTTTTTTTTATCGCACAACTCATATGTGCATGAGACTACTAAGAGATATGATGTCTTTGATGATGATCTTATATACCCCAAAACAGAGCCATGTGAAATTCAACATCATTACTATTAAAAGGGAATCTGTCGCGGTCGTCGTCGTGATGGTTCAACCTGTTCTTCCTTTTCATTGCCATTGAAGTTGATAATAATTACCCACCATGCCATAAGTTAAGAAAAACGTGACTCGATTCATTAGGGCGTGGGCGGAGCTTCTTCGTCGAAGGAGGTGAGGCACACCGCACACCACGAACAAGCTCGCCCACCGGTTTGACTTCATACCATCACTACCCTCCTCTCTTGCCCCGCAGACCCTTCATTGTTGTTAAAGCACGGCCTCGTGCGGCACAGAGCTCATGGGTGATATCCCCGTCGACCACGCTGACGGCCGGGAGACACGTCTCCATGTGGCGGCTATCTTCGTTGGCGATCGATTCCTGTACTGGAACGATTGGTCTATAGCCTAATGGAACTTTACAAAATCAAAAGATTCATGTAACCACACATGATCATGACGGCCATTGCTAGCATCCACGCAGGCTTCCCTTCTCATCTCCTCTGTCATTAACTCATTATGGCATGCGCCCAGCCGGCCATCTGCCACGCTGCTTCCTCCTCAGTGCTCCCTTCAAGTGCTTCTGAGTTATAATAATTCTCAGAGTAGAATCTACGACACATCCTCGCTCATCCTCACCGATGTATCCTGAATGTGGTCACGACAGGAGGAGAGCCGCAACACACCAGGTCTGACGGAGCGTTTGGGAAAGTGCTCAAGTGCTACGCGGCGATGTTCGACTGCGTGGGCATAGGCACGGCGCGCTGGTCCATGGAGCCCGCAAGCGCTGAGTGGTAGCTCTTCGACGGCGCGGAGAGGCGGGAGCAACATAAGTGGTCGGGCCGCGCGCATGGGGGCGTCGAGTTCAGCCGTCTCCGTCTGAGCTACTACGCACTGTTGCAGGTGCAGCTGGTAGCAGTCGTGGTGCGCGGTGTAAGGCTCGGTAGCGGCAAAAAGTCCACGAGGAGAAGGGTACCTTCTTTCATAGGGCAGCAACCAGTTCGGCAATATGTATGTGTCTGGATTTGATTTCACCACTACCTACCCATAGACATTAGCATTGCATCAGGTTAAATTCAGTTTTTCTTCTTCCTTTTCTCATTGTTCTTTTGGTAGGATAGTTGTTTCAACTGAACTTGTTGTATGCATGTTGTCTGTCTTCATAGTGTATACCTTTCCGGCTTTCCATTTTGGTCCAAATCAGTGCACACAAGGATGATGAAGTGATCTGCCGATTGATCGATTGGATCGCTTGGTGATTTTCCTATCAATTGAATCCGTACTAGAAAGGGTAGGTTAAATTTGATGAAAAGGGGATGAACATGATAAAACCAGTGTGTATCGATTAATAAAATGGTTGTGTGCATCGATTAATGCAGAGGCCGGGATATGTCTCCTTTTCTAAAATAATAATTATAATGAAACCAGTGGCTTTTGAACTAACTTACTAACAAGCTGATCGGCATCTGGGATAAGTGGCACTAAAACATGAACTGACTTGCTAACTCGCCAATCGAGAGTAGGTGATAATTGGTGCGTAAGGGATTGCTCTTTGGACAATGCCTTGATGATTGTCCATTGTCAGGAACCCTATCTCACTCATTATCAATCGGCAAGCTTCGCAGTGTGTTAAGACCATAGTTATCACTCTCAAAATGTTTTACACTTCTATTGACATTACACATATCACTTAATCATTTGTTTGACTCATTCAACTACATTGCTATATGTTTTATTGCAACTATTCTGCTATTGAACTACTCGAAATTTCATAACCCCGTTGCAACGCACGGGCTTTTTTGCTAGTTTATTTTATCTGAATAAGAAAGTAATTGTACGGGTGGTCAATACGATTCAAGCCGTCAATGGTTAACTGTTACCTGTATCTTTGCAGGTAATTACTCTATTAGGGAACGAGGATGGTCCAATTTAAATGCCCATACTGATGACTTGATGAGCATTTTGCTCCAAGGGGGGCATGGAATTCAATGCAAAAAGGCTATATCTATAAAAACAGGCTCACCAAAAGGACAAAACAGGATGAGGGGGCAGAGCTCTCTTCTGTGTTCTCCACCAGTGGTACCCATTACCCAAGAATTACGAGTCAAGAAGTCGAGACGAGATTGAGACTCATTGACTTAGACTGCTTCCAATGCTTCACCTTGGAAGGGTGCTAAGCATGCCAATAAGGCTGCTCCTAATGCTCCAAGGTATACCGGTGCTAAAAGTGCCACATAAGCAAAAAGCTGACGTGGCAAAGCAATTAAATAGAAAAAAGAACACTTTGGTGACCCCATGAGAAAACGGTGCTAAGCGCGTAAACCTATGCATAATGTCTATCAACCAATGCATGAAGGAGTTTAATAGCTAAATAATTAAATAAGGCAAGCTTAGCTACAATACATAAGCACCTATGCATTGGGGATATTGGTTGCTAAAAAATTTAATGTGCTTAGCACCTCATCTAAGCACCAATGCATTAGAGGAAGCCTAAGGCAAAAAATCCTATGCGGCATCCTAATTAAGATGAGAAAAAGGAGTCTGGTGACCCTAGAAGAAAACGGTGCTAGTCACGATAACCTAGCAAAACATTAAAAATGAGAAAAACTAGTCTATGCATGCAAGACTTTAGTTGCTAAACCATTAAATAAGATAATCTTTGCAATAACAGGCTAAGCACCAATGCATTAAAGACTATAATTGCTTAACATATTTAATGCTTTTAACACCTCACTTGGTACCTTTGTATTGAAGGAAGCCTTATAGGACATGGAGTTTCTGCTCATGAGCACAGATGGACTCTGTTTAGAATCGAATGAATTCCTTGCTTTGATCTGGACACAAGTGTACAATATATACATGAACAACCGACTATGGAGAGGACGCCTCGTCCATTGCAACCGGCGAGGCACCCGTTAGAAGCGACGAGGCGCCCATCGGTTGAGCAACTGCACAGCAGTTGGGCATGGGTAGATTACCCATTTATTTATATGTAATAAATCTCAACACTCCCCCTAATCTACGCTTGACCATGTAGAGTTATCCCACGATCATCCTGCGATCATCTGGGTAGTGCCATCATCTTAGAATATTCTCCCTTTAATAGTTCTTCATAAACCTTCAAGAGAACCTGGAACATAAAACCACAAAGATACAACATAATGTGATGTTATATACAGAGGTGTCTCAAAATGAGACTCCCCCTGATACTTGCAAGTCCCGAAGTCGTCGCATACCAATTCCATGGACATATTTCTGGAATGTAGAATTTGGTAGAGACTTGGTAAATAGATCAGCAAGATTCTCGCATGATTTAACTTGCAAGATGTTTATTTCCCCGCTTTTCTGAAGTTCATGGGGGAAAAACAGCTTAGGAGCTATATGCTTAGTGATGTTGCTCTTGATGTATCCTGTTTGCATTTGAGCAACACAAGCTGTATTATCTTCATAGATAATAGTCGGTGATTTGATAGAACCAATTCCACATGACTGTTGTATGTGGTTTATCATTCTGCGAAGCCAAACACATTCACGTGATGCTTCATATAATGCAATTATCTCAGAATGATTTGTGGACGTTGCTACCAAAGTCTGTTTCGAAGACTTCCATGATATAGTAGTCCCACCATGTAAAAACACAAAGCCGGTTTGTGATCTGGCATTATGGGGGTCTGATAGATAGCCAGCATCAGTGTATCCAATCATATTCAAGTCCATATTTCTCTAGAACTGGAAGAACAGCCCAAGATCCTTAGTGCCTTGGAGATATCGAAAGACATTCTTCACACCTGACCAATGGCGCTTGGTAGGTGCTGCGCTGTGTCTAGCAAGTAGATTCACTACAAAATCAAGATCTGGTCTTGTACAGTTTGCAAGATACATAAGCGCTCCAATAGCACTGAGATATGGAACTTCAGGTTTCCAAATCTCTTCTCCATCATCCCTCGGTCTGAACAGATCTTTCTCTACGTCTAGAGAGCGAACCACCATAGGAGTTTTCGATGGATAGGATTTGTCCATATTGAATTTCTCCAGTATTTTCTGGATATAGGCAGCTTGGTGTACCATGATTCCTGATGGAAGATGCTCAAGTTGAATACCTAAGCAAAATTTGGTTTTACCCAAATCTTTCATCTCAAATTCCATCTTAAGGTGATTGTGTGCTTCATCAATGTCATGTGCGTTGCCAATGATGTTGAGACCATCAACATACACAGAAATGATGCAAAATCCTGTAGAGGACTTCTTGATGAAGACACATGGGCAATCATCACTGTTGGAGTAACCTTTATGAAGAAGGAACTTACTTAGTCGGTTGTACCACATCCGCCCCGACTGTTTCAAGCCGTAAAGAGACTTGTTCAGTTTAACACAATACATGTTGCGTTTAGCACTTGCATTCGGGACAGAGACTCCGTCAGGAACCTTCATGTAAATGTCCGAATCTAGTGACCCGTAAAGATATGCGGTCACGACATCCATCAACTGCATAGATAGATGATTTTGTACTGCCAAAGAAATAAGATATCGGAATGTGATACCACTCATAACTGGAGAATATGTTTCATTGAAATCAATGTCAGGTCTCTGCGTGAAACCTTGTGCTACGAGCCTTGCTTTGTATCTCACCACCTCATTGTTCTCATTCCGTTTCCGGATGAACACCCATTTGAATCCCACAGGGAAAACATTCGGAGGTGTAGGTATTGCTTCTGTTAATACCTTTCTTTTGTTAAGCGAGGCTAATTCTGCTTGTATTGCATCCTTCCATCGAGGCCAATCGGAGCGTTTTTCACACTCGACGATGGTCCTAGGATCATGATCATTGAGAAGGGTATTTGCAATTGTAGCAGAAAAGTAAGTGTCGACAATCGTAGACTTACGATCAAATGATTCTCCAGAATCAATATAGTTGGTGGATATCTCCTGCACCCTTGATGACTCTTCATGATTTCCCAATATGTGTGAGTCTGTGTGTTCCGATGTCCCAGCCAGTATGTGCACGCTGGAGCTGGGTTGTGGAGGTTGCCCATCCACTAGGTGTTTGTCAATGTTGAGTTGACTTGCATTTATTGTCTCGGAGGTTTTTCTCCTCGATTTCCTGTGCTGCTTGCTAGAAGCAGGATCCAAGTTAGAAGTCGTACTACTCCCCCTCTTTTTAGGAGCAGGGAGTTGAGTGGTTTTTATTGGTACCTCCACTCTTTCGGGCGCATTTCTGGCTGGATTCAAGGATTTTGTAACACCTTTTAGATCAGTAAATGAATCTGGCAGATTATTTGCAAGATGTTGCAAATTTATGATTTTCCGAACTTGGAGTTCGGTCTCATGAGTACGTGGATCAGAGTGTGAAATGTCTTGAGCATTCCAATCAATTTCCGGACATTCTTTCTGGTACTTGAAATCTCCCCCTAATGCCGGAAAATGTTCCTCATTAAATATGCAATCAGCGTGACGGGCTGTGAATAGATCCCCAGTAAGGGGTTCCAGGTACTTGATAATCGACGGCGATTTGTACCCCACATAGATCCCCAGTTTCCTGTGTGGGCCCATAGATGTCCGCTGTGGTGGTGAGATCGGGATGTATGTAGCACATCCGAACTTGCGCAGATGGGAAATGCTTGGAGGATTTCCACGTACCATTTGCAAAGGGGAAGTACTGTGATATGCAGTTGGCCTCAGTTATATCAAGTCAGCAGCGTGTAAAACGGCGTGACCCCAACATGAGGTTGGCAAGTTGCAATTCATTAACAAAGGTCTTGCAATGAGTTTGATCCTTTTAATCAGTGATTCAGCCAAACCATTTTGTGTATGGACATATGGAACAGAGTGCTGAACTTCAATCCCCAAAGCCATGCAATAATCATTGAAAGCTCGTGAGGAGAATTCTGCAGCATTGTCCATTCGAATGGATTTAATTCGACTTTCAGGATAATGGGCTTGCAACTTAATGACTTGCCTCATTGTCTTGCAAATGCATGGTTTCGTGTGGATAGAAGACACACATGTGACCATCGTGTAGATGCGTCAATGAGAACCATGAAATACCTGAAAGGTCCAGTTAATGGTTGAATGGGACCACAGATGTCTCCTTGAATTCGTTCAAGGAACTGAAGTGGTTCAGCTTGTATTTTGAGGTGCGAAGGCCTCAAAATTAGCTTTTCCGTGGCACAAGATGTGCACACAAAATCAGAAGATTGAGGAAATTTTGACTCAAGCAAATTGTGACCAATGGAATTGCTAGTAATTTTTCTCATCATCCCGATACTGGGATGGCCAAGGCGATCATGCCATGTTTGGAATGCGTTAACATTCTGAAAAATTACTTTGTATGCAACATGTTCTACGGGTTTGATGTACGTATAGTACAAACCAGACGATAGAGAGGAAATTTTCTCATGTACCTCTTTGCCATATCCGTGGTTTTTGGTGAAGAGTAGATACTCCTCTTTGTTGTCTTCATGGGTCTCAATGTGAAAACCATTTTTACGGATATCTCGGTAACTGATTAGGGTACGGGACGAATTGGGATACAATAAAGCATCCTCAATTGTCACTTGTGTACCACTTGGGAGGGTAAATATGGCACGTCCTGTGCCAACAATCACCGTATCGCGTCCAGCGATAGTTAAGATATCTCCATTTGTCTTTTTCGGAGTTTGGAAATATTTTATCTCCCTCAGTATTGAGTTCGTGGTGCCACTGTCCACAAGGCATAATTCCTCTTCCATCGGATTGTTCCCGTAGAGAACTATATAAAACAAAGAATTTTCAATAAGAAAAACTCATGTTAATATATAGAATACAATCTTATTTATATCAAATATATTGATACAATTACAACCTTATTATATCAAATATGTTTGATACAGTATAAAGACAACAACAACACACTTATGTTCTTATTACAATTATTACAAATGGACATTAATAGGTAGATCACTATGGAGAACGTGGGACTAGTCGAAGTCGCCAAATGTGTCCATTGAGGTATACTCAATTAACATGTCCTCCGTTTCAGCAGGATCCTCAAAAGGGTATGGAATCATGACTCCAGGAGGAACATCATGCGAAGAACCAGCTCCATCATCGCTACGTGGATGAAGGTTGAAGTTGGCTTCAAACCTTTCTTCTGAAGTGCATTGCGTCCCTGGGACTGTTGGTACAGCATAACCAGATGCTTAGGCATGGTGCACTTTTCAGTAGGGTGCGAGTAGCATCCACACTTGTGGCAAAGCTTAGTTTTATCAAACTTGTGCTTTGCAGTGCCTTTTCCCTTGCCTGGGTTTCTGAACTTTTTGTTCCTGTTGCCCTTTCGCCTATGCTGGAAGTTTGGTCGATTTCCCCTAGGGGTATCATTAAACTTCTGCCTATTCGCGACATTCAGATGAACTTCAGGTAAGGTTTGTGCCCCAACTGGGCGCTGAGATCCATTCTTAGCGAGTAGCTCATCATGTTTTTCAGCCTGAAGTAACATGTGAATAAGCTCGGAATAAACATCATAGTTGCGAGCACGGTATTGCTGTTGAAGGATCCGATCGGAAGGAAGCATAGTAGACAAAGTCTTTTCTATCTTCTCCGCTTCACTAGGTTCCTTCTCACAAAAACGCAGTTTGGAACATATCTTATGAACCTCGTGATTGTATTCACCAATAGATTTGAAATCTTGAAGGCGTAGGTGAGTCCAATCATGGAGTGCTTCGGGCAGGACCACTGCCTTCTGCTGTTCATACCTCGTTTTGAGGGACAGAAACAGAGTACTAGGAGATTCCTCCTGTAAATACTCAGACTTGAGATCTGGATGAATATGGTGCCTTATGATGAATAAGGCAGCATAGTTTTGCTGCTCTATCAGCGGCACGGCTCCATCCGGGAGAGGAGTCTCCGAGTCCTGGATTGCTCGTGCTATCCCGCGAGATGCAAGACTGATCTTGATGTCCATGGCCCATGTAGGGTAATTCTGGCCATTGACGGCTAGCGCCTCAAACTCTTTGGCAGTCATTTCGACCTACATGGAGAACCAACGATTATTAATTTACAAGAAGTAAATTAAAAACCATCGTGGTTTGTAATAAGAATGCAAAATTTGACTCAAGTGTATAACTTGAAAAGGGTCAACCTCAATTGTTTGTCAAAAATTTGCAAGTCTGTCGTGCGAGAGAAATTAATCTCGATCGCGATGATATGTTAATTAAATTAATGATGTGGTATACACATAGAACATATCATCTCCGGTGTAAAACCGTTAATTTATTTATATTACAAAGTACATAATATAAATACATTTAGTTACATACAGTACTAAAACAGAAATACATTACTGAATTAATACAATAACTAATACTAGGTTAGACTAGTAAATAAAACAGAAACTAGAAATAAACAGAAAAAGAAGAAAAAAAATAACAATCCAGACGTCCTTTCCGGCCCAGTGGCCGGCGGAGGGGAGTGGCCTGGCGCGCCTGGCGCCATATGGGCCTCGGCCGGCCCAGCAGGGCCACCGCATAAGGGGAGAGGGGGGAGGCGGTTCCGGATAAGGCTAACCGCCCCGACCACCCCATCCATCCCGTGCGGCGACGACGCCTTGGCTCGGCTGCCTCCCCTCGACGCCGGCGCTCACCGGCGGCCATGGCGCGGCGCGGGGGAGCCCTCCTCGGAGGAGGAGGTGGAGGAGACCACGGCCACCGGGTGGTGCAGGTCCTCCCCGCCGGCGTTGGAGAAGCCCAGGCACACCGGAGACCACGTCCCGGCGCGGCGTCCCGGGCGTCGGTCGATGGCGGCCACGGCTCGGCCGAAGAGGCGGCCGAAGTGCCTCGTGGCGGGGCTGCTGGAGCCCTGGTTCGCCACCGGGCTCGGGGCGTTGGAGGCGCCTCCCACGGGCTCGAAGCCGGGAGGGAAACGGCTCGGGCCGGCGTCGTCGGGGGCGGGCGTCGGCGTGTTCGGCGGCACCCAGCGCGCCGGTGGAGGAGGCGGCGGAGGCGGGGGCGGGGCCCCGGTTGCGGGCGCGCGGAGCATCGGCGCCGCCAGTCCGGCGAGCAGCCACGGGTCGAGGCCGGCGGGCGCATCCATGGCGTTCGGGTCAACGGGGGCGTGCGCCGCGGCGGCACCAAGGTCGACGGGGGCGCGCACGACGGAGGCGCCGAGGCCGATGGGATCGTGCGCGGTGGTGGTGCCGAGGCCGACGGGGTCGTGCGCGCTCTGGCCACGTCCAGTGGTGGCCGGGCCGCGTCCAGCGGCACCCAGGCCACGTCCAGTGGTGGCCGGGCCGCGTCCAGCGGCAGCACGGCGGCGGCGACGGGCAGCAAGGCGGCTCCGGCGGCCGTCCTCGTGGATGAGGCGGAAGAAGGAGGTGAGGGACGACATCTCACCGGCGGCGGCTTCTTCTCTTCTCTTTGCTCTTCTCTGGTAGTTCTACGTGCTGATAACGTGTTTAGAATCGAATGAATTCCTTGCTTTGATCTGGACACAAGTGTACAATATATACATGAACAACCGACTATGGAGAGGACGCCTCGTCCATTGCAACCGGCGAGGCACCCGTTAGAAGCGACGAGGCGCCCATCGGTTGAGCAACTGCACAGCAGTTGGGCATGGGTAGATTACCCATTTATTTATATGTAATAAATCTCAACAGACTCTATATCTGGATGGTTCGCTTTTGTGTTGGGATCTGTGCCATATTCTTTTGTGTATTAATACTGATCAACGGATACAACCAAATACATGGTGTACGTAGGTTCCGTTTCGTTAATGTGCTGGACCGTGGCACAGGACGTAGGAAGACGACATTCCGTTCCGCGGCCCCTGATTTGATTTTATTATTGTGTTCTAAATACAGTGCGATGTAGGCGACTTCATTAGGCGGCGAAGGAGTTTCTTACGCAACCCATCATCAGGTAACACAACAACATTTATATGAATCGGGTAGTGGTCTCCTACGTGCTCGCTCATTGATTGAAATAATAATGTAGTGCATATTATGATTTAGAAAAATCAAGGGGGGGGGAGTCCTTTAGCCCAGTGACACGCCCGTGCAGGCGCTCGTCCTCCGGCTCCCACTTGACCACGCGGAGCGGCGGCGCGTCCTCCAGCTCCATCTTCACGGCGTGGAGCGGCGAAAACGATGAGCGGGAACTCCCCGCACCAAAGAAGCGTCGTGCCTGCGGCTAGTCAAACTCCTCTGTCTCGCGGCGCAGGTGGGATGTCAGTGGCTCGAGGCCCTGGTTCGTGTACTGGTTCATGCAACGCGGTGGCGGATCTGTCGGTGGCGACGAGGAATCGGCGGCGGATTGGGTGAATCTCAGCGGGGGGATGCGGGAGGGCTACGACCCATATCCGGGCCGCGGAACGGTAGAAAGAGCAGTCGTAGGGTTGGATTTGGAGGGGCCTGTAAATAAATTGAAGGGTCGATGCACGATAAGAGTTCTATTTGGGGTGTTATTTTTTGCACGAAATGTTTCAGCGGTTTTAAAGGATTTGGTAGAGTTGCTCTAATAATGCTTTCTAAAAAATTGATTAGCACGACAAATACATCGATGGAGTTTCTCCCCAGTTCGCGTACCAGCGGGCGAAGCGCTTTCGCGCCGTGTCGACGGCGACACAGCGCTTGCGCTCCTCGTGGTCGTCGTCGCAGGGAGCTGCCGCGTCGCGACCAGAGGAACACATCCCGCGCCACATTGGTGCTAGGCAGTGGCGGATCTGTCGACAGCGGCGAGGAATCAACGGCGGATTGGGAGAATCTCAGCGGAGGGAGGGGGAGGGCGACGACCCGTATCCAGGCCGCAGAACCATAGAAACAACGGTCACAGGATTGGATTTGGAGGGGCCTGTGAATTAATTTAAGGGGTGCGATAAGGCTTCTATTTGAGGTGTTTTTTTCGCGTGAAATATTTTAGCGGTTTTAAGGGATTTGATAGTTGCTTTAATGATGCCTTCTAAAAAAACTATTAGCACAGCGAATACCTCGATGGAGTTTCTCAAAAAGAAGTCTCGATGAAGGCAAATAAATGGAGCAGTGCAGACCGCGTTCGTTAAGCCAGGCTGTGAGCCGTGGCTCAGGATGCTGCCTCACGTCTGAGCCGTCATCCATCAAGGGCGAATGTGGCAGAACAGGTGGGCCAGGACTAAAATATTTGTGCGTATACTACTTGGAATACACTGACACATGCGTGATTAAGTGGGAATCTGGAGGCAAACCGACGACGGTGATAAAAGGCACATCTGAGCGCGGGCTCAGACTAGGATTTTCCGCCTTATCGTAACTAGTCTAGACTACTGCTGGACTGGTACCGTAGTACTCAACTTCTAATACCTAGTATATAAGTATATACTACATAGTACATCACAATGTACAATAGAAGTTAAGCCGGTCCCAGGGAGGAGCACATCTTTGTGGAGCAAGCATGGAAAGCTAGGGTCCCACTTGTACCTCCCAAATTGAGTCGATTGACTCAAAAACCCAGACTAGTCTGGACTAGTCGATGGCTAGTCGCACCACCACTCGACTCAACGAGCTAGTCTACACGAAGAAGCTAGTCAACAATCAGATTTAGACTGTTAGCTGCTTCCAATACTCATCTTACATAGGTGCTAAGGATACCAACAAAACAAAAAAATACCTATGTGGCAACGTAATTAAAAAGAGAGAAAAGAGTGATGACCTCAAGAAAAAATGGTGCTAATCATGAAAACCTGTGCAAAACATTATAAATGAAGAAAACTAGCCTATGCATACAAGACTTTATTTGTTAAATAATTAAAAAAGATACCCTTAGGCCTGTCCCAATGTATCGTTTCTTAGCACGGTATTATAGAAGTAATAAATATTTAAGAAACAACTAGTTCAATGCATTGTTTCTTAGGCTGGTCACAATGGGAAGTAACTTAGAGTAGTAACATGCTCATGTTACTAGTCTATGTTATTATCTTCACAATGCAAAATAACTTCAAAGTAGTAACATAGACGGCCTTATTTATTAGCTTATAGACTCATTCTATCTGATGTGATGGTAACTAGCTAAGTTACTTTATCTTCCTCTCTCCTCATTAATTAGCTGCCACATCATTTTTTTTACGTACTTAGGTGGCATCTATGTTACTCCCACTGTGACATGTGTTGTATTTACATTTAATGATTTGGGTCTCATACATGCATGTGATTGAGCTAGGACCATTTTTTGCCTATGGCCAAGTGCAAGGGTTGTATCTTAGCTAAGATACAACCTCACTCTCTTTCATCATCAAAATGCCTATGAACCGCGTAAAAGAAGCATTGGAATAGGCCTTAGCAACAACAAGCTAAGCACCAATGCATTGTCAACTATGATTGTTTAACACATTTAATGTTTTAGCACCTCACTTAGCATCTTTGCATTAGACTAGTCGCATGACTAGTGAAAGTAGTTAGACTCATAATCATTGGTGGTACCATACTTGGGAGGAGCAATTAATATGGCACTTCAAATAACTACTCCTTCCGTTCCGGTGTGTAGGGCTTAGACTAACCATAGTGGAAAGTAACATCAACTAGTAACATCGATATGTTACTAGTCTATGTTACTACCTCTATAGTGGGGAGTAACATCAACTAATAACTTCATTTATTATGTTATAGACTCATTATCTCGATATGTGTGATGTTATTCCAAGAGCAAGTAACTACCTAAGTTACCACATCCCTCTCTTTTTTCATTAACTACTTGCCACGTCATCTATTTTGCGTAGATATGTGTGATGATACCATTGATGTTACTCCCACTATAGATTTCTTAGCACAATATCATAGAAGCAATAAAAGTTAGATACAACCCCTACAATGCATTGTTTCTTAAAGGTTGTATCTTATTAAATGATTTTAGCTCCATGCATAAATGTGATTGGTCTAACCATGCTTTTTGCATATGGCCACGTGCAAGAGTTGTATCTTAGCTAAGATACAACCTCCCTCTCTTTCTTCATTAAGTATCATGACACATAAGCAAAATACCTATGATTTCGCGCTAAGATACTAACATTGGGAGTGCCCTCTTGTATCTTAGCACGTAATCATAGGCATTTTGCTTATGTGGCATGATACTTAATGAAGAAAAAGAGGGAGGGTGTATCTTAGCTAAGATACAACCCTTGCACGTGGCCATATGTAAAAAGCATTACTAGACCAATTACATGTATGCATGAAGGTAAAATCATTAAATAAGATACAACCTCTAAGATACAATGCATTGTGATAGTTGGCCATATGTAAAAAGCATTACTAGACCAATTACATGTATGCATGAAGGTAAAATCATTAAATAAGATACAACCTCTAAGATACAATGCATTGTGATAGTTGTATCTTAAGTTTTAATTGCTCCTATGATATTGTGCTAAGAAACAATGCATTGGAAAAGCCCTTAGTATAAAAGTCTCTACAACCAAGGCTCAACTCTATTGGGCAATTAAATTCTGTTTAGACAAAATATGCTCCAATGAGAGTGCTTATCTCCCACCCTCTAATTAATTTGCAAAACTGAACACTAATTAATGTAGATTGAAGGGTCCAATGAACACCAACGCATGTAGATGGCGCATGCACCCACATGCATGCACCGCTTTCATTGGTCAAAAATTACGGAGAAAAGGAAAGTGGAGAGTAATTACAAGGAGAAATTAATAGCAAAACAGGCCTTAAGAGGGAGGGAGAATTGGAACAAACAGATTTTGCTAATAAGGCTGGCCCCAATGGGGAGTAACTTAGCAGTAACATAGAGTCCAACTCAGCAATTTTGCTTATGTGGCAATGAGTTAATGAGGAGAGAGATGTTTGGAGTAACTTAGCTAGTTACTTGCTCTTTGAGTAACATCACATATACCAAGACAATATGAGTCTATAATCTACTCCCTCCGTTCCATATTAGATGACTTGCAAATAGATGTATCTTGAACTAAATATAGTCTAGATTCATCTATTTGGAAGTCATCTATTATGGAACGGAGGGAGTAATAAATAAAGTCTTATATGACATTCCATATATGTTACTACCCATTGTGGAGGTAGTAATAGACTCGTAATCCGTGTATGTTACTAGTCTAAGTTACTCTCCATTGTGACCAGTCTAAAGGGCACTTCCAATGCTTGTATCTTAGCATATAATCATAGACATTTTGCTTATGTGGCAAGATACAACCTTTGCACGTGGCCATATGCAAAAAACATGGTTGGACCAATCACATTTATGCATAAAGCTAAAATCATTAAATAAGATACAACATATAAGAAACAATGCATTATGGGGGTTGTATCTTAAATTTTTATTCCTTCTATGATACCGTGCTAAAAAACAATGCATTGGGAAAGCCCTAAGCCCTACACACCGGAACGGAGGGAGTAATGACTTTAATTATCCAACGGTTGACATGGATTAACTTACTACCTCCGTCTCAGTTTACAGGACCTGCGCGTATCCTTAGATCGTTAATTTAATCAACATAAAACATGATATATGTTATAAAAAATGTATCATCATAAACTTCAGATGTTATATTTTTAAATGATATAATTTTTATAACATATATCTTCGTGTTATAATGGTTAAATTGGCGATCTAGAATACGCGTGCGCCCTGTAAACTGTGACGGAGGTAGTATAATTAACTGATAACTAGGAAATTATCAGAACATGACAACATCGCAAAGCATATAGAATACACAATTTAAATTAAAATCAGTCTTGTTTTAACCCCGGGGGGTTTCCTGCAATAAGCACAGCATATAGAATACAAAATTTTTATAAATTTTCAGCATTCCATGACAACAGCGCAGCGCACATCCTAGAAAATATAGAACCAGAAAACAAGCAACTCTCTAAGGGATCATGTAGCGATACTGAAGGTGATAAGATTACCTGAACTCTGAACAGAATTAAAAACAATATATTTGTCAACAAAGAAAACCGTAACCAGTTACCAAAAATAAACTACTAGCAAGAAACATACCAAGATAGGATAGGATAGTAAACTGACCAACTAAGATTCACAAGAGTAACAGAGCTTGGAGACCTTCCACAAAGAAAGTCAATGAAGCAAGGTAAGCTGACAGCCCTCGAGCTTCCTGTCCTGATAGCCACAGCTTAAGCTGCAGACGGGTCAAAGAACACTTACAGTAAGTTCAGTCAACTCTCCAAGCAGCTTGCACAATACAAATAGTCATAGTTCAAAGTTAGAATTGAAGAAGAGAATCGGATTAACTGATTTCACAAGAGCATCTATGCCATTTCCAAACAAACATAGACTCACTCTGATAAATTCAACCAGGACACCAATCAGACTAGTTTATCTATCACAAGATGTAGTGCACACGCAAAAATGACTTGAAACTGAAGCAATGAAAACTGACAAGCTCAATAACCAAACGATACTTAAGTGCATGCAAGTATTATCATAAAAGAAAAAAAAGTACTATTAAAAATGCAAGAAAGGCTATTCATCCATTCAGACAGGATAAGCCAAACGAGAACGTAATGTTAAAATTTTCCTCCAGATATTAATGCATGTTAAAGTTCATCAGAAGAGAGAAAATCCTGAAAATAATAAAAGCAGATTAAAATAGGCATCTAGATATATGGGATAACAAAGGTGACGGAATTCAATTTCCAAACGTTGCTCTTAAATTCCTGTTTCGGAAAAGCAAACAATAACAGAAATGAAGGGTCTCCATTTGACACTACAATAAAAATTGTGTTCTTACGACAAAAATTGCATTGACTGCACAAAAGAAGTTCATAAATATCAATTTCCCCATAGTGTACCTTTACTGATTTTCATTCATTATGTAAGATCGGATTTTCTATAGTACGTAAACAGAGAACGTGAACATACCAAGCAGAATAAGCCATATTATGCATATATGGCTTAAATATTTTCAAGCAATGCCAAAGCTCACCCTGAGCTTACAAGACCATTCACACAGAACTTTCACAAACACGAGAATAAAAATGGTAAATACATCATATTTACCACGATAACACATCAATAGGAAATTAATTCCTCAGCACATTACCTTACAATTTGCATTACTATTGCATCAGTTTCCTCATGAAAAAGCAAAAGGTACTCCCCCTCTTCGCTTCACTCATCTCTTGCAGACAAAATGCAAAGATCAAAAGAAAATGTGCTTAACAAAGAAAAATGAAGTGAGAAGATCTTATTGATGATTGTTTACAAGGAATCACTTTATATTACTTTACATACAGAAGATCGGTAAGTGAAACTGGTGTACCCAACAGCTGTGAATAGGCCAGACCATATGGCGCATCTGTATTAGATATTTGCACACCTTACAAAGCACACAGGTGGATTAGGTTGTGACCAGAATAAAACACGATCTCATTGTGACCAGAAATTGGGAAAGAGCTAACCCTGTAAATGAAATAGTGCCTAGCATGGAACATAAGGAGAAATATTATCCCCTTTTGATTCTGCATCCATGCCTTCTAAAGAAGACCACCAACTGTCACCAGACACCAAGAAGATGTGTCCAGTGGACGTCTGACCTTAGAACATATGCACCACAGATTTGTGTTGAAGATTGACATCTGCAAACCAAAAAAAGATCAGGGTTCAGCCAAAAATTCCACAATCTCCTATGATTCCCAGTTCCTTCATCCGTTGCTCCTCCAGAGGATCAGGGCTCTTCATACGTTTTTTCATACGCCTACATGTTTAAAGAATGCAACATTACTTAAACTGTATTAATCCCGAAAAAAAAACCTATGTTGATAGGTTAAAGCTTATATATAGAAAAAATACCAGTACCTGTCTTGCTCATTGAGAGAAGTAAATGTTGGCATGGAATCCTTTGACTGAGGAAGGGGTACTTCACGGAACCATTCATGGTTCAAGGCATCATCTGCTGATATGCGCTGTAAGAAAGAAGACAAATATGTTCAGACAGGTAAAAAGAGAGGATGGGATAATCAGTCAGTTGTCTATGGGACATATATTACCGTCTCAGGGTCATACGTCAGCATTCTGTTTAGCAGGTTAAAACCAGCCTCTGACAAGGTCAGCCCACCGGTGAAAGATACAGCTGGAAACTTTTCCCTTAGTCTATTATACCTGCGGAAGAGAACTGAAGGTAAGACTTCTGATATACACCTGACATGCTCAAAAGTCAAAACACAAAAGAAGCAGCAACAATAACTAATTAATAACTTACGGCTGTTTGGCAAATTTGGCCGTAGCACCAGGTAATTTGGAATAACCAGGCCATATGTCCTCATTAGGTGTACCAAGCATTCTAAATATCTGCAGTGGAAGTTACTCACATGAGATTTTTCTGATCTAGTTACAATAACCAAATAAAGTTATAAATCAAACCAGATACCTTATTAAGTTGGTCGATGTCACGCTTCCCATCGAACAATGGTTTTTTCAAAAGGAGTTCTGCCATAATACAACCCAACGACCACATATCAATAGCAGTGGAATACTCCTTTGCACCTAATAGTAGTTCTGGAGCTCTGCGGCAATAGGGATCAAACAGTGAGACCATGATTAGACAAGTGAAAACTTCACAGTTAAATAATAATGTAACAGCTCAACATATGAAAATATTGATGCTGGCTTATGACTTACCTGTACCACAAAGTCACAACCAACTGAGTGTAAGCCTTTAGTGGGCTGCCATACTGACGAGAGAGCCCAAAATCACATAGTTTCAACTCACCACGGTTATTCAATAGAATATTAGACGTCTTGAGATCCCTATCAAACAACACAGGTTATTAGACACACAACAGAAGGAAACAATTAAGAAATATGCATTAAGGTTGAAGAAAAAGAAATAGTTGGTCATTACCTGTGAATCACCCAATTGTCATGAAGATACTTCACACCCTCTAGAAGCTGAAGCATCAAACATTTGATCTCGCTTTGACTATATGGTTGTTTCATAGTCTCCATGACAGCCTTGAGATCGTGTTCCATGTACTCCATCACCATATAAGTGCTGTCATCAGTGCCATCCCTCCCAATGACTATTTCCTTGACATCCACAATCGAAGGGTGATGGAACGAGAGCAGGATATTTATTTCCCTGAGAGCAGTCAATGGGAAACCTTCCCGTTCTTTCTCCATCTTGACCTTCTTCAATGCAACTGTCTCACCAGTTTTCTTATCCTTGGCCCTAGATACAATTCCATATGTACCCTCATTGATTGTGTTGAGCTTCTCAAACTCATCAACTGTCCTACAACCCTGAAGCATGTTAATGCACCTACGCGGTGACCCTGCGGGCTCTGGGGTTCTAGAGCTACACCCATGACTCTGAGAATCAGTATGTAGCACACAAAGAGCAGAAGAATCATTCCCAGCATCCTTCTCAATATCCATGTGACTACCCTTATCTACTTCAGCATCCCCGTTTGCACTACACCTTACTACGCCACAGTCAGAAGACACCGAGGAGTTCTCCCCTGAGTCTTTATCCACCATGAACTCTCCAAGCTCTGGGCTTGTAACCTTCTTATTGGAACCTTGCTCTGGTGACACACTTCTATTCTTCTTGGACACGATTTCTTCGCCGTCATCAGCATCTGCCCATCGTGAAGCCATAATGTTTCTCATTGTTGGATAACCATCCTCCTCCTCCTCCTCCTCCTCCATAAAAATAGCCCTACTATTGTCATGCTCATGTAATCTTTCAGCATTATGTACATTAACTGACACATCCAAATCCATGCTGCCCAGGTTGCCAACATCTGGGAGGTTGCCAACAACAGTGCCTACCTCTTCCATGCTACCGGCAAGATCTTGGGCACAAGGCTTTGAACCATTCCTATCATTCTCATCAGGTGAGTGTTTCCGTTTCTTACTTGGGGGGCGCACCCCGGCCTCCTTGCTGACCGCAAAAACACCATTTACACCAGGTTCCCTTGCCTTGATTGGGCGCCCACGCGACTGTTCCGAGCCACTCCCGCTCGAAACCTCACCGGGTTCCCTCTCCTCTCTCCTCCCTGACGGCCAGCTCTTTGGTGGCAGATGTGGCGACCTGTGGCGGGTGTAGCCATTTGACGGCTCCCGGTCCCTGCTCGGGCCGCCATCACGACGACGATCTGAGTCGGGGTGATGGCTAGGGTGGCTATGATGGTAATCCTTGCCTCTTCGGGAAGCATCTACATCGAACTCCCGCTCCTTCGACACCTCGTAACCCCTGTGCCCCCCGTGGCGCCCCGCGGCCATGATGCGCAGGCACAACGAATCCTAGCAATCGAAGCGGATCACGGCAAAATTCGCTCGCCAAACCCTAGATCCTCGGGCCAAAACCAAACCCTAGGAGGGGAAAAGGGTGTTATGGAACGAACCGGGAATCGGAGACCTCTTCCGAAATTGGGGATTATATGCGTGCGCCGTGCGGAAGCTTATTGGAAGGACGCGGAGAGGAATCGTGCGGGCTTGTGGTGCTGTGGCGGTGGTGGGTGAGGCTGGAGGGCGACGCAAGGAAAAGAAGAGGAAGCTGCGTCCGGCGTCGCCTGCTGTTTGAGCGGTATCTTCACAGTTCGCTCGCCTCAAGAGTCCCTGCGGCGCGTTTGAGCCGACTACAAGTCTACCTACCAGATCCGCCCAAAAGCATATATTTTTCGGGGAAACATTCAAATCAACCGAATAATTTTCAGGCCAGTGATAGGCGTCGATCGACTTAGACGTTGGTCAGACCGTGGCCATTTGATCTCCGCGATTTAGTGGTTCAAATTCGCGCATACCTTTCGCATACGACTGCAACATTTGCGGTACATTTGCAACTTTGTTGATACATGAATGCAACATTTTATATTTTTGATGTTTTTGCAGAAAAAAAATGTGGTAACAAATTTTAATCGCTGGTGGTATCATTTTTAATTATCGGTTGCAACGAAAAAATCATAATCCATCGTGGCTAATTACTTTATAATTTTTCGTTGTAACAAAAACTCTTAACGGTAATAGCAAAAAAACACAACAGTGAAAGCAAAAATTTAAACGGTTGCAACATTATGCATAACAAAAAATCCTCAGATATTCTCTTGCAGCAAAACCACTCCCTTGGTTGAAGCTTTTTTTACTTCGGTTGAAACTTTTTTTATGCTGGTTGTAGCTTTTCTCTGTGGTGGTCGTCGGTCCAGCAAAAATTGTCGTTGGTTGTAGCTTTTTTAACCGCCGGTGGTAGCTTTTCTGAACAACGGTTGCAACATTTTTTGTTAACGGTTGCAGCTTTCGACGGATATGAAACATTGAAAACCTTAATCAGAGTGGTTGCGGGCGGCCATGGTGGCGGCGGCAGCGACGCTCGTGGCTCGGGCGGCGACACGCGGCGGCGGAACGCGGGCAGCGGCGTGCAGCCATGGCTCGGGCGGGTCGCTGGCGAACGTAGAGATCGACGGCGGAGAGCACCCATGGCGACGGGGCGGCGGCGTGGCCGTGACGGCGGGGCAGCTGCGGGGAGCGCCTATGGCGGCAAGCAGCGCAGTACGCCATGAATCTGAAAAGAACGAAAAATAAGGAAGAGACGTGCGGGTAGGGGCAACCGGCCCAGGCTATTTCGTCGGTCAGCCAGCTCCAATCGTTTCCCTAATTTTTACGCTCGCGTCAGCCGTGCGCGTAGCCGTCTGATCCTGATTGCCATTTGGTTCGGCGTGTGGTGCTTCTGCCTGTTTGCATGCGCGTGGTCCAAACTTTGGTATTTTTCATTTGGGTGTGTTGAGATTCATTTGACTAAGATTTAACGAAAGTCTCAGGGCTAGTTCTTTTGGTTAGATTATGAAAAATCACTACCCGAAGAATCAAAATCGCAAAAAAAACTCATTTCAGCCGTAGAAATCATTTTAGAATCGCTAGTGAAATCTAAAATAGCCACTTGGGAACGATTGTGGTGATTCTAGATGCCTCCTGCAAAAGGGAACGGTTCGCTGTAGGGAAATAACCTATCGGACGGTGCTATTTACGAGAAAAATGTCACTCTCGCCAATAGAAAGGAATCCAGCACATGCTCCTCTCGTCCTCCCCTCGCTCGCTAGTTGACGCACCGCTAGGGAGCGTTAGGGCCGCTGGCACCGAGTCCGCCCTACCGGTCGCCGAGTCCTTCCCGCCGGCAGCCGATTCCTTCCCGCCAGTCACCTCGTCGTCCGCCCCGGCCTCCTCTCGTCAACCCCTCCATCCGCAGACTCCTCCCCATCGGCCGCCTTGTCGTCCGCCCCGGCCTCCCAGTCCACCCCGTTTCGGCCTCCCCAGTCTGCCTCGTCCCAACTGATGCTAAGACGTAGGCTACCCCAAGTGGAAGGTTGAGATGTAGCGTAGCGGTAATTTCCCTCGGTGAAGATACCAAGGTTTGTCTCCACTAGGACTCCGACAACGACAAGTAGGTGACAACGGCGCTAGAAATTACTCTAGCATAAGAGTTGACGTGGACCTGCACACAGATACAGATAATTTTGCTCCCAACAAGTACAGAGAGGTTGTCAATCTCTTCAGCCTTGTTGTTTATAAATGGTCAAACGCAAGAGATAAAAGGTAATAGTAATTGCGACTAGAAAGTAAAACAGAAAGTAAATGAGGGTGTAAACAGTGGTGAAAATATGGATCGGGGTCCCATGAAGTTCACTAGTGATGTCTCTCTCCCAAAAAACGATAAACAGCTATGCAAGGTGAACAAATTACAGCTGGGCAATTGACGGGATTAAAAACGCACCGCAATGCTAACTATGCTACAAAAGAAAGGAAGAGGCTCAAAGGCATGGGCAGTACGCCAAGACAAGTAGACCGAAATCCATCTGCATCTACTCACTAATCATCCACCTTAAGATATCTATCCAGAACATCTCGCTGGTATTAAGTTGCGAGCCCCGCCCAAAGTGTAAACTCAAAGCAACAGACAGCTGCATTAAAAAGAACTTTGCGTAAAGTAAACAATCCTTGCAACCGTGGTTACAAGCATCGTTGTTTTCCCCCTTGTGGCAACAGCAGATACCCTAGACTCATGTTTCTGTCACTCAAGCTAGTCATCAGGGGGCATGAACCCACAATCATGCATAACGCTCCCTCTTGGAGTTACAATTTACCACTTGGCCAAAGCAAAAAATAGCAATGGAGAACATGCAAAAATTACTCAAGAACATAAATATAAAAGGAGAAGAACCAAATATATTACTCATCACAATCTGAACATAATCTCATAATCCATCAGATCCCAGCAAACTCAGCATAGCAACAGCAGAAAGAATTACATATGTGCCTTGATCATGTAGGGCAGCTCACAAGGTCTAATCCATGAAGAACAAAGAGAGGGAGAGGACATCACATAGCTACTGATCATGGACCCATGGTCCAAGGTGGACTACTCACGGCTCATCCGGGAAGCGTCCATGGTGGTGAAGAAGCTCCCGGAGGTCAATCCTCCCTCCGGCAAGGTGCCGGGTGTAACACCCTCAGTGTCATGCTACAGTGATCATCATTTGTTAATGACTAAACCTTGCATTTAGTCTTGTCTTAATCATCATTGTTTTAACTCACCATTTAAAACCCCCTTTTGATGGGATTAAAAACAAATGTGGAAATTAAAGTTGATCCAAAAATTATGAAACCAATTTTGTTAAATACCTGAAAACCAGTAGGACATGATAATATAGGAATAGGAATTTATTTAAATGCATAATATTTTAAATAGATCAAAATAGTAGCTACGAGTGACCTAATTAATCCTTTGCATTTTATATAATTTTCAAATGGATTTATTTGGAGCCAAAACTTTTTGTAGTAATATAAAAAATGTAACATTAATATTAGGACCAATTGCACAATTTCAAAAATCAGTTGATGGCCAAACTAAAATAAATCAGAGAAGAATGAGCACTAGAGAAAAGAAAAATGGTAAAGAATAAATCTTGCCAAGGGCAATTCTCCCAGCCGTCCCAACCCACCACTTACTCCATCTTCTTCCTCCTGTTCACAGGAGGGGCGTGGCGCGCATCCACGCCGACATGGCCTCGCCTTGGCACCATGTCGAGCATCCAGGACATCCCCGACACGGATAAGATCTCCTCCGCCCCCTGGAACCCTAGTCGCCCCCGTTTCACTCCCCTTGTTCCCCCTCGCTCGATCTCGAAACACCGAGCACCCGCCATTGGCGTGGCCAACGGTCGCCTCGAGCCGCGTCGGCGTGTCGGGGAGCTTCCCTTCCGTCGTCCTCGTCATCTCGAGCGATCAATCGCCGCTGGGATGGCCTGTGCGCTCGCTATCGAGCCTGCGACTCCCGCCACAGCCGCCGGCATCGACGACGAATTCGTCGCCACCGCGAGCTCCCCCGAGCCCACTGCCTCCACTACGCGATCCGCCGTGAGCTTATCTCCGTTTCCCCTCGCTCCCCCTTTCGTGCACTGTGTCGTCGTCTCCACCGTGCCACGCACCGGTTGCCGCGTGTGCTCGACGTAGCCGTCGTTGTGGTCATTCCTGTCGTCCACCTCTTGCATCTGTCGACGCAACGCACCCGCCTCGCCCGTCTTCGATCAATTTGTGCTCGCGCTAAAAACCCAACCAACTTGGTTGAGGGGAAATCATTGGATGAGCACGCTCATTATACGCGGCACCGCCTATCTCAGAAAGTGAAACACGTATGGGATCAAATACAAGTTTCTTATTGCTATGCAGAGTGTTTATGCCACATTTATGATTTTACTTGTTGTTCTAATATAGATCGTAAACACCTTCCTTTCCAATGTGAGTTTAATGAAAATGAGATCCTATCTTCTTATGCTAAAGGTGTTTATGATTACTTTGATGTTGAAAAGATCGAAGAGTTTGTTGCTTTTAAGGGTGTTTATGAGATTGCTTCTTTGATTGAAAAGTATTATGATACTATTCACAAGTCCGAAAACTTTGCAGTTCTTGCTTATTGCTTCGAGAATTATACTTCCAATGCTTATATTGAGGATTTAAAAAATAAAATGTTTGCTGCCCAAGAAGAGGCTAATGATTGCTTTGATGAGGAATCCCATGATTCCGAGGACTCACTTGATACATCCCTTTCTGAAGAATTTAATACTTGCTTTGTTGATGGCCATGATGCCAATATGGATTATGCTTGCAAAGATGAACTTGCTATAGTTCCTTATGTTAAGCATGAAATTGTTGCTATTGCACCCACACTTGAGTGTCCTATTATCCTTTTGAAATCTCCAACTCCAGAGAATTTTGCTCTTATTAAGGCTCCTTGTGATGGGTTGCATTTATCTTATATTCCTAAAGACCGTGTTAAAGACTATACACGTGTGCTTGTAGGTCATGAACAACATGCTTTATGTGATATTTATATTCTTGATGTTGTTCATGATACTACTGAAAATTATTTTGAGAGAGGGAAGTTTAGTTCTAGAAACTTCCATGTTACTAAAACTCATTTCTTTATGTTGAAAGTTTTGAAGTTGTTCTTGTTCCACCTTCCTATGCATATCACTTTGTGCTTATTTGATTTATTTTTTTACAAGATGCCTATGCATAGGAAGTGGGTTAGGCTTAAATGTGCTTCATGTTTGCTTCTTGATGCTCTCTTTTGCTTCAAATTCTTATTCTTATGAGAGCACCTTTTATAATCACCATGCCTAGCTCAAAGGCGTAAAAGAAAGCGCTTGTTGGGAGGCAACCCAAGATGTTTTTACTTCTGTTTTTAGTGGTCTTGATGATTGTTACTACTGTAGCAACATCATTGTATCTTTATTTTCAAGATTTGTGCCAAGTTTAGCCTCTTATGATCAGGGAAGCAAAAGTTGTGACATGTTGTCCAGAAAACAGATTCTGACTGCTTGACGGAAAAAATCGAAACAAATCACCAGTTCATATTTTTGAGCTGAATTTTTTACACAGCATGCTGAAAGGACGTGGATGTCGCCTAGAGGGGGGTGAATAGGCGTTTAAAATAATTACGGTTTCGGCTTGAACAAATGCGGAATAAAACTTAACGTTTAATTTGCCAAGCAAGAAACCTAAATAAGCTAGGCTCAACTATGTGCACCAACAACTTATACTAAGCAAGATAAACAACTATGTGATAGCAAGATATATAACAAGAGCACTAAGGCTATCACAAAGTAGGTGCACAAGTAAATAGGTTGTCTAGAAGAACAACCTATGGGACAAGCAATGTACAATAATATGAGCAAGCACAAGATAAACAATGTAATAAGCTTGCTCAAAGTAAAGGTAGAGATAACCGCAAGTGGAGCCGATGGAGACAAGGATTTGTTACCGAAGTTCCTTCTCTTGCGAGAAGTACGTCTCCGTTTGGAGAGGGTGAGGAGCACAATGCTCACACGAAGCCAACGAGGGCCACCCTATTTCTCCTCACGCTCTTACCAATGCAAGATGCCGTGATTCCACTATTAGGACACTTGAGGGCGGTCACCGAACCCGTACAAATGGCAACCCTTGGGGGCGGTCACCGAACCCGTACAAATGCTCGGGGCAATCTCCACAACCGAATTGGAGGCTCCCGTAGCGTCCTGAAGCTTTCCACCACAATGATTGAGCTCCGTAACAACACGCCTCTAGGTGCCAACGCACCCACGAGGTACAAGCTCTAGAGTGCCTATGCACTCAAGAGTAGCTATCTTCTCAACTTCACTTACTACAACGAATCCTCGGAGAGAACTCAAACCGATGCACCAAATGCAATGGCAAGAGCACACGAAGTGCTCAAGTCCCCAACTCTCAAATCCCACCAAAGCAACAAAAGCTATGGAGGAATATGAGAGGAAGAACAAGGAGAACACCAAGAACTCCAAGATCTAGATCCACAAGGTTCCCCTCACTTAGAGGAGAGATGGCTTGGTGGAGAATGTGGATCTAGACCTCCTCTCTCTTTTCCCTCAAAAAGGAGCAAGAATCATGGGAGGGAAAGGGAGTAAGCAAGCTCAAAGAGGTCAACAATGGGGGGAAGAACTTGCACAAAACGGGTGAGGACAAAGGAAGAAGAAGACCCCCTTTTATAGGTCCCCACGAATCCAACCGTTGGAAGCCCACCAACCACGGTACTACCGCACAGCGAGCGGTACTACCGTGGAGCGGTACTACCTCAACTGGAGCGGTACTACCGCCCTACGGTACTACCGGGCTCAGTACCGTGCCCCACTACCGCCCTACACAGTAGGAATACGGTAGTGGATGCGGTACTAACCATGGTGAGCGGTACTACCGCCCTACGGTACTACCGGGCTCAGTACCGTGCCCCACTACCGCCCTACACAGTAGGAATACGGTAGTGGAGCGGTACTACCGCTCTACCGGGCGGTACTACCGCTCTACCGGGCGGTACTACCGCTCGGGCGGTACTACCTCAACTCCGGGCGGTACTACCTCACAGGAAAAAACAACACGGCCAAAACAAGCATAACTTTTCCATACGAACTCCGATTTTGATGATCTTGGGCTTGTTTTAAAGCTATGGAAAAGCTCTAGATCCTCACACAGAGAACCACCCAATATCAACAAAAAGAAATGATGCAAATCATGGAAATGTTAGAATGCCAACAAGGTAGAAGGTGAAACCTTCACAAGATAAGATCCGACAAAAACACCAACATCGAAAACACAAAAGTAGATGTATATGAAATCCATTTTCGATGAAGAAGAGCTTGTCATGAAGAAGACCACAAGCCCCAAAACTCACACGGAGAAAAGCCAAACAAGAATCAATAAAGATGATGCCAAGGATGCAAAAGGTTTGAGCTCTCCACGAACGACTCGGCCTAGCCTATAACACGGTCTCCTAAGTACTACCAAGAGACCGGTAAACTAGACACCTATCTAGTCAAACCTTTGTCTTGCGCATAATCCACTTGAGCTTGATGATGACGATCATGCCCGCCTCAAGTTAGAAAATCTTCCTTGATTCCGCCGGCTCGATGAAGATTTGTAGATAGCTCCCCCATACTCCATTACGGGTGAGCCTCTTTTAGGCACATCTTCACAAAACCATTATCACCAAATGGTCGGCAAGCTCCAAGCATGTGATATCTTCGTGATGCTCCTCTTGACCTTGCACACATCACCTTGACCAATCTTCGGATAGCTCCATGAAGAACACCTTGGTTAACACGAAATCTTCATCCTACAACCTTGAAGCCACCATATGATCTTCAAGCGTTGCCTATGGACAAACCTTAAAGTATAACTCAAGGAAATCATTAGTCCATAAAGATTGTCATCAATTACCAAAACCAAACATAAGGGCACATGCCCTTTCAATCTCCCCCATTTTGGTAATTGATGACAAACACAATAAGAGGGTTTATATGATGAGTTATGCTAATCATGCAAAGCAAGTATGCATGAGTAAGAGGGAAATGCTTAAGAACAAAACCAAAGCATGAACCTCCTCAAACAAGGGCAAATGCTTAAGAACAAAACCAAAGCATGAACCTCCTCAAACAAAACCCTCTAAACTCTTCTCCCCCTTTGGCATCGATTGCCAAAATGGGCGAAAAAACTTAGAAGGCCGATATAGAATGTGTTCCTCCCAAAAGGGTGTATTTCTCAAGAAATGAGTGGAATAAAATACACATATCCAACGATATACGATGGGAGGAAAAACAAACTATATAGAGGATCCAAAGATTGAAAAAATATGAGATGGCACAAAGGCATAAGAAAAAGCAAGCAATCGAACGATCCAACATGCCAAAAGATTATACTCCCTCCGTTCCTTGATATAAGGTGTATAGTTTTCTTAAAAAAGTCAAACGTTTTCAACTTTGACCAAATTTGTAGAAAAAAATATCAACAAATATGATATTTAATAAATACAGTATGAAAATATGTTCCAAGATGAATCCGATGATACTATTTTGGTATAATTTATATCGATATATTTATCTACAAATTTGGTCAAAGTTCACTAAGTTTGACTTTTTTAATAAAACTATACACCTTATATCAAGGAACGGAGGGAGTAAAATATTATGATTTGAGCATAGGAGTGTTCTAAAGAAAATAGAGAAGTTCCCCAAGATTTGTGCACTATTTAGAATCTTTGTAGTATAATACAAAGTTCACAAAAATTGGATCATCACTCCCTGAAAATCGATAGAAACACAACACATGTGCAAGTGTGCAAAGATATGAGACAAAGTCTAGCACTTGCAACAAACCAATGGTTGAGCAAATAGAAAAAGAGACAATCGTAGGAATAGGCTCAACCAACAAGATGTGTGTGAGTCATGGCGAAGCACTTGATATGACTAGTATAAGGATGACTATTTAAGCATCAACATAGTCTTGAAGAAATGAGACTCAAGATGTTAGACATGTCCTTCCAACATAAGTTAAGAAGTTCACACACAGAAACAACAAATGGGTTCACAAGCTTAAGTAAAATGCAAAGTAAAATCAAGGCTTGTGACAACCCCATGGTGAAGATAGATAATGATAGGCTCATCAAGACAAGCATGAGGACACCAATCTTCACCACCAAAGGAGTGCGCCAATAAGAATAGAATTAAGACACGCACTCAACCACACACACTTTCATGTAACCACCAAAGAATTTAACATTTAAAATAAAATAAAAAGGTGGACATGAAAGACCAAGGATATCCACTAAAAGTGTAACTTCTCTCAAGTGTATAAGATTCTAGGTAGATTATATCCACAAAGAAGCATGTACACCCGAGATAGTTACAAAAGGAGAGAACACGATATCCAAATGGAAGTCATAAATATACGAATAAGATCTTTGCTTGAAAGCATAGCCAATGGCTTAATATCATCTTATTGTATAAGGATGAAATCCACACAAACAACCATCAAAGTCATCACAACTAGCAACAAGGTATCAAGAGATAGTTGAGATGCTTTGAACAACGAAACAAGTATCGCAACCAATAATATATCTTGCAATTCTAGAACAAATCAAGAACCGCAACAATTGCAAATGAAGAATATCATGCCATGATGCAACCTACACAAGGTTGGAAGCAAGAAAAGTATGCATGAGGTAGATACTTGTTACCGAGATAGCATGGGAATGATGTAGTAGATAAAGTCTTCAATGATCGTCCTAGTATGACTCCTAAAGGCACACCGTGACACCACCTTCCTTAAATGAGACGATCCTCCAATGCATCTCCAAAGTTCCTACATCAACATTAATACACAAAATGGTACCCAAACTCATTGGGACCCAAGAGTTAGAGGAACAAACATACATAGGACGAACTCCACGGGGATAAGTGCATATGGACATGAAGATGCATTACATGCACATATTAGCCAATAAAGAAGTGGATGGAGTTTAACCTATATATACGATCAAAGAAAGAAATCATGCATCGGAACAACACATAGAAAATATGAATGCACAAGACTTTCAAGAACCAAAAGTGAATACAATTTGGACAAAACATCAAGTAAACCAAGATGGCACGCCAAAGGATGACACAACATGAGGTTGTCCAAATTATATGAAAGGTCCAAATCAACACATGATAGGAGACAAGTAGAAATTAACACATGGTCAATTGCTACATTCACCAACAAATGTGAAGAGATACCAATTGAATCCCAACCCAATCAACACATGATTGAGTAGGGAAATAATTGAAAAGGATACCAAGTGACCATTAGAATCCAAAATAAGATTCCAATTGAAAATAAGATTTCAACATAAACTTGTCACTTGGATTATACCAAATGAAAGATTCATCAAGGAATGGGGTATCAATTGACACACCAATTGATAGAGAGCATGATATCAAAATAAAAGATATCAAAGAAGGAGATATCAAACTCTCAACAAGAGAGCACAATCCCAAACAAACTATGCCCTCAACAACTTTATGATGACATAAAGCACCAAAGAGGATATATATGCCTTCTAATAACACACACTTGATATGGATCATAAGATGCTAGCTCCCCCAAGAGATGTGCATTATATAGAATTTCCATTTGAAAACAAAATGCACACGATGGGATCATCACTTTCACTATATCTAGAGAAACACTAGACAAGATCACAAACACATGATCCACAAGTGGCTAGGAAGACACTAAGAGTTAAAACCACAATAAAATCTTGACGAGTAATGAGGCAGTTATATACAAGCCAATAGGTAAAGATGATCAATAATTTCCACCACATATAAGAGTATCAATTGTTAAGCACAAGAGGTATATGGAATTACTTCCGGGTGGTAGATAGCATTAATATAAATTATCATCATCACAATAACAACCATAAGCATGTGGCAAAAGATAAGAATTGATCACAATGCTTACAAAGAGATTCTTGATAGCTTCAAGTATGCATCCAATCATGCAAGCAATGATTAGGAAAACTTGGAGCAAACGGTTCCCTCGTATAAAATACAAGTACATATTGTAGGGAAACCGTATCAAGAAAATCTCACACACTCAAGATCCATAAGATGAGAAATGAAGTCAATTTAAGCAAATTGGAACTTGAGGAGCAAACATGCCACCTAGAAACTAGATAATTTACAATATCAACTCTAAGTGGCAAAACCCCAAATGTACACATTTTATAGACGAGTAATATACACAAAGCATATTACTCCCCCATAACGTGATATCCCAAAATTTACAACTAGAGGCAAACAAATACCAACAAGAGATAATTAATGGATATTTTAGAATTTGAATTTCTCATGAGAACGACATACCACATAGTGACTAGATAATCTTATAATATCAATACTAGGTGGTATTCCTCATGTATACACATTTTAGGATCGTAAAGTGCACAAGACACATCACTCCCCCAAAATGGGATGATCCATTAATCTCTCACAAGAGCCAACTAAGATAAAACCAATACGAAAAAGAGACTCAACACAACACTCAAATATACATGATGTGCAAACCAACATATACATAATTGATTACTCAAGATACGTAAATTGGAAGCACAACATATACAAACACATGCAAGGTACAAAACCAAAACATGAAAAGGGGCAAGTAACTTTCAATGTAAACAATTTAAGTACAAGTTACCGTAAGGAGGCACATTGGATATAAGATAGACACAAGATAATCCAAATGACTTGGCTTGAGATAACGTGATTTAATGAAGGTCCCTTAATTCTTCATAACGTAGCCAAGTCTCCAATGCCCTCCAACACCACTTATTGATCAAGTTGGAGCTTGTTGGTCCCCAACCAAGTTGGGTCCTAAGAGGTTAGTCACAATAGGCTTGGCAACCCAAATGGTGCTTTTCTTGTCACCACTTTGAGTGCCAACAAATTTGGCAACCACATTGCCAACCTTATCCTTCCTAAGAGAATAAAAATCATCAACTATAATAGGGTTGGATAAGGTACCATTCGTGCATGAAGAAGCAAGATGACCCTTCTCGCGACATAAGTAGCAACACCTACTCTTTCCTTTCTTCATGATTGATTTCTCAACATGAAGATCATTTACTTGAGTCTTCTTGGGAAGTGGCTTCACTTCACCTTGCGGTTGAACTTGAGGCCTCTTCCCTAGTTGCTTGTCACTAATGGGCTTTTTCTTCAAAGGGCAAGATCTAACATGGTGCCCTTCAACATTGCACTTGAAACAAATAATCTTGGCCGAATT
The DNA here is from genome assembly GCA_950022295.1 of Bromus sterilis. Taxonomy (NCBI): domain Eukaryota; kingdom Viridiplantae; phylum Streptophyta; class Magnoliopsida; order Poales; family Poaceae; genus Bromus; species Bromus sterilis. The sequence continues at coordinate 120,578,565 of OX465599.1, forward strand.
CTTGACTTGAGATTGGCCCTTCTTCTTGTTAAACATGGCCCTATCTTTCTCTGTTGTGTGTTCTTTATCTTTTCGTAGCTGCTGCCATGTTTAATTTTAGTTTTAGTGTTTGTCTTTAACAAGAGCCTTGTCTTTTGTTTAGTTTGTTGCTGGAACTCTCTTTAGTTTTCATGTTTATCTTGTTAAGAGAGTTGGTTGTTGCACTGAGTTGTGTCTTGTCTTGGAAGTAGGTAATTGAGGTTGCTATTTAATTTTAGTAGTAACTTGCAATAGTTTTGAGGTATTGTTGTGAGTAATGTTTGAACTTTTGGTGTCAAGAGCTCTAGCCTATTAGTGATAGGTGACGTATTTTGGGAAATCCGTGCTTATTTTCAAAACCTACAAAAACTAGTTGAGAACTCTAGCTACTAGATGGATCACTAATATTTTGAGGGATCGGATATTAGAGAACACTCACGTACCATGAGTCGAGGATGCGCAAGGATAACCAAACCCCCATACATTCCTCCTCGGGGTACTTGTCTCTTTGTGAACCTCCTCGTTAGATTGAGAGTTACCGATAATAAGTGCATGAGTTCTTCAGACTAATGTAAGTATTGAAAGTTGACACTTCCACCTCCTCATATTTGCTAGCCTCTTCGGTACCGCGCATTGCCCTCTTCTCACTCCGAGAGTTGGCGTCCACCTCGCCAGTGCATCCAAACCCATGGCATGATACGCTTTGTCATCATAAACCTCCTTATATCTTTCCTCAAAACAGCCACCATACCTACCTATCAAGGCATTTCCATAGCCTTTCCGAGATATATTGCCATGCAATATCCACCTCTTCATGACTTGATCTTCATGTCATACATGTTCCTGCTACATTGGCAGAGGCATACATTTGCATACATCATGATAACTACATCTTCTTTATGTTGAGTACCTTGTAAAGTGTGAAGATCTTCTATACCTTCTTGTAAAATAGAGTGTTGCCCTTAAGTGAGGAAAAGATCCCAAAGTGGACAATATAAAAGATTCCAAAGAGGACAAATGAGAGTTAAATAGAAAAAGCCATTAAGGCCACCAAAAAATACAAAAAAGAGAAAAAAAGAGAAAAATAAAATAAAAAGAGAGAAAGGGGCAACACTACTATTCCTTTTGAAAGATCCACACTCGTACCCCCTCTTATCTCGTACTCCATAGAGATGATCATTTATGCATATAGCTATGTGGGGACCTTCACACTATAGAACTTGGCTTGCATATTCCAAGGATGATCCTTCTCAAACGAGATCTAGGTCTTCATGAGCGAGCAAGTTGGATGCACCCCCACTAGTTCCATTGGAGAGCTTTTCTTAGCTCATATGTGCATCCGTTGCATGGCAATACCTACTCCTCACATCATATCTATCATTTGGCTTTCTCGCCTATGATTGTCCTCATTGATGTGAGCCTTTCTCACCCTTTTTGTCTTCCTCCTCCACCATATCTCTCTCTTTGCCATCCTAAGTGTCAGCTTTCGTGCTTATGCTCATCCATTGCATGAGTGCTCAAAATATCGAAAGGGAGTGGATCAAATTGACTTGTACCTGGCTAGTGGTCTGGGGACGAGTCAAGATAAGATTCCAAAAAGACCAAGTGTGAAACTTTAGTAGATTGAGTTCTCAACAAATATACTTTTTCTCTCGTATTCCCATCTCCCCCTTCTTGCACGCAAACACCATCTGGAGACATTCGAGTCACGGACAGCAAGAGCTCTTGCACCTTAACGTTCTTTTGTTGCTTGTTTCAATGCCAATATAGACTCTTGCCCGTTATGACTTGAATTGAATTACATACATTGATTGCTTTACATTTAAAGTTCTTATATGGTTGTTAGCATGTCACCACAGAAATTATGCTTGTTATCATTTACCTACTCGAGGACGAGCAGGAATTAAGCTTGGGGATGTTGATACGTCCCAAACGTATCTATAATTTCTGCTTGCTCCATGCATGTTTTGTGTGATATTGCTATGATCTAGATACACGTTTATACACTTTTGATCATATTTGGACTAACTTATTAACTCAGTGCACCACAGTGCCAGTTCCTATTTTCTGCTGTGTTTATATTTCAGGTTTCCCCCTATTAAAAGTGCTCCAAAAATTCAAGAAAAATCAGATAAAAAATCAGCGCAACGGAAGCTTCTGGAGTTCCGAAGGAGGACAAGAGGGGACCCACCAGGGCCCCAGGCGGCCACCTGGCGCGGCCTAGGGCTTGGCCGCGCCAGGGGGGCCTGGACCCCTGGTGTCCCCCCTGGCCGCCCCCTTCGCCTATATATTCCCTGTGATGCGAAACCTCCGAAGAGAGAACCCCTTTTCATGATCTCGCCTCTGTTCCGCCGCCGCCGCGCTTCCAAGATCGGGAGCGCCATCAGCCCTCTTCCCGGCACCCTGCCGGAGGGAGGATTGACCTCCGGGAGCTTCCCCTCCACCATGGACGCTTCCCGGATGACCCGTGAGTAGTCTCCCTTGGACCATGGGTCCGTGATCAGTAGCTATGTTATGTTCTCCTCCCCTCTTTGTTCTTCATGGATTAGACCTCGTGGGCTTCCCTACATGATCGAGGCGCATATGTAATTTTATGTTGTTGCTATGCTGAGTTTGCTGGGATCTAATGGATTATGAGACTATGTTCAGTTTTCGATTGAGTAATATATTTGGTTCTTATTATTTATATTTTTGTTCCTAAGTAATTCTTGCATGTTCTCCGTTGCTGTTTATTGCTTTGGCCAAGTAGTAGGTAGTGACTCCAAGAGGGAACGTTATGCTCGATTGTGGGTCCATGCCCCCTGATGACACGCTTGAGTGACAGAAACATGAGTCTAGGGGATGTGTTGTTGCCACAAGGGGAAAACAACGGTGCTTGTACCGCAGTTGCAAGGATTGTTTACTTTACGCAAAGTGATTTTTAATGCGGTTGTCTGTTGCTTTGGTTTTACACTTTGGGTGGGGCTCGCAACTTAATACCAGCGAGATGTTCTGGATAGATATCTCAAGGTGGATAATTAGTAGTAGATGCAGTTGGATTTCGGTCTACTTATTTTGGCGTACCGCCCATGCTTTTGAGCCTCGTCCTTTCTTTGTAGCATAGTTAGCATTGCGGTGCGTTTTTTAATCCTGTCAATTGTCCAGCTATGATTTGTTTACCTCGCATAGCAGTTTTATCGTCTTTTGGGAGAGAGACATCACTAGGGAACATCACGGGACCCCGATCCATATTCTCATCACTGTTTACACGCTCAATTTATTTTCTGCTTTTACTCTCTAGCTGATATCACCATTATCATTATCCCTTGCGTTTGATCCTTTGTAAACAACAAGGCCCGAGAGATTGACAAACTCTCTGAACTTCATTGGGAGCAAAGTTATTTGTGTCATGTGCAGGTCCAGGTCAAGGAAGTAACTTTTGTCTAAAACGGTGCCATTGTTTCCTTGCCACCTACTTATCACTATCGGAGTCCTACTTGAGACATAAACATCGGTGACGAGGGGGTGACCCCACGACTCCTACGGATGAGACTACCCAGTGTACCCGAAGACAGAAGGCCCACAAAGATGCCGCCTGGGCCCAGCCTTGGCCCACTAGTGGCACCGACGTAGGAGTCCGCGACTCATAAGGAAGGTGCAAACTTGCCGTGCGATACAGGATTAGAGTTAGGAAACCTCATCTGTAATCCCGGACGGACTCTCCGAGACCTAGCCTAGTATATAAAGGCTAGGAGGGGAGACGTCGAGATCAAGCAATACGCAATCTGTAACCCTAGCCTTGTGCGCACTAGCCTCGGCCCCCCTGTAATCGCCATCTCCGATCAATAATATCGAGCAGGAACGTATCCTCCTGTTAGCCGACGAGCTATCGTCTAACCCGTGCCTCTCATGACTAACCCAGGGTCCCTGACCATGGGATTTGCCGGGGTACATCCCCGTCAATTGGCGCCGTCTGTGGGAACTACATAGGTTGGAATTACGATCTCGGCGGTTCTGTCTTCAGCAAGCCACAACTCAAGAGCAAGAACCAGACGCAATCCACCCTAAGAATTCAAGATCACGGCAAACATCTCTGCCACCTCAGCGAGATCGCTCAGTCTGCAGCCATACCAAGACCAATACTACCGCGGCAATCGAGCCCATCGCCAGTGAAAGAGAACTCGACGACCCAAAAGAAAAGCGCGAGGGTTCCACATGGAGATCCCGATCGACGAGCTACAACACGAAGCAGAGGGCTTGCCGACCACTCAATAACCCACCGCCACCCAGGCACCCGCCGTGCAACAAAATGCCGACTCCAAGCTCGAGATTAGCGATTGCCAAGATCATCGCCGACGAGGAAGAAACCGACGACCCAGAAGACAGGCGCGAGGATTCCACGAAGAGACCCCACTCGACGAGTCGAACTATACAACCACGCGCTCACCAACCACTCTACGACCCATCACCATGCAGTCAGATGCCGCCCGCCAGGACAGCGACTCCGAGACTCGGACCGGCGAATACTACGACCCAGATCGAAGGCCAGATGAATTCGCCAATCTTATAAGGAACCAGAATCTAAGCGAGGGGATCGAAATCGACCCGCGAGTTCACGAGCACCCAGCGGATCACGCGTTGTTCTTCCGAATCTCAAGGAAGAAGTGACATGCCGGATCCAGCAAGCTCATGGTCAGGGAACAACTAGAAGGACCCTGCACGATCCACTGCTTCGAAGACAATTGGGGATACATCAGATCGAGTCACACTCTAGGAGACTGTCGCCCGTTCAACGAACTCGCCGACGACCTCAAGGAGGAAAAACAACAAGAAGCCAAACGCACTCGACGAACCGAGCAGTCGCCCACTCAAGGACAGGTGTACACGATCCAAGAAGGCAAGGTATCGCAAGCCCAACAGGACACCTACACCCTGCAGGCCAGAGCAGCCGAGAACCTCAACACAGTCGAAGTCTACCAGCTACACAACGCAGAAACCAGCATCACGTTCTCCCAGAGCGATCACCCGCCTGCAGTCCCAAGGCCGGGGCACGCACCCCTGGTACTCGACGCTCAAATTGGAGGGTACGACATGGACATAATCTTCATGGACGGAGGCAGCAGCATGAACATAATCTTCGGCAGCACCTTACGCAAGATGCTGATCCCTCGATCAGTATGGAAGAAATCAAGCACCATGTTGTACGGAGTAGTCCCAGGAGAAGCAGCTATTTCCCTTGGACTAATCGAGCTCGAAGTCGTCTTCGGCAGCAGACGCAATTTTGCAAGACACACTCTCGAGTTTGAAGTACTCAATTGGCAATCACAGTATCACGCCATATTGGGACGTCCAACGTTCGCACAATTCATGGCGATTCCGCACTACGCCTACCTCAAACTTAAGATGCCAGGATCCACGGGCGTCCTCACAGTCAACGAGAGCTTCATCAAATCAGACAAGTGCGACCGCGATTTCCACAAAGTCTCCGACACCTTCGGAGCCGAGCAAGAACTCACAGAAGCAGTCATGGCGACAGATAAAAGCACCTTCCCACTAGCAAGCCGAAGCGAGTCAAAAGAGTATGGACGGGACTCCAGGATCGACAGCGACGCGGTCAACCACCAGGTACACCCGACGGACTCAGGAAAAGCAGGCCGCCCCAAAATGCCCTTCGGCTTAAGCAACGCAGGAACAGTACACCAGCGAATGGCGCAATCACACATGAGAAACCGGATCGGTGGAAACATTCAGGCCTACGTAGAGTTGTCCGTCGATTACTGTGAATGTTTTGGCTTCTGCGACGTCCTGCGGTAGGGTGCCGACGTCCAAAACATTCACAGTAATCAACGGACAACTCTACAAGCGCGGCGTTTCCCAGGTCCTACAAAAATGCATAGACGAGGAAGATGGCAAGACCCTACTACTGGAGATCCACGAAGGCACCTGCGGGCACCATGCATGCACTCGAGAAATCATGGAAAAAGCCTTTCGAACAGGACTTTATTGGCCAACAGCCATGAGGAACGCAGAGGACATCATGCGGCGTTGCATTGCCTGCCAAAAATTTGCCAGCAGACCGCACGCTCCAGCCTCAGAATTCAAGACCATACCACCATCATGGTCGTTCACCACCTGGAGACTCGACATGGTGGGCCCGCTCAAAAAACCTTCAAAGGGAGGAAGAACCCACCTGCTAGTAGCAGTCGACAAATACACCAGGTGGATCGAAGCAGCACCCATTACCAGCACTACAACCCTCACGGCAGCAAATCTTATCAAATCAATCACCTTCAAGTTCGGGGTACCACACAACAGCATCACAAGCAACGACACGAACCTCACAGAGGCAGAATTCCAGAACCCCTGCGAAGAACTGGGCATCAAAATCAACTACGCATCAGTCGCATACCCGCAATCCAATGGCCAGGCGGAAAAAGCAAACGGCCTAGTATGCGGAGGACTCAAAAAGCGCCTCCTCGCACCACTCGAGCAGGCCGCAGGCAACTGGGTAGAAGAACTCCTTGCAGTACTATGGAGCCTGCGCACCACCCCAAATACCGCAACCCAGTACACACCTTTCTTCATGGTGTACGGGTCGGAGGCAGTACTACCACATGACCTCAAATTCGGGGCACCCCGGATCTCAGGGTACGAAGAAGAGGAAGCAGAAGAAGCACTGCAAGATGACAAGGACACAGCAGACGAAGCAAGGGACACAACCTTAGCAAGGTCAGAAGGGTACCGGGACAAACTGCGCGCTTACCAAAGCAGCCGCCTGCGCACCAGAACCTTCAATAAAGGCGACCTTGTCCTACGGCTCATACAAGAGAAAGTCCACAAGTTTGCCCCCCAATGAGAAGGACCGTTCATAATCACATAAGTCATAGGAGGAGGCGCCTATAGACTGAAGAACCCGAAGACCGACGAAGACGTGGGTAATCCATGGAACGTAGCGAACCTACGCTTGTTCTACCCATAGTCTCCACCAATCATGCTCACATGGCAGCTCATGTAAACCTTCGACGCAATAAAATGATGTTGACCAAATACTACCACCTCAAAGCACTCGGGGGCTCGAGTACAAACTCCCCCCGAGAGACGTTATCATCGCAATCGCGATCTTTATCAAAGCACTCGGGGGCTCGAGTACAAACTCCCCCCGAGAGACGCTATCGTCGCTCACGACATCTATACCCAAAGTACTCGGGGGCTCGAGTACAAACTCCCCCCGAGAGACGCTATCGTCGCAATCGTGATCTTTATCAAAGCACTCGGGGGCTCGAGTACAAACTCCCGCCGAGAGACGCTATCGTCGCAATCACGATCTTTATCAAAGCACTCGGAGGCTCGAGTACAAACTCCCCCCGAGAGACGCTATCGTCGCTCACGCGGTCTATACCCAAAGCACTCGGGGGCTCGAGTACAAACTCCCCCCGAGAGACGCTATCGTCGCAATCGCGATCTTTATCAAAGCACTCGGGGGCTCGAGTACAAACTCCCCCCGAGAGACACTATCGTCGCTCACGCGATCTATACCCAAAGCACTCGGGGGCTCGAGTACAAAACTCCCCCCGAGAGACGCTATCGTCGCAATCGCGATCTTTATCAAAGCACTCGGGGGCTCGAGTACAAAACTCCCCCCGAGAGACGCTATCATCGCAATCGCGATCTTTATCAAACCACTCGGGGGCTCGAGTACAAACTCCCCCCGAGAGACGCTATCGTCGCAATCGCGATCTTTATCAAAGCACTCGGGGGCTCGAGTACAAACTCCCCCCGAGAGACGCAATCGTCGCTCACGCGATCTATACCCAAAGCACTTGGGGGCTCGAGTACAAAACTCCCCTCGAGAGACGCTATCGTCGCTCACGTGATCTTTACCTCAAGGCACTCGGGGGCTCGAGTACAAAACTCCCCCCGAAAGACGCTATCGTCGCTCACACGAGCTGTATCTCAAAAAGCCCGGGGACTCGAGCACACCCCCCTCGGAGAAAAACTACCACCTCCCGCACGGCTCGTAACTTACAAATAAAGGGCCAAGTAAAAACCGCTGATAAGCGCCAGCCACTGAGAACCGTCCGGAATCAAAGGGAAGACACAGTTACAAACAGATAGAACACCAAGTACTCTGGAGAAATCCGGATGGAGCTCAATACGCAGGCACTCTTTTAGTCTTCACCTGATCGCCAACGATCACCTAAAGACTCGAGGGCTACTCCCATCTGGAGCGCTGTCGCGCACCCGATAAAAGACGACAGCTAACAGAAGAACGATGAAGGAAACAAATCTCAGTCTACGTTCGACTCTAGAACTCAAACGTAGCCTCGGGGGCTACTCCTATCGGGAGCGCTGTCGCGCACCTGATAGAACCCACAGTAAAAAGATTCGATGGACTCGAAGACAGCTCTCGGTTGCAAAGGACCCGAAGACACATTTCGTTACAAAGACTCAAGCACAGTTCGAAGGACCCGAAGATCATTCTCAGTACAAAAATTCGAAGTACATTGGATAGAAGGCAGCTCTGATTACTCGAAGAAAATCATCATTACATGGAGAACCAACCTAGTTACAAAAGACACAAGCAGCCAATAAGTCTACAACATCAATCACCCAAGAAATTATGACTTCTGCATGTATGCCCATGCTGAGATAATTTGCACTAAGACAACGAGCATCATCACGGACAAAGTAGGACTCAAAGCAGTCATTTCATGATGTCAATGACATAACAAAAGGTGAAGCTCGACTTATTTGCGGAGCACCGAGGACGATGCTCCACCAGTTTCTTCTCCTGCTCCACCAGCTCCACCCGAGCTGCCAACGAATATGACGCCGCTGCCTCCAGTTCTACAAGGTCGCCTGGTGCGCCCGCTTGATCGGCGGCTTGACATCGGGGTCCTCTTTAGAGCCGGAAAAGGAAGCAGTTGAAGACGCAGGTGAAGGACTCCTCGACCTGTCAGAACCATCGCTGCTTGTTTCCGGCTAGTACGGATCCATGCGGTTGCCGCTCGGATCAAAGGCGCGGATGATAAGAGTGTCGTCGCCATCAAAACGGCAACAAAGAGTATCACCATCACGCAAGTTCAAGCCTCGGGCAAATGATTTCCAGCCAAAGTGTAACAGCCCAGATTTCACAAAAATTAAAAATTTTGTTTTCGGTGTGAATTGTTTGATTGTCTGATTTGTTTGCGGTGTTTGCATTCCCGATTTATCGATCGGCGATTATTCCCCCCCTCTTATCTCGTACCGAACGGAGACCAACCCTTGCCACCCTGACACTCGACCTTTGCGACACCGGGTTTCGCCCGATCACCGTCGCGAAAACCGCACGAGACCAGCCGCAGCCAACGGAACAAAAACCCCGTTTAATAATTAAACGGGTTATTTTTATAGCGCGTCGGAAAGTGTTCTCGAAACGGTTCCAACGCGAGGTGAACGCCGCCCGCTCAACACGCTGATCGCGCAGTTCAAAGTTTTACCCGAATCAGAGGTACTGCGGACCCCCGGCGGTCAGAAACGTGAGCACCGCGCGCGCGAGAGAAAAACCGGGGATGTTTTTGCAAACTGCCAGCCACCTGGTCTATATAAAGACCACCACACTCCCACCTCCTTTCTAGGGTTTCCCTAGTCCAAAATTGTAGCCACACCCCCAGATCTGGTCCAAATTTTCGTCCAAAAGCCCCCATTTTTCGCAACCCTATCCCCCAGGCAATCTGGACCGTCAGATCTGGCGATCCGATGGCCCAGATCTGGCCACGTCCTCTCCTCTCACCTCCTCTCTCTCTCCTCCTGTGGCAGCCGCCCGAGCCAAGCCCGCTGTCGTCCCGTTGAGCCCGCCGCGCCGCCGCCTCCAACTCCGGCGCCGCCGTCCGGCCGCCGCATCCCCGCAGGTCCGGCCGCCGCGCCCCGTGGTCTCCCTCTCCCCTTTACCTCTCCTCCCGCTTCCCTCGCCTCACCTCTCTCTCTGCCAGGATTCGCGAGCGCCATGGGAGGCCGCCGCCCGAAGCAAGAGCTCGAGGCCCCGCCGCCTTGGAGCTCGCCGACAGCCGCCGTGCCGGGATCCGGCTCCTCCTTCCCCCTCTGCACCTTGCCGCGTCGTCCCCGCCTCCCTGGGCCGCCCCCTCGCCGGAGACCGGCGCTGCGCCGCCGCCTGGTCGCCGGGATCGGGAGGAGCTGACGACCGCAGCCACCGAGTCGGGCCGGCCATGCGCGCCTCCATCCGCGAGACCCACCAGCAGCCACAGCGGCCCAGACCAGCGCGCGGCCCAGCCGCCAGCCTCCTCCAGCCGAGCCTTGGCCCAAGGGTGAGGCCCTCTTTTTTTTCTGTTTTGTTTTTTGTTTTTTCTTTTATCTGTTATTTAGCAGATTGTATTAATTTTGCGGTGCCCGTATCTTTTTAACCATAGCTCGGATCGCGACGCGTAAAACATGAAAGTTGCTTAGTTTTTTGTGTAGTTTAATAAAATGTTGCTTGTTGCCATGTTTGACTTTGTTTACATGTTGTTTACTGCTAATTACCATCGCAGGCCACTGTAAAATTGTTTATTTAATAACTTTTCAACCGTGGCTCTGATTAAAATGTTCTTTATATGTAACTTGACTAGAATTGCATGTAGATTGTGTTTATGCTGTTCTTGCTTGCTAATAAAAATAATAAAATATTGTTTAGGCAAAACAGTACCAAATTCTATTTTATCGTGGGGTCCGCAATAGTTTGCCATGTCTAGGATTTCACCCCACTTAAATTGACTAGCTTAGGTAGTTTATTTATGCTTCACCTTTGGCTATGCTTGTGTGACATGCCATGCTTGAGTGAGATGCCATGTTAACAACCTTGGTTGATCACCTGTGGCTAAACAACTTGAACCATCGTAAACGTGCGGTATCGTCGTGTGTGACGAGTACTCCACTTAACCTGTTGGTAACCGCTCTCGACGGTAGGTGCGATGTCTCGTGTTGCCTTCTTGTTGATTCTTGCTCGTGTTTGCCTCGTAGTAATAGATGCTTGCTCGTTGATTGATTTCCAGTATTTACCTCTTGTGTGCTCCCGCGGGTACCTCTCGGAGACGATGCGAGCTTGCGATCAACTACACCTTCGGAACCCGACTTATCAACAGGCAAGGACTATACATTACTTATGATCAATTCTATTTCAACCAGCGGTTTGCATGCTAGTCTAGGTTAAGTTCGATGTTTGATCCTACCACATGTTTAAAGCCCCTTTCAAACCGATACAGCCATGTCCCCTCCCAGCAAACCATGTATTGCTATGTTACTATTGCTCGTTGCTCATCCCCTTCTTAGTATGCATGCTTAGGATGCTACGAGGTTACCCTGTTACTCCTTGGTTTGGGATATCACATTATTATTATTGTTGTTGTTGATGATATGATTATTATAATGTTGACTATATTCGACGAAGGATGGAAGGTCTAGGCTATCCCGCCCTGACGCTTTGTTCCATTCGAGTCACCTAGGATCCGAGTTCCGGGTATTGGTTTTAAGACTGAACGTGCCTAACCACGTGTGGGATTTTATGGGGTCCCCTTTTCTTACCTACCTTCAAACATTTCTAGTGGTGGACCAAGCTGGTTTACCATTTGAAATCGTGTGTGTGCTGGTCGGCCGCAAGTTGTTTACAAACCAACCTGGACCAGTGAGGACATAGTTCCCTTGCTGGCCCACCTTGTCCGGCTGAGGACCCGGTTTCCCATGTGTGATTAACCGGCTATCCAAACCCGCGACAGACGGTTGAGACCAGATCGAGAGCGCGGCTGGCTCTTGAGATGGATGTCGACTCACCGGGGGCCACCCGGATTTGTTCGTTGTTAGTTAGAGGGACCTGTCGTTTCGGATCTCTTGGAACTAAATCATAAAATGGTTGCCTATAATGGGTAGCAACTGAGAGAGATGGACGTGCGTGCGGAGCCTCGTAATGGGCAGTTGGTACACCCCTGCAGGGTTAAATCTTTTCGAGAAGCCGTGTCCACGGTTATGGACGACTTAAGACCTACTCCTTGTTCATAGACAACAACAACTGATATAATCTTAATATAACTTGATCAACGTGTGTGTGTGCCTTGACTGCTTCTTCTTCGTCGGGATGCGAAGAGGAGGACAAGGATAGGATAGGTGTTATGTTTGCGTAAGTAGCTGGTAGCAAGACTTGCTGGAGGCGATTCCTCATCGAATGCTTGGCTTCTTATCTTACTCTCCAGATCATTAGCCACTTCATAAATGCTAGTGCGGCAGCAACCTCACCACTTACCCCTTCCTTACCATAAACTACTAGTTGTCCTAGAATGACGAGTGATGAAGTCCTTGCTGGGTCAGTTGACCACTACAGTTGGATGCTGAGTACTTCTGTACTCATGATACTACCCCCAAACTCTTTTCAGGGTTCTTGATCGACAACAGGTATGGTGATCGACGTTTCACGTGGAGACTCGACGACGACTTGTTAGGCGGATCCCGGCGGAGGGCCTGGACCCGTGTGGTTATGGGATCGATGTTTTTCTCTTGGCCACTAGGCATTTGATTGTAGTCTGTACTCAGACATATATCTTCCGCTGTTGTATTGTATTAAGGCAGTTGTAATGCCGATTGTATGAGATGTTGTATCCTTGTATCTGTAATGTTGTGATATCATGTTGGAAATCCGGGGCATATGACTTCGTCATATGTCGCGGTGGGACCGATATGTGCTTCGTCCCCGGATCTGGATGGAAACATCTAGATCTAGAACAGTACCGCATATCAGGCCTTACAACTTGGTATCAGAGCCTTACCGACCGTAGGATCCCTTTTCTGGCCGAAGTCGAGTCTAGACAAAAAAAGTTTTTGTAGTTACTAAGTTAGTTATCGGAGAGTAGGATCTTTTTACTCCTTACCCTTGCTCTGGTCAAGACAAGTGTCGTAAGTGTTTTAATTCTCGTCTTATCCCCTTTCAAACTCTAGGATCTCGAGTGTGTGGAGTTTCGGAACCGTTACAATGCCTTGCTTGCAGCGTATTGTCTCGATTCCGAGCTCAGGTGGGAATTCCAATAGTACCTTTAGCTTCTCCGGTTTCGAATATCATCTGGGTCGTCCTTTGCCCTCCCTCCTCTTGCCCGGTGTTTTTACGACTTGCGTCGAAAATCACTATCCCTTGATCTGGTTTTCGCGATCGTTCTTCCTCTTGTCACTGATGTTTTCGTTATTCCGGCGATGCCGTCTCTCTGCGGAAGTTTATCTCAATGGAGTTCGACGTCGACATGGAGCAGAGTCCCTTGTTGGTGGTGTTGAAGAATCGTCGACTCTCTTTTCTCTCCCCTCCTCTCCCCCGGATCGTCCAGGATCTCGGGACGAGATCCCTTGTTGGTGGTGTTGTATTGTAACAACCCAGATTTCACAAAAATTAAAAAATTTGTTTTCGGTGTGAATTGTTTGATTGTCTGATTTGTTTGCGGTGTTTGCATCCCCGATTTATTGACCGGCGATTATTCCCCCCCCTCTTATCTCGTACCGAACGGAGACCGACCCTTGCCACCCTGACACTCGACCTTTGCGACACCGGGTTTCGCCAGATCACCGTCGCGAAAACCGCACGAGACCAGCCGCAGCCAACGGAACAAAAACCCCGTTTAATAATTAAACGGGTTATTTTTATAGCGCGTCGGAAAGTGTTCTCGGAACGGTTCCAGCGCGAGGTGAACGCCGCCGGCTCAACGCGCTGATAACGCAGTTCGAAGTTTTACCCGAATCGGAGGTACTGCGGACCCCCGGCGGTCAGAAACGTGAGCACCGCGCGCGAGAGAGAAAAACCGGGGATATTTTCGCAAACTGCCAGCCACCTGGGCAATATAAAGACCACCACACTCCCACCTCCTTTCTAGGGTTTCCCTAGTCCAAAATTGCAGCCACACCCTAGATCTGGTCCAAATTTTCCTCCAAAAGCCCCCATTTTTCGCAACCCTAGCCCCCAGGCAATCTGGACCGTCAGGTCTGGCGATCCGACGGCCCAGATCTGGCCACGTCCTCTCCTCTCACCTCCTCTCTCTCCTCCTATGGCATTCGCCCGAGCCAACCCCGCCGTCGTCCCGTGGAGCCCGCCGCGCCGCCGCCTCCAACTCCGGCGCCGCCGTCCGGCCGCCGCATCCCCGCAGGTCTGGCCGCCGCGCCCCGTGGTCTCCCTCTCCCCTTTCCCTCTCCTCCCGCTTCCCTCGCCTCACCTCTCTCTCTGCCAGGATTCGCGAGCGCCATGGGAGGCCGCCGCCCGAAGCAAGAGCTCGAGGCCCGCCGCCTTGGAGCTCACCGACAGCCACCGTGCCGGGATCCGGCTCCTCCTTCCCCCTCTGCACCTTGCCGCGTCGTCCCCGCCTCCTTGGGCCGCCCCCTCGCCGGAGACCGGCGCTGCGCCGCCGCCTGGTCGCCGGGATCGGGAGGAGCCGACGACCGCAGCCACCGAGTCGGGACGGCCATGCGCGCCTCCATCCGCGAGGCCCACCAGCAGCCACAGCGGCCCAGACCAGCGCGCGGCCCAGCCGCCAGCCTCCTCCAGCCGGGCCTTGGCCCAAGGGTGAGGCCCTTTTTTTCTGTTTTCTTTTTTCTTTTTTCTTTTATCTGTTATTTAGCAGATTGTATTAATTTTGCGGTGCCCGTATCTTTTTAACCATAGCTCGGATCGCGACGCGTAAAACATGAAAGTTGCTTAGTTTTTCGTGTAGTTTAATAAAACGTTGCTTGTTGCCATGTTTGACTTTGTTTACATATTGTTTACTGCTAATTACCATCGCATGCCACTGTTAAATTGTTTATTTAATAACTTTTCAACCGTGGCTCTGAGTAAAATATTCTTTATATGTAACTTGACTAGAATTGCATGTAGATTGTGTTTATGCTGTTCTTCCTTGCTAATAAAAATAATAAATAATTGTTTACGACAAAATAGTACCAAATTCTATTTTATCGTGGGGTCCGCAATAGTTTGCCATGTCTAGGATTTCACCCCACTTAAATTGACTAGCTTAGGTAGTTTATTTATGCTTCACCTTTTTCTATGCTTTTGTGACATGCCATGCTTGAGTGATATGCCATGTTAACAACCTTGGTTGATCACCTGTAGCTAAACAACTTGAACCATCGTAAACGTGCGGTACCGTCGTGTGTGACGAGTACTCCACTTAACCTGTTGGTAACCGCTCTCGACGATAGGTGCGATGTCTCGTGTTGCCTTATTGTTGATGCTTGCTCGTGTTTGCCTCGTAGTAATAGATGCTTGCTCGTTGATTGCTTTCCAGTGTTTACCTCTTGTGTGCTCCCGCGGGTACCTCTCGGAGACGATGCGAGCTTGCGATCAACTACACCTTCGGAACCCGACTTATCAACAGGCAAGGACTATACATTACTTATGATCCATTCTATTTCAACCAGCGGTTTGCATGCTAGTCTATGTTAAGTTCGATGTTTGATCCTACCACATGTTTACAACCTCTTTCAAACCGATACAGCCATGTCCCCTCCCAGCAAACCATGTACTGCTATGTTACTATTGCTCGTTGCTCAGCCCCTGATTAGTATGCATGCTTAGGATGCTACGAGGTTACCCTGTTACTCCTTGGTTTGGGATATCACATTATTATTATTATTGTTGTTGATGATATGATTATTATAATGTTGACTATATTAGACGAAGGATGGAAGGTCTAGGCTATCCCGCCCCGACGCTTTGTTCCATTCGAGTCACCTAGGATCCGAGTTCCGGGTATTGGTTTTAAGACTGAGCGTGCCTAACCGCGTGTGGGATTTTATGGGGTCCCCTTTTCTTACCTACCTAGCTTCAAACATTTCTAGTGGTGGCCCAAGCTGATTTACCATTTGAAACCGTGTGTGTGCTGGTCGGCCGCCAGTTGTTTACAAACCAACCTGGACCAGTGAGGACATAGTTCCCTTGCTGGCCCACCTTGTCCGGCTGAGGACCCGGTTTCCCATGTGTGATTAACCGACTATCCAAACCTGCGACAGACAGTTGAGACCAGATCGAGAGCGCGGCCGGCTCCTGAGATGGATGTGGACTCACCGGGGGCCACCCGGATTTGTTCGTTGTTAGTTAGAGGGACCTGTCGTTTCGGATCTCTTGGAACTAAATCATAAAATGGTTGCCTATAATGGGTAGCAACTGAGAGAAATGGACGTGCGTGCGGAGCCTCGTAATGGGCAGTTGGTACACCCCTGCAAGGTTAAATCTTTTCGAGAAGCCGTGTCCACGGTTATGGACGACTTGAGACCTACTCCTTGTTCATAGACAACAACAACTGATATAATCTTAATATAACTTGATCAACGTGTGTGTGTGCCTTGACTGCTTCTTCTTCGTCGGGATGCGAAGAGGAGGACAAGGATAGGGTAGGTGTTATGTTTGCGTAAGTAGCCGATAGCAAGACTTGCTGGAGGCGATTCCTCATCGAATGCTTGGCTTCTTATCTTACTCTCTAGATCGTTAGCCACTTCATAAATGCTAGTGCGGCAGCAACCTCACCACTTACCCCTTCCTTACCGTAAACTACTAGTTGCCCTAGAATGACGAGTGATGAAGTCCTTGCTGGGTCAGTTGACCACTACAGTTGGATGCTGAGTACTTCTGTACTCATGATACTACCCCAAACTCTTTTCAGGGTTCTTGATCGACAACAGGTATGGTGATCGACGTTTCACGTGGAGACTCGACGACGACTAGTTTGGCGGATCCCGGCGGAGGGTCTGGACCCGTGTGGTTATGGGATCGATGTTTTTCTCTTGGCCACTAGGCATTTGATTGTAGTCTGTACTCAGACATATATCTTCCGCTGTTGTATTGTATTAAGGCAGTTGTATGCCGAGTGTATGAGATGTTGTATCCTTGTATCTGTAATGTTGTGATATCATGTTGGAAATCCGGGGCATATGACTTCGTCATATGTCGCGGTGGGACCGATATGTGCTTCGTCCCCGGATCTGGATGGAAACATCTAGATCTGGAACAGTACCGCATATCGGGCCTTACACAAAGCCAAGAAAAATCAAGCGGGAGCTATCAATCTCCAACTTAACATAAGAAGGAGATCGAGCGCACCCCTGAAGACGAAGCAACAAGCCATCAAGACTGCGCTCAGAAATAAGGGCAGAAAATGTAGAAGGAAGCAGAATGTGAGCAGCGTTCCGGCCACGGACGCGCAGGAGGAAATCGTAGCGCCAGAAACCCTACTCCGAGGAAGAGGAGGAAGGTGTCGACGGTGCACCACGTTGGCCACCGTGAGAAGAGCGCGGAGTACGACCACCGCGACCACGGCGAACTCGGCCGCGACTAGTCATACCTGCACCTCGTTTTGGTCCCATGAGAAGATGAAGAAGAGGAGCTAGAGAGGTAGAAGATGAACAACTGCCAGATGAAGAAAAGGGGTATATTTATAGCAGAACCCCAAGGGCACGAAGAAGCCCAAACGACGGCAGCAATTAATTCAAAGACCAAGCATGCACGGTGATTCGAATTCCGAGACAAATATGCCTTCACACGGGCGGCATTGTACGCTAGACGCATCAAATCTCGCGTGTTTTCAGTGAAGCGCATCGATAACTCAACAGGCGGCTGCCGCACGCCACCAACAACCATCATTATGACCGGTCATGAAGACATGAAGGTTCGCAGACAAAGCATGTTTGACGGTCCTCCAGCAAAGAGATCGTTATCCTTACCAAGAAGAGGTAAATTAAAATGGCAGCGCAAAAAATACAGCCTGCAAGCACTGTCTTTACTGACTCCAATACATTTTTCAAATATATTTAACTCCCATTGGGAGACTATCCACCCATGAGAGTCTCGGGTGCTCCCTCACCTAGGAGTAAAGACGTGCTCGAGTGATTACTCGCACCCATGAGAGTCTTGGGTGCTCCCTCACTGACGAGGGGGTGACCCCACGACTCCTACGGATATGCCTACCTGGTGTCCATGAAGACAGAAGGCCCATGAAGATACAGCCTCGGCCCGCTAGCTGGCACCGATGTAGGAGTCCACGACTCACAAGGAAGGTGCGAAGACCTGCCGTACGGTGCAAGCTAGGGTTAGGAAAGCTTACTTGTAAGCGTAGATGAACTCCCCGAGACCTAGCCCAGTATATAAGGGTTAGGAGGGGCGACGCCAAAGACATCTAATATCACCTGTAACCCTAGCCTTGAGCGCTCCAGCCTTGGCCTCCACTGTAATCGCATCTCCCCCATCAATAATATCGAGTAGGAGCGAGCCTTCCTGTTTGCCGACGAGCTATCGTCCAACCTGTGCATCTCATGACTAACCCAGGGTCCCTGACCATGGGATTTGCCGGGGTTGATCCCCGTCAATTGGGGCCGTCTGTGGGAACTACACAGGTTTGGATCACGATCTCGGCGGTCCCGTCTTCAGCAAGCTACAACTCAAAAGCAAGAACCAGATCTAGCCCACTCGGAGGATTCAAGATCACGGCGGACATCTCTGCCACCCCATCAAGACCGCTCGAGCTACAGTTGTGCCAGGACCGATACTACGGTAACGGCCAAGTGCAGCGCCAGCGCCGAAGGAGTCGACGACCCAGAAGAACGGCGAGGGGCCTCTACGAAGGAATTCCACTCGACGAACCGCGACGCGCAGCGGAGGACTCGCAAATCTTTCGACAACCCACCACCGCCCGGGCACCCGCCGCACATCAAGACGATGACTACGAGATCGAATCCAGCGATCAGCAGAACCACCACCAAGGAAGAAGGAATCGACTACCCAAAAGGCGCGCATGGGAGATCTACGGCGAGGCCCCAATGAACGAGCCACATCACGCAGTCGCACAACCAACGACCACTCGACGACACGCCGTCACGCGAGCACCTGCCGCCAACCAAGACAGCGACTCCGAGACACCTGTAGGCGAGTACTACGACCCAGATCGAAGGCCGGATGAATTCGCCAACCTCATCAAGAACCAAGACATGAGTCGAGGAATCGAAACCGACCCTCGCTTCCACGAACACCCGGAGGATCACGAGCAGATCTTCAGAATCTCAAGAAGGAAGAGGCACGTCGGATCTAGCAAACTCACGGTTAGAGAGCAGCTAGCAGGACCCTGCATGATCCACAGCTTCGAGGATGACTGGGGACGCGTCAAGTCAGGTCACACTTTGAGAGACTGCCGCCTGTTCAACGAGCTAGCCGACGAACTCAAGAAGGAGAAGCAGAAAGAAGACAGGCGCAACCGACGACCCGAACAATCGATGACCTTAAGCCCGGAAGGACGTCACAACCCGCTGCAAGAACAGGTGCTCATGATCCAAGAAGGAAGGGTACCGCAAGCACAACGCGACGCCCACACCCTGCAGGCTAGAGCAGCTGAGAGCATAAACATAGTCGAAGTCTACTAGCTACATGACACGGAGACCAGCATCATGTTCTCACAGGACGACCATCCACCCGCAGTCCCAAGACCGGGGCACGCGCCCCTAGTACTCGATGCACAAATCGAGGGTACGACATGGATAGGATCTTCATGGACGGAGGCAGCAGCATGAACATCATCTTCGCCAGCACCCTGCAAAATATGCTGATCCCACGATCAGTATGGAGAAAATCAAGCACCGAGT
This sequence comes from Bromus sterilis, assembly GCA_950022295.1. NCBI lineage: Eukaryota > Viridiplantae > Streptophyta > Magnoliopsida > Poales > Poaceae > Bromus > Bromus sterilis. The sequence goes on from OX465599.1 coordinate 120,598,179, forward strand.
TACACGGGGTAGTCCCAGGAGAAGCAGCCACATCCCTCGGAGTCATCGAACTCGAAGTTGTCTTCGGCAACCGACGCAACTTCGCAAAGCACGTCCTCGAGTTCGAGGTACTCGACTGGCAATCGCAGTATCACGCCATATTGGGACGGCCAGCATTCGCGCAGTTCATGGCGGTCCCACACTACGCCTACCTCAAGCTCAAGATGCCAGGATCATCAGGAGTCCTCACGATCAACGGAAGCTTCATCAAATCAGATCAATGTGATCGTGACTTCCACAGAATCTCCGACACATTCGGAGCCGAACAAGAATTCAGAGAAATAGCCATGGCGACGGACAAGAGTACCTTCCCATTGGTGAACCGAAGCGAATCCAGGGAGTATGGACGCGACTTCAGCATCGACAGCGACACAGTCACTCACCAAGTGCACCCGACGGACCCCTACAAAACAGTCCGCGTGTACGCCCACCTACCAGAGGAGCAGGCGACGACTCTCGTCGCTTTCCTTCGAGACGAGTGGGAAATATTCGCCTGGTGCCCAGCCGATATGCCTGGGATACCACGCGAATTCGCGGTACGCGCCCTACGCATCAAGCAAAACACGAAGCCGGTGAAGCAAGCGCTGAGACGATTCTCGGAGCTCAAGCGCAGAGCAATCGGAGAGGAAGTCAACCGGTTACTCGACGCTCAGTTCATCCGAGAAACGATAAAAGCCACCTGGATAGCCAACCCAGTGCTGGTGCCCAAGAAAGACACGACCGTGCTGCGCATGTGTGTCGACTACGGACCAGTCAACAAGCATTGCCCGAAGGATCACTCCCCGCTTCCTAGAATCGATCAGATAATCGACTCAACAGCAGGGCCTTCCTGAAGGAGCAAATCGGAAGAAACGTGCAAGTCAACGTGGACGACATCGTCATCAAGACCTACAAAGCAGCCACACTACTCGATGACCTGCGCGAAACCTTCGCGGCTCTCAACAAATACAGAATCAAACTCAACCCAAAGAAGTGCGCATTCGGCGTACCGACGGGAAAGCTGCTTGGCTATATGCTCTCTGCCCGAGGAATCGAGGCAAACCCTGAGAAAGTCCAAGCCATCAGCCGCATGCAAGAACCAACCGCCGTCAAAGGAGTACATCATCTCACTGGAAAACTCGCAGCCCTAAGCCGCTTCATCAGCAGGCTGGGAGAACGCACGCTGCCTTTCTATCAGCTGCTCAGGAAAGGAGAGAAATTCGAGTGGACGGAGGAAGCCCGCCAAGCATTCGCGGACCTGAAAAAGACACTCTCGACCCCACCAATCCTGGCGGTACCTAAGGAACGAGAGAAGCTATACCTCTACGTGGCAGCACGTAGCAGTGTAGTAAGCACAACGCTCGTTGTCGAACGCGCAGAAGAAGGCAAGGTCCAGAGCATCCAAAGACCAATCTACTACCTCAGCATGCTCCTAACCAAATCCCAGCAGCGGTACCCGCACTATCAGAAGCTACTACTGGCCATCGTCATGACCTCAAGAAAGGTGTCCCACTACTTCGACGAGCACCCTATCACAATCGTGAGCAGCGCACCACTCGCCGACATACTCAACAACCCTGGAGCAACCGGGCGAGTCGCCGAGTGGAACATTGAGCTCAGCCCACGGGACCTGCAGTTCAAGCACCCAACACCCATCAAAGCCCAAGTACTCCCAGATTTCCTGGTCGAGTGGACGGAGGTTCAGACACCAGGCCCCCCAGACCTATCAAGCTCATGGTCAATGTTCTTCGATGGGTCCAAGAGACAACAAGGAGCTGGGGCAGGAGTTGTGCTCATCTCCCCTAAAGGAACAAAGCTGAAATATGTCCTCCAGATCAACTTCAGTCACGCCTGCAACAACGAAGCAGAATACGAGGCACTCCTCCATGGCATGCGCATGGCCAAAACATGCGGAGCCACTCGCCTCATAATTTACGGGGACTCCAATCTCGTCGTCCAGCAGACGATGAGAAACTGCAACGCAATAGCCGACAACATGGCGGCCTACCAAAAGCTCTACAACGAACTCGAAGGAAGTTTCGACGGTTGCGAGCTCAACTACATCACCAGGGACAACAACACAGAAGCTGACGAGCTCGTGAACATCGGTTCGACCCGGGGGCCTGTACCACTCGGCGTTTTTCTCGAAAGCATCAGCCGGAGATCCATCAAGGTACAGGCAGCAACACCTGAAGCAGTCATGGACGGCGAAGACGCAACAGAAATGGCGCAGGTGGCAGCAGCAACCCCATCAGAAGGCACAAGCACTCCAGCCATGAAAAACGCAGAGGAAATCGTGTCCAAAGCATTCCGAGCCGGGTTCATGAAGATAGAAGGCCCATGAGGATACAACCTCAGCCCGCTAGCTGGCACCGACGTAGGAGTCCACGACTCACAAGGAAGGTGCGAAGACCTGTCGTACGGAGCAAGCTAGGGTTAGGAAAGCTTACTTGTAAACGTAGATGAACTCCCCGAGACCTAGCCCGGTATATAAGGGCTAGGAGGGGCGACGCCAAAGACATCTAATATCACCAGTAACCCTAGCCTTGAGCGCTCCAACCTTGGCCTCCACTGTAATCGCATCTCCCCCATCAATAATATCGAGCAGGAGCGAGCCTTCCTGTTTGCCGACGAGCTATCGTCCAACCTGTGCATCTCATGACTAACCCAGGGTCCCTGACCATGGGATTTGCCGGGGTTGATCCCCGTCACTCACCTAGAAGTAAAAACGTGCTCGAGTGATTACTCGCACACATGAAGAGTATCAGGTGCTCCCTCACCACGACAGAAGATAAGCGGACCTGCATTCGCCAGATCGAGCGGCCCCAGAGTATCGGGTGCTCCCTCACCACGAGAGCAAAAACAATACTCGAGTGATTACTCGCAAAACTCTATGCACCCGAACACTCGAAGACCTCCCGAGCAAGTACTCCTTTACATTACTCCTCGCCCGAGCACTTGACCAAGCTTTGCGAGGGACTGCTAAAACAACTCACTTGATTGTTTATTCGAAGTGGGTGCATTATCAACTAGGCTACGCGCCTCAGTAAAAAATACATATTCCTGGAACACGACACACTGTGCCCAGATGCCACGCAAGCTTAGCGTGTAGGTAAGACCTCGCTGCGCAGATCGGCCGGGCTGGGACTTGCCGCAGAGCGATTTCACTCCCAATCTTTCCCATGCGCTTGCATGATAGAAAAAGCCGGGCGGATGCGACTAGGCTACGAACTTTACTGGCGGCAATTGATCACTGTAAGACCTGCAGCGGCTTGACTTTTGCTCGACACCAGTGTTCCAAGCTCATGTCGAGGGACATGGGGTTTGATTGGGCTACTTCGGTTTTTGCCACTAGTGCAATTCACCAAGGCTCGACCAGTCGACTCCTTGGGCCCTTTCAGCTTAGCATCCCTCGAAACAGGTTTTGTCATGGCCCCAGACTGCCAGCGACCCGCGGTTGAACCGTGCATACATCAAAATTGACGCAAGAATGAATTCGAGTCCCTGCGCGCCTCTTCGAGTCCCCCAGGCACTCGGGGGCTACTGACGAGGGGGTGACCCCACGACTCCTACGGATGAGCCTACCCGGTGTACCCGAAGACAGAAGGCCCACAAAGATGCCGCCTGGGCCCAGCCTTGGCGCACTAGTGGCACCGGCGTAGGAGTACGCGACTCATAAGGAAGGTGCAAACTTGCCGTGCGATACAGGATTAGAGTTAGGAAACCTCATCTGTAATCCCGGACGGACTCCCCGAGACCTAGCCTAGTATATAAAGTCTAGGAGGGGAGACGTCGAGATCAAGCAATACGCAATCTGTAACCCTAGACTTGTGCGCACTAGCCTCAGCCCCCCTGTAATCGCCATCTCCGATCAATAATATCGAGCAGGAACGTATCCTCCTGTTAGCTGACGAGCTATCGTCCAACCTGTGCCTCTCATGACTAACCCATGGTCCCTGACCATGGGATTTGCCGGGGTACATCCCCGTCACTCGGTATCTTCACTAAGGGAAATTTTCTGCTATCCTACATCTCACCTTCCACTTGGGATAACCAATGAAGGGCGAGAAGCAGTTATCATCTCTCGCGTATCAATCGCTCTGGGGAGTGAACGCGGATACAAAATATATATAACTGCACAGGTACGGTACAATGCAGACACCACCTAAGGCCCCTACCTCGGCTCTGCCGAGCCACATTAAGTGTGAGCTATCGAGGAGTAATACTCGTACTCCACTCGTTGTTGACTCTGTATAGCCGCCCTAGGGTCCTGAACCACGGTTGTCCTTAAGGTAAGAAGTCAGGCGACCCAACGGTGCCCGCGAGTGGTATTGCGACGGGACGACAGAGAGGGTACACCGACGTACTGGTGGGCTTGGACCCTGATCGTTGGCCGCGTGAGTTACCAAACTATGAAAGTAGAGCTCTTCCAAGAGCACACGCGAGACAAGGTATGGAGATGGTTCATCTTGTTGGTAACCGCGGAGCTTTGATGGGACGACAGGGCAGGCCCCGATGTATTGGTGGTCTTGACCGTTGTTCGTTGTCCGTTGTGTGAATTAGTGATGACCCTCAACTGTATGGGATAGATTGTAGCATTTTCGATAAATAAGAGTGTCGAACCCAACGAGGAGCAGAAGGTATTGGTAAGTGACTTTGGTAAAGAAATAACCGCAGGCACTGAAAGATAACTTTTTAGGGGTTTTTTTGGTATAAGCAACGAGAAGATAAAAGCAAGCAAAGTAAAAGATACTGAGGAGTAACAAGTGGCCCAATCATTTTGAGCAAAGGATACGCCTGTCAACTGAACTTATAAAGGCTAAAGTGTTCTTGAGGACACACGGGAGAGATAGTCACGTGCTTTCGCCATATTTGAGGACACACGGGAGAGGACACACGGGGGAGATAGTCACGTGCTTACTCAAGAACTAAAGTAACTACTCACGATAAATAAATGAGATCATGATCAGTGGGGATAAATATGTGATAAACAATCTGGACATAACAATATTTCTCCAACAAAACTCAATAGCATTCACCACAAAGGAGTAATCAACACCGGTAGAGTAGAGAGGATAGATAGTACGGATTACAACACAAGTTACACTTGTGAGATGAGATAGGATGGTGGTGGAGATGGTGCTGATGTTGGGGATGAGGTTGATGATGATCTCGATGATGCCCGTGACAATGGCGATGATCTCCCCTTTCGGGAGGTGTTCTCCCCGGCGGAATCTGCCCGCCGGAGATGTCTTTTCTTCTCTGTAGGTTTCCACCATGGAGTGGCGGCGGAACTCGCGAATCTCCTCTCTCTTTAGGGTTTTCAGATGACAATGAATAAATAGGCTAGAGGGGGGAGCCTGGGTGACCCCAAGAGTGCAGACGACCACCCGGCGCACCCCTGGTGGGGGCCGCACCAGGGGGGCGCCTGGGTACATGGTGGCCCCCTCTGGCTCTCGTTTTGCGTGCCTTTGTCATTTTTCTGGAAAATAACCTCCGTCGATTTTCAGGTAATTTTGAGGTCTTCTGATTCAGCAACTCTGTGTCCACTTTTTACCGCTGAATCCTGCGTCTGCTGCTTCGGCATCGGAAAGTTGAAAACTGTGTAAAACAAGCTAAAACAACATAATAATAGCATCATAACATGAAATACATCAATGAATAGGGGTGAATTATGATATCAAATAGTGATGCATTTTGGACGTATCAACTCCCCCAAGCTTAGACCTCGCTTGTCCCCAAGCGAATACTGAGCTCGGTAAACCTATCCACAAGTTTAGAGAGTGAAGTGTCGATAAATAGAATACGAACAAGAAGCATCATGATTTCTTCACCAAACTCAAGCATCCTCAACATCAACCTCAACTCATAAGGCCCTTATGAGAAAGTAATAACAATTATAATCAAAAGTAGGGCTAAGGAAACTCATCAAATTATGGCAAACATATCCTTGGTCAAAGGACAACTAATAACTTTTACTTTTGCTATTTCACTTTATAATGAAACAATTTGAAGATTTTGAAAGAACATGTTATTTGTCATGAAGTGAAAATGCTAACACAAAGGAAGATGCTTGCTTGTCATAAGCTTTCGCAAACAACTTACTTATGAAATGACAATGTCAACAAGGATGTGGCATGACAAAACTTAATGCAACATTATATGAATGAATCCTCATCAACATCAAATGTCTGTTTTCTTTGGGAAAAGAAGGAAGTAGGGAAAACTGACTCAACATAAAAGTAAAAGATAGGCCTTGTTATAGGCAAGTAGGGAAAACTCGTGTGCTATCCTCAAATCAAACAGAATAAAAAAAATTTGGGAGGTGCATAGTTTGTCAACGAAAGCTAATAGATAGCTCAATTACTTCTCAAACTGGACAAGTTTTGAGGAACGACTCCCAGGTGGGGACGATCACACCCCCTTAATCTCCTTTGTTTATCACTGCCAAAGTTTCTAATTTCTCATAGATCAAGCGTGAAGGAGGGTTTGTTTGTTGTATTATATTACGAGCTGGGCGCACTCATGCCAGGTCCTCCTCGTATTATGGGTTTGCAGATTAGACATGCAATCCCGGGGTAAAACTTGTCCAACTTAAGAAGATCATGAATTACCTACTACTTCCTCATGAGCTAAACAAGAGGCAAAAAATAGAAGATTTTGAACATTTAAGGATAACACATAAATTCTCTACTTTTAGGAGTGGTAGGGAAATAGCACGAATAGGAAGGTATGGTGGACTCATATGGAAGATATTGGTTTTAGGGTATGAATGCACAAGCATAAATCAGCTTGGCAAAGAGTTTGGCTAGCAAAGGCTTTGAGAGAATAGGCAACTGATGATGACTTAGATGTAAGACACATAAAGCATAAACATTAAGGTGAGCATAGCACATCAAGTTATCTTCTTTGTCAACATAAAACTTCAAGCATAATAACATAAAGGTTTTGGCTATGTCTCTACTTGAGAAAACATGCATGTTGTCATGACCAAAGCTATGTTTGCCAAAATTTAAATAAAGTTTTCAAAGCCATACCTGATATAAGGTCAATACTTGTAAGGCCCGATATGCGGTACTGTTCCAGATCTAGATGTTTCCATCCAGATCCGGGGAAGAAGCACATATCGGTCCCACCGCGACATATGACAATGCTATATGCCCCGGATTTCCAACATGATATCACAACATTACAGCTACAAGGATACAACATCTCGTACAATCGACATACAACTGCCTTAAATACAATACATCAGCGGAAGATACCTGTCTGAGTACAGACTACATTCAAATGCCTAATGGCAAAGGTAAAACACACCATCCCCGTAACCACACGGGTGCAGGCTCTCCGCCGGGATCTGCCTAACTAGTCATCGTCGAGTCTCCACGAAGGCGTCCAGAAGAAGAGTCGAGGCAGTAATCAATTGCAGCGACCGATCAGGCAAAACATAAAGTGAAAAGAAAAGAAAGGGGTGAGAATATATCAAAAGTCTTGTAACTAACTTCTCACGGTAAGATGGGGGTAGTGGTGAGGTTGCAAACGCACTAGCAATATATGAGTGGCTAACAGTCTATTTTAGAGTAAGATGAGAACCAAGCATTCGATGAGGAATCGCCTCCAACAAGTCTTGCTATCAACTACTTATGCAAGCATAACACCTATCCTATCCTTGTCCTCCTCTTCGCATCCCGACGAAGAAGAAGCAGACAAGGCACACACACGTTGATCAAGCTATATTAAGATTATCTCAGTTGATGTTGTCTATGAACAAGACGTAAGTTCCAAGTCGTCCATAACCGAGGACACGGCTTCTCGAAAAGATTTAACCCTGCAGGGGTGTACCAACTGCCCATTACAAGGCTCCGCACGCACGCCCATCACTCTCAGTTTCTACCCATCACAGGCAGCCATTTTATGATTTAGTCCCGAGAGATCTGAAACGACAGGTCCCTCTAGCTAACAACGAAAAAATCCGGGTGGCCCCCGGTGAGTCGACATTCAGCTCAGGAGCCGGCCGAGCTCTCGATCTGGTCTCTACCGTCTGTCGCAGGTTTGGATTGCCGGTAATTCTCACATGAGGCCGGGTCCTGATACGTCCCAAACGTATCTATAATTTCTGCTTGCTCCATGCTCGTTTTGTGTGACTTTTCCATGTTTTGCTTGAACTTTCATACACTTTTGAGCATATTTGGACTAATCCATTAACCCAGTGCACCCAGCTGCCAGTTGCTGTTTTCTGCTGTTTTTTGTATTTCAGGTTTTCCGGCCATTAAAAGTGCTCCAAAAAATCCGGAAAAATCAGCGACTCGGAAGCTTCCGGAAACACCAAAGGAGGGAAGGGGGCCACCACAGGGACTACAGAAGGGTCCCTGGCGCGGCCCCACCCTAGGCCGCGCAAGGGAGCCTCCTGGCTGCCCTGTGGCCCCTCTCGGTGCCCCCCTTCTCCTATATTTACCCCTCGGGGTGGAAACCCCTAAGACGGATCTCTTTTTCGCGAACTCGGCTCTGTACCGCCGCCACCGCCGTTTCTAGATCGGGGCTGCCTGGAGAAGCTTCCCCGGCACCCTGCCGGGAGGAGGAACCCCCTCCGGGAGACCATCCATAGCCATGGACGTCTCCCGCATGTACCGTGAGTAGTTCCACTTGGACCATGGGTCCGTGACCAGTAGCTATGTGATGTTCCTCTCCCCTCTTTGTGCTTCCACTTTCGAGACCTCGTGCGCTGCCTCACATGATCGAGGCACCTTTGTAATTTTCTGTTGTTGCTATGTTGAGTTTGCTGGGATCTGATGGATTATGAGACTATGTTCAGATTGTGATGAGTAATATATTTGGTTCTTATCTTCTATATTTTGTTCTTGAGTAAATTCTTGCATGTTCTCCGTTGCCGTATTTTACTTTGGCCAAGTGATTTGTTGCAACTCCAAGAGGGAGCATTATGCTTGATTGTGGGTTCAGCCCCTTGATGTCTAGCTTGAGTGACAGAAACATGAGACTAGGGTATGTCCTGTTGCCACCAGGGATAAACCAACAGTGCTTGTATCCGCGGATGCAAGGATTGTTTACTTTACGCAAAGTTCTTTTAATGCATTTGTCTATTGCTTTGGATTCACAACTTAATACCAGCGAGATGTTCTGGATAGATATCTCAAGGTGGATGATTCGTAGTAGATGTAGATGGATTTTGGTCTACTTACCTTGGCGTACTGCCCATTGCTTTTGAGCCCTTCCTTTCTTTGCAGCATAGTTAGCATTGCGGTGCCTTCATAATCCTGTCAATTGCCCAACTGTAATTTGTTTACCTCGCTAGCACTTTTATCGTCTTTTGGGAGAGAGACATCACTAGTGAAAATCACGGGACCCTGGTCCATCTTCATATCACTGTTTACGTCCTTAGTTTACTTTCCATTTGCTATCACTATCATTATCTTTTGCGTTAATCCTTTGTAAACAGCAAGGCCGGAGGAATTGACAACTCCTCTGTACTCGTTGGGAGAAAAGTTATCTGTATCTGTGTGCAGGTCCACGTTAAGCGCCATGACACCTTCTTGTATCTCTTGGAGTCCTACTAGTTCCATAACCTTGGTATCTTCACCGAGGGAAATTTGCTGCTACGCTACATCTCACCTTCCACTTGGGGTAACCAACGAGGAGTGAGAGATCCTCACCGTATCAAGCCAATTTCTGGCGCCGTTGCCGGGGACTCCAGTCTACAAGATAGGGGAGTTGCACACTATCTTTTATCTTTGCTTTTTAGTCTTGTTAGTTTACCTTTCAGTTTTTACTTTTGTGTCCCTTATCAAAAATACCAAAAATACCTGCGCTACTATGGGTTCCAATGAAAACACCAAGTTGTGTGACTTCACTAGTCACAACAACAGTGACTTTATCTGCACTCCTATTGCTACACCTGCTACTTCACCACCTTCTTATGATATTAAACCTGCTTTGCTAAACCTTATTATGAAAGATCAATTCTCTGGCGCTAGAGATGCTACTTTTTTGCATTTAAATAATTTTATTGAGCTTTGTGATATGCAAAAGTACAAAGAAGTAGATGGTGAAATTGTTAAGCTTAAGCTTTTTTCCTTTCTCTTTGAGGGATGAAGCTAAAATCTGGTTTCAATCCTTGCCTAAGAATAGCATAGATTCTTGGGATAAGTGCAAGGATGCTTTTATCGGGAAGTACTATCCCCCTACTAAAATTATTCAATTGAGGAGTAACATTATGAATTTCAGGCAATTGGATAATGAACACGTTGCCCAGGCATGGGAACGTATGAAGACGCTTGTCAAGAACTGCCCCACACATGGACTGACTACCTGGATGGTTATCCAGACTTTTTATGCAGGCTTGAACTTTACTTCGCGGAACCTGTTAGATTCGGCCGCGGGAGGAACCTTTATGTCGACCACACTTGGTGCTGCCACAAAGCTACTTGACGAGATGATGCTGGACTACTCTCAGTGGCACACTGAAAGATCTCCAACTGGTAAGAAGGTAAATTCTGTCAAGGAGATCTCCTCTCTAAATGAAAAGGTTGACCTTATCATGTCTCTACTTACCAAGCAAGCTCCTATTGATCCTCAGGATGTTCCTTTAAATTCTTTGGTTGCTCAAGAAAAAATAGATGTGAACTTTATCTCTAGAAACAACTTTAATAATAATGCTTATAGGGGAAACTTTGCTAGTAATCCTAGACCATTTCCATCCACTTATGGGAACAACAACACCTACCCTAGCAACAAGAACCCCACCTCTGAACTAGAGAGTATGCTTAGAGACTTTATCACTACCCAAAAAGCCTTCAACAAGAATGTGGAAGAAAAACTAGCTAAATTAGATAATATTTGTTTGAAGGTAGACAACTTAGCCCTTGATGTTGAGGTGCTAAATATTAGAACCTCTCCCCTTGAGGAGAGTAAGGTCACTCCTATTAATGCTATCCAGTTACAAATCAATGAAAACATTAGGATGATGGCTAAACTTAAAGAAAGATGGGCTAGAGAAAAAGAGGAAGAGGAAAGAATTAAGAGCCTTCCTACCTACCACACAGTAGCCACTATCCAAGTAGTTGAGGATGTCCAAACAGTTAGCACCCATCACACCCCTAGTCCCACTAGACCTATCAATGGTGATGCTACCACCTCAACCATAAATGAAGAAACCTCTATGAACGTAGAGGCTTTCAAACAAGTGAGCTTAAATGATATCACTACCTCCTTGATAGATAGTAGTGATCTAGACTTTGACAACTACACTTTACCTGAAGTTATTGGTTTCCTACACAAGATGTCTAGAGACCCCCACACTAGCACACTTAATCTTGCCTTCACAGAGCATATCACCAATGCTCTAATCAAAGTTAGGGAGGATAAGCTTAGACTAGAAGCCTCCATACCTAGGAAGCTAGAAGATGGTTGGGATCCTATGATAAAAATCAAATTAAATAACTTCTCTTGTTATGCTCTTTGTGATGTTGGAGCAAGTACCTCAGTTATGCCCAAAAAAATGTATGATATTCTTGAATTGAAACCTTTTGATTCTTGCTCTTTTGGTGTTTGTCTTGTTGATTCTTCTGTAAAGAATCATTTGGGGAAGATCGACGATGTTCTTATCATTTTCAATGACAATTATGTTCCCGTTGATTTCACTATTATGGACATTAAATGTGAACCTTCTTGTCCAATTATTTTGGGACGTCCTTTTCTTCGCACAGTCGATGCTCTTATTGATATGAACGAGGGGAATATCAAAATCCAATTCCCTCTCAAGAAAGGGATGGAACATTTCCCTAGGAAAAAGATTAAGTTACCTTTTGAGTCCGTCACACGGGCTAGTTATTCTCTTGAAAAAACTTGATCTTCTGCTTTAAGCCTAGCTAATGGCTCTAAAGAAGCGCTTTCGGGAGGCAGCCCGCAATGAATTTAGGTTTTTATTTTTGCTTTTCTTCTATTCTTAGTGGTCTTGATGATTGTTACTACTGTAGCAACATCATTGTATCTTTACTTTTTAATCTTTGTGCCTTTTATAGCCTCATACGGCAAGGGAAGTAAAAGTTGTGACATGCTGTCCAGAAAACAGATTCTGACCTCCTGACTAGAAAAATCATGGAAAAATCGCAGTTCATGTTTTTGAGCTAAACTTTTTACACAGCGTGCTCTATACAATTACGAAACTTGCGTATGTTCTGAGTTTTTTTATTTGAGTTGCAGAAGTACCCCTAAAAAATTCGTTTCTACCTTCTGTTCTGTTTTTCACAGATTCTGCCACGTTTTGTCTCTCTCTACTTTTGCAAACCTTAAGCTTGCTTTTTCTTTGCAAATTTTTTTTGGCAATCTTGAGAAACAATAGCTCTTAAAGAATATCTTTATTTCCAGTAAGGGAAAAATATATTTTAATAGGGTACTAACCTCTCTAATCAGTCTACAATGAGTTATGTATGAAGGGAGTTTTCAAGTGCGCGATGGAAGATGATGAAAGAAGATCTTGGAGTGTCAAACGCTCAAGCTTGGGGATGCCCATGTGCACCCCCAATAAATATTCAAGGAGACTCAAGCGTCTAAGCTTGGGGATGCCTCCATGCATCCCCTTCTTCATCAACAATTATCAGTTCGTCTCTCCTTGCACTATATTTTTATCACTTCATGCGTTATGTGCTATGCTTGGAGTGTCTCGCTCTTAGGTTTTATTTTTAGTTTTCTTTATCTTTTTTTGCTGTAGTAAAAAGTTAGACCCCACATTACTCTTTTGTGTGGGAGAGAAACACGCTCCGCTTGAACTAGAACTCCTCATAGGATTTGCATGCTTACTCCTTTAGCTGTGAGTTGTTCTTTTATTTTCCTAGCTGCTGCTCTGTTTAGTTGTAGTGCTTTAGTTTTTCTAGAGCTTTTCTTTTGTTTTAGGTTGAACTTTCTATAGGTTGCATGTTTTATCTTGTTAGAGAGTTTGCCTGTTGCACTGAGTTTTGTGTCTTGACTAGAAGTAGGTAGTTGAAGTTGCTATTCTCTTTGTAGTAGTAACTTGAAATAGTTTTGAGGTATTGACTAGAGTAATGTTTGAACTATTGGTGTCAAGAGCTCGAGCTTATTAGTGATAGATGTCGTATTTTGGGAAATCCGTGTGTTTTTCGAAAACCAAAAACCCCTGTTGAGAACTCTAGCTACTAGATGGATCACTAACATCTGGAGGGTTCGAATATTAGAGTACACTCACGTACCATGAGTCGAGGATGCGCAAGGATAACCAAACCCCCATACACTCCTCCTCGGGGTACTTGTCTCTTTGTGAACCTCCTGATTAGATTGAGAGTTACCGATAATAAGTGCACGAGTTCTTCGGACTAATGTGAGTATTCGAAAGTTGACACTTCCACCCACCTATACTTTTTCTAGCCTCTTCGGTACCGTGCATTGCCCTTTCTCACCTTGAGAGTTGGCGCATACTTCGCCGGTACATCCAAACCCTTTGCACGATACGCTCTGTCATCATAAGCCTCCTTATATCTTTCCTCAAAACAACCACCATACCTACCTACAAGGCATTTCCATAGCCTTTCCGAGATACATTGCCATGCAACATCCACCTTCTCATGACTTGATTTTCATGTCATACATGCTACTTGCTTGATCGATGAGCCACAGGCTAGTTGGGCCTTGCCCTAATCATTGCTACATGACGCGCTAGTATCATTGCATATCCTGCTATCCTGGCAGAAGCATACATTTGCATCATGATAGTTATATCTTCTTTATGTGAGTACCTTTGTAAAGTGTGAAAGATCTCCTATATTCTTGTAAAATATAGAGTGTTGCCCCTAAAGTGAGGAAAAAATCCCAAAGAGGACAAAATCAAAAGATCCCAAAGAGGACAAATGAGAGTTAAATAGAAAGAGCCATTGAGGCCACCAAAAAATACAAAAAAATAGAAAAAAGAGAAAAATAAAAAAAAGAGAGAGAAGGGGGCACACTACTATTCATTTTATGAGATCCACACTAGTACTTCATCCTCTATCCCTTGTACTCCATAGGGATCATCATCATGCATATAGCTATGTGGGGACCTTCACACTATAGAACTTGGCTTGTATATTCCAATGATGAGCCTCCTCAAATGAGCTCTAGGTCTTCTTGAGCAAGCAAGTTAGATGCATCCCCACTAGTTCCCTTGGAGAGCTGTTAGCTCACATGTGCATCCGTTGCATGGCAATCCCTACTCCTCACATCATATCTATCATATGGCTTTATCTCTCCTATGATTGTCCTCATTGATGTGAGCCTTTCACACCTTTTTGTCTTCCTCCTCCACCTTATTTCTGTTTCGCCTTTTAGGTGTCAACTTTCTTGCTCACGCTCATCCATTGCATGAGTGCTCAAAATATCGAAAGCGAGTGGATCAGTTTGAATTGTACCTGGCTAGTGGTCTGGGGATGAGTCAAGATAAGAATCCAAAGGAGACTAAGTGTGAAACTTTAGTAGATAGTTGTTCTCAACAACCTTTTTTTCTCTCTTTTTCCCAGTCCCCTTCTTGCACGCAAACACCATCTGGAGACATTCGAGTCACGGACAGCGAGATCTCTTGCACCTTTTGTTCTTCTGTTGCTTGTGTTAATGCTAATATAGACTCTTGCTTGTTAAGACTTTAATTGAATTGCATGCTTTGATTGCTTTACTTAAAAGTCCTTATATGGTTGTGTGGCATGTCACCACAGAAATTATGCTTGTTATCATTTACCTACTCGAGGACGAGCAGGAATTAAGCTTGGGGATGTTGATAGGTCCCAAACGTATCTATAATTCCTGCTTGCTCCATGCATGTTTTGTGTGGCTTTGCCACATTTTTCTTGAACTTTCATACACTTTTGAGCATATTTGGACTAATCCATTAACCCAGTGCACCCAACTGCCAGTTGCTGTTTTCAGCTGTTTTTTGTATTTCAGGTTTTCCGTCCATTATAAGTGCTCCAAAAAATCTGGAAAAATCAGATAAAAAATGAGCGACTCGGAAGCTTCCGGAAACACCAAAGGAGGGAAAGGGGGCCACCACAGGGACTCCAGCGGGGTCCCTGGCGCGGCCCCACCCTAGGCCGCGCCAGGGAGCCTCCTGGCTGCCCTGTGGCCCCTCTCGGTGCCCCCCTTCGCCTATATTTACCCCTCGGGGTGGAAACCCCTGGGAGGAACTCCTTTTTTGCGATCTCGCCTCTGTACCACCGCCACCGCCGTTTCTAGATCAGGGCTGCCTAGAGAAGCTGCTCCGGCACCCTACCGGGAGAAGCTACCCCCTCCGGGAGACCATTCATAGCCATGGACGCCTCCCGTATGTACCATGAGTAGTTTCCCTTGGACCATGGGTCCGTGACCAGTAGCTATGTGATCTATATCTCCCCTCTTTGTGCCTCCACTTTCGAGACCTCGTGAGATGCCTTATGCTTGATTGTGGGTTCAGCCCCTTGATGTCTAGCTTGAGTGACAGAAAATGAGACTAGGGGATATGCTGTTGCCACCAGGGATAAAACAACGGTGCTTGTATCCGCGGATGCAAGGATTGATTACTTTACGCAAAGTTCTTTTAATGCAGTTGTCTGTTGCTTTGGATTTACACTTTGGGTGGGATTCGCAACTTAATACCAGCGAGATGTTCTGGATAGATATCTCAAGGTGGATGATTCGTAGTAGATGCAGATGGATTTCGGTGTACTTACCTTGGCGTACTGCCCATTGCTTTTGAGCCCTTCATTTCTTTGCAGCATAGTTAGCATTGCGATGCCTTCATAATCCTGTCAATTTCCCAACTGTGATTTGTTTACCTCGCTAGCACTTTTATCGTCTTTTGGGAGAGAGACATCACTAGTGAAAATCACGGGACCCTGGTCCATCTTCATATCACTGTTTACGTCCTTAGTTTACTTTCCAGTTGCTATCACTATCATTATCTTTTGCGTTAATCCTTTGTAAACAACAAGGCCGGAGGAATTGACAACTCCTCTGTACTCATTGCGAGCAAAGTTATTTGTATATGTGTGCAGGTCCACGTCAAGCGCCGTGACACCTTCTTGTATCTCTTGGAGTCCTACTGGTTCGATAACCTTGGTATCTTCACCGAGGGGAATTTGCTGCTACGCTACACCTCACCTTCCACTTGGGGTAACCAACGAGGAGTGAGAGATCCTCACCGTATTAGGTCCTCAGCTGAACAGGTTGGACCAACAAGGAAATAAAGTCCCCGCCGGCCCTGGTTGGTTTAAAGGATGTCTGCTAGGAGCGAACCGACAGACATATATGCATGGTTTGCAAATGGTAAATCAGCTTGGGACACCACTAGAAATGTTGGAAGCTAGGTAGGTAAGAAAAGGGACCCCATAAAATCCCACACGCGGTTAGGCACACTCAGTCTTAAAACCAATACCCGGAACTCGGACCCTAGGTGAATCGAATGGAACAAAGCGTCGGGGCAGGATAGCCTAGACCTTCCATCCTTCGTCGAATATAGTCAACATTATAATAATCATATCATCCATAACAATATAATAATGTGATAGCCCAAACCAAGGAGTAATAGGGTAACATTCGTAGCATCCTAAGCATGCATATTAAGCAGGGGCTGAGCAACGAGCAATAGTAACATAGCAGTACATGGTTTGCTGGGAGGGGACATGGCTGTATCGGTTTGAAAGAGGTTGTAAACATGTGGTAGGATCAAACATCGGACCTATCCTAGACTAGCATGCAAACTGCTGGTTGAATTAGAATGGATCATGAGTAATGTATAGTCCTTGCCTATTGATAAGTCGTGTTCCGAAGGTGTAGTTGATCGCAAGCTCGCATCGTCTCCGAGAGGTACCTGCGGAAGCACACAAGAAGGAAACACTAGAAAAGACAATCGACGAGCAAGCATATATTACTATGAAGCATTCACGAGCAAGCAACAACAAGAAGGCAACACGAGACATCGCACCTACCGTCGAGAGCGGTTACTAACAGGTTAAGTGGAGTACTCGTCACACACGACGATACCGCACATTTAGAATGGTTCAAGTTGTTTAGCTACACAAGATGAGAAAAGGTTGTTATCATGGCAACTCACTCAAGCATGGCATATCACACAAACATGGCAAGAGGTGAATCATAAAGGAAACTATCTATGCTAGTCAATTTAAGTGAGGCACAACCTAAACATGGCATAACACTAAGTGCCCCACGACAATTTAAGCAATTGGTACTGTTTTTCCCTAAACCATATTTTATATTTGTTATTAGCAAGGAAGAGCAGAATAAACACAAAGTACACGGAAAACTAATCAAGTTACATATAAAGAACACTCCAAACGGAGTTACGGTTAAAAAGATACAAGCAAAACAAGTTTTGAACACAATCTACCAACATCAGGAAGCGCACTTTAGAGCAATGCATAAACAGGATAATGAATGCAAACATGCTCATAAATGATATGCAACTAAAGTAGACATGGTAGGGAAGGCATGGCAAAAGGAATCATGCAAATAGGTATCATGAACAACTAGTTATAGCCCAGGCAAAATGCAATAAAACATTATTGGTCTAGGACTTAGTGAAAATCAGGAGAACAAGGCATAAACTGTTATCATCATGCTGTATAAACAGGGTTAAATATATATGCAAAAATGCAGCAACATGACATAGCAATATATGAGCATGGATTAGGCATGATGGTGAACAGGTGCAAACAAGAATCAAGGTCATATGCATCACAGATCAAAAGATATTAAGCAAGCAACATGGCATCGGAAAGTTACAGACTTAGCGAAAAACTGAGGTGGCTGTCAAAAACAGTGGCATAGCAACTTTGGAGCTAAATATATCTATGACCAGGAATGTAAACATGACAATGCAATACATATAATGAAAGTAGACATGGCATAGATCAAAATGACATATTGCAATGCTAAATAGGATGCACGGTTAAAAAGATATAGGGCAGGAAAGTAGCAACTTTATATAAACAAGATCACACTAACATCAGCGTAGCCACTTTGGGTGAAGAAACAAACATCATGCAGCAGGCAAATATGACATGTGATTGCATAGCATTGAAGTAGACATGATGCTTAACAGTATGCAACAAGAATCAATGCAATAGGCCTCATGGATGTGTCACAATCATCATGCAAACTTGCAATAAAATAATAGCAGTAGCA
The DNA here is from genome assembly GCA_950022295.1 of Bromus sterilis. NCBI lineage: Eukaryota > Viridiplantae > Streptophyta > Magnoliopsida > Poales > Poaceae > Bromus > Bromus sterilis. Next base: position 120,616,371 of record OX465599.1, read on the forward strand.
CACTAGCAGAAAATAATAGCAGTTAACAGTCTGATGCCCACTTCAACAGAGATTAACAACATCAAGATGGCCTTCAATCAAAATGCTCACAAAATATGGATTGAAGTACACACAATTCTAAACAAATTTCCTTTTGGGCGCAACGTCATCCGAGCTACGGTTTACTCGTAAACTTCAACGCAAAACAACAATCAGCAGCAGTTTACAAGGACTTGGCAGAAATAGATAAAAATAAAAAAAATAGACAAAAGGAAAAAAGGGGGCCTCACCCTAGTGGGCTCGGCCCAAGTCGCAGAGGAGGCGGCCTGGTCGGCTTGGTGCGGCTGGGCCTGGCAGGCCGGCTGGGCCTGGGAGGCCCACGTGGCGCTGGAGGCTGTCCGGCTCGCCCCGATCCAGAGGAGGCCGCCGGCGTCGACCAGCGCGGCACTCCGGCGAGGAGGCAGCTGGGTGGATCGAGCAGACGGGGATGGGCGCGGCACGCGCGGCAGTTCCGCCGGGTCTGGCCGGGAGGGCTCGCTTGGCGGCGACGCGGTGCCCCTAGCTACCATGGCGATCGAGGGAGCTCCGGCTCGAGGTCGGGCTCACCGGTAGCCATGGCGCGGCGGCGGCCGGTACTTGCAAGAGAGGAGAGGGGTTAGGGGAGAGGAGAGAGGGAGGAGAGAGGCACGGGGAGGAGAGGTGGCCGGCGACGGCTCGGCTGGCCGGCCAGAGTTGAGGCGCGACGGCGGCTCCGACGAGCGCGGCGGGCGGCGCGGCCCGGTTCGGCCCGCGGAGGCGGTGGTTGGGCCCTGCGGGGCCCGAACTCGCGGTGGAGAGGCTAGAGGCGACGTGGAGCTCATCTGGGCCACTGATCTGCAGATCCAAGGGCTGAAATTGCCCTGGATCTAGGGTTTCGGGATTTGGGGGCTAGGGCTAGATTTTTGAGGCAGATCTCAGGGGGTGGCTGCAATTTTTTCTAGGGGAAACCCTAGAAAGGGGTGGGAGAGTGGTGGTCTTTATATACCCCAGGTGGCTGGCAGTTTGAAAAAACATCCCCGGTTTTTTTCTCGCGCGTGGTGTTTACGTTTCTGACCGCCAGGGGTCCGCAGGACCTCCGATTCGGGTAAAACTTCGAACTGCGCGATCAGCTCGTCGAGCCGACAACATTCACCTCGCACTGGAACCGTTTCGAGAACACTTTCCGGCGCAATATAAAAATATCCCGTTTACTTATTAAACGGGGTTTTCTTTCCGTTGGCTGCGGCTGGTCTTGTGTGGGTTTTCGCGACGGTGATCGGGTGAAACCCGGTGTCGCAAAGGTCGAGTGTCAGGGTGGCAAGGGTCGGTCTCTATCCGGTACGAGATAAGAGGGGGGGAAATTAATCGCCGATCAATAAATCGGGGATGCAAACACCGCAAACAATCAGACAACCAAACAATTCACACCGAAAACAATTATTTTAATTTTTGTGAAATCTGGGCTGTTACAATACAACACCACCAACAAGGGATCTCGTCCCGAGATCCTGGACGATCCGGGGGAGAGGAGGGGAGAGAAAAGATAATCGACAATCTTCAACACCACCAACAAGGGACTATGCTCCATTTCGATGTCGAACTTCTGTCGAGATAAATTTCCAAAGAGAGACGGCAACGTCGGAAAACGAAACCATCGGGAGATCAAGAGGAAGAACGACAGTTCAAAGCGACGATCAAGGGAAGCATTCTCACTCAAATCGTGGGGATACTAGGGAAGAGGACTGAAGTTAACGACCGACCAAGATGTTATCCAGAGTCGGAGAAGCTAAAGGTACTACATGATTTCCCAAACCACGAGATCGGAATCGAGACAATACGCTGCAAGAAAGGCATTGTAACTATTCTGAAACTCAACACACTCGAGATCCTAAAGTTTGAAGGGGATAAGACGAGAATTAAAACACTTACGACACTTGTCCTGACCAGAGCAAGGGTAAGTAGTAAGAATATTCCTACTCTCCGATAACTAACTCAGTAACTACAAAATAGTTTTTGTCTAGACTCGACTTCGGCCAGAGAAGGGATCCTACGGTCGGTAAGGCTCTGATACCAAGTTGTAAGGCCCGATATGCGGTACTGTTCCAGATCTAGATGTTTCCACCCAGATCCGGGGACAAACCACATATCGGTCCCACCGCGACATATGACAATGCCATATGCCCTGGATTTCCAACATGATATCACAACATTACAGCTACAAGGATACAACATCTCGTACAATCGGCCTACAACTGCCTTAAATACAATACATCAACGGAAGATACATGTCTGAGTACAGACTACATTCAAATGCCTAATGGCAAAGGTAAAACACACCATCCCCGTAACCACACGGGTCCAAGCTCTCCGTCGCGATCCGCCTAACTAGTCGTCATCGAGTCTCCACAAAGGCGTCCAGAAGAAGAGTCGAGGCAGTAATTAACAGCAGCGGCCGATCAGGCAAAACATAAAAGTGAAAAGAAAAGAAAGGGGTGAGAATATATCAAAAGTCTTGTAACTAACTTCTCACGGTAAGATGGGGGTAGTGGTGAGGTTGCAAACACACTAGCAATATATAAGTGGCTAATGTCTATTTTAGAGTAAGATGAGAACCAAGCATTCGATGAGGAATCGCCTCCAATAAGTCTTGCTATCAACTACTTACGCAATCATAACACCTATCCTATCCTTGTCCTCCTCTTCGCATCCCGACGAAGAAGAAGCAGACAAGGCGCACACACGTTGATCAAGTTATATTAAGATTATGTCAGTTGATGTTGTCTATGAACAAGACGTAGGTTCCAAGTCGTCCATAACCATGGACACGACTTCTCGAAAAGATTTAACCCTGTAGGGGTGTACCAACTGCCCATTACAAGGCTCCGCACACACTCCCATCACTCTTAGTTTCTACCCATCACAGGCAGCCATTTTATGATTTAGTCCCGAGAGATCCGAAACGACAGGTCCCTCTAGCTAACAACGAACAAATCTGGGTGGCCCCCGGTGAGTCGACATCCAGCTCAGGAGCCGGCCGCGCTATAGATCTGTTCTCTACCGGGTGTCGCAGGTTTGGATTGCCGATAATTCTCACATGAGGCCGGGTCCTCAGCTGAACAGGTTGGACCAACAAGGAAAAAAAGTCCCCGCTGGCCCTGGTTGGTTTAAAGGATGTCTGCTAGGAGCGACCCGACAGACATATATGCATGGTTTGCAAATGGTAAATCAGCTAGGGCCACCACTAGAAATGTTTGAAGCTAGGTAGGTAAGAAAAGGGACCCCATAAAATCCCACATGCGGTTAGGCACGTGATACGTCCCAAACGTATCTATAATTTCTGCTTGCTCCATGCATGTTTTGTGTGACTTTGCCATGATTTGCTTGAACTTTTATACACTTTTGATCATATTTGTACTAATCTATTAACCCAGTGCACCCAGCTTCCAGTTGCTGTTTTATGCTGTTTTTGTATTTCACGTTTTCTGGCCATTAGAAGTGCTCCAAAAAATCCGGAAAAATCAGATAAAAAATTAGCGACCCGGAAGCTTCCGGAAACACCAAAGGAGGGAAGGGGGGCCACCACAGGGACTCCGGAAGGGTCCCTGGCGCGGCCCCACCCTAGGCCGCGCCAGGGAGCCTCCCGGCTGCCCTGTGGCCCCTCTCGGTGCCCCCCTTCGCATATATTTACCCCTCGGGGTGGAAACCCCTAAGACGGATCTCTTTTTCGCGAACTCGCCTCTGTACCGCCGCCGTTTCTAGATCAGGGCTGCCTAGAGAAGCTGCCCCAGCACCCTATCGGGAGGAGGAACCCCCTCCAGGAGACCATCCATAGCCATGGACGCCTCCCGTATGTACCGTGAGTAGTTCCCCTTGGACCATGGGTCCGTGACTAGTAGCTATGTGATGTTCCTCTCCCCTCTTTGTGCTTCCACTTTCGAGACCTCTTGAGCTGCCTCACATGATCGAGGCACCTTTGTAATTTTCTGTTGTTGCTATGTTGAGTTTGCTGGGATCTGATGGATTATGAGACTATATTCAGATTGTGATGAGTAATATATTTGGTTCTTATCTTTTATATTTTGTTCTTGAGTAAATTCTTGCATGTTCTCCGTTGCCGTATTTAACTTTGGCCAAGTGATTTGTTGCAACTCCAAGAGGGAGCATTATGCTTGATTGTGGGTTCAGCCCCTTGATGTCTAGCTTGAGAGACAGAAACATGAGACTAGGGGATGTGCTGTTGCCACCAGGGATAAAATAACGGTGCTTGTACCCGCGGGTGCAAGGATTCTTTACTTTACGCAAAGTTCTTTTAATGCAGTTGTCTATTGCTTTGAATTTACTCTTTGGGTGGGATTCGCAACTTAATACCAGCTATATGTTTTGGATAGATATCTCAAGGTGGATGATTCGTAGTAGATGCAGTTGGATTTCGGTCTACTTACCTTGGCGTACTGCCCATTGATTTTGAGCCCTTCCTTTCTTTGCAGCATAGTTAGCATTGCGGTGCCTTCATAATTATGTCAATTGCCCAACTGTGATTTGTTTACGTCTCTAGCACTTTTATCGTCTTTTGGGAGAGAGACATCACTAGTGAAAATCACGGGACCCCGGTCCATCTTCATATTATTGTTTACATCCTTAGTTTACTTTCAGTCTTTACTTTCAGTTCCACTTTTATCTCTCGCGTTTATCATTTTTAAACAGCAAGGCCGGAGGAATTGACAACTCCTCTGTACTCGTTGGAAGCAAAGTTATTTGTATCTATGTGCAGGTCCAGGTGAAGCTGGAACCTCGGCACCATTGTTCACTTTACCACGTTCTTGTATCCTTAGGAGTCCTACGGGAGACAAACCTTGGTATCTTTGCCAAGGGAAGACTTGCCGCTGCACTATATCTCACCGTGCACTTGGGGTAATCAACGAGGGCTGAGAGTATTAACACTCTCTTGCCACCAGCAAGTTTTCTGGCGCCATCGCCGGGGACTCCAGTCTACAAGATAGGGGAGTTGCACACTATCTTTTATCTTTCATTTTTAGTCTTGTTAGTTTACCTTTCAGTTTTTACTTTTGTGTCCCTTATAAAAATACCAAAAATACCTGTTACCTTGTCAGTAATTACCACTATGGCTGGTCCTTTTGCCTTTGGTGAGGCAGAAGTACTTACCTTTACTCAAAGAGGTGGTGAAAGTTTGAAAGATGCTTGGTATAGAATTAATGATTCTCAAAAAAGAGCCACCAAGAAGCAATCCACTACTATCTTGCTTAGAAATTTTTATGTTGGGATCACTTATCGGAATAGGTTTCTTTTAGACACTGCTATCAATGGGAACTTCATAGAGACCCCAGTTTGGGAAGCACTTAATGTTATTGAAAATCTTGTTGGAAGTCTCCCAGTTGTTAGTATTAAGGAGGACATTACTTTAGCTCACATTATGAGAAAACTTGAAAAAATAGAGCTAGAGATGCCAAGTATCGATAGGGTGAATGAGTTGGATCGTAAGATTCAAGGGAATTTGAATAGGCTAGATAACTCCATGCAGAAAATTGTCAAAACTTTGGAGATTATTAAATCCCTTGATGAGAAGTTTTCTAGGATAGAAAAGATTGAGGAAGTTATTGAAACTCTAGGAACTACCTTTTCCTCAATCAAAAACAAAAAGGATGAAACTCCGGCAAAGAAGGAACCTAAGTTCGTTTACGTCCCCAAGGTTCCTCGAGCTAAAGCAAACACACCCATTGCCAAGAGAGTCGAAACGGTGAAAACTTTGGAGGAGACACCTATCTTTAACTTTAATGAAAGTCCAATTGATTTCCCTCCTTTTGATTTTATTCCAAGAAGCATTTTCACTCATCCTTTATTTGAGAAACCTATTAAAACTAGTTGTACTATTGAAGAGCTTTTTGATGACCGTGATGATGGTTCAATGGATACAACTTGATCTTTTGCATTAAGCCTAGCTAATGGCTTTAAAGAAGCGCTTTCGAGAGGCAGCCCGCAACGAATTTAGAATTTTCTTTTTTCTTTTCTTCTGTTATTAGTGGTCTTGATGATTGTTACTACTGTAGCAACATCATTGTATCTTTACTTTTCAAGCTTTGTGCCTTTTATAGCCTCATACGACAAGGGAAGTAAAAGTTGTGACATGCTGCCCAGAAAACAGATTCTGTCCTCGTGACTAGAAAATCATGAAAAAAATCCCAGTTCATCTTTTTGACCTGACTTTTTTACACAGCGTGCTCTATACAATTATGAAACTTTCGTATGTTCTGAGTTTTTTGATTTGAGTTGCAGAAGTATCCCTAAAAAATTCTTTACCACCTGCTTTTCTGTTTTTCACAGATTCTGCCATGTTTTGTCTCTCTTTACTTTTGCAAACCTTAAGCTTGCTTTTTCTTTGCAAAAACTTTTTGGCAATCTTGAGAAACAGTAGCTCTTCAAGAATATCTTTATTTCCAGTAAGAGAAAAATTATTTTAATAGGGTACTAACCTCTCTAATCAGTCTACAATGAGTTATGTATGAAGGGAGTTTTCAAGTGCGCGATGGAAGATGATGAAAGAAGATCTTGGAGTGTCAAACGCTCAAGCTTGGGGATGCTGTAAGAGCAAAGTTTTGCCCCCGTGTGTTTTGGATATTGTTGGACAAGACAGTAGAGGAACTAACAATGTTTTCTAGTGTAAACAGTTGTATAGGTTCCTGAAGGACAAGCTAGGTGATAAAGCTTCAGGGAAGGTCTTCAAGTTGTCGAAGCATTACCCCCTGAGCGAAGCTTAATCATGGAGGATGACCCCCCAAAAATGAAGGTTTCCTGAAGCTCAACTCATTGAAGGAAATGAAGAAGACGGCGCAAGGCTTAGATGTTTTTGTGTAGTTCTTTTTCGGTTCTTTGAGTCATAGGACAAACCGTACTATCAAGAGGGGTATTTAGTTTGTGGACACCGAAGTCATTGAGAAAATGCTCAGTTCAAATCCAAACCAAGTGAGAAGCCTGAGCGAAGAAATCTCATGTGCACTGAGTTAAGCTTCAGTAGCAAAGACTTCGTTCTTTGGCTTCTGAAGCAAAACTAAGTCCGTGAGTCAGCTTTACTTGTTCCGCAAGTAAAGTTGCGAAGTGATGACAAATCCGACCGTTGTGGACACGTGTCAAGCTGTCACCTCGGGTCAATTTGGTCATTCCGCACCTCGGGATCGCCAACTATAAATACTCCGCCCCCTCCTTCATTTGCGGGTGGCTGCTCCAAGAATATTCCTGAGAGAGATTGAAGAGAGCAACCCAAAGACTTCACCGAAGCAAAACCCAAAATCCAGAATACTGAAGCCTAAGTCCCATTGATCTGAGTAGATTCGAGATGACTTAGGTGAAAGCTTACTAGCCTTTTTATCTTGGAGAACTGCAATTCTCCTAGACGGTTAGAGTGTAGTTCTTCAGAGAGCAAAGAGTAATTGTCGCCTCAAAGTCCAGTTTGTCAAAGGTTTCGGTGATTTCCTCAATAATCAACCACGAGTGAAGAACTGATCAAGCTCAAGGAGTTTGGTGCAGTGGAGCAATGGACGGAGAGAGATTTGATCCAGGTGTTCAATCACCAGTCCCTCCAACCAGACGTAGCGCTTTGCAGAGCGTGAACTGGTCGAACAAACATCGCCGAGTCCCAGTTCGTTTTACTTCAAGCTTGTACCTTCCGTATTGCATTTGCTTCGCAGTTAGGCTTCAATGTGTTTTGATTCACTGCATTTAGTTTCGCTTCCAGTCTTACTTCGCTATTCCGCCCTACTTATGCTTCACTTCAATAGTTTCAGTAGAAAATTTTGAAGTGATCATTCACCCCCTCCCCCTCTGATCACATACTTGGACTTTCAATTGGTATCAGAGCTATTCACTCCCTACACTCTGTGTGTTTTGGATTAACCTCCTGGAGTGTCTTCAAGTATGTCTTTCGCAGCTATTCGCTCCGGCGAACCTATTCCTGTTTTCAATGGGAAGGACTACCCGTACTGGAAGGACAAAATGAAGAGAAATATCATGGCTATCAACTCGACTGCCTGGCAAGTTGTCTTGTATGGAGTCACTGTTGCCGATGAGAAGGACATCACTCCTGAAGAAGCAAAACTGATTGATCTTGATTCTGAAGTTTGGGTTTTCATCACCAATCACTTGACACCAGAAAAGTATCATGAAGTGAAGAATATTGCATCTGCCAAAGGTGTCTGGGACTATCTCGAAAAGATTGGTGAAGGTGTTTCTATCCAGAAGGATGCCAGAATTGACACACTCCAAAGAAAATTCTATCGCTTCAAGAGAAACGAGGGTGAAAAAGTCAGCTCCATTTACAGCAGACTCACAGCACTTGCTAATGAGTTGATTTCCCTCGGTGCTGATGACATTACTCCTCACTCAGTTGTAAGAACTTTGCTTCGCTCATTGGATGACTCGTTTGATCACATTGTGCTGATGATCAAGGAAAGAGCTGATTTCAGACGTCTTGTTGCCGCTGATATTCTTGAGATACTCAATACCTTTGAAATGGAAGAAGATGAGAAACGTGACATAAATGGCTCTCGAAGAAAAACTCATGCTTTGAAAGCAAAATCTTCACGTCATTCTTCGCCCGAAGCCAGTTCTGCCTCAAGTGTCGAATCAGATGATCCTGCAAGGATTGGAAAAGATTTAGCTTTGATCATGAGACGCTTCAACCGCTTCCAAAGAAAAGGTTTTTCTTCACCGAAAAAGAGTTATTCTTCAAGGAGCTCAACTCACTCATCTCACTGCTCATCCTCAAGAAGCTCTCCATCGAAGGACAACTGCTGCTACAAGTGCAAGAAGCCAGGTCACTACATTGCCGATTGCCCTCTGTGGGAAGCTGAGAACAAAGCAAAGCATTCGCTCAGAGACTCCTCATCCAAGTCCCACAGATCTTCCAGAAGCTATGAATCCAAGAGACATGATTCCAGTTCGAGAAGAGATAAGAAGAAAGATTCTGATGATGACAAGAGGAAGAAGTATCATAAGAAGCGTGAGGGTTCTTCATCGAAGACTTACTAATCTCGGCGAAGCAGCTCTCACCGGGCCAAGGCCTATCTGGGAAAGGAGATGAACTCTTAAGACGAAGCCTCTGGGTCCGAAGCTAAATCAGGCTCAAGGTCTGGGTCTGGGTCCGAATCAGATGGTGTTGCTGGTTTGGCATTCGCTTCAGCAGATGCTTCGACAAAAGCTTCGAGCTCATTCTTCACCAACAACAGTAGTGAAGATGAATCTCCTGCATATCGCTTCATGGCCAAGGCGAAGGTATCTTCATCAAAATCTAACTATGATACTTCTGATTGTTCCTCATATGACAGTGATTCAAAGATAAGCTATGCTAAACTTGCTAAAATTGCTTCAATCCAACAAGATGAACTTGATTCTCTAAGCAAAACCATTAAGAAATCAGAAACACTGTTGGTCGATGAGATAGAGAAAGGTCAAACTTTAACTAATGAGCATGCAGCTCTGAAAGAAAAGTTTGAAGAATTATTCTCTCGGCATGATCTTCTTTCAGTTGATTATGAGAAGCTCACCTATGAATTTCTTCAGAGGAAAATGGCTCTTGAAAGACTGAAAGAGGCTCATGAAGAGTTGGAAAATGTCAATCTCTCTCTCATGGCTCAAGAAGGTTCTGAAGCAAATCATAAAACTGATTTACCTTGCTTAACTTGTGTGGAACGAAGCAAAACTGATTCCAAAGGCAAAGCTCCTATTGTTATTGACGATACTAATGCCTCTGATGAGGAAAATCCTGCAGTTACCGAGGAACTCCTCAGGTTGAAAAACTTATTTGAAACAGGCATGTTCAAAAGTGTGCAAGGTCACCAGTATCTTTGTGATATCCTGAGGAAGGCTCTCCTTCACAGGAATCCCAGGAATGAAGGTGTTGGTTTTGAGAGAAAGATAAACCCTGATGGCACCTATTGGTTACCTGAGCAGTATCCTAAGACTGTTTGGGTCCTAGCGAAGGAGAAACCCATTGATATAGCTAACCTTTCAGGTTTTGACTGCAAGATGAACAAAGCTATTGTGGACGAATCACTTGATTCAGACTACAAGCTCATCAAAGATGAACAGGGAAAGGTTACAACTGAGTATGTTGGTACTCCTCCTAAGAATGGCTTCAATAAGAGGAAGATATGGGTGCAGAAAGCACTTGTGGAAAAACTGCCTGCTAACCATACCATGTAGGGAAAGCCTTCGGTACCACTGAATCATTTCTATTCTCTAGAAACAAGAAATGATTCACTAGTGCCCGAATCAAATGTTCCGCAGAAGCAATACTATCGCACTGGTCGTCATACTTATCGTCCTCATAATAATCATACTAAGATTGCATATGCTCATTCTTATCCTAACCATTCGCAGAGGACTTACATTTATGGTGTGCTTGATGGTACACCGAAGCAATACACTCCTGTTCGCTTTAATATTGCTTCAACCAGTGCTTCAACATCTTCTCAGTCACCTGCTCGTTTTTGGGTGGTTAAGAAGAACTAATTCTTCTGCAGGGCTATGTCTCCGGTGGATCCGAATGGGTCATGGATAGTGGTTGCACAAATCATATGACCGGAGACAAGGAGTTATTCACCGAAGAAAAACTATCTCACTCTTCTCAGAAGTACATTACCTTGGATATAATCTTATGCTAGTCCAATCCCTTGGATAGCAACAAGGGTAAAGTTTTAGGTTTGGGTAAGGTTGCCATAGAAAGATAAGCACATTGACAAGGTTATGCTAGTCCAATCCCTTGGATATAATCTTATGTCTATTTCGAAGTTATGCGATATGGGTATGCTTGTTCTATTTTATGCTTCGCGTTGTGTTGTCTTTTCACAGGATGACTATACGTTTGTCTTCGAGGGTTACCGAAAAGGAGATTTATACATTGTTGATTTTTCTTCGGGCCCTGCTGTATCCACATGCTTAATGGCAAAAGCTTCATCTGGTTGGTTATGGCATCGAAGACTTGGTCATGCAGGGATGAGAAATCTTCATAATCTGGTGAAGAAGAACCATGTTATTGGCCTTAGCGAAGTAAAATTCGATAAGGATCGTCTCTGCAGTGCTTGTGAAGCTGGTAAAATTACGAAGAAACATCATTCAGCGAAGACTATCATGACTACTACTCATCCTCTTGAATTGCTTCATATGGATCTTTTTGGTCCTCAAAACTATGCAAGCCTGGGAGGAAACAAATATGGTCTTGTTATTGTTGATGATTTCTCTCGTTATACTTGGGTTTTCTTTTTGGATGACAAGAGCAAAGTTGTTGAAATCTTCAAGTCATTCGCTAAGAGAGCTCAAACTGAATATGAATGATCTCTGAAGCATATCCGAAGTGATAATGGAACTGAATTAAAAAAAATACTCATATTGAAGATTTTCTTGATGATCATGGTTTTACTCATGAGTTCTCTGCTGCTTATACACCTCAACAAAATGGTGTTGTTGAAAGGAAGAATAGAACTCTTATTGAAATGGCCAGAACCATGCTTGCTGAATACAAGACTCCTATTAGGTTCTGGGCTGAAGCAATTAACACAACTTGTCATATCATCAACAAGGTCTACCTTCACAAATTTCTGAACAAAACTTCACAGGAGCTTATCACTGGTAACAAACCAAATGTTTCGTACCTTAGGGTATTAGGTGCTCCATGCTTTATTAGAGATATGAATCATAGCTCCAAATTTGCCCCTAAGGCACACGAAGGTTTTCTGTTAGGTTATGGCTCAAACTCTCACACCTACAGGGTCTATAACTCTCACTTTGGGAAAGTTATGGAAACTGTGAATGTGAGGTTTGATGAAACTAATGGCTCTCAAAAAGAGCATTTGCCTCATGATCTAGATGAACCACCTCTTGATGAAGTGATCAGGTCCATGGCTATTGGAGAAATTCGCCCTGTTGAAGCTAATGATCGTCAAGCTAATAGGGATGATGATGGTCCAATGTTCGCACACATAGCCCGGGGCGTTGGAGATCAACATCCTGAAGCTAATGATGAACAGGACGAAGAAGAACAAAGAACGAAGGAAATGCTAATCCCGAAGGAAATGCTGAAGCCGAAGGTGAAGCAGATCCTGAAGCTGAAGCAGATCCTGAAGCAGAAGCTAAGCCTGAAGCCAATGACTCAACCTTATCACGAGTTCGAAGAAGAGTTGATGTTGATTCGATCCTTGAAGAAATTCATCAACCAGGTCGTACCACAACTCGCTCTCGTACTCGTTTGGCTAACTTCTGTGGAAACTTTTCGTTTGTCTCCATGCTAGACCTTCAAAGTTTGATGAAGCCATGAAGGATCCAGATTGGTTAACTGCTATGCTCGAAGAACTTAACCAATTCGAGCGAAACAAAGTCTGGTCCTTAGTTGATAGACCTAATCCCACGAAGCACAACATCATTGGTACAAAGTGGATATTTCGCAACAAGCAAGATGAAGACGGTATAGTGGTAAGAAACAAAGCACGACTGGTAGCACAAGGATACACCCAAATCGAAGGTATCGATTTCGGCGAAACTTATGCTCCAGTTGCTCGTCTCAAATCCATTCGTGTTATGCTTGCTTTTGCAAATTTCAATGGCATTCTACTTTATCAAATGGATGTGAAAAGTGCTTTTCTTAACGGAGAAATCGAGGAAGAAGTGTATGTTATGCAGCCTTCAGGTTTTGAAGACCCAAAGAAACCCGACTTGGTGTACAGGTTACACAAGGCCCTCTATGGGTTGAAGCAAGCACCTCGTGCTTGGTACGACATGTTGAAGGATTTCCTTCTGAAGAAAGGCTTCAAACCAGGAACAACTGACCCAACACTTTTCACTTGATCTGATAATGGTGATTTGTTTGTATGCCAAATATATGTAGATGATATCATTTTTGGATGCACTAACACTGAAATCAGCGAAGAATTTGCCAAAATGATGTCGAAGAAATATGAGATGTCTATGATGGGTGAATTGAAGTTTTTCCTTGGACTTCAAATCCGACAACAGAAAAATGGCACCTTTATTTCTCAAGAAAAATATCTCAAGGATTGCTTGAAGAAGTTTGGTCTCACTGAATGCAAAACTATCAAAACCCCAATGCCTACCAATGGCTTCTTAGATGCAGATGAGAAGGGCAAAGCCTTCGACCAGAAGAAATATCGGTCTATGATTGGATCTCTCTTATATCTTTGTGCATCTAGACCTGACATTATGCTTTCAGTATGTATTTGTGCTCGTTTTCATGCCAATCCAAAGGAATCACACCACACTGCTGTAAAGCGAATTCTTTGGTATCTTGCTCACACACCAACCTTGGGCTTGTGGTATCCCAAGGGAGCTCAGTTTGATCTCATTGGCTATTCTGATTCAGACTGGGCTGGTGATCGTGTGGATAGGAAATCAACTTCAGGGACATGTCATTTCCTTGGAAGATCACTTGTGTGTTGGGCTTCAAAGAAGCAAAACTGTGTTTCAATATCTACTGCTGAAGCTGAATACATTGCTGCTGGTTCATGCTGTACTCAGATTCTTTGGCTGAAGCAAACACTGAAGGATTATGGTATTCATGTGAAGAAAATTCCTCTTCTATGTGATAATGAGAGTGGAATCAAAATTGCTCACAATCCTGTGCAGCACTCTCGCACGAAGCATATTGACATTCGCCATCATTTTCTTCGTGATCATGTTCAGCGTGAAGATATAAGTCATGTCAGAACTGAAGATCAACTGGCTGACATATTCACGAAACCATTGGATGAGAAAAGGTTCTGTGCGTTAAGGTGTGAGCTTAATATATTGGACTCACGAAATGTACTGTAAGTTCGAACCTTTTACTTCTGTATATACTCATTTACTTCGTTTTTTACCTTTTAGTTTCGTTGTTTGATCTTGCTTCGCTTATTTTATTTTATTTCGCTTGGATTTAGTCCTCTATGCTTATCACCTTTTGTTTCGTTTCGTTTTTCTTTGAGGTGATAAGTTTCGGACCCTACCCCTTCTATTCTTCTTCTCTCTTATTCTGTCTGTCCAAAGTGGTTGAGCACAATTGAAACGGAAAGTATTTTGCTTCGAACATCATTGAGTTCCGAATCAAATGCTTCCAATTATCATCGAAGTTTTACTCAAGTCGAGGACTTATTCTTCGGTCGTTGAGATCCCATCAAATCCGGGTCGTTGAGATTTTCTCGCGATTCACCACGAAATCCTCGCCATAGAATCCAGAGAGACGGACGCTGGGAGCCATTCGATCTGATCTGACAACTCCTGTCAGACCGGCCTATATAAGGCACCCCCCAGCGAATCCTTCCTTCCAAATCATTCGCATCTCTCCGGAACCCTCTCTCTCCCCGAGCGCCGCCGAGCTCCTCGTCCCCGTCGCCGTTCTCGCCTCTTCACTACCGGAAGAGCGCCGTCGTGGACTTCACGCCGTCGACGAGCACGTCCTCCTCGCTCTTCGCTGCCGTAGCTGCTCGACGCCACCAAGTTAGGGTACGCCGAGCTCCCGATCCGATCTCTGTTTCTCTTTGTTCCTCCTTTTATAGATCGGATCCATGTTCTTAGTTTGTTTGTTGGGATGAATCCCTTTAGGTTTCTTTGATCCGTTGGATCGTTGCACTGCTGGGAAATCTGTTTCTGCTAGCAAAAGGTTCCCCATCTCGATTCAGGTTAGAAGTTAGGGTCTGAGACCATCTGTTCTGTGTTAGGGTTTCAGTTCATCATTGCATGAGGTTAAGTCTAGCTCAGAACAGACTAGAATCATCACCCAAAATTCATCACTGAATCTCTTGTCAAAACCTTTTGTTTTTTGATCGAAACTTTTGCTGGTGCTCATTCCATACTTGCCTTTTCCCTCGCAACCCTTATGCTTTTCACAGGATGTCTGCTGAGTTAGGCTTCGGGAATGAGTCCCCAAATCTTGAACACATCAACGAAGCAGAACAGTCTGCTCCGAAGAAGAAAGGTGGCAGAACAAAGGAAACCAACAATGCAAGAGGTATCCCTGAATCCATTCGCATTGAGCTTGGATATGATACGCCCCTTGGAGAAACCAAGGATCAGCGCAAGAATCGCCTGCAAAACATTCGCCGGTACTGGGCTGTTAGATGGTACAATTACAAGAGCATTCCTGACTGGAAGTGGGCTATGCAATTTGCCTTCAGTCCACCCTTTCAATATACTTCGACCATGTGCAGTCAGTACACCGAAGAAAATCGCCATTTATACTACCCAGTTCCATCAAAGTTTCCACACCCCAACACTCTCAAGACTCCAGCTGACTATCCTGAAGAGGAAGAACGTTTGAGGATTGCTGCTGAAAACAAGAGACTGAAAGAAGAGAAGAAGGCAGCCAAGTTGGATGAAGCTGAAGCCCATGATGTTGGGCCTAGCTCAAAGAAGAAGAAGAAGCTGAAGAAGAAATCTGCTTCTCCTCCTCATGCTACCACAGAAGATGAAGATCAAGCTAAGCTAGAGCAAGCAGCTCTGGAGGATTCAATGTTGGACGAATAAAATGCTGCTGACAATGAATCAGAATCCAAAGCATATGATGAATCTGATGATCCTGCTCCCCCCAAGAAGCAAAGACTTCAGATCCCACTGAAGAAGAAGTCAGGAGAGAAACCTGCTGCTAAGGGGATTAAGTTTCAAGACCCCAAGGACAAGTCTTCTGCTCGCCCCACCATTGATTTGTCAAACTTGGTGGTTGTGAAGCCCTTGGCCTCCAAGCCACCGGCTGATGCCCTCAACACTGAGAGGTGATCGAAGCAGAAGCATGACCCTGCTAAGAAGCAACCCACTGCAAAGGTTTCAGCACCAAAGAAGCCCAAGCAGTCTGAGGCACAAAACCCTTCAGCGAAGCACAAGCTCACTGAAGAAGAATTGAAACAGAAAGACCTCGAAGAGGCACTTGAGCGCAACATTCTTGCCAGAGGTTCTTCTGAGAAGAAGAAGGCAAATGAGGAAGCCGCTCAAAAGCAAAAGGAGTTGGACTCTGCCAGATTGGCTGCAGAGAAGGCTGAGACGAAGCGCAATCTCGCCGAAGCCGAAAAGAATAAAGCAAAAGCTGCCGCTGAAGCTAAACAGCTGGCTGAGCATGAAGAAAAACGTAAGGCCACTTTAGATGTCCTCAGGACAAAGAAAGCTGAGAAAGCTGCTAGGGCAAGTCAGAAGAAGCCCATAGTTGATATGATTCGCCCTACTGAAGCTATTCCATCGAAGCAGAAAGGCATATATCTGCCTGAAGCTCAAACTGAAGCTGATCGCCATAGTGAACATCAGTTATCTGACCCGCGTGAGGGCGAACTATGGGATCAGTTGGGCATCACTGAAGCCCTTTGGGAGAAATGTGCTGCTGAAGAGCCTGAAGCTGTTGATCTTGGAGAAGTTTACATCTCAAGCTCCATCGAAGCAATGATCTCCACAATGATCAGTCAGTTGAAGGATTTACATTCATGAGATAGGGCTGAAATTAAAAAGATTCACAACTATCAGAAGCGCACTGAATCTGAACCAGATGAAGAATTCAAACAACACGCTCTGAAATTGCTTCAGCAAGTGACGGACGTCAATTCCACCACCAAGAATAATATCAAAATCTTCAAAGGCAAAGTCAAGGCCGCTGTTGATGAAATGGTGAAGACCCATAATGCTTCCATTATGGAAAGGGATTCAAGGAAGCGAAAGGCTTCGCCCGAAGCTGAACCAGTTGTTGCACAACCATCGGCTGTAAAGCCTACAGCTCCAAAGGCTTCGGGTCCTTCACCCAAGAAGAAAACCACCAAGAAGAAAACCACCAAGAAGAGGAATGTTACTTTGGCTTCAGCTGCTGACATGGACACTAGTGATGAACAGCCGAAGGAAACTCCTGAAGCAGTTCCCAATCCTACACCGAAGCCAAAGCCATCCCAGCCCATACCAAAACCTTCTGCTCCACCCACCAAGACTCCCACACCTCCTCCTACCAGAACCACCCCAAAACCAACTCCACCACAAAGAGCTCCTACCCCTACTCCATCAACTGCACGTGCACCCACACCCATCCGTGCTCCAAACCCCTCACCACAAAGAATTCCCACTCCACCAGCTGCTCCCGCACCACCTCCATCACCTCCCCATGAAGAAAATGCACCATCCCCAACCCACTCGAGAACACATGTCACCAGAGATTTTTCCCCTGCCAGATCCGTTCAAGAGTCCGAAACCATTGTGCCTCACACCGAAGCACCTGACGACGAAGAAGAACAAGTTCAGATACTGAATCTTTCGCAAGAGCAAGCGCTTATAGTCGCTCAAACTGCTGGCCCTTCCAGAGCCAATCCAATTGCTCCTCTGCAAAGGTTTCGCGCGCATTCGCGCCCCTGCCAAGATACCCAGCTTGACTCCAATTACCCTCGTGAAACTTTTCCTATTTTCAAGGGTGCTGGTTATTCTTCAAGGCATGGCCCGGACTTCAACTTGGAACAGCATCAGAAGCGCCACCGTTTCTTTGGTGTCAGTCCGTATGCTTCATATCGCACCGCAGATGATCTTCACTTTTGGACTGCAGAGCAACAAATCCTCTACACCAAAGTCTTCTGTCAGCAAGGAGTTCTGTTTAGGCATAAATTTCTGGATATGCGAAGTCTTTCCACTGCCACTTGCTTTCAGAACGTCGCCGAAACCATTGAGAATCAGAATTTGACTCGGTTGTTTGCTTTGAGCACTCCCTTCAATTCTGAACTTATCAAGCAATTCTATGCAACTCTCTATGTTTCTGATGAAGCAAATGAACCCAGCTCATGGACGCTGGAATGGATGATACAAGGTAAAGTCTTCAGGATGTCCTCTGCTGAATTAATGGAAATTGTCAATATTCCAAGGCATTCTGGAGTCCAAGAAAAGATTCACTTAGAACCTGATCTGGCTGAAGAAGAATTTGCTACTTTGTTAGACACTGAAGTCTCTGCAAGCTACCTTCCTGAACACATTCACTCGAAGCATTTGAAATTCATCTCTAGGACTTGGTTCTACATCTTGTCCAACTCATTGATCCCATTGAGTACTGCTTCGGAAGAATTGAACATTTATCCAGATACAAGGCATGCAATTATGAAGCTCACTCATAGCCGCATCTTTGACTTTGAGGGTTGCTTCATTCGGAACTTGGTTCATGCAGCAGAACTACCTTTCACACTAAAACCTTATGCTCCCTGGCTGCAAGTTTTCTGCGATTATGGCAGGAACGAAGATTTTGTGGCTCGCCATCATCCGAAGCTTTTCCTTCCACCAGTGCGTGACACTTTGGCATTGCTGAGGAAGCCCAATGATCCTTTTTCTACATATGTTGGTGTGCGCCATGAAGTTAATGAGCGAAACTTATCCAAGAAGTTCCAGAAAGACTGCCATCATTTTGAAGTTAATCTTCGGTCGCAGCAAATGCTTGACAACTACATTGAAGCCAATCAACGCCAAATGCAATTTCTTGCTGATGAGATCAACAGAGTTGGCAACATTGCACTCAACAACAATCAGTATTTGCGTGTTCTCAAACGTCATTCCTGGAAGGGGCTCCGGAAATTCAACTCTGTCAAAGGCCTTCGTAAAGATCGCATCTACAAAGAGTATCCGCACCTCCAGCGAAACTTTTCTCGTGATGATACAGTTGACCGCCAGAATCAGAAGATCCCTCCCCTGCACAATATTGATGAAATGTTCTTCGTCAACGAACCTGAACCCATCCGGCCTGATACCGTCTCGGAAAATGACTCCATTACTTCAAAGGACGACGACGGCCTCGACGACAGCGACCTCGACATCAACCTCATCACCTAGACGCGCCACGAAGCTATTCCTTCGTCTTCTTCCGAAGAAGAATCCTCAGGCGACCAGTCTTCGTCGGATGAGTCTTTGTCAAGCTCTGCTTCGTCAGGTTCCCAGGGTGCTGATGCCGCGCACTAGATCTCTCGAACCTCTTCTCAACCTTTTGTCCAATCATTGACAAAAAGGGGGAGAATGAGGGCATCGATGAGTTAGATTTGCATCGGGGAAAGGGTTTGCTATTTGCTTTTGCTTCGTTTGGTTAAGTTACAACAAACATTCCATTCTCTTCGATTGGGTTGTAACTTAAGTTTAACTTCGGTCCTGCTACTTCTGTGATACACTTAAGTTTTAATAACCCCTTTGCTTGCAAGTATTGCTTCGTATCTTCTATCTTGCAGGTGGTTATTATTTTCTAAGTCACAGGTCATTGGAAGCATTGCATACATTATTGGATATATATCTTCAACTGCAATTGTCTTCGCTAAGATAGTTGTTTTGCTCTCCACCGAAGAAATTTCCTTCAAGCATTATCTTCGATTATATAAATCTTCGATGCTTGCATACAGGGGGAGCCAAAAACTTCATATCTTAGAGTTTGTCCCATCACTTCACAAAAATTTCAATATCTTTTATCGATGCCTGTTTTGTCAACAATAGTCCAAAAAGGGGGAGATTGTAAGAGCAAAGTTTTGCCCCCGTGTGTTTTGGATATTGTTGGACAAGACAGTAGAGGAACTAACAATGTTTTCTAGTGTAAACAATTGTATAGGTTCCTGAAGGACAAGCTAGGTGATAAAGCTTCAGGGAAGGTCTTCAAGTTGTCGAAGCATTACCCCCTGAGCGAAGCTTCATCACGGAGGATGACCCCCCAAAAATGAAGGTGTCCTGAAGCTCAACTCATTGAAGGAAATGAAGAAGACGGCACAAGACTTAGATGTTTTTGTGTAGTTCTTTTTCGGTTCTTTGAGTCATAGGACAAACCGTACTATCAAGAGGGGTATTTAGTTTGTGGACACCGAAGTCATTGAGAAAATGCTCAGATCAAATCCAAACCAAGTGAGAAGCCTCAGCAAAGAAATCTCTTGTGCACTGAGTTAAGTTTCAGTAGAAAAGACTTCGTTCTTTGGCTTCTGAAGCAGAACTAAGTCCGCGAGTCAGCTTTACTTGTTCCGCAAGTAAAGTTGCGAAGTGATGACAAATCCGACCGTTGTGGACACGTGTCAAGCTGTCACCTCGGGTCAATTTGGTCATTCCGCACCTCGGGATCGCCAACTATAAATACTCCGCCCCCTCCTTCATTTGCGGGTGGCTGCTCCAAGAATATTCCTGAGAGAGATTGAAGAGAGCAACCCAAAGACTTCACCGAAGCAAAACCCAAAATCCATAATACTGAAGCCTAAGTCCCATTGATCTGAGTAGATTCGAGATGACTTAGGTGAAAGCTTACTAGCCTTTTTATCTTGGAGAACTGCAATTCTCCTAGACGGTTAGAGTGTTGTTCTTCAGAGAGCGAAGAGTAATTGTTGCCTCGAAGTCCAGTTTGTCAAAGGTTTCGGTGATTTCCTCAATAATCAACCACGAGTGAAGAACTGATCAAGCTCAAGGAGTTTGGTGCAGTGGAGCAACGGACGGAGAGAGATTTTCTCCAGGTGTTCAATCACCAGTCCCTCCAACCAGACGTAGCGCTTTGCAGAGCGTGAACTGGTCGAACAAACATCGCCGAGTCCCAGTTCGTTTTACTTCAAGCTTGTACCTTCAGTATTGCATTTGCTTCGCAGTTAGGCTTCAATGTGTTTTGATTCACTGCATTTAGTTTCGCTTCCAGTTTTACTTCGCTATTCCGCCCTACTTATGCTTCACTTCAATAGTTTCAGTAGAAAATTTTGAAGTGATCACTCACCCCCTCTCCCTCTGATCACATACTTGGACTTTCAGATGCCCATGTGCACCCCCAATAAATATTCAAGGAGACTCAAGCGTCTAATCTTGGGGATGCCCCCGTGCATCCCCTTCTTCATCAACAATTATCAGTTCGTCTCTCGTTGCACTATATTTTTATCACTTCATGCGTTACGTGCTATGCTTGGAGCGTCTCGCTCTTAGGTTTTATTTTTAGTTTTCTTTAGCTTTGTTTGTTGTAGTAACAAGTTAGACCCCAGCTTACTCTTTTGTGTGGGAGAGAAACACGCTCCGCTTGAACTAGAACTCCTCATAGGATTTGCATGCTTATTCTTTTAGCTCTGAGTTGTTCTTTTTCTTTTCCTAGCTTCTGCTCTGTTTAGTCATAGTGCTTTAGTTTTTCTAGAGCTTTTCTTTTGTTTTAGGTTGAACTTTCTATAGGTTGCATGTTTTATCTTGTTAGAGAGTTTGCCTGTTGCATTGAGTTTTGTGTCTTGACTAGAAGTAGGTAGTTGAAGGTGCTATTCTCTTTGTAGTAGTAACTTGCAATAGTTTTGAGGTATTGACTAGAGTAATGTTTGAACTTTTGGTGTCAAGAGCTCGAGCTTATTAGTGATAGATGTCGTATTTTGGGCAATTCGTGTGTTTTTCGAAAACCAAAAACCCCTGTTGAGAACTCTAGCTACTAGATGGATCACTAACCTCTGGAGGGTTCGAATATTAGAGTACACTCACGTACCATGAGTCGAGGATGCGCAAGGATAACCAAACCCCCATACACTCCTCCTCGGGGTACTTGTCTCTTTGTCAACCTCCTGATTAGATTGAGAGTTACCGATAATAAGTGCACGAGTTCTTTGGACTAATGTGAGTATTCGAAAGTTGACACTTCCACCCACCTATACTTTTTCTAGCCTCTTCGGTACCGTGCATTGCCCTTTCTCACCTTGAGAGTTGGCGCATACTTCGCCGGTACATCCAAACCCTTGGCACGATACGCTCTGTCATCATAAGCCTCCTTATATCTTTCCTCAAAACAACCACCATACCTACCTACAAGGCATTTCCATAGCCTTTCCGAGATACATTGCCATGCAACATCCACCTTCTCATGACTTGATTTTCATGTCATACATGCTACTTGCTTGATCGATGAGCCGCATGCTAGTTGGAACTTGCCCTAATCATTGCTACATGACGCGCTAGTATCATTCCATATCCTGCTATCCTGGCAGAAGCATACATTTGCATCATGATAGTTATATCTTCTTTATGTGAGTACCTTTGTAAAGTTTGAAAGATCTCCTATATTCTTGTAAAATATAGAGTGTTGCCCCTAAAGTGAGGAAAAGATCCCAAAGAGGACAAAATCAAAAGATCCCAAAGAGGACAAATGAGAGTTAAATAGAAAGAGCCATTGAGGCCACCAAAAAATACAAAAAAATAGAAAAAAGAGAAAAAGAAAAATAAAAAGAGAGAAGGGGGCACACTACTATTCATTTTGAGAGATCCACACTAGTACTTCATCCTCTTTCTGTTTCTCCTTTTAGGTGTCAACTTTCTTGATCACGCTCATCCATTGCATGAGTGCTCAAAATATCGAAAGGGAGTGGATCAGTTTGACTTGTACCTGGCTAGTGGTCTAGGGATGAGTCAAGATAAGAATCCAAAGGAGACTAAGTGTGAAACTTTAGTAGATAGTTGTTCTCAACAACCTTTTTTCTCTCTCTTTTTCCCAGTCCGCTGCTTGCACGCAAACACCATCTAGAGACATTCGAGTCACGGACAGCGAGATCTCTTGCACCTTTTGTTCTTCTGTTGCTTGTGTTAATGTTAATATATACTCTTGCTTGTGAAGACTTGAATTGAATTGCATGCTTTGATCGCTTTAATTAAAAGTCCTTATATGGTTGTGTGGCATGTCACCACAGAAATTATGCTTGTTATCATTTACCTACTCGAGGACGAGCAGGAATTAAGCTTGGGGATGTTGTGTAACAGCCCAGATTTCACAAAAATTAAAATTTTTGTTTTCGGTGTGATTTGTTTGATTGTCTGATTTGTTTGCGGTGTTTGCATCCCCGATTTATCGATCGGCGATTATCCCCCCCTCTTATCTCGTACCGGACGGAAACCGACCCTTGCCACCCTGCACTCGACCTTTGCGACACCGGGTTTCACCCGATCACGTCGTGAAAACCGCACGAGACCAGCCGCAGCCAACGGAACAAAAACCCCGTTTAATAATTAAACGAGATATTTTTATAGCGCGCCGGGAAGTGTTCTCGGAACGGTTCCAATGCGAGGTGAACGCCACCGGATCGATGCGCTGATCGCACAGTTCGAAGTTTTACCCGAATCGGAGGTACTGCGGACCCCGGCGGTCAGAAACGTGAGCACCGCGCGAGCGAGAGAAAAATCGGGGATGTTTTTGCAAACTGCCAGCCACCTGGGCTATATAAAGACCACCACACTCCCACCCCTTTCTAGGGTTCCCCTAGCCACAAATTGCAGCCACCCCCCTCACAATAGCCCCAATTTTCGCATTTTGCCCATTTTTGTAGCAAATCCTATCCAGATCAATCCTGGACCGTCAGATCTCACGATCCGACGGCCCAGGGAGCTCCCCACCAACCACCTAGCTCTCTCCTCTCTCCTCACTGCACGTAGCCGCCGCCCGCGGGAATCCCGCTGCCGCCGCCGCGTTCCGACCGCTGAGCCGCCGCGCCACAGCCTCCCTCTCCTCTATCTCCTCCTCCTTTCCCTCTTTTCCCCCTCGCCCCTGACCTCCTCCTCTTCCCCTGTAGATGCCTGCCGTCCGCCATGTCCGAGCCGAGCTCGAGCTCGGGCTCGCGCCGCCGCGCCATCGCGTCAGCCACCGCCGCCCGTGGAGAGACCCGACGTCGCCGCGTCGGCCTCCTCTCGCCTGGATCCGGGCGGATCCGCTCGTCCCCAGACTCTGTCCTCCTCGCCCTGCAGCGCCGCCGCGCCGGAGAGCCGCCGGTCGGCTGCCGCAGCCACGCCGTTGCCACCCTGCTCGGGAGGAGCCGAACGGGAGCGGCCAGCCCAGCCGCCAACCGCCGCCCCACCTAGGCCGGCCCAGGCCAGCCTCTCCTCCCAGCCCAGCCAGCCAGTGGGCCGAGGCCCACTAGGGGTGAGGCCCCTTTTTTCCCTAGCCCTCTGTTTTTTTAAGTCTGGAGTAATTGTGCTGCTGATCCCGATTTACAAATCGGTTTCCCGTTGACTCGTAGCTCCGAATGAAGTGATTCTTTTTTTGTTTGGTTGTGCTTTGTGTGCTATAGAGTTCATCTTTAGGAAGTTATTTATTTTGAGGTCATCTTGAATATGTAATTGTGTGTTGAACAGGGCACCAAATCGTTAAGTTGCTAAATCTGCTGTTAACTACTGCTGCTGTTATTTTGTTCAAACTTTGGGTGATGCTTGTGTTAAATCCATGAGGCCTATTGCATTGATTCTTTTTCCTATGTGTTAAGCATCATGTGTACTTCATTTCCATGCTTTAACTTGTCATGTTTGGGTGCTTTAGCTATATTAAATCTTGCTCCAAAGTGGTGACCCTGATGTTAATGTGCTGCTGTTGCTGAAACTGTTAATTTGTTGCAACTTCGGGTGACGGTTGCGTCGCAACCGTTTATCGGAATTGAGTGATTCCAATTGCATATTGTTAAGCATCATGTCTACTTCCATTATATGTATTGCATTGTCTTGATATGCTTGCTTGTCATATAGTTATTGAGATCCGAAGTTGCTATCCCGCTGTTTTGAGAGCCACCTCTGTTTTTCTCTAAGTCTGTAACGTTCCGATGCCATGTTGCATGCTTAATATCTTTTGATCTATGATGCCTTTTTGCATGATTCTTTTTGCCATGCCTTACCTGTCATGTCTACGTTAATTGCATATCATTTGTGAGCATGTTTGCATTCATTATGTTGTTTATGCAATGCTCTAAAGTGTGCTTCGTGATGTTGGCAGCTTGTGTTCAAAACTTGTTTTGCTTATATCTTTTTAACCGTAACTCCGTTTGGGATATTCTTTATATGTAACTTGATTAGTTTTTCATGTACTTTGTGTTTATGCTATTGTTTGATGTTGTTAACCAACCTAAAATATGGTTTAGGGCAGAACAGTACCAAACGTTTTAATTGTCGTGCGACACTTAGTGGTATGCCATGTTTAGGTTGTGCCTCACTTAAATTGACTAGCATAGATAGTTTATCTTGTGATTCACCTCTTGAATGTTTGTGTGCTATGCCATGCTTCTGTGCTTTGCCATGTTAAGAACTTTCTTGATCACCTGTAGCTAAACAACTTGAAGCAACGTAAACGTGCGGCATCGTCGTGTGTGACGAATACTCCATTTAACCTGTTAGTAACCGCTCTCGACGGTAGGTGCGATGTCTCGTGTTGCCTTCTTGTTGATGCTTGCTCGTGTTTGCTTTGTAGTAATATATGCTTGCTCGTTGATTGCTTTCTAGTGTTTACCGTCTTGTGTGCTTCCACGGGTACCTCTCGGAGACGATGCGAGCTTGCGATCAACTACACCTTCGGAACCCGACTTATCAACAGGCAAGGACAATACATTACTTGTGACCCATTCTATGTCAACCAGCGGTTTGCATGCTAGGATAGGTTAGGTTCGATGTTCGATCCTACCACATGGTTACAGCCTCTCTTAAACCGATATAGCCATGTCCCCTCCCACCAAACCTTGTACTGCTATTTTACTATTTCTCGTTGCTCAGCCCCTACTTAGTATGCATGCTTAGGATGCTACGATGTTACCTCCTGTTACTACTTGGTTTGGGATACCACATTATTATATTGTTATGGATGATATGATTATTATAAATGTTGACTATATTCGACGAAGGATGGAAGGTCTAGGCTATCCCGCCCCGACGCTTTGTTCCATTCGAGTCACCTAGGATCCGAGTTCTGGGTATTGGTTTTAAGACTGAGCGTGCCTAACCACGTGTGGGATTTTATGGGGTCCCCTCTCCTTACCTACCTAGCTTCAAACATTTCTAGTGGTGGCCCAAGCTGATTTACTATTTGAAACGTGTGTGTGACTGGTCCGCGGCCGGCAGATTTCAAACAACTTCGGCCAACGGAGACACGGTTTCTCTTGTTGGTCCACCCCAGGGAGCTAGGGGGTTGTCCACATCCATTTGGGCAACTAACCCGACCTCGTCCAAACGGTAGAGGCCGATTCGAGAGCGCGGCCAGCTTTTGAGTTGGATGTCGACTCACCGGGGGCCACCCGGATTTGTTCGTTGTTAGCTAGAGGGACCTGTCGATCCGGATCTCTTGGGACTAAATCATAAAATGGTTGCCTATCATGGGTAGCAACTGAGAGAGATGGGCGTGCGTGCGGAGCCTTGTAATGGGCAGTTGGTACACCCCTGCAGGGTTAAATCTTTTCGAGTAGCCGTGTCCACGGTTATGGACGACTTGAGACCTACATCCTGTTCATAGACAACAACAACTGAGATAATCTTAATATAACTTGATCAACGTGTGTGTGTGCCTTGACTGCTTCTTCTTCGTCGGGATGCGAAGAGGAGGACAAGGATAGGATAGGTGTTATGTTTGCGTAGTAGTTTATAGCAAGACTTGTTGGAGGCGATTCCTCATCGAATGCTTGGATTCTTATCTTACTCTCTAGATCGTTAGCCACTTCATAAATGCTAGTGCGGCAGCAACCTCACCACTTACCCCATCCTTACCGTAAACTACTAGTTGTCCTAGAATGACGAGTGATGAAGTCCTTGTTGGGTCAGATGACCACTACAGTTGGATGCTGAGTACGTCTGTACTCATGATACTACCCCCAAACTCTTTTCAGGGTTCTGATCAACAACAGGTATGGTGATTGACGTTTCACGTGGAGACTCGACGACGACTAGTTAGGCGGATCCCGATGGAGGGCCTGGACCCGTGTGGCTATGGGGATCGATGTTTTTCTCTTTGCCAGTAGGCATTTGATTGTAGTCTGTACTCAGACATATATCTTCCGCTGTTGTATTGTATTTAAGGCAATTTTATGCCGATTGTATGAGATGTTGTATCCTTGTATCTGTAATGTTGTGATATCATGTTGGAAATCCGGGGCATATGGCTATATCATATGTCGCGGTGGGACCGATATGTGCTTCGTCCCCGGATCTGGATGGAAACATCTAGATCTGGAACAGTACCGCATATCGGACCTTACAACTTGGTATCAGATCCTTACCGACCGTAGGATCCCTTTTCTGGCCGAAGTCGAGTCTCGACAAAAACTATTTTGTAGTTATTAAGTTAGTTATCGGAGAGTAGGAATATTTTTCTCCTTACCCTTGCTCTGGTCAGGACAAGTGTCGTAAGTGTTTTATTCTCGTCTTATTCCCTTCAAAACTCTAGGATCTCGAGTGTGTGGAGTTTCGGAATAGTTACAATGCATTGCTTGCAGCGTATTGTCTCAATTCCGAGCTCAGGTGGGAATTCCTGTAGTTCCTTTAGCTTATCCGGTTTCGGATAACATCTAGGTCATCCTTTGACGTCCCTCCTTTTGCCCGGTGTTTCCACGACTTGCGTCGAAAAGCACTATCCCTTTTACCAGGTTTTAGCTGTCGTTCTTACTCTTGACACTGACGGTTTCGTTTTTCCGACGATGTCGTTGATGGCAGAGAAGTTAATAGGTTTAGTTGGGTTGCCTTCCCTGTTAACCGAGCCAATAAACGATTCTTGATAACCCACAAGTCTAGGGGATCAATTGTAGCTTTTCGATAAATAATAGTATCGATCCCACGAGGAGCAGAAGGTGTTGATAAGTTACACTGGGTAAGGAAAGGGCTGCAAACACTCAAAGGTAAATATTTAGGGGTTTTTGGTTTAAGAAACATAAAAGTAAAAGACAGGCAAAGTAAACAGGGTAACCGAGGAGTAGCAAGTGGCCCAATCCTTTCACAACGATAAGCCTAGGAACTGAACTTATAAAAGCTAAAGCGTTCTCGAGAAAACACGGGAGAGATAGTCAAGTCACTTTCACCATACTCCGCCAAGTAATATGTATCGTGTTGATAATTGTCGGTGGGTGGATCAATGCTAGTACACCTTCTAGAATAAGATAAGTGTACTCTTATGATTACACACCTTGCAAGCATCCGCAAATACAAGGTAGTAATTAAGGCATAAGCCTAACCACAACATTACGATCAAGTATCCATAACTCCTTGTGCGAAAGTCTGCTAACTGGGGTTCAGGTTTCTTTCACTCCGGCAACCCACCATAAGCATCCTTTGTGCAAAATGTATTCCTCTAGGCCCATGAAAGGTGAAGTGTTATGTGTTCGACTCACATAACACCACTAGAGAAATAACAACACAACTTAAGTATCAA
Source organism: Bromus sterilis (assembly GCA_950022295.1). Classification (NCBI taxonomy): domain Eukaryota; kingdom Viridiplantae; phylum Streptophyta; class Magnoliopsida; order Poales; family Poaceae; genus Bromus; species Bromus sterilis. Next base: position 120,644,476 of record OX465599.1, read on the forward strand.
ACAACACATAATACCTCAACATCATATGACTACTAACAACTAGACTTCTCCCATGTTCTCAAGAACAAAAGTAACTACTCACAAGACATAAAAGAGATCATGATCAGAGGTGATAGATGGGTGATAAACAATATGGACACAATGATATTCCTCCAACAAAACTCAATAGCATTCACCACAAAGTAGTAATCAACACCAACCGAGTAGAGAGGATGGATAGTACGGATTAAAACACAAGTTGAAATTATGATATGAGATTGGATGTAGATGGAGATGGTGCTGATGTTGGGGATGATGTTGATGATGATCTCGATGATTCCCGTGAAGATGATGATGATGATGGCGACGATCTCCCCTTCCGGGAGGTGATCTCCCCAGCGGAATCTGCCCGCCGGAGATGGCTTTTCTCCTCTGTAGGTTTCCGCCCCGTGGCGACGGCGAAACACGGAAATGACTCTTCTTTTGGGGTTTCCACCCCAGGGGGCTTATATAGGCGAAAGGGGGCACCGAGGGGCCCCACCAGGCACCCAGGAGGGTGCCTGGCGCGACCAAGAGGGGGCCCACGCCAGGCACCCTTCTGGCTGCCTGGTGGGTCCCCTCACCTCCTCCTTCGGTGATCCCCAGTCAATCTTCATAAAAATTCTCCCCGTAAAATTTCATCGCATTTGGAATTGATCTGATTAAGAAACTTTGTATCCACTTTTTACCGCTGAATTCTGGTTCTGCTGCTTCGGCACCGGAAAGTTGTAAACTGTGTAAAATAAGCCAAAACAACATAAGAACAATACTTTAAAGTGGAATATATCAATGAATAGGGTGAAATCACAATATAAAATAGTGATGCTTTTTGGACGTATCAACTCCCCCAAGCTTAGACCTCGCTTGTCCTCAATCGATTGCTGAGCTCGGTAAACCTGTCCACAAGTTTAGAGAGTGAACTGACGATAAAATAATACGAACAAGAAGCATCAAGATTCCTCACCAAACTTAAGCATCCTCAACTCATAAGGTCCATATGAGATTGTGGTAACAATTATAACAAAGTAGGACCTGGAAAACTCATCAAATCATGACAAACATAGCCTTGGTCAAGGAACAACTAATAACTTTTACTTTTGCTCTTTCACTTATAATGGAACAGTTGAAGCTTTTGAAAGAACATGCTATTAGTCAAGAAGTGCACATATCAACACAAAGGAAGATGTTTACTAAGCATAAGCTTTTGCAAACAACTCACTTATCAAAAGATAATGTCAACAAAGATGTAACATGCTATATTTCAATGCAACTTTATACGCAAGCATCTTTATCAACATCAAATGTCTATTCTCTCTCAAGAAAGGAAGGAAGTAGGAAGGATTGACTCAACACAAAATAAAAGATAAACCCCGTGCAAAAGGGTAAGCAGGGAAAACTTATGTGCCATCTCTAGATCAAACAGAATAAAAACAAACTTTTGGGAGGTTCATGATCCGTCAATGACTGCTGATAGATAACTCACTCACATCATGATTTGGAAAAGTTTCGAGGAACGGCTCCCATGTGGGAACGATCACATCCCCTTGGATTCCTTTGTTTATCACTCGTAAAAGGGCGAAGGAACTTGTGTGTTAGTATTTATCTTTTACGAGCTGGGCACTCATGCCAGTCCCTTCTCGTATTAGGGGTTTGCAGATTAGACATGCAATCCCAAGATAAAACTTGTCCAAATTAAGAAGATCATGGGTCACCCACCACTTCCTCATGAGCTGAATCAGTGGCACAAAATAGAAGATTTTGAACATCTAAAGATAGCACATAAATTATATACTTTAGGAGTGGTAGTGGAATACCACAAGTAGGAAGGTATGGTGGACTCAAGTGGAAGAAGTTGGTTTCAAGGTACGGAAGTACAAGCAGAATTCCGCTTAGTATAGAGTTTTGGCTAGCAAGGCTTTGAGAGAGCAGACAATTGATGACAACTTAGATGCAAGCAATACAAAGCATAAACATTAAAACTAGCATGAAACATCAAGTTGTCTTCCTTGTCAACATAACACTTCAAGCGTAATAACACAAAGGTTTTGGCTATGTCGCTACTTTGAGAAAAAACATGCTTGTTGTTATGACCAAAGCTATACTTGCCAAGATTAAATAAAGTTTTCGAAGCCATACCTGATATAAGGTCAATACTCCCCATAAGAATCAGCTCATAATGTCGATTGCGTGAAGAGAATACCAAGTGCAGCGAAGAAACCAATAGACTTCTCATTAATATTCCTTCATAGACGACTCCACACTCACAGATACAAAGCTCTCCACAAGAGGAGTGATAGACCTCAAAGCAACACCTATTTCATAAAGTGACCTCCCTAGACATGATACGACTCTACTTGACTCCTAAAGAAAAAGATAAAGATAAAGATACCGGGCACTCCCCCAAGCTTGGAACAAGCTAAGGGGATGCCATTACCCGAGGAGTTTTACTCCTCATTCTTGTTCTTATCAGTCAGGTACTCCTTGGAGAAGCGCTTCCATGGCAGCTGTTCTCCAGTCTCGAAGGACATTCCCGTCTCCAAGATCCTGCACTCAGCACCTAAACCCATGCGCAGAAACTTTAGTTCATACTCACAGTTCTGGTTGTGCAGATCATAGATCTGTGCTTGGAGCCCATAAACTTTTTCTTCTAGTGCGGAAAAACTTGACCACATCTCCTTCATCTCTTTCTTGTGGGAAGACTCGATCTCTTTCATGATGTCGAAGTTAGCTTCAACACCACGCTCCACCATCTTCTTGAACTTGAAGACCTCATGTTCCATCTCCTTCAGCCGCTCCTCGGTGCTCCCTTCTTTGACTGGTCCCTTCAGATCTTCCTTGTGGAGCACACCGTCCTCCACACGAAGGACCTGGGGGTGCTTCTTCACCTCTGCGAGATAAGGGTTGATGACGTTGACGACGAACTTGTCCTTGGGGGAACTTGGAGAAGCCATGGTACCTAGATCTGCTGAAAGTTTTCCTGGCAGAAACAGACCGAGAAAGAAAACACGCGAAATCGAGAGATACGGGGCCGGGACTATCCGGGCAAATATATAGCAAAAATTTCCGCAACAGAAGGAAGGTTTCAAGCCTAGGTAGAGTCGGAGGCGGAGTCCAGGGCAGCCAGCAGGGTGCCCGGTGCGGCCAGGAGTGGGGCCGCGCCAGGGGGCCTCCTTGCCTCCCTGGAGCTCCTCTCCGGCTCCACTCGGGCTTGGAATTTTCCTAATTTTTCAAAAACTCTGAAAAGTTAACTTTTATTGACGTTCGCGGTGTTTTCTTACCATAATTCATACCTTTTCTAATTCTGCTCCTGCCGGAGTCTGAAACTGGGCTGCAACATATTCTTCATGAGTACTTGTATATATCATGTTTGCATCCACATTGATTAGATCACCTGCCATATAATGTTTGAGTCTTTGTCCATTCACAACTTGAGGTTTGGTGCCTTCGAAATTATTGATCTTGATTGCACCCGACCGATATACTTCTTCGATATGAAAATGTCCTTCCCATCTGGAAACTAGTTTACCTGGAGAAAACCTGAAACGAGATCTAAACAACAAAACTTTATCACCAACATTAAATTCACGTTTCAGAATTCTTTTATCGTGCCACTTCTTTACCTTTTCCTTGAACATTTTAGCGCTCTCGTAAGCTTCACTTCTCCACTCATCTAGAGAAGTCAAGTTCATGAGACGCTTTTCACCAGCTAACTTTGGGTCAGCATTCAGTTCTCTGACAGCCCAGAAAGCTTTATGCTCTAATTCTAATGGTAAATGGCAAGCCTTGCCATAGACCATCTTATACGGAGACATGCCCATGGGGTTTTTGTAAGCAGTTCTATACGCCCACAAAGCATCTCCTAACTTCTTTGACCAGTCCTTTCTAGAACTGTTTACTATTTTCTGCAAGATCAACTTGATCTCCCTATTGGTGAGCTCAACTTTCCCACTAGTTTGAGGGTGGTACGGTGATGCAATCCTATGATTGACATCATACTTGGCTAGAGCTTTCCTAAAAGCTCCATGCGTGAAGTGTGACCCTCCATCTGTCATGAGGTACCTTGGTACTCCAAACCTAGGAAAAATTACATCTTTGAGCATTTTCAATGATGTCTTGTGATCAACACTCTCAGTGGGGATTGCTTCAACCCACTTGGTTACATAATCAACAGCAACTAAGATGTGTGTGTACTTGTGTGAAGGAGGAAAAGGACCCATAAAATCAAAACCCCATCAATCGAAAGGTTCGATCACTAGTGAGTAATTCATAGACATCTCATTTCTCCTACTAATGTTACCAACTCTCTGACACTTAGCACAAGATAGAACGTACCTTCGGGCGTCCTTAAAGAGAGTAGGCCAATAAAAACCTGATTGTAAAACTTTATGTGCGGTCCTTTCACCGGCATGATGTCCTCCATAGGGACTATCGTGACATTGTCGAAGAATGTCCCGCTACTCGTGCTCCGGTATACACCTTCTTACGATCCCGTCCACACCTTCTTTATAAAGATGTGGATCATCCCAAAAGTAATGCCTCAAATCCGTGAAGAATTTCTTCCTCTGCTGAAATGTGAAACCTGGAGGCAAAAACTTTGCAACAATAAAATTAGCATAATCTGCAAACCAAGGGTCAGAATGAGACTGTACTTTTACAACAGCAAGCTGTTCATCTGGAAAACTGTCGTTGACTGGAATAGGATTGTGCGGGATATCTTCCATCCTTGAAAGATTATCTGCCACCGGATTGTCTTCTCCTTTTCTATCGACAATCTGCAAATCAAATTCTTGAAGAAGGAGTACCCACCTAATGAGTCTTGGTTTAGCATCCTTTTTCTGCATAAGATACTTAATGGCAGCATGGTCAGTATGAATAATGACTTTAGAATCAACAATATACTGCCTAAACTTATCACAAGCAAACACCACTGCCAAGAATTCCTTCTCGGTAGTAGCATAATTCTTTTGAGCACTATCAAGTGTTTTGCTGGCATAGTGGATGACATTCAACTTCTTGTCAACCCTTTGTCCTAAAACAGCTCCAACAGCAAAATCACTAGCATCACACATAATTTCAAAGGGCAAATTCCAGTCAGGTGGTTGTACTATAGGAGCGGTTATCAAGGCTTTCTTAAGAACTTCAAAAGCTTCCTTACAATCTTCATCAAATACAAAAGGAGCATCCTTGTGGAGAAGATTGGTAAGGGGTCTCGAGGTTTTAGAAAAGTCCTTGATAAATCTACTATAGAAACCAGCATGACCTAGAAAACTACAAATACCTTTGATGTCCCTTGGATAGGGCATCCTTTCAATAGCTTCAATTTTTGCCTTGTCCAATTCAATTCCCCTTTCGGAAATCTTGTGTCCAAGAACTATCCCTTTGTTAACCATGAAATGGCACTTCTCCCAATTGAGCACCAAATTTTTTTCTTCACATCTCTGCAAAACTTTATTAAGATTGTGGAGACAGTGGTCAAAGGAGTTTCCATAGACGGAAAAGTCGTCCATGAAAACTTCTACAATCTCCTCACAGAAACCATGAAATATTGCAGACATACACCTCTGAAAAGTAGCAGATGCATTACACAAACCGAAAGGCATACACCTATAAGAATAAGTACCGTAAGGACACGTGAAAGTGGTCTTCTCTTGATCCGCGGTGTTGACGTGAATCTGGGAGAAGCCAGAGTACCCATCAAGATAGCAGAAGTGGTGTTTTTAGACAACCGCTTGATCATCTGATCAATAAAGGGCAAAAGATAGTGGTCCTTCCGGGTGGCCTTGTTCAACTTCCTGAAATCAATACACATTCTATATCAAATAATAGTCCTTAGAGGTATTAGTTCATTTTTATCATTAGGAACAACAGTCATACCTCCTTTCTTAGGAACACAATGAACGGGACTTACCCACTTACTATCAGCTATAGGATAGATGATACGTGCGGCTAGAAGTTTGAGAACCTCCGTCCTAACCACGTCCTTCATCTTTGGGTTCAACCGTCGTTGATGATCAACAAACGGTTTAGCATCGGGCTCGAGATTTATAGTATGTTGGCAAATGGATGGACTAATACCCTTGAGATCATCAAGAGTATAGCCAATAGCACCTCGGTGTCTGCGGAGTGTTTCCAATAATCGCTCTTCTTCATACCCAGAAAGGTTAGAATTGATAATAACATGATATACTTTCTTTTTATCCAAATAAGCATACTTGAGCGTATCGGGTAGTGGTTTTAGGTCGAACACCGGGTCTTCTTTCGGTTGCAAGAGGATTCCTAAAGGTTCAACCGAGAGGTTGTGCTTCAGGATGGGAGTTTGTCTTAATAATATGTCTTCTAGTTCATCCCTCTCCTGCATATGTATATCATTCTCGTGGTCTTCCATAAATTGCTGCAAAGTGTCATTAGGAGGAATAGCAATGGAAGCAATTTCTTCAATAATTTTGTCATTACTTGACAGGTCAGGACCACGAGGCTGCTTAGAAAACTTAGAAAAATTAAATTCATACGGCTCACCGTTGAATTCAACAGAAACTTTACCTTTATTGCAATCTATTATAGCTCCGCAAGTGCTGAGGAAGGGCCTACCAAAGATAATAGGGCAAAAACTATCTTGCATTGAACCAAGTACAAGAAAGTCTGTAGGATATTTTACCTACCTGCAGAGTACTTCAACATCTCTTACAATCCCAACTGGAGAGATTGTTTGTTTATTTGCAAGATGGATAGTGACATCTGTGTCCTCGATCTCACACGGCTGAATCTCGTGCATGATCTCTTGATAAATTGTGAAGGGGATAGCGCTGACGCTAGATCCCAAATCGCATAGCCCATAGTAATTATGATCTCCTATTTTGACAGATACAACTGGTGTACCTGAAATTGGTCCTTTGTTCCTGGCTGTGACAATGTTAGTGGCAACAGCACAAAAACTAATAGTGGATTCTTCGATATCACTGGTTACCAGATCCTTGACCATTGCAACTTGAGGCTGGACCTTGATCATGTCCTCAGGTTCGTCAGTGTTCCTTCTATTCTTGTTTAGAATACCAGTAACAAAAGAGTGCTCCTTTATCCTAGAGGGATAAGGAGGCTGTTCATACACAATTGCAGGTAAAACAGTATCAGTAACATTAATCTCAACTGGTGACTCCTTGAAAGGTTTATGATGTTGACTCTCCTTCTTCCTGGAAGAATCAATATGAGAAGCAAAGTCCTTGCAAGACCAATTTTAGAGCAATAGGTATTAAAGAAATCAGTCTTCACATAACTCTTAATGTAGTCATGCTCATAGTTTATAGCGGGTTCAATACCTTTATCAATTTCCCAGTCTTCAGTGTTCTTCTGGATCCTTTCTATAAGATCCCATTTTTCTTCCATACTTCTGGTCTGGAATACCCCACTAGAGGAGGCATCCAACATCTCCTTGTCCCGACGAGAAAGCCTGGCATAAAAATTTGTAAGTATAATTTCCTTGGGGAGCTCATTCAGGGACTTCAGTCTCCCCCAAGCTTGAGCGATGCTCTCTCCGTCGCGAGACCAAAAGTTGTAGATGTAGTTCCTGTCTTGGTGAATTTCACGAAGAGGATAAAACTTTGCATAAAAGAGAGACATTAGCTCTGCCATTCAAGCAGATCAGAGTTATCGAGTAGCTTATACCAATCCGAAGCTTTATCTTTGAGTGATATGGAGAATAGTTTCTTCATGACGAACTCCATCGTCACACCTGCAAGCTTAAATAAAGAACATAATTGTGATAAATATAGCAGGTGTTCTCCCGGATGTCCTTCTCCTGTATAACGATTAGCCAAGACATAATCAACAATACCAGATGGTATTTTATAGGGCACAATTTATGTAGGGGTAGGAGTGACCACCACAGTCGTGGGGCGGCTCCTTACCAGCAACGAACCAACAGCAGAAGAGTCCATAAGGACTGAAAGTAACAACAGAAAATAAAAGTTCCCTTACCGGCTTCACTTACCAATAGCGCCACACCCCCGGCAACGGCGCCAGAAAATCTCGTTGATGGCGGAGAAGTTAATAGGTTTAGTTGGGTTGCCTTCCCTATTAACCGCGCCAATAAACGATTCTTGATAACCCACAAGTCTAGGGGATCAATTGTAGCTTTTCAATAAATAAGAGTATCGATCCCACGAGGAGAAGAAGGTGTTGATAAGTGACACTGGATAAGGAAAGAGCTGCAAACACTCAAAGGTAGATATTTAGGGGTTTTTAGTTTAAGCAACAGAAAAGTAAAAGACATGAAAAGTAAACAGGGTAACCGAGGAGTAGCAAGTGGCCCAATCCTTTCACAAGGATAAGCCTAGGAACTGAACTTATAAAAGCTAAAGCGTTCTTGAGAAAACACGGGAGAGATAGTCAAGTCACTTTCACCATACTCCGCCAAGTAATATGTATCGTGTTGATAAGTGTCGGTGGGTGGATCAATGCTAGTACACCTTCTAGACTAACATAAGTGTACTCTTATGATTACACACCTTGCAAGCATCCGCAAATACAAGGTAGTAATTAAGGCATAAGCCTAACCACAACATTACGATCAAGGATCCATAACTCCCTTGTGCGAAAGTCTGCGAACTGGGGTTTAGGTTTCTGTCACTCCGGCAACCCACCATAAGAATCCTTTGTGCACAATGTATTCCTCTAGGCCCATGAAAGGTGAAGTGTTATGTGTTCGACTCACATAACACCACTAGAGAAATAACAACACAACTTAAGTATCAAACAACACATAATACCTCAACATCATATGACTACTAACAACTAGACTTCTCCCATGTTCTCAAGAACAAAAGTAACTACTCACAAGACATAAAAGAGATCATGATCAGAGGTGATAGATGGGTGATAAACAATCTGGACACAATGATATTTCTCCAACAAAATTCAATAGCATTCACCACAAAGTAGTAATCAACACCAACAGAGTAGAGAGGATGGATAGTACGGATTACAACACAAGTTGCAATTGTGAGATGAGATTGGATGTAGATGGAGATGGTGATGATGTTGGGGATGATGTTGATGGTGATCTCGATGATACCCGTGACGATGATGATGATGGCGACGATCTCCCCTTCCGGGAGGTGATCTCCCCGGCGGAATCTGCCCGCCGGAGATGGCTTTTCTCCTCTGTAGGTTTCTGCCCCGTGGCGGCGGCGAAACACGGAAACGACTCTTCTTTTGGGGTTTCCACCCCAGGGGGCTTATATAGGCGAAAGGGGGCACCGAGGGGGGCCACCAGGCACCCAGGAGGGTGCCTGGCGCGGCCAGGAGGGGGGTCGCGCCAGGCACCCTTCTGGCTGCCTGGTGGGTCCCCTCACCTCCTCCTTCATTGATCCCCAGGAAATCTTCATAAAAATGCTCCCCGTAAAATTTCATCGCATTTGGACTTGATCTGATTTAGCAACTTGGTATCCACTTTTTACCGTTGAATTCTGGTTCTGCTGCTTCGGCACCGGAAATTTGTAAACTGTGTAAAATAAGCCAAAACAACATAAGAACAATACTTTAAAGTGGAATATATCAATGAATAGGGTGAAATCACAATATAAAATAGTGATGCTTTTTGGACGTATCAGTCGTCTCTCTGTGGAAATTTATCTCGACGGAAGTTCGACGTCAACATGGAGAAGAGTCCCTTGTTGGTGGTGTTGAAGATTGTCGACTCTCTTCTTTCCCCCTTCCCCACTACCCCGGATCGTCCTGGATCTCGGGACGAGATCCCTTGTTGGTGGTGTTGTATTGTAACAGCCCAGATTTCACAAAAATTAATTTTTTTTCGGTGTGATTTGTTTGATTGTCTGATTTGTTTGCGGTGTTTGCGTCCCCGATTTATCGGTCGGCGATTATTCCCCCCCCCCCCTATCATCTCGTACCGGAAGGACACCGACCCTTGCCACCCTGACACTCGACCTTTGCGACACCGGGTTTCATCCGATCACGTCGTGAAAACCACACGAGACCAGCCGCAGCCAACGGAACAAAAACCCCGTTTAATAAGTAAACGAGATATTTTTATAGCGCGCTGGGAAGTGTTCTCAGAACGGTTCCAACGTGAGGTGAACGCCACCGTCTCGACGCACTGATCACACAGTTCAAAGTTTTACCCGAATCGGAGGTACCGCGGACCCCGGCAGTCAGAAACGTGAGCACCGCGCGCGCGAGAGAAACACTGGGGATGTTTTTGCAAACTGCCAGCCACCTGGGCTATATAAAGACCACCACACTCCCACCCCTTTCCAGGGTTTCCCTAGCCACAAATTGCAGCCACCCCCCTCACAATAGCCCCAATTTTCGCATTTTGCCCATTTTTGTAGCAAACCCTATCCAGATCAATCCTGGACCGTGAGATCTCGCGATCCGACGGACCAGGGAGCTCCCCACCAACCACCTAGCTCTCTCCTCTCTCCTCAATGCACATAGCCGCCGCCCGCGGGAATCCCGCCGCCGCCGTTGCGTTCCGGCCGGCGAGCCGCCGCGCCACAGCCTCCCTCTCCTCCTCCTTTCCCTCTTTTCCCCCTCGCCCCTGACCTCCTCCTCTTCCCTTGCAGATGCCCGCCGCCCGCCATGTCCGAGCCGAGCTCGAGCTCGGGCTCGCGCCACCGCGCCATGGCGTCAGCCGCCGCCGCCCGTGGAGAGACCCGACGTCCCCGCGTCGGCCTCCTCTCGCCTGGATCCGGGCGGATCCGCTCGTCCCCAGCCTCTGTCGGCCTCGCCCTGCAGCGCCGCCGCGCCGGAGAGCCGCCGGCCGGCTTCCGCAGCCACGCCGTCGCCACCCTGCTCGGGAGGAGACGAACGGGAGTGGCCAGCCCAGCCACCAACCGCCGCCCCACCTGGGCCGGCCCAGGCCAGCCACGTCCCAGCCAGGCCACCGAGCCCAGCCAGCCTCTCCTCCCAGCCCAGCCGGCCAGTGGGCCGAGGCCCACTAGGGGTGAGGCCCCCTTTTTTTCCCTAGCCCTCTGTTTTTTAAAGTCTGGAGTAATTATGCTGCTGATCCCTTTTTGCAAATCGATTTCCCGTTGACTCGTAGCTCCGAATGAAGTGATTCTTTTTTTGTTTGGTTGTGCTTTGTGTGCTCTAGAGTTCATCTTTAGGAAGTTATTTATTTTGAGGTCATCTTGAATATGTAATTGTGTGTTGAACAGGGAACCAGATCGTTAAGTTGCTAAATCTGCTGTTAACTACTGCTGCTGTTATTTTGTTCAAACTTTGGGTGATGCTTGTGTTAAATCCATGAGGCCTATTGCATTGATTCTTTTTCCTATGTGTTAAGCATCATGTGTACTTCATTTCCATGCTTTAACTTGTCATGTTTGGGTGCTTTAGCTATATTAAATCTTGCTCCAAATTGGTGACCCTGATGTTAATGTGTTATTGTTGCTGAAACTGTTAATTTGTTGCAACTTCGGGTGACGGTTGCGTCGCAACCGTTTATCGGAATTGAGTGATTCCAATTGCATATTGTTAAGCATCATGTCTACTTCCATTATATGTATTGCATTGTCATGATAAGCTTGCTGGTCATATAGTTTTTGAGCTCCAAAGTTTCTATCCCGCTGTTTTGACAACCACCTCTGTTTTTCTCTAAGTCTAACGTTCTGATGCCATGTTGCATGCTTAATATCTTTTGATTTATGATGACTTTTGGAATGATTATTTTTGCCATTTCTTACCTGTCATGTCTACTTTAATTGCATATCATTTGTGAGCATGTTTGCATTCATTATGTTGTTTATGCAATGCTCTAAAGTGTGCTTCGTGATGTTGGCAGCTTGTGTTCAAAACTTGTTTTGCTTATATCTTTTTAACCGTAACTACGTTTGGGGTGTTCTTTATATGTAACTTGATTAGTTTTTCATGTACTTTGTGTTTATGCTATTGTTTGCTGTTGTTAACCAACCTAAAATATGGTTTAGGGCAGAACAGTACCAAACGTTTTTCCGTAGAACAAGACGAGGGTGACTCAGAACTCAGAACGATGAAGGTAAGGAGAAAAAAGAAGCCTTACGTTGTTCCCTTATATACCCAGAGTAACTATATAACTATAGCAAGCTAGACTCGACTTCGGCCAAGGCTGATAATCCTACAGTCAGTCCTGCTCTGATACCAAGTCTGTCGGGACCTGGGGTTAGCGTATGCAAGACCCGCTACAACACAATCATATGGAGAGCCGAGAACCGTACCCACTTGTCTAAGAAGACAAGGCCAAGCACAGAACGTTCTCGGAAAGCATCGAACGTGAGGGGCATCCCACCCAGGCCGGATGATCAACTGAAATGGGTCCTCATCGTCCGCACACAAGTCTAAATGAGATGGGTGGGGAACTTCCATACTCATAGACAAGTCGCCTCAACCATACTATCGATTGTATTATAACCCTTACATAGACTTAATCCATCCCGATCACTTAGTCGGGGTCTAGGGAGGGCTCGATCATACATCAAAGTGTGCACGTGACAGAGTCACGAGCAATCGCATCGCAATGCCCCAAGCTGCGCACATCTAAGGGCCACTTGGTGTATAAAAGACCGCCAGCCAGATCACGACTAAGGTCTCGAAAACCCATACCAAGACATGCATGTTATAATCATACACGCAGAACACATGTCTAGTATGAACAGCAGGTATCATTGCAATTCTCCACAAAGTATACAACTTTATTGATAACTCTTACAGAGTGCACACAGAGATCACGAGACCGTGATCCAACATTACAACAAGCATGCGGAAGCAAATTATGTCTGTGTACAGACAAGTTTAACAAATGGCTTAAGAAGCCTTATTTAAACACAAGCCCTCCACGAGGGAACCAGTCTGCTGACTAGGACTACACTAGCTTGGTCTTCAGTCGTCGAGCTCGAGGAAGAATCCACCTTCGGGGTCAGTGGGTTCATCTAAAACATAGAATAAGAAAACGTGAGTACAAAGTCGTACTCGGCAAGACTAACGTAGGAGCTATACTACTCATGCACATGTATCAAGGCAAAGGGAGGTGGGGTTCATAAGCAGAAGTGCCAGCTTTGACTTAGCTAGTCCTGAACTACGAGTACCAGACTTGAGGTAGGAAGCGTACACGAGTCCACTACATGTCTCCAACCAATTACACCACTATGGTGCCTTCCTCGACTTCCCCACGAGAAAGCACGCCATAGCACTCACACTTATCTTGGCAAGTTTTATAAGTATCCAGTTCAAGTTGTCTAATAATCAGGCACAACTTTCCAAGTAGTCCCTTACCGCGGACGCGGCTATTCGAATAGTTTATTAACCCTGCAGGGGTGTACTGCTACACACATGAAACCATCAGTTACCGTCGGGATCTCGTCACCCTTCAAGCGGGTGTCAGCGAGGATAATCTCCACAACTTTAACTCACAACCAACTCAGGTTCAATGAAGACGCCTATCTGGGATGGTTTCCACATTCGTAACCCGGCCGGTTTACCAAAGTGGTCCCAGAAGATGTATGTGTGGTGCATAAGCCGGTCTCGGCTGAGCCTTTCTCTCACTTTGCAGCCAGGCAACAAACCTACCAGAACTCCGAACTACTGCGACTCATTGAACTGAGAAGGGGTGAGTTAGTAAGTTGAGCGGGGATCCGTTTTCCCAACATGTGGTTGTACTCTTCAGCTTGGATCACCACACAAGAACTCGGGCTTAAGGTGGTGTTCAACGAGACAACCCACTGTGTACTCCTACACAGCCTCTCATCGTTCACCTTATATTAGGGTAGATTCACCAACACATTTCCACCAACATCAACATGATTGCTACCATCCCGACTCACATAACCGTAACAACATTGTATCACTCTAAGCATGCACTAAGCAGTAACAGTTGCAGGGGCCACATGGTATCAACCAACTCCTACATTTGCTAGGATTGTGGTTTGCTTACTACTGTGACAAATGATAGGTCATGCAAAGGAATGGGTTCATCTATGCGATAGAAACGTAGCATGGTAATCATCCTAAACAATGCATAAGCGAGACCGAGAGGGAAGTGTGATTTTATCGACATGATCAATGGGGGTTTGCTTGCCTTTCTGACGAGGTTCAGTATCGGGGTCTTCAGCGAAGGGGGCAACCTCCTGTTCCGGTTTAACTTCTATCGACAAACAACAATCAAGGGGGAAACATAAGTACAATGCACAAACACATGGGTGAAGGTCGAAACTTGGTATACATACTTCTGATGTGTGAGGCAATTCCATTTAAATGGAGTATATTGCAAGTGAATGCATATGCAATGTTGCCACTGTTCACCCAATTGTATTTGGTCAAACATGAAAACAGATTGCATATTCAGAATCCTTGCATTTTTCTGATAATTTTACATATATTATATGTTTAATTTGGAGTTAAAATGAATTAGTTATGAATTTCCAAAGTTTAATTCATTTTCTGGAAATTTCTGGAATATTTTTAAATTGAAATCATTTACTGCATCAGCATGAGGTCATGCTGACGTCAGGGGGCCTCTGACCAGGGGGTCCCACATGTCAGTGTCTCAAGTGTTAAATGAACCGTTTTAATTAAGATTTAAACGTAACAGGGGGTTAATTAGGCCTAGGGCCCACATGTTAGTGGCTGGAGGGGGGGATTAGCAACTAAGCTAATCACGGCCACGTTGGCCTCGCCGGCGGGTAGCCGCCGGTGACCAAAACCGCGGCGGCGCTGCTCGGGATCTCGAATCCGGTCACCATTCGATGCGCCAAGAGAACCAGAAGACAGCCCGTGGCCTTGCGCGCACGATGGTACAGGCCATCGTCGCCGGGGAGGCCGTGTACGTCGATAGCTTCAACAACGGCGGCGGCCCGAGCCACGGTGGTGGGCGGCGCTTTCAAAAAGAGCACGAGGCGTCGCGTGCGTAGGTGCGTTGGACTTCTGGGGACTCCAGGAGTACCATGGACATGCTGGGGAAGACAAAGACGCACGGGAGCGAGCATATGGTCAACCTCGGCGGCAGCCTTGCTCGGCTCCCATGGCAGTAGGGGATAGAGGACGAACGAGACCACGCTAGGTTAGGGGAAAAGGAGAGCAGCTCACCGGGAGCTCAACGGAGCAGACGGGGAGAAGAATCATGGCACGATGGCGACGAATTTGTAGGCGGGATCTTGCAGATCCGGCGATGACGTGGAGACGATTCCGGTGGCTATAGAGCGTCTGAGCTCGATTCCTTCTGCACGGAGACGTAGGCGACGGTGACGAAGAAGATGGACACGATGGCGCGGCTCGGGGACGACGGTGGCTACGCGTGCTTCAAACCATGGCGACGGCTGCGCTTGGGTCGTCGTCGAACTCGGCGAGAGAGTGAGAGGGAGAGGCTCTAGAGGGGGGGAATGGAAGCACGACTCGTCCAGGAGCTGCGAGGCGCGACTAGAAGGCTCCAGAGGGGCAGGTGGTGACTGGGAGAGCGGCGACGTGCTCGGCTGGCTCGGTGGCATTCCACCGAGCAGCTTGGGGGCACGGGGTGGGGAAGAAGACCCCCTTGCCCCTAGGCGACAGGTAAGGGTTTTTCTATTTTTATGCCTGTTTAATCTTTCCTTTCTTTATTTCTTTTCTGTAATTCGTTTTTCCCATTAAATAAAATAGCTAGGAATTTTTGTAAATGCTCAAAATTTATATATGGACTTACATGACCAGTAGCTAGTCATTCCCAACTTTTGAACATTTTTTAAATTAAAAATATTTGAATTCGAATTCAAATAGGGGTATTTATTTAATTCCATGCTCCTGTTTGAATATTTGAAAAATCCATGAGTATGGGATTGCTACCACATCACTTGATATGTGATCACACTCATTTATAAGACTTTTCAAAAATGCAAAAGGAATTTTTGGAGCAACTTTTATTCTGGCCATTTGAATTAAATTCATCTAGGGGGTGTTCTCTCCCCCATTTCAATTTCTTTTGAAATTTTTAACATGATGCAAAGTTTCTTGCTAACCCTAGCACATACCGAAAAAGGGATCTGACATTCGGGCTACGGTTTACTCGTAAACTTCAACGCAAAACGGCAATCAGTAGCAGTTTACAAGGACTTAGCAGAAATAGATAAAAAGAAAAAAAACAGACAAAAGGAAAAAAAGGGGGGCTCACCCTAGTGGGCTCGGCCCAAGTCGCAGAGGAGGCGGCCTGGTCGGGTTGGTGCGGCTGGGCCTGGGAGGCCCACGTGGCGCTGGAGGCTGGCCGGCTCGCCCCGATCCAGAGGAGTCCGCCGGCGTCGACCAGCGCAGCACTCCGGCGAGGAGGCAGCACGGCGGCTCGAGCAGGCGGGGACGGGCGAGGCACACGCGGCAGCTCCGCCGGGTCTGGCCGGGAGGGCTCGCTTAGCGGCGGCGCGGTGCCCTAATGGCCCACAACGTAAGGGATCGATTGCAGGGTTTTCGATAAGTAAGAGTGTCGAGCCCAACGAGGAGAAGAAGGTAATAGCAAGTGACTTTGGCAAGGAGATAACTGCAAGCACTGAAAGATAACTTTTTAGGGGTTTTTCTTGGTATAAGCGACAGGAAAGTAAAAACGGGCAAAGTAAAAGGTACTGGAGAGTAACGAGTGGCCCAATCCTTTCTGAGCAAAGGAGAGGCCTAGCAACTGAACTTATAAAGGTGAAGCGTTCTTGAGGACACACGGGAGAGGTAGTCATGTGCTTTTGCCATATTCTGTATCGGTATTATGTGCTGTGTTGATAAGTGTTGAGTGGGTGGATCTATGCTAGTGCACCCTCTAGACTAAGATAAGTGCACTCTTATGATTAAACACCTTGCAAGCATCCGCAAATACAAGATAGTAATTAAGGCAAAAGCCTAACCATAGCAATACGATCGGTGATCCATTGTTCCCTTGTGCAAAAGCGTGCAAACTGGGGTTTAGGTTTCTGTCACTCCGGCAACCCATCGTGAGCATTCTTTATACACAATGTATTCCCCTAGGTCCTTGATAAGGCGAAGTGTTGAGTGTTCGACTCACACAACACCACTAGGAAAATAACAACACAACTTAAATATCAACCAACACATATTACTTCAACATCATATGACTACTAACAACTAGACTTCTCCCATGTCCTCAAGAACTAAAGTAACTACTCACAAGACATAAAAGAGATCATGATCAG
This sequence comes from Bromus sterilis, assembly GCA_950022295.1. Classification (NCBI taxonomy): domain Eukaryota; kingdom Viridiplantae; phylum Streptophyta; class Magnoliopsida; order Poales; family Poaceae; genus Bromus; species Bromus sterilis. The sequence goes on from OX465599.1 coordinate 120,661,635, forward strand.
TGGGGATAAATAGATGATAAACAATCTGGACACAATAATATTTCTCCAACAAAACTCAATAGCATTCACCACAAAGTAGTAATCAACACCGATAGAGTAGAGAGCATAGATAGTACGGATTACAACATGAGTTGCAATTGTGAGATGAGATTGGATGAAGGTGGAGATGGTGCTGATGATGGGGATGATGTTGATGATGATCTCGATGATGCCCGTGACGATGGTGACGATCTCCCCTTCCGGGAGGCGATCTCCCCGGCGGAATCTACCCGCCGGAGATGGCTTTTCTTCTTTGTAGGTTTCCGCCACGGAGCGGCGGCGGAACTCCGGAACTCTCTCCTTTTTTAGGGTTTTTGGATGACGAAGAGTATATATGCCAGAGGGGGGAGCCGGGAGTGGCCCGGGGGGGTCCAGGCGCCCTCCCGGCGCTGCCAGGGGTGGGGCCGCGCCAGGTGGCCCCCCTCTGGTCGCTCTTTTGCGTGTCTTCGTGATTCTTCTGGAAAATAGCCTCCGTCGATTTTCAGGTAATTTGGAGGTATTCTCCTTCAGCAACTCAGCGTCCACTTTTTACCGTTGAATCCTGCGTCTGCTGCTTCGGCACCGGAAAGTTGCAAACTGTGTAAAATAAGCCAAAACAACATAAGAATAGCATCATATCATGAAATATATCAATGAATAAGAAAGAATTACTATATAAAATAGTGATGCATTTTGGACGTATCAACTCCCCCAAGCTTAGACCTTGCTTGTCCCCAAGCGATTACTGAGCTCGGTAAACCTGTCCACAAGTTTAGAGAGTGAAGTGTCGATAAATAGAATACGGATAAGAAGCATCAAGATTCCTTCATCAAACCAAAGCATCCTCAACAGCAACCTCAACTCATAAGGCCCTTATGAGAAAGTAATAACAATTATAATCAAAAGTAGGGCTGAGGAAACTCATCAAATTATGGCAAACATATCCTTGGTCAAAGGACAACTAATAGCTTTTACTCTTGCTCTTCCTCTTTAATGAAACAATTTGAAGCTTTTGAAAGAACATGTTAATAGTCATGAAGTGCAAATGCTAACACAAAGGAAGATGCTTTCTTGGAAAAAGCTTTCGCAAACAACTTACTTATCAAAAGATAATGTCAACAAGGATGTGGCATGGCAAAACTTAATGCAACTCTATATGGATGAATCCTCATCAACATCAAATGTCTGTTCTCTTAGGGAAAAGAAGGAAGTGGGACAACTGACTCAACATGAAGGTGGATGGAAAGGCCTTGTAAAGGGAAAGCAGGGGAAACTCATGTGCTATCCTTAAATCAAACAGAATAAAAATAGATTTTGGGGCGGTGCATAGTTTGTCAACGAATGGTAATAGATAGTTCAATTAATTCTTAAGATGGACAAGTTTCGAGGAACGGCTCCCAAGTGGGGACGATCACATCCCCTTAATCTCCTTTGTTTATCACTGCCAAAGTTTCTGATTTTTCATAGACCAAGCGTGAAGGAGGGTTTGTTTGTTATATTATCTTTCGAGCTGGGCGCACCCATGCCAGTTCCTCCTCGTATTATGGGTTTGCAGATTAGACATGCAATCCCGGGGTAAAACTTTTCCAACTTAAGAAGATCATGAATTACCTACTACTTCCTCATGAGCTAAACAAGAGGCACAAAATAGAAGATTTTGAACATTTAAGGATAACACATAAATTCTATACGTATAGGAGTGGTAAGGGGGGTACCACGAATAGGAAGATATGGTGGACTCATATGGAAGGTAATGGTTTCAGGGTATGGATGCACAAGAAGAAATCTACTTGGCAAAGAGTTTGGCTAGCCAGGGCTTAGAGAGAGCAGACAATTGATGCTAATTTAGATTCAAAACATATAAAGCATAAACATTGAGGTAAGCATAACACATCAAGTTGTCTTCCTTGTCAACATAACACTTCAAGCATAATAACATAAAGGTTTTGGCTATGTCGCTACTTTTGAAACATGCATGTTGCCAAGACCAAAGCTATGTTTGCCAAAATTAAATAAAGTTTTCAAAGCCATACCTGATATAAGGTCAATACTCCCCATAAGGATCGTCATATGCGGTCGGTTGCGCGAAGAGAATACCGAGTGCAGCGAAGGAACCAATAGACTTCTCGTTAATATTCCATTATAGACGACTCCACACTCACGGATACAATCTCTCCACGGACGGAGTAATAGACCTCGATGCAAACACCTATTTCATATAATAAACTCCCTAGACATGATACGACTCTACTTGACTCTAAAAGACTAAGATAAAGATAAAGATACCCGGCACTCCCCCAAACTTGGAACAAGCTGAGGGGATGCCATTACCCGAGGAGAGTTACTCCTCATTCTTGTTCTTCTCAATCAGGTACTCCTTGGCGAAGCGCTTCCATGGTAGCTCCTCTCCAGTCTCGAAGGACATTCCCGTCTCCAGGATCCTGCACTCAGCACCTAAACCCATGCGCAGAAACTTTAGTTCATACTCACAGTTCTGGTTGTGCAGATCATAGATTTGTGCTTGGAGCTGATAAACTTTTTCTTCTAGTGCGGACAAACTTGACCACATCTCCTTCATCTCTTTCCTATGGGAAGCCTCGATCTCGTTCCTGATGTCGAAGTTGGCTTCAACACCACACTCCACCATCTTCTTGAACTTGAAGACCTCATGTTCCATCTCCTTCAGCCGCTCCTCGGTGCTCCCCTCCATGACTGGTCCCTTCAGATCTTCCTTGTGGAGAACACCTTCCTCCACACGAAGGACCTGGGGGTGCTTGTTCACCTCAGCGAGGTAAGGTTTGACGACGTTGACGATGAACTTGTCCTTGGGGGAACTTGGGGAAGCCATGGCACCTAGGTCTAGCTAAAAGAATTCCTGGCAGAAACAGATTGAAGAGAAAACACACAAAAACGTGAGATACGTTGCCGGAACCCTCCGGGCAAATATATAGCAAAAATTTCTGCAACAAAAGGAAGGTAACGAGCCAAAGTTGAGTCGGAGACGGACTCCTGGGTGCCCAGGCGGCCTCTCGGCGCGGCCAGGGGGTAAGCCGCGCCAGGGGGGCGCCTGGGCCCCCTGGAGCTCCTCTCTGGCTCCACTTAGGCCTCCAATTTTCCTAATTTTTCAAAAAATCGTAATATGGAACTTTTATGGCGGTTCGTGATGTTTCCTTACCGTAGTACATACCTTTTCTTATTATGCTTCTGTCGGTGTCTGAAACAGGGCTGCAACATGTTCTTCATGAGTTGTTGTGGGTATTATATTTACATCAACATTGACGGGATCTCCCGCTATGTAGTGCTTGAGTCTTTGCCCATTTACAACTTGAGGTTTGGTGCCTTCAAAATTGTTAATATTGATTGCACCAGACCGTTAGACTTCTTCGATATGAAATGGCCCTTCCCACCTGGAAAGTAGTTTACCTGGAGAAAACCTGAAACGGGATCTAAACAATAAAACTTTATCACCAACATTAAATTCACGTTTCAGAATCCTCCTGTAATGCCACTTCTTTACCTTTTCCTTGAACATTTTAGCGATCTCGTAAGCTTCACTTCTCCACTCATCTAGAGAAGTCAAGTTCACGAGACGCTTTTCACCAGCTAACTTTGGGTCAGCATTAAGCTCTCTAATACCCCAGAAAGCTTTGTGCTCTAACTCTAATGGCAAATGGCAAGCCTTGCCATAGACCATTTTATAGGGAGACATGCCCATGGGGTTTTTGTAAGCAGTTCTATATTCCCACAAAGCGTCTCCTAAATTATTTGACCAGTCCTTCCTATTTCTGTTAACTGTCTTTTGCAAGATCAACTTGATCTCTCTATTTGTGAGCTCAACTTTCCCACTAGTTTGAGGATGGTACGGTGAAGAAATTCTATGATTGACATCGTTCTTGGTAAAGCTTTTCTAAAAGCTCCATGCGTGAAGTGTGATACTCCATCAGTCATGAGATACTTAGGTACACCAAACCTAGGGATAATTACATCTTTGAGCATTTTCAAAGATGTTTTGTGATCAGCACTATCAGTGGGGATTGCTTCAACCCACTTGCTTACATAATCAACAACAACTAAAATGTGAGTGCACTTGTGCGAAGAAGGAAAATGACCCATAAAATCAAAACCCCAGCAATCAAAAGGCTCAATCACTAGTGAGTAATTCATAGGCATCTCATTCCTTCTACTAATATTACCAACTCTCTGACATTTATCACAGGGTAAGACATAATTTCTAGCATCTTTAAAGAGAGTAGGCCAATAAAAACCTGATTGGAGAACCTTATGTGCGGTTCTCTCACCGGCGTGATGTCCTCCATAGGGACTATCGTGACATTTCTTGAGAATGTCCTTCTGCTCGTGTTCCGGTATGCATCTTCTCAAGATCCCGTCTGGACCTTCTTTGAAAAGATGTGGGTCATCCCAAAAGTAATGCCTCAAATCATGAAAGAACTTCTTCATTTGCTGAAATGTTAAACCTGGAGGCAAATACTTTGCAACGATAAAATTAGCATAATCTGCAAACCAAGGGTCGGAAAGAGATTGTACTTTAACAACGGCGAGTTGTTCTTCTGGAAAACTGTCGTTGACTGGAATGGGATCATGCGGTATATCTTCCATCCTTGAAAGATTGTCCGCTACAGGGTTGTCTGCTCCTTTTCTATCAACAATCCGCAAATCAAATTCTTGAAGGAGGAGTACCCATCTGATTAGTCTTGGTTTGGCATCCTTCTTCGTCATAAGATACTTAATGACAGCATGGTCAGTATGAATAATAACTTTAGAATCAACAATATACTGCCTAAACTTATCACAAGCAAACACTACTGCTAAGATTCCTTCTCAGTAGTAGCATAATTCTTTTGAGCACTATCAAGGGTTTTACTAGCATAATAGATAACATTTAATTTTTTATCAACCCTTTGTCCTAAAACAGCTCCAACAGCAAAATCACTAGCATCACACATAATTTCAAAGGGCAAACTCCAGTCAGGCGGTTGTACTATAGGAGCGGTTTTAAAGCTTTCTTAAGAACTTCGAAAGCCTCCTTACAATCTTCATCAAATACAAAAGGAACATCCTTCTGGAGAAGATTAGTGAGGGGTCTCGATGTCTTAGAAAAGTCTTTAATAAATCTTCTATAGAAACCAGCATGACCGAGAAAACTACGAATACCTTTAATGTCCCTTGGGTAGGGCATCCTTTCGATAGCTTCAATCTTCGCCTTGTCCACCTCAATTCCCCTCTCGGAAATCTTGTGACCAAGCACGATCCCTTCGTTAACCATGAAGTGGCACTTTTCCCAGTTTAGAACTAAGTTTGTATCCTCGCATCTCTGCAAAACTTTATTAAGATTGTGGAGACAGTGGTCAAAGGAAGTTCCATAGACGGAGAAATCGTCCATGAAGACTTCCACAATCTCCTCACAAAAACCATGAAATATTGCAGACATACATCTCTGAAAAGTAGCAGGGGCATTGCATAAACCAAAAGGCATACGCCTATAAGCATAAGTACCATAAGGACAAGTGAAAGTGGTCTTCTCTTGATCGGCAGTGTTAACATGAATTTGAGAGAAGCCTGAATACCCGTCTAGATAGCAAAAGTGGGTGTTTTTGGACAGCCTCTCAAACATCTGATCAATAAAGGGCAGCGGGTAGTGGTCCTTCCTGGTTGCCTTGTTCAACTTCCTGTAATCAATACACATTCTATATCCAATAATAATTCTCTGAGGTATTAGTTCATTCTTATCATTAGGGACTACAGTTGTCCCTCCTTTCATAGGAACACAATGAACTGGCCTTACCCACTTACTATCAGCTATAGGGTAGATAATACCTGCGGCTAGAAGCTTGAGGATTTCGGTCCTCACAACATCCATCATCTTTGGGTTCAACCGTCGTTGATGGTCAACAACGGGTTTAGCATCGGGCTCGAGGTTGATGGTATGTTGGCAGATAGATGGACTAATTCCCTTAAGGTCATCAAGGGTATAGCCAATTTCACCACGGTGTTTACGAAGTATCTCCAATAATCGCTCTTCTTCATATCCTGAAAGGTTAGAGTTGATAATAACAGGATAAACTTTCTTTTCATCTAAATAAGCATACTGAGCGTATCGGGAAGAGGTTTGAGATCAAACACCGGGTCTTCTTTTGGTTTGGATAAAATTCCTAAAGGTTCAACCGGAAGGTTGTGCTTTAGGATAGCAGGTTGTCTCAAGAAGATTTCATCCATTTCATTTCTTTCCTGCATATGAGTATCATTCTCTTGGTCCTCCATGTATTGCTGCAAAGGATCATTAGGGGGAATAGCAATAGAAGCAATACTTTCAATAATTTTATCATCATTAGGTAATTCAGTACCACGAGGCTGCTTAGAGATCTTAGAAAAATTAAATTCATGCGGCTCACCATTGAATTCAACAGAAACTTTACCTTTCTTGCAATCTATAATAGCTCCACAAGTCCTGAGAAAAGGTCTACCAAAAATAATAGGACAAAAACTATCTTGCACTGAACCAAGTACGAGAAAGTCGGTAGGATACTTTACCTTTCCGCATAGGACTTCAACATCTCTCACAATCCCAATAGGAGAGATAGTAGCTTTGTTTGCAAGATGAATAGTAACATCAATCTCTTCAAGTTCACAGGGTGAAATCTCACCCATGATCTCTTGATAAAGAAAATAAGGAATCGCGCTAGCACTTGATCCCAGATCGCATAGCCCGTAATAATTGTGATCTCCTATTTTAACTGATACAACTGGTGTACCTGAAATTGAGCTTTTATTCTTGGCTGTGACAATGTTAGTTGAAACAGCACAAAAAATTATAATAGAATCTGAAACATCATTAGTAACTAAATCTTTAACCATAAAAATTGAGGATCGACTCTGATCTGGTCCTCAGGTTCGCCTGTTCTTCTCTCACTTTTATTTATTATGCCTGTCACAAAAGAGTGCTCCCTTATCCTTGAAGGGAAAGGGGGTTGTTCATATATAACTGCAGGCAAAATAGTATCATCAACGTGAATATCAATAGGTACTTCTTTGAAAGGCTTATGGTACTGATCCTTCTTCGTCTTAGAAGAATCAACATGAGAGGCAAAGTTCTTACAAAAATCAATCATTAGATGGGAATCCAGACCAATCTTAGAGCAAAAGGTATTAAAATAATCAGATTTCACATAGCTCTCAATATAATCATGCTCATAATTTATAGCAGGTTCAATACCTTTATCGATTTCCCAGTCTTCAGTATTCTTCTGGATCCTTTCGATGAGATCCCATCTTTCTTCAACGCTCTTTGTCTGAAATACCCCGCTAGAGGAGGCATCCAACACTTCCTTATCCTGACGAGAAAGCATGGCATAAAAATTTGTAAGTATAATATCTTTGGGGAGCTTATGGATAGGACATTTGAACATTACAGATTTAAGCCTCCCTCAAGCTTGAGCGATGCTCTCTCCGTCGCGAGACCTAAAGTTATAGATGTAATTCCTGTCTCGATGAACTTCATGAAGAGGGTAAAACTTTGTATAAAAGAGAGACATAAGCTCTTCCCATTTAAGAGAATGTGAGTTATCTAGGAGCTTATACCAATCTGAAGCTTTTTCCGTACGCAATATGGAGAATAATTTCTTCATAACGAACTCCAGTGACACACCTGCAAGCTTGAATAATGAACATAATCGTGATAAATATAGCAAGTGTTCACCTGGATGTCTGTCTCCTGCATAGCGATTAGTTAAGACATAATCGATGATACTAGATGGTATCTTATAAGGCACAATGTCAGCAGGATCAGGAGTGACTACCTTAGTTGTGGGGCGGCTCCCCAAGAACAAAGATCCAAGAGTAGGGGTGTCCATAAGGACAAAAACAGCAACAGCAAAACTAAAACAGAAATATAAAAACTTCCTTACCAACTTCACTTACTAATAGCGCTACGCTCCCCGGCAACGGCGCCAGAAAACATTACTTGATGACCCACAACGTAAGGGATCGATTGCAGCGTTTTCGATAAGTAAGAGTGTCGAACCCAACGAGGAGCAGAAGGTAATAGCAAGTGACTTTCGCAAGGAGATAACTGCAAGCACTGAAAGATAACTTTTTAGGGGTTTTTCTTGGTATAAGCGACAGGAAAGTAAAAACGGGCAAAGTAAAAGGTACTGGAGAGTAACGAGTGGCCCAATCCTTTCTGAGCAAAGGAGAGGCCTAGCAACTGAACTTATAAAGGCGAAGCGTTCTTGAGGAAACACGGGAGAGGTAGTCATGTGCTTTCGCCATATTCCGTATCGGTATTATGTGCTGTGTTGATAAGTGTTGAGTGGGTGGATCTATGCTAGTGCACCCTCTAGACTAAGATAAGTGCACTCTTATGATTAAACACCTTGCAAGCATCCGCAAATACAAGATAGTAATTAAGGCAAAAGCCTAACCATAGCAATACGATCGGTGATCCATTGTTTCCTTGTGCAAATGCATGCAAAATGGGGTTTAGGTTTCTGTCACTCCGGCAACCCACCGTAAGCATTCTTTATACACAATGTATTGCCCTAGGTCCTTGATAAGACGAAGTGTTGAGTGTTCGACTCACACAACACCACTAGAAAATAACAACATAACTTAAATATCAACCAACACATATTACTTCAACATCATATGACTACTAACAAGTAGACTTCTCCCATGTCCTCAAGAACTAAAGTAACTACTCACAAGACATAAAAGAGATCATGATCAGTGGGGATAAATAGATGATAAACAATCTGGACACAATAATATTTCTCCAACAAAACTCAATAGCATTCACCACAAAGTAGTAATCAACACCGATAGAGTAGAGAGGATAGATAGTACAGATTACAACATGAGTTGCAATTGTGAGATGAGATTGGATGAAGGTAGAGATGGTGCTGATGATGGGGATGATGTTGATGATGATCTCGATGATGCCCGTGACGATGGTGATGACGATGGTGACGATCTCCCCTTCCGGGAGGTGATCTCCCCGGCGGAATCTGCCCTCCGGAGATGGCTTTTCTTCTCTGTAGGTTTACACCACGGAGCGGCGGCGGAACTCCGGAACTCTCTCCTTTTTTTAGGGTTTTTGGATGACGAAGAGTATATATGCCAGAGGGGGGAGCCGGGAGTGGCCCGGGGGGTCCAGGCGCCCTCCCGACGCGGCCAGGGGTGGGGCCGCGCCAGGTGGCCGCCTGGGCAACCTATGGCCCCCCTCTGGTCGTTCTTTTGCGTGTCTTCGTGATTCTTCTGTAAAATAGCCTCCGTCAATTTTCAAGTAATTTGGAGGTATTCTCCTTCAGCAACTCAGCGTCCACTTTTTACCGCTGAATCCTGCGTCTGCTGATTCGGCACCGGAAAGTTGCAAACTGTGTAAAATAAGCCAAAACAACATAAGAATAGCATCATATAATGAAATATATCAATGAATAAGAAAGAATTACTATATAAAATAGTGATGCATTTTGGACGTATCATGCCCCTAGCTACCATGGCGGCCGAGGGAGCTCCGGCTCGAGGTCGGGCTCGCCGGTAGCCATGGCGCGGCGGCGGCCAGTAATTCCGAGGGAGGAGAGGGGATAGGGGAGAGGAGAGGGGATAGGAGGCGGTGGTTGGGCCCTGCGGGGCCCGCACTCGCGGTGGAGAGGCTGGAGGCGACGTGGAGCTCATCTGGGCCATTGATCTGCAGATCCAAGGGCTAAAATTGCCCTGGATCTAGGGTTTCGGGATTTAGGGGCTAGGACCAGATTTTTTAGGAGATCTCAGGGGGTGGCTGCAATTTTTGCTAGGGGAAACCCTAGAAAGGGGTGGGAGAGTGGTGGTCTTTATAAAGCCCAAGTGGCTGGTAGTTTGAAAAAACATCCCCTGTTTTTTTTCTCGCGCGCGGTGTTTACGTTTCTAACCGCCGGGGGTCCGCAGGACCTCCGATTCGGGTAAAATTTCGAACTGCGCGATCAGCGCGTCGAGCCAACGACATTCACCTTGCGCTAGAACTATTTCGAGAACACTTTCCGGCGCGCTATAAAAATATCCCGTTTACTTATTAAACGGGGTTTTCTTTCCGTTGGCTGCGGCTGGTCTTGTGTGGGTTTTCGCGACGGTGATCAGGTGAAACCCGTTGTCGCAAAGGTCGAGTGTCAGGGTAGCAAGGGTCGGTCTCCGTCCGGTACGAGATAATAGGGGGGGAATAATCGTCGATCGATAAATCAGGGATGCAAACACCGCAAACAAATCAGACAATCAAACAATTCACACCAAAAACAATTTTTTTTAGTTTTTGTGAAATCTGGGCTGTTACAATACAACACCACCAACAAGGGATCTCGTCCCGAGATCCTGGACGATCCGGGGGAGAGGGGGAGAGAAAAGAGAATCCACAATCTTCAACACCACCAACAAGGGACTCTGCTCCATGTCGACGTCGAACTTTTGTCGAGATAAATTTCCGCAGAGAGACAGCAACGTCGGAAAACGAAACCATCAGGAGATCAAGAGGAAGAACGACAGTTCAAAGCGACGATCAAGGGAAGCATTCTCACTCAAATCGTGGGGATACTAGGCAAGAGGAATGAAGTTAACGACCGACCAAGATGTTATCCAGAGTCGGAGAAGCTAAAGGTACTACATGATTTCCCAAACCACGAGATCGGAATCGAGACAATACGCTGCAAGCAAGGCATTGTAACTATTCCGAAACTCAACACACTCGAGATCCTAAAGTTTTAAGGGGATAAGACGAGAATTAAAACACTTACGGCACTTGTCCTAACCAGAGCAAGGGTAAGGAGTAAGAATATTCCTACTATGCGATAACTAACTCACTAACTACAAAATAGTTTTTGTCTAGACTCGACTTCGGCCAGAGAAGGGATCCTACGGTCGGTAGGGCTCTGATACCAATTTGTAAGGCCCGATATGCAGTACTGTTCCAGATCTAGATGTGTCCATCCAGATCCGGGGACGAAGCACATATCGGTCCCACCGCGACATATGACAATGCCATATGCCCCGGATTTCCAACATGATATCACAACATTACAGCTACAAGGATACAACATCTCGTACAATCGGCATACAACTGCCTTAAATACAATACATCAGCGGAAGATACATGTCTGAGTACAGACTACATTCAAATGCCTAATGGCAAAGGTAAAACACACCATCCCCGTAACCAAACGGGTCCAGGCTCTCCGCCGGGATCCGCCTAACTAGTCGTCGTCGAGTCTCCACGAAGGCGTCCATAAGAAGAGTCGAGGCAGTAATAAACTGCAGCAGCCGATCAGGCAAAGCATAAAAGTGAAAAGAAAAGAAAGGGGTGAGAATATATCAAAAGTCTTGTAACTAACTTCTCATGGTAAGATGGGGGTAGTGGTGAGGTTGCAAACGCACTAGCAATATATGTGTGGCTAACAGTCCATTTTAGAGTAAGATGAGAACCAAGCATTCGATGAGGAATCGCCTCCAACAAGTCTTGCTATCAACTACTTACGCAAGCATAAAACCTATCCTATCCTTGTCATCCTCTTCGGATCCCGACGAAGAAGAAGCAGACAAGGTACACACACGTTGATCAAGTTATATTAAGATTATCTCAGTTGATGTTGTCTATGAACAAGACGTAGGTTCCAAGTCGTCCATAACCATGGACACGGCTTCTCGAAAAGATTTAACCCTGCAGGGGTGTAACAACTACCCATTACAAGGCTCCGCACGCACGCCCATCACTCTCAGTTTCTACCCATCACAGGCAGCCATTTTATGATTTAGTCCCGAGAGATCCGAAACGAAAGGTCCCTCTAGCTAACAACGAACAAATCCGGGTGGCCCCCGGTGAGTCGACATCCAGCTCAGGAGCTGGCCGCGCTCTCGATCTGCTCTCTACCGTCTGTCACAGGTTTGGATTGCCGGTAATTCTCACATGAGGTCGGGTCCTCAGCTGAACAGGTTGGACCAACAAGGAAGCAAAGTCCCCGCTGGCCCTGGTTGGTTTAAAGGATGTTTGCTAGGAGCGACCCGACAGACATATATGCATGGTTTGCAAATGGTAAATCAGCTTGGGCCACCACTAGAAATGTATGAAGCTAGGTAGCTAAGAAAAGGGACCCCATAAAATCCCACACGCGGTTAGGCACGCTCAGTCTTAAAACCAATACCCGGAACTCGGATCCTAGGTGACTCGAATGGAACAAAGCGTCGGGGCAGGCTAGCCTAGAACTTCCATCCTTCGTCGAATATAGTCAACATTATAATAATCATATCATCCATAACAATATAATAATGTGATAACCCAAACCAAGGAGTAACAGGGTAACATTCGTAGCATCCTAAGCATGCATACTAAGCAGGGGCTGAGCAACGAGAAATAGTAACATAGCAGTACATGGTTTGCTGAGAGGGAACATGGCTGTATCGGTTTGAAAGAGGTTGTAAACATGTGGTAGGATCAAACATCGAACCTATCCTAGACTAGCATGCAAACCGCTGGTTGAAATAGAATGGATCATAAGTAATGTATAGTCCTTGCATGTTGATAAGTCGGGTTCCAAAGGTGTAGTTGATCGCAAGCTCGCATCGTCTCCGAGAGGTACCCGCGGAAGCACACAAGAAGGAAAAACTGGAAAAGACAATCAACGAGCAAGCATCTATTACTACGAAGCATTCACGAGCAAGCAACAACAAGAAGGCAACACGATACATCGCACCTACCGTCAAGAGCGGTTACTAACAGGTTAAGTGGAGTACTCGTCACACACGACGATAGCGCACATTTAGAATGGTTCAAGTTGTTTAGCCACACAAGATGAGCAACGGTTGTTAGCATGGCAACTCACTCAAGCATGGCATATCACACAAACATGGAAAGAGGTGAAGCATAAAGGAAACTATCTATGCTAGTCAATTTAAGTGAGGCACAACCTAAACATGGCATAACACTAAGTGCCCCTCGACAATTTAAGCAATTGGTACTGTTTTTCCCTAAACCATATTTTATATTTGTTATTAGCAATCAAGAGCAGCATAAACACAAAGTACACGGAAAACTAATCAAGTTACATATAAAGAACACTCTAAACGGAGTTACGGTTAAAAAGATACAAGCAAAACAAGTTTTGAACACAATCTTCCAACATCAGGAAGCACACTTTTGAGAAATGCGTAAACAGGATAATGAATGCAAATATGCTCATAATGATATGCAACTAAAGTAGACATGGCAGGGAAGGCATGGCAAAAGTAATCATGCAAATAGGCATCATGAACAACTAGTTATAGCCCATGCAAAATGCAATAAAACATTATTGGTCTAGGACTTAGTGAAAATCAGGAAAACAGGGCATAAACTGTTATCATCATGCTGTATAAACAAGGTTAAAGATATATGCAAAAGTGCAGCAACATGACATAGCAATATATGGGCATGGAGTAGGCATGATGGTGAACAGGTGCAAACAAGAATGAAGGTCATAGTCATCACAAATCAAAAGATATTAAGCAAGCAACATGGCATCGAAAAGTTACAGACTTGGCGAAAAACAGAGGTGGCTGTCAAAAACAGTGGCATAGCAACTTTGGAGCTAAACATATCTATGACCAGGAATGTAAACATGACAATGTAATACATATAATGAAAGTAGACATGGCATAGATCAAAATGACATATTGCAATGCTCAATAGGATGCACGGTTAAAAAGATATAGGGCAGCAAAGTAGCAACTTTATATAAACAGCAGCACACTAACATCAGGGTAGCCACTTTGGGCGATGAAACAAACATCATGCAGCAGGAAAATATGACATGTGATTGCAAAGAATTGAAGTAGACATGATGCTTAACAGTATGAAACTAGAATCAATGCAATAGGCCTCATGGATGTGTCACAATCATCATGCGAACTTGCAATAAAATAACAGCAGTAGCACACTAGCAGAAAATAATAGCAGTTAACAGTCTGATGCCCACTTCAACAGAGATTAACAACATCAAGATGGCCTCAAATCAAAATGCTCACAAAATATGGATTGAAGTACACACAATTCTAAACAAACTTCCTTTTGGGCGCAACGTCATCCGGGCTACGGTTTACTCGTAAACTTCAACGCAAAACAGCAATCAGTAGCAGTTTACAAGGACTTAGCAGAAATAGATAAAAAGAAAAAAAACAGACAAAAGGAAAAAAGAGGGGGCTCACCCTAGTGGGCTTGGCCCAAGTCGTAGAGGAGGCGGCCTGGTCGGCTTGGTGTGGCTGGGCCTGGCAGGCCGGCTCGGCCTGAGAGGCCCACATGGCGCTGGAGGCTGGCCGGTTGGCCCCGATCCAAAGGAGGCCGCCGGCGTCGACCAGCGCGGCCCTCCGGCGAGGAGGCAGCTGGGCAGCTCAAGCAGGTGGGGACGGGCAAGGCACGCGCGGCAGCTCTGTCGGGTCTGGCCGGGAGGGCTCGCTTGGCGGCGGCGTGATGCCCCTAGCTTCCATGGAGGCCGAGGGAGCTCCAGCTCGCCAGTAGCCATGGTTTGGCGGCGGCCGGTACCTGCGAGGGAGGAGAGGGGTTAGGGGAGAGGAGAGAGGGAGGAGAGAGGCACGGGGAGGAGAGTTGGTCGGCCAGAGTTGAGGCGCGACGGTGTCTCCGACGAGCGCGGCGGGCGGCGCGGCCCGGTTCGGCCCGCGACGGCGGCGGTTGGTCCTTGCGGGGCCCGAACTCACGGTGGAGAGGCTGGAGGCGACGTGGAGCTCATCTGGGCCACTGATCTGCAGATCCAAGGGCTAAAATTGCGCTGGATCTAGGGTTTTGGGATTTGTGGGGCTAGGGCCAGATTTTTGAGGCAGATCTCACGGGGGTGGCTACAATTTTTGCTAGGGGAAACCCTAGAAAGGGGTGGGAGAGTGGTGGTCTTTATATAGCCCAGCTGGCTGGCAGTTTGAAAAAACATCCCCGATTTTTTTTCTCGCGCGAGCGGTGTTTACGTTTCTGACCGCCGGGGGTCCGCAGGACCTCCGATTCGGGTAAAACTTCGAACTGCGCGATCAGTGCATCGAGCCGACGGCATTCACCTCGCGCTGGAACCGTTTCTAGAACACTTTCCGGCGCGCTATAAAAATATCCCGTTTACTTATTAAACGGGGTTTTCTTTCCGTTTGCTGCGGCTGGTCTTGTGTGGGTTTTCGAGACGGTGATCGGGTGAAACCCGGTGTCGCAAAGGTCGAGTGTTAGGGTGGCAAGGGTCGGTCTCCGTCCGGTACAAGATAAGAGGGGGGAAATAATCGCCGATCGATAAATCAGGGATGCAAACACCGCAAACAAATCAGACAATCAAACAATTCACACCGAAAACAAAAATTTTAATTTTTGTGAAATCTGGGCTGTTACAATACTCCCCATAAGAATCATCATATAAGGTCAATTGCGTGAAGAGAATACCGAGTGCAGCAAAGGAAGCAATAGCCTTCTCATTAATATTCCATAATATACGACTCCACACGCACGGATACAAGACTCCCCACAAAGGAGTGATAGACCTCAATGCAAACACCTATTTCATAAGATAACTTCCCTACACCTGATATGACTCTACTTGACTCTAAAATACTAAGATAAAGATAAAGATACCGGGCACTCCCCCAAGCTTGGAACAAGCTAAGGGGGTGCCATTACCCGAGGAGATTTCACTCCTCATTCCTGTTCATGTTGATTCTTCAGATCTCTGATGATACGTCGAAGGGTTTGGTTTTCATCTTCTAAGATTTCCACTTGTACTTTCAGCACACGGAAATCTTCACAGAGTTGGTTGGTGATGCGGTAAGCTTCGGAGATCATGGAAGTAGTATGGGGATCATCAAGCGGAGGGGCTGTTCCTGAAAGGTTAAGAGAAAGATCATAATGAGCTTGGACAGACCCCACCATGATGGGGTTGCTTGAACTTCCTCCTTGCGTTGATGGACCTCCCTGTTGCTGGGCGGTGATAATCTTGACTTCTTTCCTCACGGATCGCTCAATCTCCGCTTTTCTTGCAACAATCTCTTCTTCCGTATCCCAATCAACGTACTTCCCTTAGTTGAAATCTTTCTGAACTTCACGTAAACGCTGGCCCATGTAGTCTTCTCAGCTCGACCCACAAGAAGACATCTCTAACAATGAAATTTTGTCCTGGCAGAAACACCTCGAGAAGAAAACACACGAAATCACGAGATACGGTGCTGGAACTATTCGGGAAAATATATAGCAAAAATTTCTCCAACAGAAGGAAAGTAATCAAGCCAAAGCGGGGTCAGAGACGGACTCCAGGCTGCCTAGGTGGCCTCCCGGCGCGGCCAGGAGGTAGGCCGCGCCAGGGGGGGGCGGCTGGGGCCCCTGAAGCTCCTCTTCGGCTCCAATTATTCCTCGAATTTTCCTAATTTTGCAAAAACTCGTAATATAGAACTTTTATGGCGTTTCACGATGTTTCCTTACCGTAATACATACCTTTTCTTATTCTGTTCCTGCTGGTGTCTGAAACAGGGCTGCAACATGTTCTTCATGAGTTGTTGTGTGTATTAAATTTACATCAACATTGACAGGGTCTCCTACCATGTAATGCTTGAGTCTTTGCCCATTCACAACTTGAGGTTTGGTGCCATCAAAATTGTTAATCTTGATAGCACCGGAGTGCAAGACTTCTTCGATATGAAATGGCCCTTCCCATCTGGAAAGTAATTTACCTGGAGAAAACCTGAAACGAGATCTAAACAACAAAACTTTATCACCAACATTAAATTCACGTTTATAAATCCTTCTATCATGCCACTTCTTTACCTTTTCCTTGAACATTTTAGCACTCTCATCAGCTTCACTTCTCCACTCATCTAGAGAAGTCAAGTTCATGAGACGCTTTTCACCAGCCAACTTTGGGTCGACATTAAGCTCTCTAACATCCCAGAAAACTTTGTGTTCTAATTCTAATGGAAAATGGCAAGCCTTGCCATAGACCATTTTATAGGGAGACATGCCCATGGGTTTTTTGTAAGCAGTTCTATACGCCCACAAAGCATCTCCTAACTTTTTTGACGAGTCCTTTGTAGAACTGTTAACTATCTTTTGCAAGATCAACTTGATCTCTCTATTGGTGAGCTCAACTTGTCCACTAGTTTGAGGATGGCACAGTGAAGCAATTGTATGATTGACATCGTACTTGGCTAAAGCTTTTCTAAAAGCTCCATGTGTGAAGTGTGATCCTCCATCAGTCATGAGGTACCTTGGTACACCAAATCTAGGAAAAATTACATCTTTGAGCATTTTCAAAGATGTCTTATGATCAACACTCTCAGTGGGGTTTGCTTCAACCCACTTGGTTACATAATCAACAGCTACTAAAATATGAGTGTACTTGTGTGAGGGAGGAAAAGGACCCATAAAATCGAAACCCTAGCAATCAAAAGGCTCAATCACTAGAGAGTAATTCATAGGCATCTCGTTCCTCCTACTAATATTACCAACTCTCTGACACTTATCAAAAGATAAAACATAATTTCTAGCATCTTTAAAGAGAGTAGGCCAATAAAAACCTGATTGGAGAACCTTATGTGCAGTCCTCTCACCGGCATGATGTCCTCCATAGGGACTATCGTCACATTGTCTGAGAATGTCCTTCTGCTCGTGTTCCGGTATACATCTTCTCACGATCCCGTCCGGACCTTCTTTGAAAATATGAGGGTCATCCCAAAGTAATGCCTTAAATCATGGAAGAACTTCTTCCTTTGCTGAAATGTTAAACCTGTAGGCAAATACTTTGCAACGATAAAATTAGCATAATCTGCAAACCAAGGATCAAAAAGAGATTGTACTTTTACAACGGCAAGTTGTTCGTCTGGAAAGCTGTCGTTGACTGGAATGGGATCATGCGGTATATCTTCCATTCTTGAAAGATTATCAGCCACCGGATTGTCTGCTCCTTTCCTATCAACAATCTGTAAATCAAAATTTTGAAGAAGGAGTACCCACCGGATGAGTCTTGGTTTGACATCCTTATTCTCCATAAGGTACTTAAGGGCAGCATGGTCAGTATGAATAATAACTTTAGAATCAACAATATAAGGTCTAAACTTGTCACAAGCAAATACTACTTCCTAGAATTCCTTCTCAGTAGTAGCATAATTCTTTTGAGCACTATCAAGGGTTTTGCTAGCATAATGTATAACATTTACTTTCTTATCAACCCTTTGTCCTAAAACAACACCAACAGCAAAATCACTAGCATTACACATAATTTCAAAGAACAATTTCCAATCAGGTGGTTGTACTATACGAGCGGTTATTAAAGCTTTCTTAAGAACTTCGAAGGCCTCCTTACAATCTTCATCGAATAAAAAAGGAACATCCTTCTGGAGAAGTTTAGTTAGGGGTCTCGAAGTCTTAGAAAAGTCTTTAATAAATATTCTATAGAAACGAACATGACCGAGAAAACTACGAATACCTTGAATTTCCCTTGGATAGGACATCCTTTCAATAGCTTCAATCTTCGCCTTGTCCACTTCAATTCCCCTCTCGAAAATCTTGTGACCAAGAACGATCCCTTCGTTAACCATGAAGTGGCACTTTTATCAGTTTAGAACTAAATTTGTATCCTCGCATCTTTGCAAAACCTTATTAAGATTGTGGAGACAGTGGTCAAAGTAAGTTCCATAGATGGAGAAATCGTCCACGAAGACTTCCACAATCTCCTCACAGAAACCATGAAAAATAGAAGACATGCATCTCTGAAAAAGTAGCAGGTGCATTACATAAACCAAAAGGTATACGCCTATAAGCATAAGTACCGTAAGGACACGTGAAAGTGGTCTTCTCTTGATCGACAATATTAACATGAATTTGAGAAAAGCCAGAGTACCCTTCAAGATAGCAAAAGTGGGTGTTTTTGGACAGCCTCTCTAGCATCTGATCGATGAAGGTCAGCGGTTAGTGGTCCTTCCTGGTTGCCTTGTTCAACTTCCTGTAATCAATACACATTCTATATCCAATAACAACTCTTTGGGTATCGGTTCATTTTTATCATTAGGAACAACAGTCATACCTCCTTTCTTAGGAACACAATGAACTGGACTTACCCACCTACTATCACCTATAGGATAGGTGATACCTACAGCTAGAAGCTTGAGAATTTCAGTCCTAACCACGTCCTTCATCCTTGGGTTCAACCGTCGTTGATGATCAACAACTGGTTTAGCATCGGGCTCGAGATTGATAGTATGTTGGCAAATCGATGGACTAATCCCCTTAAGGTCATCAAGGGTATAGCCAAGGGCACCACGGTGTCTGCGAAGTGTCTCCAATAGTCGCTCTTCTTCAAATCCTGAAAGGTTAGCATTGATAATAACAAGATATATTTATTTTCATCTAAATAAGCATACTTGAGCGTATCGGGAAGTGGTTTGAAGTCAAACACCGGGTCTTGTTTTGGTTGTGCTAGGATTCCTAAAGGTTCAACCGGAAGGTTGTGCTTCAGGATAGCAGTTTGTCTTGTGAAAATTTCTTTTAACTCGTTACTTTCTTGCATATGCATATCATTCTCGTGGTCTTCCATATATTTCTGCAAAGGATAATTAGAAGGATTAGCAATGGAACCAATATCTTCAATAATTTTATCATCACTAGGTAAATTAGTACCACGAGGCTGCTTGGAAAACTTGGAAAAATTAAATTCATATGGCTCACCATTGAATTCAACAGAAACTTTACCTTTTCTGCAATCTATTATAGCTCCACAAGTGCTGAGGAAAGGCCTACAAAATATAATAGGGACAAAACTATCTTGTACTGAACCAAGTATTAGAAAGTCGGTAGGATACTTTACCTTTCCACATAGGACTTCAACATCTCTCACAATTCCAATGGGAGAGATAGTTTATTTGTTTGCTAGATAAATAGTAACATCAACCTCTTCAAGTTCACAGGGTGAAATCTCACCCATGATCTCCTGATAGAGTGAATAAGGAATAACGCTAGTACTTGATCCCAAATCGCAGAGCCCATAATAACTATGATCTCCTATTTTGTCAGATACACCTGGTGTACCTGTAATTGGGCTTTTATTCTTGGTTGTAACAATGTTAGTTGAAACAACACAAAATTTTATATTGGAATCTAAAACATCATTAGTAACTATTTATTATTAGTAACATCGTTAGTAACTATTTTAACCACCGCAACTTGAGGACCGACCTTGATCTGGTCCTCAGGTTCATCAGTTCTTCTCTCACTTTTATTTATTATGCCTGTCACAAAAGAGTGCCTGATACGTCTCAAACGTATCGATAATTTCTGCTTGCTCCATGCATGTTTTGTGTGATATTGCTATGATCTAGATACACTTTCATACATTTTTTATCATATTTGGACTAACCTACTAACTCAGTGCACCCCAGTGCCAGTTCCTGTTTTCTGCTGTTTTTCTATTTTAGTTTTTCCCCATATAAAAAATGCTCCAAAAATCCGGGAAAAATCAGATAAAAAAATCAGTGTGTCGGAAGACTCCAGAAGCCTGAAGGAGGGCCAGGGGGCCGTGCCAGGAGGCGCCTGGGCCCCTGGTGGCCCCCTGGCTGCCTACCTTCACCTATTTATTCTCCGTCACGGGAAACTTCCGAAGATAGAACCCTATTTGGCAAATTCTCCTCTGTTCCGCCGCCACCCGCGCTTACAAGATCGAGAGAACCGTCAGGACCCTTCCCGGCACGCTGCCGGAGGGAGGATCGACCTCCGAGAGCTTCTCCTACACCATGGACGCTTCCCGAATGTGCCGTGAGTAGTCTACCTTGGACCATGGGTCCGTGATCAGTAGCTATGTGATGTTCTCCTCCCCTCTTTGTTCTTCATGGTTTAGACCTCGTGAGCTGCCCTACATGATCGAGGCACATATGTAATATTTTTTGCTTTTGCTATGCTGAGTTTGATGGGATCTGATGGATTATGAGATTATTTTCAGATTGTGATAGAGTTATATAATTGGTTCTTATCTTTTGTATTTTTGTTCCGAAGTAATTCTTGCATGTTCTCCGTTGCTATTTATTGCTTTGGCCAAGTGGTAGGTAGTGACTCCATGAGGGGACATTATGCTCGATTGTGGGTACAAGCCCTTTGATGACACGCTTGAGTGACAGAAACATGAGTCTAGGGGATGTACTGTAGCCACAAGGGGGAAAACAACAATGCTTGTAACCGCGTTTACAAGGATTGTTTCCTGTACGCAAAGTTCTTTTTAATGCAGTTCACTATTGCTTTGGGTTTACACTTTGGGTGGGGCTCACAACTTAATACCAACGAGATGTTCTGGATAGATATCTCAAGGTGGATGATTAGTAGTAGATGCAGATGGATTTCGATCTACTTATTTTGGCGTACTACCCATGCTTTTGAGCCTCTTCCTTTCTTTTGTAGCATAGTTAGCATTGCAGTGCGTTTATAATCCTATCAATTGCCCTTCTGTAATTTGTTTACCTCGCATAGCAGTCTTATCGTCTTTTGGGAGAGAGACATCACTAGTGAACATTGATGATACGATTTCTCGCCCCCTCGTTGGTTACCCAAAGTGGAAGGTTGAGATGTAGATAGCGGCAATTTCCCTTAGCGAAGATGCTAAGGTAGAGTATCGAACCAGTAGGACTCCAAGATCGACAAGTAGGTGGTAAAGTGAACAATGGCGCCGTTCACAACCGAGGTTGCTAACTTTACCTGGGCCTGCACACACATCAAATAACTTTGCTCCCAACGAGTACAGAGGAGTTGTCAATTCCTCCGGCCTTGTTGTTTACAAAGGATCAAACACACGGGATAATAATGATAGTGATAGCAACGGAAAACTAAATAAAGCAGTAAATTGATAGCGGGTGTAAACAATATTGGAAATATGGACCGGGGTCCTATGATGTTCACTAGTGATGTCTCTCTCCCAAAAGACGATAAAATAGCCATGCGAGGTAAACAAATTACAGCTGGGCAATTGACAGGATTATGTGCGCAAACCAATGCTAACTATGCTATAAATATAGAAAGAGGCTCAAAAGCATGGGCGGTACGCCAAGACAAGTAGACCGAAATCCATCTGCATCTACCTACTAATCATCCACCTTGATATATCTATCCAGAACATATCACTGGTATTAAGTTGCGAATGCCACCCAAAGTATAAACTCAAAGCAACAGACAAATGCATTAAAGAATTTTGCGTAAAGTAAACAATCCTTGCACCCGCAAGTACAAGCACCGTTGTTTTCTCCCTTGTGGCAACATCACATCCCCTAGACTCATGTTAGTGTCACTCAAGCTAGTCAACGGGGGGCATGAACCCACAATCATGCATAACGCTCCCTCTTGGAGTCACTACCTACTACTTGGCCAAAGCAATAAACAGCAACGGAGAACATGCAAGAATTACTCAAGAACATAAATATTAAAGAGGAGAATCAAATATATTACTCAAACACAATCTGAACATAGTCTCATAAACCATCGGATCCCAGCAAACTCAACATAGCTACAGTAGAAAGATTACATATGTGCCTCGATCATGTAGGGCAGCTCACGAGGTCTAATCCATGAAGAACAAAGAGGGGAGGAGAACATCACATAGCTACTGATGATAGACCCATGGTCCAAGGTGGACTACTCACGGTTCATCCGGGAAGCATCCATGGTGGTGGAGAAGCTCCCGGAGGTGGTTCCTCCCTCCGGCAGGGTGCCGGGAAGAGGTCTCCTGGTGCTCCTGATCTTGGGAGCGCGGCAGCGACGGAACATAGGAGAGATCGCGAAAAAGGGTTCCCGTCTCGGAAGTTTCACGTCACGGGAAATATATGGGCGAAGGGGGGCAGCCAGGGGGGGCACCAAGGATCCAGGCGGCCCCCTGGCGCGACCCCACCCTAGGGCGCGCCGGGAGGGCGCCTGGGGCCCTGGTGAGTCCCCTCTGAACCCCCCTCGGTGATTCCCGAAGCTTCCGAAGCGCTGATTTTTTATTGGATTTTTCCCGAATTTTTGGAGCACTTTTAATATGGGGGAAACCTGAAATAGAAAAACAGCAGAAAACAGGAACTGGCACTGGGGTGCACTGAGTTAATAAGTTAGTACAAATATGATAAAAAGTGTATGGAAGTTCATCAATAACATAGCAATATCACACAAAAGAGGCATGGAGCAAGCAGAAATTATAGATACGTTTTGGACGTATCAAACATCACGGGACCCCAGTCCATATTCTCATCGTTGTTTACATGCTCATTTACTTTCTTGCTTTTTTACTTTCAGTTGCTATCATTATCATTATCCTGTGTTTTTTATCCTTTGTAAACAACAAGACCGGAGAGATTGACAACCTCTCTGAACTTCGTTGGGAACAAAGTTAATTGTGTTGTGTGCAGGTCCGCGCCGCTGACACCTACTTATCATCGCCGGAGTCCTATTGGTCGATACTCAACCTCGGTATGTTCACCGAGGGAAACTTGCTGCTACGCTGCATCTCCACTTGGGGTAACCAACGAAGGGAGAGAAGCAATCCTCTCTCGCGTATCAAGCGAATTTCTGGCGCCGTTGCCGGGGACTCCGAGTGATAAGATAAGGGAGTTTCCCACTATCTTTTAACTGTCTAGTTCCTTACTTTCCAATCAATGTCTGACTTCTTTGAAACCAGATCTTATTGGCATGAAAGATTCACCGAGGATCAAAAAAAGTGGTACAAGGAACACCTCTTGTCTCAAAAGGGGATACACTTATGGAAACAAATACACCAGTTGTATGAGTATGCTAGAAACTTGTGCTCAATATATAATATATCTTTCTGCAGGGATGAATCTTGTTGCTTTATGAGGCACAAACACCTTGCTTTCCAATGTGAGTACAATGATGATGAAACCTTAGCTTCTTATGCTAAGAGAAACTATGATTTTTATGATGCATAGGAAAAAGAAGAATTTGTTGCTTATAAGGGCGACTATGAAATTACTTCTATTCTCAAAAATATTGATGATGCCCTTACAAATCTGAGAGTCTTGCTATACTTAACTATTGTTTGGAAAACTACGATGCAAATTATTATATTACTGATCATCTTGAGAGAATCTCTCCCCCAAAGGAAGAGACTAATGATTTGCAGGACACTATGGAAGAAGAAATTGCTGAACCTGAAAGATCCTTGGATGAAAAAGAGGAGGAGAGTGATGAACAAAAGGAGGAAGAATGGAGCTATCCATGTCTACCTTCTAATGAGAGTAACTCTTTGAATCTTACCTTATATGAGTGTTATGATCCCATGGATTCTTTTGAAATATCCCTTTTTGATGAAGTTGATGCCTTCTATGATTATGGTCGTGATGCCACTATGGATGATGCTTACGGAGATGAACTTGCTATAGTTCCTCATGTTAATCATGAAATTTTTGCTATTGCACCCATACTTGATTGTCCTATTATCCTTTTGAAATCTCCAACTCATATTCCGGAGAATTGTGCTCTTATCAAGGCTCAATGTGATGGGTTGCATTTATCTTATAATCCTAAAGACCGTGTTGAAAACTATACACGTGTGCTTGTAGGTCATGAACAACATGATTTATGTGATAGTTATATTCTTGATGTTGTTCATGATACTACTGAAAATTATTTTGAGAGAGGGAAGTTTGGTTGTAGAAACTTCCATATTACTAAAACTCCTCTCTTTATGTTGAAAGTTTTGAAGATGTTCTTGTTCCACCTTCCTATGCTGGTTTATTTTTGCTTCTTTGATTTATTTTCTTATAAGATGCGTATGCATAGGAAGTGGGTTAGGCTTAAATGTGTCTCATATTTGCTTTTTGATGCTCTCTTTTGCTCCAAATTCTTATTCTTATGTGAGCATCTTCTATAATATTTATGCCTAGCTTAAAGGTGTAAAAGAAATCGCTTGTTGGGAGGCAACCCAAGATGTTTTTACTTCTGATTTTAGTGGTCTTGATGATTGTTACTACTGTAGCAACATCATTGTATCTTTATTTTCAAGCTTTGTGCCAAGTTATAGCCTCATATGACAAGGGAAGTGAAAGTTGTGACATGTTGTCCAGAAAACAGATTCTTTTCTCGTGACGGGAAAAACAGATAAAATCATCAGTTCATCTTTTTGAGCTGAATTTTTTACACAGTGTGCTCTATACAATCACGGAACTTTAGTATGTTCTGAGTTTTTTGATTGGAGTTGCAGAAGTGCCCCTAAAAAATTCTTGACTATCTGTTGTTTCACAGATTCTGCCACGTTTTGTCTCTCCTAACTTTTGCAAACCTTAAGCTTGGTTTTTCTTTGCAAAAGCATTTTTGCAATCTTGAGAAACAGTAGCTCTTCAAGAATATCTTCATATCCAGTGGGGAAAAATTATTTATTAAGGGTACTAACCTCTCTAATCAGCTTATGATGAGTTGTGTATCAAGGGAGTTTTCAAGAGTGCGATTGAAGATGATGAAAGAAGATTCGGGAGTGTCAAGCGCTCAAGCTTGGGGATGCCCCCATGCATCGCCAATAAAATATTCAAGGATACTCAAGCGTCTAAGCTTGGGGATGCCCCCGAGCATCCCCTTCTCCATCAACAATCATCAGTTCATCCTTCGTCTCACTATATTTTTATCACTGCATGCGTTATGTGCTATGCTTGGAGCGTCTCGCTCTTAGGTTTTGTTTTTAGTTTTCTTTAGCTTTTCTTGTTGTTCATAACAAGTTAGATCCCGTCTTACTTTGCGTGGGAGAGAAACACGCTCCACTTTCAAAATCTAGAACACATCATAGGATTCTTCATGCCTATCTTTTTGCTGTTGTGTGTTCTTTATCTTTCCGTAGCCACTGCCATGTTTAGTTTTAGTTTTAGTTTGTCTTTAGAAAGAGCCTTGGCTTTTGTTTAGTTTGTTGCTGGAACTCTCTTTAGTTTTCATGTTTATCTTATGAAGAGAGTTGGTTGTTGCACTGAGTTATGTCTTGTCTTGAAAGTAGGTAATTGAGGTTGCTATTTAATTTTAGTAGTAACTTGCAATAGTTTTGAGGTATTAATGTGAGTAATGTTTGAACTTTTGGTGTCAAGAGATCTAGCCTATTAGTGATAGGTGTCGTATTTTGGTCAATCCGTGTGTATTTTCAAAAACCTACAAAACTAGTTGAGAACTCTAGCTACTAGATGGATCACTACTCTTCTGAGGGGTCGGATATTAGAGTACACTCACGTACCATGAGTCGAGGATGCGCAAGGATAACCAAACCCCCATACACTCCTCCTCGGGGTACTTGTCTCTTTGTGAACCTCCTCATTAGATTGAGAGTTACCGGTAATAAAGCATGAGTTCTTCGGACTAATGTAAGTATTGAAAGTTGACACTTCCACCTCCTCATATTTGCTAGCCTCTCATGTGCCGTGCATTGCCTTATTCTCACTCCGAGAGTTGGCGTCCACCTTTGCCGTTACATCCAAACCCTTGGCATGATACGCTCTGTCATCATAAACCTCCTTATATCCTTCCTCAAAACAGACACCATACCTACCTATCAAGGCATTTCCATGGACTTCCCGAGATATATTTCCATGCAACTTCCACCTCTTCATGAGTTAATCTTCATGTCATACATGTTCCCGCTACACTGGCAACGACATACATTGCATACATCATGATCGCTACATCTTCTTTATGATTTGAGTACCTTGTAAAGTGTGAAAGATCTTCTATACCCTCTTGTAAATTAGAGTGTTGCCCTTAAGTGAGGAAAAGATCCCAAAGTGGACAAAGTAAAAGATCCCAAAGAAGACAAATGAGAGTTAAATAGAAAGAGCCATTGAGGCCACAAAAAAAGACAAAATAATAGAAAGAAGAGAGATAAAGGGGCAACACTACTATCCTTTTGAAAGATCCACACTAGTACTCCCTCTTATCCTTGTACTCCATAGAGATGATCATTCATGCATATAGCTATGTGGGGACGTTCACACTATAGAACTTGGCTTGCATATTCCAAGGATGAGCCTCCTCAAAAGAGCTCTAGGTCTTCATGAGTGAGAATGTTAGATGCACCCCCACTAGTTCCATTGGAGAGCTTTTCAGCTCATATGTGCATCTGTTGCATGGCAATCCCTACTCCTCACATCATATATATCATTTGGCCTTCTCGCCTATGATTGTCCCCATTGATGTGAGCCTTTCTCATCCTTTTTGTCTTCCTCCTCCACCATACTTCTCTCTTTGCCATCCTAAGTGTCAACTTTCGTGCTTATGCTCATCCATTGCATGAGTGCTCAAAATATCGAAAGGGAGTGGATCAAATTGACTTATACCTGGCTAGTGGTCTGGGGACGAGTCAAGATAAGATTCCAAAGAAGACCAAGTGTGAAACTTTAGTAGATTGAGTTCTCAACACAAAAATACTTTTTTCTCGTATTCCCTATCCCCCTTCTTGCACGCAAACATCATTTGGAGACATTCGAGTCACGGAAAGCGAGAGCTCTTGCACCTGATGTTCTTTCGTTGCTTGTTTCAATGCTAATATAGACTCTTGCATGTTATGACTTGAATTGAATTACATACCTTGATTGCTTTACTTTTCAAAGTCCTTATATGGTTGCTAGCATGTCACCATAGAAATTATGCCTGTTATCATTTACCTACTCAAGGATGAGCAGGAATTAAGCTTGGGGATGTTGATACGTCTCAAACGTATCGATAATTTCTGCTCGCTCCATGCATGTTTTGTGTGATATTGCTATGATATAGATACAATTTCATACATTTTTGATCATATTTGGACTAACCTACTAACTCAGTGCACCCCAGTGCCAGTTCCTGTTTTCTGCTGTTTTTCTATTTCAGTTTTTCCCCATATAAAAAATGCTCCAAAAATCCGGGAAAAAACAGATGAAAAATCAGCGTGTCAGAACACTCCAGAAGCCCGAAGGAGGGCCAGGGGGCCACCACCAGGAACCCAGGCGGCCACCTGGCGCGGCCAGGGGGCGCATGGGCCCCTGGTGGCTCCTCTGGCTACCCCCCTGGTGGAAACTTGCTGCTACGCTGCATCATACCTTCCACTTGGGGTAACCAACGAAGGGCGAGAAGCAATCCTCTCTCGCGTATCTTCACCGAGAGAGGATTTCTTCTCGCCCTTCGTTGGTTACCCCAAGAGGAAGGTAAGATGCAGCGTAGCAGCAAGTTTCCCTCGGTGAAGATACCGAGGTTAAGTATCGACCAGTAGGACTCCAGCGATGATAAGTAGGTGTCCGCTGCGCACCTGACGCGTACCTGCACACAACACAATTAAATTTGCTCCCAACGAAGTTCAGAGAGATTGTCAATCTCACCGGTCTTGTTGTTTACGAAGGATAAAAAACACAGGATAATGATAATGATAACAACTGAAAGTAAAAAAGCAAGAAAGTAAATGAGTGTGTAAACAACGATGAGAATATGGACCGGGGTCCCGTGATGTTCACTAGTGACGTCTCTCTCCCAAAAGACGATAAGACTGCTATGCGAGGTAAACAACTTACAGAAGGGCAATTGACAGGATTATAAACGCACCGCAATGCTAACTATGCTACAAAAGAAAGGAAGAGGCTCAAAAGCATGGGCAGTACGCAAAAATAAGTAGACTGAAATCCATCTTCATCTACTACTAATCATCCACCTTGAGATATCTATCCAAAACATCTCGCTGGTATTAAGTTGCGAGCCCCACCCAAAGTGTAAACCCAAAGCAACAGACAACTGCATTGAAAAGAACTTTGCGTAAAGTAAACAATCCTTGTAACCGTGGTTACAAGCACCGTTGTTTTCCCCCTTGTGGCCACAGCACATCCCCTAGACTCATGTTTCTGTCACTCAAGCGTGTCATTAGGGGGCATGTACCCACAATCGAGCATAACGTTCCCTCTTGGAGTCACTACCTACCACTTGGCCAAAGCAATAAATAGCAACGGAGAACATGCAAGAATTACTTCGGAACAAAAATACAAAATATAAGAACCAATTATATTACTCTATCTCAATCTGAACATAATCTCATAATCCATCAGATCCCATCAAACTCAGCATAGCAAAAGAAGAAAGAATTACATATGCGCCTCGATCATGTAGGGCAGCTCACGAGGTCTAAACCATGAAGAACAAAGAGGGGAGGAGAACATCACATAGCTACTGATCACAGACCCATGGTCCAAGGTAGACTACTCACGACACATCCAGGAAGCGTCCATGGTGGAGGAGAAGCTCTCGGAGGTCGATCCTCCCTCCGGCAGGGTGCCAGGAAGGGTCCTAACGGTGCTCCCGATCTTGGAAGCGCGGCGGCGGAGGAACAGAGGAGAATTTGCGAAATAGGGTTATGTCTTCGGAAGTTCCCCGTGACGAAGAATAAATAGGCGAAGGGGGGCAGCCAGGGGGGCACTAGGGGCCCAGGCGCCCCCCCTGGCGCGGCCAGGCCCTTGGCCGCGCTTGGTGGCCGCCTGGGTGCCTGGTGGTGGCCCCATGGCCCTCCTTCGGGCTTCTGGAGTCTTCCGACACGCTGATTTTTTATCGGATTTTTCCCGGATTTTTGGAGCATTTTTTATATGGGGAAAAACTGAGATAGAAAAACAGCAGAATACATGAACTGGCACTGGGGTGCACTGAGTTAGTAGGTGTAACATCCCAATTTTCTAAATTCGGATGTTAGTAGATCATCATATGCATCTCATGCTTTTTCCGCATTTTTCTAGAATTTTAAAATATTTTTAAACATTTTTCAACACATGGCACTTCGCTGGAGAGGATATAAAAGGACTTATCCCCATTTTTAAATTGTTGGAAAATAGTTTAAAATATTTTTGGGAGACTTTTTAAATTTACTTTAGGGTTATAAATAATTTCTAAAAATATTTTTGGAATTTATTTATGCTTCGGAAAACTTTTAAAATCAATTTCGGAGTTTTTCGGTATTTTTAAAATGCCAGAAAAGTATTTAAAAATATTTAAAAATAAGTTGCAAAGTTTTTATTTTAATTTAATATTTTGGTAAAGCCAAAAATTCAATTTTATTATTTTAAAAATATTGGCGAAGACGGAAATTAAAAATAATATTTCGTGATTTTTCTAAAATTATTTTGGGCCTAATGGGTCGTTTTGTTTTTTTTTCCCGCCAGTCCGAATTTGTTTTTATTTCGGTTTAAAACAAAAAGTTCCGGGGCGGGTTATATAAATGCCCGCGGATCCGCGGATTAGGGTTTCGCAAACCCGCACCCGGCGAACCCGCGCCGCCGCCGCCCGTTTCGCCGCCCGTTTCGCCGCCCGCCGCCGCCGTCAACTCCGGCGACCGCCGGAGCGCCGCCGCGGTAAGAGCCACCGGCCATCCCGCGCCTCCCACAAGCCGCCACCTCGCGCGCCACGGCCGCCGCCGCCGGATTCCGGCGAGATCCGGTTTCGGATCCGCGTAGGGACCCGATCGCTTTTTTTTCATGTTATTATATTTACAGATCGGTCCTTTTCGCAGTTTAGACCCCGAAATCGTCCGGTACCGTTTTCGCGAGTACTTTTTAACCGTAACTCGAAATTGAGTGATTCCAGTTGCGTTGCGACCGTGGTGAAATTTTCTAGCCAGTAGACTAGGTTTTACAGTAGTTTGAAGTTTTCAAATTTGAATCCCGAGCAGATCCAAATTGTAACTTCCGGTAGCCGTAACTTTTTAACGGTGCACCCGTTTGCGCCGTTTCTTTTTGCGTTGGTTTTATTTTGACAAGTACTTTAAGTTTATCTACTGTTAGGCAAGTTTTTATACTGTTCTTTGGATGTTTATTACTGTTCGGGCATAATTGTGTGGGATATATGTTGATTGGTGCTATGTTTGCTCGTATAGATTGTCCGGAGTGCGCCGCCTCGTTTTGTGAGGATTGTGATCGTCAGGAACAGCAAAAAGGCAATTGATGCTTTGACCATACTCATACCTATATTTTCTATATGCATTATGTTAAGAATATCACCCTATTACATGATAGGTAGTTTACTTTACTATTGCTGCAAACTAGTTAGGATAGCCACATGTCTTGACTTGTATTTGTAGATCAACCGAGCACGTGTTGTTACTTTATTGCTATGCTTTTTAGACGTGGTTTGGGTTGTGGGAATTCATGGAGTGCATGTGAGCTATTTAATAATTTGTGTAGCAACTTTATAATAAATAGAAATCACTTCTTGACGGGCGGGTTGCATCCCGGTGGCTGTGCCTTGTCTAAGGACAGTGCTGGGGTTAAATGCACCCAATGGTTGTTATGGTGGTGAACCGGGTGCGACATGGTGTCTACCCTCTGAACGCAGTGGGCGCCGTCCAGGCTCAAAAAGATCAGACATGCAATATTACTAGTAGCTTCCGTGTACAGCCACTGACTATATGGGTTCTGGCTTAGCATGAGTACGTTGTGGGGAACCTGGCCCTGGTAGCTAGCTGATGTAGATGTGTGTTAGGTGTACTGGCTACCAAAGGGTGGAGGCAACCTCTTCGGAAAGTCTTTGTCTCAATCTTCGGGTTGAGTCCAGTGGGGAACGTGTACAACCTCTGCAGAGCGTATAAACGGATCATGATTAGCCGTGTGCACGGTTACGGACGAACTTTGAGCAACTAGTCAGTACTGTTGTTGAATGATCTTGACAGATGAACACGTAACAATAATTTGGTGGGAAAGATTAGCATGGGTTGCTGTGTGTTTCAGGTAGAATTCAACTTAAAATTTGACTAGTTTAGTTCAGGAGAAAATTGGCTTTCTACAAAACAAAACCATAAGCCTTTCCTTTGACTCACCTTGCATGTAGTTGTAGGTCCTTTATATAAACTTTTCCGTGTCACTTGTCGTACAAATCAGATGTAATGACCCGTTGTCGGGCTGTAACATTCGGTGTTGCAGGTTTCTCAGACGACCAGTAAGGTGCGTTTAGGGTTGCGAGTCTACACTCAGCATGTTCGCTTGTGGCTGTTGATGGGGCTCCACGTTAATTGTTTTTGCTTCGCTATATTTATATTGAATAAGCTAGCTTTGAGCTATGCAACTTGTTATTTATTTTATTCTGGATCATACGTTGTAATAATGATGCACTTATACTTTGATATACATCTATGATACTGTGTGTGCCAGCGAGTTCGATCCAGGGACTGGCACTTGAGCACAGAGACTTCAATTCTGTGTGAATTGGGTCCTTACAGATGGTATCAGAGAAGTGTGTTGACTGTAGGACGCGACCCTAGAAAATGGACTAGAAAAGTCATAGGAATGAAAATATTACTTTACATCACTCTGTCTTGTACTTAATTACCTTCTCTATCTCGTATTCATACCTGTTCTAATCTTGCCTTACCTCTCTTTGATTATAGATGACCACTTTGTCATACCGCGCTATGGCGTTTGGACCTGAGCTCAGGGGGATTTGCCACTACCTGAAGATCTACGCGCCAGTCTTTCAGCCGGACATAGTGGAGACAAGGGGAGCTGATGACTACTGGCAAGTGGAGACTTTTATCCTAGGAAGCATGACGAATGATGAAAGGGTGATCACGGAGTCATTCGAGGTGCATGCCCAGGAGAAGGAGCAGTGTGTGCGCATAGCCGCTCACATAGCTCTTGGACGCATTGTTGAGACGTATGCCGCCTAGCTAAAGGGTACGGTGTACGCGGAGATAGCCAAGATCCTTCCATCGGGGAACATATGGCCAAAGAAGTTCAGGTATGTGCCTGGGGCCATTTGGCCAGGTACAACCAGCTACATCATCCAGAGCCTGGAGAAGCACATCCACTGCCTGGAGAAGGACACTCAGTCAAACCTCTACACCATCACTGAGTTGCAGCAGAAGAACACCAGGCTCAAGAGGGACAACAACAAGCTGAAGAAGGAGAGGTTGGAGATGCAAGCCGAGATAACGAGACTGAAGGAGAAGATGAAGGCCAATGGGATTGAAGAACCAGAAGAGGAGCCAGAAGTAGAGACCTCGGCAGAAGAAGAGGAGCCGAGTCCCAAAAGGCGCAACCGCATTAGCGGGCGCGAATACCGCATGTTGTTTAGAGAAGACAGCATTCAGAATTACTTCACCGGCAATTAGTTTACTACCGTTATCGTGTTAGCGTATTTGACCATGTCGACTTATTCGGTATGGCAATACTAGGTTGCTTGATATACTCTTATATTATTCGTGGTTGTGTTGAGGATCTTATATTATTCGTGGTTGTGTTGAGGATCTTATATTATTCGTGGTTGTTTTGAGGATCTTATATCAGTTATACAAAATATTTTAAACTATATGGTGTGATATGTGGTGGTTTTCCGTATGAGTGCATTGGTTGATGATTGTTATATGTTTGATGCTATGGTGATATTGTTTGATGAAGTTGATTGGTGATATATGTATTGTATATATAATGCTTTCCATGATCATCATAAGCATATGGGGTAGGAGTATATTTCCCTAGCTACTTTATGTCTACAACTTACCTATTCTTTCCCAACAGATGCCGCCGAGACGTGATCCCACTGGGAATGAGAACAACAACAATGGAGTGCCAGCTTACATGCAGCAGTTACTTCAAGGACAAGCTCAGTTGATCCAGTTGCTCACTCAGAACATGGGCAACAACAACAATGCGCCACAACCACCACCTGTGGACACGCTTGCGAGGTTCCTGAGGTTGAACCCTCAGAGGTTCTCTAGCACTCCTGAGCCCATAGTGGTGGATGACTGGCTTCGTTCAGTGGGCAGGAACATGGAGACAGTTGGCTGCACTGAGGCAGAGAGGGTGAGGCTTGCCTCACATTTGCTGGAGGGTCCTGCCGCAGCATGGTGGGACAACTACTTGCTGACTTACCCCATCGACACCATCACTTGGGCGCAGTTCCAGTCTGCTTTTCGCGCCGCACATGTTTCAGCAGGTGCCATGAGCTTGAAGAAGAAGGAGTTCCGCAGTTTGCGTCAGGGAGGCCGTTCAGTGGCCGAGTATGTTGAGGTGTTCAACAAGCTTGCAAGATATGCTCCAGATGATGTCAGGAATGATGCAGCAAGGCAGGAGAAGTTCTTGGAGGGGCTAAATGATGAGTTGGGAGTCCAGTTGACAGTGGATACCTTTTCTAACTGCCAGGGGCTCATAGAGAAGGCTATTGTGTTGGAAGGCAAGCAGCAGGCCATTGAGAACCGCAAGAGGAAGTACAACAACAACAATGGTGGCAAGTATAACTCTGGACCGCATCAGAAGCCACGCAATTCTTATGGTGGCAATGGAGGACATAACCATGGACATAACCACAATGGTGGGAATGGCCATGTTCACAGTGGAGGACATAACCATCATGGTGGAAATGGTCACAACCATAATGGCCACAACCACCACAATGGTAACAAGAATGGAAATGGCAATGGCAATGGGAGGAACAATGGGAATGGGAGAAGCAATGGAGCCAATGGAGGCAATGGAAACAACCGTCAGAATGGCCAGGCGCCAAAGGACTTGAGTCACATCCAGTGTTTCAAGTGCAAGAACATGGGACACTATGCCACAGACTGCCCAGAGTCCAATGGGAATGGAGTCGTCAAGCCCAATCCTTTCAACAAGGGGCATGTGAACCATGTCAATGTGGAGGAGATCTATGATGAGCCTGATGCTGTGATTGGTAAGTTCTTTATCAGCTCAGTACCCACACTTGTTCTTTTTGATTCTGGTGCATCGCATTCTTTCATATCGAGGGTATTTGTGGATAAGCATGAGCTACCTACCATAGTTCTTAAGTCATCTATGCTCATAAGTTCACCGGGAGCGGAGATGTCAGCTAGTTTGGGATGCTATGAGTTGAGCCTAGCCATAGGGAAGCATGTTTTTCCTACAGATTTGATTGTATTGAAGTCCCAAGGTTTGGATGCTATATTGGGCATGGATTGGCTAGTTAAGTACCAAGGTGTTATTGATTGTGCCAGTCGGTCTATCACTCTCCGTACACCCGAATGGGCAGAAGATCAGATATGTGTCCAAGTATAAGCATCAGCACACGCAGGTGAATTCTCTTAAGGGGGGTAGCCTGGATGATGTGCGTGTTGTGAGGGATTATCCGGATGTGTTTCCAGATGAGTTGCCAGGTATGCCACCGGATAGGGAGATTGAGTTCCTTATTGATTTAATACCAGGCACTGGGCCTATTGCTAAGAGACCGTATAGGATGCTCGCTAAGGAACTTGCAGAGTTGAAGGAACAGATTAGAGAATTGCAGGCAAAGGGTTTTATTCGCCCAAGCTCGTCACCTTGGGGATCTCCACTGTTGTTTGTTGAGAAGAAGGATGGAACCCAGAGGATGTGTGTGGATTACCGCTCTCTGAATGATGTTACTATCAAGAACAAGTATCCTTTACCTGTGATTAATGATCTATTTGACCAGTTGGAGGGAGCTTGTGTATTCTCTAAGATTGATCTTCGTTCTGGTTATCATCAAGTGAAGATTCGGGAGAAGGATATTCCGAAGACTGCTTTTACTACAAGGTATGGGTTGTATGAGTATACTATTATGTCATTTGGATTGACTAATGCTCCTGCATACTTCATGAATATGATGAACAAGGTGTTTATGGAGTTCTTGGATAAATTCGTTGTGGTGTTCATTGATGATATATTGGTGTATTCCAAGAATGAGCAAGAGCATGAGGCACATCTGCGTTTGGTATTGGAGAAGCTCAGGGAGCACAAGTTGTATGCCAAGTTCAGCAAGGGCGAGTTTTGGTTGAAGGAGGTAGGGTTCCTTGGACACGTTGTGTCAGGAGAAGGAGTAGTTGTGGACCCGTCCAAGGTTTCAACAGTTACGGAATGGGAGACACCCTCGACAGTTGGAGACATTCGCAGTTTCTTGGGTCTTGCAGGATATTATAGGAGGTTCATTGAGAATTTCTCCAAGCTTGCAAAAACCAATGACGGAGTTGTTGAAGAAAGATAATAAGTTTGATTGGAGTGAGGCATGTGAAACCAGCTTTCAGGAGTTGAAGAAACGGTTAGTAACTGCACCTATTTTATGTTTGCCTGATATACATAAGGATTTCCAAGTATATTGGTATGCATCGTCGAGGACTTGGTTGTGTTTTGATGCAAGGGGGTAGAGTTGTTGCTTATGCTTCTCGTCAACTTAAGAACCATGAGCAGAACTATCCTACACATGATTTGGAGTTAGATGAAGTTGTTCATGCATTGAAAACATGGAGGTCATATCTTGTTGGTAATCATTGTGATGTTTTTATTGATCATAAGAGTTTGAAGTATATCTTTACTCAGAAGGAGTTGAATCTCAGGCAGAGTAGATGGCTGGAGCTTATTAAGGATTATGATTTGAATGTGCAGTATCATCCTGGTAAAGCGAATGTGGTTGCTGATGCATTGAGCCGTAAGAGTCACATCAATGTTGCCAATGTTGAGGATATGCCACGCGAGTTAGGTGAGCAGTTCAAGAATCTCAGGTTGGAGATAGTTCCTAAGGGATATGTGGCAACATTGGAGGTGAAGCCAAATCTGTTGGAAAGAATCAGAGAAGCTCAGAAGGGTGATGCAGAAATTGATGAGATAAAGGTGAATATGACCAAAGGGAAAGCAGAGGGTTTCCGTGAGGATGAGCATGGAGCCATCTGGTTTGAGAAGCGCATTTGTGTACCGCAAGATGCAGAGATCAGGAAGTTAATTCTTCACGAGGCACATGATTCACCTTATTCTATTCATCCCGGGAATACCAAGATGTATTTGGACTTGAGGGAGAGATTTTGGTGGCCTAGCCTGAAGCGAGAGATAGCCCAGTATATTGCTTTGTGTGATGTTTGCAAGAGAGTCAAGGCTGAGCATCAGAAGCCAGCAGGATTGTTGCAGCCTTTGCCTATACCAGATTGGAAGTGGGATCAGATAGGTATGGAATTTATTATGGGTTTACCCAGGACTCGGTCAGGATATGATTCTATTTGGGTGATTGTTGATCGTTTGACCAAGGTTGCTCACTTCATTCCAGTAAAGACAACTTACAACAGTGCCAAGCTAGCCAAGATTTATATGTCCAGGATCGTGTGTTTGCATGGAGTTCCAAGCAAGGTTGTGTCTGATAGAGGTACTCAGTTCACTTCTAAGTTTTGGCGTCAGTTGCATGAGACCTTGGGCACTAGGCTGGAGTTCAGTACATCATTCCATCCTCAGACAGATGGGCAGACCGAGAGAGTCAATCAGATCTTGGAGGATATGTTGAGAGCTTGTGCGTTGGATTATGGTTCGAGTTGGGATGACAACTTACCGTATGCTGAGTTCTCATACAACAACAGTTACCAGGCTAGTCTTCAGATGGCACCATTCGAGTTACTGTATGGCAGGAAGTGCAGGACTCCGTTGATGTGGGATGACGTAGGAGAGCGTCAGTTGTTTGGACCAGACCAGATCAGAGATGCTCAGGAGAAAGTCAAGTTGATGCCGCAGCCGCCCGTGGGTTCGCGGGTGCGAGTTTGCGAAACCCAAATCCGCGGACCCGTGGGCATTTATATAACCCACCCCGGAACTTTTTTTTAAACCGAAATAAAAACAAATTCGGACTCGCGGGGAAAAAATTACAGAACGGCCCATTAGGCCCAAAATAATTTTAGAAAAATCACGGAATATTATTTTTAATTTCCGTCTTCGCCAATATTTTTAAAATAATAAAATTGAATTTTTGGCTTTACCATAATACTAAATAAAAATAAAAACTTTGCAACTTATTTTTAAATATTTTTAAATACTTTTCTGGCATTTAAAAAATACCGAAAAACTCCGAAATTGATTTTTAAACTTTTCTGGAGCATAAATAAATTCCATAAATATTTTTAGAAATTATTTATAACCCCAAAGTAAATTTAAAAAGTCTCCTAAAAATATTTTAAACTATTTTCCAACAATTAAAAAATGGGGATAAGTCCTTTTATATCCTCTCCAGCGAACTTCCATGTGTTGAAAAATGTTTAAAAATAATTTAAAATTCCAGAAAAATGCGGAAACAACATGAGATGCATATGATGATCTATTAACATCCGAATTTAGAAAATTGGGATGTTACAAACCCGGCCGAGGCGCCGCCGCCGCCGGATTCCGGCGAGATCCGGTTTCGGATCCGCGCAGGGACCCGATCGCTTTTTTTCACGTTATTATATTTACAGATCAGTCCTTTTCGCAGTTTAGACCCCGAAATCGCCCGGTACCGTTTTCGCGAGTACTTTTTCACCGTAACTCAGAATTGAGTGATTCTAGTTGCGTTGCGACCGTGGTGAAATTTTATAGCCAGTAGACTAAGTTTTACAGTAGTTTGAAATTTTCAAATTTGAATCCCGAGCAGATCCAAATTTGAACTTCCGGTAGCCGTAACTTTTTAACGGTGCGCCCGTTTGCGCCGTTTCTTTTTGCGTTGGTTTTATTTTGACAAGTTATTTAAGTTTAGCTACTGTTAGGCAAGTTTTTCTACTGTTATTTGGATGTTTATTATTGTTTGTGCATAATTGTGTGGAATATATGTTGATTGGTGCTATGTTTGCTCGTATAGATTGTCCGGAGTGCGCCGCCTCGTTTTGTGAGGATTGTGATCATCAGGAACAGCAAGAAGGCAATTGATGCTTTGACCATACTCATACCTATATTTTCTATATGCATTATGTTAAGAATATCACCCTATTGCATGATAGGTAGTTTACTTTACTGTTGCTGCAAAACCAGTTAGGATAGCCACATGTCTTGTCTTGTCTACCGTAGATCAAACTAGCAGTGTTGTTTGCTTTATTGCTATGCTTTGTAGACGTGGTTTGGGTTGTGAGAATTCATGGAGTGCATGTGAGCTATTAAACAAACTGTGTAGCAACTTTATAATAAATAGAAATCACTTCTGGACGGGCGGGTTGCATCCCGGTGGCTGTGCCTTGTCTAAGGACAGTGCCGGTGTTAAATGCACCCAATGGTTGTTATGGTGGTGAACCGGGTGAGACATGGTGTCTACCCTCTGAACGCAGTGGGCGCCGTCCAGGCTAAAAAAGATCAGACATGCAATATTACTAGTAGCTTCCGTGTATAGCCACTGGCTATATGAGCTCTGGCTTAGCATGAGTAAGTTGTGGAGAACCTGGCCCTGGTAGCTAGCTGATGTAGATGTGTGTTAGGTGTACCGGCTACCACTACAAAAATTCAGGTATATTGCAACAAAATTTATTGCCACATCTAGCTTTCGTTGCAATAAAATGTGATATTACCACAAAATTCCGTTTCATGGTAATAGGAGCAACATATTGCCACAGTTTTGTTTCGCCGCGGTAAGTACTCCTTTTGTTGCAATAGAAGCGACGTATTGCCACAAGTTGTATCAGTGTTTTAAAATGAGAATGATATTGCGACAGTTGCGTTGCGTTGCATAAATTAGTCATTTTCTTGCAACAGAGACTAGGTGTTGCAACGAACTAAATCTTTGTGGTAATATTCAAACAAATATTGCAACAATTCTGGCATGTGGCGCAAGTCATAGATATTGTTGCAGAAAAATGGCTTCGTATTGCAACAAATATGTATTAGTTGTAATATGGCGAATTTTTGCCTCACATTCATCATGTCGCAATAAAAAAATACATATTGCGACAAAATGTCCATCCATGGTAATATGTAGACCATATTGCAACAATCTCCTAGTGTTGCAAAAAAAGGAGCAACAAATCATCTATGTATTTTTCTGATAATTATAGACATATTATTTGGATTTATGGATATTAAGTTATGATTTTTGCAAGTTTTAAGGAGTAATTAAAGTATTTATTAATTGCATAAACTTTAATTAACAAAAAAGTGGAGCCTTGACTTATAATTCATATTATTCAGATTTATATATATTAAGTTATGATTTTTACATTTTTTAAAGAGTAATTAAAGTATTTATTAATTGCAGAAATTTTAATTAACAAAAACCAAAAAAAGTGGAGCCTTCACTTATAATTTCTATTATTCGGATTTATTAATTGCAGCAATTTTAATTAACAAAAACCGAAAAAGTAGCCTCACCTCCAAGGGGATTCAAACTCGCGCACTTCTGTGAAGCACAACAAGGTTCAGACCAATCAATTGTGCGTGTGTTGATGAATATTTAGGGGTCTGACACTAGATATTATATACCAGCTAGGTTAACTAGCCAAAAAAGGTGTAGCACTTAGCTTCAGCGTCACAGTCTTGCAGCGGCGACCTGACGGTGGCCACGTTGCAGAACGAGAGGACAGCGATGATGGCGGCCTGAGGGCACTTGAGATGGTATCGGCGGCGGCGTACAACTTGTTTTAAAAAAAACTGGCGGCGTACAACTTAACCCTAGTATATGGGCTGCCGAAGTATGAGTCTGGCTTGAGCATGGAAGCCCACTAGCCCAGCGAGGCCCTCCTCTTCTTCAGTGAAGTTCTAAATTCAATGAAGTTCCAAATCGTACAAAAATCCATTACATGATGCACACACATCCATCTCATATTTCTTGTTTTAAAACTCAGAAATAAAATCTCATATTTCTTGTACTCCATCACGGTTAACAAGGCTTGTGCATGCCCCTAGATCATTAATTTGATCAACATAACACAAGATATATATTACAAAAATATATATCATTATAAACTTCACATGACATATTTTTAAATGATATATTTTTTATGTAATA
This sequence comes from Bromus sterilis, assembly GCA_950022295.1. Classification (NCBI taxonomy): domain Eukaryota; kingdom Viridiplantae; phylum Streptophyta; class Magnoliopsida; order Poales; family Poaceae; genus Bromus; species Bromus sterilis. The sequence goes on from OX465599.1 coordinate 120,702,325, forward strand.
TTTCTTGTGTTTTCTTTGTCACATTAATGATCAGGGGCACGCACACGCCTTGTAAACTGAGAGAAAGGGAGTAGTATATTTCTTGTAGTGTGACAATGTCACACTAGATCGTCCGAAAATGACAGTGTCAAACTATATCACCCAGAAATGACAGTGTCACACTAGATCATCCGAAAACACTAGATCATTCTTAAACGTCAATGTCAGATCGCCCGAAAATGACAGTGTTACACTTAATCGTCCGGAATTGACAGTGTCACACTAGATCGCCTGGAATTGACAGTGTCACACTAAATTGCCCAGAAATGACAGTGTCACACTAGATCGCCCGAAAACGCCATTCTCACACTAGATAGTCCGGAAATGCCAGTTTCACATTAGATCGTCCGAAAACATCAGTGTCCCACTAGATCATCCATAAAAGCCAGTGTCACACTAGATCACCCGTAAACGCCAGTGTCACACTAGATCGTTCGTAAACACCAGCGCCACACTAGATTGTCCGTAAACACCAACGTCACACTAGATCGTACGTAAACAACTTTGTCACACTAGATCGTCCTTAAATGCCAGTGTCACACTAGATCATCCTTAAACGCCAGTGTCACACTAGATAGTGTCACACTTAATTGTCTGAAATTGACAGTGTCACACTAGATCGCCTGGAATTGACTGTGTCACACTAGATTGCTCGAAAACGATAGTGTCACATTAGATCGACTGGAAATGACAGTGTCAAACTATATCGCCCGGAAACGCCATTCTCACATTAGATCGTCGAGGAAACACCAGTGTTACACTAGAACACCCGAAAATGACAGCGTATAACTAGATTGCCCGTAAACGTCGGTGTCACACTAGATCGTCGTCCAGAAATCCCAGTGTCTCACTAGATCGTTCGGAAAGGCCAGTGTCACACTAGACCGCCCAAAAACGTCAGTGTCACACTAGATCATCGTCCGGAAACGTGAGTGTCGCACTAGATCGTCCGAAAAGGCAAGTGTCACACTAGATCGCCCGGAAACGACAGTGTCACGCTAGATCTCCGGGAAACGCCAGTGTTACACTAGATCGCCCGGAAGCAACAGTGTCACATTAGATCGACCCAAAATGACAGTGTCACACTAGATCGACCAAAAATGCCATTCTCACAATAGATCATCGGGAAACGCCAATGTTGCACTAGATCGCCCGGGAATGACGGCGTACACTAGATCGCCCCTAAAAGTCAGTGTCACACTAGATTGTCATCCGGAAATGCAAGTGTCACACTAGATCGTTCGGAAAGGCCGGTGTCACACTAGATCACCCATAAACGCCGGTGTCACACTAGATCGCCCGTAAACGCCAGTATCACACTAGATCATCTGGAAACGACGATGTAACACTAGATCGTCCGAAAACGACAGTGTCACACTTGATCGCCCGTAAACGCCAGTGTCACGCCAGATCGTCCGTAACGACAATGGCACACTTGATTGTCCGGAAGCACCAGCGTCAGCAAGATCGTCCATAAAAGTCAGTGTCACACTAGATCGCCCGGAAACACCAGCGTCACACTAGATCGCCCGGAAACGCCAATGTCACACTATATCGTCTATAAACGCCAGTTTCACACTAGATCACCCGAAAATGTCGGTGTCATACTAGATCGTCTGAAAACACCAGTGTCCCACTAGATCGTACATAAAAGTCAGTGTCACGCTAAATCACCCATAAACGCCAGTGTCACACTAGATTGTCAGTAAACACCAGCGTCACACTATATCGTCTGTAAACACCAGCGTCACACTAGATCGTCCTTAAACGTCAGTGTCACACTAGATCGCCCGTAAACGTCAATATCACACTAGATCGTCGTCCGGAAACGTCAGTTTCACACTAGATCGTCCGGAAAGGCTAGTATCACACTAGATCGCCCAAAAACACCAGTGTCACACTAGATCATCGGGAAATGCCAGTGTTACAGTAGATCATCTGAAAATGACAGCGTCACAGTAGATCGTCCGGAAACGACAGTGTCACACCATATCGCCCGTAAACGTCAGTGTCACACTAGATTATCCGAAACGACGGTGTCACACTTGATCGTCCGGAAGCGCTTGTATCAACAAGATCGTCCATTGTCATTTAGATCATCCGTGAACACCAGTCAACTAGATCGTCCTGAAACGCAAGCTATTTTTTATAACATTATATTTAACAACATATATATTTCCTATTGCTTTCTAATATATATTTTTCAATTGATTTCATTATTATCTAAGCATTCCCTCCAATTTTTTTTACTTTTTCATCACCTAATTTAGGTATACAATAGTTTGCTCCAATATTTTTTAACTTCCCGCTAAAAAAAGCTACTAAAAGACCCTAATTAGCGTCCCTCCAAATTTTATTGTTCCCACCAGAAAAATAGCATCTATTCAACCTTCCCGCTAAACACTCTTCGTAACTACCCACTAAAACAAATCACGGCGTCTGTACAGGCGATTGGATCTGAACTCTCTTATTCTGGTTCCTCCGTCCTCACGGCGTAATGACGGCGTCGACAGAGCGGACCACGCCGGAGTCCACAGGGGAGGAGACGGTAATTCCTTTCTCCCTTTCCATCCGCATATAGATGTGCAGCGTAGCGGCCCTTTCCATCGTACAATTACCTTGCCGACAGCCGCCGGTCGCCGTGGAATACTCCTCACTCTCGCCTCCAGCATGGCCTCTGGCATGGCTAGGTTTAGGAATTTAGGGAGGGCCGCACGGGATCTAGGAGAAGCAGCGGAAGCAGAGCAGGATAGCGGCGCCACACCGCCGGCCGCAATCAGCTACAGCCGCGCTTGGAAAGTGTGTTGATTTTTCCGGTCCGTATTTCTACACCCCTCGTTGCCTGTAAAATATACGGAGGTTGTTAGGTCCGTATTTCTTCCCGATGCTTTCCGGCTGAAAAACAGCCATCCAAGCGAGGCCTTAGCTGTTTTTCTAGCCTGCTGCAATGTTGGGATACAGTGAAGACAAAGATTGGCATCGACTTGTGATGGGTAATCTCGATTTTAGTGAGAAACTTGCTTGAATGTAGCAACTGGGCATCAGGTTCAGTACTAACTCTGAATAATATGCTCTGTTCACGAAAGTTTTGATCTTCGGTGCATGTAACGGGAGCAAGGGGCAAAGATGGCCAAGTATGGTCGCTGCCCCAATGATTCTTTACCATTGTAAATCCTAGCACAAGGATTCCAGGAATTGTACTTGTTGATCCTGATCTTGGCCAATGTGCAGCTATATGAATCCTGCTATAATGAGCTGTAGGCAATTCAGTAAAATAAAGTTTGATTTTATTTGTGTTTTTCTCCAGTGAAGATGACGTAGCACAGTGTGGTAGATCAATGCTAAAAGACTTGCTTCAGAGTTCAGTCCCAGGTGCTAGCTGTGTTTCTTTTGTATGCGTGTCTTACGTGTGTAGAGCACAAGGTCACTGCCTAATTGGTTCTGACTTCAGTCCAACTTCATTCACTGCACACCAAATTCCACTACATATATAAGATGACATTAGATTTATTATTTGCATGTGCTAGTCCAAGTTTTTCCAGTATTTTTGCTAGCATCTCTTAGCCTAAACATGTCCTGTTCTAAACTGTATCAGTAGTAGGTTCATCTAGCTGTAGCAATCTTGCTGACGCCTTAGGACACCAATCTTTGACTGAAAACCTGATTTATAATCTCTCTTTATTTTTGAGATACGATCTGAATGAAAGTTTTGGACCATGTTTCAGACTTTCCATAGAGTACTCAGTTGGGAAATTTGGTCGGGCGGTTTGCTCGCAGCGATTAGTTTACGGTACTGCAATGACTGAATATTTTCTACACAGAGTGATCTTTGCAATTTTAGGCCCTTTTTACATTTGAACTTGGATATTCTAGACTGGTAGAATCTTGCAAATGAATATTACATACTACCAGTAGTAAAACTGAATCACAAACTTGCCGTCAGTTATGGCAAAGCTGAATCATAAATTTCCTGTCGAGCAGCAGCCTAAGGTCAAGTCTAAAGTGAAAACCTTGAGCGCTGTTTCCTGTCCACGATGCAACCAGCGGCCCAAGCACGGTTGATACAAAATATATTTCAGGAGATCATATTTTTAATGTCATATTGTTATTCACATTCATGCCATTCAAAGATTTTCTTAGTGTTGACTTTATACTTCCATGCTATTGTAGACGGACCGCGAGATTTGGAACATTAACTTGTACTATGAAGATGAGAATAAAAAACAAAAAGTTATAGAAGCATCAATCTACAGGACCGACATCTGCTTTTATGAGTTGGTCAACGTGATTGAAGGTGTTGGCTTCTCGGCGGTTCATTTCCTCTACTACAAGAAAAAAATACCCGCGTGGCAGAGGACACCTAGTTCTCATCAACCATAACTCGCATGTGAGGAAAATGATATCCGAGCACAATAAAGAGAAGAGGGTACAATTGTATGTGTTTAAGGAGAGGGCTAACATTGATGTTGCACCATCAGAGCCTCAGCGTGATGATGAAATGGGATCCACCGGAGTCCATCGAACTTACACCGTCTTAGGTTATTCTTTTCTCCCAAATCTGCTCCGCACAACAGCTTCAGTATAGACTTGAATAGATATTTTTCCGGTCTCTTTTTTATGCCTACTTTAAGTAATTAACATTTGGGATTAACATGCAGTTAGGGATGTGTCAGCTAATGAGCATGATTCAGAGGAAAGAGATGATGCACATTACTCCTTTCTGAAATGTACACAACATTGCCCTTAATTCTTAATCACTTATCTGAATGGTGCACATTGATAATGCTAAGTCCCTTAATTGTTTTTGTGTTCAGTAAAGGAAGGATCTGTTCTTGTAACAAGGATGGAAAGTATAACAGCTTACAAAAACAAACATGGACAACACAGATCTGGTAAAATGTTTATGACATTTAAGCTATCGCTAAAATTTGATATAATGCATAACATCCTGGATTGCCTAATCTTCAAAACTATTAAACCTTTTACAGGAACTCAAAAACAATTTGACACTCATGTGTCTAATAATGACATGTGTACACTGGATGAATGGCCATATCATGCTCGCCGCAACCGTCAACAACCACAGAATGGTACTTTTGTATGTTTATATTCGTGTCCTCGTTTCTTACATTGTAATACCGATTACTACAATAATTCTTGTATGGTTTGGGTTGTAGAAAGTGATGGACATAAGAATAAAGGGCAAGGTGTTCTAAAAGGTTTTAAAGCAACTAAGAAGCGTATTGCCAATGAATCTGCAAAGCTAAATATTTCATTCTCTGAAAATTTGGGTGGTACTGTAAGAATGAACAATCGTTTCATTTAAGGATGACGTGGTAGTAATAATGAAAAGAAAGTTACCACTCATTGGAGTGAGGAGGTGGTCGGACATTCACCCTACCATCCATCGACTCATTGTTGCAGATATGATGGTGTGTACAACCTTTTTCACATGTGTTATCTTATATATTTGTACATCTATAGTGTGCTACTAAAGTCTATCCATTTATTGTACGCATTACAGGACAGATGGGAATTGGAAGATACACCAGAAACAGAATAAAATATTCTCAAAATTGCGAAAGAGCGATATAGAGGCTGGCGATCAACTCTAAGCTCCACTTACAAGGCATGTAAAACAAATGCTGCTAGATTGGCTAATGTGCCGGAAGATTTGCAACCAGAAGAGTGGGAATTGATGATTGATTACTTTGGCACTAATTCAAAATTGTAGGTCTGCTCTAAGCTCACTGTTTGTGAACTGTGTACTATGATTAAATGTCTTGTCTGACTGGTTATATTTTGTTTGAATGAACGGATAGGAAATCAGCCAAAAGACTGCGATAACCATAAGAAACAAAAGACAAAACATAGAAATGGATCAAAATCATAACCTTTTGTGCCTGCAATGGTAGCAGCATATATCCCTGCATTTCTTTTAACAGAAATTGTTCAGAATTCTAAATTTGGCATGCCCACCTAATATGTCGAAGCTTTTTAAATGAGTTGATTTCACTTAATGTTTGCAATATAGCAGTGTGTTCTAAAATGTATTAAGCCTTGTACCAATCGCTACTACTAGAACTAAATTTTTTATTTCTTGATTGCACGATCCAAAGAACTAGCTGGACTGGACACTAGATCACGCACAGTTTAGTCTTGGCAAATTATATTTGAGTTTCATTTAATGATCTAGAACTAGCTGGACTGGACACTAGATCACGCACAGTTCAGAACTAGTTGAATGATCTTGACAGATGAACACGTAACAATAATTTGGTGGGAAAGATTAGCATGGGTTGCTGTGTGTTTCAGGTAGAATTCAACTTAAAATTTGACTAGTTTAGTTCAGGAGAAAATTGGCTTTCTGCAAAACAAAACCATAAGCCTTTCCTTTGACTCACCTTGCATGTAGTTGTAGGTCTTTTATATAAACTTTTCCGTGTCACTCGCCGTACAAATCAGATGTACTGGCCCGTTGTCGGGTTGTAACCTTCGGTGTTACAGGTTTCTCAGACGACTAGTAAGGTGCGTTTAGGGTTGCGAGTCTACACTCAGTATGTTCGCTTGTGGCTGTTGATGGGACTCCATGTTACTTGTTTTTGCTTCCGCTATATTTATATTGAATAAGCTAGACTTGAGCTATGCAACTTGTTATTTAATTTATTCTGGATCATACGTTGTAATAATGATGCACTTATACTTTGATATACATCTATAATACTGTGTGTGCCAGCGAGTTCGATCCAGGGACTGGCACTTGAGCACAGAGACTTCAATTCTGTGTGAATTGGGTCGTTACAGTAGGTTAGTCCAAATATGGTTAAAAAATGTATGAAAGTGTATCTAGATCATAGCAATATCACACAAAACATGCATGGAGCGAGAAGAAATTATCGATACGTTTGAGACGTATCAACATCCTCAAGCTTAATTCCTGCTCGTCCTCGAGTAGGTAAATGATAACATGCATAATTTCTTTGGTGACATGCTAGCAACCATATAAGGACTTTGAAAAGTAAAGCAATCAAGGTATGTAATTCAATTCAAGTCATAACATGCAAGAGTCTATATTAGCATTGAAACAAGAAACGAAAGAACATTAGGTGCAAGAGCTCTCGCTGTCCGTGACTCGAATGTCTCCAAATGATGTTTGCGTGCAAGAAGGGGGATAGGGAATATGAGAAAAAAGTATTTTTGTGTTGAGAAAAAAATCTACTAGAGTTTCACAATTGGTCTTCTTTGGAATCTTATCTTGACTCGTCCCCAGACCACTAGCCAGGTACAAATAATTTGATCCACTCCCTTTCGATATTTTGAGCACTCATGCAATGGATGAGCGTAAGCACGAAAGTTGACACTTAGGATGGCAAAGAGATAAATATGGTGGAGGAGGAAGACAAAAAGGATGAGAAAGGCTCACATCAATGGGGACAATCATAGGCGAGAAGGCCAAATGATATATATGATGTGAGGAGTAGGGATTGCCATGCAACAGATGCACATATGAGCTGAAAAGCTCTCCAATGGAACTAGTGGGGGTGCATCTAACGTTCTCGCTCATGAAGACCTAGAGCTCTTTTGAGGAGGCTCATCCTTGGAATATGCAAGCCAAGTTCTATAGTGTGAAGGTCCCCACATAGCTATATGCATGAATGATCATCTCTATGGAGTACAAGAATAAGAGGGAGTACTAGTGTGGATCTTTCAAAAGGATACTAGTGTTGCCCCTTTATCTTTTTTTTTCTTTTTCTCTTTTTTCTATTTTTTGTATTTTTTGTGGCCTCAATGGCTCTTTCTATTTAACTCTCATTTGTCCTCTTTGGGATCTTTTATTTTGTCCACTTTGGGATCTTTTCCTCACTTAAGGGCAACATTCTAATTTACAAGAGGGTATAGAAGATCTTTCACACTTTACAAGGTACTCAAATCATAAAGAAGATGTAGCTATCATGATGTATGCAATGTATGCTGCTACCAGTGTAGCAGGAACATGTATGCCATGAAGATCAAGTCATGAAGAGGTGGATGTTGCATGGCAATATATCTTGGAAAGGCCATGGAAATGCCTTGATAGGTAGGTATGGTGGCTGTTTTGAGGAAGGATATAAGGAAGTTTATGATGACAGAGCGTATCATGCCAAGGGTTTTGAAAGCTCAAGAATGATCAGAGGGGGAGGGGGTGAATGATCACTTCTAAAAATTCTAAGGAACTTAGAAGGAAATCAAGCAAACAGCATAGGACTAACGACATCTCGAAGGAAATACAGTATCGAAAGTAATGTAAGGCTCGAAAGGATTGGGAGCGAAGGAAAACATCGAAGGCAAACAGGCTACGAGTAAAAACTTGAAGTAAATGCTAGAAGGAAAACGAGCCTCACACGACGATGTTTGGTAAACCAGTTCACACTCTGCAAAGTGCTACGTCTGGTTGGAGGGACTGGTGATTGAACACCTGGAGCAAAACTCTCTCCGTCCTATTCTCCACTGCAACAAACTCCTCGAGCTTGTCCAGTTTTCACTCGTGGTAGATGATTCAGGACATCTCCGAGACCTTTACAAACTTCCTTCGGCAGTGACAATTACTCTTCGACTGCTTGACAGGCGACGCCTAACCGTCTAGGAGACTTGCAGTTCTCCAAGATAAAAAGATCGGCTAATATCGACCTAAGTCATAGTGAATTGCTCAACTCAGCTCAGACTTGGGATTTGGTTTTCTCTCGATGAATCTCTCTTGGAATGCTCACAGACTTCTGTCTTAGAATCTTCAGTGGAGCAGCCGACCCGAAATGGCGGGTAGGTGCGGGGTATTTATAGTTGGCGATCCCGATGGGTAAAATGACTGAAGTGACCCGATGCAACCGCTTGACGCGTGTCCACAACGGTCGGATTCCAATCACTGCACAACTTTACTTGAGGAACAAGTAAGCTGACTTACCGAACGAGTTCTCTCTCGAAGGCACGAAGTGCGATGACTTTGCCTTCGAGCTATTCACTCGACTCAGTAAGATTTCTCTCGGTAGGCTTTTGTGGGTTTTGGTTGAGCAGAGCAAATTCACTTCGACAAAGATCTCAACTAGCAAACCCCTCTTAATAGTACGGTTTTTCCTACGACTCAAGAAATAAAGAGAAACTAGTAAAAAGACTAAGTCTTCGACCAACTTCAGCTTTCTCCTCGTTGCGCTTTTACTCGAGAGAGACTTTTTCTTCGACTACATTTTTAGGGGTCGTCTTCCTTCAAAGGTTTCGGTAGATGACTGCAGCTCTGCTGCAGTGAGTTGTCCTTCGACCTTCTACGCGCAAACTCCATTCTTTCGGAACCTAAGTATCTGTTTATACTCGAAAACAATATTAGTTCCACTTCTGCTTTGTCCAACAATGTCCAAAACCTTCGGGGGCAAAACTTGCTCTTACAATCTCCCCCTTTTTGGACGATTGTTGACAAAACAGGCATCGATAAATAATTTGAAAAAGTTTGAGTTTTCGATGATAAACCAGTGCTAAGGATTGATGAAGAACTCCCCCTTGATGTATGCACGTAAGATAAAGATTTCCTGTGAAGTGCATATTTGACAAGTAGAGTCGAGGGAAAAACATCAATAATCTTAGCGAGTGAAATTGCATTCCAGATAGTGTCCAAAGAGAAATATGCAATCTCCTCGAATGACCTGTGAACTTATGGGAAAGATAACTTCCTGCAAAAGGTTAAGTATCGCAAGAAGCAGATAGATATCTTACGAGAAAGAGTAGCAGTTCACAGTCCTACTTAGAGTTAGTTACAACCAGATCAAATATGAATCGAAAGTTTGTTGAAACTACTCAGAAACCTCAAAAATCAAAAGTTTATCGAATGAGAAGCAAAGCCCTTAACCCCGTAGGCAAACTAATTTCTTCGATGCCACTACATCTCCCCCTTTTTGTCACAACGTACAAAAAGTCGAGAGGATAGGGTCGAAAGAAATCCCTACTCGCGAGGCTGGCTCCGGCGACGACGAGAAGATTCGGCGAGCGTTGGAGCACGACGAATTGGACGAGCGCCGGGAGGAGTGATCTTCGTGCGGAAGGAGTGCTGATCTCCAGAAGATTCCAGCTGCGATTCCGGCGGAGTCCGGGGGCTACGAGGAAGTGGCGAGTAAACTCTCGGTTGACGCTGAGGAGGGGTTTCTTCTTGCTCGGAGTCGGAGGAGAGGGTGTCCATAGTGATGTGATAATAGTCGTCGACACTGAGCACATCTCTGTTCTTCGGCAGACGAGGGATATTGGGATCCGGGCGATCTACTCGATCATCATTTGTCCAATTTCTGTTCAGATGGGGAGGATATTCTTCGAACCCGCATCGTTGAAGTTGACCGAGGGAATTGAACTTCCTTAAACCTTTCCAATCACGGCGAAGGCATTCACGCAGCATCTGATTGTTGTTCATGGCAATGTTTCGCAGGTGATTGATTTCGTCCATCATAGCTTGCTTCTGAATGAAATCTTGATCAATGTGATGTTGAAGCATTTGCTGGGACCGAAGAGAAACTTCCAAATGATGCACTGGCTTTATAAACTTCGAGCGAATATTGCGCTCTGTTAAGTGGGCGCGGATGCCAGTGTGCTCAGCAAAAGGATCATTGGGTCGAGCAACAACCTGCAATACTTCACGAACAGGAGGAGTGAAAATCTTTGGGTAAATGGATACGGGGAATGGCACGTCCCGAGAGTAATTGCAGATTGCCATCAGCCATGGTGCATATGGCTTGTGGGAATTGTGGTCATCAGCACAAGACACCAAAGTTCTGAGGAAGTAGTCTTCAAAATCGAAGGGATGACCGTGGACTAACTTCATCAGAGCAAGTTGCACGTCATTTGGAATGGGAAAATCATCGTGCACATCGAGCATTGGCATCAAAGTCTTCGATAGAATATAAAACCATGCCTTTGCTTCAAATACCAAGTGTCTTGGCTTTGGCTCAGTGGGGTAGTGATCTCCTACGACATCTGGATCCATAAGCGTAGAGAATTCAGCTGGAGTTGCAGCAGGTAAGTCATGGAGCTTGTGAGGTAATCCTTCGAAATGAGGTAAATTGATGATGGCCAGAAATTGATCGACAGTCATATGAAAGACTTGGCCTTGAATCATATAATCAAATTTCCATGTCTTCGAGTTCTCCGGATCTCCAGTGACATAAAGCGTTGCATAAAACTGCTTGATAAGCTCGGGATAGTAACCACAATCGAGAGCAAACATCTTGTGAGCATGCAGACTATCAATTGTTTCGGCAACATTCTCGAAACAAGTAGTGGAGTACACCGAAGGCATATCAAGGTATTGATGCTGGAAAACTCTTGCCTTGTTGTACAGCACACGAGTATAGTAGATAGCTTGTTCTTGGGTCCAAAACCGAAGAGAATATGCACTTCTGGGCTTCTCGTAGGGATTGGTACCAAAGAAAAATGGTTTGTGTTCACGCCTTTTGAAGATAGGACCTCCTCGAGGAACATCTGAGCGGAACAGAGGTAGCATTTCTCTCGGATGAGCAGAGTGAAGCAGCTCATCAACTGGAAAAACTTCAGCAGCATTATCTGGCATCTGGAATACAGGCTCAGCAGGTCGAGTGATGGATGATGGAATGTTTACGATATCCTGAGTCGGAATGACTGCAGGAGCATTCTCTTCGGGCTGAGCTACGACGGCATCTCCTTCGTCGGTTTGAGCATTTTGTGCGGCCTCTTCATTTTCCATGGCCTCCAAGTCTTCATCTAGTTGTGCAAAAGAATCAACCATTTCTTCGTTCGAGGAACTTGAAGAGGAGGAGGAAGAATTGTCACTTGAACTGACATCTCCAGAACTATGGCATGCGACATGGTCTCGTCGAGAAGAAACTGTCGTGATGTCAACATCAACATCTTCTCCTTCAGGCAGAGTCTGGGCAGAAGAGTAATCTTTCTGGACTTGAGATTCTTGCTCGACATGAGCAACTTGCTCGGTCTCTGGATGAGCTTGGGTTTCGTTGGCGGGGGTGGTTGATGGAATGACGTGAGGTGGGGATGGTGGGTTTGGAGGTGGCGTCGAGGCTTTTGGTGGTGAGGGTTGACGAGGTGGAAGTGGAGGTGTTTGTTGTCGAGGTGGAGGAGTGGCTTGGCAAGGGGGTGGAGTTGTTTGTCGAGGAGGTGGGGTTCTTTGGCGAGGTGATGGTGTTTTCTTGCGGGGAGGAGAGGGTTGCTTGGTTGGATTTGGTTCAGATTCTTGTCGAGCTGTGGCAGCATCGACCTCGGTGGTCTTGGACTTCTTGGCGGTCTTCTCGATCTCTGGCGTCCCACGCACAGAGGTTGGGGCAGCAGACTTTCTCTTTCGAGATTGTCTTTGGAACAGAGCATCATTGTGCTCTTTGCAAACAGCAGACACAACTTGTTTAACCTTGTCAAACACAGCAGTTAAATTATCTTTCTGAGCCCTCCTGGAGGCTTCAGCCGAAGCAATCTTGGATCTGAAATTTTTTCGGGACTCAACGTCCTCGGTTTCTTCTTGAAGTTGCCTGGAGTAAAACCTCACTTGTTCCTTATCCTTTTTATCCTGGGTGATATAATCTTCCCAGCGAATCATGTATCGAGCAACATGCTCTTGTATTTCAGCAGGAACATCGTCCTCGGCAGTGACTTTGCTCGGTGTGGTAGCCATCTTCCAGAGAATGTGTGAAATATGTGCAGCATCCCATGGAGCATTTGCATTTGATTCTCGTTCGTTAGAACTCTCTTCATCGGCACGAGGGCCGGAACCAACTGGTGTAACAGGGGCAGGAGCTGGGGCAGCTAGAGGAACTGGAGCAGCTTGCGCCTTCTGTCTAGCCTCCTTGGCTTTCTTTTCGGCTTCCTTGGTGGCCTTGACAGTAGCAATGGGCTTTGAGGCCACTGCTTTATCCTTCGAGGCACTAGGGGCCTCAGCATTCTTCTTCACAGCACTTGGGGCTACAACCTTTTCCTTCGGGTTTGTAGGTATAGTGCCTTCAGAAATCTGGCGACGATATTTTTCACTGACCAAATGGAGAATACCAAGTTGTTGAGCAACCAGAGCCTTTTTATGCTCGGGCTGACTGTGAAAGTTCAGGAGTTTGGAATTAATCAAGTCTTTTGCCTCTTGTTCCTTTTGATTTGTCAGCCTTTCTTTACGCTGAACAAGGGTTTCTTCATCCTCAGAAACTTGAGCTTGCTTTCCCTTCGCTGTGACCAAAGGTTTTGGTTGGCGAACAGGAACAGGTGGAGCAGAAGAAATGGGCGGATCAGTGACCAAATTTGTCAAGTCAATATTTCCTCGAGGAGCCTGTGGAGCTGGCTCCTGGATCCTTATGCCTTTACTGCTCGGCTTTTTCTTCATAGGTATGTCCTCGACATCAGCCTCAGTACCAGGGTCTTGATCATCTGAGTTAGCTTCTCCTTCGGAGCTTGCATCAGGAGGAGATACTATTACAACCTTTTTCTGTCGCTTGGCTGACTTCTTGCCACCCTTCGATTTGGCACTAGGGCCAACTTCTATGGTACCTTCAGCAGCAGCAGCTTCCTTTCGTGCTTTGGCTTCCTTTCTCTTTTGTGCTCGAGCTTCCCGAGCATCAACCAACTCCTGAAAATCGGCAGGAGTTTTCAGGGAGGATGGATGAGCATCAGCTGGAGGAGGTGGTCGATTATCTTTCGTCCACTTTGGCCTTAACGATTTGACATCAGACCAAGGATTTTTCATAGCAAACAGCCTCTCCCAGCGTGGCATAAGAGACTTGTACTCATACCAACGAAGAGCTTGAAGCCTTCGTATCTCTTGCAGACGATTTTCTCTCGTACGTTCATCTTCAGATCCTGAAGGTGTCCTCAAGTTCTTCTCTATGATCAAATCCTCAGATAAACCTTCAGAGTTGTTGGTGATTCTAGTTCTGCTTCCCACACGCTTGGGTGCTCTAATATTTCCTTCGTTCCCAGACATTTTCCTGCGAAAAAGGAAGGTACGAGGGAATATAGGGAAGTTGTGAACAGGTATCAGCAATTACGAGGAAAAACATTTTGAAAGCAGCAATCATATCGAGAGATTTGTCTTATCGCAAGTTTTCATGAAAGTGCTAGGCTAGATTTTCATCGGGTGGAAATCTAACGAAGAACTTGTATGAATTAATCGCACAAGCATAAGTCTATCGATACGGTACTGAAGGAATTGCCTAAGTGAGAGAATCCGAGTGATTTCTTACCAAGGTCAGATGGGGAATCGACAGAAAAAGGCTACAAACAAATTTCCCAAGTTTCAAAGATCCAAGCGGATCAAACAGTCCTAAAAGAAATCACAGAAAATCAACACAGAAACTGGAAACGATGAACAGATGAGATAGAATTGAATCCAGAGCCACACATACCCTAACTTGGTGATGTGAGGCGACTACGGCGACGTGGATGAAGATCCTTGTCGACGGGAATGTCTCCGGCGGCTTCCTTCCGGAAGCTAAGCGGCGAGGGAGTCGACGGCGACGAGGCAGCACGGCGGCGCGCGAGAGAGAGCTTCTGGATGCGAAGAGACGAAGTCGAGGAAATAGCGATGTCCAGGCCGGTGGGGTGGATCAGTATTTATAAAGGGGGGGTCTGAACGAGCAGTCAGATCTGATCCAACGGCGCGGATTTCGCGTCTCTCCGCATTCAACGGACGGATTTTGTGGCGGTAATCGCGGGAAAATCCCAACGAACCTAAAGATAGTTGCTTCACGTCCGAGACCAAACTCATCGAACATCGAGTATAAAAGTAGATAAAACTTCGATAGATTTTCCTTCGGAATCAATGACATTCGAAGGGAATCTTGATCGAGTACAATATATACATGTTCACGAGAGAAAAGCACAGAAGGGGTAGGGATAGAATAGAGGGAAAACAGGGTCCGATACTTAGTCAATCCGAGGGAAAAACAGCGATAAGACTCGGACTGATAAGTGTATAGGACAACATCAAACGAACAAAAATAAACGAAAAAGAAACACGATAGAAAATTAACGTAAGCAATCAACAATGAAAACTAATGATACATAGTACCGATGGTTATGATCTTACAGCACATTGCGTGAGTCTAAGATGTTCAACTCACACCTCAGTGTACAGAACCTCTTTTCATCCAAGGGCTTTGTGAATATATCAGCCAATTGATCTTCGGTGCGAACATGACTGATAACAATATCTTCTCTCTGAATGTGATCTCGAAGAAAATGATGACGAATATCAATATGCTTCGTTCGAGAGTGTTGCACTGGATTATGGGCAATCTTGATAGCACTCTCGTTATCACATAGCAATGGAATTTTCTTCACAAGAATACCATAGTCTTTCAGCGTTTGCTTGAGCCACAGAATCTGAGTACAGCATGAACCGGCAGCAATATACTCGGCTTCAGCCGTAGAAATAGATACACAATTCTGTTTCTTCGAAGCCCAACAGACAAGAGATCTACCGAGAAAATGACATGTGCCTGAGGTAGATTTCTTGTCGACTCGATCACCAGCCCAGTCGGAATCAGAGTAACCAACGAGATCAAACTGGGCACCCTTGGGATACCAAAGACCCAAGGTTGGTGTGTGAGCCAGATATCGAAGGATTCGCTTGACAGCAATATGATGAGATTCCTTCGGATTTGCCTGAAAACGAGCACACATACAAACTGATAGCATAATGTCAGGTCTAGATGCACAAAGGTAAAGAAGCGAACCGATCATCGAGCGATATTTCTTCTGATCGAAAGGTTTGCCCTTCTCATCTGCATCTAGATGGACATTCGTAGGCATAGGAGTCTTGATAGTTTTGCAATTGACAAGATCAAACTTCTTCAGGCAATCTCTGAGATACTTCTCTTGAGAAATGAAAGTACCATTTTTCTGTTGATGGATTTGAAGCCCGAGAAAGAACTTCAATTCACCCATCATTGACATTTCATATTTCTTCGACATCATACGAGCAAATTCTTCGCTAATATCAGGGTTAGTACAGCCAAAAATAATATCATCGACATAAATTTGACACACAAAAAGGTCATTTTTGTATGCACGAGTAAAAAGAGTCGGATCGGTTGTTCCTGGTTTGAAGCCCTTCTTTAGAAGAAAATCCTTCAGTGTTTCATACCAAGCACGAGGTGCTTGCTTTAACCCATATAGGGCCTTGTGCAATCTGTACACCTTATCAGGATTCTTTGGGTCTTCCAAACCTGGTGGCTGCATAACATACACTTCTTCGATTTCACCGTTAAGAAATGCACTTTGACATCCATTTGATAAAGCAATATACCATTGTAATTGGCAAAATCAAGCATGACACGAATGGATTCAAGACGAGCAACTGGGGCATAAGTCTCACCAAAATCAATACCTTTGATTTGGGTGTATCCTTGTGCAACCAGTCGAGCTTTATTCCTTACCACTATGCCATCTTCATCTTGCTTGTTGCGAAAGATCCACTTCGTACCAATGATATTATGCTTTGTGGGATCAGGTCTATCGACAAGGGACCAGACTTTATTTCTCTCGAACTGGTTAAGTTCTTCGAGCATAGCAGTCATCCAGTCTGAGTCCTTCATGGCTTCATCGAATTTTGATGGTTCTAGCATGGATACAAACGAAAAATTTCCACAGAAGTTAGCTAGTCGAGTACGAGAATGAGTGGTGGGTCGACCTGGTAAACGAATTTCTTCGAGAATTGAGTCGACATCCACTCTTCTTCGAACGCGAGGAAAAATTTCTTCATCATCTTGTGGATCCGGTTGTCCTTCGGGATCAGCTTGTTCATCGGGAACATCTTGTCCTTCGGGATGAGCATTTTCTTCGTTTATGCGTTCTCCTTCGACCTGTACATCATTTTCTTCAGGATGTTGATCTCCAGCGCCCCGGGCTATGTGTGGGAACATTGGACCATCATCATCCCTGTTTGCTTGTTGTGCATTCCCGTCGACAGGTCGAATATCTCCAATAGCCATGTACCTGATAACTTCATCCAATGGTGGTTCATCCAGGTTAAGAGGTAATTGCTCCTTTTGAGAGCCGTTAGATTCATCAAATCGAACATTTACAGTTTCTACAACTTTGCCAAGATGAGAGTTGTAAACTCTGTAAGTGTGAGAATTCGAACCATAACCTAGGAGAAAACCTTCGTGTGCCTTTGGGGCAAACTTGGAGCTGTGATTCATATCTCTGATGTAACATGTAGCACCAAAAACCCTGAGATAAGACACATTGGGCTTTTTACCAGTGATGAGTTCATGTGAAGTTTTCTTCAGAAATTTGTGCAGATAAACCTTGTTGATGATATGACATGCAGTGTTGATAGCTTCAGCCCAGAACCTGATAGGGGTCTTGTATTCATCGAGCATTGTTCTGGCCATTTCAATAAGTGTTCGACTCTTTCTCTCGACCACACCATTTTGTTGCGGTGTATAAGCAGCCGAGAATTCATGAGTAAAGCCATATTCATCAAGAAATTCTTTGATATGAGTATTTTTGAATTCTGTACCATTATCACTTCTGATATGCTTGAGAGATAATTCATATTCAGTTTGATCTCTCTTTGCGAAGGTTTTGAAAATTTCAACAACCTTGCTCTTGTCATCAAGAAAGAAAACCCAGGTATATCGAGAGAAATCATCAACAATAACTAGACCATACTTGTTACCTCCAAGACTAGCATAATTTTGAGGACCGAATAAATCCATATGAAGTAATTCAAGAGGACGAGTAGTAGTCATGACGGTTTTTTCTGAGTGATGTTTCTTGGCAATCTTTCCAGCTTCACAGGCACTGCATAGACGATCTTTATCGAATTTCACATTATCAATTCCAACGATGTTCTTCTTCGAGATAAGAGTTTGAAGATTTTTCATCCCTGCATGACCAAGTCTTCGGTGCCATAACCAACCAGAAGTGGCTTTGGCCATTAAACATGTGGACACTGCAGGTCCCGAAGAAAAATCAACGACGTAAAGATCACCCTTGCGATATCCTTCGAACACGAAGGAATAATCATCATGTTAAAAGACAACACAACGAGACGCAGAAAACAGTACAAGCATACCCATATCACAAAGTTTCGATATAGACATAAGATTATATCCTAGAGATTGTACAAGTAACACCTTATCAATATGCTTGTCTTTCGATATTGCAACCTTACCCAAACCAAGTACTTTTCCTTTGTTTTTGTCACCGAAGGTAATGTATTTCTGTGAAGATTCAGACAGTTTTGCTTCGGCGAACAACTCTTTGTCTCCGGTCATATGATTTGTACATCCACTATCCATGACCCATTCGGATCCACCGGAGACATAGCCCTGCAGAAGAATTAGTTCTTCTTAACCACCCACAAGCGAGCAGGTGACTTGGAAGGCATGGTAGAGCTAGATGGGGCAGCAATATTATATCGAACAGGATTGCATTGTCGATCAGGACCATCAAGCACACCATAAATATAATTCCTCGATGAGGGGTTAGAGTAACGATGAGTAACAGCAACTTTGGTGTTATCATTACGATGACGATAAACATTTCTATCGACACGATAGTATTCCTTCTGGGGAACATTTGAAGCAGGCACCAAGGGTTCATTTCTATCCTCGAGAGAATAGTAGTGATTCGGTGGTACCGAGGATTTTCCCTGCATAGAATGATTAGGGGGCAGTTTTTCTACGAGAGATTTGCGAACCCAAATCTGTCGCTTATAGAAACCATTCTTCGGAGGAGTACCAACGAATTCAGCTGACACTTTTACTTCCTGATCTTTGACAAGCTTGTAGTCAGAATCAAGTGATTCATCAACAATAGCTTTGTCAATTTTGCAACTGAAACCTGAAAGGTTAGCAATATCAATGGGCTTTTCTTTCGCAAGAACCCAGACAGTTTTAGGATACTGCTCGGGTTCCCAGTAGGTTCCGTCAGGATTGATTTTCCTTTCGAAGCCAACTCCTTCGTTTCGGGGATTCCTGTGAAGGAGAGCCTTTCGTAGGATATCACATAGGTACTGGTGTCCCTGCACACTTTTGAACATGCCTGTTTCAAATAAATCTTTCAACCTGAGGAGTTCCTCGGTAATGGTTTCCTCGTTCGAGGGGTTAGCATCATCAATAACAATAGGTTGCTTTCCTTTCGATCTCTCGGAAATAGAGTCAATTTTACTTCGTTCCAAACAAGTCAAGCAAGGTGGAATAGATTCATTTTTATCTTCTGAGCCCTGTTGAGCCATGAGAGTGAGATTTACACTTTCCAACTCTTCATTAGCCTCTCTCAGTTTCTCGAGAGCCATTTTCCCTTGAAGGAATTCGTAGGTTAGCTTCTCGTAGTCCATTGAGAGAAGATCATGACGAGAGGAAAGTTCATCATACTTTTCTTTCAGAGCAGTATGCTCATTCGTCAAAGTTTGACCCTTCTCAATCTCATCGATCAACAAAGTCTCAGATTTTTGAATAGTTTCACTTAGAGAATCTAGTTCATCTTGTTGGATAGAAGCAATTTTAGCAAGTTTAGCATAGCTTATCCTAGAGTTACTTTCATAAGCAGATCCATCAGAAGTATCGTAGGAATTCTTAGATGAGGATACCTTAGCCTTGGCCATGAAGCAGTAAGCTGGAGATTCATCTTCACTGCTTTGGTTGGAGAAGAATGAACTTGAATTCTTGTTTGGGGCGAATGCTATCCCAGCAAGACCATCAGATTCAGAACCAGAACCTGATCTTGACTTTGATCCTGCTTCAGAACCGGAAGCTTCATCTTCAGAGTTCATCTCTTTACCCAGATAGGCTTTGGCTCGGTGTGAATTCTGTCGACGAGAGGAATGTGATTTCGAGAAAGAACTCTCTCGATGCTTGTGATACTTCTTCTTGTTGTCATCATCAGAACCATCTTTCTTGTCTTTTCTGGACCTTGAATCATATTTCTTCGAATCGTGGTTTTTGCTCGATCTGTAAGACTTTCTCGAAGAGCTGCTGTGAGAGTGCTTTGATTTATGTTCAATTTACCAGAGAGGACAATCAGCAATGAAGTGACCTGGCTTCTTGCACTTATAGCAACAGTTATCTTTCGCTGAAGAGTTTCTGGATGATCGATGCTGTGATGAATTGCTAGAATGTCTTGAAGAATAGTTTTTCTTCGGTGAAGAGGAGTTCCTTTTCTGAAAGCGGTTGAATCTTCTCATTATCAGTGCAAGATCTTTACCAATGTTCTCGGGGTCATCAGATGCACCATCAGATTCAGAACTGGCTTCAGGAGAGGAGTGACGTGAAGCTCTGGCCTTGAGTGCATGAGATTTCTTTCGACTCCCATTGACATCACGTTTCTCATCTTCTTCCATCTCGAAAGTATTAAGCCTTTCAAGAATATCAGCGGCAACCATATCTTTGAAATCAGTTCTTTCCTTAATCATCAGCACAATGTGATCGAAGGAATCATCAAGAGAACAGAGCAAAGTTCTGACAATAATCCGATTGGTAATGTCATCTGCACCGAGGGAAATCAGTTCATTTGACAGCGCAGTGAGTCTGCTGTATATGGAACAAACTTTTTCTCCCTCGTGCCTCTTGAACCGATAGAACTTGCTTCGAAGGGTGTCAATTCGAGCATCTTTCTGAGTAGAGACACCTTCACCAATCTTCTCGAGATAATCCCAAACACCTTTGGCCGAATGAATATTCTTGACCTCATGATATTTTTCAGGAATCAGATGATTTGTGATGAATACCCAGACTTCAGCATCTAGCTGTATCTTCTTTGCCTCTTCAGGAGTGATGGCATCGGCGTCCTTGACAGTTACACCATTCTTGACAACTTCCCAAGCGGCAGAGTTGATAGCCATGATATTCCTCTTCATTTTGTCCTTCCAATAGGGATAGTCCTTCCCATTGAAAATAGGGATTGGTTCCCCCGAGCGAACAGCTGCAAACGACATTCTTGACAACACTCCAGGTTGTTAGACCAAAATACGCAGAGCGTAGGGAGTGCCTAGCTCTGATACCAATTGAAAGCTCAAGAATGATCAGAGGGGGAGGGGGTGAATGATCACTTCTAAAAATTCTAAGGAACTTAGAAGGAAATCAAGCAAACAGCATAGGACTAACGACATCTCGAAGGAAATACAGTATCGAAAGTAATGTAAGGCTCGAAAGGATTGGGAGCGAAGGAAAACATCGAAGGCAAACAGGCTACGAGTAAAAACTTGAAGTAAATGCTAGAAGGAAAACGAGCCTCACACGACGATGTTTGGTAAACCAGTTCACACTCTGCAAAGTGCTACGTCTGGTTGGAGGGACTGGTGATTGAACACCTGGAGAAAAACTCTCTCCGTCCTATTCTCCACTGCAACAAACTCCTCGAGCTTGTCCAGTTTTCACTCGTGGTAGATGATTCAGGACATCTCCGAGACCTTTACAAACTTCCTTCGGCAGTGACAATTACTCTTCGACTGCTTGACAGGCGACGCCTAACCGTCTAGGAGACTTGCAGTTCTCCAAGATAAAAAGATCGGCTAATATCGACCTAAGTCATAGTGAATTGCTCAACTCAGCTCAGACTTGGGATTTGGTTTTCTCTCGATGAATCTCTCTTGGAATGCTCACAGACTTCTGTCTTAGAATCTTCAGTGGAGCAGCCGACCCGAAATGGCGGGTAGGTGCGGGGTATTTATAGTTGGCGATCCCGATGGGTAAAATGACTGAAGTGACCCGATGCAACCGCTTGACGCGTGTCCACAACGGTCGGATTCCAATCACTGCGCAACTTTACTTGAGGAACAAGTAAGCTGACTTACCGAACGAGTTCTCTCTCGAAGGCACGAAGTGCGATGACTTTGCCTTCGAGCTATTCACTCGACTCAGTAAGATTTCTCTCGGTAGGCTTTTGTGGGTTTTGGTTGAGCAGAGCAAATTCACTTCGACAAAGATCTCAACTAGCAAACCCCTCTTAATAGTACGGTTTTTCCTACGACTCAAGAAATAAAGAGAAACTAGTAAAAAGACTAAGTCTTCGACCAGCTTCAGCTTTCTCCTCGTTGCGCTTTTACTCGAGAGAGACTTTTTCTTCGACTACATTTTTAGGGGTCGTCTTCCTTCAAAGGTTTCAGTAGATGACTGCAGCTCTGCTGCAGTGAGTTGTCCTTCGACCTTCTACGCGCAAACTCCATTCTTTCGGAACCTAAGTATCTGTTTATACTCGAAAACAATATTAGTTCCACTTCTGCTTTGTCCAACAATGTCCAAAACCTTCGGGGGCAAAACTTGCTCTTACGGGTTTGGATGTACCGGCGAAGGTGGACGCCAACTCTCGGAGTGAGAAGAAGGCAATGCACGGCACATGAGAGGCTAACAAATATGAGGAGGTGGAAGTGTCAATTTTCAATACTTACATTAGTCCAAAGAACTCATGCACTTATTATAGGTAAGTCTCAATCTAATGAGGAGGTTCACAAAGAGACAAGTACCCCGAGGAGGAGTGTATGGGGGTGTGGTTATCCTTGCGCATCCTCGACTGATGGTACGTGAGTGTACTCTAATATCCGACCCCTCAGAAGAGTAGTGATCCATCTAGTAGCTAGAGTTCTCAACTAGTTTTGTCGGTTTTTGAAAATAAACACGGATTGCCCAAAATACGACACCTATCACTAATAGGCTAGAGCTCTTGACACCAAAAGTTCAAACATTACTCACATCAATACCTCAAAACTATTGCAAGTTGCTACTAAAATTAAATAGCAACCTTAATTACCTACTTTCAATAGCAACCTTAATTACCTACTTTCAAGACAAGACACAACTCAGTGCAACAACCAACTCTCTTAAAAAGATAAACATGAAAACTAAAGAGAGTTCCAGCAACAAACTAAACAAAAGCCAAGGCTCTTGCTAAAGACAAACTAAAACTAAAACTAAACATGGCAGTAGCTACGAAAAGATAAAGAACACACAACAGAAAAAAGATAGGCATGAAGAATCCTATGATGTGTTATAGATTTTGAAAGTGGAGCATGTTTCTCTCCCACACAAAGTAAGACGGGATCTAACTTGTTATGAACAGAAAACAAAGCTAAATAAAACTAAAAACAAAACCTAAGAGCGAGACGCTCCAAGCATAGCACATAACGCATGAAGTGATAAAAATATAGTGAGACGAAGGACGAACTGATGATTGTTGATGGAGAAGGGGATGCTCGGGGGCATACCCAAGCTTAGACGCTTGAGTCTCCTAGAATACTTATTGGGGATGCATGGGGCATCCCCAAGCTTGAGCACTTGACACTCCCGAATCTTCTTTCATCATCTTCCATCGCACGCTTGAAAACTCCCTTCATACACAACTCATCATAAGCTGATTAGAGAGGTTAGTACCCTTAATAAATTTTTTTCCCACTGGATATAAAGATATTCTTTAATAGCTACTGTTTATCAAGATTGACAAAAGTTTTTTTCAAAGAAAAAGCAAGCTTAAGGTTTGCAAAAGTTAGGAGAGACAAAACGTGGCAGAATCTGTGAAAAACAGAACAACAGGAAGTAAAGAATTTTTTAGGGCAACTTCTGCAACTCAAATGAAAAAACTCAGAACATACGAAAGTTCCGTGATTGTATAGATCACGCTGTGTAAAAAATTCAGCCCAAAAAGATGAACTGGTGATTTGTTTCGAATTTTTCCGTCACGAGGACAGAATTTTTTTTCTGGACAGCATGTCACAACTTTCACTTCCCTTGTCATATGAGGCTATACTTGGCACAAAGCTTGAAAATAAAGATACAATGATGTTGATACAGTAGTGACAATCATAAAGACCACTAAAACAGAAGTAAAAACATCTTGGCTTGCCTCCCAACAAGCGCTTTCTTTTATGCCTTTAAGCTAGGCATAAGGCAAAAGAAGAACCAAAGGTCTCCAAAATCATCAGAATCATAAAAACCTTCAAATCGATTTTCAATAAGCTCAATCTTTTTCTTCCTAGGAAAGAGGTACTTACCTTTCGCCTTACCGCGTAAGCGTATGAACCAGTTACCAATGTCAATGAAGCCTTTCATGGCTCGGAGGAAGTTCCTTCCAAGCACAATGTTGCTTTGGTTTGGCTCCATGACGAAGAAATTCATTGGTGCAATCCTATGAAGGAATGTAACTTGGACTTCTTTTACCTTTCCTTTAACCTCTGAAATATCTCCATTAGCATGTTCATGATAAGATGACAATTTATCCATATCTAGTTTCAAAGAATCATAAACTAATTTTGGCATAGTAGAAACCATGGATCCAATGTCACAAAAAGCAAGGAAGTCTTGGTTAGAGATGCTAATCCTAACAAAGGGCTCCCAATCATCATCTATCTCCAACATTTCTTTCTTGTTGGATTTAAGTTCTTCTACCTTCCTCAAGTCTAGAGCATCCATCCTCTTTTCAATAGTGGCAAGTCTATCTATAACAATATCAATACTACGATCATAAACAAAATAACTAGATAGATGATACGTCTCAAAAGTATCTACTTTTCCAAACACTTTTGCTATTGTTTTGGCTTCATTCTTGCATGATTTGAACGAAACTAACCCGGACTGACGCTATTTTCAACAGAGCTACCAGTGTTGTTTTCTTTTGTGCAGGTTTGTGGATATTTAGGTACCCTGGAAAAATCCCAAAAATATATATAAAAAATCAGTGTTCCAGAAGCTTCCGGAAGTCCAAAGGGGGGCCACAGGGCAGCCAGGGGGCAGCCAAGAGGGTGCCTGGCGCGGCCCAGCCCCTGGCCGCGCCACCTGCCTTCCTGGCTGGGTCCCACACCCCCTGGTGCCCTACCTTGGCCCTATTTATTCTCCTGACGCAGAAACCCCAGAACAGAAGTCGCTTTTCCAATCTACGTCGCGGAGCCTCCGCAACCCTCTGTTCTTCTCCGGGAGAGCTAATCTGGAGGCTGCTTTGGCCTCCGGTGAGGGGAAATCATCGCCACCGTCATCATCATCGCCTCTCCATCACCCCTCCGTGACTTCCTTTCTCATGTGTGAGTAATTCCCTGCTGTAGGCAAAGGGGATGGTAGGGATTGGATGAGTTAGATCATGTAATAGTTCAATCATATTGTTGGGGGCATGTTGCCTATCATCTACTTGGTGTTTATCATCTCTGTTACAACTTGTTGCTCTTAATGCTTGCCACTTTGGGCCCGAGTGCCATGATTTCAGATCTGATCACCCTTTTGTTTCTTGAGTTTGTGGTGTTCTTGATCCTATCTATGAGTTGTATGCACCTATTATAGTCAGGAACCGGCGATCCCAATGGTGACAGCTTGGGACACCAAAGGGGATGGACTATAATTTGAGGATTCCGTGTATCCATGAATTGTTAATGCTTTGTTCCGGTGCCCTTTGACAGGAGTACCTTAATCTCCCTAAGTTCCTTTTGGCCCCATTTGTAGCGGGAGGGTAGGACAAAAGATGTTGTGCAAAGTTCTTATTGCAAGCACGTACAACTACCCTGGGATAGATGCCTGATGTTTGATATTTGCCTAGATGATCCTTTCTTTTCTGTGAGCCTTGCCCGTGTTAGAATCTATTACATGTTCGTTCTCATCCAAGCAGCGCCCAACCATCCATCTCCCTAGCCTACAGTGTTTCCTTTCCTGCTGGTTACTAGTTGGTTACTTTTGCTGTTTCACTACCACTATCACCACTATTATCACTACCACTACTATCACTGTATCACAGTTGCTACTAATACTTTTGTGCAAGCAAGTGTTTATTTCAGGTGCGGTTGAATTGATAACTCAATTGTCAAAGCTTGTACGTATTCTTTG
This sequence comes from Bromus sterilis, assembly GCA_950022295.1. Taxonomy (NCBI): domain Eukaryota; kingdom Viridiplantae; phylum Streptophyta; class Magnoliopsida; order Poales; family Poaceae; genus Bromus; species Bromus sterilis. The sequence continues at coordinate 120,728,142 of OX465599.1, forward strand.
TGTCCCCAGGTGTCGAATCAATAAATTGGGTTATCTTGCCCGCGAAGACTATCTCGATCCCCTAAAGTTGAGGGTTATCAAGTACTGTTTTCTGGCGCCGTTGCCGGGGACCATAGCTTAATTTACAGGTCTACTTGAAGTATCCTACCTGCTGCACACTATCCACTATGGGAAAGAAAGGAGACCCGAAGGTTCCGATCTTACCATCCCATACGAGAAGAGGCACTACTCTTAGCACTAGTGCTAAACTTGATTCACCTTTAGTTATGAGTCAGTTTGATTCACCCCAGTTACATGCTACTTCTGCTGAGTCTGGCAATATATCAGATAGTTTTGATGATGCTTCTACTACCTTTGAGACTACAGGTTCACTTGGTTCTTTTATTGAAGAACAGATTGCTGCTGTTGCCCGATTCTCGGGTGTTGAAATTCATGTTACCCAAACACCTATTGGAAAATTCATGATCTTGCTGTCCTTAAGGAGAAACTCCTTGAGGACGATAATGTTATACTTGATGATGATTTTTGCAGGGAGCTTAATGAATGTGCTGATTCCGACCCTGCTACTATAAAGAAGTTGCTAGCAAAGCACTCCCTGAAGAACAAGTTTACTCCTGATCCTACTTTTTCTACGTCTCCTATATGCATCACTGATCCTGATTATAATTTCTCTGTTGACCTTTCACTTATATCCACAGTTGAAGCTGATCCCTTTTATGCCAGAGAAAATGATGATGCTATCGAGCACCTGACCAAACTCACTGAGTTGGGTGGCTTGTTTACTACTGATGAAAGGATCCAGAACTTTTATGTGACCAAGCTTCTTCCTTTTTCCTTGAAAGGAGATGCTAGAGCATGGTATGATGCACTACCATGTGGTTCCATTCAAAGTCCTCAAGATATTGCTATATCTTTCGTTGATAAGTATTTTCCTGCTCATATGCAACATGCTGCTTTGCAAAGAATTTATAACTTTAAACAGTTGCAGGATGAGCATCTCCCTAAAGCTTGGGGGAGATTTTGAAGTTTGCTGAAGGCTAGACCGGGACATGAGATCCCTAAGAATGAATTACTTGATATATTTTATGCTGGTCTAACCGATGGGTCTAAATCCTATCTAGATAGTTGTGCTGGTTGTGTTTTCAGGCAAAGAACGCCGGACGATGCGGAAGAATTGATGGGCAAGATTGCCAAACACCATGAAGATTGGTCCGTGCCTGAACCACCGCCACCACCAAAGAAGAGGGGCATGCTTGTCCTAAGCCCCGTAGATATGCAAGAAGTAAAGAAATCTATAAAAGAGAAAGGAATCAAAGCTAAAGACGTGAAGAATCTACCCCCAATTGAGAAGCTGTGTGAGCCTACCACTCACCCACTTATGGCAGAGGTACACTCTCTTTTAGATTTCAATGCAAGTGACATCCCTAAAGGTAAACCTCCTGACCAATGTTTAGATGAGCTTGATAATTTTATTATGAAGCAGAATCACTTCAATGAGAAGATACAAGGTCAGTTGCATGATAATACTCTTGCTATCAAAAGTTTGCTTGATGTTCTAGGAAGAACAGTTAATGATGTTAAATGTCTTGTGAAGCATTTTCATATGGTTCAAACTCAGCTTGAACAAATTTCTAATGTGCAAAAATATTTGCTTGCTAATAATGCCAAACAGGACAATTTACAGGCTTATGGTATAAGGACTCGGGGTGGAACACACACCCAGGACCCTCTCTATCCAAAAGGGCATCCGAAGAGGATCGAACAAGATTCTCAAGTGCGGGAAGAGGAAGTTGTTAGCTCTCAAAAGAAGAAGAAAAAGAAGAAGAAACACAAGGAAGCTGACAATTCCAATGATCCTATAGAAGAAGAAGAACAAGCTTTTGATCCAAACAACATATCTACCTCCGATGCTGAGACTGAAGACGGTGCTGAACCTGAAAAAGATGCTGTAAAGAATGATCCACCCGAGGTTCATGAAGAAGAAGCACCCGATAAGCGCAAGAAGTATACTAGAGAAGACTTTCTTGCAAGGAGACATGGTAAGGAACGAGAACCATGGGTACAGAAACCCATGGCTTTCCCAAGCAAGTCCGTCAAAACCAAAGAAGAAGAGCACTATAACAAGTTTTGTGAGTGGATGAAACCTCTTTTTCTTCAAATCCCTTTGACGGATGCTATTAAGTTACCTCCTTATTCTAAATATATGAAATATATTGTTACTAATAAAAGAAAAATCCCTAATGAGGCAATATCTACCATGCTTGCTAACTATTCTTTCAGTGGCAAGATTCCTGAGAAGCTTTGTGACCTAGGTATACCCACCATTCCTTGCTCCATAAAAAATAATTATGTTAGAACTGCTTTATGTGATCTTGGTGCAGGAGTGAGTGTTATGCCCTTTTCTCTCTACAAAAGACTTTGTTTAGAGAAACTAATTCCTACAGATATCTCTCTCCAGATGGCCGACAAGTCCACGGCCGTCCCGATCGGTATTTGTGAGGATGTTCCTGTTGAAGTTGCCAATTGCTTAATACTTACTGATTTTGTTGTGCTTGACATGCCTGAGGATGGGAGCATTTCCATTATCCTTGGTAGACCTTTTCTTAACACCGCAGGTGCTGTTATTGATTGCAATAAAGGGAAGGTTACCTTCAACGTGAATGACAAAGAACACACGGTGTATTTTCCGAAGAAGATCGACAAAAGGCATGGCCTTAACTCCATTGAGAATATTGAGACCGTGAAGATTGGAGAATGGGATTGTCAACTACATGTATACCATAAATACAAAACAATTATGGTAGGGACAATGTCCATCAAAATGAGAGTGCAATGATCACTTCATAAGAGGCGAGACTTTCTGCTCTATATATCGCCGGTTTGTTGGTAAGACTTGATCAACCTTGCTAACTAGCATGTTTGATATAGGTAAAAAGTTGAGCTTGTTATGTTCTCATTTCCTTTAGCTTTTATTCACCTTGCTGTACCCAAGTTTTTGTGTTTAAAGCTTCACTTGTTCTAACTTTTGTCTCAAGTTCACGAAAGTTTTTGCAGCTTTTTGAACTTTGAAAAATTCTCTACAGTGAAGTTGCCCAGAAAATTCCAGAAAAATTAAAATCAAAATTTCCAGGTAAAAATCCATCAGGAGGCCCCTGTGGATGACCAGGGGGGTCCACCCCTGGCCCAGGAGGCCAGGTGGCGCGGCCCAACTCCGGGCCGCGCCACCCAACCTCCTGGGGCCCACATGCACCCCCTGCTGGCATCTCTTCTTCCGCTCTCTCTCCTTTCTCCCAAAAACTCGTGTTCTTGCTCTGGTTTCATGTTCTTGCTGTTCTTGAGCACGAAACTTTGATCTCCCTCTACAACCACTCATTTGACCTGAAATTTGGAACAAATACTCTTTGGTATGTGACTCCCTCACCCCTCCAATTAGTTTTCTAGTTGGTGGCTTCATTAGTGAGTATTTAGTGGTTCTTGGTGCTGTTTAGTTGAGCTTAAATGTTTGTGTATAAATTTATTTTTCAAGTTTTGTTGCTAGTTTGAGCCTTGGTAAAGTAAGTAGAATGTTTTTCCCAAACTAGTTTTGCTTAAATCTTCATTTTTGTGAATTGTTAAAAAATTTCAGAAATGGAGAGGCTAGGAAAGTGGCTTGGGAAGAAGAAACCCGAGCGCTCTAGCCGTGTTACGCGTTCTGCAACTTCACCTTCGACCACGAGGGTGAGATACAATGAAGATATCGTACCCATAGAGATGTTGGACGTGTCACCCGCGTGAGCCATGGCATTTCCATGCGAAGATTTCATGGAGGATGCCGGCATACAAGAAGAGTTCTATGCTCTGTGTGCTAATGCACTTTCAGCTTTAGGTTTGCCAGGTTTGGTCGAGAAGAAGAGGAAAAATGTCCAAACTGTTGCACTCAACACCCTCCTCGACTCACTCTGTAACACTGAAGTGAGGTCATCCAACCGTCAGAAGATTTCCAACATTATGTTCCCTCACCTCAGGTATTTCGCCTGTTATATTGCTAGAGGAGTGTTGGCTCGAGACAACACGAGCAACACTTCTACGCCTAATACTGCTATCATGGCGAATGCCCTCTCAGGAAAGCACGAGTATCATGTGGGTTCGCTTATTGCGAAACGCCTTGCTACTAATAGTAACAAGGGGGATCTCTTTGGTGGCGTCTATGCCACACTTCTTTTGCAGTTTCTCCAAGGAGAACCGCGCCTAGATGATACAGTCTTTCCTTTTGTTAGCCTTGACTTGGCTGCCATGAAGAGGCATTTATTTGTTACTAAGGCCTCTGACCGCTACACACTTGATTATATTTTGCGGTTTAAAGACGGTGTGGAACGCACTGTCCGTCTACCTGCACCACTTGTGTTTGATTTTTCTCGCAGGAACGGATTTCGTTTTTCAGTGGCTAAGTTTGATGAGATCACGGGGAGATACCAGTTTCACGACCCCACGGAGGGGGTCAAGCCAGACGAGGAGGAGAACGTGGTATATCCACCAGTTCAGGAGGAGACCGTCACCCTTTGGGGTGAAGGGTCTTTCTCTGGATGGGGGGCGGGACCTTCCTCTTCCACGTGGGAGGATCCGAGGACTTTAGTGTATGCACCGAAGGGCTCATACATCCCTTGGGCTTACCATTACCCCGGAGCAGGAGGCTCCTCAGGACCGCAGTAGACGATCCCAACTTAGGCCAAAAGCCTAAGCTTGGGGGAGTACGTGCTCTCCTCCCCTTTCCATTGTATCTACTGTTGGTTCGCTTTTATCTTTTTGCAAGTTTTTTCCTGTTCTTGTTTGTTCTTTTAGTTTGAAAAAACCCAAAAAGATTTATCTTTTCTTTTGTTTTCGTTAAACCTTAAAAAAACCCAAAAAATATGTTTCCTTTGCTCTTTAGTTTGCTTTGTTTCAGAGTTCAGCTCGAGTCCGTGATGTCATTTGATTATAATTTCCTACATTCGATCGTGCAAGTGACAAGGCAGTAATGACGAATATCGACGGAAGGGATGCAACAAGGAAAGCCGGTATGAACTTTTTTATTTCTACTTTTGTACATATGCCTATACTTATGATTAGATACCAGCTTGTAGCGACATAGTGCTATGTTTACAATGCTTTCCCAGTGGTGTCTCAAATAGCTAGAGTTTATAATGTGTTGCTTGAAATGATTGACATGCATTGCATTGTTCATGTTGTGGCATATTGAAGTGGTATTTCCCTCCGGGGGATTCTTGGATTGACTTGGCACATGTTCACGCATGTTAAGACTAAAAAGTCTGTTCTTCCTTGATGATCTTTTTACTTCAGAGTGAGCTATATCACTTTCATGCCCGATTCAATGTTGCTTTGTCACTCTGCATGATTATGACTGTTATGCTCTCTAGTTGGTCGCTTCCCCGTCTTTTTCTAGCCTTCCTCCAGCACCAAGCGGAATTCTGCTTGTGCATCCAAACTCCTTTTCAAACCAGTTGTTCCATTTGAGTCCACCATACCTACCTATATGTGGTATTTACCGGCCACTCCTAACTTAGACTTTCTTGTGCCATCTCGAAATTTATTCAAAAGCTTCCCCTTTGTAACCGTACAAGCTCATGGTGCGGTGAGGGAAAATCAGTATCTTTCATGCCAAAAATATTTTGACGGAAGTTTTAACTAGTCAATAAAATATATATATATATATATATATATATATATATATATATATATGAGTTACACCTCCCCCATACTTGATGATGGAGTGAAATGGACCAAATGCTGCTAATGATAGGTGGAACAATACCCTCCTTCCATCCTTGAGGCAAAATAAAAGGTTCCGTAGACCATCAAAGATTCATGGATAAGGGAACATGTGTAAGCAAAAGGCATTAATATGGCTGGCATGGGAGATATTAAGAGACCTTTACCGTTCACTGTTGACTGGAAAGTTGCACCTCTCAAAAGAGTTTTATCTCTGTTTTCAAAACCAAGAGCTCTGGCACATGTTTAGCCTTTGCTTCCTTTCACAGGTTTTCAACCTTGCCATCAAAAGCCACGGTTCGAGAGTCTCCACCTTCCTTTCTCCAAAGCACCAACTATGAGAGCATAATTGTCATTCTTAGTGTAACATGCATTGTCCCAAAGTATCACATTGTATTCTGCATGCTTGTGATGTTTCTTACTTTGAGTTCTGAGTTCTAGTCTCCTTTAAAACTCCGGAGGAGTTTCTGCATTTATGTTTTGCTTCACTCATGGAGGCTAGAGAGATACCACTCTGATATGTTCATGCTATGTGCATTGTGATCTTGAATTGATTCTCAGCAGATTATTATTTACCTTTTGTTTGTTTGTGACTGATTACATGAAAGAAGGATTGCTTCGTGCATTGTCCTTGTAGCATGGTGTCAAAACTTGCTAAACTCTTTCGTAGTACATGCTTATATACATCTAATGAATCAAAAGAGTTTGTCAAAGTTTTCTTTGTCGCGTCCAGTTCGTTGAACTGAATTTCTTGAGGACAAGCAATAGCTAAGCTTGGGGGAGTTGATACGTCTCAAACGTATCTACTTTTCCAAACACTTTTGCTATTGTTTTGGCTTCGTTCTTGCATGATTTGAACGAAACTAACCCAGACTGACGCTATTTTCAGCAGAGCTACCAGTGCTGTTTTATTTTGTGCAGGTTTCTGGATATTTAGGTACGCTGGAAAAATCTCAAAAAAATATATAAAAAATCAGCGTTCCGGAAGGTTCCGAAAGTCCAAAGGGGGGCCACAGGGCAGCCAGGGGGCAGCAAGAAGGGTTCCTCGCGCGGCCCAGCCCCTGGCCGCGCCACCTGCCCTCCTGGATGGGTCCCACACCCCCTGGTGCCGTACCTTGGCCCTATTTATTCTCCCGACGCAGAAACCCCAGAACAGAAGTCGCTTTTCCAATCTACATCGCGAAGCCGCCACAACCCTTTGTTCTTCTCAGGGAGAGCTAATCTGGAGGCTGCTTTGGCCTCCGGTGAGGGGAAATCATCGCCACCGTCATCATCATCGCCTCTCCATCACCCCTCCATGACTTCCTCTCTCATGTGTGAGTAATTCCCTTTTGTAGGCAAAGGGGATGGTAGGGATTGGATGAGTTAGATCATGTAATAGTTCAATCATATTGTTGGGGGCATGTTGCCTATCATCTACTTGGTGTTTATCATCTCTGTTACAACTTGTTGCTCTTAACGCTTGCCACTTTGGGCCCGAGTGCCATGATTTCAGATCTGATCACCCTTTTGTTTCTTGAGTTTGTGGTGTTCTTGATCCTATCTATGAGTTGTATGCACCTACTATAGTCCGGAACTGGCGATCCCAATGGTGACAGCTTGAGACACCAAAAGGGATGGACTATAATTTGAGGATTCCGTGTATCCATGAATTGTTAATGATTTGTTTCGGTGCTCTTTGACAGGAGTACCTTAATCTCCCTAAGTTCCTTTTGGCCCATTTTGTAGCGGGAGGTTAGGACAAAAGATGTTGTGCAAAGTTCTTATTGCAAGCACGTACAACTACCTTGGGATACATGCCTGGTGTTTGGTATTTGCCTAGATGATCCTTTCTTTTCTGTGAGCCTTGCCCGTGTTAGAATCTATTACATGTTCGTTCTTATCCAAGAAGCCCCCAACCATCCATCTCCCTAGCCTACAGTGTTTTCTTTCCTGCTGGTTACTAGTTGGTTACTTTTGCTGTTTTACTTTTGCTGTTTCACTACCACTATCACCACTATTATCACTACCACTACTATCAATGTATCACAGTTTCTACTAATACTTTTGTGCAAGCAAGTGTTTATTTCAGGTGCGGTTGAATTGACAACTCAATTGTCAAAGCCTGTACGTATTCTTTGTGTCCCCAAGTGTTGAATCAATAAATTGGGTTATCTTGCCCGCGAAGACTATCTCGATCCCCTACAGTTGAGGGTTATCAATAGACTATGCAAAATATCAAGAGCTCTAGCTTCATCACACTCTAAAAAGTCTCCTTCAGCTATAATATCAAGAGAGTGTTTACACCACTTAAAAAGACCATGGTAAAAATTCCTAAGCACAATTTTTATAGGTATCCAAGGCATAATTCTTTTGTGTGCTTCAAAAATTCCGTCCCATGCCTTCTTCATATTTTCTCCATCCCTTTGACGGAAATCGAGAACTTCCGATTCCCGCAAAGCACCAAGTCCTAACATGTTCATCTAAACAAGGAGGACTACTAACATCAAGATAAAGTTTTTTTTGTGATTTTTGATATAAGACACAAAGATAAAAACAGATAGGTAAACTAACATGACTAAAAAGTAAAGGTAAAAGGTAGTGGGCAACTCCCCTATCTTATCACTCGGAGTCCCCAACAACGGCGCCAGAAATTCGCTTGATACGCGAGAGAGGATTGCTTCTCGCCCTTCGTTGGTTACCCCAAGTGGAAGGTAAGATGCAACGTAGCAGCAAGTTTCCCTCAGTGAAGATACCGAGGTTGAGTATCGACCAGTAGGACTCCGGCGATGATAAGTAGGTGTCAGCGGCGCACCTGAGGCGGACCTGCACACAACACAATTAACTTTTCTCCCAACGAAGTTCAGAGAGGTTTTCAATCTCTCCGGTCTTGTTGTTTACAAAGGATAAAAAACACAGGATAAAGATAATGATAGCAACTGAAAGTAAAAATCAAGAAAGTAAATGAGCGTGTAAACAGCGATGAGAATATGGACCGGGGTCCCGTGATGTTCACTAGTGATGTCTCTCTCCCAAAAGACGATAAGACTTCTATGCGAGGCAAACAAATGACAGAAGGGCAATTGACAGGATTATAAACGCACCGCAATGCTAACTATGCTACAAAAGAAAGGAAGAGGCTCAAAAGCATGGGCAGTACGCCAAAATAAGTAGACCGAAATCCAACTGCATCTACTACTCATCATCCACCTTGAGATATCTATCCAGAACATCTCTCTGGTATTAAGTTGCGAGCCCCACCCAAAGTGTAAACCCAAAGCAATAGACAACTGCATTAAAAAGAACTTTGCGTAAAGTAAACAATCCTTGTAACCGCGGTTACAAGCACCGTCGTTTTCCCCCTTGTGGCCACAACACATCTCCTAGACTCATGTTTCTGTCACTCAAGTGTGTCATCAGGGGCATGTACCCACAATCGAGCATAACGTTCCCTCTTGGAGTCACTACCTACCACTTGGCCACAGAAATAAATAGCAACGGAGAACATGCAAGAAATACTTCGGAACAAAAATACAAAAGATAAGAACCAATTATATTACTCTATCACAATCTGAACATAATCTCATAATCCATCAGATCCCATCAAACTCAGCATAACAAAAGCAGAAAGAATTACATATGTGCCTCGATCATGTAGGGAAGCTCACGAGGTATAAACCATGAAGAACAAAGAGGGGAGGAGAACATCACATAGTGATGACGAGAGTTGACAGGTATGGTCCTGAAAACAGCACGATAGCTTCTCGCCCCTCGTTAGTTACCCAAAGTGGAAGGTTGAGATGTAGATAGCAGCAATTTCCCTCGGTGAAGATACCAAGGTTTGTCTCCAGCAGGACTCCGACAATGACAGGAAGGTGACAACGACGCTAGATATTAGCGGTTGTCGTGGCCCTGCACACACAACATATAACTTTGCTCCCAGCGAGTACAAAGGGGTTGTCAATCCCTCCGGCCTTGTTGTTTACAAAGGATAAAACGCACGGGATAGTAATGATAGTGATAGCAACGGAAAAGTAAATACTAAAATTAAATTGATAATGGGTGTAACAGTGTTGGAAATATGGACCGGGGTCCTATGATGTTCACTAGTGACGTCTCTCTCCCAAAACACGATAAAATTGCCATGCGAGGTAAATAAATTACAGCTGGGAAATTGACAGGATTATGTGCGCAAACCAATGCTAATTAAGTTATAAAGAAAGGAAGAGGCTCAAAAGCATGGGCCGTACGCCAAGACAAGTAGACCGAAATCCATCTGCATCTACCTACTAATCACCCACCTTGAGATATCTATCCAGAACATCTCACTGGTATTAAGTTGCGAATCCCACCCAAAGTGTAAACTCAAAGCAACAGACAACTGCATTAAAGAACTTTGCGTAAAGTAAACAATCCTTGCACCCGCAAGTACAAGCACCGTTGTTTTCCCCCTTGTGGCAATAACACATCCCCTAGACTAATGTTTCTTTCACTCAAGCTAGTCATCGGGGGGCATGAACCCACAATCATGCATAACGCTCCCTCTTGGAGTCACTACCTAGTACTTGTCCAAAGTAATAAACAGCGGAGAACATGCAAGAATTACTCAAGATCATAAATATAAAAGAGGAGAATCAAATATATAACTCAATTACAATCTGAACATAATCTCATAATCCATCGGATCCCAGCAAACTCAGCATAGCAACAGCAGAAATATTACATATGTGCCTCGATCATGTAGGGAAGCTCACGAGGTCTAATCCATGAAGAACAAACACGGGAGGAGAACATCACATAGCTACTGATCATAGACCCATGGTCCAAGGTGGACTACTCACGGTTCATCCGGGAAGCGTCCATGGTGGTGGAGAAGCTCCCGGATGTGGTTCCTCCCTCCGGCAGGGTGCCGGGAAGAGGTCTTGTGGTTCTCCCGATCTTGGAAGCGCGGCAGCGGAGGAACAGAGGAGAGATCGCCAAAAAGGGTTCCCGTCTCGGGGGTTTTGCGTCACAAGGATTAAATAGGCGAAGGGGGCAGCCAGGGTGGCCACCAGGGGTCCAGGCGCCCCCCTTGCGTGGCCCCACCCTAGGGCGCGCCTGGAGGGTGCCTGAGGCCCTGGTGGGTCCCCTCTGGCTCCCCTCGGTGATTCCGGAAGCTTCCTGATCGCTGATTTTTTATTGGATTTTCCCCGAATTTTTGGAGCACTTTTTATATGGGGGAAACCTGAAATAGAAAATCAGCAGAAAACAAGAACTGGCACTGGGGTGCACCGAGTTAATAGGTTAGTCCAAATATGATCAAAAGTGTATGGAAGTTCATCAATATCATAGCAATATCACACAAAAGAGGCATGGAGCAAGCAGAAATTATAGATACGTTTTGGACGTATCAACATCCCCAAGCTTAATTCCTACTCGTCCTCGAGTAGGTAAATGATAAAAGCATAATTTCTGTGGTGTCATGCTAACAACCATATAAGAACTTTTAAGTAAAGCAATCAAGGCATGTAATTCAATTCAAGTCATAGCAGGCAAGAGTCTATATTTAGCATTGAAACAAGCAACATAAGAACATAAAGGTGCAAGAGCTCTCGCTGTATGTGACTCGAATGTCTCCAAATGGTGTTTGCGTGCAAGAAAGGGGATAGGGATATATGAGAAAAAGTGTTTTTATGTTGAGAACTCAATCTACTAAATTTTCACACTTGGTCTTCTTTGGAATCTTATCTTGACTCATCCCCAGACCACTAGCCAGGTACAAGTCAAAATGATCCACTCCTTTTCGACATTTTGAGCACTTATGCAATGGATGAGCGTAAGAAAGAAAGTTGAAACTTAGGATGGCAAAGAGAGAATATGGTGGAGGAGGAAGACAAAAAGGTTGTGAAAGGCTCACATCAATGAGGACAATCATAGGCGAGAGAAAGCGAAATGATAGATATGATGTGAGGAGTAGGGATTGCCATGCAACGGATGCACATGTGAGCTAAGGTAAGCTCTCCAATGGAACTAGTGGGGGTGCATCCAACTTGCTTGCTCAAGAAGACCTAGAGCTCATTTGAGGAGGCTCATCATTGGAATATACAAGCCAATTTCTATAGTATGAAGGTCTCCAGATAGCTATATGCATAAATGATAATCTCTATGGAATACAAGATATAAGAGGGAGTACGAGTGTGGATCTCTCAAAAGGAATAGTAGTGTGCCCCCTTCTCTCTTTTTATTTCTTTTTCTCTTTGTTTTTGTTTTTTTGTGGCCTCAATGACTCTTTCTATTTCTCTCGTTTGTCCTCTTTGGGATCTTTTAATTTGTCCAGTTTGGGATATTTTCCTCACTTTAGGGGCAACACTCTATATATTAAAAAATTATAGAAAATCTTTCACACTTTACAAAGTACTCAAATCATAAAGAAGATGTAACTATCATGATGTATGCAAATGTATGCCTCTGCCAGTGTAGCGGGATATGCAATGATACTAGCGCGCCATGTAGCAATGATTAGGGCAAGGCCCGATTAGCATGCGACTCATCGATCAAGCAAGTAGCATGTATGACATGAAGATCAAGTCATGAGAAGATGGATGTTGCATGGCAATATATCTCGGAAAGGCTATGGAAATGCCTTGGTAGGTAGGTTTGGTGGATGTTTTCAGGAAGGATATAAAGAGGTTTATGATGACAGAGTGTATCGTGCCAAGGGTTTGGATGTACCGGCGAAGGTGGACGCCAACTATCGGAGTGAGAAGAAATCAATACACGGCACAGGAGAGGCTAGCAAAATATGGGAAGGTGGAAGTGTCAAGTTTCGAATACTCACATTAGTCCGAAGAACTCATGCACTTATTATCGGTAACTCTCAATCTAATAAGGAGGTTTACAAAGAGAAAAGTACCCCGAGGAGGAGTGTATGAGGGTTTGGTTATCCTTGCGCATCCTCGACTCATGGTACGTGAGTGTTCTCTAATATTCGACCCCTCAGAAGAGTAGTGATCCATCTAGTAGCTAAAGTTCTCAACTAATTTTGTAAGTTTTTGAAAATAAACACGATTTCCCAAAATACGACATCTATCACTAATAGCTAAAGCTCTTGACACCAAAAGTCCAAACATTACTCAAAAGAATACCTCAAAACTATTGCAAGTTACTGCTACAAAAGAATAGCAACCTCAATTACCTACTCCAAGTCAAGACACACAACTCAGTGCAACAGGAAAACTATCTAAACAAGATAAACATGAAAACTCAAGAGAGTTCCATCAACAAACTAAACAAAAGCTCTTTTAAAAAGATAAGCATGAAAGCTAAGAGAAAAACATGACAATAGCTATGAAAAAGATAAAGAACACACACAGGAAAGATAAGCATGAAAAGTCCTATGTTGTGTTCTAGATTTTGGAAGTGGAGCGTGTTTCTCTCCCACACAAAGAAATCTGGGTTCTAACTTGTTATGAACAACAAGAAAAGCTAAATAAAACTAAAAATAAAACCTAAGAGCGAGACGCTTCAAGCATAACACATAACGCATGAAGTGATAAAAATATAGTGAAACGAGAGACAAACTGATAATTGTTGATGGAGAAGGGGATGCACGGGGGCATCCCCAAGCTTAGACTCTTGAGTCTCCCTGAATATTCCTTGGGGGTGCATGGGGGCATCCCCAAGCTTGAGCGCTTGACACTCCTGAATCTTCTTTCATCTTCTTCCCTCGCACACTTGAAAACTCCCTTCGTACATAACACATCATAATCTGATTAGCGAGGTTAGTACCCATAAAATAATTTTTTATCTACTGGAAATAAATATAGTCTTGAAGATCTACTATTTCTCAAGATTGCCAAAAAGTTTTTACAAAGAAAAAGCAAGCTTAAGGTTTGCAAAACGAAGAAAAGGCAAAACAGGACAGAATCTGTGAAAAACAGACCAGCAGGTAGTAAAGATTTTTTAGGGATACTTCTGCAACTCAAATAAACAAACTCAGAACATATGAAATTTCGTAATTGTATTAAGCAAGCTGTGTAAAAAATTGAGCTCAAAAAGATGAACTGGGATTTTTCTCTGATTTTTCTAGTCACGAGGACATAATCTGTTTTCTGGACATCATGTCACAACTTTCACTTCCCTTGTCATATGAGGCTATAAAAGACACAAAGCTTGAAAAGTAAAGATACAATGATGTTGCTACAATAGTAACAATCATAAAGACCACTAAAAACAGAATAAAAACAAAAAAGAAATCCTAAATTCGTTGCGGGCTGCCTCCCGAAAGCGCTTCTTTAAAGCCATTTGCTAGGCTTAATGCAAATAGATCAAGTATTTTCAAGAAAATAACTAGCCCGTGTGACGAACTCAAAAGGCAACTTAATCTTTTTCCTAGGGAAGTGTTCCATCCCTTTCTTGAGAGGGAATTGGAATTTTATAATCCCTTCTTTCATATCAATAACAGCACCCACGGTGCTTAGAATAGGGCGTCCCAAAATAATTGGACAAAAAGGTTCACATTCAATGTCCGTAATAGTAAAATCAACGGGAACATAATTGTCATTGACAATGATAAGAACATCATCGATCTTCCCCAAAGGTTTCTTTATGGAAGAATCGACAAGACGAACACCAAAAGAAAAAGGATCAAAAGGTTTCAATTCAAATATCTCATACATTCTTTTGGGCATAACAGAGGTACTAGCTCCAACATCACATAAAGCATAGCAAGAAAAGTTATTCACCTTAATTTTAATCATAGGATCCCAACCATCTTTTAGCTTTCTAGGTATGTAGGCTTCTACCCTAAGCTTCTCCTCCCTAGCTTTGATGAGAGCATTAGTGATATGCTCCGTGAAGGCAAGATTAAGTGTGCTAGTGTGGGGTCTCTAGACATCTTGTGAAGGAAACGAATAACTTCAGAAAGGGTGCAATTATCAAAATCAAGGTCACTACTATCAAGCAAAGTGGTAGTGGTGTCCTTTAGGCTCACTTGTTCGGTAGCTTCTATAGACATAGGAATTTCTTCTTCTACGGTTGAGGTCATAGCATCACCATTAATAGGTCCTATGGGACTAGGGGTGCATTGGGTGCTAAGAGTTTGGATATCCTCAACCACTTGGATAGTAGCAACGGTATGGTGTGTAGGAAGGCTCTTAATTCTATCTTCTTCCTCCTTTTCTCTAACCTATCTCTCTTTAAGTTTAGCCATCATCCTAATGTTTTCATTAATTTGAAATTGGATAGCATTCATAGGAGTGACCTTCCTCTCCTCAAGGGGAGAAGTTCTAATTTTAAGAAATTCTACTTCGTGGGCTAAATTTTCTACCTTCGACGAGAGGTTATCTAGTTTGTCTAGTTTTTCCTCTACACTCTTGTTGAAGGATTTTTGGGTAGTGATAAAGTCTTTAAGCATACTATCTAATTCAGAAGTGGAGTTTTTGGTGCTAGGATAAGTGTTGTTGTTCCCATAGTTGGAGGGGAACGGTCTAGGATTGCTACCAAAGTTACTCCTATAAGAATTGTTGTTGAAGTTTTTTCTAGAGATAAAGTTCACATCTACTTGATCTTGAGAAATAAAAGAATTTAAAGGAACATGTTGAGGATTAATAGAAGATTGCTTGGTAAGTAGAGACATAATCAAGTCAACTTTTTCATTTAGGGAGGAGATCTCCTCGACAGAGTTTACCTTCCTACCTGTTGGAGCTCTTTCGGTGTGCCATTGGGAAAAGTTGGTCATCATCTCATCGAGAAGTTTTGTGGCAGCACCAAGTGTAGTTGACATAAAGGTTCCTCCCGCGACCGAATCTAACAAGTTCCGCGAGGTAAAGTTCAAGCCTGCATAAAAAGTTTGGATAACCATCCAAGTAGTCAAACCATGCGTAGGACAATTTTTAACAAGAGATTTCATGCGTTCCCAAGCTTGGGCAACATGTTCATTATCCAATTGTTTAAAATTCATAATAAAACTCCTCAATTGGATAATCTTAGCAGGGGGTAGTACTTCCCAATAAAAGCATCCTTGCACTTATCCCAATAATCTATGCTATTCTTAGGCAATGATTGAAACCAGATTTTAGCTTCATCTCTCAAGGAGAAAGGAAAAAGCTTAAGCTTAACAATATCACCATCTACTTCTTTTTACTTTTGCATATCACAAAGCTCAATAAAATTATTTAAGTGCAAAGCAGTATCATCTCTAGCACCAGAGAATTGATCTTTCATAACAAGGTTCAGCAAAGCAGGTTTAATCTCATAAGAAGGTGCTGAAGTAGTAGGTGTAGCAATAGGAGTGCAGATAAATTCACTGTTGTTGTGACTAGTGAAGTCACACAACTTGGTGTTCTCAGAGGAACCCATAGTAGCAGCAAGCAATATAACTATTTTTTTTTATTTTTGATAAAGGAAAATAAAGAAAAAACTGAAAGGTAAACAAAAAAGACTAAAAAGCAAAGATAAAGATAGTGTGCAACTCCCCTATCCTGAAGAGTGGAGTCCCCGGCAACGGCGCCAAAAATTGGCAGTTGGCGGGACCACTCTTTTGATGCGCTTCGGAATCCCCGGCAACGGCGCCAGAAATTGCTTTGATGACGAGAGTTGACAGGTATGGTCCTGACAACAACACGATAGCTTCTCGCCCCTCGTTGGTTACCCAAAGTGGAAGGTTGAGATGTAGATAACAGAAATTTCCCTCGATGAAGATACCAAGGTTTGTCTCCAGCAGGACTCCGACAACGACAGGAAGGCGACAACGGCGCCAGAGATTAGCGGTTGTCGTGGACCTGCACACACAACAGATAACTTTTCTCCCAACGAGTACAAAGGGGTTGTCAATCCCTCCGGCCTTGTTGTTTACAAAGGATAAAACACACGGGATAGTAATGATAGTGATAGCAACGGAAAAGTAAATAGTGAAAGTAAATTGATAGTGGGTGTAACAGTGTTGGAAATATGGACCGGGGTCCTATGATGTTCACTAGTGATGTCTCTCTCCCAAAAGACGATAAAATTTCCATGCGAGGTAAACAAATTACATCTGGGCAATTGACAGGATTATGTGCGCAAACCAATGCTAATTATGCTATAGAGAAAGGAAGAGGCTCAAAAGCATGGGCAGTACGCCAAGACAAGTAGACCGAAATCCATCTGCATCTACCTACTAATTATCCACCTTGAGATATATATCTAGAACATCTCGCTGGTATTAAGTTGCGAATCCCACCCAAAGTGTAAACTCAAAGCAACAGACAACTGCATTAAAGAACTTTGCGTAAAGTAAACAATCCTTGCACCCGCAAGTACAAGCACCGTTGTTTTCCCCATTTTGGAAACATCACATCCCCTAGCTCATGCTTCTGTCACTCAAGCTAGTCATCGGGGGGCATGAACCCACAATCATGCATAACGCTCCCTCTTGGAGTCACTACCTACTACTTGGCCAAAGCAATAAACAGCAACGGAGAACATGCAAGAATTACTCAAGAACATCAATATAAAAGAGGAGAATCAAATATATAACTCAATCACAATCTGAACATAATCTCATAATCCATCGGATCCCAGCAAACTCATCATAGCAACAACAGAAATATTACATATGTGCCTCGATCATGTAGGGCATCTCACGAGGTCTAATGCATGAAGAACAAAGAGGGGAGGAGAACATCACATAGCTACTGATCATAGACCCATGGTCCAAGGTGGACTACTCACGGGTCATCCGGGAAGCGTCCATGGTGGTGGAGAAGCTCCCGGAGGTGGTTCCTCCCTCCGGCAGGGTGCCAGGAAGAGGTCTTCTGGTGCTCCCGATCTTGGAAGCGCGGCGGCGGCGGAACAGAGGAGAGATCGCGAAAAAGGGTTCCCGTCTCGGGGGTTTTGCGTCACGAGGATTAAATAGGCGAAGGGGGGAAGCCAGGGGGACCACCAGGGGTCCAGGCGGCCCCCTGGCGCGGCCCCACCGTAGAGCGCGCCGGGAGGGCGCCTGGGGCCCTGGTGGGTCCCCTCTTGCCCCCCCTCGGTGATTCCGGAAGCTTCCTAATCACTGATTTTTTATTGGATTTTCCCGAATTTTTGGAGAAATTTTTATGTGTGGGAAACCTGAAATAGAAAAACAGCAGAAAACAGGAACTGGCACTGGGGTGCACTGAGTTAATAGGTTAGTCCAAATATGATCAAAAGTGTATGGATGTTCATCAATATCATAGCAATATCACACAAAAGAGGCATGGGGCAAGCAGAAATTATAGATACATTTTGGACGTATCACATAGCTACTGATCACGGACCCATGGTCCAAGGTAGACTACTCATGGCACATTCGGGAGGCGTCCATGGTGGAGGAGAATCTCCCGGAGGTCGATCCTCCCTCCGGCAAGGTGCCGGGAAGGGTCCTGACGGTGCTCCCGATCTTGGAAGCGCGGCGGCGGCGGAATAGAGAAGAATTTTCGAAATAGGGTTCTGTCTTCAGAGTTTCCCCGTGACGGAGAATAAATAGTCGAAGGGGGGCAGCCAGGGGGACACCAGGGCCCAGGCTCCTGGCCACGCCAGGTGGCCGCCTGGGTGCCTGGTGGTGGCCCCCTGGCCCTCCTTCGGGCTTCTGGAGTCTTCCGACACACTGATTTTTTATCTGATTTTTCCTAGATTTTTGGAGCAATTTTTATATGGAGAAAAACTGTAATAGAAAAAACAGCAGAAAACAGGAACTGGCACTGGGGTGCACTGAGTTAATAGGTTAGTCCAAATATGATCAAAATTGTATGAAAGTGTATCTAGATCATAGCAAATCACACAAAACATGCATGGAGCGAGCAGAAATTATTGATACGTTGAGACGTATTAGCTGCTTGGATAAGAGTGGACATGTAATAGATTCTAACACGGGGCAAGGCACACAGAAAAGCAATGATCATCTAGACAAACATCAAACATTAGGCATGTATCCCGTAGGTAGTTGTGCGTGCTTGCAATAAGAACTTGCACAAAATCTTTTGTCCTACCATCCCGCTACGAACTGGGTCAAAGGGAACTTATGGAGATTAAGGTGCTCGTGTCAAAGAGCACCGGAACAAAGCAATAAACTCAACGGATACATGAAATCTTCAAATTATGGACCATCCCCTTTGGTGTCCCAAGCTGTCACCTTAGGGATCGCCGGTTCCGGACCATAATAGGTGCATACAACTCATAGATAGGATCAAGAACATAAATATACTCATGAAAACACAAGTGGTTCAGATCTGAAAACATGGTTCTCGGGCCCAAAGTGACAAGCATTAAGAGCAAAAATTTCTAGCTAAGATGATAAACACCATATTAGATGATAGGCAACATGCCCCCAAGAATCTAACGAACTATTACATGATCAAACTCATCCAATCCCTACCATCCCCTTTGCCTACAACAGGGAATTACTCACACATGTGAAGAGAAGTCATGGAGGGAGGATGGATTGGCGATGGTGATGAAGATGGCGACGATCTCCCCTCTCCGGAGGCCAAACCAGCCTCCAGATTAGCCCTCCCGAGGAAGAACAAAGGGTGGCGGTGGCTCCGCGACGGAAACTGGAAAAGCAACTTATCTTTCGGGGTTTTCCCATCACGAGAATAAATAGGGGCCTCGATAGGGCACCAGAGGAGGGGGGAGGCCCCTAGGCGGCCAGCCGGCACGACCAGGGGTGGGGCCGCACCAGCAGGGCGCCTGGAGCCCCTGTGGGCCCCTCTGGCCCCACTTCTTGTTCGTGGAAGCTTTGGGTGCGTGGATTTTTTATGAATTTTCCTGGAATATTCTTCGATACCTAAAAATCCATTTTCCTGCACACAATAAAATCATACAGGAAGCTCTGCTGAAAACAACACCAGTCCGGGTTAGTTTCGTTCAAATCATGCAAGAATGAGGGCAAAACAATAGCAAAAGTGTTTGGAAAATTAGATATGTTTGAGACGTATCAACTCCCCCAAGATTAGCCTATTTCTTGTCCTCAAGCAATTCAGTTCAACGAACTGGACGCGACAAAGAAAACTTTGACAAACTCTTTTGCTTCATAAGATGTATATAAGTATGTACTACGAAAAGAGTTTAGCAAGTATTGAAACAATGCTACAAGGACAATGCATGAAGCAATCCTTCTTTCAAGTGATCAATCACAAAAAACCAAAAGTAAATAATATACTATTGAAAATCAAGACATGATCACAATGCACATAGCTTGAACATACTAAAGTGGTATCTTGCTAGCCTCCATGAGTGAAGCAAAACATAAATGAAGAAACTCCTCTGGAGTTTTAAAGGAGACTAGAACTAAGAATTTCAGAACAGGCAATATCACACTCATGCAGAAGAAAATGTGGTACTTTGGGACAATGCATGTTACACTAAGAATGACAATTATGCTCTCAATAGTTGGTGCTTTGAAGAAAGAAGGGGAGACTCTCGAACCGTGGCTTTTTGATGGCGAGGTTGAAAACCCGTGGTTGGAAGAAAAGACTAAACATGTGCCAGAGCTCTTGGTTTTGAAAACAAAGATAAAGTTCTTTTGAGAAGTGTAACTTTCCAGTCAACGGTGAACGGTAAAGGTCTCTCAATATCTCCCATGCCAACCATATTAATGCTTTTTGCTTACACTTTTGTTCCCTTATCCATCCATCGTTTGACGGTCTATGGAACCTTTTATTTTGCCTCAAGTATGGAAGGAGGTTCTCGTTTCATCTATCATTAGCAGGATTTGGTCCATTTCATTCCATCATCAAGTATGGGGGAGGTGTAACTCTCTATTTTATTTATAAATTTGACTAGTTAAAACTTTCGTCAAAATATTTTTGTCATGGTAGGTACTGATTTTCCCTAACTGCACCATGAGCTTGTACGGTTACAAAAGGGAAGCTTTTGAATAAGTTTCGAGATGGCACAAGAAAGTCTAAGTTAGGAGTGGCCGGTAAATACCACATATAGGAAGGTATGGTGGATTCAAGTGGAAAACTGGTTTGAAAAAGGAGTTTGGATTCACAAGCAGAATTACGCTTAGTGTGAGTGAAGGCTAGCAAAAGACTGGGAGGCGACCAACTAGAGAGTAATAATTTTCATAATCTTGCAGAGCGACAAAGCAACATTGAATCGGGCATGAAAGTGATATAAAAATTCTGAAATAAAAAAGATCACCAAGGCATGATAGACTTTTTAGTCATAAACATGTGTGAACATGTGCCAAGTCAATCCAAGAATTCTATGAAGGGAAATACCACTTCAATATGCCATATCATGAACAATGCAATGCATGTAAATCATTTCAACAACACATTATGCACTCTAGCTATTTGAGATCAGCCACAAAGAAAGTATGAACCACTGGGAAAGCATTATAAACATAGCACTATGTCGCTACAAGCTGGTCTCTAGATCATAAGTAGAGGCATATGTACAAAAGTAGAAACAAGGGAGTTCATACCGGTTTTACTTGTTGCTTCCCTTCCGTCGCTCTTTCTCATTACTGCCTTTTCACTTGCACGATTGAACGTGGGAAATATAATCAAATGCCATCACGGACTCGAGCTGAACTCTAAAAACAAAGAAAACTAAAGAGAGAAAGGAAATCTTTTTGGGTTTTTTCAAAGGTTAAACGAAAGCAAAAGAAAAGAGAAATATTTTTGTTGTTTTTGCAAATTAAAAGAACAAAGAAGAACGGGCAAAAACTTTGAAAAGATAAAAGCGAACAAAATAAAAACGGATAATACAATGGAAAAGGGAGAAAGGCACGTACTCCACCAAGCATAGGCTTTTGGCCTAAGTTGGTAGCAGCTACTGCCCCCAGGAGCCTCCTGCTCCGGGGTAGTACGGGTGAGTCCAAGAGTCGTACGAGCCCTCCGGTGCATACACCAAAGTCCTCGGGTCCTCCCATGAGGAAGGTCCTGCGCTCCAAGCGGAAGAAGACCCCTCACCATACTGGGTGACGGTCTCCCCCTGAAAAGGTGGGAACTCACCATGCACCTCCTCGTCGGGCACAACCCCCTCCATGGGGTTATGCAACTGATACTGGGCCATGAACTCATCAAACTGGACATCATTGAAGGACCATCCTTTCCTGCAGGTATAATCAAACAAAAGTGGTGCAGGTAGACGGATCTCTCGAGTAATAGTCTTTTAAAACCTCAAAATATAAACAAGGTTACCAAACACGGAAGTCGTGGTAACAAACTTATGCCTCTTCATAGCAGCAAGATCAAGACTTGTGTATGAAAATGGAACATCATCAGGATGTGGGGTGCCATCAAGAGACTCAAGGATAAGTGTGGCATAAACGCCACCAAATAAATCACCCTTGTTAGCATTCATAGCAAGGCGATGAGAAATTAAGGCACCCATATTATAATCACTCCTACCAGAGAGGGCATTCACATAGATAGCGAAATCTGGTGTAGAACCATTGCTCGTGTTGTCACGAGCCAACACCCCTCTGGCAATAAAATACGCAAAATACCTGAGATGAGGGAATAGAATGCTGGAAATCTTTGTACGTCGGATATCCAGCGTCTCCTGGCTACAAAGGTAGTCGAAGAGAGTCCTCAACTCGACGGGCCGAGAGTTCATCCTTGCCGTCTGACCAGCGTTCGGCACACCTATTATTTCACAAAATCTTGCCAAAGACATGGTCATAAGCTTATCATAAATTTTGAACTCAATAGTTCCAGCATCCTGACTATAGCAAAAACTATTGATGAAACAGGAGGTGATTTTCTTATATTGTACCACACGACATAGTGCTAGCCGTGTCAAACCTGCATTGGCGCAAAGGCCATAAAACTCCTCCTTGATTCCTGCAGCTTCAAGAAAATCATCGCACGGATACATCATTGCGCATGCGGGACTCGTGTCTTCCAGCAACTCTAGGGCACATGATTTTCATTGTAGCTCACCCTAGCAGCTAAGGGTGAAGCTGCAGCTCTAGTAACTCGATCGGAGCGCTCGGGCTTCTTCTTCCCAAGCCACCCTTTGATTTTCCTAGCAAAATCATTTCTGAAATTTTTGACAATTCACAAAAAATGACGATTTAAACAAAGTGAGTTGAGGAAAACTACTCTACTCACTTACCTAAAGCATAAACTTGCATCAAAACTCAGAAAATAAATTTCTACACATGCATGGAAGCTCATACAAACAACACCAATAACTAATAAATACTCAAAAATGAAGCCACCAATCAAAAATCTAATTGGAGGGGTGGAGGAGTCGCATACCAGGGAGTATTTGCTCAAAATCTCAGCTCAAAAGATGGGCTATAGAGAGAGATCGAAAATTGCCTCCAAGAACAACAAGAACACAAGAACGGGAGCAGAACTAGTGTTTTTGGAGAGAATGAGAGAGAGAGAGAGAGGAAGAAGAAATACCTGCAGGTGGGGCCTGTGGGCCCCAACCGCCCTGTGTGCGCAGCTAGGAGGCTGGTCGCGCCAGCTGGCCTCCTGGGCCACTGATGCCCCCCCTGGTCAGCCCCAGGTGCTTCTGGGTCACTCTCTTTGTGGAACTTTTTAATTTTATTTTTCTGGATTTTTTATGAAAACTTCACTGTTGAAATTTTTTCGGAGTTCAAAATGCTGTGAAACTTTCTGAAAACTTGAAGAAGTGATTAGAATTGTGAAGCTTCAAAAACATATAAACTTGGTAAAGCAAAGAGAATAAAAACTAAGGCCAACGGAAACATAACAAGCTGTACTTTTCACCTATATAAAACATGCTAGCTAGCAAGGTTGATCAAGTCTTACCAACAAACTGAAAATATATAGAGGAAAAAGTCTAACCTCTTATGAAGTGATCATTGCACCTTTACCATAATGGACATTGTCCCCACCATAATGGTTTTGTATTTTTGGTGCACATGTGGAGGACAATCCCACTCTCCAATCTTCACGGTCTCGATATTCTCTATTGAGTTTAGGCCATGCCTTTTGTCAATCTTTTTTGGAAAATACACCGTGTGTTCTTTATCATAAACGTTGAAGGTAACCTTTCCTTTATCGCAATCAATGATAGCACCTGCGGTGTTAAGAAAAGGTCTAACCAGAATAATGGACATGCTCCCATCTTCGGGCATGTCAAGCACAACAAAATTTGTAAGAATTAAGCAATTAGCAACTTCAATGGGAACATCCTCACAAATACCTATCGGGACGGCTGTTGACTTGTCAGCCATCTGAAGAGAGATATCTGTAGAATTAGCTTATCTAAACATATCCTCTTATAAAGAGAAAAAGGCATAACACTCACTCCTGCTGCGAGATCACATACACTACTGGAATTCACAAGTTTGCCATGTGTTAACCTCTTTGCCGTCTACATTTCATCGGGGCGGACGACAAAGGGGGTGTATGCCGTCTGCTTCCCTAAAGACAGACGACAAAGGGTTGACACATGGCAATAGACTTGTTTGCCGTCTGCTGCCTGGTCGACAGACGGCAAAGGTATCTTTGCCGAGCAGAGACGGATGGCAAAGCGAAAGTGGGTCCCACTCGAACGCCTCGCTCGCCCTAGCTAACGGTGCCAGGTTGTGCCGTATGCCAGCAGACGACATTGAATTCTTTGCCGTCTGCTGGTAGACGACACAACCCTAGACACCGTTAACCCTCCCACTCGGCCATCTGGCCCACCACCTCTCCCTCACTCCACCAACCCCGAGCCCTCACTCCCAACCCCGGCGACACCAGCGCCGCCGCCGCCCTCCATCCCCGGCGCCGCCCTCCAACCCCGGCGCCGCCGCCCTTCAACCCCGTCGCCACCTGCGCTGCCGCCCTCCTCCAGCGTGGCCGCCGCCCTCTTCCAACCCAGGCGCCGCCGCCCTCCTCCAACCCAGGCGCCGCCTCCCTCCTCCAGCGCTGGCCCCGCCGCCCTCCTCCAACGCCAACCCCGCGGCCAGCCTCCAGCCCCTCTCCACGGTGAGCCCCTAGGCCTCCCCCTCTCTGTTTTTATTTTCTCTATTTATTTTAGTAATTTTTTACCCACATTATGTATGTATTGTTAGATTATTAGTATTAAGACCCTGTTAATTAGATTTAGTTAGGATAAGAGAAAAAATTAGTTAGATTTAGTTAGGATAAGCCCCTATTAATTAGATTTAGTTAGGTTAATACCCTGTTAATTAGAAAAATTAGGGGTAAAAGTAGAATAAGAAAAAGAGGAAGAGAAAAAAGATATAGGAAATAAAAAAAGAAGAAGAAGGAGAAGGAGGAGGAGGAGGAGAAGAAGAAGAAGAAGAAGAAGAAGGAGAAGGAGGAGGAGGAGGAGAAGAAGAAGAAGAAGAAGAAGAAGAAGAAGAAGAAGAAGAAGAAGAAGAAGAAAAGAAGAAGAAGAAGAAGAAGGAGGATGAGGAGGAGGAGGATAAGAAGAAGAAGGTGAAGAAGAAGAAGAAATAAAAAAAGAAGAGGAGAAAAATTAGGGGTAAAAGTAGAATAATAAAAGAAGAAAAGAAAAAAGATATAGGAAATAAAAGAAGAAAAGAAAAAAGATATAGGAGAAGGAGGAGGAGGAGAAGAAGAAGAAGAAGAAGAAAAGAAGAATGAGGAGGAGGAGGATAAGAAGAAGAAGGTGAAGAAGAAGAAGAAGAAGAAGAAGGAGAAGGAGGAGAAGAAGAATAAGAAGTTGGGGTGAAGAAGGAGGAGGAGGAGAAAAAAATAGAAAAGGAAATAAATGTAAATAATAGGAAAAACAAAAGAAAAAATATAGATGTAATTACCGGTATATCGAGTGTCCTTGTTGATTGGGTTCATTTTAAAGTGCAGGTCTTTCCCTGTTGTGTGGGTCCGGTGTTCGACGACTTCCGCCCCCACCATTCGATGACCTCCCTGAGTTCGAGGGTGAGCAAAACAATTATTATCCTCTCTCCCCCTTTCCTTTGCTCAATTCTGGACTTACACTAGCCAACTAGGTAGATTTAGTATATTCATATGTAAAGTCGCGTAACCAGTATGCGTCTCCCGTTCAAAAGGGTTACAGTTATAAATATGCATTAATTTTCATATTTATAATGGTGATTCATTCGAATTGTCCAACGTTATCCATGGACAGCCCGAGTATGTGTAGATTTGGTCGGCTTCCCATGCTTTGGTTCCGATCTGACGCGGTATTTTGTCAGCGCCTCCCTGTTGCTCTCCGGATACACAACCTCTCGGCTTGTTGTCGAGACGTGTATTAGGAGAATAGCGGGGAGGTGCTGCCGAAATACCGCATCGGATCGGGACCAAAGCATGGGAAACCGACTCAATCTACACATACTCGGGTGGGATTAGGACCTATCTTTACCTATTAGTGTGCAGGTTAATTGCATATGCCGTAGCTATGTATGATAAAAGAAATAAAAAGTGGACGTAATAAAATTGACAAACTTGTATATTTGTTGTTTAGTAGCTAGCTAGCGACAAGATGAGCGATGATCGTGCGTGGATGTACACTGGTCTCCCTTATCAGAAAGATATCACCAATGAATGGGCAATGAAAACCAAGGAGTTTCTGAGAGCGGCGTTTGCAAATGGGAAGAGAAAAACTTGGTGCCCCTGCGTTAGGTGCGACAACTATAAACAGGCGACAGAGGTGGATATGGGTAAACACCTGCATAAGTGGGGTTATAAGCCTTGTTATACGGTGTGGACCTTCCATGGCGAGTCTGCCAGACGCATGAGAGAGGAGGTGGTCCATCAGCGCACGGATAAGTACGGAACCGGGATCGAAGACATGGTGCAGTACTTTGACGATGCGCGGGATGAGGACGATGAGATGGAGGAATCTGCGAAGGCCTTCTATGAGATGTTGGAGTCTTCGAAACATCCTCTGCACGCTCACACTGAGCTTTGTGAGCTCGATGCCATCGCACAGTTGATGGCTTTGAAGGCACAATTCAACTTGGGCACATATTGCTACAATGCGATCACGACCCTAATTGGGCGGTTTCTACCAAAAGATCATGTTATGCCTGCAAACCTGTACCAATCGGATAAAATCCTCAAGGTACTTAACATGCCCTATGAGCAGATACATGCTTGTGAGAATGGATGTGCTTTATTTAGGAAAGAGTATGCGAACGAAGACTATTGTCCCAAATGCAAGTCATCCAGGTATGTTGTGATAGACAATGGTCAAGGTGAGAAGACGCAGACCAAAATACCCATAAATGTTCTTCGGTATCTTCCAGTGATACCAAGAATTCAACGCCTTTACATGATGGAAGAGACAGCCAGACAAATGACATGGCACAAATATGGGATGAGAACGGAATTTGATGCAGATGGGAAGCCGATGTTGACTCACCCATCGGATGGTTTAGCATGGAAGAACTTCGATGAAAAACATTGGGAAAAAGCTTAGGAGCCAAAGCATTGCCGAATCTCCGTCGGCACGGATGGGTTCAATCCTTTCGGTCTGATGGCAGCCTCATATAGTTGTTGGCCCGCATTTGTCATGCCACTCAATCTCCCCCCTCAGAGATTATGAAAAGGAAGAACATTTTCCCGACGTTGATAATACCGGGTCCTAAATATCCGGGGAAGAATATGGATGTGTATATGCAACCGCTTAAGGAGGAATTGCAACAAGCTTGGGACGAAGGGTTCAAGACATACGATGCAACTAGCAAAAAGACCTTCAAAATGCATGTTTGGTACTAGTACTCGATGCATGACCTGCCGGCGTATGCGCTTTTCGCTGGATTCTGTGTTCATGGAAATTTCAGGTGCCCAACATGCAAGGCCGCTCTTCAGTTTCATTGGCTGAAGGCGGGTGGCAAGTATTCCTTCTTCGACTTGCATCGAAAGTTTCTGCCTCCTAAGCATCCTTTCAGAAAAGACAAGAAGAACTTCATCAAAGGCAAAGTTGTCCAAAACCTGGCAGCACCTACGATGTCGGGTGAACAGGTCTTGGCACAGTTGAACTCTCTCGAGCCTGGTCCAGAACGTCCCGAGTATTTAAAGGGATATAATTCGGAACACGCCTGGACTCACAAGACTTTGTGTAATGAACTACATATATATTGTTGTTATCCTTGTTTGGAAACAATGTGTTATCCTTGTTGGAGATTCATATGTGTTATCCTTTGTTATTATCCTTGTGGGAGATTCATATGTTGTTGGATATGTGCTTCTGGTACTGCCGAAATATATATATGTATTTCTTTTTTGTCAAATGCAGGGATTAAAAGAAATACAGAAAAAACAGGGGCTACCCAGGCTCTTTGCCGTCTGCTGGCGGTCGGCAACGAGCTTTGCCGTCTGCTGGTAGTCGGAAAAGAGGACACGTTTCGCCCAGCTGTGCAATTTGGCAACAGCTGGGTGACCATTTGGTCAGTTTGCCATCAACCAGCAGACGGCAAAGACGAGGAGTTTGCCGTCTGGTTTTCGCAGGTAGACGACAAAAGCCTTTGCCGACTGCTTGCCTGCCTGGTGGGCCCGCCCAGGCCGTGCTACGAGTGGCAGGGCTTTGCCGTCTGTCGACGGACGGCAAACGCTGCCGTTAACTGCCTGACGGAGACGACTGGCAGCGCTTCGCCGTCACGCTCGCGCTGCCGTCTTCTTCAATAAAGGCGGACGGTAAAGATCTTTGCCGTCCGTCGATTTCCCGCAGACGGCAAAGAACCTCTTTGCCAAAGAAATAGCTGACGAGAGCTTTGCCGTGCTGGGGCAGACGGCAAAGGGCTTTGCCGTCCGCCATATAGGTGTTTGCCGTCCGCCAGGGCAGACGGCAAACTGTCGAATTCCAGTAGTGATAAGGCAGTTCTGACATGATTATTTTTATGGAGCAGGGAATAGTGGGTATACCTGGATCACCAAGCTTCTCAGGAATCTTGCCAGTGAAAGAATAGTTAGCAAGCATAGTAGATATTGCCTCATTAGGAACTTTTCTTTTATTAGTAATAATATCTTTGATATATTTGGAATTAGGAGGTAACTTAATAGCATCAGTCAAGGGAATTTGCAGAAAAAGTGGTTTCATCCATTCACAAAATTTATTATAATTCTCTTCTTCTTTAGACTTGAGAGACTTACCTGGAAAGGGTATGGGTTTCTGTACCCATGGTTCTCTTTCCTTCCCGTGTCTTCTTCCGATGCAGTCCTCCCTAGTATACTTCTTGCGTTTATCAGGTGCTTCTTCTTCTCGCACCTCAGGAGGATCATCCTTCTCCTTATCCTCTTCTTCAGGCTCGGCACCGTCTTCAGTTTCAGCATCAGAGGTAGATATGTTGTTAGGATCAACAACAGGTTCTTCACTTGTAATATGATCATTGTAGGTGTCAACTTCCTTGTATTTCTTCTTCTTCTTTTTCTTCTTTGGAGAGCTAATAATATCGTCTTCTACTTGCACTTAAGAATCTTGCTCGATCCTCTTCGGATGCCCCTCGGGATAGAGTGGGTCCTGGGTGTGTGTTCCACCCCTAGTTTTGATTCCATAAGCAAGAATATCCTGTTTGGCATTATTAGCAAGCAAATCTTTTTGCACATTAGAAATTTGTTCAAGCTGAGTTTAAACCATATGAAAATGCTTAACAAGACATTTAACATCATTAACTGTTCTTTCAAGAACACCAAGTGAACTTTTGATAGCAAGGGAATTATCATGCAACTGACTTTGTATCCTCATATTAAAATGGTCTTGCTTAGTAATAAAATTATCAAGCTCATCCAAACATTGGTCGGGAGGCTTACCTTTAGGGATGTCACTTTCATTAAAATCAAATAGAGAGCGTACCTCTACCAAGGGAGGGTGAGTAGTAGGCTCACACATCTTCTCAATAGGAGGTAGATTTTTCACGTCTTCGGCTGTAATGCCTTTCTCCTTTATAGACTTATTTGCTTCTTTCATATCTTCGGGGCTCAGGACAAGCATGCCCCTCTTCTTTGGTGGTGGAGGTGGTTCAGGGACGGACCAATCTTCATGGTTCTTGGCAATCTTGCCCATTAGTTCTTCAGCATCGTCCGACGTTCTTTCCCTGAAAATGCAACCAGCACAACTATCTAGATAGGTTCTAGATTCATCAGTTAGACCAGCATAAAATATATCAAGTAATTCATTCTTTGGGACTTCATGTCCCGGGCTAGCCTTAATTAAACCACAATACCTCCCCCAAGCTTTAGGGAGGTGCTCATCCTGCAATTGTTTAAAGTTATAAATTCTTTGTAAAGCAGCATGTTGCATATGAGCAGGAAAATATTTATCGACAAAGAATTGAACTAAGTCCTGAGGACTCTCAATGGAACCATACGGTAGTGCATCATACCATGCTTTAGCGTCTTACTTCAAAGAAAAAGGAAAAAGCTTAGCTACATAAAAGTTTCGTATCCTCTCATTAGTAGTAAATAAACTACCCAACTCGGCGAGTTTGGTCAGGTGTGCTATAGCATCATCATTTTCTCTGCCATAAAAGGGGTAAACTTCGACTGTAGATATAAGTGAAAGATCAACAGAGAAATCATAATCAGGATCAGTGATGCATATAGGAGATGTAGCAAATTTAGGATCGGGAGTAATCTTGTTCTTCATGGAGTGATTTTCAGGAAGCTCCTTAACAGCACCAGGGTCAGAGTCGACACACTCTTTGAGTTCCCTGCAAAAATCATCATCAAGGATTCTCTCCTTGACTTCATCTAAGTCTGGGTAACCAAAGGTTTTGCACGTAGGAATATAGGTAGCAGGAGTCCCAGTCTCGGACTATGCTGCGACCTTAGCAATCTGAGCTTCAAGATAGTGACCAAGAAAACTAGTATCATCAAGAGTAGTGGAAGCATCATCAAAAGTATAGGACATAGTAACATATTCAACAGAAGTAGCATGTGGTGGTAGTGGTGAAGCAAACTTACTTGTAACGGAAGGTGAATCAAGCGTAGCACTGGTACTCAGAAGGGTACCTTTTCTTGTAGTGGATGGTAGGATCGGAACCTTGGGGTCTCCTTTCTTACCCATAGAGGATGAAGTGTAGCAGGAAGGATACTTCAATTATACTTGTAAATATTGCTATGCTCCCCGGCAACGGCGCCAGAAAACAATACTCGATGACCCTCAACTGTAGGGGATCGTGTGTAGAGTTTTCGCGGGTAAGTTAACCCAATTTCTTGATTCGACACAAGGGGAGCCAAAGAGTATTTATAAGATTTGATGGTTGAGTTTTCAGTTCAACCGCACCTGAAATATACTTGCTTGCAACAAAATATTAATAGCAAATACGGTATGATGGTGATCGTGATAACAGCAAAAGTAAAACAGCGAAAATAAATTACTAGTAACCAGTAGGACTAAAACACTGTAGGCTAGGGAGATGGATGGTTGGGAGCTGCTTGGATAAGAGTGAACATGTAATAGATTCTAACACGGGGCAATGCACACAGAAAAAGCAATGATCATCTAGACAAATATCAAACATTAGGCATGTATCCCGTAGGTAGTTGTGCGTGCTTGCCATAAGAACTTGCACAACCTCTTTTGTCCTACCATCCCGCTACGAACGGGGCCAAAGAGAACTTATGGAGATTAAGGTGCTCCTGTCAAAGAGCACCGGAACAAAGCAATAAACTCAATGGATACATGAAATCCTCAAATTATGGACCATCCCCTTTGGTGTCCCAAGCTGTCACCTTTGGGATCGCCGATTCCGAAACATAATAGGTGCATACAACTCATAGATAGGATCAAGAACATAAATATACTCATGAAAACACAAGTGGTTCAGATCTGAAAACATGGCACTCGGGCCCAATGTGACAAGCATTAAGAGCAACAAGTTGTAGCAAAGATGATAAACACCATAGTAGATGATAGGCAACATGCCCCCAACAATCTGAAGAACTATTACATGATCAAACTCATCCAATCCCTACCATCCCCTTTGCCTACAGCAGGGAATTACTCACACATGTGAAGAGAAGTCATGGAGGGAGGATGGATCGGCGATGGTGATGACAATGGAGACGATCTCCCCTCTCCGGAGGCCAAATCAGCCTCCAGATTAGCCCTCCCGAGAAAGAACAGAGGGTGGCGGCGGCTCCGTAATGGAACATGGAAAATCGACTTCTCTTTCGGAGTTTTCCCATCACGGGAATAAATAGGGGCCTCGGTGGGGCACCAAAGGAGGGGGGATGCCCCCAGGCGACCAGCCGGCGCTACCAGGGGTGGGGCCGCGCCAGCAGGGCGTCTGGAGCCCCTGTGGCCCCCCTCTGGCCCCACTTCTGGTCCGTGGAAGCTTCGGGTGCGTGGATTTTTCCTGGAATTTTCCGAGATACCTAAAAATCCATTTTCCTGCACACAATAAAACCATACATGCAGCTCTATTGAAAACAGTGTCAGTCCGGGTTAGTTTAGTTCAAATCATGCAAGAATGAGGGAAAAACAATAGTAAAAGTGTTTGGAAAAGTAGATATGTTTGAGACGTATCACTTACAAATCTTTGGGTCGGAGTGTCTGCTTCCGATCCTTCATTATCGAAATCATAATTCCGTTGAAATTAAGCATCGAAATATTCAGATGCTTCTATCATCCGATGCCTTTGTATTCTTTCTTCTTAGGGTTGAGTACCGATACTCACGCCAGACTCTCTGTACACCACCTGACCTTTTGGGTGGATTACTACCTGCCGTCCCCTTGTGCCCTAAGTCATTCATGATTTTTCCCTGATATCAGATGCCTCTGGCGAATGATGTCATCTACTCAGTGTCGTGAGCCTTCTGTTTTCGAACTGGTATCCATTGCTTATGATGTTTGTTGTATGGGTTTCAAAATGCCCCGATGGGTTAACCCTATGCTTCCCCTAACATGTATGAACCCAAAATTTATGCGGGTTATACTCTACTGGCCTCCCGTCAGATGAGCTTGCAATCCTACCACCTCCCCGGAAGCGAGACGTGAATGAGGGGGTATGCATTAAAGAAGTGGGAGTCGACCTTGAACTTATGTTCATGCCCACGGATACGATGTAGAACTTATCATGAAAGCTTCTCGTAAAGGTAATTATCCCCTTCGTATAAATTCTTCTGCACCTATGATCCTCCATTCTACCTTCGAGTACTACCCCCTCGTATCTCGAGGATACACGCCTTTGCACTACATCTTATGAATTTTTGATGAATCCATGCCTCTCCCTGTCATAACTACTCCATGGGTTCTGGGTTGTCGCCAACCGAGAACATTATTAACTTTTTCTCACCATCCCTTTTCTTGATGTCGTCGCTATTCGATGGCACCCTCTGAAACATTTGGACATAATGTGTTGTGGTCCTCATCAACATTTGGACTTTTTCCAAGTGTCGATTGAATTTATGGTGAGAAATACCATCCTTTCCCCTCGACGATTTGTGTTATCATCGACAACCTCCTTTGACTCCTTGCCAATACAAACTTGGTCATATATATCTTGCTCTGCTTTCCCTTGGGAAGGATATACACCTAATTCTTGCGTATCATCACATTTTCCTTTCCATTGGTCTGTTTAATCGGATAATCACATTTTCCCTTCCATTGGTCTGCTCAACCTTTCTTGTAATGTATCTTATGCGACCAGTGATAATTCCTTGCTTATGTAAACACTTCGGTGTACTACTCTGCCGGTACAACCTGTTACTATCGTGGATAACCTTTTGGTTACCGCCGATGGACGAGAACTTTGCCAAGTGGTTCTCTTCTTCCCTCGCCCTTGGTACCGATGTTGTTACCGACATCGTTGACAAGCTATTCTCTAAAAAACCTTGCGTCGTGATCGCATAAAATGTCACCACCCCATCCACAGTTCTACAGGACCAAAACTGGACTCTTGTCACCTATATTGTGATATTAAGTCCGATACCAGACTCAGTGCTTATGCCTAATACTCTGGACCGCTTTTCATCATCCGTCATCGACATCGAATGCATGCCTATCCGCTTGAAACTTCTCATACCTTCTTTTGTTTTTCTCGATGTATTCCCCTGAGTATAAACTCGGAAGATACTTTGTACCCCATTCCCTTGGACAACCTTGGTTGATTAACCTTGTACCAGTCAAACCCCCTTAAGTTTTTCGTCCTATCCTATATGTAAGTACGATGAAGACCCTGAAGGAAGAATGACAACTCGTTGAGATGCAATGATGCAAAGAAATGATGACATCAACGAGAAGGATTGGCTTCTTCGAGAAGGACAAAGGAACCAGAAGAATCGCTAGAATACGAAACCAAAACTCTACCCCTTACACTACCTTTTAATTCTCGGGACGAGAATTCTTTGTAGTGGGGGAGATTTGTAACACCCTCAGTGTCATGCTATAGTGGTCATCATTTGTTAATGACTAAACCTTGTGTTTAGTCTTGTCTTAATCATCATTGGTTCAACTCACCATTCAAAACACCTTTTTGATGGAATTAAAAACAAATGTGGAAATTAAAGTTGATCCAAAAATTATGAAACCAATTTTGTTAAATACCTGAAAACCAGTAGGACATGATAATATAGGAATAGGAATTTATTGAAATGCTTAATGTTTTAAATAGATCAAAATAGTAGCTACGGTGACCTAATTAATCCTTTGCATTTTATATAATTTTTAAATGAATTTATTTGGAGTCAAAACTTTTTGTAGTAATGTAAAAAATGTAACATTAATATTAGGACCAATTGCACAATTTCCAAAAATTAGTTGATGGCCAAACTAAAATAAATCAGAGAAGAGTGAGCACTAGAGAAAATAAAAATGGTAAAGATTAAATCTCGCCCAGGGCAATTCTCCCAGCAGGCCCATCCCACCAACTTACTCCATCTTCTTCCTCCTGTTCACATGAAGGGTGTGGCGTGCATCCACGCCGCCATGGCCACACCTTGGCGCCGTGTCGAGCATCCAGGGCATCCCCGACGCGGATAAGATCTCCCCCGGCCCCCTGGAACCCTAGACGCCCCCGTTTCACTCCCCTTGTTCCCCCTCGATCAATCTCGTCACACGGAGCACCCGCCGCCGCCGCCACCGCTCGCCATTGGTGTGGCCAACGGCCACCTCGAGCCGCGCCGGCGTGTCCGGGAGCTTCCCCTCTGTCGTCCTCGTCGTCTCGAGAAATCAATCGCCGATGGGATGGCCTGTGCGGTCGCCATCGAGCCTGCGACTCCTGCCACATCCGCCAGCGTCGATGACGAATTCGTCGCCACCGCGAGCTCCCCCGAGCCCACTGCCTCCACTGCGCGATCCGCCGTGAGCTTCTCTCTGTTTTCCCTCACCTCGCGCCCCCTTTAGTTCACTGTTCCATCGTCTACACCGTGCCACGCTCCGGCCGCCTCATGTGCTCGACGTAGCCGGCGTTGTGGTTGTTCATGTCGTCCACCTCCTGCACCCGTCGACGCACTGCACCTGCCTCGCCCGATTCCTGCCTCCCGCGCGCCAAATGGTCACTGGAGCGCCACCCCCTGCACGCTGTCGTGCCCTCTGGTCACCGCCGGCGAGGGCACTGGTATTAACCAATGGGCTGGCTCACTAACCAGTGGGCCAGTCCCTGTTTCGATTAAGGGCCTAATCCCCATTAGCAAATAACACATACCCTAAATATCCCCTAGTTATATTAAGATAACTGTTAGAGTAAACCCCCTGTTAGACAGACCAGTGGGGCCCCTTGTTAGTTAAAACAATTAGTTAAAATAAAACCCTCTCTGTGACTTACAGCTGGGCCCCACTGCCTTTATAAATTAAATAAAATGAATATAATTACATGTTTGGATGACACATGGGACCCACTGGTCAGGTTTGACCAATCAACCTGCTGACAGGTGGGGCTCCACTATTAGTTGACCAGGTCAAATACACTATTGTGGATAAGGTTGATTATTTAATAAAAGAAATTTAGAAAATGCTTTTAAATTGATTTAAACTTTGAACATCAATATCTTTTAATCCGTAACTCTGATGAAAATAAGTTATATATGAAACTTGATCAAAAAAATACAACGAAATCGGATACGCTACACATACCCCCACCACACCCCTCTAATATACCGCACACGGGCATTACCCCTTTGATTGCACTGTCCGATAATCACCCCGAGCCGGTAAAACATCCGGTTAAATTCCCTTTTCATCTGCAACGTGTAGCGCCGCGTTAGTTCACCCCTAGTATAACGCTTGCCATGTCTTTCATCTATGTTACTATTATTGCTATGTATTTATTGTTTCTCCCCCCTTATTATCCGATAGACCCGCGACTGTCGCCGACTACACCGCTGCTGAGTACGACTACTACGTTGATGACCGTACCCCTACTGTCGAGCTTCTAGGCAAGCAGAGCCATTTTCCTTCCCCAGATATCGCCTATCTTTCCGTACAGTTCTTGCACCAGGCATTGCTGCTACTACGTTGCTTACCTATTCAATTGCATAGCTTGTCATTGTCGCCCCTTGATGTACCTTCCTTTATGCTATGCTGCCTATTAAGTATATTATATTATATTATATTCAGCAGTTAGCCTTGTGCATTGTTAGTTAACTAGGTTTAGATGGCGGGCTGTGATCGCTCTGGGAGTGAACGCGGATACAAAATATATACTGCACATGTATGATACAATGCAGACACCGCCTTAAGGCCCCTACCTCGGCTCTGCTGAGCCACATCAAGTGTGAGCTATCGAGGAGTAATCCTCATACTACACTCGTTGCTGACTCTATTGTAACAGTCCAGGATCTCAATAGGAATAATAGACTACTCATATCAAAAAGGTGCATCTTCTTTTCTGAGAGCCCATCAGGAAAGAACTATCAGGTTAAGCGTGCTTGGCTTGGAGTAGTCTTGGGATGGGTGACCGACCGGGAAGTTGATCCTGGGTGCGCACGAGTGAGGACAAAGTGTGCAGAAAAGACTAGTGTTGATTTGTGAGGACAGTCTGAATCCCAGGCGCACCGACCATAGAATCGGTGGTTAACTGGTTGAGAGTGGTAGGGGCATATCAGAGCCGACTCTGGCGGTTACACGGTATGTGTGTGTGTGTCGGTCGGTGAGGCTTACATGGGGTACATGTTGGATGCCTACAACTGGCACACACAAACGTGTGCCAAAGGGGAACGTTCCTGCTGGGCCGACGGGGATGTCGTCTCCTTTGAGGGGTGGTGTATGTAACGGCCCAGGATCTCAATAGGAATGATAGACTATTCATATCAAAAAGGTGCACCTTCTTTTCCGGGAGCCCATCAGGAAAGAACTACCAGGTTAAGCGTGGTTGGTTTGGAGTAGTCTTGGGATGGGTGACTAACCGGGAAGTTGATCCCGGGTGCGCACGAGTGAGGACAAAGTGTGCAGAAAAGACTAGTGTTGATTTGTGAGGACAGTCTGAATCCCAGGCGCACCGACCATGGAATCGGTGGTTAAGCGGTTGGGGGTGGTGTATGTAACATCCCATGATCTCAATAGGAATGATAGACTACTCATATCAACAAGGTGCACCTTCTTTTCCGGGAGCCCATCAGGAAAGAACTACCAGGTTAAGCGTTCTTGGCTTGGAGTAGTCTTGGGATGGGTGACCGACTGGGAAGTTGATCCCGGGTGCGCATGAGTAAGGACAAAGTGTGCAGAAAAGACTAGTGTTGATTTGTGAGGACAATCTGAATCCCAGGCGCACCGACCATGGAATCGGTGGTTAACCGGTTGGGAGTGATTGGGGCGTTAAAGTTGGTGTAACAGCCTAGGACCTCTATAGGAATGATAGACTACTCATATCAACAAGTGCACCTTCTTTTTGGGAATCCCAGCTCCTAGGAACTCCAAAGTTAAGCGTGCTTGGCTTGGAGTAGTCTTGGGATGGGTGACCGACCAGGAAGTTGATACCGGGTGCGCACAAGTGAGGACAAAGTGTGCAGAAAAGACTAGTGTTCGTTTGTGTGGACAGTCTGGATCCCAGGCACACCGACCATGGAATCGGTGGTTAACCGGTTGGGAGTGGTCGGGGCGTTACAACTGGTATCAAAGTTAACCCTTGCGGTTACACGGTGTGTGTGTCGGTCGGCGAGGCTTACATGGGGTACATGTTGGATGCCTGCAACTGGCGCACACAAACGTGTGCCAAAGGGGAACGTTCCTGTTGGGACGACGAGGACATCGGTTACTTTGAGGGGTGGTGTATGTAACAACCCAGGACCTCTGTAGGAATGATAGATTACTCATATAAACAAGGTGCACATTCTTTTCTGGAAGCCCAGCTCCAAGGAACTCCAAAGTTAAGCGTGCTTGGCTTCGAGTAGTCTTGGGATGGGTGACTGATGTCACGAGAGTTTACTTCTCGCCCCTCGTTGGTTACCCAAAGTGGAAGGTGAGATGTAGCGTAGCAGAAAATTTCCCTTAGCGAAGATGCTAAGGTTGAGTATCGAACCAGTAGGACTCCAAGGTCGACAAAGTAGGTGGTAAAGTGAACAATGGCGCCGTTCACAACCGAGGTTGCTTACTTTACCTGGACCTGCACACACAACAGATAGCTTTGCTCCAAACGAGTACAGAGGAGTTGTAAATTCCTCCAGCCTTGCTATTTACAAAGGATAAAAACACACGTTATAATAATGATAGTGATAGCAACGGAAAAGTAAATATAGCAGTAAATTGATAGTGGGTGTAAACAGTATTGGAAATATGGACCGAGGTCCTATGATGTTCACTAGTGATGTCTCTCTCCCAAAAGACGATAAAATAGCCATGCGAGGTAAACAAATTACAGCTAGGCAATTGACAGGATTATGTGCGCAAACCAATGCTAACTATGCTATAAACAAAGGAAGAGGCTCAAAAGCTTGGGCGGTACGCCAAATCAAGTAGTCCGAAAACCATCTGCATCTACCTACTAATCATCCACCTTGAGATATCTATCCAGAACATCTCACTGGTATTAAGTTGCGAATCCCACCCAAAGTGTAAACTCAAAGCAACGGACAACTGCATTAAAGAACTTTGCGTAAAGTAAACAATCCTTGCACCCGCAAGTACAAGCACCGTTATTTTCTCTCTTGTGGCAACATCACATCCCCTAGACTCATGTTTCTGTCACTCAAGCTAGTCATCGGGGGCATGAACCCACAATCATGCATAACGCTCCCTCTTGGAGTCACTACCTACTACTTGGCCAAAGCAATAAACAACAACGGAGAACATGCAAGAATTACTCTAGAACATTAATATAAAATAGGAGAATCAAATATATTACTCAAACACAATATGAACATAGTCTCATAATCCATCGGATCCCAGCAAACTCAGCATAGCAACAGCAGAAAGATTACATATGTGCCTCGATCATGTAGGGCAGCTCACGAGGTCTAATCCATGAAGAACAAAGAGGGGAGGAGAACATCACATAGCTACTGATCATAGACCCATGGTCCAAGGTGGACTACTCACGGTTCATCCGGGAAGCATCCATGGTGGTGGAGAAGCTCCCGGAGGTGGTTCTCTCTCCGGCAGGGTGCCGGGAAGACGTCTCCTGGTGCTCCCGATCTTGGAAGCGCCGCGGCGGAGAAATAGAGGAGAGATCGCGAAAAAGGGTTCCCGTCAGGGGGTTTCCCGTCACGGGGAATATATGGGCAAAGGGGGCAGCCAGTGGGGCTACCAGGGGTCCAGGCGGCCCCCTGGAGCGGCCCCACCCTAGGGCGCGCCGGGAGGGCGCCCGGGGCCCTGGTGGGTCCCCTCTGCCCCCCCCTCGGTGATTCCCGAAGCTTCTGTAACGCTGATTTTTTATTGGATTTTCCTGAATTTTTGGAGCACTTTTAATATGGGACTGGCACTGGGGTGCACTGGGTTAATAGGTTAGTCCCAATATGATCAAAAGTGTATGGAAGTTCATCAATATCATAGCAATATCACACAAAAGAGGCATGGAGCAAGCATAAATTATAGATGCGTTTTGGACGTATCAACATCCCCAAGCTTAATTCCTGCTCGTCCTCAAGTAGGTAAATGATAAAAACATAATTTCTGTGGTGACATGCTACCAATCATGTAAGAACTTTTAAATAAAGCAATCAAGGCATGTAATTCAATTCAAGTCATAACATGCAAGAGTCTATATTTAGATTTGAAACAAGCAACATAAGAACATAAAGGTGCAAGAGCTCTCGCTGTCCGTGACTCGAATGTCTCCAAATGGTGTTTGCGTGCAAGAAAGGGGATAGGGATATATGAGAAAAAATATTTTTGTGTTGATAACTCAATCTACTAAAGTTTCACACTTGGTCTTCTTTGGAATCTTATCTTGACTCATCCCCAGACCACTAGCCAGGTACAAGAAAAAATGATCCACTCATTTTTGACATTTTGAGCACTCATGCAATGGATGAGCGTAAGCAAGAAGGTTGACACTTAGGATGGAAAAGAAAGAATATGGTGGAGGAGGAAGAAAAACAGGGTGTGAAAGTCTCACATCAATGAGGACAATCATAGGAGAGAGAAAGCAAAATGATATGATATGAGTAGGGATTGCCATGCAATTTATGCACATGTGAGCTAAGGTAAGCTATCTAATGGAACTAGTGGGGGTGCATCCAACTTGCTTGCTCAAGAAGACCTAGAGCTCATTTGAGGAGGCTCATCATTGGAATATACAAGAAAAGTTCTATAGTGTGAAGGTCCCCACATAGCTATATGCATGAATGATAATCTCTATGGAGTACAAGATATAAGATAGAGTACGAGTGTGGATCTCTCAAAAGGAATAGTAGTGTGCCCCCTTCTCTCTTTTTATTTCTTTTTCTCTTTTTTCTATTTTTTTTGTATTTTTTTGGTGGCCTCAATGGCTCTTTCTATTTCTCTCTCATTTGTCCTCTTTGGGATCTTTTAATTTTTTCCACTTTGGGATCCTTTCCTCACTTTAGGGGCAACACTCTATATATTACAAAAAGTATAGAAGATCTTTCACACTTTACAAAAGTACTCAAATCATAAAGAAGATGTAACTATCATGATGTATCCAAATGTATGCCTCTGCCAGTGTAGCAGGATATGCAATGATACTAGCGCGTCATGTAGCAATGATTAGGGCAAGGCCCAACTAGCATGCGGCT
This sequence comes from Bromus sterilis, assembly GCA_950022295.1. Classification (NCBI taxonomy): domain Eukaryota; kingdom Viridiplantae; phylum Streptophyta; class Magnoliopsida; order Poales; family Poaceae; genus Bromus; species Bromus sterilis. The sequence goes on from OX465599.1 coordinate 120,768,833, forward strand.
CATCGATCAAGCAAGTAGCATATATGACATGAAGATCAAGTCATGAGAAGATGGATGTTGCATGGCAATATATCTCGGAAAGGCTATGGAAATGACTTGGTAGGTAGGTTTGGTGGCTGTTTTCAGGAAGGATATAAGGAGGTTTATGATGACAGAGTGTATCGTGCCAAGGGTTTGGATGTACCGGCGAAGGTGGACACCAACTCTCGGAGTGAGAAGAAATCAATACACGGCACAGGAGAGGCTAGCAAAATATGGGAAGGTGGAAGTGTCAAGTTTCGAATACTCACATTAGTCCGAAGAACTCATGCACTTATTATCGGTAACTCTCAATCTAATAAGGAGATTCACAAAGAGACAAGTACCCCGAGGAGGAGTGTATGGGGGTTTGGTTATCCTTGCGCATCCTCAACTCATGGTACGTGAGTGTTCTCTAATATTCGACCCCTCAGAAGAGTAGTGATCCATCTAGTGCTAAAGTTCTCAACTAATTTTGAAAGTTTTTGAAAATAAACACGGATTGCCCAAAATACGACATCTATCACTAATAGGCTAAAGCTCTTGACACCAAAAGTCCAAACATTACTCAAAACAATACCTCAAAACTATTGCAAGTTACTGCTACAAAAGAATAGCAACCTCAATTACCTACTCCAAGTCAAGACACACAACTCAGTGCAACAGGAAAACTATCTAAACAAGATAAACATGAAAACTCAAGAGAGTTCCATCAACAAACTAAACAAAAGCTCTTTTAAAAAGATAAGCATGAAAGCTAAGAGAAAAACATGACTATAGCTATGAAAAAGATAAAGAACACACACAGCAAAGATAAGCATGAAAAGTCCTATGTTGTGTTCTAGATTTTGGAAGTGGAGCGTGTTTCTCTCCCACACAAAGAAATCTGGGTTCTAACTTGTTATGAACAGCAAGCAAAGCTAAATAAAACTAAAAATAAAACCTAAGAGTGAGACGCTTCAAGCATAGCACATAACGCATGAAGTGATAAAAATATAGTGAAACGAGAGACAAACTGATAATTGTTGACGGAGAAGGGGATGCACGGGGGCATCCCCAAGCTTAGACTCTTGAGTCTCCCTGAATATTCCTTGGGGTGCATGGGGGCATCCCCAAGCTTGAGCGCTTGACACTCCTGAATCTTCTTTCATCATCTTCCCTCGCACACTAGAAAACTCCCTTCGTACATAACACATCATGAGAAGGTGGATGTTGCATGGCAATATATCTCGGAAAGGCTATGGAAATGCCTTGATAGGTAGGTATGTTGGCTGTTTTGAGGAAGGATATAAGGAGGTTTATGATGACAGAGCGTATCATGCCAAGGGTATGGAGGTATCGGCGAAGGTGGACGCAAACTCTCGGAGTGAGAAGGAGGCAATGCACGGCACAGGAAAGGCTAGAAAAATATGGGAAGGTGGAAGTGTCAACTTTCGAATACTCACATTAGTCCGAAGAACTCATGCACTTATTATCGGTAACTCTCAATCTAATAAGGAGGTTCACAAAGAGACAAGTACCCAGAGGAGGAGTGTATGGGGGTTTGGTTATCCTTGCGCATCCTCGACTCATGGTACGTGAGTGTACTCTAATATTCGATCCCTCAGAAGAGTAGTGATCCATCTAGTAGCTAGAGTTCTCAACTAATGTTGTAAGTTTTGAAAATAAACACAAATTTCCCAAAATACGACATCTATCACTAATAGGCTAAAGCTCTTGACACCAAAAGTACGAAAATTACTCAAAGCAATACCTCAAAACTATTACAAGTTACTACTACAAAAGAGTAGCAACCTCAATTACCTATTTCAATTCAAGACACAAAACTCAGTGCAACAGGCAAACTCTCTAAAAAAGATAAACATGAAAACTCAAGAGAGTTCCAGCAACAAACTAAACAAAATCTCTTAAAAGATAAGCATGAAAGCTATGAGCTAAACCTGGAAGTAGCTATGAAAAAGATAAAGACCACTCACAACAAAGAAATAGGCATGAAAAATCCTATGATGTGTTCAAGATTTTGAAAGTGGAGCGTGTTTCTCTCCCACACAAAGAAAGCTGGGTTCTAACTTGTTATGAAAATAAGGCAAAGCTAAAGAAAACTAAAAATAAAACCTAAGAGCGACACGCTCCAAGCATAGCACATAACGCATGAAGTGATAAAAATATAGTGAAACGAAAGACGAACTGATAATTGTTGATGGAAAAGGGGATGCACGGGGGCATCCCCAAGCTTAAACGCTTGAGTCTAGAATATTTCTTGGGGATGCATGGGGACATCCCCAAGCTTGAGCGTTTGACACTCCTGAATCTTCTTTCATCATCTTCCCTCGCACACTTGAAAACTCCCTTCATACATAACTCATCATAATCTGATTAGCGAGGTTAGTATCCATAATAAAATAATTTTTCATCTACCGGAAATAAGGATATTCTTGAAGATCTACTGTTTCTCAAGATTGCCAAAAAGTTTTTTCAAATAAAAAGCAAGCTTAATGTTTGCAAAACGAGGAAAAGGCAAAACATGACAGAATCTGTGAAAAACAGACCAGCAGGGAGTAAAGAATTTTATAGGGATACTTCTGCAATTCAAATAAAAAAACTCAGAACATGCGAAAGTTCCGTAATTGTATAGAGCATGCTGTGTAAAAATTTCAGCTCAAAAAGGTGAACTGGGATTTTTCTGTGATTTTTCTAGTCACGAGGACAGAATCTGTTTTCTGGACAGCATGTCACAACTTTCACTTCCCTTGTCATATGAGGCTATAAATGGCACAAAGCTTGAAAAGTAAAGATACAATGATGTTGCTACAGTAGTAACAATCATCAAGACCACGAAAAACAGAAGAATAACAAAAAGGAAATCCTAAATTCGTAGCGGGCTGCCTCCCGAAAGCGCCTCTTTAAAGCCATTAGCTAGGCTTAAAGATTTTTAAAAGATGCTCTCATAAGAATAAGAATTTTGAAGCAAAAGAGAGCATCAAGAAGCAAATATGAAAAATATTTAAGCCTAACCCACTTCCTATGCATAGTAATCTTGTAAGAAAATGAATCAAAGAAGCACAAAGTGACATGCATAGGAAGGTTGAACAAGAACAACTTCAAAACTTTCAACATGAAGAGAGGTGTTTTAGTAATATGGCAGTTTCTACAACAAAACTTCCCTCTCAAAATAATTTTCAGTAGTATCATGAACAACATCAAGAATATAACTATCACATAAATCATATTTTTCATGACCTACAAGCACACGTGTATTTTTTTCAACACGGTTTTTAGGATCATAAGATAAATGCAACCCATCACATTGAGCTTTCATAAGAGGAAAATTCTCCGGAGTTGGAAATTTCAAAAGGATAATGGGGAAATCAAGTGTGGGTACAATAGTAACAATTTCATGCTTGACGTAAGGAACTATAGCAAGTTCATCTTCGCAAGCATAATCCATATTGGCATTATGGCCATAAGCATAGAAGGCATCAACTTCATCAAAAAGGGATATTTCAAAAGAATCCATAGGATCATAACACTCATATAAGATAAGATTCAAAGAGTTACTCTCATTAGAAGGTAGACATGGATGGATTCATTCTACCTCCTTTTGTTCGCCACTCTCCTCCTCTTTTTGATCCAAGGAGCTTTCAGGTTCAACAATTTATTCTTCCATAGAGTCCTGCAAAACATTAGTCTCTTCCTTTGGGGGAGAGATTCTCTCAAGATGATTAGTAATATAATAATTTGCATCGTAATTTTCCAAAAAATAGTTAAGTATAGCAAGACTCTCAGATTTGTAAGGGGCATCATCAATATTTTTAAGAAGAGAAGTTATTTCATAGGCACCCTTATAAGCAAAAAAAATCTTCTATTTGCTCTGCATCATCAAAATCATAATTTCTCTTAGCATAAGAAGCTAAAGTTTCATCATCATTGTACTCACATTGGAAAGCAAGGTGTTTGTGCCTCATAAAGCAACAAGATTCATCCCTGCAGAAAGATATATTATATATTGAGCACAAGTTTCTAGCATATTCATACAACTAGTGTATTTGTTTCCATAAGTGTATCCCCTTTTGATACAAGCGGTTTTCCTTGTACCACTTTTGTTGATCCTCGGTGAATCCTCCATGCCAATAAGATCTGGTTTCAAAGAAGTCAGACATTGATTGGCAAGTAAGGAACTAGACATACTATTTTTTCTGGATTTTTGATAAAGGACACGAAGATAAAAACTGAAAGGTAAACTAACAAGACTAAAAAGAAAAGATAAAAGATAGTATGCAACTCCCCTATCTTGAAGAGTGGAGTCCCTAGCAACGGCGCCAGAAATTGCTTTGATGTCACGAGAGATTACTTCTCGCCCCTCGTTGGTTGCCCAAAGTGGAAGGTGAGATGTAGCGTAGCAGAAAATTTCCCTTAGCGAAGATGCTAAGGTTGAGTATCGAACCAGTAGGACTCCAAGGTCGACAAGTAGGTGGTAAAGTGAACAATGGCGCCGTTCACAACCGAGGTTGCTTACTTTACCTGGACCTGCACACACAACAAATATCTTTGCTCCCAACGAGTACAGAGGAGTTGTCAATTCCTCCGGCCTTGCTGTTTACAAAGGATAAAAACGTACGGGATAATAAAGATAGTGATAGCAACGGAAAAGTAAATAAAGCAGTAAATTGATAGTGGGTGTAAACAGTATTGGAAATATGGACCAGGGTCCTATGATGTTCACTAGTGATGTCTCTCTCCCAAAAGACGATAAAATAGCCATGCGAGGTAAACAAATTACAGCTGGGCAAATGACAGGATTATGTGTGCAAACCAATGCTAACTATGCTATAAAGAAAGGAAGAGGCTCAAAAGCTTGGGCGGTACGCCAAATCAAGTAGACCGAAATCCATCTGCATCTACCTACTAATCATCCACCTTGAGATATCTATCCAAAACATCTCGCTGGTATTAAGTTGCGAATCCCACCCAAAGTGTAAACTCAAAGCAACGGACAACTGCATTAAAGAACCTTGCGTAAAGTAAACAATCCTTGCACCCGCAAGTACAAACACCGTTGTTTTCTCCCTTGTGGCAACAACACATCCCCTAGACTCATGTTTCTGTCACTCAAGCTAGTCATCGGGGGGCATGAACCCAAAATCATGCATAACGCTCGCTCTTGGAGTCACTACCTACTACTTGGCCAAAGCAATAAACAACAACAAAGAACATGCAAGAATTACTCTAGAACATAAATATAAAAGAGGAGAATCAAATATATTACTCAAACACGATCTGAATATAGTCTCATAATCCATCGGATCCCAGCAAACTCAGCATAGCAACAGCAGAAAGAATACATATGTGCCTCGATCATGTAGGGCAGCTCACGAGGTCTAATCCATGAAGAACAAAGAGGGGAGGAGAACATCACATAGCTACTGATCACAGACCCATGGTCCAAGGTGGAATACTCACGGTTCATCCGGGAAGCATCCATGGTTGTGGAGAAGCTCCTGGAGGTGGTTCCTCCATCCGGCAGTGTGCCGGGAAGAGGTCTCCTGGTGCTCCCAATCTTGGAAGCGCGGCGACGGCGGAACAGAGGAGAGATCGCCAAAAAGGGTTCCCGTCACGGGGGTTTCACGTCACGGGGAATATATGGGCGAAGGGGGGAAGCCAGGGGGCCACCAGGTGTCCAGGCGGCCCCCAGGCGCGGCCCCTTCCTAGGGTGCGCCGGGAGGGCGAATGGGGCCCTGGTGGGTCCCCTCTGCCCCCCCCCCCTAGGTGATTCTCGAAGCTTCTGCATCGCTGATTTTTTATTGGATTTTTTCCGAATTTTTGGAGCACTTTTAATATGGGGGAAACCTGAAATAGAAAAACAGCAGAAAACAGGAACTGGCACTGGGGTGCATTGAGTTAATAGGTTAGTCCAAATATGATCAAAAGTTTATTGAAGTTCATCAATATCATAGCAATATCACACAAAAGAGGCATGGAGCAAGCAGAAATTATAGATACGTTTTGGACGTATCAGTGACCGACCGGTAATTTGATCCCGGGTGCGCACGAGTGAGGACAAAGTGTGCAGAAAAGACTAGTGTGGATCCCAGGCGTACCGACCATGGAATCGGTGGTTAACCGGTTGGGCGTGGTCGAGGCGTTACATCTGTATAGCCGCCCTAGGGTCCTGAACCATGGTTGTCCTTAAGGTAAGAAGTCGGGCGACCCAACGGTGCCCGCGAGTGGTATTGCGACGGGACGAGAGGGAGGGTACACCGACGTACTGGTGGGCTTGGACCCTGATTGTTGTCCGCGAGAGTTACCAAACTATGAAAGTCGAGCTCTTCCAAGAGCACACGCGAGACAAGGTAAGGAGACGGTTCACCTTGTTGGTAACCTCAGAGCTTTGACGGGACGACAACGCCGGCCCCGATGTACTAGTGGTCTTGACTGCTATTCGTTGTCCGTTGTGTGAATTAGTTAGGCAACAATAACGGTTGTCTGTGAGATAATATTAAAATGCTTAAATGGGTTAGGTGGATGACTTGAGTGGGTCGACGTGCCCTATACGCGCTAACTCCACGTGGGATTACGATGTGGGCCCTCTGCGGCATACACTCTATCGAAAGCTCTCCAGACGTCAACAGTGCCGTGGTTTGATTGCCGGGAAGTGGTGTGTCTTTTTGCTGCAATGGTGTCATTTGCGAGGCGTCCAGGAGCAGGAGATCCCCGATGCCAACCACCACAACGTGAAGATTCCCGATGCTGGCCACCGCAACGTGAAGATCCATGATGCCTTCTACGACATGGAGATCCCCGGCGACCAGGAGTAGTTTGGAGGTTCCCAGGCAGGAGGCCTCACCTTTTCGATCGTTGTTGTTATTGTGCTAGCCTTCTAAAGGAAAATCATGTGTACGTTGTGTCTGTACTCAGATACTATTGCTTCCGCTAACTTTGTACTGTCGAGCTATTGTATTCAATCCCTCGAGGCCCCTGGCTTGTATTCAACGGCTTGTATTATTTTTATTATTAGAGTTGTGTTGTGATATCATGCCGTGAGTCCTTGATATCGGTCGTGTACCTTGCATGTATGATTACTGTACACGGTCCAGTTTTTGGGGAGTCACACTGGGACAGGGTCTCCTGGAAGCCCCGATCTTGAAAGCATGGCGGCGGCGGAACAGAGGGGATATCGCGAAAAAGGGTTATGTCGTCGGGGGTTTTGGGACGAGAGGTAAATATAGGCGAAGGGGGCCAGCCAGGGGGCCACCAGGGAGTCCAAGAGGCCTCCCAACGCGCCCCCACTCTAGGCATCGCCCCTGGCCACCTGGGCACTAGGTGGGGCACCTCTGGCCCCCCTTCGGGCGTCTGGAAGCTTCCGGGTCGCTGATTTATATATATTTTCCCAAAAAAATTCTGGCACTTTAAGTAATGGGAAAACCTAAAATACAAAAACAGTAGAAAAACTGGCTTGCACTGAGTTAATAGGTTAGTACAAATATGATCAAAAGTGTATGAAAGTGCATCAAAAGTATAGCAAAATCAGCGAAAACATGCATGGAGCAAGCAGAAAAGTATAAATACGTTTGGGACGTATCAACATCCCCAAGCTTAATTCCTGCTCGTCCTCGAGTAAGTAAATGATAACAAGCATAATTTCTGTGGCGACATGCTACCAACCATATAAGAACTTTTAAGTAAGGAAAGCAAGGCATGTAATTCAATTCAAGTCATAAAAAGCAAGAGTCTATAGTAGCATTGAAACAAGCAACATAAGAACATAAAGGTGCAAGATCTCAAGCTGTCCGTGACTCGAATGTCTCCAAATGGTGTTTGTGTGCAAGAAGTGGGAGATGGGAATATGAGAGACTAAAAACATACTATTTTGGTTGAGAAATCAATCTACTAAAGTTTCACACTTAGTCTTCTTTGGAATCTTATCTTGACTCGTCCCCAGACCACTAGCCAGGTACAAGTCAAACTGATTCACTCCCTTTCGACTTTTGAGCACTCATGCAATGGATGAGCGTAAGCAAGAAAATTGACACTTAGGATGGAAAAGAGAGAGATGGTGGAGGAGGAAGACAAAAATGTGTGAAAATCTCACATCAATGAGGACAATCATAGGCGAGAGAAAGCCAAATGATAGATATGGTGTGAGGAGTAGGGATTGCCATGCAACGGATGCACATATGAACTATGGAAAGCTCTCCAATGGAACTAGTGGGGGTGCATCCAACTTGCTTGCTCAAGAAGACCTAGAGCTCATTTGAGGAGGCTCATCATTGGAATATACAAGCCAAGTTCTATAGTGTAAAGTTCCCCTCATAGCTATATGCATGTATGATGACCTCTATGGAGTACAAGATACACGAGGGAGTACGAGTGTGGATCTATCAAAAGGAATAGTAGTGTGCCCCCTTCTCTCTTTTTATTTTATTTTTCTCCTTTTTCTATTTTTTGGTGGCCTCAATGGCTCTTTCTATTTAAATCTCATTTGTCCTCTTTGCAAAGTATGCGCTAACTCTCGAGGTGAGAAAAGGGTAATTCACGGTACCGAAGAGGCTAGAAAAATATGGGAAGGTGGAAGTGTCAACTTTCGAATACTTACATTAGTCCGAAGAACTCATGCACTTATTATCCGTAACTCTCAATCTAATCAGGAGGTTCACAAAGAGACAAGTACCTCGAGGAGGAGTGTATGGGGGTTTGGTTATCCTTGCGCATCCTTGACTCATGGTACGTGAGTGTAATCTAATATCCGATCCCTCCAAAGATTAGTGATCCATCTAATAGCTAGAGTTCTCAACTAGTTTTTTTTGTAGTTTTTTGAAAATAAACACGGATTACCCAAAATACGACATCTATAACTAATAGGATAAAGCTCTTGAGACCAAAAGTTCAAACATTACTCAAAACAATACCTCAAAATTATTGCAAGTTACTACTACAATTGAATAGCAACCTCAATTACCTACTTCAAGTCAAGACACACAACTCAGTGCAACAAGCCAACTCTCTAAACAAGATAAAAATGTAAACTCAAGAGAGTTCAAGCAACAACCTAAACAAAAGCTCTTAAAAAGATAAGCATGAAAACTAAGATCTAAACATGACAACAACTACGAAATGATAAAGAACACACACAAAAAGAAAGATAAGCATGAAAATCCTATGATGTGTTCTAGTTTAAAGTGGAGCGTGTTTCTCTCCCACACAAAGAAAGATGGGTTATAACTTGTAAGGAACAACAAACAAAGCTAGATAAAACTAAAAACTAAAGAGTAAGACGCTCCAAGCATAGCACATAACGCATGAAGTGATAAAAATATAGTCGAACGAAGGACGAACTGATAATTGTTGATGGAGAAGGGGATGCACGGGGGCATCCCCAAGCTTAGATGCTTGAGTCTCCTCAGATATTTCTTGGGCTGCATGGGGGAATCCCAAAGCTTGAGCGTTTGACACTCCCAGATCTTCTTTTATCATCTTTTCTCGCACACTTGAAAACTCCCTTCATACATAACTCATCATAAGATGATTAGAGAGGTAAGTACCCATAATAAAATAATTTGCCTATACTGGAAATAAAGATATTCTTGAAGAGCTACTGTTTCTCAAGAATTTCGAAAAGTTTTTGCAAAGAAAAATCTAGTGCAAAACTTGCAAAACTGGGAAAAGGCAAAACAGGGCAGAATCTGTGAAAAATAGACCAGCAGGTAGTAAATAATTTTTTGGGGTACTTCTGCAACTCAAATAAAAGAAATCAGAACAAACGCTCGAAAGCTAATTGTATATAGCACGCTGTCAAAAAATTCAGATAAAAAATATGATCAGGTGATTTTAGCTGAATTTTTCTGTCCAAGGACAAAATCTGTTTTCTGGACAGCATGTCACAACTTTTGAACTTTCTTGCAATCGGAGGCTAAACGTGGCACAAAGCTTGAAATTAAAGATACAATGATGTCGCTACAGTAGTAAGAATAATCAAGACCACTAAAAACAGAAGGAAAAACATCTTGGGTTGCCTCCCAACAAGCGCTTTCTTTTACGCCTTTAAGATAGGCAAGAAGCAAAAAGATCAAGTTTTATCAAGTCTAAGAGAATAGCTAGCCCGTGTAATGGACTCAAAAGGTAACTTAATATTCTTCCTGGGGAAGTGTTCCATGGCCTTCTTGAGAGGGAATTGGAATTTTATATTTCCTTCTTTCATATCAATGACAGCACCAACAGTGCGAAGAAAAGGACGTCCCAAAATAATTGGACATAAGGGTTCACACTCAATGTCCATAATAGTAAAATCAACGGGAACATAATTGTCATTGACAATAATAAGAACATCGTCAATCTTCCCCAAAGGTTTCTTTTACGGAAGAATCAACAAGACGAACACAAAAAGAACAAGGATCAAAGGGTTTCAATTCAAACATATCATACATTCTTTTGGGCATAACAGAGGTACTAGCTCCAACATCACATAAAGCATAGTAAGAGAAGTTATTCAATTTAATTTTGATCGTAGGATCCCAACCAACTTCTACCTTTCTATGTATGGAGGCTTCTAAAATAAGCTTCTCCTCCCTAGATTTAATGAGAGCGTTGGTGATATGCTCCGTGAAGTTAAGATTTAGTGTGCTAGTGTGGGGGTCTCTAGACATTTTGTGGAGTAAACTAATAACTTCAAAAATGGTACAACTATCAAAATCAATGTCACTACTATCAAGTAAGGTGGTAGTGATGTCATTTAGGCTTACTTGTGTGAAAGCCTCTATGTTCATAGGAGTTTCTTCTTCTATGGTTGAGGTATTAGCATCACCATTAATAGGTCCAATGGGACTAGGGTTGTGTTGGGTGCTAAAAGTTTGGATATCCTCAACAACTTGGATAGTAGCTATGGTATGGTGTGTGGGAAGTCTTTTAATTCTATCTTATCCCTCCTTTTATCTAGCTCATCTTTCTATGAGTTTATCCATCATCCTAATGTTTTCATTAAATTGCACTTGAATGACATTCATAGGAGTGGTCTTCCTCTCCTTGAGGGGATAAGTTCTAATTTTAAGCATCTCAACATCAATGGCTATGTTGTCTACCTTCAAAGAGAGGTTATCTAATTTGTATAATTTCTCTTCTACACTCTTGTTGAAGGATTTTTGGGTAGTGATAAAGTCCCTAAGCATGCTCTCTAATTCAAAAGTGGAGTTCTTGGTGCTAGGATAAGTGATGTTGTTCCCATAGTTGTTGGATGGGAACCGTCTAGGATTGCTACCAAATTTACTCCTATAAGAATTATTGTTGAAGTTGTTTCTAGAGATAAAGTTCACATCTACTTGTTCTTGAGCAACCAAGGAATTTAAAGGAACATCATAAGGATCAATAGGAGCTTGCTTGGTAAGTAAATACATGATCAAGTCAACTTTTTTATTTAGGGAGGAGATCTCCTCGACAGAGTTTACCTTCCTACCTGTTGGAGATCTTTCGGTGTGCCATTGGGAATAGTTGGTCATCATTTCATCTAGTAGTTTTGTGGCAGCACCAAGTGTTGTTGACCTAAAAGTTCCTCCCACGGCCGAATCTAATAGGTTCCGCGAGTTAAAGTTCAAGCCTGCATAAAATTCTGGATAACCATCCAAGTAGTCAAACCATGCGTAGGGCAATTCTTAACAAGAGATCTCATACGTTCCCAAGCTTGGGCAACTTGTTCATTATCCGATTGCTTAAAATTCATAATATTACTCCTGAATTGGATAATCTTAGCAGGTGGGTAGTACTTCCCAATAAAAGCATCCTTGCAATTATACCAAGAATCTATGCTATTCCTAGGCAAGGATTTAAACCAGATTTTAGCTCCTCCTCTCAAGGAGAAAGGAAAAAGCTTAAGCTTAACAATATCACTTACTACTTCTTTATACTTTTTCATATCACAAAGCACAAAAAATATATTCAAGTGTAAAGCAGCATCATCTCCAGCACCGGAGAACTGTTCTTTCATAACAAGAGTAAGGAAAGCAGGTTTAATTTCATAAGAAGATGCTGAAGTGGCAGGTGTAGCAATAGGAGTGCAGATAAATTCATTGTTGTTGTGACTAGTGATGTCACAAAACTTGGTGTTTTCAGTGGAACCCATAATAGTAGCAGCAAGCAGGACAAGCAATTTTTTTGTGATTTTTGGTAAAGGATACTAAGACAAAAACTGAAAGGTAATCTAACAAGACTAAAAAGAAAAGATAAAACATAGCATGCAACTCCCCTATCTTGAAGAGTGGAGTCCCCGGCAATGGCGCCAGAAATTACTTGATGCTAAGACGTTGGCTAACCCAAGTGGAAGGTTGAGATGTAGCGTAGCGGTAATTTCCCTCGGAGAAGATACCAAGGTTTGTCTCCAATAGGACTCCGACAACGACAAATAGGTGACAACGGCGCTAGAAATTACTCTAGCACAAGAGTTGACGTGTACCTGCTCACAAATACAGATAACCTTGCTCCCAACGAGTACAGAGAGGTTGTCAATCTGTCCGGCCTTGTTGTTTATAAAGGGTCAACCGCAAGAGATAAAGGGTAATAGTAATTGCGACTAGAAAGTAAAACAGGAAGTAAATTGAGGGTGTAAACAGTGGTGTAAATTTGGATCGGGGTCCCATGAAGTTCACTAGTGATGTCTCTCTCCCAAAAGACGGTAAACAGCTATGCAAGGTGAACACATTACAGCTAGGCAATTGAGAGGATTAAAAACGCACCGCAATGCTAACTATTCTACAAAAGAAAGGAAGAGGCTCAAAAGCATGGACAGTACGCCAAGACAAGTAGACCGAAATCCATCCCCATCTACTCACTAATCATCCACCTTGAGATATATATCCAGAACATCTCGCTGGTATTAAGTTGCGAGCCCCACCCAAAGTGTAAACCCAAAGCAACAAACAACTGCATCAAAAGAACATTGCGTAAAGTAAACAATCTTTGCAACCGTGGTTACAAGAACCGTTGTTTTTCCCCCCTTGTGGCAACAACAGATACTCTAGACTCATGTTTCTGTCACTCAAGCTAGTCATCAGGGGGCATGAACCCACAATCATGCATAACGCTCCCTCTTGGAGTTACAATCTGCCACTTGGCCAAAGCAATAAATAGCAACGGAGAACATGCAAGAATTACTCAAGAACATAATAATAAAAGGAGAATAACCAAATATATTACTCATGACAACCTGAACATAATCTCATAATCCATCAGATCCTAACGAACTCAGCATAGCAATAGCAGAAAGAATTAGATATGTGTCTTGATCATGTAGGGAAGCTCACAAGGTCTAATCCTTGAAGAACAAAGAGGGGGAGAGGACATCACATAGCTACTGATCATGGACCCATGGTCCAAGGTGGACTACTCACGGCTCATTGGGGAAGCGTCCATGGTGGTGGAGAAGCTCCCGGAGGTCAATACCCCCTCCGACAGGGTGCCGAGACAGGGTATCCTGGAAGCCCCGATCTTGGAAGCGCTGTGGTGCACTGAGTTAATAGGTTAGTCCAAATATGATCAAAAGTGTATGAAAGTGCATCAAAAGTATAGCAAAATCACCCAAAACATGCATGGAGCAAGCAGAAATTATAGATACGTTTGGGACGTATCACCGGCCTCCCTCGTCTGTCCCGGCCGGCCTCCCTCGTCCTCCCCGGCCGTCCCGACCGACCAGTCTGCCCCGACCACCCTGTCCAGTTCGCCCCAGCCACCCAGTCCAGTCGCGCCGTCCCGGCCGCTGTAGAACACCACGCCCTAGCCTTCCTCAGTCTTTTCCTTCTTTGTTATGATTTCTTATTTGTTGCAAATTCATTTAGTAGACAATTTATGATATTTCTAACTCCTTTTTATTGTAATATTATAGATTTTATGAGATTTCTAACTCATTTATGTGTATATATTTACAATTCAACACTCAATTTATGTAGGGGTGTTTCAGACATTTCATTACACCATTTTTTTACAACAATCACACACTGGAATCATAGAAAAGAAGTGGATGACTGATTCTGTGGGCAGACAATCCGTGGACAGTTTCCCAGAATCAGATTCTGGAGAATCGTGAAGCGAAAAGAACCGACCCTCAGTCAAGTGGTAGAACATGTAAAAGAAAAATAAAAAAAGTTTCCTTTGCACCAATCTTTACACACAATCTCACGAATATAGCATTGACTGAGACTTCGTTAAGTCTTAGTCAACTGAGATTTAGCAATCCCAATTTAGACCTTGCTTGCATCGTACAACATTCACACAAGTAGGTGCTTTTTTGTGGGTAACAACTCTCCAAGTGTTACATATTGCTCTAATGCCCTCTGTTACCACTAATAACTCGACAAAGTTGAAAAACGTCACATGCATTAGCAGCTAAATCATGTACAATAATAATTATTATTATTGGAAATGCTGGGAAGATATTGGAGTGTGAGTGTTTCCTACACCGTCGCTTCATGTTGTAAGAATTTTTCCAGAGTTTTTGCTGCAACCGAATAAGAATTTTCTACATTCAAAAGGATCAAAATCATATGGTTGATCCACCCACAACCTCGAGTAGGGCATTGTTGTTGCAAGCAAGACATATGACGTTGCAAGGCCACCACATATGTTGTGATGGTTATCGTGTCAAAAATCCATTCGCTCATCGTTGCAAGTCCAACCGAAGATGCTACATGTCAAATGAACTCAATGTTGCATTGATCTACAATGCTACAATCCAGGACAAGTGGTGTAGCAAGGACGAGGGCAGATATGCTGCAAGGTGGGACCCATCGATGATGCAAGGCTCATTGGGTGATGCTGCAAGCCGAGTGAGGTCAATCTGATCGAAGATGCTACAAGCCAAGACACGCGATGTTGCAATGCCGAGGGGAGATATGTTGCAAGGTGGGCCCATCAATGATGTAAGGCTCATGGGGTGATGCCGCAAGCAGGGAAGGGCGACACTCAAATCTAAGTGTTGAAGTTGTTGCAAGGCTTGGGGTGGTGATGTTGCAAGTTGAGAGACGCAACATTGCAATACGGGTTCCATCGTTGTTGCAAGGCTCGAAGTGGTGATGTTGCAAGCCGAGAGGCGCGGAACTACATTGGGGTGTCGTCTTTGTTGCAAGGCTCGGAGGTCGTGATGTTGCAAGACAAGAGATGCAACATTGCAATGTGGGTGTTGACATTGTTGCAATGTTGGGGGGTGGTGATGTTTGGGAAAGCGACATTGCAACATGGAGCCTCTGATAGAAAAATGAAACGACAACGCTACTCTAAGTAGGAAGGTGTAACTCTGCAAGAGCATGGCAACCAGGGTGGCGATGCTGCAAGTCGGGGTGGCACGAGGCTGCAAGCCGAAACGACAATGTTACAAGTTCAAATCACAATGCTATAAAGTTTAGTGCGATCGAGACGGTGATGTTGTGTCGTTTTTCTTACAAAAAAATTCTACTATGAGAGGAGACGTAAATGCCGTTGTTCATGTCACCGCCGAGGAAGACGTCGGCCGCAACACTATTGTAGCATCATGCTTCCACGTACTTGATGTTTTAGTCCTCTTCATTTCTGACTGAGCGCTTGTGTCGTAGTCGCCTTTGGCGGCCCACGATATATTCACGTGTGCAAACAGTGCAAGAGTGTGTGTACCATGTCCTGGACAGGTTACGTAATGGAAAAGTCTCCTGTACAACCGGCTGATATTAGCGCGCGCGTCCTCCGGGCGCTGAACCGTCGGATCATTCCAAGCGTCATTAGTTTATTCGGTGCACAGGAATAGTACAAGCGTGGTCTGCTCTCTCACGTGTGATGTCAGATTTCTTTTATATTGTCACTATATTGCATGATTGATCTGCTATAAATGTTGCAAACATTTTCGAATCGGTTCAAAAATATATGCATCGAGGTGTATGTTGCAAATTTATTGAACGCAACAAGAATGTTATTGTAAAGGAGCTTTGCAATATCATTTGCGTCGCAAAGAGCCTTCACAACATTATTCGTCGTACAAACACTGGGTTAAAAAAATATAGGATACAAATAAAGTTTCTCAACAAGCATCATGTTGCAAAAGAGCTTCGCAACGTCATTAGTGTTGCAAAGAGGCTTCGCAACATTGTTCGTCGTACAATCATCGGGTTACAAAAAAAATTGCGCAAAAAAAAGGTTCGCAACAAGCATTTTGTTGCAAAGAAGCTTCGCAACAAGCCTCTCGTTGCAAAGAATGTTTTACGTGACACGCTAAATCCAACGGCGCCTGTGAAAAATCTCTGCATACAAAAAAATTCAGAACAAGCATTATGTTGCAAAGAAGCTTCGCAACAAACCTCCCGTTGCAAAAGAATATTCGTTTGCCATCTCCTGTGCATACGCATCTTTGTGCTAATCGGACGGTAGTGGAGCTGGCGGATCCTTTCGAAGGATCAGCAGGTCGGACGCGTAGCACAGCCCTTACGTAATTAAGTGCCACACGGCCACACGTTGAGTATCACGTTCTGCATGCAACGAGCGACGCATAAATGACGACCTCGCAAGGGTAATCAAGCAGCCTAAATTGATTGGATCATACGGCTACTGAGCCGGCTGATCCATGCACCGGTTTAGCCGGCTGACGCCAAGCGTGACCCTTTTTTTAGATGGAAAATGTAAGTTCCATTAAATATATGGGGCAGCTAAATTGTCGGCAACCGCATCAGTTACAAAGTTTGGTACATCTCACAACCACATACATATATCTGATTCAACCAAACTCACGTCGAACGATGCTAACTTATGAGATACTAAGTTATAGGACCTGGGACACCACTTGATAGAAGCTGATTGGAAGTAACAAATTAATTTAAATTTTGCTTCTCAAAATAGGGAACCAAAAACTGAATTATCATACTCATCTTCCGCAACATCTTGTTTCAGCACGAGTGCGTCCGTTTAAAAAATAACCTTCTTGCATCCCAGTTCAGTTGCCCGCTCTGCAGCATGTAATAAGCTTATTGTTTATACTTGAATTGCTTTAGATAATCTGGTCAGTTTACCAGCACCTTCAGCTTCCACTCCTCCTTCAGAGTCTCTGATGATAAAACCCCATCCTCTTGTCTTTGTCTCCTTTGTGAAAGCTCAGTCTATATTGATCTTCAAATAGTTTTTCTCTGGAGGTTTCCAACAATAATTGTCGTTGGTCTTTGTTGTTTTAGTGCATTTTCTCTTACAGAACTCATTGAATTCTCTGTCATGAATGTCCAAGGATTTTAGAATTCCAGTTGTGCTTCTTATCGCTTCCCCTTTATGAGCTTTATTTCTCTCATGCCACCAAAGCCACATAAGAAAGCTTGCTCTTGCACCCTTCTGCTTATCTAGCTCATATATTCGAATTACCACATCTTTCGGGCTACAACAAGAACTAAGAATTTGTCGTATGTCCTCCATCTGAGTTGTTCTCCAGATGTGCTTCACTACTTTGCATTTGAAAAAAGTGTGCCTCCTTCCTCATCAGTACGCAAGCATACTGGACACCATGGGTCAACTTTAACTCCTCGCTGAATTAGTTTTTGTCTCAAGGGCAAATAGTTCTTCGGCATTCTCCATAAAAACTGCAAGATTTTTGTCAATAGAGGAAGTCTCCACATTTTCTCCCACTCAAAAGGTAAATATCCAGTTGTTGTGCATGATGCAGACGCCTTACCATGGAAACCCTTCCTTTCATCTGATTCAATTTCCACTCGATAGGCTGACTTCACAGAGAATAAGCTCATCTTATCAAAGTGCCATGCGAGCTTGTCCTCACTACCCTCGCTAAGTGGTATTTGCAATATTTACTCCACGTCTTTTTCATTAAAAGTTTGTTTTACCAGTTCCTCATCCCAGTCTCCGTTTACTGGGTTAATTAGGTCTGAGACTTTGTAGAGGATGCCATTCCTTCTTTGGGGAGTGGTTGGTTTTCTAGTTTGACCTTGTGGGATCCAAGGATCAATCCATATGCTCACATTCTCACCATTGCCTATTCTCCATATTACTCCTTCTTTTAACATTATAAGCCCTTTAAGGATGCTTCTCCATGAATAAGACATACCATACTTTTGTGTTGCTCTAATAATATGCCCATATGCGTAATATTTAGTAGATAGCACTCTTGCGCAAAGAGAGTTGGGTGCATTTGCTAACCTCCAAGCTTTCTTCGCCAACATGGCTATGTTAAACACATGGAGATCTATGAATACTAAGCCTCCTTCCTTTTTTGGCAACATCATCTGCTCCCAGCTCACCCAATGGATTTATTTTCCTTGTCCACATTACACGACCAGTACCTACATGTCATCCCACTAATCTGGTCACATAATGTCTTGGTCAGATCAAAGCATGCCATTGCAAAAGACCGGAACTGCTTGGGCTACAGCCTTTATTAAGATCTCTTTTCCGCTGTTGAGAGCATTTTTTCTGTCCATCCCTGATTTTTCCTCCAAATTTTATCTTTGAGGTGTGTGAATGCTTTTTCCTTCGATCTTCCAATGTAAATTGGAAGCCCTAAATGCTTTTCTGTTTTTGCCTCCCTTGTAATATACAATGTTGACATGATCACATTCTTGTGCTCCGGCTGTGTATTCTTGCTAAACATTATGGCAGACTTCTCCTTATTGATTATTTGGTCCGAGCAAGCAGCATATGACTACAAAATATGATTTATCTCCGCTACATTTCTATTTTCATCTTTGAAGAGCAATAGAGAGTCATCCGCAAAGAGGATATGATTTATGCTTGGAGCCCTTCTACAAACTATAATGCCCTTTATTTTTCCACGTTCCTCCGCTTTCTCTGGCATTGATGAGAGGCCTTCTGCACAAATAAGGAATAGGTATAGAGGTAGAGGGTCTCCTTGTCGGAGACCTCTCCCTGGGATGATTACATTTGTAGTATCATTATTCACCTTTATTTGATAACGCACCGTGTTGACGCAGTTCATAATGATCTTGACCCTTATCGCAAAAATAATAATAATGATCTTGACCCAAGAGGAATTAAACCCGATCTTTATAATCATATCCTTCAAGTAAATTCATTCAACTCTGTCATATGCCTTGCTCGTGTCGAGTTTGAGTGATGCAAAGTTCGTGCTTCCTTTCCTTTTATTCTGCAAAAAGTGAGTTAGCTCGTATGCCAAGAGGTTGTTATCAGAAATCATCCTCCATGGAACAAACACACTTTGGTTCGAGGATATAATATCAGGTAGTATCACCTTTAGTCTATTGGCCATCACTTTAGAAACTATCTTGTATACCATGTTTCTTAGGCTTATTGGTCGGAGGTCCTTCACACTCTCAGGTGTTCTTACCTTTGGAATAAGCACCACCGTTGTGTCATTCCATCCCATCGGCATGTATCTTCCCCTCAGTACCCGAAGAACTTCTTGAGTGACCTTCTCCTTACTATATGCCAATAATGATTATAAAACAGGGCTGGCATACCATCATGGCCTGGTGATTTCAGGTCTCCTATCCCGTCAATGGCGTCTTTCACCTCGTCTTCAGAAAATTCAGTGCACATGATATTGTTCATGCTTTGGTCCACTCTCCTTCTTACACAACGTAAGACTTCATGGCTACCTCCTTCTGGATGGGCTGTAAACAAAGATACAAAGCAGTCATTGATTAGTTTTATAAATTCTCGTCTCCTTCCACCCAAATCCACTATCATTTTTTAGCCGATGAATAGTGTTTATTAAGGCATGGAAATAACTTGTATTTTTATCACCTGATTTAAGCCAATTGACGTGTGAGCGCTGCTTCCAATACAAATCACGTTAGTGTTCCATGCGATCAAGTTTCTTGCGTAGAAAAGTTCTCGAGAGACTTGTTGAGGGGATATTGCATCTCTTCTGATTTCCTCCAACTCTCTCTTTAAAATATTTATCCTCTTCTCTAAATCTCCCAAAATATTTGTATTCCAGTTCTGAAGCTCACTAGCCACCTTTTGAAGTCCGTATGTGACATTATTGATTCCCTAACCCATTGCTCGATTACATGTCTCTATGATGGATTCACATTTTTCTTCTTCTACCCATTTCGCTTCAAACCTGAATTGAGGAGAGCCTCTCATGCTTCTATAGTATCTTCCTTCTGTTTCCACTATGATGGCCCTATGATCAAACTGACGAGGATCCCCATTTATTACCTTGAAATCAGAACATGATTGTGACGCCCCCAAAATCAGACCGTGTACAGTAATCATACACGGAAGGTACACGATCGAGATCGGGGACTCACGGTAAGATATCACAACAAAACTCTACAAATAAAATAATACAAGCTGTTTAATACAAGCCAGGGGCCACGAGGGCTCGAACACAACAGTTCGAGAGCAAAAAGTTGGCGGAAGCAATAGTATCTGAGTACAGACACAAGAATACAAGGTTGCCTTAAGAAGGCTAGCACAAATAACAACAGATCGAAAAGGCGAGGCCTCCTGCCTGGGAACCTCCAAACTACTCCTGGTCAACGGGGAACTCGACGTCGTAGAAGGCATCGGCGATCTGCATGTTGCGGTGGTCGGCGTCGGGGATTTCCTGCTCCTGGACTCGAAGGCTCCAACGTCGACTGCAGCGGCCGATCAGGCAAAACAAAAAGGGGGAAATAAAGAAAAGGTGAGTATCTAGCATACCCGCGAGTTATAGTGGACTGCAAGGTAGAAATCAGAATAAGGGTAAGAAGCTAGGCCTATCGAAGACTAGCATCTTTTGACGAGTCTTGCAGCACAAGATGAGAAGAGCCAACAGTTCATATAAAGCATAAAGTAACAATGAAGCAGAAGTTGTTGCATCATTGTATAATAGTAAGTTGTAATGATTAATAATAATAATGCCTCTGAGTTCCCCTCCTCGATTTCCCTGCGAGGAAGAAGACCCGGAACCATACAGTTTAATAGTAGTAGTTTGTAGTGGTAAGGTCCAGCTTCAGCATAAAGCGTCCTGTTACCGTGGACATGGCTATTCGAATAAATTAAACTCCCAGCAGGGGTGCACTACTGTTCAGCCTGCACGCTCGGATCTCCAGGGTGGCGTACACCTTGTTAGGGAATGCCCCACCAAGGCTATCCGACACATCGCAGCCCATCCTAGGCTCAGCAGAGAGGCCATCCTCCAGACTATATCCTATGCGCCAAGGGGTCTAGGTCCCTCACCCTTGCATGCTCCTGCACGGTACGAGACTGGCCGGTGAAGCAAAAGCAAATCCAAAAACACCTGCTTCAGCAAAGAAGACAAGACCGCTTCCCGGCAATCAACCCGTGGTACTGCTGACGTCTGAAGAGCTTTCGGACAAACTACGACGCGGAGGGCCCACACCGTAATCCCACGTGTAGGTAGTGCGTACAGACTAACGGGTCTCTCAAGTCATCCATCGAACCGTTTAGCATTTTAATTAACCTGCGTGACAACCGTTATCATTGCCTCGACTTAACTGACCCGCGGACAATGACAGCAGTCAGGACCACCAGTACATCGGTGCCTGCCCTGTCGTCCCACCAAGTCTCTACGGTTACCAACAAGGTGAACAGACTCCTTACCTTATCTCGCGTGTGCTCTTGGTAGAGCTCGACTTTCGTGGTTTGGTAACTCTCGTGAGATACGAGCAGGGGCCAAGCGCGCCAGTAACGTCGGTCGTACCCTCCCTGTCGTTCCCGACATAATACCGCTCGCAGGCACCGTTGGTTCGCCCGACTTCTTACCTTAAGGACAACCGTTGCTCAGGTACCTAGAGCGTCTATACAGAGCTAGCAACAAGTAGAGTACAAGGATTACTCCTTGATAGCCCACACTTGATGGTGGCTCGGC
Source organism: Bromus sterilis (assembly GCA_950022295.1). NCBI lineage: Eukaryota > Viridiplantae > Streptophyta > Magnoliopsida > Poales > Poaceae > Bromus > Bromus sterilis. The sequence goes on from OX465599.1 coordinate 120,790,641, forward strand.
AGAGCCGAGCTAGGGGCCTTAGGCGGTGTTTGCATTGTACCGTACCTGTTGCAGTTATAATAAGACGTATCCGCGTCACTCCCCTGAGTGGTCACGACCCTGCTATCTAATCCTAGCTAACAATGCGCAGGGCTCACTGCTGAATATAATATATATTTATAAGGCATCATAGGATAAAGGAAGGTACATCAAGGGGCGACAAAAAAAGGCTATGCAATTGAATAGGATTGTATTCGTATCAGCAGCAGTAACAATGCCTAGTGCAACAAATGTACGGAAAGATAGGTGATATCTGGGGAAGAGAATGGCTCTTCTTGTCTGGAAGTTCGCTGTAGGGGTACGGTCGTCGACGACGTAGTCGATCACAGGGGGCATCGGTAGCGGTCGTCGGGACTATCGGACAATAAGAGGGGGGAAGAAACAATAAATACACGGAAATAATAGCAATACAAATAGAAGACATGGAAAACGCAATGTTAACGGGATTCTAACGAAGTACGATGTATTAGGCTCGGAGCGAAAATTCATTCGGGGATGAAATACTGGCTCCGGGTGATTACCGGACAGTGCAGCCGGAGGGGGAATGTTTCATCCCTGTAGTGTTAAAGACATCTGACAGACATGTGGATATTGTCTCTGTGTTAGTCGATCCATTCTGAACGACTTTCATGTACAGATTATTGCCATCCGGGTAGTTTTACCGGTACCCAGAATTATCGGCCGGATCCACCGGAGGGGAAAGGTTCCACGTTCGGTAAGTTAGAGGGGGGTGGTTGGTATATGGATAACGTATTCGTATTCGTTATATTTTTCTGATCAACTTTGATGTATAAAGTTTTTGAATCTGACTTACGGTTTAAAAGATATTAAATTTCAAAGTTTAAATCAATTTTAAACAATTTTTTGAATTTCTTTTAACAATAAAAGCAACATTATCCACAAGTCCCTTTGACTGGTCAAACTGACCAGTGGGACCTACATGTCATAGGGAGGGACATTTAATTCATTTAATTTAATTAACAGAACAGAGGGCCCCACATGTCATTGACTTAGAGTTAATATAATTTAAATCAATTAATTTAACCAAGGCAGGGCCCACTTGTCATTGTCAGTAGCAAGATAATCATTTTAGTTAAATCTAGACTAACAGAGAGGGCCCACCTGTCATTGGCAGTTTATTTAATTTAAACTGAAACAGTAATTAAACAGAGAAGGGTCCCACATGTCATTGTAACAGGGACATAATTAAACAGTTTTATTTGTCTCTAAAAAGTAGCTTAAGGGAATGGGGCCACATGTCATTCTCAGGGGGGTTATCACTAATGGGGATTAACCCCTAATTACACCAGGCCCGGCCCCACTGGTCAGTGGGTAGCCCACTGGCTTTACCAGCCAGGCACGCCGGCGAGACCAGGGAGCACGTCGGCTAGCTATCAGGACGCCTTCGGCGACCAAATCCACGGCGGAGGCCGGGGATCGGACGCGGCTGATGCTGCGCACCGTATGGCGGAGGCTAGGGTGGCCGGAGACAGGGCAACGGCGAGCGTGGGCGGCGGTCGTGCCACGGCTCCAATGGCGACGGTGACTGGAGCGAGAGGGTAGGAGCGCGGGCACATGGGGCGATGGAGTGCTCACCCTGAGCACGCAGGGTCTGGGAAGCGGGTGCGGGGAGGTTCAGGGCGGCCGTAATCGAAGCCGGCGCGGCGGCGGCTGTGGCGAGGGCGCGAGCCGATTCGAGGCCTAGAGCATGTCCCGGGCTCGATTCGCAGCTTGATACGACGAGGACGCGGGTGGGGCGTCGACTGGACAACAAAGGACCGCGCGACAGAGTCGTTGGCCGCGCGGGTTCATCGGAGGGCGTCCATGGCGGCTCAATCGGAGACAGGGAAGACGATGGCTAGGCGAGGGTGAGGGGAAAACTCGATCTAGGGTTACGAAGAGGGGGAGGGGGCTCGGGGGTTCTTATCCACGAGGGGCTCCTGTAGCGGCTCGACGACGAGCTGGCTCGGCGGGGACGGCTGGCCACGGTCGGTTGCCATGGCGACCGTGCCATGAACAATGAGGAAGAATAGAGCGGGAGGTGGGCTGGGGTGGGCCGAGGTTGGTGGGCTTTGCCCGTGGCGTAGAATAGGTCTTTTCCTTTTTTCTCTTTTCTGTAATTTTTTTACTCACTGTTTATTTAATATAAGTACTAAATAACTTTTGTAAAAATGTGCCACTGATCCAAATAAAGATTTTGTAACATCCTAAGTTGGCACAAAAAGTTTGGGGAAAAAATAAAATCATTTGTATTTTATTTAATTATAAAATGATTAAATGGGGCTATTTTGCTATTGCTTTATTTGTTTAGCTATCAAATGATTTTTAGCAAGTATGGAACTTGTTGGTATACTTGTGTTGCACATTGCTGAAGTGCCACAAAAAGTTTAGGGTTTTATAACATCTTTTGCTATTTGTTTTTCAGCTACAACAGATAAAAAGGGACTTTTGGCTTCTTCTTTGATTTGTTTGATTTATTTAATAGCTAAATAAATAACCACAACCATACTAGCAGGATCCAGTGATTATTAGTGATTTTACAAAAGTGCATTCACAATTTTTGGACAAAGTATTTATTGCCACAATATTTTTAACATTCAACCAAAAGGCATTTGAGCTAAGTTTTGATTTCAAATGAAAAGGTGCTTGGATTTGTTTTGATCCATGATGAGCAAGGCCCATGGTCACATTGCTTTAATGCCAACCACCATGAATAGAAAAATAATAAGTTGCAAAGTTTGATCAAGGCTAGTTTGAATAATAGCGATTATCAAAAGTGATTAGCAACAGTAATCCTTGATTAGACAAGTGATTACTGTTCATGACAGTGAGGGTGTTACAATGATCGCGCCACTCCGTATTTGTCACCGCTCTATCCAGCCTCTCTTTAATATATTTATCAGCTGAAGTGCTATGATTTCTCCATGTGAATTTATCCTCAACATAGCCTAGATCATGCAAGCCACACTCTTCAAGGGTTTCTTTGAATCTGTCCACGTGAGCTTGACTTCTTGGGGATCCACATCGTTTCTCATGGCCATATAATATTTCTTTAAATCTCCAACACAGATCCAAGGCCCCCCAAGCTGGGCATTCAGGTCCCTCAGTAAAGCGAAGGTATTTCCTTTTTTATCACTTGTCAGTTCTCCATATATACATGTAAACCTCCATCGAAAATTATACTTTTCAATTATCTCAATGTCTATGTGGTATTTGGACAAATTTTCGAGCTCAACCTTCACTATACCCTTCCAAAGCATCACAAGCCCTCCACTCTTGCCTTTTCAATCTTTTATGACCATTTACTTCATACACAACATCCACTTGAAATGCTTTGTCCTCTTTTCATCCAGTTTGGTTTCAGACAAAATGGAATATCTGGGTCCTCCTGCTTTTGGTTGTCCAGAAGCCCTCGAACTACCGGGCCGTTACCCAATCCTCGGCAGTTTCAGGCGATAAGTTTCATTTTCCCTCGCCGGGTTGTCCTGGTAGCCCAGCTTCCTTGTCTGACTCATATTTGTTTGAGACTTCTTTCCCTACCACTCCGCCTGTTTCCTCAATTTCCTTCCTTACTTTTTTCACCCAGTCATATTCCTCATCAATATCCATGAGGTCAACCCCTCTCTTCTTTGGTTGCGGCTCTGTAAGAGCAAGTTTTTCCCCCGAAGGTTTTGGACATTGTTGGACAAAGCAGAAGTGGAACTAATATTGTTTTCGAGTTTAAACAGATACTTAGGTTCCGAAAGAATGGAGTTTGCTTGTAGAAGGTCGACGGACAACTCACTGCAGCAGAGCTACAGTCTTCTACCGAACCCTTTGATGGAAGACGACCCCTAAAAATGTAGTCGAAGAAAAAGTCTCTCTCGAGTAAAAGCGCAACGAGGAGAAAGCTGAAGCTGGTCGAAGACTTAGTCTTTTTACTAGTTTCTCTTTACTTTCTTGAGTCGTAAGAAAAACCGTACTATCAAGAGGGGTTTGCTAGTTGAGATCTTAGTCAAAGTGAATTTGCTCTGCACAAAAGCCTACCGAGAGAAATCTTGCTGAGTCGAGTAAATAGCTCGAAGGCAAAGTCATCGCACTTTGTGCCTTCGAGAGAGAACTCGTTCGGTAAGTCAGCTTACTTGTTCCTCAAGTAAAGTTGCGCAGTGATTGGAATCCGACCGTTGTGGACACGCGTCAAGCGGTTGCATCGGGTCACTTCAGTCATTTTACCCATCGGGATCGCCATCTATAAATACCCCGCACCTACCCGCCATTTCGGGTTGGCTGCTCCACTGAAGTTTCTAAGACAGAAGTCTGTGAGCATCCCAAGAGAGATTCATCGAGAGAAAACCAACATCCCAAGTCTGAGCTGAGTTGAGAAATTCACTATGACTTAGGTCGAGATTAGCCGATCTTTTTATCTTGGAGAACTGCAAGTCTCCTAGACGGTTAGGCGTCGCCTGTCAAGCAGTCGAAGAGTAATTGTCACTGCTGAAGGAAGTTTGTAAAGGTCTCGGAGATGTCCTTAATCATCTACCACGAGTGAAAACTGGACAAGCTCGAGGAGTTTGTTGCAGTGGAGAATAGGACGGAGAGAGTTTTGCTCCAGGTGTTCAATCACCAGTCCCTCCAACCAGACGTAGCACTTTGCAGAGTGTGAACTGGTTTACCAAACATCGTCGTGTCAGGCTCGTTTTCCTTCATACATTTAAATTAAGTATTCTCTCGAGGCCTGTATGCCTTCGATGTTTCCCTTCGCCCTTAATCCTTTCGAGCTATGCATTACCTTCGATATTGTATTTCCTTCGAGATGTTCTTAGTCCTTCGCAGTTTGCATGAATTCCTTCTAAGTTCCTTAGAATTTTTAGAAGTGATCATTCACCCCCTCCCCCTCTGATCATTCTTGAGCTTTCAATTGGTATCAGAGCAAGGCACTCCCTACGCTCTGCGTATTTTGGTCTAACAACCTGGAGTGTTGTCAAGAATGTCGTTTGCAGCTGTTCACTCGGGGGAACCAATCCCTATCTTCAATGGGAAGGACTATCCCTATTGGAAGGACAAAATGAAGAGGAATATCATGGCTATCAACTCTGCCGCTTGGGAAGTTGTCAAGAATGGTGTAACTGTCAAAGACACAGATGCCATCACTTCTGAAGAGGCAAAGAAGATAGAGCTAGATACTGAAGTCTGGGTCTTCATAACAAATCATCTGATTCCAGAGAAATACCATGAGGTCAAGAATATTCCTTCGGCCAAAGGTGTTTGGGATTATCTCGAGAAGATTGGTGAAGGTGTCTCTACTCAGAAAGATGCTCGTATTGACACCCTTCGAAGCAAGTTCTATCGTTTCAAGAGGCACGAGGGAGAAAAAGTTAGCTCCATATACAGCAGACTCACTGCGCTGTCAAATGAACTGATTTCCCTCGGCGCCGAAGACATTACCAATCGGATTATTGTCAGAACTTTGCTCCGTTCCCTTGATGATTCCTTCGATCACATTGTGCTGATGATCAAGGAAAGGAATGATTTCAAGGATCTTGTTGCCGCTGATATTCTCGAGAGACTTAATACCTTCGAGATGGAAGAAGATGAAAAATGTGATATTAATGGGACACGAAGAAAATCTCATGCACTGAAGGCCAGAGCTTCACATCACTCCTCTCCTGAAGCTAGTTTTGAATCGGGTTGTGCCTCAGATGACCCCGAGAACATTGGAAAAGATCTGGCACTGATAATGAGAAGATTCAATCGCTTTCAAAGAAGGAACTCCTCTTCACCGAAGAAAAACTACTCTTCAAGACATTCAAGCAACTCATCACAGCATCGATCATCATCCAGAAACTCTTCAGCGAAAGATAACTGTTGCTATAAGTGCAAGAAGCCAGGTCATTTCATTGCTGATTGTCCTCTCTGGGAAATTGAACATAGATCAAAGCATTCACACAGCAATTCTTCGAGCAAGTCTCACAGATCGAGCAAAAACTATGAGTCGAAGAGATATGATTCAAAGTCCAGAAAAGACAAGAAAGACGGTTCTGATGATGACAAGAAGAAGAAGTATCACAAGCATCGAGAGGGTTCTTCCTCGAAATCACATTCCTCTCGACGAAAGAATTCCCATCGTGCCAAAGCCTATCTGGGTAAAGAAATGAACTCTGAAGATGATGCATCCGGTTCCGAAGCTGAATCAAACCCAAGATCTGGCTCTGGTTCTGGTTCTGAATCTGATGGCGTTGCTGGTTTAGCATTTGCTTCGAGCAAGACTTCAAGTTCATTCTTCATCAACCAAAGCAGCGAAGATGAATCTCCAGCTTACTGCTTCATGGCCAAGCCTAAGGTATCCTCATCCCAGAATTCCTACGATACTTCTGATGGATATACTTATGAAAGTAACTCTAGGATAAGTTATGCTAAACTTGCCAAAATTGCTTCTATCCAACAAGATGAGCTAGATTCTTTAAGTGAAACTATTCAAAAATCTGAGACTTTGTTGATCGATGAGATTGAGAAGGGTCAAAATTTGACGAATGAGCATACTGCTCTGAAAGAAAAGTATGATGAACTTTACTCTCGTCATGATCTTCTCTCAGTGGACTACGAGAAGCTAACCTATGAATTCCTTCAAGGAAAAATGGCTCACGAAAAACTGAGAGAGGCTAATGAAGAGTTGGAAAGTGTCAACCTCACGCTCATGGCTCAACAAGGCTCAGAAGCTAAAAATGAATCTACTTCACCTTGCTTAATCTGTTTGGAACGAAGTAAAATTGAGTCTATTTCCGAGAGATCGAAAGGAAAGCAACCTATTGTTATTGATGATACTAACCCCTCGAACGAGTAAACCATTAGCGAGGAACTCTTCAGGTTGAAAGATTTATTTGAAACAGGCATGTTCAAAAGTGTGCAGGGACACCAGTACCTATGTGATATCCTACGAAAGGCTCTTCTTCACAGGAATCCCCGAAACGAAGGAGTTGGCTTCGAAAGGAAAATCAATCCTGATGGAACCTACTGGGAACCCGAGAAGTATCCTAAAACTTTCTGGGTTCTTGCGAAAGAAAAGCCCATTGATATTGCTAACCTTTCAGGTTTCAGTTGCAAAATTGACAAAGCTATAGTTGATGAATCACTTGATTCTGACTACAAGCTTGTCAAAGATCAGGAAGGAAAGGTGTCGGCTGAATTCGTTGGTACTCCTCCGAAGAATGGTTTCTATAAGCGACAGATTTGGGTTCGCAAATCTCTCGTAGAAAAACTGCCCCCTAACCATTCTATGCAGGGAAAATCCTCGGTACCACCGAATCACTACTATTCTCTCGAGGATAGAAATGAACCTTTGGTGCCTGCTTTAAATGTTCCCCAGAAGGAATACTATCGTGTCGATAGAAATGTTTGTCGTCATCGTAACGATAACACCAAAGTTGCTGTTACTCATCAGTACTCTAACCCCTCATCGAGGAATTATATTTATGGTGTGCTTGATGGTCCAGATAGATAATGCAATCCTGTTCGCTATAATATTGCTGCCCCATCTAGCTCTTCCATGCCTTCTAAGTCACCTGCTCGTTTGTGGGTGGTTAAGAAGAATTAATTCTTCTACAGGGCTATGTCTCCGGTGGATCCGAATGGGTCATGGATAGTGGATGTACAAATCATATGACCGGAGACAAAGATTTGTTCACCGAAGACAAACTCACTGAATCTTCACAGAGATACATTACCTTCGGTGACAACAACAAAGGAAAAGTACTTGGTTTGGGTAAGGTTGCTATATCGAAGGATAAGCATATCGATAAGGTTATGCTTGTTCAATCTCTAGGATATAATCTTATGTCTATCTCAAAACTTTGTGATATGGGTATGCTTGTACTGTTTTCTGCTTCTCGTTGTGTTGTCTTTTCACAGGATGATTATTCCTTCGTGTTTGAAGGATTTCGCAAAGGTGATCTTTATGTCGTCGATTTTTCTTCGGGACCTGCTGTGTCCACATGTTTAATGGCCAAAGCCACTTCTGGTTGGTTATGGCACCGAAGACTTGGGCATGCAGGAATGAAAAACCTTCAAACTCTTATCTCGAAGAAGAACATCGTTGGAATTGACAATGTGAAATTCGATAAGGATCGTCTATGCAGTGCCTGTGAAGCGGGAAAGATTGCCAAGAAACATCACTCAGCAAAAACTATAATGACTACTACTCGTCCTCTTGAATTACTTCATATGGATTTATTCGGTCCTCAAAATTATGCTAGTCTTGGAGGTAACAAGTATGGTCTAGTTATTGTTGATGATTTCTCTCGATATACTTGGGTGTTCTTTCTAGATGACAAAAGCAAGGTTGTTGAAATCTTCAAAACTTTCGCAAAGAGAGCTCAGACTGAATATGAACTATCTCTCAAGCATATCAGAAGTGACAATGGTACAGAATTCAAAAACACTCATATCGAAGATTTTCTTGATGAATATGGCTTTACTCATGAATTCTCGGCTGCTTATACACCGCAACAAAATGGTGTGGTCGAGAGAAAGAATCGTACACTTATTGAAATGGCCAGAACAATGCTTGCTGAATACAAGACTCCTATCAGGTTCTGGGCTGAAGCAATCAATACTGCATGTCATATCATCAACAAGGTTTATCTGCACAAGTTTCTGAAGAAAACTTCACATGAACTTATTACTGGTAAAAAGCCAAATGTTTCATATCTCAGGGTTTTTGGTGCTCCATGTTATATCAGAGATATGAATCACAGCTCCAAGTTTGCTCCAAAGGCTCACGAAGGTTTTCTCCTAGGTTATGGTTCGAATTCTCACACTTACAGAGTTTACAACTCTCATCTTGGCAAAGTTGTAGAAACTGTAAATGTTCGATTTGATGAAACTAACGGCTCTCAAAAAATGCAATTACCTCTTAACCTGGATGAACCACCTTTGGATGAAGTTATCAGGTACATGGCTATTGGAGATATTCGACCTGTCGAAGGAAATGCACGTCAAGCAAACAAGGATGATGATGGTCCAATGTTCCCACACATAGCCCGGGGCGCTGGAGATCAACATCCTGAAGCAAATGATGTACAGGTCGAAGGAGAACGCTTAAACGAAGAAAATGTTCCCGATGGACAAGCTGATCCCGAAGGTCAAGCTGATCCCGAAGGACAACCGGATTCACAAGATGATGAAGGATTTTTACCTCGTGTTCGAAGAAGAGTGGACGTCGACTCAATACTCGAAGAGATTCATTTACCAGGTCGTCCCACCACTCGTTCGCGTACTCGATTAGCTAACTTCTGTGGAAATTTCTCGTTTGTATCCATGCTAGAACCATCGAAATTTGATGAAGCCATGAAGGACTCAGACTGGATGACTGCAATGCTCGAAGAACTTAATCAGTTCGAGAGAAATAAAGTCTGGTCCCTTGTTGATAGACCTGATCCCAAGAAGCATAATATCATTGGTACGAAATGGATTTTTCGCAACAAGCAAGATGAAGATGGCATTGTGATAAGGAATAAAGCTCGATTGGTTGCTCAAGGCTACACCCAAATTGAAGGTATTGATTTTGGTGAGACTTATGCCCCACTTGCTCGACTTGAATCCATTCGTGTCATGCTTGCTTTTGCCAATTACAATGGTATTTTGTTATATCAAATGGATGTCAAAAGTGCATTTCTTAACGGTGAAATCGAAGAAGAAGTATATGTTATGTAGCCACCAGGTTTTGAAGACCCAAAGAATCCTGATAAGGTGTACAGGTTGCACAAGGCCCTATATGGGTTAAAGCAAGCACCTCGTGCTTGGTATGAAACACTGAAGGATTTTCTTCTGAAGAAGGGCTTCAAACCAGGAACAACTGATCCGACTCTTTTTACTCGTGCATACAAAAATGATCTTTTTGTGTGTCAAATTTATGTCGATGATATTATATTTGGCTGTACTAACCCTGATATTAGCGAAGAATTTGCTCGTATGATGTCGAAGAAATATGAAATGTCTATGATGGGTGAATTGAAGTTCTTTCTCGGGCTTCAAATCCGTCAATAGAAGAATGGGACTTTCATTTCTCAAGAGAAGTATCTCAGAGATTTCCTGAAGAAGTTTGATCTTGCCAGTTGCAAAACTATCAAGACTCCAATGCCTACGAATGTTCATCTAGATGCAGATGAGAAGGGAAAACCTTTCGATCAGAAGAAATATCGCTCGATGATCGGTTCGCTTCTTTACCTTTGTGCATCTAGACCTGACATTATGCTATCAGCTTGTATGTGTGCTCGTTTTCAGGCAAACCCGAAAGAATCACATCATATTGCTGTCAAGCGAATTCTTCGATATCTGGCTCACACACCATCTTTGGGACTTTGGTATCCCAAGGGTGCCCAGTTTGATCTCGTTGGATATTCTGATTCTGACTGGGCTGGTGATCGAGTCGACAGGAAATCTACCTCAGGCACATGTCATTTTCTCGGTAGATCTCTTGTCTGTTGGGCTTCGAAGAAACAGAATTGCGTATCTATTTCTACGGCTGAAGCCGAGTATATTGCTGCCGGTTCATGCTGCACTCAGATTCTGTGGCTCAAGCAAACGCTGAAAGATTATGGTATTCTTGTGAAGAAAATTCCATTGCTATGTGATAACGAGAGTGCTATCAAGATTGCCCATAACCCTGTGCAACACTCTCGAACGAAGCATATTGACATTCGTCATCATTTTCTTCGAGATCACGTTCAGCGAGAAGATATTGTTATCAGCCATGTACGCACTGAAGATCAATTGGCTGATATCTTTACGAAGCCCTTGGATGAAAAGAGGTTCTGTGCACTAAGGTGTGAGTTAAACATATTGGACTCACGCAATGTGCAGTAAGATCATAACCATCGGTACCATGTATTATATGTTTTCTTTCTATGTTGTTTACTTACGTTATTTTTCTATCGTGTTTATTTTTCGTTTGGTTTTGTTCGTTTGGTGTTGTCCTATACACTTACCACTCCGAGTTTTATCACTGTTTTCCCCTCGGATTGATTAAGCATCGGACCCTGTTTTCCCTCTATTCTATCCCTACCCCATCTGTGCTTTTTCTCTCGTGAACATGTATACATGTACTCGATCAAGACTCCCTTCGAATGTCATTGATTCCGAAGGAAAATCTATCGAACGTTTATCTACTTTTATACTCGATGTTCGATGAGTTTGGTCTCGGACGTGGAGCAACTTTCTTTCGGTTCGTTGGGATTTTCCCGCGATTACCGCCACAAAATCCGTCCGTTGAATGCGGAGAGACGCGAAATCTGCGCCGTTGGATCAGATCTGTCAGTTATGTCAGACCTCCCCTCCCTATAAATACTGATCCCTGCCACCGCCTCAGACATCGAAATTTCCTCGACTTCGTCTCTCTGCTCCCGAAATTCTCTCTCGCGCGCCGCCGTGCTGCTCGTCGCCGTCGAATCCCTCGGCGCTTTGCTGCCGGAAGGAAGCCGCCGGAGACCTCCCCGTCGACGAGGAACTTCTTCCACGTCGCCGTAGTCGTCGTACATCACCAAGTTAGGGTATGCACGGCTCTGGATACGATTCCAATCTTTCCTGTTCATTGTATCCAGATTTGTTCTTGATTTTCTCTCTTTTTCTTAGGTCTGTTTGATCTGTTTGGATCATTGAATCTTGGGAAATCAGTTTTCTAGCGTTTTCTGTCGATTCCCATATGCGCTAGGTAAGAAATCCCTCAGATTCTCTCACTTTAGCAATTTGCTCAGAAACGTATCGATAAACTTGTGTTGTGCAATTCGTTCATACAGTTCTTTGTTAGATTTGCACCCAATGGAAATCTAGCCTAGCACTTGTTTGAAAAACTCGCTGCAAGACTTTCTTATCGATAAGTTTACTGCTCTCAAAATGATTTTCCTCGAAAACCACTGGTACTTGTTCACAACTTTCCTATATTCCCTCGTACCTATCTTTTTCGTAGGAAAATGTCTGGGATCGAAGGAAATGTCAGAGCACCCAAGCGTGTAGGAGGCCGAACAAGAATCACCAACAACTCTGAAGGTTTATCAGAAGAGTTGATCGTAGAAAAGAAGTTAAGAACGCCTGAAGGTTCTGAGGATGAACGTACGAGAGAAAACCGTCTGCAAGAGATTCGAAGACTTCAAGCGCTTCGTTGGTATGAGTACAAGTCTCTTATGCCACGCTAGGAGAGGCTGTTTGCTATGAAAAATCCTTGGTCTGATGTCAAATCGTTAAGGCCAAAGTGGACGAAAGATAATCGACCACCTCCTCCAGCTGATGCTCATCCATCCTCCCTGAAAACTCCTGCCGATTTTCAGGAGCTGGTTGATGCTCGGGAAGCGCGAGCTCAGAAGAGAAAAGAAGCCAAAGCTAAAAAGGAGGCTGCTGCTGCTGAGGGCATCGTAGATGTTGGCCCAAGTGCCAAATCAAAGGCTGGCAAGAAATCAGCCAAGCGAAAGAAAAAGGTGGTAATTGTCTCGCCACCTGATGCGAGCTCTGATGAAGAAGTAAATTTAGATGATCAAGACCCTGGTACAGAGGCTGATGTCGAGGACATTCCTCTGAAAAAGAAGCCGAGCAGTAAGGGCATTAGGATCCAGGAGCCAGCTTCACAGGCTCCTCGAGCAAATATTGACTTGACCAACTTGGTCACTGATCCGCCCATTTCATCTGCTCCTCCAGTTCAAGCTCGCCAACCAAAACCTTCGACTAAATCGAAGGGAAAGAAAGCTCTAGTTTCTGAGGATGAAGAAACACTTATTCAACGTAGAGAAAGGCTGGCAAAGCAAAAAAGAACAAGAAGCAAAGGACTTGACAAATTCCAAGCTCCTGAACTTTCACAGCCAGCCCGAGCATAAAAAGGCTCTGGTTGCTCAAAAGCTAGGCATTCTTCATTTGGTCAGTGAAAAGTACCGATGACAAATTGCTGAAGGCAACATTCCTGTTGCACCGAAAGAAAAGGTCGTGGCCCCCAGCGCCACCGAGAAAATTGTGACTCCGACAGTCACGAAGGAAAAGGTTGCAGCTCCAAGTGCTGCGAAGAAAAATGCTGAGGCCCCAAGTGCCTCGAAGGATAAAGCGGTGGCCCCTAGTGCCGTCACCAAACCCATTGCTGCTGCCAAGGCCACCAAGGAGGCCGAGAAGAAAGCCAAGGAGGCTAGGCAAAAGGCTCAGAATGTTCCAGTTCCTCCAGCTCCTGCACCTGCTGCACCTGTTGTTTCCGGCCCTCGTGCCGATGAAGAGAGTTCCAACGAAGGAGAATCTGCTGCCCATGCTCCTTGGGATGCTGCTAATATTTCTCACATCCTCTGGAAGATGGCTACCACACCGAGAAGAGTCACTGCCGAGGATGATGTCCCTGCTGAAATCCAAGAGCATGTTGCTCGATACATGATTCGCTGGGAAGGGTATATCACCCAGGATCGCAAGGACAAGGAGCAAGTGAATTTTGCTCCCGTCAACTTCAAGAAGAAACCGAGGACATTGAGTCCCGTAAGTTTTTCAAATCCAAGATTGCCACCGCTAAAGCTTCCAGAATGGCTCAGAAGGAAAATTTGACCGCTGTATATGAAAAGGTTCGACAAATTGTGTCGGCCGTATCCAAAGAGCACAATGATGCCCTGTACAAGAGACAATCTCGTAAGAGAAAGTCTGCTGCCCCAACCTCTGCGCGTGGGACGCTAGAGATCGAAAAGAATGCAAAGAAGGCCAAGTCTACCGAGGTCGTTGCTGCATCAGCACGACAAGAATCTGCACCAACCCCCACCAAGGAACCAACTCCTCCTCGTGAGAAAACTCCACCACCTCGCCAAGCCACACCTCCACCTCGTCAACCATCACCACCAAAAGCCTCGTCACCACCTCCAAACCCACCATCACCACCTCACGTCATTCCATCGACCACCCCTGCCCTCGAAACCCAAGATCATGCAGAGATCGAGCAAGCTGCTCATGTCGAGCAAGAAACTCAAGTCCCCATTTCCTCTTCTCAGAAAGATTACTCCTCTGCCCAGACTCTGCATGAAGGAGAAGACGCTGATGTTGATATCACGACAGTTTCTTCTCGTCAAGATCCTGTCGAAGGAAATAGTTCTGGAGATGACCGTTCGAGTGCCAGTTCTTCCTCCTCCTCATCAAGTTCCTCGAACGAAGAAATGGTTGATGCTTTTGCACAACTAGATGAAGATCTGGAGGCCATGGAAAATGAAGAGGCTGCACAAAATGCTAACACCGACGAAGGAGTTGCCGTCGAAGCACAGGCCGAGGAAAATGCACCTGCAGCCATCCCAGCTCAGGACATTGTAAACATTCCATCTTCCATTACTCGCCCTGCTGAGCCAGTTTTTCAGATGCCAGACAATGCTGACGAAGTTTTTCCTGTTGATGAGCTGCTCCATTCTGCTCATCCGAGAGAAATGCTGCCACTGTTCCACTTAGATGTTCCTCGTGGAGGCCCCATCTTCAAAAGGCGTGAACACAAGCCATTTTTCTTCGGGACCAATCCCTACGAGAAGCCCAGAAGTGCATATTCTCTTCGGTTTTGGACCCAAGAGCAAGCCATCTATTATACTCGTGTGCTGTACAATAAGGCTAGAGTGTTCCAACATCTATACCTCGATATGCCTTCGGTGTACTCCACTTCAAGTTTCGAGAATGTTGCCGAGACAATTGATGGTCTTCATGCTCACAAGATGTTTGCTCTCGATTGTGGCTACAATCCCAAGCTTATCAAGCAATTTTATGCAACACTCTATGTCACTGGTGATCCCGAGAACTCGAAGACGTGGAAATTTGATTATATGATCCAAGGACAAGTATTCCATATGACTGTCGATCAATTTATGGCCATCATCAATTTACCTCGGTTCGAAGGATTACCACACAAGCTTCATGACGTACCTGCTCCAACTCCTGCTGAATTTTCAACGATCATGAATCCAGATGTCGTAGGAGATACCTACCCGGAAGAGCCCAAGCCAAGACACTTAGTTTTTGAAGCAAAGGCATGGTTTTATATTCTTTCGAAGACTTTGATGCCAATGCTCGATGTGCACGATGACTTTCCTATTCCCAATGACGTACAACTTGCTCTGTTGAAGTTAGTCCACGGTCATCCTTTCGATTTTGAAGACTACTTCCTCAGAACTTTGGTGTCTTGTGCTGATGATCACAATTCCCACAAGCCATATGCACCATGGCTGATGTCCATCTGCAATTACTCTCGGGACGTGCCATTCCCCGTGTCAATTTTCCCAAAGATTTTCACTCCACCTGTTAGGGAAGTATTGCAGATTGTTTCTCGACCCAACGATCCATATGCTGAGCACACTGGCATCCGCACCCATTTGACTGAGCGAAATGTTCGCTCGAAGTTTATCAAGCCAGTGCATCACATGGAAGTTTCTCTTCGGTCCCAGCAAATGCTTCAACATCACATCGACCAAGATTTCATTCAGAAGCAAGCTTTGATGGACGAGATTAATCATTTGCGCAATATTACCATGAACAACAATCAGATGTTGCGTGAATGTCTTCGAAGAGATTGGAAAGGACTGCGGAAGTTCAATTCCCTCGGTCAACTTCAACGATGTGGCTTCGAAGAATATCCTCCCCATCTGACCAGGAATTGGACTAATGATGATCGTGTAGATCGCCCGGATCCCAATATCCCTCGGCTGCCGAAGAACAAAGATGTCCTAAGTGTTGATGACTATTATCACATCACTTTGGACACCATCTCCTCCGAGTCCGAGCAAGATGAAGCCCCTCGACGTCCAGAGAGAGTTTATACTCCACACCCTCGAAGCCCCAGGACCCCGCCGGAATCGCAGCTGGAATCTTCTGGAGATCAACACTCCTTCCGCACGAAGATCACTCCTCCAGGCGCTCGCCCAATTCGTCGTGCTCCCACGCTTGCCGAATCCTCTCGACGTCGCCGGAGCCGCCACAGCGACTAGGGATTTCTTTCGACCCTATTCTCTCGACTTTTTGTATGTTGTGACAAAAAGGGGGAGATGTAGTGCCATCGAAGAAATTAGTTTGCCTTCGGGGTTAAGGGCTTTGCTTTTCATTCGACAAACTTTTGATCTTTAAGGTTTTCTGAGTAGTTTCAACAAACTTTCGATTCATATTCGATCTGGTTGTAACTAACTCTAAGTAGGACTGTGAACTGCTACTCTTTTTCGTAAAATATCTATCTGCTGCTTGCGATACTTAACCTTTTGCAGGAAGTTATCTTTCACATAAGTTCACAGGTCATTCGAGGAGATTGCATGTTTCTCATTGGATATCATCTGGAATGCAATTTCTCTCGCTAAGATTATTGATTTTTTTTTCCTCGACTCTACTTGTCAAAATATGCACTTCACAGGAAACTCTTATCTTCCGTGCATACATCAAGGGGGCGTATTTTCATCGACCTTAGCACTGGTTTATCATCGAAAACTCAAACTTTTTCAATCATTTATCGATGCCAATTTTGTCAACAATCGTCCAAAAAGGGGGAGATTGTAAGAGCAAGTTTTGCCCCCGAAGGTTTTGGACATTGTTGGACAAAGCAGAAGGGGAACTAATATTGTTTTCGAGTTTAAACAGATACTTAGGTTCCGAAAGAATGGAGTTTGCTTGTAGAAGGTCGAAGGACAACTCACTGCAGCAGAGCTGCAGTCTTCTACCGAACCCTTTGATGGAAGACGACCCCTAAAAATGTAGTCGAAGAAAAAGTCTCTCTTGAGTAAAAGCGCAACGAGGAGAAAGCTGAAGCTGGTCGAAGACTTAGTGTTTTTACTAGTTTCTCTTTACTTTCTTGAGTCGTAAGAAAAACCGTACTATCAAGAGGGGTTTGCTAGTTGAGATCTTAGTCGAAGTGAATTTGCTCTGCTCAACCTAAACCCACAAAAGCCTACTGAGAGAAATCTTGCTGAGTCGAGTAAATAGCTCGAAGGCAAAGTCATCGCACTTCGTGCCTTCGAGAGAGAACTCGTTCGGTAAGTCAGCTTACTTGTTCCTCAAGTAAAGTTGCGCTGTGATTGGAATCCGACCGTTGTGGACACGCGTCAAGCGGTTGCATCGGGTCACTTCAGTCATTTTACCCATCGGGATCGCCATCTATAAATACCCCGCACCTACCCGCCATTTCGGGTTGGCTGCTCCACTGAAGTTTCTAAGACAGAAGTCTGTGAGCATCCCAAGAGAGATTCATCGAGAGAAAACCAACATCCCAAGTCTGAGCTGAGTTGAGCAATTCACTAGGACTTAGGTCGAGATTAGCCGATCTTTTTATCTTGGAGAACTGCAAGTCTCCTAGACGGTTAGGCGTCGCCTGTCAAGCAGTCGAAGAGTAATTGTCACTGCTGAAGGAAGTTTGTAAAGGTCTCGGAGATGTCCTTAATCATCTACCACGAGTGAAAACTGGACAAGCTCGAGGAGTTTGTTGCAGTGGAGAATAGGACGGAGAGAGTTTTGCCCCAGGTGTTCAATCACCAGTCCCTCCAACCAGACGTAGCACTTTGCAGAGTGTGAACTGGTTTACCAAACATCGTCGTGTCAGGCTCGTTTTCCTTCATACATTTAAATTAAGTATTCTCTCGTGGCCTGTATGCCTTCGATGTTTCCCTTCGCCCTTAATCCTTTCGAGCTATGCATTACCTTCGATACTGTATTTCCTTCGAGATGTTCTTAGTCCTTCGCAGTTTGCATGAATTCCTTCTAAGTTCCTTAGAATTTTTAGAAGTGATCATTCACCCCCTCCCCCTTTGATCATTCTTGAGCTTTCAGGCTCCAACAATTTGTGAGTGCTTGCTCCTCCTTTTAGCTCTTTGCGTTTTAAAGTACCTCACAGCTTTTTAAAGCCTGGTTTCGGGAGATCATTTTCAGATTCTATGTTACCCAAGGTTGACAGTACTCTCTCTAACTTCTTTGCTGGTACTTTCGGGTTGTTCTCTTTATTGTTTATGTGTTTCTCCTTCATGTTTTGTTCTCCTTTCTAATGAGTGTTCTGTTTTTCATTAGCAAAGACCAGATTTATACCCCCTATTGTCTCTGTTTGCTCCCCTTGTGTAATTTTGAAGGGACTTGTACCTTCCTTATCATCTCTTTTTGCCTTGTTGTCATCTACATATGGTGGGGTCTTTTTATATGAAGGTCTATCACTTCCCTGCCTACTACCTCTACTTCCCGCATTGTTACTTTTCAAAAAATCACCTCTATCATTTGATCCCCTGCTCTTCTCTTCGCTGGAACTCCCTTTGTAGATTGCTGCACGCAACCATGGATCATACCGCCAGCTTCCTTCTCTATTTATTCTTGTTGTGCTAGCTTTTTTGCTATGGCCGATGATCCCACAAAAGTCAGGTAAATGTTCATATTCAAATGAAACCATTTTCTCCTGCCCCTCCATTTCTTCATTTCCCCCTCCTACCATTTTTTCATTTTATTGATTCTGTTCATCCTCCTCTTCATCATCAAAGGTGATTCCTCTCATCATGGTACATTGATGTTCATTCGTACTTTTATCCTCGTATATTGCGCAAATGCAAACCCGTTATCATCTGTTTCTTTATCCATCATTCCTATTGAAATACCATACACCCTTACCCATATTGATATGGTATTAAATTTCATCTATGGTTTTATTGGGCGCAAAATCTTCCATCACCAGCTAGCTTTTATTGAAAAACCACGATTCATTTTCTACTACCTTCGTCTTCCCTTTCTCTTCATGGAAAGAAAACAAGAAACAATTCTTACCAAGATCCTTGCATCCAATCCAGTGAAGGTGCACCAGACTCCTGACTGTTAGAGTAGATTGTAGTATCCCTATTAGCTAGGGGGTTCCCTGCATATTTATCACCTATAAATGTATTATATATTGTGGCCTTTGACCCCCATGGAATACAAGTTGCATATTCCTAACATGGCTAGGTTAAAATTTTCTGGCACGTAGCAACTACGTGCCCTACGTCGCCGCCGCCGGCTGTCCGCCGGCCGCCAGCTCATCTTGCTGGATCCTTCCCGCACCAGCCCATTGGCCTCGTCTGGATCCTGCCCCGAACTGCGTCAGATCGAAGCCGCCGGCCTCTTCACGTTCTCCGCCGCCGGTCGGCCCCCGGTCCGACGTTGGCCGGCTGCCCTGTCCGCCGCCGCCCGCCCCCTGTCCGCCGCCGCCTGATCTCCTGCTCAGCCGTGCGTGCGTGCGTGCGTGCTCAGACGTTCTCTTCCCACTTTCCCAGCCGTGCGTGCTCTTCCTAGCCGCCAGCCCAAACTTCTCAGCCATTGGCCTCCTGCTCCCTGTCGCTGGAGGGATTGGTCCCTGATCTCGTTCGAGCACTGATTGTTTCCGGTGGCTACGGTTTTTGATTCCTCTCTCCCCCAAAAAAAGCAAAAATAATGTCTGCCTCATCGGGCTATGTTGCGATCCCTCCTCGGTGATTTTTGACGGCACAAACTCCTATGACTTCGTTGCCTTTTTGCGTATTCATATGCACGGTTTTCTCCTATGGGGTGTGCTCTCCGGCGAAGTCCCTTGTCCGCCGTGCCCCACTGCTCCTCTGGCTCCTTCTCCTCCCATACCACCTATTCTTATTGTCGATGCTACTCAGGCCGACAAGGATGCCACCAAGCGTACGGATGACACCGCCGTTGCTGCTTATGATCGGAGTTTCCAGGAGTATACGGACACTCTTCAGATCTTCCGTCAGGATCTACTTGCTTACACTCAGTGGACGGATGATCATGCTCGTGCTGCGGCGGTTCTCACCGCTAGTGTTTAGCCACAGTTTGCTTCTGAGTTTATGGGTCTCGGTACTGTTGCTGCCATGTGGGACCATCTTCGTCAGCGTCATCAGCCGTCCGGGGATGCTCTTTATCTGTCTGTGGTTCGTCAGGAGCATGCTCTTCAGCAGGGGGACTTTACTATTGATCAGTTCTACACACAGACTGCTGCTATCTAGTGTCAGCTTGATTCTCTCCGCTCTACTGTCTGTGGTACCTGTCGTGGGTTTAACACAGCAGATGTCCGAGTCATCGAACTTGTAGTGAGGCCTTTGCTGCGAGGTGGTATAAAGGAGAGAGTCGACATAGACACGGTACTCGGCGATTTACCCAGGTTTCGGCCCCTCTTTGTTCTCGAGGTAAAGACCTACTCCTGCTTCTTATTATTGAGGGGTTTCTGGCTTGTGGAAAGGACTAGCCGGCTTTTGGATTACAAGGGTTTGCCGTCTCGTAGCTTGCGTCTCGGGGAGATCTAGGTTACGAGTCGTGCGTTGGTGGTTTGTGTGTTGAGTTGAGAGTTGATCCTGGCGCCCCGAACCCTCGACTTATAAAGGTGCCGGTTCCAAGAGTCCACGGATCCGATTACTACTTGAGGTGGAATCCTATTCTATGTCTACTTTACAAATACTCTATGCGATACATAAGGTAAGTCGAATTCCTTCTTGGGCTTCAAGCTTGTCTCCTTGGCGTGTCTCCCTCTGGGCCGGGTCTTGTCTTCGTGGGCCTTCACGTATAAGACGGTCCAGAGCATTGTGATCTAATGCCGGGTTATGGACTTGGTCCATCCCCCCGACATTAGCCCCCAGGATTGGTATGATGCTTTAGTCTTCATGGAAATCTTTAGTTGCTTGATTGATCTTCATAGAGCCGACTCTTATGAATAAATCGACTCATGTCTCTATGTCTTCAAGGTTCTTACACCTGCTTGTGCTTCGAGGAGATGACGCCGGCTTTTGCTTCGAGGAGATGACGCCGGCTTATGCTTATGCCGACTTGTGTATCACTTTTTGACTTTTTCCCCTAAGTCTTTTAATTTGACTTTTGAGTCAAAAAAGTTGTTTGTCGCTGCATTTATTGATGTTCTGCCCGAAGCGTCGCCACTAAATGCACGGTGAAAATCGAAGGGTCGCCATGAATGTCGCTTACCATGGGTAATCTACCCGTTCTTTTATGGCATTGATTGACCACTTTCTTTTTATGTATATAAATAGACGTCCGAGGGGGGTGATTCTTTCACACCCTTTTCTTCTTCTCTCCATCTTCCTCATGGTTCCTCGGCGCCGCTTCCGCAGCAGAATCACGACTCACTGTTTTCGCGGCCGTGACTTTTATGGCATGCGGCACCGCATTGTTATGTCTGCAGGCGAGGGTCAACTTAGTTGTGATTTTGTTTTGAACATCCCTAGTCCTTTTGCGGCTCGGGTTTTTCTTACGCCCATGTTTTCTCGTGTTGTTTCCGAACTTGGGCTGGATGCCCTCTGGCTGGAGTTCCATGCCAGTTATCGTCCTCTTATTCTGGTGGAACTTCGAGTTGATTCCTCCGGTTTAGCGTTTTTGGCTTCCAGTTGGCAGGAATTTTCTCGTGAGTTTGATCTTTGCGCAGGGGATACTCTCTGCTGCAGGTTTGACGGTGAAAAAATCCTCTGCATGCGGGGTTTTAGTGCTGAGGGAGACCGCCTCCAGCCTTCTTTTGAGGGCACCATTGCGCTCGTCATGAATGGTGGTGAAGCTTCTCTTTCTTCTTCTCCCAAAGAGTCTGCTGTTGAGGGTGCAAGCGAGTCACCGACTAACGGTATTTTCTCTTCTGGAGCTGGAGAAGAAGGTGACGGAGCTGGAGAAGAAGCTAGCGGAGCTGGAGAAGGAGCTGACGGAGCATTGGCTTCGGTGCTCCGCAAATAAGTCGAGCTTCGCCTTTTGTATGTCATTGACATCATGAGCTGGTTGCTTTGACAATGACTCCTCCCTTTGTCTGTGATGATGCTCTGTTTTCCATTTCACATAAGGGTATATGTAGAAATCGTAATTCCTTGGATGATTTCTGTCTGTAGTCCTTTTTGATGCAATGAAGATGACTAAAGCCCTTGTAATCTAGGCTAGTTAGCCGACATAGCTTTTGCCGACCTTTGTCTTTAGTTTTTCTTCTGGTGTAAGAGGTTTGTAACCCGAGATGAAATGAAATATTTTGTTCCTTAATGAACCTTCTAAGTCAAATTTTGTTTCTTTTGACTTGTGTATGAGACTCACTTATTGGATAAGAGGTGTAGCCCCCTGAGTCATTTGAAACAGAATGTTGTGCCGACTCATAAAATGAATTGCGAATGTTGCTCCCCAAAACTCGGTGGTAAATATGCCAAGTTTGTATAGAGGACTAAAGGTATAGTCCCCATGAATCGGTATGAGTTCCTGTGATGTCATGCCAGGTTATAGGAGGATGATTATTTCCCAAAATTTTTGACTTATAGTCCCCATGAGCCGGTATGAATATCTTTGTATCTTACCGGGTCATAGAAGAAGATTTTCGAGCTTCTAGCCCCTATGAGTCGGCATGTGTGTCTTGACGTATGACCGAATCACATAAAGACATTCTTTGAATTGTAGTCCCCATGAGTCGGCATGTGTGTCTTGACATGCTGCCGCATCACATAGAGAAGTTTTTCGAGTTGTAGTCCCCATGAGTCGGTATGTGTGTATTAACACATTACCGAGTCACATAAATACTTTCGAGTTGTAGTCCCCATGAGTCGGCCTGTGTGTAATGACACAGTACCGAGTCGCATAGGAACTTGCGTTGAGTTGTGGTCCCTATGATTCGGCATGTGTGTATTGACACATTACCGAGTCGCATAGGTTTTAACTCTGTATCCTGCAAGGATTTTGTGTATATGCAAAGAAAAAATATGCTTATGATTATGTATGCAAAAAAGGGGAATTCATGAAGTGCTTGAAGAAGCCGGATCTGGATTCATCTGGTCCTCATCTTCTCTCGTTTGAGAAGAGTTTGGGTTATCCTTGAGCCGATACTTCTCTGTATGCCGTCTCACATTGATCAGTGTTTCTCCATTTGTGTAAAAATTCCCTTTTTGGAATTTTCTAGCTGGATTTCACACGTTTAGATCGTATGAGCATCGAACATACAGGCAGTTTAGGAGGCGTGGAGTGCCACATGTATAAGCCGAGGTTTCCTAGGTGAAGACTCGATGGGTATAGTCGAGCCCCCAAGATTTCTCTGAATTCGAGCTTTGTACATGCAATTTTCACATATGTGCCGAGATTTCTCAGTTAGAGGTTGATGAGTTGTCATCAAGCTTTGTTGAACTTCCTCTGAATGAAACACATAAGTGCTCAGACTACCAATTGGAGGTTGATCAAGCCCCCAGTTTTCTGAGAATTTTGTAAATGCAAAATATGACATGTATGATGCAAAACAGAAAATTAAATGTATGCAATGCTTAAGATGATGTTTTTTTAATATTTGTTATGATTAAAGATAGTTTTTTGTGTGGCGTTGTAGCCGGTTGCGACGAAAAGTTGACTTTTAATGGCGAGAGCCTGTGCGATGAAAATCGACCTGTGTGTGGCCGGAGCAGGTGCAATGAAAATCGACCTTGAAAGCTTTATAAGGCAAAGAATCCGGTACGATTATGATCGACCTTTATACATTTCATTGGGCGAAAGCCGGTGCGACATGAGTCGTCTAACAACCTTGAGTAAAATGGCATCCCTTTCCTACCTAAGTATAATACGGACAAAGTTGTGCGATGTTCCACGGCCTGAGGGTCTCTTACATGCAGGTGCGTGTCTTCTCCTTCTCTCGCATATCAACTAGGTAGTACGATCCATTTTAGAGGTTCTTGCTAACCACAAAGGGTCCTTCCCATGGAGAGGATAACTTGTGTATTCCGTCCTTCTCTTGTATGAGTCGGAGCACCAAGCCGCCTTCCTGGAAAGTCCGGGTTTTGATTATACGGCTATGATATCATCGTAGGTCTTGTTGGTTGATTGCCGACTTCGCTGCTGCTAACTCTCGTTCTTCGTTGAGAGCATCTAGATTTTCTTGCCTGGCTTTTTCATTGTCGGCTTCTACATATGCTGCCACTCTAGGTGAGTCATGACGTATTTCACTTGGGAGAACGACTTCTGCTCCATAGACCAGGAAGAAAGGCGTGTAGTCGGTCGACCTGTTAGGAGTCGTCCGTATGCTCCATAGCACTGCGGGTAGTTCCTTCTCCCAGCTTCCTAGTGTTCTCTCTAGGGGAACGCAAAGCCGGGTTTGATGCCGCGAAGCAACTCTTGGTTGGCTCTCTCGGCTTGTCCGTTGGACTGAGGATGAGCGACTGATGTAAGATCGAGTCGGATGTGATCTCTTTGGCAGATTCGTTGCATAACCCCCTTTGACAGGTAAGTCCCATTATCAGGGATGATGCTATGGGGGTAGCCGAATCTGTATATTATCTTTTTCAAGAATTTCAGTGCCGTCTCAGCATCACACTTGCTAACCGGCTCTGCTTCTATCCACTTGGTAAACTTGTCAATTGCCACAAGGAGGTGGGTGTTCTTATTAGGGGATCTTCTGAAGGGTCCCACCATATCAAGCCCCCATACTGCAAAGGGCCAAGTGATAGCAATCATCCTGAGTTCTTGAGCTGACATGTGAGCTTGCTTGGCATAGCGCTGACATCCATCACACTTCTTGACGATATCTTCTGCGTCCGCATGCACCGTAAGCCAGTAGAAGTCGTGTCTGTAAGCTTTGGCAACAAGTGAACGAGATCCGGTATGGTGTCCACAATCACCAGAGTGTATTTTGTTGAGGATGGATCTTCCTTATTCTAGTGAAACGTATATTTGAAATACATCTGTGGGACTCCGCCTATGTAAATCGCCATTGATGATGGTGAAGGATTTGCTTCTTCTGATGATTTTTCGGGCCATGAGTTCATCAGCCGGTAGTACTCCTCGGGTCATGTAGTCCATATACGGTACCGCCCAATCTGGGGTGGCGTGTATTGCTGCAACCAGAGTCGGCACCGGGTCTGGTTCTGCTATATCTTGCTCTGTTGGTGATTGTACATACGACTTTGTCAAGATATCAAGGAACACGTTTGGAGGAACTAGCTTGCGCTGAGAGCCGAGTCTGGAGAAGGCGTCAACTGCTTCATTTTGTCTGCGGTCCACGTGGTTGACTTGATAATCAATAAGAAAGACGGCCTGTCTGTATACCCCAAGTGGAAGGTTTGAGATGTAGCGCAGCAGCAAGTTTCCCTCGGTGAAGATACCAAGGTTTGTCTCCGGTAGGACTCCAGAGATGATAAGTAGGTGTCAGCGGCGCAACTGACGTGGACCTGCACACAGACATAGATAACTTTGTTCCCAACGAAGTTCAGAGAGGTTGTCAATCTCTCTGGTCTTGTTGTTCACAAAGGGTAAAACACAAGGGATAATGATAGCAATTGAAAGTAAAAAGCAGAAAAGTAAATAAGCGTGGAAACAGTAATAAGGATATGGACCGGGATACGTGATGTTCACTAGTGATGTCTCTCTCACAAAAGACAATAAAACTGCTATGCGAGGTAAACAAATTACAGAAGGGAAATTTACAGGATTATGAACGCACCGCAATGCTAACTATGCTACAAAAGAAAGGAAGAGGCTCAAAAGCACGGGCAGTACGCCAAAATAAGTAGACCGTAATCCAACTGCATCTACTACTAATCATCCACCTTGAGATATCTATCCAGAACATCTCGCTGGTATTAAGTTGCGAGCCCCACCCAAAGTGTAAACCCAAAGCAACAGACAACTGCATTAAAAAGAACTTTGCGTAAAGTAAACAATCCTTGCAACCGCGGTTACAAGCACCGTTGTTTCCCCCCTTGGGGCAACATCACATCCCCTAGACTCATGTTTCTGTCACTCAAGCGTGTCATCGGGGGGCATGAACCCACAATCGAGCACAACGTTCCCTCTTGGAGTCACTACCTACTACTTGGCCAAAGCAATAAACAGCTACGGAGAACATGCAAGAATTACTTAGGAACAAAAATATAAGAGATAAAAACCAAATACATTACTCTATCACAATCTGAACATAATCTCATAATCCATCAGATCCCATCAAACTCAGCATAGAAAAAGCACAAATATTACAAAAGTGCCTCGATCATGTAGGGCAGCTCACGAGGTCTAAACCATGAAGATCAAAGAGGGGAGGAGAACATCACATAGCTACTGATCACAGACCCATGGTCCAAGGAAAACTACTCACGAGACATCCAGGGAGCATCCATGGTGGAGAGGAGACTCCCGGAGGTCGACCCTCTCTCCGACAGGGTGACGGGAAGAGGTCTTCTGGTGCTCCCGATCTCGGAAGCGCGGCGGCGGCGGAACAGAGGCGAGATTGCAAAATAGGGTTCTGTCCTCAGAGTTTCCCCGTGACGGAGAATAAATAGGCGAAGGGGGGAAGCCAGAGGTGGACCAGGGGCCCCAGGCGCCCCCCTGGCGAGGCCAGGGGTGGGGCCGCGCCGGGTGGCCGCCTTGGCCCCCCTGGTTCCCCTCTGGCCCCACTCGGGCTCTTCGCGAAGCTTCCTGTACGCTGATTTTTCCTGTATTTTTCCCGTAATTTTTCTGGCACTTTTTATATGGGGGGAAACTGAAATAGAAAAACAGCAGAAAACAGGAATTGGCACTGGGGTGCACTGAGGTAATAGGTTAGTCCAAATATGATCAAAAGTGTATGAAAGTGTATCTAGATCATAGCAATATCACACAAAACATGCATGGAGCAAGCAGAAATTATAGATACGTTCTGGACGTATCAACATCCCCAAGCTTAATTCCTGCTCGTCCTCGAGTAGGTAAATGATAACGGCATAATTTTTGTGGTGACATGCTAGCAACCATAAAAGAACTTTGAAAAGTAAAGCAATCAAGGTTAGAGATTCAATTCAAGTCATAACATGCAAGAGTCTATATTAGCATTGAAACAAGTAACAAAAGAACATTAGGTGCAAGAGCTCTCGCTGTCCGTGACTCGAATGTCTCCAAATGGTGTTTGCGTGCAAGAGGGGGATGGGGAATACGAGAAAAAAGTATTTTTGTGTTGAGAACTCAATCTACTAAAGTTTCACACTTGGTCCTCTTTGGAATCTTATCTTGACTCGTCCCCAGACTACTAGCTAGGTACAAGTCAATTTGATCCACTCCTTTTCGATATTTTGAGCACTCATGCAATGGATGAGCGTAAGCATGAGAGTTGACACTTAGGATGGCAAAGAGAAAAGTACGGAGGAGGAAGACAAAAAGGATGAGAAAGGCTCACATCAATGAGGACAATCATAGGCAAGAGATGCCAAATGATAAATATGATGTGAGGAGTAGGGATTTCCATGCAACGGATGCACATACGAGCTAGGAAGCTCTCCAATGGAACTAGTGGGGGTGCATCTAACTTGCTCGCTCATGAAGACCTAGAGCTCGTTTGAGGAGGCTCATCCTTGGAATATGCAAGCCAAGTTCTATAGTGTGAAGGTCCCCAAATAGCTATATGCATAATGATCATCTCTATGGAGTACAAGGATATAAAGGGAGTACTAGTGTGGATCTCTGAAAAGGATAGTAGTGTTGCCCCTTTCTCTCTTTTTATTTTTTCTCTCTTTTTTTCAATTTTTTTGTATTTTTTTGTGGAATCAATGGCTCTTTATATTTAAATCTCATTTGTCCTCTTTGGGATCTTTTATTGTGTCCACTTTGGGATCTTTTAATGTGTCCACTTTGGGATCTTTTCCTCACTTAAGGGCAACACTCTATTTTACAAGAAGGTAAAGGAGATCTTTCACACTTTACAAGGTACTCAAAATCATAAAGAAGATGTAACTATCATGATGTATGCAATGTATGTCGCTGCCAGTGTAGCAGGAACATGTATGACATGAAGATCAAGTCATGAAGAGGTGGAAGTTGCATGGCAATGTAACTCGGAAAGGCTATGGAACTGCCTTGATAGGTAGGTATGGTGGCTGTTTTGAGGAAAGATATAAGGAGGTTTATGATGACAGAGCGTATCATGCCAAGGGTTTGGATGTACCGGCGAAGGTGGACACCAACTCTCGGAGTGAGAAGAAGGCAATGCACGGCACAGGAGAGGCTAGCAAAATATGGGAAGGTGGAAGTGTCAACTTTCAATACTTACATTAGTACGAAGAACTCATGCACTTATTATCGGTAACTCTCAATCTAATAAGGAGGTTCACAAAGAGACAAGTACCCCGAGGAGGAGTGTATGGGGGTTTGGTTATCCTTGCGCATCCTCGACTCATGGTACATGAGTGTTCTCTGATATTCGACCCCTCAGAAGAGTAGTGATCCATCTAGTAGCTAGAGTTCTCAACTAGTTTTTGTAGGTTTTGAAAATACACACGGATTGCCCAAAATACGACACCTATCACTAATAGGCTAGAGCTCTTGACACCAAAAGTTCAAACATTACTCACACCAATACCTCAAAACTATTGCAAGTTACTACTAAAATTAAATAGCAACCTCAATTACCTACTTTCAAGACAAGACACAACTCAGTGCAACAACCAACTCTCTTTAACAAGATAAACATGAAAACTAAAAAGAGTTCCAGCAACAAACTAAACAAAAGCCAAGGCTCTTGCTAAAAACAAACTAAGACTAAAACTAAACATGGCAGTAGCTATGAAAAGATAAAGAACACATAACAGCAAAAAGATAAGCACGAAAAATCCTATGATGTGTTCTAAATTTGAAAGTGGAGCGTGTTTCTCTCCCACACAAAGTAAGACGGGATCTAACTTTTTATGAACAGCAAGCAAAGCTAAAGAAAACTAAAAATAAAACCTAAGAGCGAGACGCTCCAAGCATAGCACATAACGCATGAAGTGATAAAAATATAGTGAGACGAAGGACGAACTGATGATTGTTGATGGAGAAGGGGATGCACGGGGGCATCCCCAAGCTTAGACGCTTGAGTCTCTTTGAATATTTATTGGGGATGCATGGGAGCATCCCCAAGCTTGAGCGCTTGACACTCCTGAATCCTCTTTCATCATCTTCCATCGCACACTTGAAAACTCCCTTCATACATAACTCATCATAAGCTGATTAGAGAGGTTAGTACCCTTAATAAATAATTTTTCCCTACTGTATATAAAGATATTCTTGAAGAGCTACTGTTTCTCAAGAGTTCCAAAAAGTTTTTGCAAAGAAAAAACAAGCTCAAGGTTTGCAAAAGTTAGGAGAGACAAAACGTGGCAGAATCTGTGAAAAACAGAACAGCAGGTAGTAAAGAATTTTTTAGGGATACTTCTGCAACTCAAATCAAAAAACTCAGAACATACGGAAGTTTCATAATTGTATAGAGAATTCTGTGTAAAAATTTCAGCTCAAAAAGGTGAATTGGGATTTTTCTGGAATTTTTCTGGTCACGAGAAAAGAATCTGTTTTCTGGACAGCACGTCACAACTTTTACTTCCCTTGCCGTAAGAGGCTATAAATTGGCACAAAGTTGAAAAATAAAGATACAATGATGTTGCTACAGTAGTAACAATCATCAAGACATAACAAAAGAAAAAATAAAAACCTAAATTATTTGCGGGCTGCCTCCCTAAAGCGTTTTCTTTTATGCCTTTAAGCTAGGCATGAAGCAAAAGAAGAATCAAGTTTTATCAAGAGAAAGAGAATAACTAGCCCGTGTAACGGACTCAAAAGGTAACTTGATTTTCTTTCTAGGGAAGTGTTCCATCCCTTTTTTGAATGGAAATTGCAATTTTATATTCCCCTCTTTCATGTCAATAACTGCACCAACGGTGCGAAGAAAAGGATGACCCAAAATAATTGGACACAAAGGTTCACACTCTATATCCATAACAATAAAATCAACGGGAACATAGTTGTCATTGACAATGATAAGAACATCGTCGATCTTCCCCAAAGGTTTCTTTACGAAAGAATCAACAAGACGAACACCAAAAGAACATGGCTCAAAGGGCTTCAATTCAAACATATCAAATATTCTTTTGGGCATAACGGAGGTACTAGCTCCAACATCACATAAAGCATAGCAAGAGAAGTTATTTAATTTAATTTTGATCATAGGGTCCCAACCATCATGTAGCTTCCTAGGTATGGAGGCTTCTACTCTAAGTTTCTCCTCCCTAGCTTTGATGAGAGCATTTGTGATATGCTTCGTGAAGGCAAGATTAAGTGTGCTAGTGTGGGGGTCTCTAGACATTTTGTGTAGCAAGCTAATAACTTCTGAGAGGGTGCAACTATCAAAATCAATATCACTACTATCAAAGGTGGTAGTAGTGTCGTCTAGGCTCACTTGTTTGAAACCCTCTATGTTCATAGGAGTTTCTTTATCTTCAGTTGAGGTATTAGCATCACCATTAATAGGTCCAACGGGACTAGGAGTGCATTGGGTGCTAATAGTTTGGGTGTCCTCAACAATTTGGATAGTGGCAACTGTGTGGTGTGTAGGAAGGCTCTTAATTCTATCCTCTTCCTATTTTTCTCTAGCCCATCTTTCTTTAAGTTTAGCCATCATCCTAATATTTTCATTAATTTGTAATTGGATAGCATTTATAGGAGTGGCCTTATTCTCCTCAAGGGGAGAGGTTCTAATTTTAAGCATCTCAATATCAAGGGCT
Organism: Bromus sterilis; assembly: GCA_950022295.1. NCBI lineage: Eukaryota > Viridiplantae > Streptophyta > Magnoliopsida > Poales > Poaceae > Bromus > Bromus sterilis. Next base: position 120,821,102 of record OX465599.1, read on the forward strand.
AAGCTTTCTACCTTCAAAGAGAGATTATCTATTTTAGCTAATTTCTCCTCTACATTTTTGTTGAAGGATTTTTGGGTAGTGATAAAGTCTCTAAGCATGCTTTCTAATTCAGAAGAGGGGTTCTTGTTGCTAGGGTAGGTATTGTTGTTCCCATAGTTGGATGGAAACGGTCTAGGATTGCTAGCAAAATTTCCTCTATAAGCATTGTTGTTGAAGTTGTTTCTAGCAATAAAGTTCACATCCACTTGTTCTTGAGCAACCAAAGAATTTAAAGGGACATCATGAGGATCAATAGAGAGTTGCTTGGTAAGTAGAGACATAATTAAGTCAACTTTTTCATTGAGGGAGGTAATTTCCTCGACAGAATTTACCTTCCTACCTGTTGGAGCGCGTTCGGTGTGCCATTGGGAATAATTGGTCATCATTTCATCGAGAAGCTTCGTGGCAGCACCAAGTGTAGTTGACATAAAGGTTCCTCCTGCGGCCAAATCTAACAGGTTCCGCGAGGTAAAGTTCAAGCCTGCATAAAAAGTCTGGATAACCATCCAGGTAGTCAAACCATGTGTAGGGCATTTCTTAACAAGAGATTTCATTCGTTCCCAAGCTTGGGCAACGTGTTCATTATCCAATTGCTTAAAATTCATAATGTTACTCCTCAATTGGATAATTTTAGCAGGTGGGTAGTACTTCCCTATAAAAGCATCTTTGCACTTATCCCAAGAATCTATGCTATTCCTAGGCAAAGATTGAAACCAGATTTTAGCGTCTCCCCTTAAAGAGAAAGGAAAGAGCTTGAGCTTAACAACATCACCTTCTAATTCTTTATACTTTTGCATATCACATAATTCAACAAAATTATTCAAGGGTAAAGCAGCATCATCTCCAGCACCAGAGAATTGATCTCTCATAACAAGGTTTAGCAAAGCAGGTTTAATTTCATAAGAGGTAGCTGAAGTGGCAGGTGTGGCAATGGGAGTGCAGATAAAGTCTTGGTTGTTGTGACTAGTGAAGTCACACAACTTGGTGTTTTCAGTGGAACCCATAGTAGCAGCAAGTGTGGCAGATTTTTTTTGTAATTTTTGATAAAAGACACAAAGATAAAAACTGAATGGTAAACTAATAAGATTAAAAAAAACAAAGGTAAAGGGTAGTGTGCAACTCCCCTATCTTAGCACTCGGAGTCCCCGGCAACAGCGCCAGAAATTCGCTTGATGGCTTCTCGCCCCTTGTTGGTTACCCCAAGTCGAAGGTTTGAGATGTAGCGCAGCAGCAAGTTTCCCTCGGTGAAGATACCAACGTTTGTCTCCAGTAGGACTCCAGAGATGATAAGTAGGTGTCAGCGGCGCAACTGACGTGGACCTGCACACAGACACATATAACTTTGTTCCCAACGAAGTTCAGAGAGGTTGTCAATCTCTCCGGTCTTGTTGTTCACAAAGGGTAAAACACAAGGGATAATGATAGCAATTGAAAGTAAAAAGCAGAAAAGTAAATAAGCGTGGAAACAGTAATAAGGATATGGACCGGGATACGTGATGTTCACTAGTGATGTCTCTCTCCCAAAAGACGATAAAACTGCTATGCGAGGTAAACAAATTACAGAAGGGCAATTGACAGGATTATGAACGCACCGCAATGCTAACTATGCTACAAAAGAAAGGAAGAGGCTCAAAAGCACGTGCAGTACGCCAAAATAAGTAGACCATAATCCAACTGCATCTACTACTAATCATCCACCTTGAGATATCTATCCAGAACATCTCGCTGGTATTAAGTTGCGCGCCCCACCCAAAGAGTAAACCCAAAGCAACAGACAACTGCATTAAAAAGAACTTTGCGTAAAGTAAACAATCCTTGAAACCGCGGTTATAAGCACGGTTGTTTTCCCCCTTGTGGCAACGGCACATCCCCTAGACTCATGTTTCTGTCACTCAAGCGTGTCATCGGGGGGCATGAACCCACAATCGAGCACAACGTTCCCTCTTGGAGTCACTACCTACTACTTGGCCAACGCAATAAACAGCAACGGAGAACATGCAAGAATTACTTAGGAACAAAAATATAAGAGATAAAAACCAAATATATTACTCTATCACAATCTGAACATAATCTCATAATCCATCAGATCCCATCAAACTCAGGATAGCAAAAGCAGAAATATTACAAAAGTGCCTCGATCATGTAGGGCAGCTCACGAGGTCTAAACCATGAAGATCAAAGAGGGGAGGAGAACATCACATAGCTACTGATCACGGACCCATGGTCCAAGGAAAACTACTCACGAGACATCCGGGGAGCATCCATGGTGGAGAGGAGACTCCCGGAGGTCGGCCCTCCCTCCGGCAGGGTGCCGGGAAGAGGTCTTCTGGTGCTCCCGATCTCGGAAGCGCAGCGGCAGCGGAACAGAGGCGAGATTGCAAAATAGGGTTCTGTCCTCGGAGTTTCCCTGTGACGGAGAATAAATAGGCGAAGGGGGGCAGCCAGAGGTGGACCAGGGGCCCCAGGCGCCCCCTGGCGCGGCCAGGGGTGGGGTCGCGCCGGGTGGCCGCCTGGGCCCCCTGGCTCCCCTCTGGCCCCACTCGGGCTCTTTGCGAAGCTTCCTGTACGCTGATTTTTCCTGTATTTTTCCCGGAAATTTTCTGGCACTTTTTATATGGGGGAAAACTGAAATAGAAAAACAGCAGAAAACAGGAACTGGCACTGGGGTGCACTAAGTTAATAGGTTAGTCCAAATATGATCAAAAGTGTATGAAAGTGTATCTAGATCATAGCAATATCACACAAAACATGCATGGAGCAAGCAGAAATTATAGATACGTTTTGGACGTATCAATACCTCTCGTTGATAAGCCGCCATCATGGGGTCCTTTGAGTCCCATGTACCTGACACTTGTTGGGAGACGAGATCCGAGTCGCCGTAACATTGGATCCCGCTGATGCCCATCTCGCGAGCTAGCCGTAGCCCATGGAGTAGGCCTTCATATTCTGCTGCATTTTTGGTGCAGATGAATTGTAACTGAGAACATAGAACAATTTTTCTCCCGTGGGGGAGGTGAGAACCACGCCGGCTCCTGACCCTTGCAACTGTCGACTTCCGTCAAAGTGCATCGTCCAATACTTAGTCACCGTCTTATCTTGGGGTTCTTGGATTTTTGTCCAGTCTTTGATGAAGTCGGCCAGTGCTTGGGACTTGATGGCAGTGCGCGGCTCATATTTGATATGGTAAGCCCCCAACTCTATAGCCCACTTTGCAATCCTTCTCGTGGCCTCCCGGTTTTGGATGATATCTTCAAGTGGTGCTGAGCTGACCACGGTTATGGGGTGCTCTTGGAAGTAATGCTTGAGCTTCCGGCTTGCCATGAACACACCAACAAGAACCAGGTTCTGCCAATTGGGATAACGTTGCTTTGATAGAGTTAGCACCTCACTGACATAATAAACCGGCCTTTGCAGGGGGCATTCCTTGCCGTCTTCGATACGCTCCACCACCACTATGGCATTGATAGCGCGGTTCTTAGCCGAGATATAGAGTAGCATAGGTTCCTTTAGTTTGGGAGCTACCAGGAGTGGAGCCTGGGTTAGTTGTTTCTTGAGTGATTCCAGAGCCTCATCGGCTTCATTGTCCCAAACGAAGTTGTCCGACTTTCGCAAGAGACGGTACAGGGGTATGACCGTTTCGCCGAGTCGAATGATGAACCGACTCAGGGCGGCTACGCATCCCGTGATCCGTTGAACTCCTTTAATTGACGCCGGCTTCTGTAGGGTCATGATAGCTTTGATCTTTTCCGGGTTTTCCTCAATGCCTCTCTCTGATACTATGTATCCCAGGAGCTTGCCGGCGGGGATCCCAAAGGTGCACTTGGCCGGGTTCAACTTCATCTAGTACTTGCGCAGGTTCTTGAAAGTCTCCTGCAAGTCACTGATGAGTGAGCCTGCTAATTGTGATTTGATCACAATGTCGTCCACATAAGCATGCACGTTGCGTCCAATCTGCTCCTTGAGGCAGTTTTGTACCGTTCGTTGATAGGTGCCTCCTGCATTCTTCAAGCCGAAAGGCATAGAGGTATAGCAGAAAATGCCAAAGGGTGTGATGAAAGTCGTCTTCTCTTGGTCCTCAAGGGCCACCTTGATTTGATGGTAGCCGGAGTATGCTTCAAGGAAGCACAAAATATCACATCCTGCAGTTGAGTCTATGATTTGATCGATACGAGGTAGCGCAAAGGGATCCTTTGGGCAGGCCTTGTTTAAGTCGGTGTAGTCGATGCTCATACGCCAAGTCCCGTTCTTTTTCAAGAGAGGACTGGGTTTGCAAGCCACTACGGATAGAATACTTCCATGGTAAACCCGGCATCTAGGAGACGAGCTATCTCTTCCTCAATGGCGTTCCTCCTCTCATCATTGTATCGACGAAGGAATTGTTTGACCGGCTTTAGTCTTGGGTCTGTATTTAGGTGGTGCTCAGCGAGTTCCTTCGGGACACCCGGCATGTCAGAAGGTTTCCATGCAAAGATGTCTCGATTCTCACGGAGGAACTCGATGAGCGCGGTTTCCTATTTGTTAGACAACCCAGCCCCAATAATGAACTGTTGGGTAGCATCGCCAGGGACAAAGTCAACTTTCTTTGTGTCTTCAGCCAGTTGGAACTTGGGGTTGTTATCAGAAGTTGGTTTCTTCAAGATTGTGATGTCTGCCGGGTCTACTTTCTCTTTATATGCTGTTAGATCTTCTTTGGCACATGTTGAGTCGGCAATCTTGACGTGATGCTGGTCGCACTCTGTTGCCCTGGACCGGCTTCCTTCCAAAGTGATTGGGCCATAAGGACCTGGCATTTTGAGCTTTAGGTAGACATAACACGGTCGAGCCATGAACCTAGCATAAGCTGGCCGACCTAAAATGGCGTGATAGGGGCTCTCAAGATCGACTACTTCAAAGGGTATGATCTCAGAGCGAAAGTTTTCAGCGCTTCCAAAGGCCGTCTCCAGGTAGATCTTGCCTATCGGTCGTGCCGACTTGCCTGGGACAATTCCATGGAAGACGGTGTGGGACTGTTGCAGCTTCTTCTGAGTTAACCCCATCTGGAGGAAGGTCTCTTAGTATAGGATGTTGATGCTCCTGCCTCCGTCCATGAGCACTTGATCAAGTGTGTATCCTCAGACTTGTGGAGAAACTACCAGAGCCAGTTCCCCCGGGTTATCTACCACTAGGGGATGATCATCTCTTGTCCAGGTGATTGGTTGTTCTGACCATTTAAGCCACCTAGGCCAAGCCGGCTCTGTAGCTACAGCCATACCAGCCCTCTGTTGCAGTTTATTGTCTCTTCGACAGATGCTAGTGGTGAAGACATGAAAGGCCGAGCGGTTCTGAAGCTGCTTGGGATTTGCTTGAAACCCAGCTGATCCTGATTGCCCTAGCTGTCCTCCTCCTCCGGGTCCCTGCTGCTGATGTGCTGTGTCGGCTCCCTGATGACCTGAATTTTGGTTATGGTTGCCTTGGCCGACTCCACCAGCAGACCCGGGAGGCCCTTGGTTTTCTCGTCATGGAAATTCCTTCATGAAGTTGCACTGTTCCCAAGTCTGATTAGCTGGACGTCCAGGTTTTCTATGTGTTGGGCAGGGCGCTTGCATATCCGCTTCAAAGCTGTTTGGGCGAAAGCCGCCTCCTTCTGGCTTATGGTAGTTGCTGCCCCCTTGCTTCTGTCGCTGGTAGCCGGTGTTGGTGTTAGCTACTAGGTCAGAAGTATTTTGGTCATGACGACGCTTATACGACTGGCTCTGGGGTCTTTTACCGCCGTTCTTTTTTGTTTTGGACGGATTTTTCCTCATCAGAATCGGCATCTTTGGTTTTATCAGACTCAACATATTTGATTACTGCGTTCATGAGTTCACCCATGTCTTTGATAGTTCTCTTGAGCCGGCCGAGTTTGTGCACTAAGGGCTCAAACTTACAATTCCTCTCCAAGACAATTACTGTGGTTTGGGTTGTGATAGTGTTTGAGGAGTGCATTATATCTAATGCTCGCCGTGCCCAGCCGAGGGTTGATTCACCTTCTTTCTGGACGCAATGCTCCAAGTCGACGATTGTAGTTGCCCTCTTGCAGGTTCCTTGAATTTTTTTTTGATGAATTTTTATTTGGGATCCATCCATGAGGTGACAGAATTCTCAGGAAGATTCTTGAACCAGATGCGAGCTGGCCCTTCCAAAATCATCGTGAAGTAGCGAGCGCAAAACCCATTTGATGCTCTCAAAAGATCCATACTGTCGGGTCCATGTCAGCCGTATAGTTTGCCAGCTTACGTGGTGCCTTGAAGTCGGCAGGTACATATGCGTTTCTGAGAGACGGTACCAGGCATCGGTTAACTGTCGATCTTCCGACAGTTTCGACGTTTTCAGATTGTGAAGGCTGATAAGCCGGCTGGCCTGCAGATCCCACCGTTCTCTGGGGCGCTTCATGTTGTCGATGGCTCCCAGACGCTGGAAGACCCGGTGATTCAGCTTGCCAGCTTACACTTTAGTAAGGTGTCTCATGTAGGTGTGAGTGTCCTCATGAGTAATTGGCTTGCTGAGTCATCGCCTTCTTTAGTAGCTTTGCCGCCTGCCGAGCAACTTGATCCGCCGGGGTATCTCCATAGATTGGTGCAGCGGTGAGGATCCGGGTGACTGCCATCACGTTTGTTGTAGGGTTGTTGTAGTGATTATGAGGTGTATGGAACCAATCAGGCCGAGAGGGAGGAGTCGGCTGATTAGGTATGTTGAACCCTGGGGGGGGTTGATTGCTGCGGGCTTTGGAACAGGTTGCGCCTTGGCATATCAGTTGGAATCCGTCTCTCATGTCTATGAACGCGTGTGAGACTTAGCTTCTGAGCTTATATTATTTCCAACTCTTGCCGTAGGCGTGCGGATTCCTGAGCAAGCCGGCTTTCCTTTTCTGCTAGCCCAGCCGCCTCGGCATTGATTTCTTTGCGTATGTTGATCACCTAATGTCTAAGTTCATCAACCCTGGTTCTCCACTCCTCCTGGTTTTCTAGTGTTACCGGGACGAGTAGTGCTTCTTCGAAAGTGGCCACGGCTTGGCTAAGGGCCTCTGCCCCGGTGGGACCCCGTGCTACTGAGCTAGCCGGCTGGCCCGCATCTGGGTTAGGAGGCGCGCGTTGCTCTCCCTCGTCTCCCTGTACTCCGGCCCCTGAATTCTCCATAAAGACGGATGAACAATACGGATGCTCAAAGTAAGGGAAATCGGGTTGTACTCCACTGAGCCGGTGCCGAGCCTTCCTCTCCCAAAGATCGAATCGACCCGGCATACGTCGAGCTTCCATCACTGGGGCGTGAGGTTGCATCAAACGTTTCCTCTAAGGTGTCGTTGGTCAGGGACTCAACAGAATGCGTCGGCTCTGGAGACCCGGTGACGAATCCAACAAAGGTGTGGTTGAAGACGGCTTGCTACTGGCTTGAGGTTTCCACATGAACTTCTAGATCCGGCTTTGGCTCAGATCTACTGGTCTTGGCGATGAAGATTTGGATCGACCCGATCGGGACCCGGTAGCCGGATTTCAGGGAATCGGCTTCAAGGCCCCAGTGGGAGTCATCAATGTAAAGCGTCCCGCGTCGGCTTCTGGTGATCCGGCCGGAGACGAATCCCTCCATGCCTTGACGATCTCCTGCAAGAATCTCAACGCCTGCATGCACAGGCCCCACGGTGGGCGCCAACTGTCGTGGGGTTAACACGACAGATGTCCGAGTCATCGAACTTGTAGTGAGGCCTTTGCTGGGAGGTGGTATCAAGGAGAGAGTCGACATAGACACGGTTCGGCGATTTACCCAGGTTTTGGCCCCTTTTTGTTCTCGATGTAAAGACTACTCCTGCTTCTTATTATTGAGGGGTTTCCGGCTTGTCGAAAGGACTAGCCGGCTTTTGGATTACAAGGGTTTGTCGGCTCGTAACTTGCATCTCAGGGAGATCTAGGTTACGAGTCGTGCGTTGGTGGTTTGTGTGTTGAGTTGAGAGTTGATCCTGGCGCGCCGAATCCTCGGCTTATAAAGGTGTCGGGTCCAAGAGTCCACGAATCCGATTCCTACTTGAGGTGGAATCTTATTCTATGTCTACTTTACAAATACGCTATGCGATAGACAAGGTAAGTCAAATTCCTTCTTGCTGGGCTTCAAGCTTGTCTCCTTTGCATGTCTCCCTCTGGGCCGGGTCTTGTCTTCGTGGGCCTTCACGTATAATCCGTTCCAGAGCATTGTGATCTAATGCCGAGTTATGGACTTGGTCCATCCCCCCGACAGTACCTGCGCATGTTGTCGGACTGTGCGTTCCGATTTGGAGTTTCAGCGCACCTTTGAGTTTCTGTCTCGGCTCCGCAAGGAGTTTGAGCCCCGACGTGCTCAGTTGCTTGCTCTTGGTCGTGTTCCTATTTCTGAGGTGATTTCTGAGCATCGTGTCCAGGAGACTCGCCTTAGTGGTGTTGGGTTACTTGTCGTTCCCTCTGTGTTGGCTGCCCATGGTCCTCCGTCATCGCCTGCTCCATCGATGCATTATTGGCCCTCTGCTCCACCGTTGTTACTCACTCCTCCAGGTCCGGGCCAGAGTCATGGCCAGGGACAGCGCCAGGGTCGTCGTGGCTGTCGTCCCCGCTCTCACTGCACCTACTGTGACATGGATGGTCACTTTGAGGTGAGCTGTTATTCGAAAGAGCGTGATCTTCGTCAGCAGAGGGCGTCTGCTTCTCCCGGGACTCATGCTCCTTCTGGTGCGTATGGCTCCTCTATAGTTACACTCACTGAGAAGGACATTATGCGGCTCAAGCGTATGCTCGCTGGTTCAGGATCTCCTTCGACTGGTACAGCTGGTTCTGTGACTGACTCTTCTGGCATTGTGGCACCACCATCTTCTACTCAGTCAGGTACGTCGTCGTGGGTTCTGGATTCTGGAGCTTCTTTTCACATGATTTTATATTTTTCTCGTCTATCCTCTCTTCGACCCCTTGATTCTCCTATTAGTATTCTCATTGCTGATGGTACTCCTCTTCCTGTTTCTGGTTGGGGCACTCTTTCTACTTCTTCTTTCTTTGTCCCTGATATTTCTCATGTTCCTCGTCTTACCATGAACCTGTTTTGTGCCCGTCAACTTACTGACTCTGGTTGTCGTGTCATTCTTGACGAAGACTCTTGTTCTGTCCAGGATCGTCGCACACAGGCTCTGGTTGGAGCTGGCCCTCGGTGCTGTGAATCTCAGGGGCTTTGGGAGTTAGACTGGCTTCGTGTTCCTTCCGCTGCTACTTCATCTGCCGGTTCTCCAGCTGTCGTTGCCTCGGCCACCACCTCGTTTCAGCACTGGCATCATCGTCTAGGTCATCTTTGTGGGTCTCGTTTGTTGTCATTAGTTCATCGTGGTCTTCTAGGGCATGTCTCAGGAGATGCTTCTTTACAGTGTCAGGGTTGTAGGCTAGGTAAACAGATTCAGTTACCCTATCTTACTAGTATGTCGGTCTCTCAGCGTCCTTTCGACTTAGTTCATTCTGATGTTTGGGTCCAGCTCCTTTCGCTTCGAAAGGGGGCCATCGCTACTATATTATTTTTATAGATGATTTTTCCCGATATACTTGGCTGTATTTTATTACTAATCGTAGTGAGGTTCTCTCCATATATTAGCGTTTTGTAGCCATGGTTCTTACTCAGTTCTCTACGCCCATTCGTGTGTTTCGTGCTGATTCTACTGGTGAGTATCTCTCCAAGCATTTGCGCGGTGTTCTTGTTGAGCAGGGTACTCTTGCTCAATTCTCTTGTCCTGGTGCCCATGCTCAGAATGGCGTGGCTGAGCATAAGCATCGTCATCTTCTTGAGACCACTCGTGCGATGATGATCGCCTCTTCTCTTCCCCCTCATTTCTGGGCTGAGGCTATCTCCACCTCTGCATATCTCATTAATATCTTGCCTTCTGCCTCTCTTCAGGGTGCCAGTCTTCTTGAGCGCCTTTATGATCGCTCTCCTGACTACTCTATTCTTCGGTTGTTCGGTTGTGTTTTCTTTGTTCTTCTCGCTTCTCACAAACGCAGAAAACTATCCGCTTAGTCTGTTGAGTGCATCTTTCTCGGATACGGTGATGAGCATAAGGGCTACCGTAGTTGGGATCCGGTGGCTCGTCGGATGCGTATTTCTCGGGATGTGACTTTTGATGAGTCTCGTCCTTTCTATCCGTGTTCAGGCTCGTCGTCGACGAAGGATCTTTCTTTTCTCCTTTTTTCCTGATTCTCCTCCCTCGGTTCCTCATGATCCTTCTCCTACTCCTATTGATCCGGTACCGTCTCCTCTGCCTTCGGTGCCATCTACTCCGAATCTTTCCTCTTCTTCTTCATCATCGTCCTCTGCACCCTCTTCCCCACTAATTCCCTCACCTTTGCCTCCTCCTGTTAGCCCTTCTCCTCCTACCTTTCCTTTCCACTATACTCGGCGTTCTCGTGTTGTTCCCGAGTCCTCTGATGCACCCTCTACTTCTGGTGCACAACCACCTCCACCATCTTATACTCTTCGTCCTCGGCCTTGTACTCCTCCTAAAGTATTAGATCCCGATGATCATGCAACCTACAGTTTCTTGGCCATTCCGGAGCCGACCACTTATCGTGAGGCTGTTGTCCATTCTAAGTGGTAACTCACCATGGATGAGGAGATTGCTGCGCTTGAGCGCACCGGCACGTGGGAGATTGTTCCTCTTCCTCCTCAGATTCGTCCGATCACGTGTAAGTGGGTCTATAAGGTTAAGACTTGTTCTGATGTGACTCTTGAGCGCTAAAAAGCTCGTCTTGTCGCTCGTGGCTTTCAGCCGGAGCATGGTCGTGATTATGATGAGACATTTGCTCCGGTGGCTCAGATGACCACTGTTCGGAATCTTCTCACCGTGGCCTCTGTTTTCCATTGGTCTGTGTCTCAGCTTGATGTCAAGAATGCCCTTCTTAATGGTGAGTTGCGTGGGGAGGTTTATATGCAACCACCACCTGGGTATTCTGTTCCAGATGGCATGGTTTGCCGTCTTCGTCGCTCTCTCTATGGCCTCAAGCGGCCCCCTCGTTCCTGGTTTGAGCGCTTTGCTTCTGTATCCACTGCTGCTGGTTTCTCCCCCATTGCTCATGATCCGGCGTTGTTTGTTCACTATTCTCCTCGTGGTCGCACTCTTCTTCTTCTCTATGTTGATGACATGATCATCACTGGTGACGACCCTGAGTATACCGCCTTTGTTAAGGCTCGTCTGAGTGAGCAGTTTATCATATCGGATCTTGGTCCGCTTCGTTATTTTCTTGGGATTGAGGTTTCCTCCACTGTTGATGGATTCTTTATTTCCCAAGAACAGTACATTCATGATCTTCTTGCTTGTGCCTCTCTTACTGATGCATGTACTGTTGAGACTCCCATGGAGCTCAATCTCTCTCTTCGTGCTTCTGACGGTGATCCTCTTTCTGACCCGACTTGTTATCGACATCTTGTCGGGAGTCTTGTCTATCTTGTTGTTACTCATCCAGACATTTCTTACTCTGTCCATATTCTGAGTCAGTTTATTTCTGCTCCCACTACGGTCCACTATAGTCACCTTCTTCGTGTTCTACGCTATCTTCGTGGGACTATCTCTCTTTCTCTTTTTTTCCTCGTTCCAGCTCATTACAGCTCCAGGCCTACTCCGATGCTACATGGGCGAGTGATCCTTTGGATCTCCGTTCATTGTCTGCTTATTGTGTTTTTCTTGGTCGTTCTCTCATTGCCTGGAAGATGAAGAAGCAGACCGCAGTTTCCCGTTCGAGTGCAGAGGCTGAGTTGCGAGCTATGGCTCTTTTGACTGCTGAGGTGACTTGGATACGGTGGTTACTTGCAGATTTTGGTGTCTCTGTGATGACCCCCACTACTTTATTGTCTGACAGTACATGTGCTATCAGTATTGCACGTGACTCGATGAAGCATGAGCTTACCAAGCATATTGGTGTTGATGCTTCCTTTGTTCGTGCCAGTGTTAAGGATCAGATTATTGTGCTCGAGTATGTGCCTTCAGAGCTACAGTTGGCAGATTTCTTTATGAAGGCCCAGACTAGATCACATCATCACTTTTTCCTCTCCAAACTCAGTGTTCTTCATCCATCATTAGTTTGAGGGGGGGGGGTGTTAGAGTAGATTGTAGTATCCCTATTAGCTAGGGGGTTCCCTGCATATTTATCACCTGTACATGTACTATATATTGTGGCCTTTGGCCCCCATGGAATACAAGTTGCATATTCCTAACACTGACAATGTCCTCCCAAAATGTTCAGCTTTCTCTGCCCTGTCCGACAGAAGTTTCCCCACTTATTGAGGCTTGACCACCGTCAAGTAATTTCCACTCTTCTTCCCGATTTTAGTCACTTTCTTCTCCGCTTTCGAGAGATTTAATCCTTTTAATTTCCCCTCCACTCCACCCAAAGCTTGTACCATCTCACTTCCCATTGTAGCCGCCAACCGCAAGTAGTCCCGGCTCAACGCCTCTCCACCCTTACTTTCCCTATCTCCCCACACCAAGATTACCCTGGGTTAGACACCCCTTCCGACGCCTCCCCTGCTGAAGCGCTACTCCACCTCCTCCACGTAGGGTAAGCCTCCTCCGTTCTGGTGGAGGTAGGGTCTTCAAGACTGCTTGTTACTTCCTTTGGGATGTAGAGAACCAGGTCGGAACCTCTCCTCTCTTCAAGTGGATTGTGAAAATCACAACTTAGGCTTGAAGATTTGTGGATTTTGGATCAGAAACCTGAGACAAAAACCTGTTATGGAAGCGCCAAGAACAAGCCAGAAGCGGCACAAACCATATCGTGAGGATGGACTCTTCTTCCCGCAGCCCTCCCGCCCAAAAGCATTATGTGATATACGATATCGGATAAAAAATGGTTCAAACACGTATCGTATATTGGTTCATCCGCTAAAAACCATCCCGCGGGCGATTTAGGTGGTGTTTGCCATCATTGTTTGAGGAGAAGCACTATATCGTCCATGACTTCATTGGTTACCCCAAGTGGAAGGTTATGATGTAAATAGAAGAAATTTCCCTTAGTGAAGATATCAAGGTTACCAATCCAGTAGGACTCCAAGAGATACAAGTAGGTGGAAAGCAACGACCCCAGAAATCGCTCGCCTAGACATTCACACAAGAACAAATAACTTTGCTGCCAACGACTCAGAGATTGTCAATCTCTACGGCCTTGTTGTTTACAAAGGATCAAACACAAAGGGAATAATAATAGTGATTGCAACGGAAAGGAAATAAAGCAATAAATTGGAGCGGTGTAAACTATGGTGGAAATATGGACCGGGGTCCCACGACTTTCACTAGTGACCTCTCTCTCCCAAAAGACGATAAAAACTATGCTGGTGAACAAATTATAGTTGGGCAATTGATAGAATTATAAACGCACTGTAATGCTAATTATGCTACAAGAAAGAAAGAGGCTTAATCGTATGGGCATTACACCAAAACAAGTATACCATTTACTCATCAGCATCTACTCACTAATCATCCACCTTGGAGATATCTATCCAGAACATCTCGTCGGTATTAAGTTGCGAACCCCAACTAGTAAGCTCAAAGCAACAGACAACTGCATTAACATTATATGCGTGATGTAAGAAATCCTTGCAAACGCATTTACAAGAACCGTTGCTTTCTCCCTGGTGGAAACAACACACCCCTAGTCTCATGTTTCTGTCACTCAATCTAGACATCGGGGTGGGGGGGGGGCATGAACCCACAATCATGCATAAAGCTCCCTCTTGGAGTTACTATCGACTACTTGGCCAAAGAAATAAAAAGCGACAGAGAACATGCAAGAATACTCAAGAACTAAAACATAAAAGGTAAACCAAATATATTACTCATCACAATATGAACATAACCTCATAATCCATCGAATCCCAGCAAACACAACATAACAACACAAAAACTAATACAAAAGTTCCTTGATCATGTAGGGTAGCTCACAAGGTCTAACAATTGAGGCAAAAGATTGGAGAGAAGACATCATCTAGCTACTGATCATGTACCCATGGTCCAAGGGGGACTACTCACAGCACATCCAGGAGGCGGTCCTGGCGATGGAGAGGTCTCCGGAGGTGAATCCTCCCTCCGGCAGGATGCCGAGACAGGTTCTTCAGGCGATACCGAGATCGGAATCACAACGGCGGCGGAATAGTGGGGAAAATCGCTTAACAGGGCTCCTCTCGAGGGTTTTCGGAGCGAGGGTGATATATATTCGAAAGGAGAGCACCAGGGGGCCTCACCTGACCAGGCGTACAGGTAACGCGACCCCATCCCTGGCTGCACCTCGGGGCACCTGGTCAGGGGGTGGGTCCCTTCCTATCCCCCTCTTCGGGCTTCTGGAGTCTTCCGAACTACTGATTTTTTATATGATTTTTCTGGATTTTCCGAGCACTTTAATATTTGACATTTTCCTATAGTGCACGGACAAAAGGAGACATAAATTAGCACTGGGGCAATGTGTTAGTAGGTTAGCCCAAATATGTTGTAAAAGGTATGAAAGTGTAGCAAAAATATAGCAATATCACCAATATAAGCATGGAACAAGCATAAGTTATAGATTCGTTTGGGACGTATCAGAGGGGATGTTTCAGCATCTGACAGTATTTCCGCCGTTGTCGTCACCTTCACCTTAAATCTCATGTGATTCCAGCCTTCCCCGGCCACCCCCCATTGTTCAGCGCAACATACATACTCCCCTTTCTTGCTCGTATCTTCTTCACCCACAGATCTGGCGAATCTGGCCGGTTTTGGGAAGGTGGCCGTGAAGAAGAACGAGTCAGTGATGGTGAAGAAGAAGGGACCTTCTGTGGTGAAGAAGAAGGGGGCCTATGCGCCGGATTTAACTCCGCCAAAAGGTAATTTTTCGTCGAATTTGTACCAATTGTTTCGATCCGCGGAGATTTTTTATGAACTCGGAACGCCAAATTCGTAGGTGGATCTATGGAGTTCAATATCATCATCGGAATTCAATGATTCCGACATCGAGGATATTCTCTTCCAAACAACACCTTCTTCTTCTTTATCTGGTGACAAGTTCAAAACCAGTAAGAGAAAGCGTCGTGGATCAACAATAGGCCGTCTCTGCACACTGTGCAATCCAGCTCTCGGCCACAAAATGCTCATTCTAAGACCCGATATGCGATACTATTTCAGGTCGAGATCTGTCCATCCAAATCTTGTGACGAAGCACATATCGAACCCATCGCGACATATAACAATGCCATATGCCCCGTATTTCAACATGATAGCACAATATTAAAGCTACAAAGATACAACATCTCATACAGCTGGCATACAACTGCCTTAATATAATACAACAATGGAAGATACATGTGTGAGTACAGACTACAATAAAATGACTAAAGGAAAATAAAAACACCTTTCCCATAACCACACGGGTCCAGGCTCCCCGTCGGGGTCCGCTAAACTAGTCGTCATCGAGTCACCATGTGGAACATCGATCATCATACCTGTCATCGATGAAGAATCCCTGAAAAATGTATGGGGGTAGCATCATGAGTACATGAAGTACTAAGAATCCAATTGTAGACGATCATACCCAAAAAGGACCCATCACTCGTCACCCTATGATAACTAGTAGTTCACGGTAAAGATGCGGTAAGTGGTGAGTGTCGGCCCAGCCGGGACCGGGGTACCCTGAGTCGTGCCTCGATCTCAAGGCGAAGTCGTCCGGAAGGCACGACGAGTACATGTCTCATGAAGCTCGTAGCCATCTTCAAGGGGACGCTCGTGAATCCCTGCGTCGGCCTATGCTTCGCGAGCCTCCAATCGAGGATCTCACCCCCGAATCAAGCCCCTCGGCTCCGAAGCAGTCCACTCCAAGATGAAGGAAACACCAAAGTACACAACTGCCTGATCCCATCCTTTTGTCAGGGACAGGTAGCTTTAGTTAGGATAAGGGACAAGTTTGCCCCGCAATGATGGACCTTGTGTAATCCCTTCCCCAGATGATGAGGAAGAGGACCAATTCCATAGTAGTTAAGTGGTAGCCAAGGCACCGTAGAAGGGGTCGGTCCCCGAACCTGGGTAGCTCCTTGTGTCCTTTGTGTGTATGCTTGCTTGAATCCGCCGCAGATCTGAACATCCCCACCGTCGATGTCGAGACCATGAATCTAATCCCCCTGTGTTCGAACTAAGTTTTTGTGGGATTACTTTCCAAAAAAATATCTCCGACTTTTGGCGTGCCAGGTAGGAGGGCTTCTTTTTCGTCTCCGACCTCGACATCTCCATGGTCACGACGCGCACCAACCAAGCCCGATCCAACAACGGGGGACGCGGAAGGGCCACACGGGACCCGGCTCCGCCGCCAGCGCTCGTGCTCGCTACGTGTAAGGCCCGATATGCGGTACTGTTCCAGATCTAGATGTTTCCATCCAGATCCGGGGACGAAGCACATATCGGTCCCACCGCGACATATGACGAAGTCATATGCCCCGGATTTCCAACATGATATCACAACATTACAGGTACAAGGATACAACATCTCATACAATCGGCATACAACTGCCTTAATACAATACAACAGCGGAAGACATATGTCTGAGTACAGACTACAAGCAAAAGCCTAGTGGCAAAAAGAAAAACATCGATCCCATAAGCACACGGGTCCAGGCCCTCCGCCGGGATCCGCCCAACTAGTCGTCGTCGAGTCTCCACGTGAAACGTCGATCACCATACCTGTTGTCGATCAAGAACCCTGAAAAGAGTTTGGGGTAGTATCATGAGTACAGAGGTACTCAGCATCCAACTGTAGTGGTCATCTGACCCAGCAAGGACTTCATCACTCGTCATTCTAGGACAACTAGTAGTTTACGGTAAGGATAGGGTAAGTGGTGAGGTTGCTGCCGCACTAGCCTTTATGAAGTGGCTAACGATCTAGAGAGTAAGATAAGAAGCCAAGCATTCAAATGAGGAATCGGCTCCAACAAGTCTTGCTATCAACTACTACGCAAACATAACACCTATCCTATCCTTGTCCTCCTCTTCGCATCCCGACGAATAAGAAGCAGTCAAGGCACACACACACGTTGATCAAGTTATATTAAGATTATCTCAGTTGTTGTTGTTTATGAACAAGGAGTAGGTCTCAACTCGTCCATAACCGTGGACACGGCTTCTCGAAAAGATTTAACCCTGCAGGGGTGTACCAACTGCCCATTACGAGGCTCCGCACGCACGTCCATCTCTCTCAGTTTCTACCCATCACAGGCAACCATTTTATGATTTAGTTCCAAGAGATCCGAAACGACAGGTCCCTCTAACTAACAACAAACAAATCCGGGTGGCCCCCGGGGAGTCGACACCCAATCCAAAAGCCGGCCACGCTCTCGGATCGGACTCTTCCGTATGGCTAAGGTCGGGGTTAGCCTCACCTATATAACAGGGGACTTCCCTAGCTCACCAGTGTGGACCAACAAAGGAACTAAGTCTCTGCTGGCCCGAGTTGTTTTAAAACCACTGTCTGCAGACCAGTTATGCATGCGGTTTCAAATGGTAAATCAGCTTGGGCCACCTCTAGAAATGTTTGAAGCTAGGTAGGTAAGAAAAGGGGACCCCATAAAATCCCACACGCGGTTAGGCACGCTCAGTCTTAAAACCAATACCCGGAACTCGGATCCTAGGTGACTCAAATGGAACCAAGCGTCGGGGCGGGATAGCCTAGACCTTCCATCCTTCGTCGAATATAGACAACATTATAATAATCATATCATCAATAACAATAATAATAATGTGATATCCCAAACCAAGGAGTAACAGGGTAACATCGTAGCATCCTAAGCATGCATACTAAGCAGGGGCTGAGCAACGAGCAATAGGAACATAGCAGTACAAGATTTGCTGGGAGGGGACATGGCTGTATCGGTTTGAAAGAGGCTGTAAACATGTGGTAGGATCAAACATCGAACCTAACCTAGACTAGCATGTAAACCGCTGGTTGAAATAGAATGGATCATAAGTAATGCAAAGTCCTTGCCTGTTGATAAGTCGGGTTCCGAAGGTGTAGTCGATCGCACGCTCGCATCGTCTCCGAAGGTACCCGCGGAAGCACACAAGACAATAAACACTGGAAAGCAATCAACGGTGCACCACTATTACTACGGAGCAATAGAAGATCAAAGAGACAACGCAAGGCACGACAACGCGATACGGATCTATCGTCGAGAACGGTTACTAACAATTGAAGTGGAGTACTCGTCACACACGACGATACCGCACAATTATAAGGGTTCAAGTCGTTTAGCTACAGGTTATCAATCAACGGTTATTAGCATGGCAACTCAAGCAAGCATGGCATGTCACACAAACATGGAAAGAGGTGAAGCAAAAATTAAACTAGCTATACTAATCAAGTTAAGCGAGGCAACACCCTAAACATGGCATAACACTAAGTGCCTCACGACAATTAAAGGATTTGGTACTGTTCTGCCCTAAACCATATGTTAGGTTGGTTAACAGCAGCAAACAATAGCATAAACACAAAGTACACGAAAAACTAATCAAGTTACATATAAAGAACACCCCAAACGGAGTTACGGTTAAAAAGATACAAGCAAAACAAGCTACGGGCACAATCTGCCAGCATCACGAAGCACACTTTAGAGCATTGCATAAACAGGGGTATAAATATATGCAAAAGTGCAGCAACATGACATAGCAATACATGGGCATGAATTAGACATGATTCTTAACAATATGCAACAAGAATCACTCAATTCCGATAAACGGTCGCGACACACTCGTCGACCGAAGTTGCAACAAAATATAAACAGCAGCACACTAACAGCAGGGTAGCTACTTTGGAGCAAGATACAATCAACATGCAGCAAGCAAATATGACATGTGAAGGCATGGAACTGAAGTAGAAACAATGCTTAACATGATGCGAAAGGAATCAATATATTCTGACGAACGGTTGCGAAGCAATCGTCGCCCGAAGTTGCAATAAAATAACAGTTCAACAACAACAGCACAACTAACGATCTGGTACCCACTTCGACGCAGAATTAAATTATCTAGTGGGCCTCAAACGGGAAAACTTTCTACATACGAACGCTAGAGCACGCAAAACTGAGCAACTTTCGTTTTGGGGGCACGTTCATTGGAGCTACAGATTAATCGCAATCTACAGCGCAAAACTGAATACAGCACACAATACACATGACTTAGCAATAAATGGAAAAAGAAAAGACAGAAAAAAGGATCCAGGCCTCACCACTGGGCCAAGCCCAAGAGGCAGGCCGGCTGGACAGAGGCTGGCGGCTGGGCCTGGCGCCTGTGGGCCGCTCGGCTGGCAGGCCGGCTGGGCCTGGGAGGCCCACGTGGCGCAGGAGGCTGGCCGGCTCGCCCCTCGTTCCCGTCGGAACCGAGGCCGGTGGCGGTGGCGCGACGCCGGTGACGGGTGGCGCTCCGGTGGATGCTGCAGAGGCTCGGGCGGATGGGAACGGGTGCGCCGGCGACGCGGCTTCCACATCCAGCCGACGCGGCGGTTCCCGATGGCTGGAACGGCGCGAGCTGGCGGCTTCGGCGGCTCGCCGGCCATGGCCTTGGCGGCGGAGCTTGTCGGCCCCCGGCGACCTGCAGGGGAAAGGAGGAGGCGCGGGTGAGAGGAGAGCGAGAGGAGAGAGCAGAGGGGCGCGGGAGAGGAGGAGGGGAGGCTGCTGGCGCGGCGAGCTCGCCGGAGGAGGCGGCGCGGTGGAGATCCACGGGAGGAGCTCCATGGCACGGGCAGGTGGCGGCTCCAGATGGGCTCGGGCGGGCTTGGCGGCGGATCCAGGGCCCGCGGGGCCCGAATTCGGTCTGGAGCTGGAGGGAGGTGACGTGGCCTTCATCCAGGCCACTGGTTGGCTGATCTGACGGCTAGGATTACCTAAGGGTTAGGGTTTCGGGTGCAATCTGGACTGGGGGGGGCAGATCTAGGTTTTGCTAGGGGTGTGGCTGCAAATTTTCCATGGGGGAAACCCTAGAAGGCCTAGGGGAGTGTGGTGGTCCTTATATAGGTAGGTTGGCTGGCCAGTTGATGCAAACGCCCTCGGTACCCCTCTCGCGTGTCCGGTGATCGCGTTCGTGACCGCCGAGACTCCATACGGACTCCGATTCCGACGAAATCTCGAACCACGCGCTCAGCGCATCGAGCCCGTCGATCGTACCTCACTGCGGTGACATTTTGACAACATTTTTCGGTGCCCCAATAAAATAATCCGTTTATTAAATAAACGGGGTTTTCATTCCGGTGGCGATGGCTGGACTTGTGCCGGTTGCGACGGTGCTCGGGTGAACCCCGGTGTCGCACAGGTCGTGTGCCATGGTGGGAAGGGGTCGGTCTCTGTCCGGTACAAGATAAGAGGGGGAAAAATAATCGCCGATCGATAAATCGGGGATGCAAACACCGCAAACAATTCAGACAATCAAACAATTCACACCGAAAACAAAATTTTAAATTTTTGTGAAAACTGGGCTGTTACACTACGGGCCCGCCAACAACCATGACGCCGCGGAAGAGCAGGGGGCTTCCTTGTAACAACCTCAGTGTCATGTATCAGTAATCACTTTTCCTAATGGCAATTACTATTCTTGAACATTCCTTGATCAACTTTGCATCTAATCATATCCACAAACCATTTTGGTTGATATTAAAAGCAAAGTGATAAATAAAACTTTGTCCAAAAATTATGCAACCAATTTTCTAAAATGCCAAATAATCAGTGGATCATGTCTAGGATGTGGAGATTTATTGAACTATAAAATAATTCCAAAAATTCTAAACAGTGTCAAAATACCCCTTTTCTCACATTGCATATTCAAAACAAATACTAAATGAATTTATCCTTGCCCCAAACTTTTTGTGGCAGCACTTTCAAGTGTAACACTAATATAGCAACAAGTCACACATTTTACAATAATCAAATAATAGCTAAATAAAATATAACAGTAAAGAAAAGCTAAGCACAGAAACAAAAATGGAAAACCCCAACCCTCGCACAGGGCGAAGCCCAACCGGGCCCAGCCCATCTCTCTCCCCTGTCGTCTTCCTCCATCAACAGTGGTCATGCTACGACGATCGAGCCGGCTTGTCGCCGTCAAACCCACTCTGCTCGCGCCGCTACAGGACCCGGGGATGGATAAGAATGACATGGAGAACACGCTGGCAACTCGCAGATCTTCCCCCCTTCCTCCTCTCTCCAGTTCTCGCCCAGAGCTCGCCCGAACCCTGAAGCCGCCATGGACGCGCAACGGTGAGCTTGCGCAGCCATCGACCTCCCCGTGCCGTCTCTCTGTATCCAACGGGTTCGCCATCGTCTTCTTCACCATCTTCAACAAGCACGCGAGCCAAGATGCCTCCTACACGCGCGACCGATACCGCCATCTCCCTCTGCCCCGACGAGATCGCCGTCGAATTCCGGCAACGCCAGAACCTCCCCGAGCTCACTGCCACCATCTCTTCACTCATGGTGAGCCTCTCAACCGCCGCTAGGTGCTCGTAGCTTCACTATAAGTCCCTGGATGTTACCCCCTTTCTCCGTGCTCCGGAGGCCTCCATGGCCGACCATAGCCGTGCTCGCCGAGCCCCTTTGGCTCGCGCGAGTGCTCCAGCACGCTCCGGGTGAGCTGTTGGTTCGATATGGCCCAAACGTGCACTCGGTTCAGCCTCTTAACACCGTTTACCATTGTCCCGAATGCTGCCGCCGCGCCATTGTTGGTCGTGGCCTCGCTCCCGGCCACCTCCAGCCTCAGGACGACCACCATTAGTTGCGGTTCGTCGCGCTGGGCCCGTAGCACCAAACGACGCTCACCATGGCGTCCCATGGAGAGCGGACGGCCACCGCTGGCACCGTTGCCTCGCCGGCGAGGGCGACCCCGATGTGGTTGTCATTAGCCACCACTAATCCCCCCTGTGGCTGACCAGTGGGGCCCCACAGCTTAAAAGTTAATTAAAATAAATAATTAAATGTGAGTGTATTACATGTGGGCCCTGGGCCATTAAGTTAATCCCTGGAATTTTAATAAGCTAATAATGTAACTGTATCCATGACAGGTGGGCCCTGGCCTTAGTTAATTTAAGTAAGATGGATATATGTCTCTATGAGTATGACAGATGGGGTCCATCACTGGTTAATTGATTTAAATGTATTTTAGTTAACTAATAGAGTATGACATGTGGATCCCCCTTGTCATACTACTGTTCTAGATAATATTTGGATAATTTTGCTATTTATTAATAAAAGAAAATCCATAAATTCCTTTAAATTGATTTAAACTTTAGAAATTAATATCTTTTAATTCGTAGCTCAGATGGAAAAACTTTATACATGAAAATTGATCAGAAAAATACAATGAATAAGAATACGCTATCCATACGCCCACCCCCTCTAACATACGGAACATGGAACCGCCCCCCTCCGGATCGTTTTTCCATAATCACCCGGAGCTGGAAGTTCATCTCCGGATGAATTCCCGCTTCGAGCAAAACACTTTGTATTGCGTTAGAACACCGTTAACATTGCATCTGTCATGCCATGCATATGTTTGCATATGATCGCTTGTCACAACCCTCTGTTAGGTATGTGCTAGGGTCTAGCCTCACTTTGCATCATGTCAAAATTTTCAAAAGAAATTGAATTTGGGAATGAAGAAAGCCCAAACGAATTAATTCAAATGGCCATTTTAAAATTTGCTTCCAAAAATCCTTGGAACTTTTTGAAAATTCCCAAATTGAGTGTGATCACATATAAAGTGATGTGGATTCAAACCCATGCTCTCTGATTTTTCAAAAACACCGTAAAGGCATTGGAAATTAAATAATACCCCTATTTGAATTTGAATTCAATTATTTTGAATTTAAAAAATGTTCAAAACTTGGGAATGACTAGCTACTAGTCATGTAAGTCCATATATAAATTTTGAGCATTTTATAAAATTCCTAGCTAATTATTTTAGCAAAGCAAAACAAAATACAGAAAAAATAGAGAAGAAAAAGGAAAGAGGCTTACCTTGCTTCTTGCCCAACTCAAAGCAGGCCGGCCCAGCCCACCTCCCTCTTTTTTCGTCTACCTCCCCACGCCCCGAAGCTGCTCGCTGTAATGCATACACTCGCTGCCAACGCCTCCTTACCACCCCCCTGATTGCCGTGGACTCCCCCGAGACCCCTAGATGCGCCACGACGACGCCCTGGAACCCTCTGGTCACTTCCCCCCTCTCCCCTGTCGCTCCCGTGCTCTCCCTCGCCGGATTGCATCGCCGCCCGAGAGCGCCGCCGCTCACCGATGTGCCCCCGCGTGGCCAACGTCGACGAGGAGCCCCGCCATGCTGTCCTTTGTATTCAGCATAGCCGTCTTCGTCTCCGAGCAGAATCCCGAGAGCTGCGACGCCTTCTAGCCGCCCGAAGCGCCACCGAGACGTCGCCGGACCTGTAACTCGCCATCGATGATTCCTCCGACGTCACAGCTTCCCCGGCCTCGCCGTCACCTCCATCAGCTCCGTGGTGAGCTTCTGGTTCTTCACCAACCACTTGCAGCCTCCCCCTAAGCCCGTGGCAAGAACCTCCTTTCAATAGCACCACGTCCGCCGCAATGAACGCCGACGAGGTTGCTCCGGTGCTCCTTTGTTCACGTTTATGCATGCGTCGTGTTCCCCTTCAGCCCAGCTTCGCAACGCGCTACTCCCTGGTCAATTTGGCGCAACAGAGCAAGCTTCCCGTCACCGCCGTGCTTCTGCCGCCGCTAGGGCTCGTCGCCGGTGTCATTCCGGTGCTCCCCGGTGACGCTGTCGTGCCCTGGGTGAAGCGCTCAAGCGCGGGGGTTCGGTTGGTAGTCTTGGCATGCCATTTGGTCGCCGGAGCCGCCGTCCCCGTGGGCGCCGCCGTGTCGGGTGTCGCCGTCGTCATGCCACCGGTGACCCTAATGACGTGGCCACCATTAGGAGCTAACCACCCCTCTAATTACCACCCAGAGACATTGACAGTGGGCCATGTGCCCTTAATCTAAGAAGCAGATTAAAAAAATGGGATTAAACCCCTGGGTCACTGTCCAGTGGACCCCGCTTGTCAGGTTTGACCTGGAGCCCCCTGTTGATTGGCTGATGTCATTCTGACGCAGTGCTTGCGCAGTAATTCATTTTTTAGTTATATAATAATTCCAAAAAATGCTTAAACTTTGCTAATTTATAACTAATTCATTTTAAATCCAAATTGGACATGCAATATATGTAAAATTATCAGAAAAATGCAAGGATTCTGAATATGCACTTTGTTTTCATGTTTGACCATTTTAAAATTTGGGGACAGTAGAAAATGTGCATATGAACCCTTTTAAATTCAAATGTGGAGTTTGAATTTGCAACTCAAATGCAATACACTTCACTTAAATGGAATTGGCAACACATCAGCACCCCTTACACCATGGTATAATATTTGATCATGTGATTGTGCATTGTCTTTATATTTATTACTTTGTTTGCATTGTTTGCTATCGAATAGAGGTGGAGCCGGAGTCCGAGATCAGGCCCTCCGTTGAAGATACCCCGCACGACCCTCGTCAGCAAGGCAAGCAAACCCCATTGATCATGTCGATAAAATCCCAGTTCCCTATTATTCTCGCTTATGCATGTTTAGGATGTCACCATGATACCTTCTACCGCTAGCTGAACCCATTCCTTTGCATGACCTATCATTTTGTCACAGTAGTAAGCAAACCACAATCCTAGCAGATCTAGGAGTTGAATGTTGATCATGTGGCCCCTGCAACTATTATAGATTATTGCATGCTTAGAGTTACAGTGAGGATACTTTGATGTGAGTCGGGATGGTAGTGACCATGTTGATGATGGTGGTAACGTGTTGGTGAATTTTACCTAAACAAGGTGAACAATGAGAGGTTGTGTAGGAGTACACATTGGGTTGTCTCGTTGAACACTTCCTTAAGCCCGAGTTATTGTGTTTTTATCCAAGATTAAGAGTACGACCACACATTGGGCTCACTGACCCCTCTCGGCCTAGTACCTCACCCCGGACCAAGTCCAGGAGTCGCCAGTAGTTCGAACTTTAACTATCTCAAGCAGGTGCATCAAGGTAAGTGGTGGACGTAGGTTGTGGGTTCGTTGAATCAAGTGATCATGATCGAGTTGAGATTGATGGTGGTCACACAACGTTTGAGTCCGCATCGGAAAAATCGGCCGGATTCCAATTGCGGTCCCAACTCAAATAGGCGACTCCCTAGGATTAGAGATGGTTTTGTGAGTGAAGTGTCGTGCAACATCCTCGCCGGTAATCGCTTGAAGGGTCCACTCCCAGGCGGTAACTGATGCGTGCGTGTGTGTAGCAGTACACCCCTGCAGGGTTAATGGACTATTCGAATAGCCTTGTTCGCGGTCATGCAATACTTGGAGACCTTTACTTGATCATAGACAACTTGAACGGTTACTCCAAAATTGCCAAGATAAGTGTGAGTGCTATGGTTTGCTTTCTCGTGGGAAGTCGAGGAAGGATCCATAATGGTGTATTGATTGGAGACTTGTATAGATGGACTCGTGTACGCTTCTTATCTCATTCTGGTATTCGGTAGTACAGGACTAGCCAAGTCAAAGATGGCACTTCTGCATTGGAACCCCAACTTCCTTTGCCTTGATACTTGAGCATGAGTAGTATAGATCTGATGTAAGTCTTGCTGAGTACGAATTTGTACTCGCGTTTTCTTATTTATGTTTTTAGATGAATCCACTGACCCGATGGTGGCTTCTTCCTGGAGCTCGACGATTGACTAAGCTAGTGTAGTCCTAGACAGAGGTCTGGTCCCTCGTGGAAGGGCTTGTTTATAAATAAGGCTTCTCTAAGCCATTTGTTAAACTTGTTTGAACTCAAACCTATGTTGCTTCCGTTGCTTGTATGAATGTTGGATCACATACATGTGATCTCTTTGTGTACTCTATATGTAAGACAATAAACTTGTAAACTTTGTAGAGTTCATGCGATGTGTACCTGCTGTTTACACTGGACATGTATGATGCGTGTATGATTATAATGTGCATGTCTTAGTGTGGGGTTCGATAGCTTAGTTGTGTTCTTGCCGGCGGTCTTTCATACACCAAGTGTCCCTTAGATGTGCACAGCTTGGGGCATCGCGATGCGATTGCTCGTGACTCTCTCATGTGGCACACTTTGTTGTATGATTAAGCCCGCCCGAGATCCCGACTAGGTGATCGGGCTGGAGTCTGTTTATGTAAGTGTTATAATTCAATCGATAATGTGGTTGAGGCGTCTTGTCTATGAGTATGGGATTTCACCACCCATAATCATTTAGACTTGTGAGCAGACGATGAGGACCCATCTCAGTTGATCATCTGGGCCTGGATGGGATGCCCCTCACATTCAATCTTTCCGAGGGTGTTCTGTGCTTGGCCTTGTCTGCTTAGACAAGTGGGTACGACTCTCGGCTCTCCATATGATTGAGTTGTGAAAGGAATTACATATGCATATTCCGGGTCCCGATAGACTTCTGGCTCTCGGATCTAAGCATGGAGTCTCGCTGGCTTGTGGAAGGAGGAGGCGGCTTGTGGGGTAGGGAGGCCGGCCGATGGGGAAGGGAGGTCGGGCAGGGGAAGGAGGCCGGCGGGGCAGGCAGGCCAAGGCAGGGCGCGGCGTGGAGGAGGCCTGCCAGGGTGGGGTGGACGGAGGGAGAGAGACCGGGGCGAGCGGGCGCGGGGAGGGAGGACGTGCTGCGGGTCAGAGGTGTGAGAGAGATCGAGTGGGACGTGGTGAGATTTATTTTTTAGTTGAGTTTCCTTATAGGGAGGGAATATTGTAGAATACTATTCTACAATAAATTGTAGAATAGACCTATAGCCGGTCTATTCTGCTAATATTAGCAGAATAGCAGAATAATATTCTGCTAACACTTCTGAACTGCATCGGAAAGCTATGCACACTGCTTCCTACTACTGTTCTGAACCGCGGACAGGGGAGTGGCGAACAGCTTCACGGAGTAGATTTTCCGGCTAGTTTGATCGATTTCCATTGTTTATTTGTGTGCGCGCTGATCTATTATGTGTTTAAACACGCAATTCTATGAAAAACGACGGGAATCCATGGTTTTGGCGGATCGGTCATTGTTCTTTCGCCCGGGCAGGAGCTTTGCATCGCGCTTGCGGGCTTCATATTTGATTTATAGTCGTAATTCTAGTGTGTTCCTAAGTTCGCGCTCATGTTTGTGTTACTACGCGACAGATTAATTTGCTAATCCGATCGAAATTTTGGATAATTGGTCGAATTTTTCTCCTTTTAGCGGAAAAACGGCAAGGACTCTACCCTCCCCGCCGCTTCCGGATCAAATTGTTGTGTTTGTTTTTGTTTTTATGTTGATTTTGCAAATTATGTGATGTCTTATACTAATTTGTATGAATTCTAGCGGATTAAGTTCTTAATTTTGAAGAATTTATGTCGTTGATACTTTTGTGTTCAAGCGAGCGCCACGGGGTTGGTCGTTACTCAAGATCCTTTTTTGAGTTTTGCGCATTATGTATTATTCAGAACTGCATTACAATCTTTCTTTTTTTGTTTGCGAATCGTGGAGGGGGACTAGGCAGAGGGGGTTGTTAGTTTAATTAATTTTTGCTTGGTCAAGCGCGGCGAACTGCAGTAATTTTCAATGCGATATGCATCTTGTCATTGTACCGCACTGCTTTATTTATCGTTTTTCTTTTTTTGGTTGGTCATTGTATATATATATATGGTTGGGTCCATTGCGTCCCCTCCTACCTTATCCGCGGCGGCTCTCCTCCTACCTTATCTGCAGCGGCGAACATTGCCTCCCCTTGCCACCCCTCCTCCTGGATCCGTCTTCTACCCCACCAGATCCTACGCCCGACAATGGATTGCACGTGCGGTTTCCTGCCAAGGATGGAGCCGATGCTGGAGACCTGCATTTTTCTGAAGGTTTGGTTTTGAACCACAGGCAGCGGCACATCGCGCTCTATTCCCTGCTATATTCTCAAGTTAGTGGATTCCGGGCTGCATTCGTCCATCAGATGACTGACGATGATGTCAATGATTCATGTGTATGTATTTCTGCATAGTCTTTCCTGTGTTGTGTATAGTTAACACTATCTGAATATTGTAGTAGTATTAGTTTCTGAAGAAACATTTCACTTAGTATAAGTGAACTGCTTTCACATAGAGTTTTATTATGAAGATTATAGTAGCAGCATCAGTTGAAGCTTTCCTGTGTTGTACCTAATTCATATTTGTTCTTATTTTTGTTCTTGTTCATTTCCTTGCAGAAATTTCTTTTTGGTCTAGTCAGGGTTACCGAAAGCTGTGTTAATTTGGTCTTGGTTAGCAAGAATGGGTATCATAATGTTTTTTTAATGTAAAAACTGTGAGGTAAAGCACCCCACAACACTTTATTTAAAGCAAGGTTGAGTATTTACAAATTTACAAATCTAGTATAAGCATACAAACGAATTAAGGTGGTAAAAAACCTGTCCATCTAAAGAAATCATCCTTGAACTTGTGCTTGTTTCTATACCCCAGCAAAGTCAAGTCATGTACAAAGCCTGCCCTCCATTTAGAAAGCTTGGCCTTTCAGGGTGAAACACTTTGGCATTCCTGACAGTCCAAATGTTCCACCAGGCCACAAACACCACCTCTGAGAAGAAAGGCTGGTGAAAACCTCTCCTTGCAGATTGTGCAATCTCCACCATATTTTGTCCACCAGTCCAATCAATCTGCAAGTAATTCCATATCCTTGCACTGAAATTTCACTGGAAGAACAAGTGATCTTTGTATTCCAACTGCTGGGTGGGACATAGCACACATTCAGGTCCATCTTAAATGTGTCAGTGTCTTCTCAACAACATATCTTTGGCGTTGATTCTATCCATGATGGCCAACCAAGCAAAAACTTTCATCTTGTGTGTACAACATGATTTCCAGATCCAAGATAACAAGGGGTTTGTGATCAATGGTTCATGGACATGGGTATATAACTTTTTGGCCGAATAGGCCCCCTGTTTGCCAAAATTCTAGGTCCAAGTATCATGGGTTAGGTCTCTGTCATGATACGGAATTAACAGAGACTGCACAGATTGTAGTTCAGAGAAGATGCTCAAAGAGTGGAAGATGAAACAGTGTGACTAGCTCTCTGGTAGCACATACCTCTTTGGTGGAAATCAGTTTATCATGAGCAAAAGAGAAAAGCCTTGCAAATTTATGTGCTAAAACATCTGGAGAGTTGTCAAGCCAACTATCAGTCCAAAACAAAACAGTTGCACCATCAGCAATGGTAAGGTATCATAATGTTGATGTCATGTACTCTGTTGGCTCTGATGATTGCTTGGTCCTGAAAGATGTCTGGAAGGAATTGGTGTAGGAATCTGGTCTTCAGGCTGGGGATGTTGTTATGACTATGTTTTATAGGCATGCAAAGTGTTCAGAAATCAAGTTAAATTTGCTTTAGATCAGTTCTTTTTCAGCAGCAGCATCAAACAATTTGTTGTAATAATGTGTCATCTTGTGTGGCATCTAGCTTATTTTTGAAAATAAGACTTGCATGGCGAATAATGTTTGTCTTTTTGATGAAAACGCAATGAAACATTATCTGAATATTTGTGTTTGTTCAGAGTTTTGATTCATTACTGATGAAATGCATGTCATTGCTTGATCTGTTCTTTTCACATGGACAACTCACATGTGTGTAGTTAACACTATCTGAATATTATAGTAGTAGAAGTTTGTGAAGAAACATTTCACTGAGTATAAGTGAACTGCTTTGACAGAGAGTTTATTATGAAGATCCTAGTAGAAGCAACAGTTGAAGCAATATACAGACTGGAAAGATGGAGTGAGCTTCCTTTTTCAGACACCCATATATGTAACTATGGTGCAAATAAATGAGAACTTTTGTTTTGCTTCTTTTTTCTTTGCTAATTGAACTCGAGCGTATATAACAGAACTGCACCAACCATTGTTTGTGGATTATTTGATAACACACTGAGAACTGCAAATAGTTGATAGATAAAAACCAAGGTTCTGTTCTCATCATAAGCAAATTACATCATCATAAGCAAACTAAAGCAACATAAGCAAACATTGTGCCAAAGCAAATAACAATGAAAGCAAACTAATCGACATAAGCAAAAGGAAACAACTTGAGCACTCGTGATAGGAATCCTTGGTTATCAGCATCTTGTTTCAGCATCTGGCCTGCTTCATCAGTTCCACTCGGGCCAGGTGGAGGTGGAAGGTGATCCCCCCTGCCCCCTTCCCCCAGGATGACCTCTGGTGCTTCTTGGACTGCTCTTTTAGAGTGCGGGCGAGGCCATCCTGCACTGTGGTGATGCGGTTCCATATCTCGAACACAGTGTAGGTGTCGTCAGCAGCATACTCAATGTGCCTCCTGCTGAGAATCCAACTCCACTGGTGGTGCTCTTGGCCTATTATCTTGCTCTTCATGTCTGTGTAGTAGTCATTGATGATGAAGGCAGATACATCCCCATGTGAATCCAGTTTCTTCAGTGCTTCAGGCACCGTCTAGACCTTCTGAATGTCGATGAAGTCGGCGATCTTCAGGTCGCAACGTGAAAGCTTCTCCTTGTCCTGCTCGATACAGAAACCTACGAAGGTGTACCTACGTGAAACACAAGTTATTCTTTCATGAACTGTATACAAATGATAAACAGAACTGCATACGGATGACAAGGAGAGATCCATCGGCCTGAAACTATATTTACCCAGTAGAAAGAATGGCTTACTGTGGGTCGTTGAGGAACTGGCCGAAGGCGATGCATCTGTTGTTCATTGTAGCACATACTTGGAAAAGCAGCACTAGTGATCTTTTCCGATGGAGAGTTGAATCACGGCGTCCTTCTAGTAAGGCTCCTTGTTAGGGGTGTACTCGGCGTCTACACCGACGATGTAAGGCCCGATATGCGCTACTGTTCTAGATCTAGATGTTTCCATCCAGATCCAGGGATGCAGCACATATCGGTCCCGCCACAACATATGAAAATGCCATATGCCTCGGATTTCCAACATGATATCATAACATTACAGCTGTAATGATACAACATCTCATACAATCGGCATACAACTGCCTTAATACAATACATCAGCAGAAAATACATTTCTGAGTACAGACTACAATCAAATTCCTAGCGGCAAAGGTAAAACACACCATTCCTGTAACCGCACGGGTCCAGGCTCTCCGTCGGGATCCGCCTAACTAGTCATCGTCGAGTCGAGGTAGTAATCAACTGCAGCGTCCGATCAGGAAAAATAAAAAAGGGAAAAGAAAAGCAAGGGGTGAGAATATATCAAAGTCTTGTAACTAACTTCTCACGGGTAAGATGGGGGTAGTGGTGAGGTTGCAGACGCACTAGCAATATATGAGTGGCTGACGGTCTATTTAGAGTAAGATGAGAACCAAGCATTCGATGAGGAATCACCTCCAACAAGTCTTGCTATCAACTACTTACGCAAGCATAACACCTATCCTATCCTTGTCCTCCTCTTCGCATCCCGACGAAGAAGAAGAAGTGAAGGCACACACACGTTGATCAAGTTATTAAGATTATCTCAGTTGTTGTTGTCTATGAAGAAGGAGTAGGTCTCAAGTCGTCCATAACCGTGGACATGGCTTCTCGAAAAGATTTAACCCTACAGGGGTGTACCAACTGCCCATTACAAGGCTCTGCACGCACGCTCATCTCTCTCAGTTTCTACCCATCACAGGCAACCATTTTATGATTTAGTTCCAAGAGATCCGAAACGACAAGTCCCTCTAGCTAACAATGAACAAATCCAAGTGGCCCTCAGGGAGTCGACACCCAATCTAAAAGTCGTCCGCACTCTCAGATCAGACTCTTCCGGCTGACGCAGGTCGGATTACCGGGTCACCTCACATGGGGCCTGGTCCTAGATGATCGGGTGGACCAACAGAGAAACCATGTATCCATTGGCCCAAGTTATTTTAAAGGATGTCTGCTAGGAGCGACCCGAAAGACAAATATGCATGGTTTCAAATGGTAAATCAGCTTGGGCCACATATAGAAATGTTTGAAGCTAGATAGGTAAGAAGAGGGGACCCCATAGCATCTCACACGCGGTTAGGCACGCTCGTCAAGAGACACAATACTCGGAACTCGGGTCCTAGGTGACTCGAATGGAACAAAGCGTCGGGGCGGGATAGCCTAGACCTTCCATCCTTCGTGGAATATAGTCAACATTATAATAATCATATCATCAACAACAGTATAATAATGTGATAGCCCAAACCAAGGAGTAACAGGGTAACATCGTTGCATACTAAGCAGGGGCTGAGCAAGGAGCAATAGTAACATAGAAGTACATGGTTTGCTGGGAAGGGACATGGCTGTATCGGGTTGAAAGAGGTTGTAAACATGTGGTAGGATCAAACATCGAACCTATCCTAAACTAGCATGCAAACCTCTGGTTGAAATAGAATGGATCATATGTAATGTATAGTCCTTGCCTGTTGATAAGTCGGGTTCCGAAGGCGTAGTTGATCGCAAGCTCGCATCGTCTCCGAAGGTACCCCGGAAGCATTCAAGACAGTAAACACTGGAAAGCAATCAACGATGAAGCACTCTATTACTACGAGGCAAACACGAGGAAGCATCAACAAGAAGGCAACACGAGACATCGCACCTACTGTCGAGAGCGGTTACTAACAGGTTAAGTGGAGTACTCGTCACACACGACGATACCGCACATTTAAAATGGTTCAAGTTGTTTAGCTACAAAACATGAGCAAAGGTTGTTAACATGGCATCTCACTCAGGCCTGGCATAGCACACAAACATGACAAGAGGTGAAGCATAAGATAAACTATCTATGCTAGTCAATTTAAGTGAGGCACAACCTAAACATGGCATATCACTAAGTACCCCACGACAATTATAGGATTTGGTACTGTTCTGCCCTAAACCATATTTTATGTTGGTTAACAGCAGCAAACAATAGCATAAACACAATCTACACAAAATTCTAGTCAAGTTACATATAAAGAACACTCCAAACGGAGTTACGGTTAAAAATATATAAGAAAAACAAGTTTGGAACACAATCTGCCAACATCAGGAAGCACACTTTAGAGCAATGCATAAACAGGATAATGAATGCAAAAATGCTCACAAATGATATGCAACTAAAGTATACATGGAAGGGAAGGCATGGCAAAAGGAATCATGCAAATAGGCATCATGGTTCACTAGTTATAAGAAACACAAAAAGTTATAAAACATTACTGGTCTAGGACTTAGTGAAAATCAAGAAAACAGGGCATAAAATGTTATTTTCATGCTATATAAACAGGGGTAAAGCTATATGCAAAAGTGCAGCAACATGCCATATAAATATATGGGCATGAACTAGACATGATGGTGATCAGGTACAAAAATGGTCATAGGCATAACAAATCAAAAGATATTAAGCATGCAACATGGCATCGGAATGTTACAGACTTAGAGAAAAACAGAGGTGGCTGTCAACAACAGCAGGATAGCAACTTTGGATCTAAACATAACTATGACCAGGAATGCAAACATGACAATGCAATTCATATAATGGAAGTAGACATGATGCTTAACATTATGCAACAAGAATCAATGCAATAGGCCTCATGGATGTGTCACAATCATCAATCAAACTTGCAATAAATTAACTTTCATATTTGCTGAACCGGTCCGTTTTTTGTAACTGAACTGGATCGTGTTGTAACCGTGCCGTTTTTATTTCTTTTGTCTATGACCTATGGGCCGTGATCATAGAGGAGGTTATTTTAAATTGTGCCGCTGACTCGTGGGCATAGTGTTTTAGTCATTAAGCCTCTCTGTTTCTCGCCGTCCCCTTCTCATTCCTCTCCCCCACACGAAAATCCCCTCCTCTCGTGGGTGGAGAGTGACAACGCCCGCAGCCGCCGCCGTCTGCAGCGGCCTCCTCCGCCGTCATCTGCAGCGGCCTCCTCCGCCGTCGTCGTCCGGAGCCGCCTCCTCCGTCCGTGATAGCATCCCACGGTGAGAGCCATAGCTTCTCGTCTGCTCCGTCAATTTTGGCTCCGGAAATCTCAATCGGTGTTCCCTATTCGGTGCTAGGGTTTTCTTAACTTGTTTTGTATGCTCGAATCGGAACACCCTACGGATTGAAACTTTTGTTGTGGTTTTTTGGCCTTCAAAATTTTAGCAATGTGCATCTAGGTTTTTTTTTCTCAGACTATTTTTGGTTGTTGTCTAGGGTTTAATTTTTATCCCTTTTTGTTTGCAGATACAACATGGCTTCTCCTATTAGAAGAAGTCCAAGGTTTAGAGGGAAATGTAAACGAGCTACTTTTTCCTATGCGTGTGATTGATTGATGAATCATTTGTAGTTCTCTTTCTAATGCTGCTCCAGCCTGATACTTTTCTTTATTTTGTATCTCCATTAGATAGTACAGCTTTTGCCTCCCCAATTGATGCCTCACCAGTCAGCATAGTTCCCCCATCTGGTAATACATCAAAGTGCACTGCATTTTATATGTGGTCAATTGCTTGTTGAACGAAATAGTGCACTGCATCATAGATTCCCTTACCAAGGTCCATTTCAGACATGTGGCAAATTGATATGAACTGCCTCAAGTTAATTGTTTTTATGTTTTGGCATGAAATGAACTGCATTAAGTTTCGTGTTATGTTTAATTGTTAAACATAAACTGCCAAGTGAGCACCGCATTTTGTACATTGCTTTGTATTTTTTTTCTATCCACATGTGGTGGACAAATTGATATGAGTTGCATTAAGTTTAGTTTTCCCTCTCACAGAGCTGCATAAATTTATTAATTTTTGTACATCAAAGTGCACTGCATTTTATATGTGGTCAATTGGTTATTGAAACGAATTAGTGCATTGCATCATAGATTCCCTTACCAAGGTCCATTTCAGACATGTGGCAAATTGATATGACCTGCCTTAAGTGACATGAACTGCATTAAGTTCATGTTATGTTTAATTTGTTAAACATAAACTGCTAAAAGAGAGCACTTCATTTTTACATTGCGTGGCCAAATTGATATGAACTACATTAAGTTTAGTTTTCCCTCTCACACACATCTTTTCTTATATTTTCTTACCTACAGTTTTATGTCCTGATGGGTCCGGGGGTGGTGGTGTTAACTATTTGATTAAACATTATTTCACAGCCCATGTTGTCGGTGGCGGGACATCTGATCAGGTCATCATTCTACCTGAACTGAGTGAAACCCAGTCACAATCTATTGATGGCACAGAACCAGTTACACGGGATTGAATGGTCCCCGGTCAGATTGCAACTGATGTTGAGAGGAAAAGGCAGAAAGTGATTGCGCTCATAATACTTTCGAGAAGGATCATAAGGTGAAGCAAGTAAAGTTTGCTGATGGTAAGGAGATAGGAAGGAGGATTGCAGATTCAAACAAGTCTTCTAAGTTGTCCCCCGCAAAGAATCATGTGAAGAGAAAACTCAAAATTGTTGCAGAGGAAGGTATAAGTTCTCCACGATGGAGCCCGCGTGTTGATTACTCAAACATGCCTAATTATGATGAGGTTGATGTGGATGGGATTCAAGGAAAGCGCACACGTGCGGACGATTACTCGGGTGTTGATTTTGAGCGTCCATCTAAGCTGGCACGGTAAAGTGCAGCTGGAGAAGCGCTGAACAACAATTCTGGTGAGGAGGATGTTGATGTTAGGAAGGTATACATTGTTTTTTTTGTTTTTTTACTGCTGTTTAAGTTGTTTTGCATGAGTCGCTGATGTGAACTGCATTTTTATTATTTTTTGTAGATTGCTAAGAGTACCAAGAGGAAGAGGTCTGAAGACGATGTTGAGGATGAATGGCGATTTAACAAGACTGTTCGGCTGTCCATTCCAAATGTATGCAAAGCTATTCCCTTGTTGGATGAGCCGCACATAATTTTGGTGCGGGAATCAGGTTTTGGCTCCGTTTTTGACCTGAAAGTAAAGAAGAATGTTTTTGATACACTTTCATACACTTTTGATCATATTTGGACTAACCTATTAACTCAATGCACCTGACGAGGGGATGACCCCACGACTCCTGCGTGTAAGGATACCTGGTGCATACGAAGACAGAAGACCTGATAGAATCCGCGACGGGCCCACGACTGGCCCACTCAAAGCACCGACGTAGGAGTCCTCGACAAACATGGAAAGACAAGACTTGGCGTCCAAGCCAAAGCTAGTTTAGGAAATTGTCCCTGTAACCTGAGTTGGAATCCCCGAGACCCAGCCTAGTATATAAAGGCTGGGTGGGGTGACGGCTTAGGACATCCAATATACAATCGACACCTCCTGTCTTGAGCGAACTCGCCTTGACCTCCACTGTAATCGCCTCCCGCGTAATACAATCGAGCAGGAAGTGCTTCTCTTATTAGCTGACGAGTATCGCCAACCTGTTCCTTCTCTACGATCTAACCCAGGGTCCCTGACCATGGGATTTGCCGAGGCTAATCCTCGTCAATTGGCGCCCTCTGTGGGAACTACACAGGTTGGAATCACGATCTCGATGGTCCCGTCTTCAGCAAGTCACAACTCAAGGGCTCGAGCAAGATCCAATCCGCTCGAAGAACTCAAGTTCATCGCAAATCTCTCCATCGCACCGCCAAGATCGCTCGGCCCGCAGTAAGGAGATGCTCGATCTTCCGGCGGCTACCAAAGTTGTAGCCGGCGAAAAAGAACTCGACGACCCAGAAGGCAAGCGCAAGCCACGACCACGAAGCCAGCCAGGATGCTGGAACAAGTACAAGAAATCTGCATAGAAATCCTACTCGAGGAGTCGCAACGTGTGGAAGAAGCCTTGCCAGCCACTCGAAGACCCGCCGCCACCCGGACACCCGCCGCAGGACATGACAGCGACTCTGAAACTCAGTTTGGCGAGTACTACGACCCGGATCGAAGACCAGATGAGTTCGTCAAGTTTATTCGGAACCACTTGATCAACGACGAAATAGAGCTCGACCCAAGGTTCCACTCCCGTTCAGAAGACCACTCGTAGTCGTTCCTAGTCACAAGAAGAAGACGGCACGCCGGCTACAACAAGCTCACAGCCAAAGAACAGCTGGATGGACCCTGCACAATCCACTCTTTCGAAGACGACTAGGGGCGCCTTAGAGCAGGCTACACCCTAAGAGATTGTCGTCTGTTCACGGAACTCTCCAACAACCTCAAGGAAGAGAAGCAACGCGAAGACAAACAGGCTCGAAGAACCGCGCAGCCGCCAGCACCCAATACAGAAGATCAATACCCACTGTCTCATGGACGGGTCTGCATGATCCAAGAAGGACGACCCTCAAAAGCAAAACAGGACCCCCATACCCTGCAAACCCGAACAGCCGAGGACCTAAAAACAGCAGAAACCTAGCATCTGTATGGTGCAGAGACCAACATTACTTTCTCACAAAGTGATCACCCACCCGCAATTCGAAGGCCCGGGCACGCACCGCTGGTCTTCGATGCCCATATCGGCGGTTACGACATGGAAAAAGTTTTCATGGACGGGGGTAGCAGTTTAAACATAATCTTCACCAGCACCTTACGCAAGATGCTGATTTCGCGATCAGTCTAGAAGAAGTCAGGCGTCACACTCTACGGCATAGTTCCAGGAGAAGCAGCCGCCTCCCTCGGGACAATTGAGCTCGATGTCGTCTTCGGCAGCAGGGGCAACTTCGCAAGAAAAGTCCTCGAGTTCAAAGTACTCGACTGGCAGTCCCAATACCATGCCATACTCGGGCGGCCCACATTCGCTCAATTTATGGCGATCCCACACTATGCGTACCTCAAGATCAAGATGCCAGGACCCTCAGGGGTCATTACGGTCAATGGGAGTTTGATCAAACCAGACCAATGCGACCGCGATTTTCATGAAGTTTCTGACACGTTTGGAGCTCAGCAACGGCTCGAAGAAATAGCCATGGTGACAGACAAGAGCATTTTCCACTGGCAAGCAGAAGCGAATCAAAAGAATTCACTCGCAAATTCAGCGTCGACAGCGACACAGTCGCCCATCAGGTGCACCCAACGGACCCAGACAAGACGGTCTGAATCTATGTCCATCTTCTAGAAGAACAAGCAACTGCCCTCATGGTCTTCCTCCGCGGGAGTGGAAAATTTTCTCCTGGTTCCCGGACGATATGCCTGGAATACCACGAGAGTTCGCAGAGCACGCACTACGCATACATCCAAACACCAAACCAGTAAAGTAGGCGTTGCGCAGATTCTCAGAACCCAAGCGAAGAGCCATTGGAGGAGAGGTCAATCAACTACTCGACGCGCAATTCATCCGGGAGACGAAGAAGGTCACCTGGATCGCAAACCCAGTCTTAGTACCAAAAAAGAACACCGGCATACTACTGATGTGTGTTGACTACGGGCACGTCAACAAACACTGCCCAAAGGACCACTTTCCTCTGCCAAGGATAGACAAGATAATCGACTCTACCACAAGATACGACCTCCTACCTTTCCTCGACGCCTACTCAGGATACAACCAAATCAGGATGAAGGAAGAAGACGAAGAACACACCTCGTTCATCACACCCTACGGCGTATTCTTCTACAAGACAGTGCCTTTTGGACTGAAAAATGCCGGAGCCACGTACCAACGGATGATGCAAGCATGCTTAAGAGACCAAATCGTCAGAAACATCCAAGTCTACGTCGATGGAATCATCATCAAAACTTATAGCACAAACACGCTACTCGACGACCTCCGCGAAACCTTTGCAACACTCAACAAATACAGAATCAAGCTCAACCAAAAAAAGTGTGTGTTCGGCGTTCCAGCCGGAAAACTTCTTGGATACATGGTCTCTGCCCGAGGAGTCGAAGCGAACCCTGAAAAAGTCCTAGCAATCGCCAAGATGCAAGAGCGAGTGAACATCAAAGGCGTACATCAAATCACAGGAAGACTCACATCACTGAGACGCTTCATCAGTAGGCTGGGAGAAAGGACCCTACCATTCTACCAGTTTCTCATAAAAGGAGAGAAATTCGAGTGGACTGAAGAAGCTCGAAACGCATTGCAGACCTAAAAAAGACCCTCTCGACACCACCAATCTTGGTGGTGCCCAAGGAGCGAGAACCCCTCTACCTCTACATAGCGGCACGCAGCAGCGTAGTCAGCACGGCGCTCGTCGTCGAGCACGCGGAAGAAGGCAAATTCCAGAGCATACAAAGGCCAATTTACTACCTCAGCGTGATCCTCAAAAAAACTCAGCAGCGGTACCCGCACTACCAGAAGCTTGTATATGCCATCGTCATGACTTCAAGGAAAGTAACACATTACTTCGACGAGCACCTCATCACGATTGTGAGCAGCGCACGTGTAAGGCCCAATATGCGGTACCGTTCCAGATCTAGATGTTTCCATCCAGATCCGGGGACGAAGCACATATCGGTCCCACCGCGACATATGACAATGCCATATGCCCCGGATTTCAAACATGATATCACAACATTACAGCTACAAGGATACAACATCTCATACAATCGGCATACAATTGCCTTAATACAATACATCAGCGGAAGATACATGTCTGAGTACAGACTACAATCAAATGCTTAGTGGAAAAGGTAAAACACACCATTCCCGTAACCACACGGGTCTAGGATCTCCGCCGGGATCCACCTAACTATTCATCGTCGAGTCTCCGCGAAGGCGTCTAGAAGAAGGATCGTCGAGCTCCACTGAAGTCCATGATTGTTTGCATAATGTGCGTAAAAGAGAAAAGAAAGAGATGAGCTATATCAAAAGTCTTGTAACTAACTTCTCACGGGTAAGATGGGGGTAGTGGAGAGGTTGCAGTCGCACTAGAAATATATGAGTGGCTAACAGTCTATTTTAGAGTAAGATGAGAACCAAGCATTCGATGAGGAATCGCCTCCAACAAGTCTTGCTATCAACTACTTACGCAAACATAACACCTATCCTATCCTTGTCCTCCTCTTCGCATCCCGGCAAAGAAGAAGCAGTCAAGGCACACACACGTTGATCAAATTATTAAGATTATCTCACTTGTTGTTGTCTATGAACAAGGAGTAGGTCTCAAGTCTTCCATAACCGTGGACACGGATTCTCGAAAAGATATAACCCTACAGGGGTGTACCAACTGCCCATTATAAGGCTCCGCACGCACACCCATCTCTCTCAGTTTCTACCCATCACAGGCAGACATTTTATTATTTAGTCTCGAGAGATCCAAAACGACAGGTCCCTCTAACTAACAACGCACAAATCCGGGTGCCCCCCGGTGAGTCGACATCCAACTCAAAAGCCGGCCGCGCTCTCGAATCGGCCTCTACCGTATGACTCGGGTTTGGATAACCGGTGAATTCTCACATGAGTCCGGGTCCTCAGCCGGCCAAGTTCGACCAATAGGGAAACCATGTCCCCACTGGCCCGGTTTGTTTAAAGAATATCTGCTAGGAGCGACCCGATAGACACACACACACACGGGTTTCAAATGGTAAATCATCTTGGGCCACCACTAGAAATGTTTGAAGCTAGGTAGGTAAGAAGAGGGGACCCCATAGCATCCCACACGCGGTTAGGCACGGTCGTCAAGAGACACAATACCCGGAACTCGGGTCCTAGGTGACTCGAATGGAACAAAGCGTCGGGGCGGGATGGCCTAGACCTTCCATCCTCCGTCGAGTATAGTCAACATTATAATAATCATATCATCCACACCAATATAATAACGTGATAGCCCAATCCAAGGAGTAACAGGATAACAGTTCATAACATTCTGGCATGCATACTAAGCAGTGGCTGAGCATCAAGCAATAGTAACATAGCCAAACAAGGTTTGCTGGGATGTGGAGGAAATGGTTGTTTGGGTTTATTTGAGAGGCATGAATATGAAGTGGTAGGATCAAGCAATCGTTCTATCCTACACCTAGGCGCGAGTGAGATGAAAGTTATAAGCATGATATATGCTCCCCCTTACCTGATGAGAAGACGAAGTCGAAGGTGTAGTCGATCGCAAGATCGCAACGTCTCCGAGAATACCCGCAGTAGCACACAAGAAGTAAACACTGGAAATCAAGCAACGGAGATGCATACTATTACTACGAAGAAATCACCAACAAACAACATCAATAAGGCAACACGAGACAACGCACTACGGTATCGCATCTATCGCCGAGAGCGGTTACTAACAGGCTAACTGGAGTACTCGTCACACACGACGATGCCGCACATTTAAAATGGTTCAAGTTGTTTAGCTACACGACATGAGCAATAGTTGTTAAAATGGCATCTCACTCAAGAATTTCTTAGCACACAAACATGAAAAGAGGTGAATCATAAGATAAACTACCAATGCTAGTCAATTTAAGCGAGGCACAACCTAAACATGGCATTCCACTAAGGGCCCCACGATGATTAAAGCATTTGGTACTGTTCTAACCTAAACCATATTTTAGGTTGGTTAACAATAGCAAACAATAGCATAAACACAAAGTACATTAAATTCTAATCAAGTTACATGTAAGGAACACTCCAAACGGAGTTACGGTTAAAAAGATACAAGCAATACAAGTTATGCACTCATGCTGTTAACATCCGGAAGCACACTTTAGAGCAATGGAACAATTAGCTACTGAATGCAAACATGCACCAAAATTATATGCAATGTAGTAGACATGGCAGGAAAGTCATGGCAAAAAGAAACATGAAAAAAGGAATCATGGTTTACTAGTTATAAGCAGTGCAAAAAGCTACAAAACATTCCTGGTTAAGGACTTAGTGAAAATCAGGAAAACAGGGCAAAAAATGTTATTTCATACTGTATAAACAGGGGTAAAACTATATGCAAAAGTGCGGAAACATGACGTAGCAATATGTGGGCATGAAGTAGACATGATGGTGATCAGGTACAAACAAGAATCAAGGTCATAGGCATCACAGATCAAAAGATATTAAGCGTGCAACATGGCTTCGGAAAGTTACAGACTTAGTGAAAAACAGAGGTGGCTGCCAAAAACAGCGGGATAACAACTTTGGAGCTGAATATAACTATGACCAGGAATGTAAGCATGACCATGCAATACATATAATGGAAGTAGACATGGCATAGATCAAAATGACATATTGCAATGCTCAATAGGATGCCCGGTTAAAAAGATATAAGGAAGCAAAGTTTGCATCTTACGTTAACAGCAGCACACTAATAGCAGGGTAGCTACTTTGGGTGATGATACAATCAACATGAAGCAGGCCAACATGACAAGTGAAAGCATATAACTGAAGTAGACATGATGCTTAACAGTATACAACAAGAATCACTCAATTCCGACAAACGGTCACGACGCACTCGCCGGTCGAAGTTGGCTCGAAATAACAGTTTCAGCAATAGTTTGCAGTTAACGACGAGAAGCCCTGTTCAGCACACAATAACTACATCTAAACAAACTCAAATAAAAAAACACAAAATATGAAAGTTAGAGCACATCAACACCAACAAAATTAATTTTGGGCGCAACTTCATCCGATCTACCGTTTAATCGCAATTGGCGTTACGAAACAGAACCAACAACAGATATAAAAGGACTTAGCAGAAATAACCACTGAGGAAAAAACAAATAAAAAATAAAAATAAAAAGGGGTCTGGACCTCGTGGGCTGAGGCCCATTAGGCCAGGGGTGAAGGTGGTGGCTCGGCTGGGCCTTGGGGCGCTGGCGCTGGTGGGCCGCTGGAGCCAGGCCGGTCCAGGCAGCGGTGGAGGATGCCAGATCGGGATCCTCCCGATCCCGACCACCCAGGACGGCGGCGCCGGCGGCCATCTCTAGCGGGGAGGACCCAGGCGGCGAGAGGAGGGCCGGGACAGGCGCGGTAGGGCGGCGCAGTGCCGGATCTGACTTGATCCTGGCCCGGCGAGGCCGACGGTTGCCGTGAGGCGCGGCAGGTGAGCTCGGGCGGTGGCCCTCCATGGCGGGCGGTGGCCCTCCATGGCGGGCGGCGGACCTGCGGAGAAAAAGAGGAGGCCGAGATGAGGAGAGGGAAGGGGAAGAGGAGAGGGAAGAGAGGGAGGGAGAGACGGTCGTGGGGAGGAGGTGGCGGGGCGCGGCGGCTCGCCGGCCGGAACGTGGCGACGGGCGGCGGCTCCATGGGACAGGGGCGGCGCGACCCGGTTTGGCCCGCCGGCGGCTGGATCGGGCCCGCGGGGCCCGGTTCGCCTGCTATGGCTGGAGGTGGGAGAAGGGGCGACGTGGCACTCTGGGAGCCCTCCGATCTGCGATCCGACGGCTTCGGAAGTGTCCAGGGCTAGGGTTTCAAATTTGGAGGGGCTAGAGGGGAAGATCTGGGCAATTCCAGGGGGTGGCTGCAATTTTTGCTAGGGTAAACCCTAGAA
Organism: Bromus sterilis; assembly: GCA_950022295.1. Lineage (NCBI taxonomy): Eukaryota > Viridiplantae > Streptophyta > Magnoliopsida > Poales > Poaceae > Bromus > Bromus sterilis. The sequence goes on from OX465599.1 coordinate 120,864,551, forward strand.
AGGGGTGGGAGAGTGGTGGTCTTTATATAGGTGGTCTGACTGACAAGTTTATGCAAAAGCCCTCAGGTTTTCTCCCTCGCGTCCGATACTCCACGTTTCTGACCGCCGGGAGTATATACGACCTCCGATTCGGACGAAATCTCGAACCATGCGCTCAACGCGTCGAGCCCGTCAGTCGTACCTCACTCCGATAGTGTTCCGAGAATATTTTCCGGCACCCAATAAAATAATCCATTTAATTATTAAATGGGGTTTTTCGTTTTGATGGCGATGGTTGGTCCTGTGCCGGGAGTTACGATGGTGCTCGTGTGAAACCTGGTGTCGCAAAGGTCGTGTGCCGTTTGGAAAAAAGGTTTGGTCCCGCATCCGATACGAGAAAGACGGGGGAAATATTCACCGATTAATAAATCAGCGAGGAAAATACTGCAAACAATTCTAGCAAGCAATAAAATAAAGTAACAAACAAAATTTTCAATTTGGGTGAAAATCCCGGGCTGTTAAAACACCACTCGTAGTCATCCTCAACAACCCTGGAGCAACGGGCCGAGTCGCCGAATGGAACATCGAGCTCAGCCTACGCGATCTGCAGTTCAAATATCCTACGTCAATCAAAGCCCAACTACTCCGAGACTTTCTGGTCGATTGGATAGAAGTGCAAACATCTGGCCCTCCAGACCTCTCCAACTCATGGACGATGTTCTTTGATGGATCAAAAAGACATAAAGGAGATGGAGCAGGCGTCGTACTAATCTCGCCCAAAGGAGCCAAACTTAGATACGTGCTCCAGATCAACTTCAGCAATGCCTCAAACAACGAAGAAGAATACGAGGCAATAATCCATGGCATGCACATGGCAAGAGCTTGCGGTGCCACCCGTCTCTCAATCTACGGAGACTCCAACCTCGTCGTCCAGCAAGCAATGAGGGACTGTGGAAGCAGTTGCAGAAAACATGATAGCTTACCAGAAGCTCTACAACACTCTAGAAGGAGGATTCGATGGCTGCGAGCTAAACTACGTCACCAGAGAAAATAAAACAGAAGCAGACGAGCTTGCAAACATTGGATCAACTCGTGGACCAGTTCCCCCGGGCGTTTTCCTCGAAAGTATCAGCCAGAGGTCAATCAAAACCAAGGCACTCGCGCCAGAAGCAGCTGCAGAGGATGACGACACAAGTGAACCAGCACAAGTGGCGGTTGCGAACTCAACCGCTAACGCAGGCAACAAAGCAGCCGAGGACACAGAACCAGACACACTCGAAGGCCCAGCTTGGACAAAACCGTTCCTTAGATTCCTAATTCAAGGCACCTTACCACAAGACGTTGCAGAAGCCCGACGCATCAGTCGGCGATCTCAAGCATTCACAGTAATCAACGGACAACTCTACAAGCATAGCATCTCTCAGGTCCTCCAGAAGTGCATCGAGGAAGAAGACGGCAAAGCCCTATTGCTCGAGATCCACGAAGGCACTTGAGGGCACCACGCGAGCAGTCACACACTCGTGGCCAAATATTTTCGAGCAGGGTTCTGTTGGCCAACTACAAAGCGAAACGCGGAAGACATCGTGCAACGTTGCATCGCCTGCCAAAAATTCGACAGCAGGCCACACGCCCCAGCATCAGAACTAAAAATCATACCACTATCCTGGCCTTTCGCCACTTGGGGACTCGACATGGTGGGCCCACTCAAGAAATGTTCAAAAGGTGGTCGAACACATCTCCTGGTAGCAGTGGACAAGTTCACCAAGTGGATCGAGGCAGTACCAATCACCAGCTCAACAGCCCTCACGGCAGTTAACTTCATCAGATCCATCATCTTCCAATTCGGTGTACCACATAACATCATCACAGACAACGATACAAACTTCACAGCAGCAGAATTTCAAAACTTCTGCCAAGAATTGGGTATCAAGATCAACTACGCATCGGTCGCGCACCCATAGTCCAACGGCAGGTGGACAAGGCAAAAGGCTTAGTGTGTGGCGGAATAAAAAACAGACTCCTCGCACCACTCGAACTGGCATCATGCAAATGGGTAGAAGAACTCCCGCAGTCCTATGGAGCTTGCGCACCACCCCCCAACACCTCAACCCATCACACACCCTTTTTCATGGTATACGGGGCGGAAGCTGTACTGCCGCACGACCTAAAGTTTGAAGCACCCCGAATCTCAGGATACGAAGAGGAAGAGGCAGAAGAAGCACTCCAGGATGATAAAGACATCTCAGACGAAACAAGGGACACAGCTATAGCAAGGTCAGAAGGATACCAAGACAAACTACGCACATACCAAAGCAGCCGTTTACGGACAAGAACCTTCCGCAAAGGAGATCTTGTCCTGCGGCTAATACAAGAAAATGTCCACAAACTTGCCCCGCAGTGGGAAGGACCTTTCATAATCTCGGAGGTCATAGGAGGAGGACCATACATGCTGAAGAACCCGAAGACTGACGAAGACTTGGGGAATCCGTGGAACGTGGCAAACTTGCGCCTGTTCTACCCATAGGCACTCTCGGCAGTATCGGCAGCAGCACCGATCGGCAACCCATGTAAAACTAGAAGCAATAAAGAGGTGTTGCCCAAATAGTACTACTTAAAGCACTCGGGGGCTCGAGCAAAGACTCCCCCCGAGAGACGTTATTTTCGCTTATGCGGCACTACTTAAAGCACTCGGGGGCTCGAGCACAGACTCCCCCCGAGAGATGCTATTTTCCCTTACGCGACACTACTGTCGGGACCCGGGGTTAGCTTATGCAACTCCCGTTACAACACAATCATATGGAGAGCCGAGAGCCGTACCGACTTGTTTAAGCAGACAAGGCCAAGCAGAGAATGCTCTCGGAAAGCATCGAACGTGAGGGGCATCCCATCCAGGCAGGATGATCAACTGAGATCGGTCCTCATCGTCCGCACACAAGTCTAGATGATATGGGTGGTGAACTCTCATATTCATAGACAAGTCGCCTCAACCATACTCTCGATTGTTAGTCGTGGTCTAGGGCGGGCTCGATCATACATGAAAGTGTGCACGTGATGGAGTCACGAGCAATCGCATCGCGATGCCCCAAGCTGCGCACATCTAAGGGCCACTTGGTGTATAAAAGACCGCCAGCCAGATCAAAACTAAGGTCTCGAAAACCCATACTAAGAGATGCATGTTATAATCATACACGCAACACACATGTCTAGTATGAACAACAGGTATCATTGCAATTCTCTACAAAGTTTATAACTTTATTGATAACTCTTACAGAGTGCACACAGAGATCACAAGTCTGTGATCCAACATTACATCAAGCATGCAGAAGCAAACTAGGTCTGAGTACAGACAAGTTTAACAAATGGCTTAGAGAAGCCTTATTTATAAACAAGCCCTTCTACGATGGACCAGTCGTCTGACTGGGACTACACTAGCTTGGCTTCAGTCGTCGAGCCCCAAGAATAATCCACCTTCGGGGTCAGTGGGTTCATCTAAAGCATAGAATAAGTAAACGTGAGTACAAATTCGTACTCATTAAGACCTACGTAGGAACTATACTACTCATGCACATGCAACAAGGTAAAGGGAGGTGGGGTTCAAAAGAAGAAGTGCAGCTTTGACTTGGCTAGTCCTGAACTACAAGTACCCGACTTGAGGTAAGAAGCGTACACGAGTCCACTACATGTATCCAACCAATTACACCACTATGGTGCCTTCCTCGACTTCCCACGAGAAAGCACGCCATAGCACTCACACTTATCTTAGCAAGTTTTATAGGTATCCATTGAAGTTGTCTAATAATCGAGCACAGCTTTCCAAGTAGTCCCTTACCGCGGATGCGGCTATTCGAATAGTTTATTAACCCTGCAGGGGTGTACTTCTACACACATGAAACTATCAGTTACCGCCTTGGACTCGACACCATTCAAGCGGGTGTCGGCGAGGATAATCTCCACAACTTTTACCTCACAGCCAACTCAAATTCAATGGAGACGCCTATCTGGGCTGGATTCCACATCGTGAACCAGGCCGGTTTACCGATATGGTCCTAGAAGATGTGTGCAGGGTCCCAAGCCGGTCTGAATAGTTGTTCCTCCACTTCGCAGACCGTGCCACAGATCTACCAAAACTCCGAACTACTGCGACTCGTTGAACTGAGAAGGGGTGAGTTAGTAGGTTGAGCGGGGGTCCGTTTTCCCAACATGTGGTAGTACTCTTTGTCTTGGATCACCACACAAGAACTCGGGCTTAAGGCGGTGTTCAACGAGACAACCCACTGTGTACTCCTCCACAGCCTCTCATCGTTCACCTTCTATTAGGGTAGATTCACCAATAAATTTCCACCAACATCAACATGATCACTACCATCCCGACTCACAAAAGAGTAACCTCATTGTAAATGTAAGCATGCAATAAGAAGTAACAGTTGCAGGGGCCACATGATATCAACCAACTCCTACATCTGCTAGGATTGTGGTTTCTTACTACTGTGGCAAATGATAGGTCATGCAAAGGAATGGGTTCATCTATGCGGTAGAAACGTAGCATGGTAATCATCCTAAACAATGCATAAGCGAGACTGAGAGGGAAGTGGGATTTTATCGACATGATCAATGGGTGTTTGCTTGCCTTGCTGACGATGTTCAAACACAATGTCTTCGACGAAGGGGGTGGCCTCCGGTTCCGGCTCCACTTCTATCCGGACAAGCATGGAAAACATAGGATAAATATAAATGCAATTCTCAAACACATGATCAATGTTGCAATGGTGATGTTCATGGTTGAAATGTGGGTACAATTCCATTTAAAAGAAGTGGAATGCAAAGTCATTTGCAAATTCACTCCAAATTTGAATTCAAATTAATGCCACATGGACAAATGCTACTGTTCACCCAATTTAAATTGGTCAAACATGAAAATAGAGTCCATATTCACATTCCTTGCATTTTTCTGATAATTTAAGACATATTATTTGTCCAATTTGGAGTTAAAATGAATTAGTTATGAATTTCCAAAGTTTAATTCATTTTTTGACTTTTCTGGAATTCTTTTAATTAGAAAAACTTTTATTGCGCCAACACTGCATCAGCATGACGTCAGGTTTTTTTTGACCCCGGTCAAACTGACCAGTGGGCCAGGGCTGTTAGTGAGAGGGGGGTTAATTAGCTTCTATTTAATTAAACTGTAATTAGATTAGGGGTCTGGGCCCACTGTCATAGACTGTGGGGTGTGATTAGCGAAGGGATTAAGCCCTAATGGCCTGCCACGTCAGCCCATGCCGACGGTTAGCCGTCGACGACCACTTCACGCGGCAGCGCCCACGGGCAAGGCGGCTCCGGGCACGATTCCTCTCGCCGCGACCACTAGGAGGTAGTGTCGTTGATATGTAACGACAGATGCCATGTGGATGGCTAAAGAGGGGGACAAACCGAGGTGAGTATCGCTGGTACCGTAAGCCAGAATGGGAACACACGGTGAGACACCACGATGTACCCAGGTTCGGGGCTCTCCGTAGAGATATGTAACATCCCAAAATTCTAAAATTTAGAATGTTATAATAATTAGATAATTATGATTGTCTTGTTTGATTTGTGTGTAATTGATCTGAGTGAGATAGACTAGGATCTAAAACTTTTGGATTTTAAATGAATATTAAAATGAGAGGGAATAAAAGGACTTTCCCTAATATTCATTTTTTCTTTTGCAATTATTATTTAAAACAAATCCAACGGTAAACAAAAGAGAGAAGTTAATATGACCCCTTCAATAAATAAAATGAAGTTGGAAAAATGTTTCAAATAAAAGTTTTCATTTTATTTTTATTGTAACTTATTTTGAATACTTTTATATTTAAAATAAAAATAATTAAATGAGGGAAGATAACATGACTTCTTCAATTTCATTTGAAAATGATTTAAAACCTTACTTTTGTTTTATTTGGATTTATTAAAAAATATTTTTTTGAATCTTTTTATTTTGGATAAAAAGTTATTAAATATTATATTTAAATTATTCTAAGATTTTAGAAATTTATTTGGGAATGTTTTTGGAGTTGTAAATTATTTTACAAAACTCTCTAAAGTTGTGTTAAAAATAAGTAAATAAATAAATAAATATTATTATTATTATTTTATATTTTTTAAAAAAATTGAATTATTTTTCTGGAGGTATTTTATTATTTTAAAAATATCTCTATAATAAGTTTTTCGAAGAAAAAAAATTAAAAAAATTTGGTAAAAAAAACAAAACAAAAACGGGTGGGCTGGCCAGCCAGCGCGCCAGGCACAGCGGGCCAAAATGGCCGAACTGGCGCAGGACGCCAGCACCCTCGTCTTCTTCCTGAGAATGAACACGAGTCCAACCAGGACTCGGTTCCAATGGCGGCACGGTGCGTGCACCTTGGGACTCCTTCCCAGTTAGCCCTCTTGCCCACGAAAGCTTGTCTAATAAATAACCCACGTCCCTCTCCACCGATTTCCTATAAAATTTCGCCCCAAATCGCTCCAAATCGAGCCAATTTCGAGGTAGATCTCGCCGGAAAATTTCGACTTTGCCGGTAGATCCCGTCGCCGGTGAGCCTCCCCTTGACCCCAAATTTTGCATACCGACTTCTTTCTTCGTGGTGCATCTCATGGACATCTTTTCCCTCTTCTATTCTTGCGCAAGATTGATCCCCAAATTTTATGCGCGCCACGGGAGTTCATCGGAGATTGTATCTTTTGTTTTACAACTCGATTTTGACTTTAGTTGATCGTATCTTTTGTTTTACAAATCGATTTTGATTGTTTCTTTTTGCAAACTAAAACCCTAACTAAACCCTATATTCTAGACACCTGGAAACCCACTTTGAACGCATTTGTGTTATGTTTTGCAAAATCTTTTATTTGGTTTTTCTTTTGGAGTTTCAAAAAAATAAAATTGTTTGCCTTCTTTCGGATTGTTGATTTATTGTGTGCAACCTTGTTTGCTTGGTTACGATAGATTTCTCGGAGTGTGACGATTATAATTTGTCGGAATTGTGAGCGTGAATAACTTCGTCAAGATTCAAGGAAAGTCATATCTTTGATCATATTTCCTATTACCTATGTTTTCAATGCATTAGTTCTTCTTCTTTAGATTGCATGATAGGTTATTCTATGCTATTACACCCAGTAGTTCATTGAGGTAGGTCTGATCCTTACATCATTGTCACCATCGTATACTATAATTTTTCTATGCTAAGTAGACGTGGATTGGGAAGTGAATCATTATGAGGTACGAGTGATAATGTAGTAATTAGGACCAAGATAAGGTTAATGAACTACCTGGGTGGGATGGTTGCGAGTATCCTGGGGATGGCCAGTGATGACTGCGGAAAGCCACCCAGGCTCAAAGGGACTAATTGTGTTGTCTTACCTAGAAGCTTACTGTCAGAACCCTCTGTTAGGTAATGTGCTAGGATCAATTTCACTTTGCATTTTCAAAAGAAATCAAAGGAAATTCATTTTCAAAATCAAAATGGGAGAAGGAACACCCCCCAGATGAATTAATTCAAAAGGCCAGATAAAAATCTTCTCCAAAAATTCATGTTAGATTTTTGAAAAGTCTTATAAATGAGTGTGATCACATTTCAAGTGATGTGGGACCCACCCCATGCTCATAGATTTTTCAAATATTCAAACAGTGCCTTGGAATAAAAGAAATACCCCTATTTGATTTAAAATTCAAATCATTTGAATTTTAAAAATGTTGAAACTTTATGAGTGGCTATTCTATATTATTATGAAGCCACATAAAATTTTTCAGCATTTAATAAAATGCCTAGCTATTTATTTTAGCTCAGCAAAACAAATGTCAGAAAAGAAAAACAGAAAAGAAAGAAGAAACGCTTACCTGGCGCCCAGGCGAGAGCGGCCCACCCAGCCCAGCCGGCCCACAGGGGCAGCGGGGTCTTCTTCCCCGTCCCGCGCCTCCAAGCTGCTCGGTGGAATGCCACCGAGCCAGCCGTGGGCGCCACGTCGCCGCCAAGAGCTTCCAGGCCTCCCCGTGGCCTCTTCTCGCGTCCTGGAGACGTCTCGCAGCCGCCCCAGTTCATTCCTCCCCTCCAGCGCGACTCCTTCCTCCTCCTTCGCCGATTTCTTCCTCCACCCGAGAGCACCTCCGCTCGCCGTCGCAAGAACTCGCGTCCATCGACGTCGAGGAGCCAAACCAAGGTGTCCAGGGAGTTCGTTGTCGTCGTCTTCATCGACCTGCAGAAGGAATCGAAGCCGGATGCCTCCACGAGCTCGATAGCTTCGTCGTCTTCATCGCCGGCCGCCGTGGATTGAACTCAAATTCCGGCAACACCAGCGCCTCCCCGAGCAAGCCGCCACTCCAGATAGACTCAGGGTGAGCTCTCAAGACAAACCCCTCGTTCTCCCCCCTCGATTGCTTCCTATAGCCGGATCCACCATGGGAACCCGAGCACCTCGCCGCCATGGTCGTCGTCCTCCTCGCTCCAGTGCTCGTCTTGAACCCCCAGTGCACGCGTTTGACTCCCGCGTGTGCCAGCGCTCGAACGCACCACAAATCAGCCCGATCCGTGCACTGCTGCGACATCTGCGACCTTGCCGCCGTTCTGTTGCCGCCGGAATCGTCGCCGCCGTCGATTCCGAGCACCCCGTGACCCCCTGTTGCCTCCAGAAGACGCGGACGAAGCTGCTGCATCCATTGGTGTCCTCCCCGTGGCCTCCCGTGGCCCCTAGGCCATTCCGGCGAGTCACCGCCACGGCTCCAGTCGCCGGCGGTTAACCGCCAGTGGTTTATCCCTTAATCACTCGCCTAATGACCCCTGGGTCACTGACCAGTGGGCCTAGTGGCTTAATTAAGCCACTGGATTAATTTAACCCACGGGTTAATTAAATCCAGCCATTGACAGGTGGGACCCCCATGTCAGCCCCCCTGACGCCAGCTTGACGTCAGCCTGACGCAGTAAATCGATTTAAATGATTTTTCCAGAAAATCAAAATGATTAAAAGAATTCCAGAAATTCCAGAAAATACCCCAAACTTTGGAAATTCATAGAAAATTCATATTAACTCCAAATTGGACAAATAATATATGAAAAATGATCAGGAGAAAATTATCTTTCCAAATATGCAGCTTTCAACTATGTTTGAGTTGATTTTAAAATGGGACCAGTAGCATATGTCACTTGGTTTATTTGAATTTAATTCAAATTCAAATCAATTGATCTTGCAACTTGGACCATGGAATTAAGCTACAATTCAACCACACTTCAGAGGCATATCATACACATTTGAAAATGATTCAAAATGATCAAACTATGCAACATGCAAATTGACTAAGTTGAATTCAAATGTGGAGTTTGAATTTTCATTTTAAATGCAATATACTTCACTTAAATGGAATTGCCTCACACATCAAAACTTATACTTCAAGTTTTAGCATTCAATCATGTGCTTGAGCATTGCATTCTTATTGATTGCCACTTCGTACTTTGTTGTCGAGTAGAGGTGGAACCGGAGCAGGAGGCTACCCCCTTCGCTGAAGACCCCGAACCCGAACCTCGTCAGCAAGGCAAGCAAAACCCCATTGATCATGTCGAAAAAAATCCAACTTCCCTCTCATGTCTCGCTTATGCATTGTTTAGGATGATCACCATGCTACGTTTCTACCGCATAGATGAACCCATTCCTTTGCATGACCTATCATTTTGTCACAGTAGTAAGCAAACCACAATCCTAGCAAATGTAGGAGTTGTTTGATATCATGTGGCCCCTGCAAATGTTATCGCTTATTGCATGCTTAGTATGATACCATGTTGTTACTGTGATGTGAGTCGGGATGGGAATGATCATGTTGATGTTGGTAGAAAAGTGTTGGTGAATCGACCCTAATACAAGGTGAACGATGAGAGGCTGTGTAGGAGTACACGGTGGGTTGTCTCGTTGAACACCGCCCTAGTACGAGTTCTTGTGTGGTGATCCAAGATGAAGAGTACAACCACACATTGGGCTCACTGACCCCTCTCAACTTACTAACTCATCCCTTTCGATGTCCAGATGTCGCAATAGTTCGGAGTTCTGGTAGGTCTGTGGCCTGGATGCTAAGTGAGAGAACGGCTCATCCGGACCGGCTTATGCACCACGCACACATCACTTGGGTCCACTTCGGTAAACCGGCCGGGTTCACGATTGTGGTAACCAACCCAAGTAGGCGGCTTTCTCGGACTAGATCGGCTATGAGGTAACAGTTGTGGTGAGCATCCTTGCTGGCACCCCTTGAATGGTGTCGAGATCAAAGGCGGTAAATGATGGTCATGTGTGTGTAGCGGTACACCCCTGCAGGATTAACAAAACTATTCGAATAGCCACGTCCGCGGTTATGGACTGCTTGGAAAGCTTAGCTTGATTATTAGATAACTTGAACTGGATACTTCTAAAACACACCAAGATAAGTGTGAGTGCTATGGCGTGCTTTCTCGTGGGGAAGTCGAGGAAGGCACCATAGTGGTGTATTGGTTGGTGAAAGTAGTGGACTCGTGTACGCTTCTTACCTCAAGTCTGGTACTCGTAGTTCAGGACTAGCCAAGTCAAAGCTGGCATTTCTGCAAGTGAACCCCACCTCCCTTTACCTTGATTCATGTGCATGAGTAGTATAGATCCTATGTAAGTCTTGCTGAGTACGATTTTGTACTCACGTTTGCTTAATCTATGTTTTAGATGACACCACCGACCCCGAAGGTGGCTTCTTCATCGAGCTAGACGACTGAAGTTAAACTAGTCTAGTCCCAGTCAGACGACTGGTTCCCTCGTGGAGGGCTTTGTGTTTAAATAAGGCTTCTTAAGCCATTTGTTAAACTTGTCTGTACTCAAACATAATTTGCTTCCGCCGTGTTGTAATTTTGGATCACATGTATGTGATCTCTGTGTGTACTCTATAAGAGTTTTCAATAAATATGTACACTTTGTAGAGAATTGCAATGATACCTGCTGTTCATACAAGGCATGTGTGCTGCGTGTATGTTTATAACATGCATGTCTTTGTATGGGTTTTCGAGACCTTAGTTGTGTTCTGGCTGACGGTCTTTCATACACCAAGTGGCCCTTGGATGTGTGCAGCTTGGGGCATCGCGATGCGATTGCTCGAGACTCCGTCTCGAGCACACTTTGTGGTATGATCGAGCCTGCCCTAGACCCCGACTAAGTGATCGGGCTGGAGTAAGTCTATGTAAGAGTTTTGAGATAGTCGATAGTATGGTTGAGGCGACTTGTCTTTGAATATGGGAGTTCACCACCCATATCATTAGACTTGTGTGCGGACGATGAGGACCCATCTCAGTTGATCATCCGGCCTGGATGGGATGCCCCTCACGTACGATGCTTTCCGAGAATGTTCAGTGCTTGGCCTTGTCTGCTTAGACAAGTGGGTGCGGTTCTCGGCTCTCCATATGACTATGTCTTAACTGTACTTGCATACGCTAACCCCGGGTCCCGACACTTACGTGTGTATCCACAAGCTATTATGGGCTCTGGCTTAGTTAAGTAGGTTGTGTGACCTCTTTCCGGGATAGACTAGCAGATGTAGATTTTTATAGGTGTGCTGGTTTATCCAGCAGTTAAGGGGAAACACTTCTGAAAGACCATGTCTCGATCTTCCAGTTTTCATACACCATGCAGTGTGGCGAACTACAAAGGAGGCGATCGAGTCTTGTGGGGAAAAGTGCACAAAACTCTGCAGAGTATAAAACTAATCGATTAGCCGTTTCCCCGGTTATGGACAATTTGAGAAACTAGTTGTGGTAATATTGATTTGTCTCATCATCTTTAATTAATTTATTGGTTTAATCACTTTGGGATAGATTGAGTGGAATTCCATCTCAATCGTATGCTATTGTAGAATTTAGTTATTATTCTTCTATAGGAAAAATTATCTTTTTGCAAAAATAAATGTAGAAGCTCCACCAGCCAAATGGCATGTATTATAGGGCTTTTACTTCTTTCTGTGATATGGCTTGCCGTACGATCAAAGTACCGACCCCTTTTGGGGTTGTAACTTACTTATGTTGCAGATTGTTCTGACGAGGAGTAAGGTGCGAATAGGTCGTTGTCTTATACTTAACTTTTGCCGTGGAGTCGGATGGACTCGCTACTACTACTATTATAGCTTCCGCAAGTATTTGATTAGATGGCCTTAAGCCATAGTATTATTGTAATATTTACTTCTTTCGATGTAACAAAGACATGTTTACTTCTGTTATTTCATCGAGTACTGTGTGTGCTAGCAAACCGATCCAGGGACTAGCACGTTAAGCACAGAGACTTGGTCCCTTCGGATCTGGTCGCTACAAGATAACACCCCTAGTCCTGCCGAGCTAGCTATATGCCATAACTCTGGCTACAATGAATGCTCCTTGAGCTGTTTGAGAGGAAGAAGAAGAGGGCCTCTGGTCACTACTCTCTCCTTGCTCTCTCTATGGTGGGTGAGATTGTAATAACTGCTCCGTCGTCCCCCACGCAGGAGGGGTACCGAGGGCTCTTATAGGCCGAGCCCGGGGTACAAAGGTAAATGTACAAAGGGGAGGGCCCAGCTGTCAGCCTCAGATAAGCTAGGGACCTCACATCGTGCTCCTCTGGATGACCCGGTGTAGACTTGCGGCTCGCCGTACCGCTATCCTGTAGACCTCGGTGGTGAACAGTTGAGCTAGATACTTAGGCCTGTCGACATGCCTGCGTGATCGGCACTGGAGGAGACCGCACGCCTCTGACAGTCCCTATCTTCAGGGATTGTGCATTGAATGCTCTTGTACCAGGTGTCCGACCTGGGACGCTGATCGGATGTTGCTCCGCTTACTTCGGCCGAATGATCCTTGGTGAGGCCGATTGCGCCCTCTCTAGGGCAATCGGCCCTCACCTTGAACAGATCGGCCCACTTCTTGCTTGTTCTTGTTTAGCTCGGCCTTGATTAGATCAGTGACCATCAGGTCGGTGATCTTTGCCTTGATGAATTGTTTCCCCTTGGTGACCCTACCCGGGGATCATTCCCCCGACAGTAGCCCCTGAAGCTGCGGAGGTCCCACCGATCTCAGAGATGGTGAGGCTTGCACAAGTTCCTTCACTTCTGGAATACTGAGTGCTCACGCTGCAACGCCGCCGCCACCGGATCTGCGACATGAACCGACTCCTTGACCCCACTCGGATCTCTACATTCGGAATAAACGAAGTTGAGTTCCTCCGCCGAATTAACAGTATCACCGATCTCAAGGTTGTTGGGCCTTTCGAGTTCGGAGTGACATCGTACAACCGAGCTCGGCCCTTCCCCAAAGTATGCTCTAAATCTTGTCTTTTATCTTAGCTTTCATTCCCTTCTTATTGATTCTGATCGGACCCTTCTTCCCAGCAATTCCTTGGCTCTAGGATCATGCAGGATGGACAGTCCGCCACAGGCTACCACCCCGACCATGCTGAAGAAGACGCCCAAGACGTGGAACTTGAAGAGGAGACCGAGGCTTGGACTGCTTCTCTCGGGCTCGGCTTCAAAAAGCTGGGTGAGTCTGATTCCTCCGTCAAACGCTTCATGGACGAATGGAGCAGCGATTCCGATCCCCTTGGTGACTTCGGCGCAGAATCTGAACCGGCCGAGCAGACAATACCCAAGGGGAAACGCCCCCGAACTGATGACGCCGTCGGCCCCTCCAAGGTTGCCAAGAAGAAAGGAAAGACTGGTGCTCGCCGAGTCGCCCCTCAAACAGGTGGCCCCGTGCTCTCCCCAACTCCTCTGAACATCGCTCGCCCTGGCTTCTCCATGGCCCAGTTTGCTGCTCAGCTGCCCCGAGCTTCTGGGTATGCTTCTCTTCACCTTTTTTTTCTCCTTTTGATTCTTCCTGTATTTCTTTTCTCACTTGTGTTCTTTTTATTGCAGGGCTGCCCGATCCATTGATCCTGCGGGACCTGGGGGTGCTCCGACTGCTCCCCCTGCCCCCTCTGATGCACCTCCTCGTGCTACTCCCGTGGCCTCCGCTACTTCCAATGTGCCTGCCCCTTCTCGCAAGAGAGCGTCCGCTGATACCAACAAGGGCGAGCGGGCCAAGAAACAAAAAACTGCTGCCGCCGCGAAACAGGCGCGGACGACTGCTCCCTTGTTAACCTTTGCTGCTCCTCCGACTGCTGGCACACAGTCGTCCATTCCTGCCACGACCACTCCTGCTGCTTCCCCGATCCTGTTGGACCCCTCTGGTGTCGCACATCTTGATGCGCCATTGCCAGATCGGCCCGCCACTGATGCCCCTCAGCCTGAGGCTTCTCCAGCCCAGGCCACTGCTGCCGACCCAACTCATGCCGCTGGTTCGGAGAGTGCTGCTGCTACCTCCGCCGAACCAACTGCTTCTCCATCCGCTACTCCACAAGTCACTTTCCCACTTGACACTCACACCGTCGCCGGATCTAGTGCTTCCACAACACCGTCCTCTGGTGCCCTTGTGCGCCAACCGCCGTCCAGCCGCCAGCTCGTGTTAGCCGACCGGTTCCGCGAGGCGTACCTTGGTGTTTCCCACGTCTCCCCCGTCTGACCTGGTGCCGACTCGGCCACTCCTCCGCCTCCTGGATCCGAGGACCAACTTCCGTCCCACCTCTTGGTCTGGTTGGGTGGGCTTTCCACTGATATCAGACGCTTTGCTGATGGGGCCTTGGGCCAAATCCTTGCCTCCGAACACTCTACTACTGTAGTCCCCGAGATTCGGGCCGATTGCTTGCAATTTGTCCGGATCTTAATTTCTTTTCACTGCTTTGTGCTTTTGCTTAGATCTGACCGGCCGATTTTTCAGGCCATCTGTGATAGACGTCAGGTTGTGTTTGAAGAACTTCTGCCCGCTTATTCAGCGGGCCAGAAATCCATTGCTGCCTTGAAGAAAAGTGCTGACACCCAAGATGCCCAGATTCAAGAACTAACAAGTATGTTTTTGCTTATCCTTTTTTGTTTCTCCCGATTGTGATTACACCCTTACGTTATTGCAAACTTGCAGCTGCTGCCACTCGCTCCTCCGAGCTGGAGGCCGCTCAAAAGAGAATCGCCGAGCTGGAGAACTAGCTTGGTGAGAAGAATGGCCAGCTCGGCCATGCCGAACAAGAGCGTCAGCGCCTAGCTCTATCGAGACCGAGCTGCAAGCCAACCTTCAACAAGCTGCTTAAGATCTTGCTGCCACCCGAACTGCCCATGAACACGAACTACAGAGGATGTCAGATGCTCGAATTGAGGTTGAGGGTCAACTTATGAAGGAAAGGGATGCTGCTGTCAAGCGCGCTGAGGACATGGACATCCAACATCACACAGAGATCCAGCGTGCCGAAGCTGGTGTTGATCTTGCTCTCTCCTGCCTCCACCGAGTGGATCTTTCCCTTGCAGGTATTATTCATTTTGTTCATTCTTGCCTTCCGATCTGACCTTGCTATTCACCGAGCTAAAATTCTTCTCCGATTTCTCTTGCCAGATGCCTGGCCCAATTCCACTACTGCCACTGATGAAGCTGTTGCCGCAGCCCGCCATGTGTGGGGTGTGGTAGTTTCTGCTGACGCCGGCTGGGATGCCGAGGACTTCGTGGTTGCTCTGGATGCCAGGATTCCCCATGTGAAAGGTGCTCTGTGCACTTACAAGACTGGTATCCAGAAGCTGAACGACAAGTTATTCAAGGGCAAGAAGAAAGCCATTGCTTTTGACAAACATGAGGATGTTTCTTAAGGATGTGTCTCGCCAGGTTGATAACATGTTTGATTCTGCCTTACGGTCTGGAGTACAGGCCGCCCTCTCTATTGCAAAGAGCTGGTACCCCGGTATTGACCTGAAGCTGATGACTGCTCTGCAGTAGGGCTCGGAAGAATCCATTGGCGAGCTCTGGACTCAAATCTGCCAAATTTCCCAGGAGCTCGCAAATGGCATGGATCTCCTGGAGGTTACTCCTTATGTTGACTATGCTGGTCAGCCGACTGGAGTTGCCTCCTTCAGCGACCTTCTGTATACTAAAAGTGAAGACAAAGCACCTCAGTGCCGACCTGCTCGTCAAACCGGCAGCGAGAACTCCCACTCGTCGGACTATGCGGATGATGATGCTGAGGACGAAAGAGAAGGTTCCTCCGATGGGCACTCGGTGATCGCCGCCCATGACCCCTGTCGCGATCAAGCCAAGACTACCGCCTCTTCTGCTCCGGGGGGTGCCACCAGCACGGCCCCAACTGCTTCAACTCCGACTGCTCCCTCCGCGCCGGATGCGCCGGACGCTCCGGATGCGCCGGTTGCTTAATCTCGGCATGCCGATCCAGTTTCCTTCTTTCGCTTGAAAAATAGTTAAATTTCAAGTGCGCCCGTCGAGGGCCACTTTCATGTAATGAACATCCTTCGGCCAATTATGGCATTCTTCCTTTGCGTTTTTCAACCGATTGCCTTTTTCTTTGCCCTTTTTTCTCTCTTGGTCGATACTCTCGCCAACCTTACAGCCGACCTGCGGTCTGTGGTCAGATCGGAGAATAGATCTCGAAAGAATTTTTGACAAGCACTTCTAGGTTCTCAGTTTTTCTCGCAAAGGTAGGGTTTTACAGATGGGTCGATTGCAACCTGTTGACTGTTGGCCAACCATCCTAGTCACTATCGGCGGGTCTGCTAACGGCTAACTCCGAACTGGATATACTTTGAGTACGAACTCTCCGATTGACAATTCTACTCGGCCAGGTCCACCCAACATTACAGCCGACCTGCGATCTGCATTCGGTTCGGACCATCTTTCACAAAACCCTTCACTCGTTTTTCTCTTTCTCCGAGTATACCCTTTTCGAGGTAACCGTCCAGTCACCGGGTCTGCTTTTGCTGACCCTAGGACGGAAATATGTGGACAAGTAATTTTATAAATCCTGCCGAATGCGGTCTCATGGATGCACGACTATTCTCATTGATAATATTTCCACAAAGGGAGGGGATACAAACAATACCATTCAACTGTAAAATGGACATAACAGCTCAGCGTTCCAAGGAAGCTCCGTTTCTTTCCCCGAAGTATCCACATATCGGGTCGGCTTCCTGAGATCAATGAGGTAGTATGCATTGTTTTTGAGCGCTCGACTGACGACGAATGGACCTTCCCAAGGAGAGGATAACTTGTGCTGGCCATCCAATTTCTGGATTCGGCGCAGCACCAAGTCACCCTCACGAAAAGCTAGGGGACGGATCTTCTTGTTGTGGTAGTGACGCAGCTTCTTCTGGTATATTGCCGATCTGGACAAGGCCAGGAGACATGCTTCTCTTTGAGATCAACGCCGTACTCACGAGCTTCCTTGGCTTCTTCCTCCGTGTACATGGCATGACGAGGTGAATCGAACTCAATGTCACAAGGGAGCATTGCTTCAGCCCATATACTAGGAAGAAGGGAGTGAATCCAGTTGAACGGTTTGGTGTGGTGCGCAAACTCCAAAGTACTGCTAGCAGCTCGTCAATCCATGCGTCGGGTGCTCTTTCTAGTGGTTCCACCAATCTTGGCTTGATTCCGGACAAAATGAGACCATTCGCCCGCTCTGCTTGACCATTTGACTGTGGGTGAGCCACGGATGCGACGTCTAGCCGGATGCCTTGCTGTGAGGCAAACCGAGCTAGCGCCCCCTTTGCAAAGTTGTTCCATTGTCAGTGATGATGCTATGTGGCACTCCATATCTGACCATGATGTCTGCTATGAACCTGACCGTAGTCGGCCCATCTAGTTTCTTGATTGTCCTTGCCTCTATCCACGTGGTGAATTTGTCCACTGCTACCAGTAAGTGTGTCATGCCACCTCTTGCTGTTTTAAACGGCCCTACCATGTCCAGACCCCAAACTGCAAACGGCCATGTAATCGGAATGGTTTGAGTGCTGAGGCTGGTAAGTGGCTTTTTTTTTGAATCACTGACACCCATTGCAGTGCTTGACCAGATCTTAAGCCGCTGCCTTCGCAGTTGGCCAATAAAAACCATGGCAAAAAGCCTTGGAAACTATTGCTATTGCTGATGCGTGATGATGGCACTCGCCTTGATGGATGTCTCGGAGCAATTCCAGCCCCTTGTCCTCCTCCACACGCCGCTGAAGGACTCCTGTTGTACTTCGGTGCACCAGCTCATTGTTGATGATCGTGTATGCTCCAGATCGGCGCTGGATTTTCCGAGCTTCCACTTCATCTTCTGGGAGTATGCCGTCTATGTCACAACCACAAGTTTGGTATGTGTTAGGATTAGCAAGTCACTTTGCATCATGTTAAAAATTTCAAA
Organism: Bromus sterilis; assembly: GCA_950022295.1. Lineage (NCBI taxonomy): Eukaryota > Viridiplantae > Streptophyta > Magnoliopsida > Poales > Poaceae > Bromus > Bromus sterilis. The sequence continues at coordinate 120,882,785 of OX465599.1, forward strand.
AGAAATCAATTGAAATCAAATTCAATCTCAAATGGGAGAAGGAACCCCCCCAGTTGAATTAATTCAAAAGGCCAGAAATAAATCTTCTCCAAAAATTCATGTTTGACTTTTGAAAAGTCTTATAAATGAGTGTGATCACATATCAAGTGATGTGGGACCCACCCCATGCTCATGGATTTTTCAAATATTCAAACAGGACCTTGGAATTAATCAAAAACCCCTTTGTGATTTAAAATTCAAATGATTTGAATTTTAAAAAGTGCCAAACTTTATAAGTGGCTAGCCTAATATATTATGAGGCCATGTAAAAAAAATTTAGCATTTAATAAAATGCCTAGCTATTTATTTAGCACAGCAAAACACAAATACAGAAAAGAAAACATAAAGAAATAAAGAAAAGAGGCTCACCTGGATCTGGCCCAACTCATCGCCCGCGGCCAACTAGCCTGGCCCAGCCCGCAGCCCCCCGTTGTTGTATTCCCGCCGCGTCGACAAGAACCTCGGTGGAGGCATGCCGACGCCGGCGAGTACCAGCCTGCCTGGCTGGCTCCTCCCGGGCCTTCTAGCCGCGCCTGGAGACGCCCTGGAACCCGCCACGTCCATTCCCCCTCCTCCCATCGCCTCTCCGCCTCTCCACAGCTCGCCCGTGAGGAACCCCGAGAGCACCATAGGCCATGGCCATGGCGACTCGTAGCCCGAGCCCGAGCTAGGTTCCCGCAGCTTGTCCATCCTCCTCGTTGTCTTCGTCTTCGTCACCCTACAAGAAATCAGGAGCGCGGAGCCCCTGGAGCCAAGGAATCGGGTCGTCTTCTTCAACTAAGGCCGCCGCGCGCCATCGCCGGATTCTCCATCAACAGGACCTCCCCGAGCAAGCCGTCACCGCCGTTGCACTCAGGGTGAGCTTCTGAGAAAAACCCCTCTGGTCCCGCGCCCTCCCCGCAGCTGTATCCGGATCCACCATGGGAGCCGTAGCTCTACACCGCCGGGGTGCTCGTCGGCGAGCACCTGTGAAGCAATCGAGCTCGGGGCCATGTCCTTCGCAACCGCCGTGCTCCTCTGCTTCAAACGCGCCTAAACCCGCTCCTTTTAGTGAACCGTAGCGAGTTTTGCCGCGCAGTCGTACCTCTGTCGCTGCAAAGCTCGTCGCCGATGAGCCTACAGGGCACCCCAGCCCTTGTTCTTGGTCCCATTCGACGCGCGACACCAAGAGCTATGTCTCAGTGGTTGTAGCGCTCGATTTGGACCACGGGAACGCCGTCCCCGCGGACACCGCCGTCCCTGGACGTCGCCGGCGACTAGCCACCGGCGAGGCTGACGTGTCCGGCGTGTTGAACCACTAATCCCCCCCCCAGCAGTCACTGACATGTGGGCCCAGCCCCTAATTAACCCCCTCTGTTAAGCTTAAGCTTAATTAAAACGATTCAATTAATTAAACAGTCGCTTCCAGGTGGGACCCCCTGGTCAGAAACCCCCTGACGCCAACATGACATCATAGTGATGCAGTAATGCTTTTTCAATTAAAAGAATTCCAGAAAATTCCAGAAAATGAATTAAACTTTGGAAATTCATAACTAATTCATTTCAACTTCTAATTAAACATATAATATATGTAAAATTATCAGAAAAATGCAAGGATTCTGAATATGCACTATGTTTTCATGTTTGACCATTTTAAAATGGGGGAACAGAAGAAAACATGCATATGGAATTCATTTAAATTCAAATTGGAGTTTGAATTTGCAATTCAATTGCAATACACTCCTTTTAAATGGAATTCCCTCACACATCAGAAGCATATACATCAAGTTTCAACCTTCGACCATGTGTTTGTGCATTGTACTTATGTTGCCCCCCTTGATTGTTGTTTGTCGATAGAAGTAGAACCGGAACAGGAGGCTGCCCCCTTCGTTGAAGATCCCGATACCAAACCTAGTCAGCAAGGAAAGCAAACCCCCATTGATCATGTCGATAAAATCCCACTTCCCTCTCATGTCTCGCTTATGCATTGTATAGGATGATTACCATGCTACGTTTCTACCGCATAGATGAACCCATTCCTTTGCATGACCTATCATTTGTCACAGTAGTAAGCAAACCACAATCCTAGCAAATGTAGGAGTTGGTTGATATCATGTGGCCCCTGGAATGGTTACTTCTTATTGCATGCTTTGAGTGATACAATGTTGTTATTGTTATGTGAGTCGGGATGGTAGCAATCATGATGATGATGGTGGAAATGTGTTGGTGAATCTACCCTAATACAAGGTGACCGATGAGAGGCTGTGTAGGAGTACACAGTGGGTTGTCTCGTTGAACACCGCCCTAAGTCCGAGTTCTTGTGTGCTGATCCAAGATGAAGAGTACAACCATACATTGGGCTCACTGACCCCTCTCAACCTATTAACTCATCCCTTTCGATGTCCAGATGTCGCAGTAGTTCGGAGTTCTGGTAGGTTTGTGGCCTGGTTGCTAAGTGAGAGAACGGCTCAACCGAAACTGGCTTATGCACCACACACACATCATTTGTATCCACTTCGGTAAACCAGCCGGGTTCACGATAGTGGTAGCCAACCCAGGTAGGCGGCTTTCTTGGACTAGATTGGCTATGAGGTAACAGTTGTGGCGAGCATCCTCGCTGACACCCCTTGAATGGTGTCGAGATCAACGGAGGTAACTGATGGTCATGTGTGTGTAGCGGTGCACCCCTGCAGGGTTAACAAAACTATTCGAATAGCCGCGTCCGCGGTAAGGGACTGCTTGGAAAGCTTAGCTTGATTATTAGACAACTTGAACTGGATACTTATAAAACTTACTAAGATAAGCGTGAGTGCTATGGCGTGCTTTCTCGTGGGAAGTCGAGGAAGGCACCATAGTGGTGTAATTGATTGGAGATGTAGTGGACTCGTGTACGCTTCTTACCTCAATTTTGGTACTCGTAGTTCAGGACTAGCCAAGTCAAAGCTGGCACTTCTGCTTATGAACCCCACCTCCCTTTACCTTGATACATGTGCATGAGTAGTATAGCTCCTACGTAAGTCTTGCTGAGTACGACTTTGTACTCACGTTTGATTATTCTATGTTTTAGATGAACCCACTGACCCCGAAGGTGGATTCTTCCTCGAGCTCGACGACTGAAGACCAAGCTAGTGTAGTCCCAGTCAGCAGACTGGTTCCCTCGTGGAGGGCTTTATGTTTAAATAAGGCTTCTTCAGCCATTTTATAAGTTTGTCTGTACTCAGACCTACTTTGCTTCCGCTTGTTTGTTGTATTGTTGGATCACATGCTTGTGATCTCTGTGTGCACTCTGTGAGAGTTATCAACAAAATGTATACTTTGTAGAGAATTGCAATGATACCTGCTATTCATACAAGGCATGTGTGTTGCGTGTATGTTTATAACATGCATGTCTTGGTATGGGTTTTCGAGACCTTAGTCGTGATATGGCTGGCGGTCTTTTATACACCAAGTGGCCCTTAGATGTGCGAAGCTTGGGGCATCGCGATGCGATTGATCGAGACTCTGTCTCGTGTACACTTTGTTGTATGATCGAGCCCGCCCTAGACCCCGACTAAGTGATCAGGCTGGAGTAAGTCTATGTAAGAGCTATGAGATAGTCGATAGTATGGTTGAGGCGACTTGTCTGTGAATATGGGAATTCATCACCCATATAATTTAGACTTGTGTGCGGACGATGAGGACCCATCTCAGTTGATCATCCGGCCTGGATGGGGTGCCCCTCACGTACGATGCTTTCTGAGAACGTTCCGTGCTTGGCCTTGTCTACTTAGAAAAGTGGGTACGGTTCTCGGCTCTCCATATGAATATGCCGTAGAGGGACTTGCATACGCTAACTCCGTGTCTCGACTGACTTGGTATCAGAGCAGGACTGACTGTAGGATTATCAGCCTTGGCCGAAGTCGAGTCTAGCTTGCTATAGTTATATAGTTACTCTGGGTATATAAGGGAACAACGTAAGGCTTCTTTTTTCTCCTTACCCCCTTCGTTCTGAGTTCTGAGTCACCCTTACCTCTTCTACGGGAAGATAGGACTAGGCTCATCTATGTCTTACTACAACATCTCGTTGTTTGCTTCCTTGTAGCCGTAGGAAAGTTGTGTTCGGTTTACTGGCGATGTTGTGCTTCCTGATTTCTTACATCGTATGTAAGTGTTGTCTTCATGTTGTAAGAAATTGTCTTTTCTTGCAATTACAACCGTTATGCTGCCCGAGTCATTCCAAGTTTCTTCATAATCTGATGCATTTGCAGACTCCTTCTTTCTGTTTCAGATGGCAGATCTTCCCCCTCGGCAGATTGTTCGTCTGACTAGGTGCCTCGGTGTGCGTGGGCATCCCGCCATGCTGATCGAGATGATGTCCTTCTTTGGATACCGATGGTACCCTGAGTACACCGTTGAGGAGCAGTTCCTTGACTTTATTCAGACCCAGTTCCACTGCATTGTCAGGATCTACCCGCACCACACTGGAGTCACTCAGCGTATCCACTTTGGACATGGCATTGGCATGACTGAGAACATGGCTGTGCAGGATGCTGCATACTCATGTATTGCCCTGCTGAGAGAGGAGCACGCTATGCTTGGAGGCACATCTTTCCGCTATATCCCTGCTGCACTTCCAGGAGAAGAGGGGTATTACACCGTATTGTACACAGATCACTCTTTGGAGGATCCTTTGCTTCAGATCACTGCTCGGCACGCCTGTGATAGAGATCGTGATGCACGTGCCCTTCGTTTTGACCTTCACGCCACCCGTGTCCGTCTGTATCGAGCACTTACACTTCTGGCTCCCTTTGTGAGTGTTGGATCAGTGGAGTATGATGCTATCTACCCAGTCAAGTCACAGATGCCTTCTCGAGTTGCTTGGCCCGAGATTGGAGGCATTTTTCCACCCCGTGGTCCTTTGCTTCCACCCTACGCTGGACCTAGGCCCCATCCTTGCCCAAATGTACCTCAGGGTCAACAGGCCTCCGTGTTTTCTGATGGTCACCTTCAGCTACCGGGTTACGCAGGTAACTTTTACGAGGACTACTATGGAGATGGAGATGAGTGAGACCGCCTGTGGTCTTACTTTAGTGAGTATGTAGTAGTATCTTTAGTATATTGTACGCAAGGTGTTCTAAGTTCGAGAGGCTTAGATAAATAATGTATAGGACGTCAGAGTGCCTCTGAAGGATGTATCATCTTCATCACGTTTGTATTAGCTTGGAGCTTGTACTAAAACGATGTACGGTTTGTATGACAGCTTGTGAATATATGGCTTGTATGCTTTTATCACCATGTTGTCAAGATGATTACTTCCTTTGCTCTGTGATTCTTCCAGTACCTTAACTACCTTGTTTAGACTCTTCCAATCAACTCTGTTTGACTTTGGTTTTCACCTTCAGGATGTCTCAAGGAACCCGTGGCCATCTTGGTCGTGCCCATGGTCGTGGGAATGATCCGGAGGAAGGCAATCTTCCACCCCCACCCATGATGGCTCAGGTTCTGATGAAGGTTGAGAGGAACCGCCGAGACTCTCACCATTTGCTGGAGTACATTGCCCGCAACACCACTCAGCAGCGCAAGGAGTTGGTGTCCTTGAATGACATCATCCGGCTTCATCCCTTGGTTTTCAGCTACTCCACCGAGCCCCTTGACGCCAATGACTGGCTTCGCAGCATCGAGAGGAAGCTCCAGGCAGGCCATGTTGCAGGTGGTGACAGGTTCAGCTATGCCACTTACCACCTCAAGGGTGCAGCTAGCTCTTGGTGGGAGGATTTCCTGAGCATGCGTCCCGTTGGACCGCCCACAACTTGGGATGAGTTATGCACTTCATTCCGTGAGCACCACATTCCAAAGGGTCTTATGGACCGCAAGCGTGAGGAGTTCTGCAACCTCACCGAAGGCAGGAGGACTGTTGACGAGTTTAGTCGTGAGTTCAACCGACTTGCTCGTTATGCTACCGAAGAGGTTTCCACCGACGCCAAGAAGCAAGAGAGTTTCCGTCGTGGACTCAATTCCGGACTCCGTCGTGAGCTCAACCTACATGACTTTGCCACCTTCCAGGTCCTTGTCAACAAGGCCATCAAGGCAGAGGACATGAACACCCCCAATGACTTCCGCAAACACCCTAGAGACGATGGTTCATCTAGTTCAGGCTCTCAGAAGCGCAAGATCTGGATCCCCAACAACATGTTTCGTCAGAACAACCCACCGAGGCCATCCTATGTGGCGCCTCGTCCACCAGCTTCGTTCCAGCCAGCTCCACCGAACAACCCAGCTCCACGCACTGTCTTTGGAGCCTGCTACAAGTGTGGTCAGGCAGGCCACTACTCCCGCGAGTGTGTCGAGAACCAGCTCCAGAATCAGAATGCTCCACCCCGTGCCGGAGGCAACAACAACGGTCGTGGAAAGCCACCCCCGAAGGTCTTCACCACCAAACCCGCTCCTCCCGCCAATCGTGGACGTGTGAACCAGATCTCAGCTGAAGAGACTGACGACACTTCTGACGTCATTCTTGGTACGCTCCCAGTCAATTATGTTCCTACTTCCGTTCTTTTCGACCCAGGAGCATCTCATTCATTCATGTCGGAAAGTTATGCACTTAGTCATGAGTTATCTTTTTTTGAATTGTCCACCCCAATGATTATTCAAACTCCAGGGTCAAGGTGGCAAACTAATAGAGTAAGCCATAATCAAATTGCAATTGAGGGTTTAGTATTCCTTGCTTCACTCATAGCCCTCAAGTCTTCAGGCATCGATGCAATCCTTGGCATGGATTGGCTATAAAGGCAGAATGCCTACCTTGACTGCAAAGGCAAATCAGTGAAACTAACCAACCCTTTAGGCAAGACATTCAACTACACCTCACCCAGAACAAGAACCCAGGTGCATTCTTTGAATGTACTTCCCCTTCCAGACCTTGATGATATTCCGGTGGTTCGTGACTTCCCGGATGTCTTTCCTGAAGAGCTTCCGGGCATGCCACCCGACAGATGTGTAGAGTTTATAGTGGATCTTGTGCCAGGAACCGCACCAATTTCCAGACGCCCATACAAAATGGCCCCACGTGAGTTAGCTGAGCTTAAAACCCAACTTGAAGCTTTGTTGGAAAAAGGCTTCATCCGCCCTAGCTCATCGCCATGGGGTTGCCCCGTTCTGTTCGTAACGAAGAAAGATAAAACAGAAAGGATGTGCGTAGACTATCGCCCGCTAAATCTAGCGACGATAAAGAACAAGTACCCACTGCCCAGGATCAATGATCTTTATGATCAACTTGCTGGATCCTCTGTCTTCTCCAAGATGGATTTGAGATTAGGTTATCATCAAATCAAAATCCGAAACGAGGACATTCCAAAAACGGCTTTTACTACTCGTTATGGTCTTTATGAGTACACCGTCATGTCCTTTGGTTTAACCCATGCCCCCGCCACTTTCTCACGCATGATGAATTCGATCTTCATGGAGTACTTAGATAAATTTGTTGTAGTTTATCTTGATGACATTCTCATCTACTCGAAGAACGAAGAAGAACATGCCGAACATCTAAGGCTGGTATTGATGAAACTTAGAGAGCATCGCGTGTATGCTAAATTCTCCAAGTGTGAATTTTGGCTACCAGAAGTGACCTACTTAGGCCACGTGATTTCTGCAGAAGGCATTGCTGTGAATCCCGAGAGAGTTCAGGCCGTCCTTGACTGGACTCCACCTGAATCGGTTAAGCAAGTTAGGAGTTTTCTTGGATTAGCAAGTTATTGTCGTCGCTTCGTCGAGAACTTTTCTAAAGTTGCAAAGCCTCTAACTGAACTCCTCAAGAAAGATAAGAAATTCCTATGGACTCCCAAGTGCGAGGAAAGCTTTCAAGAGCTAAAAAGAAGATTGACTTCTGCACCCGTACTTGCGCCTCCAGACACCAAGAAGGATTTCGAGATCTTTTGTGACGCCTCATGGCAAGTGTTAGGATGCATACTTATGCAAGATAGACATGTGCTAGCTTATGCTTCACGCCAGTTGCGTCCACATGAAGAGAACTATCCTACCCATGACCTTGAACTCGCTGCCGTAGTTCATGCCCTGACAACTTGGCGACATTACCTTCTTGGTAATCGTTGCGAGATCTATTCCGACCACCAAAGCCTCAAATACATTTTCACCCAGCCAGATCTTAATCTCAGGCAAAGACGCTGGATTGAGTTGATAAAAGATTACGACGTAGGAATTTCTTACACCCCAGGCAAAGCCAATGTCATGGTTGATGCACTAAGTCGTAAGTCGTATTGTAACAACCTCATGTTACAACAGTATCAACCACTTCTTCATGAGGAATTTCGCAAGCTCAATCTTGAGATTATTCCTAATGGCTATTTTCTACCTTGGTGGCGAAACCAACTCTTGAGGATCAAATCATAGTTTCCCAAAGGCGTGCACGAGGTGTTCGCCGGATTAAGGAGAACATTTTTAGCGGAGTTTCTAGATGTTTCTCCATAGATAGTAAAGGAATGGTATTCTTTGGAAATCGTTTGGTAGTACCTAAGAATAGGGAACTAAGGCAACTCATCCTCAAGGGAGACCATGACACACCCCTCTCGATTCATCCCGGCTGCACAAAAATGTACCGAGATCTACACCAGAGATTTTGGTGGACTAGGATGAAGAGAGACATTGCTCGATTTGTTGCCGAATGTGATGTTTTTCGTCGCATTAAGGAAGAACATCAAAGACCTGCTGGTACACTTCAACCTTTGCCTATTCTAGAGTGGAAGTGGGACAAAGTCGGTATGGACTTCATCACCGGCTTTCCAAAAACCCAGAAAGGAAATGATGCCATCTTCGTTGTCATAGATAGGCTTTCCAAAGTTGCTCACTTCCTGCCCGTTCGCGAGTCTATAATTGCTAGCCACTTAGTGGACTTGTACGTCTCTAGAATTGTGTCCCTTCACGGTGTTCCTTTGGAAATCAATTCTGATCGTGGTAGCCTTTTCACCTCTAGATTTTGGGGAAGATTTCAGAATGCTATGGGAACTCATCTCTCCTTTAGTACAGGTTTCCATCCTCAGTCTAGCGGTCAAGTCGAAAGGGTTAACCAAATTCTTGAAGACATGCTCAGAGCTTGTGTTATCTCATTCGGAAAGAATTGGGAGAAGTCTCTTCCATTCGCCGAATTTGGTTATAACAATAGTTTCCAATCTAGTCTGGACATGGCTCCTTTTGAACTCCTATATGGACGACGATGTCGAACACCCCTAAACTGGTCAGAAACTGGTGAAAGATAGTTCTTTGGACCGGATATGATCAAGGAAGTAGAAGAGCAAGTTCGCATTGTTCGTGATTAATTGAAAGCAGCCCAGTCTCGTTAGAAAAGCTACTATGATCGTCATCATAGGCAAGAGAGCTACAATCTGGATGACAAGGCTTACCTTCGGCTTACTCCTCTGAAGGGAACCCAACGTTTCGGTATCGAAGGCAAGTTGGCCCCACGTTACATCGGACCTCTCCGCATTCTTGCTAAACGTGGAGAAGTTTCCTACCAACTTGAACTACCCCCGCACCTTTCCCGAGTACATGATGTATTCCATGTGTCACAACTCAGGCGTTGCTTCAAGGACCCCATCCGCGAAGTCGACCATGAAACGCTTGATCTCCAAGATGACCTTTCTTATCGACAATACCCCGTTCGTATTCTCGATTCCGCAGAGCGTGAAACTCGTCGTCAGAAGATTAAGTTTCTGAAAGTGCAATGGTCACACCACTCTGAGAGAGAAGCCACGTGGGAAAGAGAAGACCGTCTCCGTGCCGAGTATCCCTCCTTCCTCTCGCAGACTTCTGAATCTCGGGACGAGATTCTTTTGAGTGGGGGCGAGTTGTCACAACCCCAAGTTAGGTATGTGCTAGGATTAGCAAGTCACTTTGCATCATGTTAAAAATTTCAAAAGAAATCAATTGAAATCAAATTCAACCTCAAATGGGAGAAGGACCCCCCCCCAGTTGAATTAATTCAAAAGGCCAGAAATAAATCTTCTCCAAAAATTAATGTTTGATTTTTGAAAAGTCTTATAAATGAGTGTGATCACATATCAAGTGATGTGGGACCCACCCCATGCTTATGGATTTTTCAAATATTCAAACAGGACCTTGGAATTAATCAAAAGCCCCTTTTTGATTTAAAATTCAAATGATTTGAATTTTAAAAAGTGCCAAACTTTATAAGTGGCTAGCCTAATATATTATGAGGCCATGTAAAAAGTTTTAGCATTTAATAAAATGCCTAGCTATTTATTTAGCACAGCAAAACACAAATACAGAAAAGAAAACAGAAAGAAATAAAGAAAAGAGGCTCACCTGGATCTGGCCCAACTCATCGCCCGCGGCCCACTAGCCTGGCCCAGCCCGCAGCCCCCCGTTGTCATCTTCCCGCCGCGTCGAGAAGCACCTCGGTGGAGGGCATGCTGACGCCGGCGAGCACCAGCCTGCCTGCCTGGCACCTCCTGGGCCTTCTAGCCGCGCCTGGAGACGCCCTGGAACCTGTCACGTCCATTCCCCCTCCTCCCATCGCCTCTTCGCCTCTCCACAGCCTGACCGCGAGGAACCCCGAGAGCACCGTAGGCCATGGCCATGGCGACTCGCAGCCCGAGCCCGAGCTAGGTCCCCGCAGCTTGTCCATCCTCCTCGCTGTCTTCGTCTTCGTCACCCTACAAGAAATCAGGAGCGCGGAGCCCTGTGGCCAAGGAATCGGGTCGTCTTCTTCAACTACGGCCGCTGTGCGCCATCGCCGGATTCTCCATCACCAGACCTCCCCGAGCAAGCCGTCACCGTCGTTGCACTCAGAGTGAGCTTCTGAGCAAAACTCCTCTGGTCTCGCGCCCTCCCCGCAGCTGTAGCCGGATCCACCATGGGAGCCGTAGCTCAACTCCGCCGTGGTGCTCGTCGGCGAGCACCCGTCAAGCAATCGAGCTCGGGCCATGTCCTTCGCAACCGCCGTGCTCCTCTGCTTCAAACGCGCCTATCCCCGCTCCTTTTAGTGCACCGTAGCGAGTTTTGCCTCGCAGCCGTACCTCTGTCGCTGCAAAGCTCGTCGCCGGTGAGCCTACAGGGCACCCCAGCCCCTGTTCTTGGTCCCATTCGACGAGCGGCACCAAGAGCTATGTCTCAGTGGTTGCAGCGCTCGATTTGCACCACGGGAACGCCGTCCCCGCGGACACCGCCGTCCCTGGACGTCGCCGGCGTCTAGCCGCCGGCGAGGCTGACGTGTCCGGCGTGTTTAACCACTAATCCCCCCCCCCTAGCAGTCACTGACATGTGGGCCCAGCCCCTAATTAACCCCCTCTGTTAAGCTTAACCTTAATTAAAACGATTCAGTTAATTAAACAGTCGCTTACAGGTGGGACCCCCTGGTCAGAACCCCTGACGCCAGCATGACATCACAGTGACGCAGTAATGCTTTTTCAATTAAAAGAATTCCGGAAAATGAATTAAACTTTGGAAATTCATAACTAATTCATTTTAACTCCAAATTAAACATATAATATATGTAAAATTATCAGAAAAATGCAAGGATTCTGAATATGCACTTTGTTTTCATGTTTGACCATTTTAAAATGGGGGAACAGAAGCAAACATGCATATGGAATTCATTTAAATTCCAATTGGAGTTTGAATTTGCAATTCAATTGCAATACACTCCTTTTAAATGGAATTCCCCCACACATCAGAAGCATATACATCAAGTTTCAACCTTCGACCATGTGGTTGTGCATTGTACTTATGTTTCCCCCCTTGATTGTTGTTTGTCGATAGAAGTGAAACCGGAACAGGAGGCTACCCCCTTCGTTGAAGACCCCGATACCGAACCTCGTCAGCAAGGCAAGCAAACTTCCATTCATCATGTCGATAAAATCCCACTTCCCTATCATGTCTCGCTTATGCATTGTATAGGATGATTACCATGCTACGTTTCTACCGCATAGATGAACCCATTCCTTTGCATGACCTATCATTTGTCACAGTAGTAAGAAAACCACAATCCTAGCAAATGTAGGAGTTGGTTGATATCATGTGGCCCCTGCAATTGTGTCACAACCCCAAGTTAGGTATGTGCTAGGAATAGCTAGTCACTTTGCATCATGATAAAAATTTCAAAAGAAATCAAAATGGGAGAGAGAACACCCCCCAGATGAATTAATTCAAATGGCCAGATAAAAAGTTGCTCCAAAAATTCCTTTTTCATTTTTGAAAAGTCCCATAAATGAGTGGGATCACATATAAAGTGATGTGGTAGCAATACCATGCTCATGGATTTTTAAAATATTCAAACAGGAGCATGGAATTAAATTTATACCCCTACTTGATTTAAAGTTCAAATTATTTGAATTTTAAAAATGCCCCAACTTTATAAGTGGCTAGTCTATTATAATATGAGGCCATATAAAAAGTTTCAGCATTTTTAAAAATGCCTAGCTATTTATTTTAGCATGGCCAACATATTACAGAAAAGAAAAGAAACAGAAAACTTACCTGGCACTTATGCGAGGCCCACTTCTTCTGGCCCAGTCCAGCCCACCTAGACTCCTCCCTTGTCTTCTACCTCCCCGCGCCTCCAAGCTGCTCGGTGGAATGCCACCGAGCCAGCCGAGCACGCCTTGCTCTCCCCAGCCTCCACCTGCCCTCCCGAAGCTCCTAGATGCGTCACACCGCTACTGGACGAGTTGCACGTCCATTCCCCCTCCTCCCAACCCCTCCGTGTCTCTCCCCAGCTCGCCCGCGACGACCCCCGAGAGCATCGCCAGCCATGGCCATGGCAACTCATAGCCCGAGCTCGAGGTAGCCGCCAGGAACGTGTCCATCGTCTTCGCCTTCGTCTTCTACGCCGCGCCGCGGAAGGAATCGCACCGGGACGCCTTGTAGCCGACGTGCACTTCATCGTCCTCCACTCCGGCCGCCGTGCGTCGCGGTCCAAATACTCCGTCGTCGAGCCCTCCCCGACCGAGCTGCTACCTCTAGCTCGAAAACCCTCTGGATACGCCCTCGTTTTCTTCCTCTAGAGACGTCCGCCATGGGAGCCGAGCGAGCTCGCCGCCATGGACGACGGCGAGGGAGCCCCAGTGCTTCTACATTCCCGCCGTGCTGTCCATCGTGTTCCTGGAACCCCCAGCAGTCGATTGGACTAGCGCAAGCCCAAGCTAGCCCACGACGACGACCTCGTCGTTGTTGCTCCGCCACGGCTGCCGCTAGGGCTTGACGCCGGCGACGTTCCGGTGAGCCCCAGCACTCCTTCCTTGCCCCGTTCGACGCGCGCGAGAAGGAGCTTCAAAACGGTCGTCATCGCGTTCCATTTGGTCCTTTGTGCCGCCGTCCCGTGCGACGCCGCCGTGCTGGTGGGTCGCCGGAGACTCGCCGCCGGTGAGGTCCAGGTGGCAGGATTAAGTTAACTTAATCCCCCACTAGCAGACACTTACAGGTGGGCCCAGCCCCCTCTAATCCTCTTTGTTAGATTAATCTAACAGGGAAATTAGATGTGAGGCTGACAGCCCTAGCCCACTGGTCAGTTTGACCGGGGTCAAAACCCCCCTGACGTCATCCTGATGCAGTTCTGGCCCAATAAAGCTTTTCCAATAAAAAGAAATCAGAGAAATTCCAGAAAATACCCAAAACTTCAATAATTCATAGAAAATTCATTTTAACCCCAAATTGGACAAATAATATGTCTAAAATTATCAGAAAAATACAAGGATTCTGAATATGCAACTTGTTGGTATGTTTGACCATTTTAAAATGGGTGAACAGTAGCAAACATGCATATGGATCCTTTTCAAATTCAAATTTGGAGTGAATTTGCAAATGATTTTGCAACACACTTCTATTAGATGGATTCATCCACACATCAGAGGATTTACCTCACCTTTACAACATCACTTCATGATCAACCTTTTCAAATGAACTTTCATGCATTCAAATGCATTTGAAATTCATTGATAAATCAAATGGAGTTTGAATTTGCAACTCAAATGCAATATACTCCTTTTAAATGAAATGCTCAACACATCAGTACCATGAACATCACCATTATAATCTTGTTCATGTGATTGTGCATTGTACATTATGTTGATCCTATGATTGTCATGTTGCTGATAGAAGTGGAGCCGGAACCCGAGTTCACCCCCTTCGTTGAAGACCCCGTGACTGAACCTCGTCAGCAAGGCAAGCAAACCCCCATTGATCATGTCTATAAAATCCCACTTCCCTCTCAGTCTCGCTTATGCATGTTTAGGAGATCACCTTGTATCGATTCTACCGCATAGTTGAACCCATATCCTTTGCATGACCTATCATCTTGTCACAGTAGTAAGCAAACCACAATCCTAGCAGATGTAGGAGTTGGTTGATATCATGTGGCCCCTGCAACTGTTACTGCTTATTGCATGCTTAGTGGTACAATGAGGTTGCTTTTGATGTGAGTCGGGATGATAGTGAACATGGTGTTGATGAAACTGAAACTGTGTTGGTGAACCTACCCTAATACAAGGTGAACGATGAGAGGCTATGTAGGAGTACACAGTGGGTTGTCTCATTGAACACCGCCTTAAGTCCGAGTTCTTGTGTGGTGATCCAAGAAGAAGAGTACAACCACACATTGGGCTCACTGACCCCTCTCATCCTAGTACCTCACCCCGTTCGAACACCAGAAGTCGTAGTAGTTCGGAGTTCTGGTAGGGCTGTGGCACGGTCTGCGAAGTGGATGAACGGCTTTTCAAGACCGGCTTGGGACCCTGCACACATCGTTTGAGGCTGTACTGGAACCTCGGCCGGACTTCCATACGGATCCCCCTCAAATAGGCGACTCTCTGAACTAGAACGGAGCTGTGGGTGAAGTGTTGTGGTGGCATCCTCGCTGTCACCTCTTGAACGGTGACACGCAAAAGGCGGTAACTGATGACACGTGTGTGTAGCGGTACACCCCTGCAGGGTTAACAAAACTATTCGAATAGCCGCGTCCGCGGTTAAGGACTGCTTCGAAAGCTTAGCTTGATTATTAGACAACTTGAACTGGATACTTCTAAAACTCGCAAGATAAGCGTGAGTGCTATGGTGTGCTCCTCGTGGGGAAGTCGAGGAAGTAAACATAGTGGTGTATTGGTTGGAGATGTAGTGGACTCGGGTACGCTTCTTACCTCAAGTCTGGTACTCGTAGTTCAGGACTAGCCAAGTCAAAGCTGGCCTTTCTGCAAGTGAAACACCACCTCCCTTTTCCTTGATACATGTGCATGAGTAGTATAGTTCCTACGTACGTCTTGCTGAGTACGACTTTGTACTCATGTTTGCTTTTCTATGTTTTAGATGAATCCACCTACCTGATGGTGGCTTCTACCCGAAGCTCGAAGATTGAAGACTCAGACCAAGACCAAGCTAGTGTAGTCCCAGTCAGACGACTGGTTCCCTCGTGGAGGGCTTGTTTTTAGATAAGGCTTCTCTAAGCCATTTGTTAAACTTGTCTGTACTCAGACCTACTTTGCTCCCGCATGTTTGATGTAATGTTGGATCACAGACTTGTGATCTCTGTGTGCACTCTGTAAGAGCTATTAATAAAGATGTATACATTGTAGAGAATTGCAATGATACCTGCTGTTCATACTAGACATGTGTGTTGCGTGTATGTTTATAACATGCATGTCTTAGTATGGGTTTTCGAGACCTTACTTGTGATCTGGCTGGCGGTCTTTTGTACACCAAGTGGCCCTTAGATGTGCGCAACTTGGGGCATCCCGCTGCGATTGTTCGAGACTCTGTCTCGTGCACACTTTGATGTATGATCGAGCCCGCCCTAGACCCCGACTAAGTGATCGGGCTGGAGTAAGTCTATGTAAGGGTTATAATACAATCGATAGTATGGTTGAGGCAACTTGTCTATGAGTATGGGAGTTCACCACCCATACCATTTAGACTTGTGTGCGGACGATGAGGACCAATTTTAGTTGATCATCCGGCCTGGATGGGATGCCCCTCACATTCGATGCTTTCCGAGAACGTTCTATGCATGGCCTTGTCTGCTTAGACAAGTGGGTACGGTTCTCGGCTCTCCATATGATTGTGTTGTAGCGAGGCTTGCATACGCTAACCCCGGGTCCCGACAGACTTGGTATCAGAGCAGGACTGACTGTAGGATTATCATCCTTGGCCGAAGTCGAGTCTAGCTTGCTATAGTTATATAGTTACTCTGGGTATATAAGGGAACAACGTAAGGCTTCTTTTTTTCTCCTTACCCTCATCGATCTGAGTTCTGAGTCACCCTTACCTTTTCTACGGGAAGATAGGACTAGGCTCATCTATGTCTTACTAGAACATCTCGCTGATTGCCTCCTTGTAGCCGTAGGATTGTTGTGGTTGTCCAGAGTCTCCGTGTTTTGAGTTCCTTGAAGAAGTTCTGTCCAATTTCTTCGAGGTTGTTTCATTTTCCATCCGAGTGTAGCCGTTATGCTGCCGGAATTGTCCCGTGTTTCTTTGAATCTTTGCCTTTTCATTATAGTCTTATCCTCCTTAAATCATATCCTTTTATCCTTGCCTCCATCGTACAACCTGTTCTGATTGTTGATTTTTATCACACAGGATGTCAGGTGGAACTCGTAGTGCTGTTCTTCGGAATCGAGACCGTGTTCGGAATCGAAATGATGATGAACCTCCACCACCTCCTTCTGCGGCGGAAATCATGACGGAAGCTGAGCGGAATAGACGTGATCAAACACGCCTTTTGGAGCTCATCGAGCAGAATACCGCCCACCATCGTAATGTGGTGGTCAGCATTCAGGACGTCATCTTCCTCAAGCCACCGGTATTCCGATGTTCTTCTGAGCCCCTCGAAGCTGATGATTGGCTCCGTTCCATCGAGCGTAAGCTTGATACAGCACATGTTGCTCCCGATGACAGAGTTATTTTCGCGGTATACTTCTTGGAAGGTGCTGCTCTTCAGTGGTGGGAGAACTATGTTGCAATGCAGCCAGGTGGTCACGTAGTGACTTGGCAAGAGTTCTGTGTTGCCTTTCGAGGGTACCACATTCTGGATGAGTTGATGGAGCGCAAGAAGGAAGAGTTCGGCAATCTAAATCAAGGAGAGATGTCCATTCAGGAGTATGTGAGGGAATTCAACCGTCTTGCTCGTTATGCCCAAGATGAGATCACCACCGATGCCAGAAAGAAGGCAAGGTTCCGCAAGGGACTTAGCCCCATCCTTCGTCATGATCTCAACCTCCTTGAGTTTGCCACCTTTGAGGATTTAGTCAACAGATCCTTCAGAGCTGAGCATGGCAATGAAGTTTTCGAGAAGTCTCGCAAGCATGCTCTTGAGCTTGCCCCTTCTTCCACTTCACGCCCTCAGAAGCGCATGATCTGGATTCCTAACAGTTTGTTTCCCCAAAACAACCCACCGACGCCATCCCTTGTGCCGCCTCGTCCACCAGCTCCACCAAACAACCCGGCTCCCCGCACTATCTTTGGAGTCTGCTTCAGATGTGGCCAGCCTGGACACTATTCTCGTGAATGCCCCGTCAATCAAAATGCTCCACCCCATGCCAAAGGGAACCCCACTGTTCGTGCCAAGCCACCACCAAAGGTTTCCACCGCCAAGCCATCCACCTCAGAAAATCTTGGACGTGTGAACCAAATATCAGCTGAGGAAACTGATGGTACTTCTGACGTCATTCTTGGTATGCTCCCAGTCAATTTTTTCCCACTTCTGTCCTTTTCGATCCAGGAGCATCTCACTCATTCATTTCGGAGAGTTATGCACTTCGGCATGAGATATCCTTTGATGAAATGTTCACCCCTATGATCATTCAAACTCCTGGTTCCAAATGGCAAACTAATAGAGTAAGCCATGGTAATCAAATTGCAATTGAGGGTTTAGTATTCCTTCCTTCACTCATAGCCCTCAAGTCTTCAGACATTGATGTCATCCTTGGTATGGATTGGTTAGCAAGACAACATGCTTTTCTTGATTGTAAAGCCAAGACAGTTATACTTACACATCCTTCAGGCCAGACAATAGATTACTCCTCACCAAGAACAAGAACCCAGGTGCATTCTTTGAATGTGCTTCCCCTTCCAGACCTTGAAGATGTTCCGGTGGTTCGTGACTTCCCGGATGTCTTTCCTGAAGAGCTGCCAGGAATGCCACCCGAAAGATGTGTAGAATTCATAGTAGATCTTATGCCAGGAACCGCACACTTTTCCAGACGCCCATACAAAATGGCCCCACGTGAGTTAGCTGATCTTAAAACCCAACTTGAAGCTTTGTTGGAAAAAGGCTTCATCCGCCCTAGCTCATCGCCATGGGGTTGCCCCGTTCTGTTCGTAACGAAGAAAGATGGAACAGAAAGGATGTGCGTAGACTATCGCCCGCTAAATCTAGCGATGATAAAGAACAAGTACCCACTGCCCAGGATCAATGATCTTTATGATCAACTTGCTGGATCCTTTGTCTTCTCCAAGATGGATTTGAGATTAGGTTATCATCAAATTAAAATCCGAAACGAGGACATTCCCAAAACGGCTTTTACTACTCGTTATGGTCTTTACGAGTACACCGTCATGTCCTTTGGTTTAACCAATGCCCCCGCCACTTTCTCATGCATGATGAATTCGATCTTCATGGAGTACCTAGATAAATTTGTTGTAGCTTATCTCGATGACATTCTCATCTACTCGAAGAATGAACAAGAACATGCCGAACACCTAAGGCTGGTAAAGATGAAACTTAGAGAGCATCGCCTGTATGCTAAATTCTCCAAGTGTGAATTTTGGCTACCAGAAGTGACCTACTTAGGCCACGTGATTTCTGCAAAAGGCATTGCTGTGAATACCGAGAGAGTTCAGGGCGTCCTTGACTGGACTCCACCTGAATCGGTTAAGCAAGTTAGGAGTTTTCTTGGCCTAGCCAGCTATTGTCGCCGTTTCGTCGGGAATTTTTCTAAAGTTGCAAAGCCTCTAACTGAACTCCTCAAGAAAGATAAGAAATTCCTATGGACTCCCAAGTGTGAGGAAAGCTTTCAAGAGCTAAAAAGAAGATTGACTTCTGCACCCGTACTTGCACCTCCAGACTGCCAAAGGGATTTCGAGATCTTTTGTAATGCCTCACGGCAAGGGTTAGGATGCATACTTATGCAAGATAGACATGTGGTAGCTTATGCTTCACGTCAGTTGCGGCCACATGAAGAGAACTATCCTACCCATGATCTTGAACTCGCTGCCGTAGTTCATGCCCTAACAACTTGGCGACATTACCTCCTTGGTACTCGTTGTGAGATTTATTCCGACCACCAAAGCCTCAAATACATTTTCACCCAGCCAGATCTAAATCTCAGGCAAAGACGCTGGATTGAGTTGATAAAAGATTATGACTTAGGAATTTCTTGCACCCCAGGCAAAGCCAATGTCATGGCTGATTCACTAAGTCGTAAGTCGTATTGTAACAACCTCATGTTACAACAGTATCAACCACTTCTTCATGAGGAATTTCGAAAGCTCAATCTTGAGATTGTTCCACATGGCTATCTTTCTACCTTGGTGGCGAAACCAACTCTTGAGGATCAAATCATAGTTGCCCAAAGGCCTGCACGAGGTGTTCGCCGGATCAAGGAGAACATTGCTAGCGGAGTTGCTAAATGTTTCTCCACATATAGCAAAGGAACGGTATTCTTTGGAAATCGTTTGGTAGTACCTAAGAATAGGGAACTAAGGCAACTCATCCTCAAGGAAGCCCTTGACACACCCCTCTTGATTCATCCCGGTAGCACAAAAATGTACTGAGATCTACGCCAGAGATTTTGGTGGACTAGGATGAAGAGAGACATTGCTCGATTTGTTGCCGAATGTGATGTTTGTCGTCGCATTAAGGCAGAACACCAGAGACCTGCTGGCACACTTCAACCTTTGCCTATTCCAGAGTGGAAATGGGACAAAGTCGGTATGGACTTAATCACCGGCTTTCCAAAAACCCAGAAAGGAAACGATGCCATCTTCGTTGTCATAGATAGGCTTTCCAAAGTTGCTCACTTCCTTCCAGTTCGCGAGTCTATAACTGCTAGCCAGTTAGCGGACTTGTACATCTCTAGAATTGTATCCCTTCACGGTGTTCCTTTCGAAATCAATTCTGATCGTGGTAGCCTTTTCACCTCTAGATTCTGGGGAAGCTTTCAGAATGCTATGGGAACTCATCTCTCCTTTAGTACAGATTTCCATCCTCAGTCTAGCGGTCAAGTCGAAAGGGTTAACCAAATTCTTGAAGACATGCTCAGAGCTTGTGTTATCTCATTCGGAAAGAATTAGGAGAAGTCTCTTCCATTCGCCGAATTTTCTTATAACAATAGTTTTCAATCTAGTCTGACCATGGCTCCTTTTGAACTCCTTTATGGACGATGATGTCGAACACCCCTTAACTGGTCCAAAACCGGTGAAAGACAATTCTTTGGACCGGACATGATCATGGAAGCAGAAGAGCAAGTTCGCATTGTTCGTGATCAATTGAAAGCCGCCCAGTCTCGTCAGAAAAGCTACTATGATCGTCATCATAGGCAAGAAAGCTACAATCTGGATGAGAAGGCTTACCTTCGGGTTACTCCTCTGAAGGGAACCCAAAGAATCGGTATCAAAGGCAAGTTGGCCCCACGTTACATTGGACCTTTCCGCATTCTTGCTAAACGTGGAGAAGTTGCCTACCAACTTGAACTACCCCCTCATCTTTTTCGAGTACACGATGTATTCCATGTGTCACAACTCATGCGTTGCTTCAAGGACTCCATCCGCGAAGTCGACCATGAAACGCTTGATCTCCAAGATGACCTTTCTTATCGAGATTACCCTGTTCGTATTCTTGATTCCGCAGAGCGTGTCACTCGTCGTCAGAAGATTAGACTTCTGAAAGTGCAATGGTCACACCACTCTGAGAAAGAAGCCACGTGGGAAAGAGAAGACCGTCTCCGTGCCGAGTATCCCTCCTTCCTCCCGCAGACTTCTGAATCTCGGGACGAGATTCTTTTGAGTGGGGGCGAGTTGTCACAACCCCAAGTTAGGTATGTGCTAGGAATAGCAAGTCACTTTGCATCATGATAAAAATTTCAAAAGAAATCAAAATGGGAGAGAGAACAACCCCCAGATGAATTAATTCAAATGGCTAGATAAAAAGTTGCTCCAAAAATTCCTTTTGCATTTTTGAAAAGTCCCATAAATGAGTGGGATCACATATAAAGTGATGTGGTAGCAATCCCATGCTCATGGATTTTTCAAATATTCAAACAGGAGCATGGAATTAAAGTTAAACCCCTATTTGATTTAAAGTTCAAATTATTTGAATTTTAAAAATGCCCAAACTTTATAAGTGGTTAGTCTATTATAATATGAGGCCATATAAAAAGTTTTAGCATTTTTAAAAATGCCTAGCTATTTATTTTAGCATGGCCAACATATTACAGAAAAGAAAACAGAAAAGAAAAGAAACAGAAAACTTACCTGGCGCCTATGCGAGGCCCACTTCTTCTGGCCCAGTCCAGCCCACCTGGACTCCTACCTTGTCTTCTACCTCCCCGCGCCTCCAAGCTGCTCGGTGGAATGCCACCGAGCCAGCCGAGCACGCCTTGCTCTCCCCAGCCTCCACCTGCCCTCCCGAAGCTCCTAGATGCGCCACACCGCTACTAGACGAGTTGCACGTCCATTCCCCCTCCTCCCAACCCCTCTGTGTCTCTCCCTAGCTCGCCCGCGACGACCCCCGAGAGCATCGCCGGCCATGGCCATGGCAACTCATATCCCGAGCTCGAGGTAGCCGCCAGGAACGTGTCCATCGTCTTTGCCTTCGTCTTCTACGCCGCGCCGCAGAAGGAATCGCACCGGGACGCCTTGTAGCCGACATGCACTTCATCGTCCTCCACTCCGGCCGACGTGCGTCGCGGTCCAAATACTCCGTCGTCGAGCCCTCCCCGACCGAGCTGCTACCTCCGTCGAGTTCCTGGTGAGCTGTAGCTCGAAAACCCTCTGGATACGCCCTCGTTTTCTTCCTCTAGAGACGTCCGCCATGGGAGCCGAGCGAGCTCGCTGCCATGGACGACGGCGAGGGAGCCCCAGTACTCCTACGTTCCCGCCGTGCTGTCCATCGTGTTCCTGGAACCCCCAGGAGTCGATTGGACTAGCGCAAGCCCAAGCTAGCCCACGACGACGACCTCGTCGTCGTTGCTCCGCCACGGCCGCCGCTAGGGCTTGACGCCGGCGACGTTCCGGTGAGCCCCAGCACTCCTTCCTTGCCCCGTTCGACGCGCGCGAGAAGGAGCTTCAAAACGGTGGTCATCGAGTGCCATTTGGTCCTTTGTGCCGCCGTCCCGTGCGACGCCGCCGTGCTGGTGGGTCGCCGGAGACTCGCCGTTGGTGAGGTCCAGGTGGCAGGATTAAGTTAACTTAATCCCCCACTAGCAGACACTTACAGGTGGGCCCAGCCCCCTCTAATCCTCTCTGTTAGATTAATCTAACAGGGAAATTAGATGTGAGACTGACAGCCCTGGCCCACTGGTCAGTTTGACCGGGGTCAAAACCCCCCTGATGTCATGCTGATGCAGTGCTGGCGCAATAAAGCTTTTCCAATAAAAAGAAATCAGAGAAATTCCAGAAAATACCCAAAACTTCAATAATTCATAGAAAATTCATTTTAACTCCAAATTGGACAAATAATATGTCTAAAATTATCAGAAAAATACAAGGATTCTGAATATGCAACTTGTTTCTATGTTTGACAATTTTAAAATGGGTGAACAGTAGCAAACATGCATATGGATCCTTTTCAAATTCAAATTTGGAGTGAATTTGCAAATGATTTTGCAACACACTTCTATTAGATGGATTCATCCACACATCAGAGGCTTTACCTCACCTTTACAACATCACTTCATGATCAACCTTTTCAAATGAACTTTCATGCATTCAAATGCATTTGAAATTCATCGATAAATAATATGGAGTTTGAATTTGCAACTCAAATGCAATATACTCCTTTTAAATGAAATGCTCAACACATTAGTACCATGAACATCACCATTATAATCGTATTCATGTGATTGTGCATTGTACATTATGTTGATCCTATGATTGTCATGTTGCTGATAGACGTGGAGCCGGAACCCGAGTTCACCCCCTTCGTTGAAGACCCCGTGACTGAACCTCTCAGTCTCGCTTATGCATTTTTAGGAGATCACCTTGTATCGATTCTACCGCATAGTTGAACCCATATCCTTTGCATGACCTATCATCTTGTCACAGTAGTAATGAAACCACAATCCTAGCAGATGTAGGAGTTGGTTGATATCATGTGGCTCCTGCAACTGTTACTGCTTATTGCATGCTTAGTGGTACAATGAGGTTGCTTTTGATGTGAGTCGGGATGATAGTGAACATGGTGTTGATGAAAGTGAAACTGTGTTGGTGAACCTACCCTAATACAAGGTGAACGATGAGAGGCTGTGTAGGAGTACACAGTGGGTTGTCTCGTTGAACACCGCCTTAAGTCCGAGTTCTTGTGTGGTGATCCAAGAAGAAGAGTACAACCACACATTGGGCTCACTGACCCCTCTCATCCTAGTACCTCACCCCGTTCGAACCCCAGAAGTCGCAGTAGTTCAGAGTTCTGGTAGGGCTGTGGCACGGTCTGTGAAGTAGATGAACGGCTTTTCAAGACCGGCTTGGGACCCTGCACACATCGTTTGAGGCTGTACTGGAACCTCGTCCGGACTTCCATACGGATCCCCCTCAGATAGGCGACTCTCTGAACTAGAACGGAGCTGTGGGCGAAGTGTTGTGGTGGTATCCTCGCTGTCACCTCTTGAACGGTGACACGCAAAAGGCGGTAACTGATGACACGTGTGTGTAGCGGTAAACCCCTGCAGGGTTAACAAAACTATTCGAATAGCCGCGTCCGCGGTTAAGGACTGCTTGGAAAGCTTAGCTTGATTATTAGACAACTTGAACTGGATACTTCTAAAACTCGCAAGATAAGCGTGAGTGCTATGGTGTGCTCCTCGTGGGGAAGTCGAGGAAGTAACCATAGTGGTGTATTGGTTGGAGATGTAGTGGACCCGTGTATGCTTCTTACCTCAAGTCTGGTACTCGTAGTTCAGGACTAGCCAAGTCAAAGCTGGCATTTCTGCAAGTGAAACCCCACCTCCCTTTTCCTTGATACATGTGCATGAGTAGTATAGTTCCTACGTAAGTCTTGATGAGTACGACTTTGTACTCATGTTTTCTTATTCTATGTTTTAGATGAACCCACCTACCAGATGGTGGCTTCTACCCGAAGCTCGAAGATTGAAGACTCAGACCAAGACCAAGCTAGTGTAGTCCATGTCAGACGACTGGTTCCCTCGTGGAGGGCTTGTTTTTAGATAAGGCTTCTCTAAGCCATTTGTTAAACTTGTCTGTACTCAGACCTACTTTGCTTCTGCATGTTTGATGTAATGTTGGATCACAGAACTGTGATCTCTGTGTGCACTCTGTAAGAGTTATTAATAAAGATGTATACATTGTAGAGAATTGCAATGATACATGTTGTTCATACTAGACACGTGTGCTGCGTGTATGCTTATAACATGCATGTCTTAGTATGGGTTTTCGAGACCTTAGTTGTGATCTGGCTGGCGGTCTTTTATACACCAAGTGGCCCTTAGATGTGCCCAGCTTGGGGCATTGCGCTGCGATTGTTCGAGACTCTGTCTCGTGCACACTTTGATGTATGATCGAGCCCGCCCTAGACCCCGACTAAGTGATCAGGCTGGAGTAAGTCTTTGTAAGGGTTATAATACAATCGATAGCATGGTTGAGGCGACTTGTCTATGAGTATGGGAGTTCACCACCCATACCATTTAGACTTGTGTGCGGACGATGAGGACCCATTTCAGTTGATCATCCGGCCTGGATGGGATGCCCCTCACATTCGATGCTTTCCGAGAACGTTCTGTGCTTGGCCTTGTCTGCTTAGACAAGTGGGTACGGTTCTCGGCTCTCCATATGATTGTGTTGTAGCGAGGCTTGCATACGCTAACCCCGGGTCCCGACAAATTGTTACTGCTTATTGCATGCTTAGAGTGATACAATGTTGTTACTGTTATGTGAGTCGGGATGGTAGCAATCATGATGATGATGGTGGAAATGTGTCGGTGAATCTACCCTAATACAAGGTGAACGATGAGAGGCTGTGTAGGAGTACACAGTGGGTTGTCTCATTGAACACCGCCCTAAGTCCGAGTTCTTGTGTGGTGATCCAAGATGAAGAGTACAACCACACATTGGGCTCACTGACCCCTCTCAACCTATTAACTCATCCCTTTCGATGTCCAGATGTCGCAGTAGTTCGGAATTCTGGTAGGTTTGTGGCATGGCTGCTAAGTGAGAGAACGGCTCAACCGAGACCGGCTTATGCACTACGCACACATCATCTGGGTCCACTTCGGTAAACCAGTCGGGTTCACGATAGTGGTAGCCAACCCAGGTAGGCGGCTTTCTTGGACTAGATCGACTATGAGGTAACAGTTGTGGTGAGCATCCTCGCTGACACCCCTTTAATGGTGTCGAGATCAAACGCGGTAACTGATGATCATGTGTGTGTAGCGGTACACCCCTGCAGGGTTAACAAAACTATTCGAATAGCCGCGTCCACGGTAAGGGACTTCTTGGAAAGCTTAGCTTGATTATTAGATAACTTGAACTGGATACTTATAAAACTTACCAAGATAATTGTGAGTGCTATGGCGTGCTTTCTCGTGGGAAGTCGAGGAAGGCACCATAGTGGTGTAATTGATTGGAGATGTAGTGGACTCATGTACCCTTCTTACCTCAATTCTGGTACTCGTAGTTCAGGACTAGCCAAGTCAAAGCTGGCACTTCTGCTTATGAACCCCACCTCCCTTTACCTTGATACATGTGCATGAGTAGTATAGCTCCTGCGTAAGTCTTGCTGAGTACGACTTTGTACTCATGTTTGCTTATTCTATGTTTTAGATGAACCTACTGACCCCGAAGGTGGATTCTTCCTCGAGCTCGACGACTGAAGACCAACTAGTGTAGTCCCAGTCAGCAGACTGGTTCCCTCGTGGAGGGCTTTGTGTTTAAATAAGGCTTCTTAAGCCATTTGTTAAGTTTGTCTGTACTCAGACCTACTTTGCTTCCGCTTGTTTGTTGTAATGTTGGATCACATGCTTGTGATCTCTGTGTGCACTCTGTGAGAGTTATCAATAAAATGTATACTTTGTAGAGAATTGCAATGATACTTGCTGTTCATACAAGGCATGTGTGCTGCGTGTATGTTTATAACATGCATGTCTTGGTATGGGTTTTCGAGACCTTAGTCGTGATCTGGCTGGCGGTCTTTTATACACCAAGTGGCCCTTAGATGTGCGCAGCTTGGGGCATCGCGATGCGATTGCTCGAGACTCTGTCTCGTGCACACTTTGTTGTATCATCGAGCCCGCCCTAGACCCCGACTAAGTGATCGGGCTGGAGTAAGTCTATGTAAGATCTATGAGATAGTCGATAGTATGGTTGAGGCAACTTGTCTGTGAATATGGGAGTTCATCACCCATATCATTTAGACTTGTGTGCGGACGATGAGGACCCATCTCAGTTGATCATCCGGCCTGGATGGGTGCCCGTCACGTACGATGCTTTCCGAGAACGTTCCGTGCTTGGCCTTGTCTGCTTAGACAAGTGGGTATGGTTCTCGGCTCTCCATATGACTATGTCATAGCGAGACTTGCATACGCTAACCCCAGGTCCCGAAAGACTTGGTATCAAAGCAGGACTGACTGTAGGATTATCAGCCTTGGCCGAAGTCGAGTCTAGCTTGCTATAGTTATATAGTTTCTCTGGGTATATAAGGGAACAACGTAAGGCTTCTTTTTTCTCCTTACCCCCTTCGTTCTGAGTTCTGAGTCACCCTTACCTCTTCTACGGGAAGATAGGACTAGGCTCATCTATGTGTTACTAGAACATCTCGTTGTTTGCTTCCTTGTAGCCGTAGGAAAGTTGTGTTCGGTCTACTAGCGATGTTGTGCTTCCTGATTTCTTACATCGTATGTAAGTGTTGTCTTCATGTTGTAAGAAATTGTCTTTTCTTGCAATTACAGCCGTTATGCTGCCCGATTCATTCCAAGTTTCTTCATAATCTGATGCATTTGCATACTCCTTCTTTCTGTTTCTGATGGCAGATCTTCCCCCTCGATGGATTGTTCGTCTGACTAGGTGCCTCGGTGTGCGTGGGCATCCCGCCATGCTGATCGAGATGATGTCCTTCATTGGATACAGATGGTACCCTGAGTACACCGTTGAGGATCAGTTTCTTGACTTTAATCAGACCCAGTTCCACTGCATTGTCAGGATCTACCCGCACCACACTGGAGTCACTCAGCCTATCCACTTTGGACATGGCATTGGCATGACTGAGAACATGGTTGTGCAGGATGCTGCATACTCATGTATTACCCTGCTGAGAGAGGAGCACGCTATGCTTGGAGGCACATCTTTCCGCTATCTCCCTGCTGCACTTCCAGGAGAAGAGGGGTATTACACCGGATTGTACACAGATCACTCTTTGGAGGATCCTTTGCTTCAGATCACTGCTCGGCACGCTTGTGATAGAGATCATGATGCACGTGCCCTTCGTTTTGAGATTCACGCCACCCGTGTCCGTCTGTATCGAGCACTTACACTTCTGGCTCCCTTTGTGAGTGTTAGATCAGTGGAGTATGATGCTATCTACCCAGTCAGGACACAGATGCCTTCTCGAGTTGCTTGGCCCGAGATTGGAGGCATTTTTCCACCCCGTGGTCCTTTGCTTCCACCCTACGCTGGACCTAGGCCCCATCCTTGCCCAAATGGATATCAGGGTCCACAGGCCTCCGTGTTTTCCGATGGTCACCTTCAGCTACCGGGTTACGCGGGTAACTTTTACGAGGACTAATATGGAGATGGAGATGAGTGAGACCGCATGTGGTCTTACTTTAGTGAGGATGTAGTAGTATCTTTAGTATATTGTACGCAAGGTGTTCTAAGTTCGAGAGGCTTAGATAAATAATGTATAGGAAGTCAGAGTGCCTCTGAAGGATGTATCATCTTCATCACGTTTGTATTATCTTGGAGCTTGTACTAAAACGATGTATGGTTTGTATGACAGCTTGTGAATATATGGCTTGTATGCTTTTATCACCATGTTGTCAAGATGACTACTTCCTTTGCTCTGTGATTCTTCCAGTACCTTCAATACCTTGTTTAGACTCTTCCAATCAACTCTGTTTGACTTTGGTTTTCACCTTCAGGATGTCTCAAGGAACCCGTGGCCATCTTGGTCGTGCCCATGGTCGTGGGAATGATCCGGAGGAAGGCAATCTTCCACCCCCACCCATGATGGCTCAGGTTCTGATGAAGGTTGAGAGGAACCGCCGAGACTCTCACCATTTGCTGGAGTACATTGCCCGCAACACCACTCAGCAGCGCAAGGAGTTGGTGTCCTTGAATGACATCATCCGGCTTCATCCCTTGGTTTTCAGCTACTCCACCGAGCCCCTTGACGCCAATGACTGGCTTCGCAGCATCGAGAGGAAGCTCCAGGCAGGCCATGTTGCAGGTGGTGACAGGTTCAGCTATGCCACTTACCACCTCAAGGGTGCAGCTAGCTCTTGGTGGGAGGATTTCCTGAGCATGCGTCCCGTTGGACCGCCCACAACTTGGGATGAGTTATGCACTTCATTCCGTGAGCACCACATTCCAAAGGGTCTTATGGACCGCAAGCGTGAGGAGTTCTGCAACCTCACCGAAGGCAGGAGGACTGTTGACGAGTTTAGTCGTGAGTTCAACCGACTTGCTCGTTATGCTACCGAAGAGGTTTCCACCGACGCCAAGAAGCAAGAGAGGTTCCGTCGTGGACTCAATTCCGGACTCCGTCGTGAGCTGAACCTACATGAATTTGCCACCTTCCAGGTCCTTGTCAACAAGGCCATCAAGGCAGAGGACATGAACACCCCCAATGACTTCCGCAAACACCCTTGAGACGATGGTCCATCCAGTTCAGGCTCTCAGAAGCGCAAGATATGGATCCCCAACAGCATGTTTCGTCAGAACAACCCACCGAGGCCATCCTATGTGGCGCCTCGTCCACCAGCTTCGTTCCACCCAGCTCCACCGAACAACCCAGCTCCACGCACTGTCTTTGGAGCCTTCTACAAGTGTGATCAGGCAGGCCACTACTCCCGCGAGTGTCCCCAGAACCAGCTCCAGAATCAGAATGCTCCACCCCGTGCCGGAGGCAACAACAACGGTCGTGGAAAGCCACCCCCGAAGGTCTTCACCACCAAACGCGCTCCTCCCGCCAATCGTGGACGTGTGAACCAGATCTCAGCTGAAGAGACTGACGACACTTCTGACATCATTCTTGGTACGCTCGCAGTCAATTATGTTCCTACTTCCGTTCTTTTCGACCCAGGAGCATCTCATTCATTCATGTCGGAAAGTTATGCACTTCGTCATGAGTTATCTTTTGTTGAATTGTCCACCCCAATGATTATTCAAACTCCAGGGTCAAGATGGCAAACTAATAGAGTAAGCCATGGTAATCAAATTGAAATTGAGGGTTTAGTATTCCTTGCTTCACTCATAGCCCTCAAGTCTTCAGACATCGATGTAATCCTTGGCATGGATTGGCTATCAAGGCAGAATTCCTACCTTGATTGCAAAGTCAAATCAATGAAACTAACCCACCCTTCAGGCAAGACAGTCAACTACACCTCACCCAGAACAAGAACCCAGGTGCATTCTTTGAATGTACTTCCCCTTCCTGACCTTGAAGATATTCCGGTGGTTCGTGACTTCCCGGATGTCTTTCCTGAAGAGCTGCCGGGCATGCCACCCGACAGATGTGTAGAGTTCATAGTGGATCTTGTGCCAGGAACCGCACCAATTTCCAGACGCCCATACAAAATGGCCCCACGTGAGTTAGCTGAGCTTAAATCCCAACTTGAAGCTTTGTTGGAAAAAGGCTTCATCCGCCCTAGCTCATCGCCATGGGGTTGCCCTGTTCTGTTCGTAACGAAGAAAGATGGAACAGAAAGGATGTGCGTAGACTATCGCCCGCTAAATCTAGTGACGATAAAGAACAAGTACCCACTGCCCAGGATCAATGATCTTTAGGATCAACTTGCTGGATCCTCTGTCTTCTCCAAGATGGATTTGAGATTAGGTTATCATCAAATCAAAATCCGAAACGAGGACATTCCAAAAACGACTTTTACTACTCGTTATGGTCTTTATGAGTACACCTTAATGTCCTTTGGTTTAACCAATGCCCTCGCCACTTTCTCGCGCATGATGAATTCGATCTTCATGGAGTACTTAGATAAATTTGTTGTAGTTTATCTTGATGACATTCTCATCTACTCGAAGAACGAAGAAGAACATGCCGAACATCTAAGGCTGGTATTGATGAAACTTAGAGAGCATCTCCTGTATGCTAAATTCTCCAAGTGTGAATTTTGGCTACCAGAAGTGACCTACTTAGGCCACGTGATTTTTGCGAAAGGTGTTGCAGTTAATCCCGAGAGAGTTCAGGCCGTCCTTGACTGGACTCCACCTGAATCGGTTAAGCAAGTTAGGAGTTTTCTTGGCTTAGCAAGCTATTGTCGTCGCTTCGTCGAGAACTTTTCTAAAGTTGCAAAGCCGCTAACTGAACTCCTCAAGAAAGATAAGAAATTCCTATGGACTCCCAAGTGCGAGGAAAGCTTTCAAGAGCTAAAAAGAAGATTGACTTCTGCACCCGTACTTGCGCCTCCATACACCAAGAAGGATTTTGAGATCTTTTGTGACGCCTCACGGCAAGGGTTAGGATGCATACTTATGCAGGATAGACATGTGGTAGCTTATGCTTCACGCCAGTTGCGTCCACATGAAGAGAATTATCCTACCCATGACCTTGAACTCGCTGCCGTAGTACATGCCCTGACAACTTGGCGACATTACCTTCTTGGTAATCGTTGCGAGATCTATTCCGACCACCAAAGCCTCAAATACATTTTCACCCAGCCAGATCTTAATCTCAGGCAAAGATGCTGGATTGAGTTGATAAAAGATTACGACGTAGGAATTTCTTACACCCCAGGCAAAGCCAATGTCATGGCTGATGCACTAAGTCGTAAGTCGTATTGTAACAACCTCATGTTACAACAGTATCAACCACTTCTTCATGAGGAATTTCGCAAGCTCAATCTTGAGATTATTCCTCATGGCTATCTTTCTTCCTTGGTGGCGAAACCAACTCTTGAGGATCAAATCATAGTTGCCCAAAGGCGTGCACGAGGTGTTCGCCGGATCAAGGAGAACATGGTTAGCGGAGTTGCTAGATGTTTCTCCACAGATAGTAAAGGAACGGTATTCTTTGGAAATCGTTTGGGAGTACCTAAGAATAGGGAACTAAGGCAACTCATCATCAAGGAAGCCCATGACACACCCCTCTCGACTCATCCCGGTAGCACAAAAATGTACCGAGATCTACACGAGAGATTTTGGTGGACTAGGATGAAGAGAGACATTGCTCGATTTGTTGCCGAATGTGATGTTTGTCGTCGCATTAAGGAAGAACATCAAAGACCTGCTGGTACACTTCAACCTTTGCCTATTCCAGAGTGGAAGTGGGACAAAGTCGGTATGGACTTCATCACCGGCTTTCCAAAAACCCAGAAAGGAAATGATGCCATCTTCGTTGTCATAGATAGGCTTTCCAAAGTTGCTCACTTCCTGACCGTTCGCGAGTCTATAACTGCTAGCCAGTTAGCGGACTTGTACGTCTCTAGAATTGTGTCCCTTCACGGTGTTCCTTTGGAAATCAATTCTAATCGTGTTAGCCTTTTCACCTCTTGATTTTGGGGAAGCTTTTAGAATGCTATGGGAACTCATCTCTCCTTTAGTACAACTTTCCATCCTCAGTCGAGCGGTCAAGTCGAAAGGGTTAACCAAACTCTTGAAGACATGCTCAGAGCTTGTGTTATCTCATTCGGAAAGAATTGGGAGAATTCTCTTCCATTCGCCGAATTTGCTTATAACAATAGTTTCCAATCTAGTCTGGACATGGCTCCTTTTGAACTCCTATATGGACGACGACGTCGAACACCCCTAAACTGGTCAGAAACCGGTGAAAGACAATTCTTTGGACCGGATATGATCAAGGAAGCAGAAGAGCAAGTTCGCATTGTTCGTGATCAATTGAAAGCAGCCCAGTATCGTCAGAAAAGCTACTATGATCTTCATCATAGGCAAGAGAGCTACAATCTGGATGAGAAGGCTTACCTTTGGATTACTCCTCTGAAGGGAACCCAACGTTTCGGTATCAAAAGAAATCAATTGAAATCAAATTCAACCTCAAATGGGAGAAGGACCCCCCCCCAGTTGAATTAATTCAAAAGGCCAGAAATAAATCTTCTCCAAAAATTAATGTTTGATTTTTGAAAAGTCTTATAAATGAGTGTGATCACATATCAAGTGATGTGGGACCCACCCCATGCTTATGGATTTTTCAAATATTCAAACAGGACCTTGGAATTAATCAAAAGCCCCTTTTTGATTTAAAATTCAAATGATTTGAATTTTAAAAAGTGCCAAACTTTATAAGTGGCTAGCCTAATATATTATGAGGCCATGTAAAAAGTTTTAGCATTTAATAAAATGCCTAGCTATTTATTTTGCACAGCAAAACACAAATACAGAAAAGAAAACAGAAAGAAATAAAGAAAAGATGCTCACCTGGATCTGGACCAACTCATCGCCCGCGGCCCACTAGCCTGGCCCAGCCCGCAGCCCCCCGTTGTCGTCTTCCCTCCGCGTCGACAAGCACCTCGGTGGAGGGCATGCCGACGCCGGCGAGCACCAGCCTGCCTGCCTGGCGCCTCCCGGGCCTTCTATCCGCGCATGGAGACGCCCTGGAACCCGCCACGTCCATTCCCCCTCCTCCCATCGCCTCTCCGCCTCTCCACAGCTCGCCCGCGAGGAAACCCGAGAGCACCGTAGGCCATGGCTATGGCGACTCACAGCCCGAGCCCGAGCTAGATCCCCGGAGCTTGTCCATCCTCCTCGCTGTCTTCGTCTTCGTCACCCTACAATAAATCAGGAGCGCAGAGCCCCTGGAGCCAAGGAATCGGGTCGTCTTCTTCAACTACGGCCGCCGCGCGCCATCGCCGGATTCTCCATCACCAGGACCTCCCCGAGCAAGCCATCACCGCCGTTGCACTCAGGGTGAGATTCTGAGCAAAACCCCTCTGGTCCCGTGCCCTCCCCGCAGCTGTAGCCGGATCCACCATGGGAGCCGTAGCTCAACTCCGCCGTGGTGCTCGTTGGCCAGCACCCGTGAAGCAATCGAGCTCGGGGCCATGTCCTTCGCAACCGCCGTGCTCCTCTGCTTCAAACGCGCCTAACCCCGCTCCTTTTAGTGCACCGTAGCGATTTATGCCTCACAGCCGTACCTCTGTCGCCGCAAAGCTCGTCGCCGGTGAGCCTACAGGGCAACCTAGCCCTTGTTCTTGGTCCCATTCGACGCGCGGCACCAAGAGCTACGTCTCAGTGGTTGCAGCGCTCGATTTGGACCACGGGAACGCCGTCCCTGGACGTCGGCGGCGACTAGCCGCCGGCGAGGCTGACGTGTCCGGCGTGTTTAACCACTAATCCCCCCCCCCTAGTAGTCACTGACATGTGGGCCCAGCCCCAAATTAACCCCCTCTGTTAAGCTTAACCTTAATTAAAACGATTCAATTAATTATACAGTCGCTTACAGGTGGGACCCCCTGGTCAAAACCCCCCCGACGCCAGCATGACATCACAGTGACGCAGTAATGCTTTTTCAATTAAAAGAATTCTGAAAATTCCAGAAAATGAATTAAACTTTGGAAATTCATAACTAATTCATTTTAAATCAAAATTAAACATATAATATATGTAAAATTATCAGAAAAATGCAAGGATTCTGTACATGCACTTTGTTTTCATGTTTGACCATTATAAAATGGGGGAACAGAAGAAAACATGCATATGGAATTCATTTAAATTCAAATTGGAGTTTGAATTTGCAATTCAATTGCAATACACTCCTTTTAAATGGAATCCCTCACACATCAGAAGCATATACATCAAGTTTCAACCTTCGACCATGTGTTTGTGCATTGTACTTATGTTGCCCCCCTTGATTGTTGTTTGTCGATAGAAGTGGAACCGGAACAGGAGGCTGCCCCCTTCGTTGAAGACCCTGATATCGAACCTCGTCAGCAAGGCAAGCAAACCCCCATTGATCATGTCGATAAAATCCCACTTCCCTCTCATGTCTCGCTTATGCATTGTATAGGATGATTACCATGCTACGTTTCTACCGCATAGATGAACCCATTCCTTTGCCTTACCTATCATTTGTCACAGTAGTAAGCAAACCACAATCCTAGCAAATGTAGGAGTTGGTTGATATCATGTGGCCCCTGCAATTGTTACTGCTTATTGCATGCTTAGAGTGATACAATGTTGTTACTGTTATGTGAGTCGGGATGGTAGCAATCATGATGATGGTGGTGGAAATGTGTTGGTGAATCTACCCTAATACAAGGTGAACGATGAGAGGCTGTGTAGGAGTACACAGTGGGTTGTCTCGTTGAACACCGCCCTAAGTTTGAGTTCTTGTATGGTGATCCAAGATGAAGAGTACAACCACACATTGGGCTCACTGACCCCTCTCAACCTATTAAAGCATCCCTTTCGATGTCCAGATGTCGCACTAGTTTGGAGTTCTGGTAGGTTTGTGGCCTGGCTGCTAAGTGAGAGAATGGCTCAACCGAGACCGGCTTATGCACCACGCACACATCATCTGGGTCCACTTCGGTAAACCGGCCGGGTTCACGATAGTGGTAGCCAACCCAGGTAGGCGGCTTTCTTGGACTAGATTGGCTAGGAGGTAACAGTTGTGGTGAGCATCCTCGCTGACACCCCTTGAATGGTGTCGAGATCAAAGGCGGTAACTGATGGTCATGTGTGTGTAGCGGTACACCCCTGCAGGGTTAACAAAACTATTCG
The DNA here is from genome assembly GCA_950022295.1 of Bromus sterilis. Classification (NCBI taxonomy): domain Eukaryota; kingdom Viridiplantae; phylum Streptophyta; class Magnoliopsida; order Poales; family Poaceae; genus Bromus; species Bromus sterilis. Next base: position 120,917,873 of record OX465599.1, read on the forward strand.
AATAGCCGCGTCCGCGGTAAGGGACTTCTTGGAAAGCTTAGCTTGATTATTAGACAACTTGAACTGGATACTTATAAAACTTACCAAGATAAGCGTGAGTGCTATGGCGTGCTTTCTCGTGGGAAGTCGAGGAAGGCACCATAGTGGTGTAATTGATTGGAGATGTAGTGGACTCGTGTACGCTTCTTACCTCAATTCTAGTACTCGTAGTTCAGGACTAGCCAAGTCAAAGCTGGCACTTCTGCTTATGAACCCCACCTCCCTTTACCTTGATACATGTGCATGAGTAGTATAGCTCCTACGTAAGTCTTGCTGAGTATGACTTTGTACTCACGTTTTCTTATTCTATGTTTTAGATGAACCCACTGACCCCGAAGGTGGATTCTTCATCGAGCTCGACGACTGAAGACCAAGCTAGTGTAGTCCCAGTCAGCAGAATGGTTCCCTCGTGGAGGGCTTTGTGTTTAAATAAGGCTTCTTAAGCCATTTGTTAAGTTTGTCTGTACTCAGACCTACTTTGTTTCCGCTTGTTTGTTGTAATGCTGGATCACATGCTTGTGATCTCTGTGTGCACTCTGTGAGAGTTATCAATAAAATGTATACTTTGTAGAGAATTGCAATGATACCTGTTATTCATACAAGGCATGTGTGCTGCGTGTATGTTTATAACATGCATGTCTTGGTATGGGTTTTCAAGACCTTAGTCGTGATCTGGCTGGCGGTCTTTTATACACCAAGTGGCCCTTAGATGTGCGCAGCTTGGGGCATCGCGATGCGATTGCTCGAGACTCTGTCTCGTGCACACTTTGTTGTATGATCGAGCCCGCCCTAGACCCCGACTAAGTGATTGGGCTGGAGTAAGTCTATGTAAGAGCTATGAGATAGTCGATAGTATGGTTGAGGCGACTTGTATGTCAATATGGGAGTTCATCACCCATATCATTTAGACTTGTGTGCGGATGATGAGGACCCATCTCAGTTGATCATCCAGCCTGGATGGGGTGCCCCTCACGTACAATGCTTTCAGAGAACGCTCCGTGCTTGGCCTTGTCTGCTTAGACAAGTGGGTACGGTTCTCGGCTCTCCATATCACTATGTCGTAGCGGGACTTGCATACGCTAACTCCGGGTCCCGACAGTCTACCAGGAAGTTTCTGAATGGTTCAGCCCATGATCGGAATCACTGTAACACAGAATTCTCCGAATGCCAATCTCCTTGGCCAATCGGACACCATGAACCAAAGTTTCGTATTCGGCCACATTGTTTGATGCTGCGAAATGGATCTGCAGCACATACTCGAGCTTGTCATCTTTTGGAGAAGTAAGAATAACACCAGCCCCTAGTCCGATCATTATCTTGGAGCCATCGAAGTGCATCTGCCAGAACTGAGAGTCCGGACATGGGGGTATATACTGAGTTTCTTCCCAATCCACCAAGAAATCTGCCAGAACTTGAGACTTGACCGCAGTTCGAGGTTCGTACTTGATCCCATGTGTTGCAATTTCAATGGCCCATTTTTCCTCTTGACCGGATGCGTCCCGACTGCCAATGATTTCTGCCAATGCAGCCGAACTGACCACCGTGACCGGATGCGCCTGGAAATAGGGCTTCAACTTTCTTGCTGCCATGTACACACCATAGCACATCTTCTGATAATGGGGTTAGTTTTGCTTGGAGGTGGAGAGCACTTCACTGACATAGTACACTGGCCTCTGGACTGGTTGCGCCTTGTCCTTTTCAGGACGCTCGACCACCATAACAATACTGACCACCATAGCAATATACAATATCATTGGCTCTTTTTCCTTCGGATCTGCCAGCACTGGAGCGGTAGACATCATACGCTTGAGCTGCTTGAATGCATCGTCCGCTTGCGGTGTCCAACTGAACTTGTCTGTTTTCTTCATTAGCTGATACAGCGGAATTGCCTTCTCTCCTAGCCGACTGAGAAATCGGCTGAGAAATGCCAAGCATCCGGTAAACTTCTGCACATCCTTGAGATTTCTGGGCTTGCCCATCCTCTCGATTGCTGCAATCTTCTTAGGGTTGCACTCTATTCCTCTCTCAGAAACCATAAATCCAAGAAAATTGCCGGCTGGCACGCCGAACACGCATTTCTCTAGGTTGAGCTTGATCTGGTATGCTCGCAAATTTGCGAATTTCTCCTTGAGATCATCCAACAAGGTTGATCCCAGCACCGACTTGACCACAAGGTCATCTACATATACATGAATGTTCCGACCTAACTGAGGCCGAACACACCGCTGCATAGTACGCTGATAAGTCGCGCCGCCGTTTTTCAGGCCAAATGGCATGGTGATGTAGCGATAAGCCCCGAATGGGGTGATAAAAGTTGTTTTAATCTGATCGTTTACATCAAGCTTAATCTGGTGATAGCCTGCTGTGGCATCTAGAAATCATAGGAGCTGACAGCCAGCCGTAGAATCAATCACTTGATCGATACGGGCCAATGCAAAAGGATCCTTAGGGCAGGCCTTATTCAGGCAAGTGTAATCTATACACATGCGCCAAGTTCCATTCTTCTTCGGAACCAGAACTGGATTTCCTAACCAGTCTGGGTAGAACGCTTCCTTGATAAATCCTGATGCGAGCAACTTGGCTATCTCATCGCCAATTGCTCCTCTCTTCTCTTCTGAGAAGCGCCGAAGTGGCTGCTTGATCGGCTTGGATCCAGGTTGGATATGAATCTTGTGCTCGGCAAGTTCCCTTGGTACACCAGGCATGTCATGTGGGGACCATGCAAGATGTCACGGTTCTCACGGAGGAACTCGACGAGCTCGCCTTCCCATTTGCTGCTGAGCCCAGCCCCAAAAATGACGCACTTGCTTGGGTCGGAGGGGTCCAAGGCAATCCTCTTGCTGTCCTTTGCCGCTTGAAATATTTTCTCATCATCCGGTCTCTTGTCCTTCGTGCTCGGCATGGGGTCCTTCATCTGAGCTTGGACTGTTGCTACAACCTTGTCGAGCTGGCGCCGCTCTGCGTCGATGACCAGAGAATCGGCTAGCTTAGAACCAGCAGACGAACACTCCAGTGACTTCTTGTAGTCACCACACACAGTAATTGGACCATTCGGCCCTGGGAGCTTTATCTTCAGGTAGGGCTGCATGATGTTGAACATGAACTTGGTGATCGCCGGCGACCCGAGCAGAACATGGTATGGGCTGCTTAGATCGGCCACCTCGAACCAGATCGGCTCTCGGCGGAAATTTTCTTCCGACCCGAATACTACCTCAAGCCGAATGCGGCCTAATGGGGTACATGACAGGCCGGGCACTATCCCATGAAATGTGGTTCTGCTGGGCTCCAACTCGCTCTCACTGATGCCGAGCTTGATCATTGTGTCTCTGTACAAAATGTTGATGGCACTGCCTCCATCAATGAGTGTTCTGGTGAACTTGCATGAATACAATGGTGCCGCCAAGATTGCATCCACGACGAGCATATAACTGCCCGGGTTGGGCATTACGCTCGGGTAGTCTTATGGGCCCCATGTTATGGCAATGTCCGAACACTTCATCCTCTGAGAAATTGCTAGCATGGTGGCATTGACTGCCTGCTCACGGGCTCTCCGACTGCCTTGTCATCTGACTCACTGGTGAAGATCATGTATGCTGCATCCTGACATGGGAACTGCTGTCGAGCATTTGCTGGTGGTGGTCCTGGGGGTGGGGGCGGTGGTGGGGGTCGATTTCCTGCTCCTCCCTTTGCCAAACGCTCAACCCAAATGCACTGCCGAGTGGTGTGCGATGCTGGCTTGCCTACTCCACTATGCATTTTGCAGAGCTGGTTCATCATGTCCTCAAAGGTGTATGGGGGCATGGGCTGACCTGGCGGCCTTTCTGCGGGCTTCTGCTTCCGACTGCCTCCCGCAGCCCCTTGTTCCTCTTGGCGTTGCACTGTTGCTACCTACCGATTGCCACACTGGGCATCCGACTGCTCATTCTTCCTCTTGTTAAAACCTGTGTTGTTGTTGTTGTTGAAATTTTGGGTGTTGTTGTTGTTGCTGCCAAAGTTGATGTTCCTCTGGATCTCGCGCCTCTCGCGCCGATTGGGACCGTTTGGCCCATTTGCTTCTGCCGATTGCTGCTGCTGGCCGGATGGTTGACCTTGGATGAAACCACTACGAGCCAACGTGATCGGGCGCATTGCAGAATCAGATGCGGCGAATGAATTGGCTATTCTCATCAGATCGGCCAAAGAATTTATCTCCTTGCACAGGAGCTTGTGCTTCAACAAAGACTCGTCCAAGCAGCCGTTAGTGAAGTACTAGATGGCTTGGATTTCATGAACTCCCTCGCAAGTGTTCCTGAGATTGATCCACCGCTGAAGGTAATCGCGAAGGGGCTCGTCCTTTCCTTGTACACAGAGTGCCAGGTGCTGAGGCAGACCTGGGCGCTCGTAAGTACCCGTGAAATTGCGAACAAACGCATCCTCAAAATCCTTCTAGCAATTGATACTGTTGCTGGGCAAGCTATTTAACCAGGACCGAGCTGAACCCTGGAGCATGAGCGGAGCATAGCGCACATCTACGCGCCGACAACCTCCTGCGATACCGACGGCTGTCATATAATCGACCAGCCAATCTTCTGGCTTAACTGATCCATTATACTTGGGGGTGTCCCTGGGCAATGTGAAGCCTTTGGGGAACTGCTCTTGCCGAATGCGTGGGCTGAAACATGCTGGACCCTCCGGCACATCATCTTCCGGTTTCTTATCCTGCTGCAACTGCTCGATTCGGTGTCTTGCGTCATTATCCGCGATTGCTCGGGGACCTAACCGCTGGCTTATTGCCGGCCGGACTGAGGCCGCCGGTTGCTCGTTGCGCCTGCTGTTGACTGCTGGCTCATCCCTCCGACTGCCTCCTACAGCCCCTTGATTCTTCCGACTGCGATGCAAACTGCCATGCAGCGAGGATGCCTGCCTCTGCTGCTGCTGTGGCGCATTCGGCTGGTTCGCATCCGCAGTTGCCCGAACTGATTTTGATGCTACTGGCCCTTGCTGCTCGGTGGCCGCCTTTTGCTGCTGGTTCGCTGTGGTTATAAGGTCACGCATCCGGTACGTCCTTTCCCACAGCTATTCTCCCTCCAGATACTCCAGCTCAGCAGCGATCTTCTCGGCAGCTGTCATGTTCTTCACAGAAGAACTATACGAGATCTGCGGAACGACGATGAGTGTTGTTAGTGGCTGTTGGGCTCCTCCCAGCTCTCTGCCGACCTCTCGGCCTGCTGCTCGGATCTCTTTGATCACAGGGGGTGGGATAACACGCTGCCGAATGTCGTGCGCTGCGTTGTACTCCCGAACTGATGTCTCCATCCGGCGATTTTCAGCGTCGATCCTATCCGATTGCTCCGTCAGAGCCTGACGCACCTTTTCTAGCTCGGCCTGAGCCACGGATGGATCAGCATGAAGATCCACGGGAGTGCTAAGCACGTCCGGTGGGTTGCTTGGGCCTGCTGGTGCCGTGGTTGATGCCCTCGCGGCTCAGGTCGCTGAAGTGGAACTGTGCCGACTGGATGCACCTACCATCATAAACTCCGCACGGATGTGCGCAGTCGTGCTATCTGTTCCCACAGCATCCAGCCCTCCTGGCAACGGATCCGTGAGCTCAGAAAACACCCGTGCCTCCCTGGAAATACATGAGGAAGTGCTGCGACGAAAACACGATGTCCGCCAAAAGGAATGATGACGCCGCGCGGTAGAGGCATCCCAGCCCCAAACCGCGAGGCGTTGTCGATGACGAAGTCCCACGCTCCGCTCCTCATCACCTGGCCGAAGGCGAAGCGCACGCGCGATGCAGATGATGGTCCCGTCCGGATCAGAACTCCAGTCGACGCCCCGGCCTGCCCCACGATGGGCGCCAACTGTCATCGATATGTAACGGCAGATGCCATGGGGATGGATAAAGAGGGGGACAAACGGAGGTGAGTATCGCTGGTACCGGAAGAGAGAATGGGAACACACAGTGAGACACCAGGATGTACCTAGGTTCGGGGCTCTCCGTAGAGATAACACCCCTAGTCCTGCCGAGCTAGTTATATGCAATAACTCTGGCTACAATGAATGCTCCTTGAGTTGTTTGAGAGGAAGAAGAAGAGGGCCTCTGGTCCCTACTCTCTCCTTGCTCTCTCTATGGTGGGTGAGATTGTAATAACTGCTCCGTCGTCCCCCACGTAGGAGGGGTACCCGGGGCTCTTATAGGCCGAGCCGGGGGTACAAAGGTAAGTGTACAAAGGGGAGGGCCCAGTTGTCTGCCTCAGATAAGCTAGGGAACTCACATCGTGCTCCTCCGGATGACCCGGTGTAGACTTGCGGTTCGCCATACCGCTATCCTGTAGACCTCGGTGGTGAAAAGTGGAGCTAGATACTTAGGCCTGTCGGCCTGTCCGCGTGATCGGTGCTGGAGGAGACCGCACGCCTCTGACAGTCCCGATCTTCAGGGATTGCGCATTGAATGCTCTTGTACCAGGTGTCCGACCTGGGACTCTGATCGGATGTTGCTCTGCTTACTTCGGCCGAATGCTCCTTGGTGAGGCCGATTGTGCCCTCTCTAGGGCAATCGGCCCTCACCTTGAACAGATCGGCCCACTTCTTGCTTGTTCTTGTTTAGCTCGGCCTTGATTAGATCAGTGACCATCAGGTCGGTGATCTTTGCCTTGATGAATTGTTTCCCCTGGGTGACCCTACCTGGGGGTCATTCCCCCGACAGGTAGGGCGTGCACGCGCGCATCTCCTGGCACACACAGGTGATCGCGAGGAGGCCGGGGTTCACGGAGGCGAGCAGACCCGCGGCAGCGGCGCTACTGTCCTTGGCGGGGTGGGCATGTGGTGCACGGGGAGGCAAACAGAGAGGGCGAAACTGAAGAGTGTCTCACCAGGAGCTCGAATCCGAACACGGCGAGGCCGTGGAGGGGCTGGCCGTGCATAATTTCTCGCTGGAGTTGCGCTTCTCCTACGGCGAATCAACGAAGGTGGCATCGCCTCTGTTGGAGCTGGGCTCGAATTGATTGCGTAGATCGATGAAGTCGTCGTCGGGGGCTTCAATGGACACAGTGGCCACGGCGGGCACGGCGCGCACGGCGGCGCGCTCCTGCCGGTCTCGGATAGGGATCCAAATCGGCGAGGAGGAGGAAGGAGGTGACCAGAGGAGAGGGGGAAAAGAAGCTGGGGCTTCTCCAGGCGTCTACGCGTCGAGGTGGAGGCAGGGGCGTGGCCAGGACGCTGCCACCGCGGCGGCTGCGGCATGCCGGGCACGCAGCCGTGTGCTCGTGCCCAGGGAAGACGACAAGGGGCGCGAGGTGGGCTGGGCCGGCCAACAGGTAAGTGGGCCTCTTTGCAGGTAAGCCTTTTTCCTTTTTATTTATGTTTTCTCTTCTGACATTTGTTTTGTCTTGGCTAAAAAAATAGCTAGACATTTTATAAAATGCTGAAACTTTTTTATATGGCCTCACAATATAATAGGCTAGCCACTTGTAAAGTTTGAAATTTTTTAAATTTCAAATTATTTGAACTTTAATTCAAATAGGGGTTTAAATTAATTCCAAGCTCCTGTTTTGAATTTTTGAAAAATCTATGAGCATGGGAATGCTACCACATCACTTTATATGTGATCACACTCATTTATGTGAGTTTTCAAAAATGCAAAATGAATTTTTGGAGCAACTTTTATTCTGGCCATTTGAATTAAATTCATCTGGGGGGGTTTCTTCTCCATTTCAATTTCATTTGAAATTTTTTAACATGATGCAAAGTGAGACTTGATCTAGCACATACCTAACAGAGGGTTCTGACAACTACTTAAAGAACTCGGGTGCTCGAGCCTAGACTTCCCCTGAGAGACGCTATTTTCTCTTACGCGACGTTACCTAAAGCACTCGAGTTCCCGAGCACAGATACCCCCCAAGATACGCTATTTTTCGCTTACGCGACACTACTTAAAGCACTCAGGGGCTCGAGACTCCCCCAGAGGGACGCTATTTTCTCTTACGCAAATGTTACTTAAAGCACTCGGGGGCTCGAGTACAGACTCCCACCGAGAGACAATATTTTCGCTTATGCGACGTTATTCCAAGAACTTGGGGGGCCGAGCAAAGACTTCCCCTGACAGACATCACTTCACCCGCATCGTTTTGAAAAGAAGCCTCGCTCAAAGTTTTCGCACCAGCGCAATCTATTTTCCCAAGATAAAGGACAAAGCAGACTTCGGACAAAGAAATTCATTAAGTCTTCACCTGATCACAAGTGATCACCTAAAGACTCGGGGGCTACTCCCATCGGGAGCGCTGCTGCGCATCCGACGAAAATTTGGAACAACAGTACAGCCATAAGAAGGGCTAGCATGAACGAGTAAAACTCAAAGTCTACGTCCGACTCTACAAGTCGAACGTCGCCTCGGGGGCTACTCCCATCGAGAGCGCTGCCGCACACCCGATAGTACTACAAAGGCACTCGAAGACAGTTTTCCATTAAACAAGGACCTGAAAGGACAAGGAACTCGAAGACCGTTTTCCATTAAACAAGGACCCGAAAGGACACGGCACTCGGAGACAATTTTCAATTACAAAGGACTCGATGACAATCCATTACATATCAGAGATACATCAATACAAAGCTTTCCACCACATACCAAAGTTTACAAAGGGACTCGAGCAGTTACCAAAAGGACTACAACACCAATCATCCCAGGGAATTAATAATTCTACATGTGTGCTCATGCTGAGATAATTGGAACTTTCAGCCCACATCTTGACGAGCATCATCACAGACAAAGTAAGAACTAATCCTGCGAAGAAGCAACTCGCCTCCTTCTTGAGCCTGGTGACCTTGCCTACCGACGCGCCCGCTTTACGGGTGGCTTGACGTCGAGCTTCTCCCTAGAACTAGAAGAGCAAGAACCACCAGCCGAGGAGTCGGCAGAAGATGAAGCCACATGAGAAGTAGTCGAAGCATCCCTCGACCCACCAGCGTTGTCGCTCCTTATTTCTTCCCAGTACGAGTCCAGGCGATTGCCACCATCATCAAACGCGCGGACAATGAGAGTATCTTCGCCATCAAAACGACAGAAAAGGCTATCTCCATCACGCAAATTCAGCCGTCGCGAAAACGACCTCCAGCCAGAGCCAAGAAAAATCAGGAACAAACTATCAACCACCACCTCCACCCAAGAGGGAGATCGAGCACACCCTTGAAGCTGGAGGCACAGACCCCTCAAATGGAGTTCAAAAATCATGGAGGCAAATGAGAACGGAAGAGGGATCTGAGTAGCGGTCCGGATAAGAACACGCAGAAGGAAGTCTTAGCGCCAAACACCCCCCCTCCGCATAAGAAGAAGAAGGCGTCGTCATAGCCCCACGACGTCCACCACACGAAGAAAGAGGCATGCGGCCACCACGGCCACGTCGACCACGACCTCGGCCAACCACACCACCACCACGCTTGGGCGCCATATCAAGAAGAAGAAGAAGGGAAAGATGGGAGAAGAAAAGATGCCGAGCCCAGGAAAACAACACCAGGTATTTATAGCGCAGCCCAGTGGCAAACTAGGAAAACACGCAGAAGCCCAGGTGGCGCTGTCATTAATTCTAGACCAACATGATGGGCGCTACGAATTCCAAGACAAGATGCCTTTTCACCGCCAGCACTATTCAATAAAGGACACATCAAATCTTGCGTATTTCCCGTACATGCCTCGGAAATCCAACGGGTAGCAGCAGCGCGGCGTCCAAGTTGTCATTATGACTGGTCAGGAGATGCGACGTTTTGAAGACCAAGCGGCGTCACCACATCGGTCACTAAAGAGCATTATTACGATGCTTATCCCTGAGACATCCCAAGAAGGACGATTCAAGATAAAAGAAACTGGAAAAATGAAGCCCGGCAAAGACTCCCTGTCTCTTGGTGCCAAATCTTCTGATTTTTATTCCAAAAAATTTACTCCCATCGGGAGTACCCTGCCTTTACTAAAAACAGAGCAAAATCCAAACTTCGAGGACACGAGTGGCTATTCCCACTATCAAGAAAAATACATCTACAGAGTTTCGGGTGCTCCCTCACCCAGAAGAAAAAGACGTGCTCGAGTGACCACTCGCACCAACAGTAATCACAACATCTACAGAGTTTCGGGAGCTCCCTCACCCAGAAGGCAATGATGTACTCGAGTGACCACTCTCACTAGCAAAACGGCGCATCTCCAGAGTTCGGGTTCTCCCTCACCCAGAAGATGACGAAGCATTCGAGTGGCTACTCGCAAGACTCGAAGACAATCTACCCACGCACTCGAGGACTATACGAGTGGGTGCATTTTCTATCGACTCCTCTCCTGAGCTCGCAAATGCTCTGCGGGTGACAGCTAATAGTCCACTTGATCTGTTTATTCCAAGTGGGTGCATCTCTAATCAGGTTCCGCACCTCTATAAAAAATAATGCCTGGGTGATGACACGCTGCACTCCAGATGCTGTCAGAACCCCAACCAGGGTAAGTGCTAGGGTTTGTTTGTGCTTTGCATCATGTCATAATTTCAAAAAGAAATTCAAAAATGGGAAAAGAAAAGCCCTGAGAAATTAAATCAAATGGCCAGATAAAAATATTTTTTCCAAAAATCATTTGAATGCTTGGAAAATTCCTAGAAATGTTGTTGATCATTTTAAAAGTGGTTTGGGATCAATCCCATGCACATGGAATTTTCTAATATTCAAAAGGTGCTCTGGAAATTAAAGTTTACCCCTATTTGAATTGAAATTCAAATGTTTTGAATTTCAAAAATGTCCAAATTATTTATGTGACTAGCTACTGGTCACCTAGGATTTTTAAAATTGTTTGGACATTTTTATAAAATGTTTTGATAATTGTTTTATCAAAACAGAACAAATGTCAGAAGAGATAAAAGAAAAACAGTGAGAAGGAGCTTACCTGGCGCCCACAGGCGTCGGCCCAACTCCACTGGCCTGGCCCAGCCCAGCCCGAGCGTTGCCGTCTTCCTCCCCTCAGCCCGAAGCAGCTCGGTGGCGAGCTGGGAACGCCGCGAGCGCCACCGCGACGGCCAGAGCCGTCTAGGCCATCCCCTTCCCCCTGAACCCGCCACGGAGACGCCCTGGTCACCTCCAATCTTCTTCCCCCTCTCTCTGTCTCTATCCCTCCCTCTCCCGCTCGGAATCAACGCCGCCCGAGGACCGCCGTGGCTCGCGGCCGAGGAGAAACCGTGGCCATCGAGCCCTACGAGACCAGACACCTTGTCCAGGAGCATCGCCGTGTTCTTCCTCATCGAGCTACACGTTCAATTGAGCCCAGCAACCCCCCGAGGTGACGCCATCTTCGCCGATTCCACCGACGGCCGTGAGCTCCTCGCCGTTAAATTCACCGTCTCCGGCCTCCCTCCGGCTTCCCCGAGCGCGCCATCGTCTTCAATGTGAGTAGCTCGCTGGATTCCCCCATCTCCCGCTCCCTCCCGTGGCCTCGTGCCCGACTTCGTCGTTTCCAGTCGTCGGCCTTCGCCATTGTCGTAGCAGCCGAGCTCCAGAGCCTCCCCTTGACGCTCCAGTGGCACGAATGGGTGCGCCAGCTCACGGGCTACACGCCCATCCCCTCCAAGCCCCCTCCCGTGCCAAACTCTCTACTCCGGCGAGAACTCCGGCGACTCGCCGGCTAACCGAGCCCTAAACCTCTCTCCTCTCTCTCTGACCAGTGGGCCCCAGGCCATTAACCTTAATCACCCAGCTAATCTTAACCCTAACCCTATGACATGTGGACCCAGCCCCCCTTAATGACTCTGTTAGCCAAATTAAACCGGGTTAAACCCCCCCTGAGGCTGACAGAAGGGACCCACAGGTCAGGAGCCCCCACACGTCATGCTGAGGTCAGCATGACGCAATAAACCAATTTTCCAAATTTAAAAGAATTAATTAAAACAGAGAAAATTCCAGAAAATGAGTTAAACTTGGAAAATTCATAACTAATTCATATGAACTCCAAATATAACAAATAATATGTCTAAAAATATCATAAAAATCCAAGGATTATGAATATGGGCTCTGTTTTCATGTTTGACCATTTTAAAATGGGTGAACAGTGCAAAACACCCATATGGCTTTGATTCAAATTCAAATTTGAAGCACATTTGCAAATGACTTTGCATTTGACTTCTTTTAAATGGAATTGTAACCACATTGTGATCAAGAACATCACCATTTCAATATTGATCATGTGTTTGATGCATTGCAAATAAATTTATACCTTGTTTGATTGTTTGCTCGATAGACGTGCAACTGGAATCGGAGGCCACCCCCTTCGTTGAAGACCCCGATATCGAACCTCGTCAGCAAGGCAAGCAAACCCCATTGATCATGTCTATAAAATCCCAATTCCCTCTCAGTCTCGCTTATGCATGTTTAGGAGATCACTTGTATCGATTCTACCGCATAGTTGAACCCATATCCGATGCATGACCTATCATCTTGTCACAATAGTAAGCAAACCACAATCCTAGCTGACATAGGAGTTGTATGATATCATGAAGCCCCTGCAACTGTTACAGCTTATTGCATGCTTAGTGTTACATGAGGTTGCTTTTGATGTGAGTCGGGATGATGGTGAACATGGTGTTGATGAAAGTGAAACTGTGTCGGTGAATCCACCCTAATACAAGGTGAACGATGAGAGGCTGTGTAGGAGTACACAGTGGGTTGTCTCGTTGGACACTGCCTTAGGAATCGAGTTCTTGTATGGTAATCCAAGACAAAGAGTACAACCACACATTGGGCTCACTGACCCCTCTCGGCCTAGTACCTTGATCCGTGTCGACGTCCAGGAGTCACATTAGTTTGGGCTTTCCATTTGGCATATGCATAGAAATAGAATGAAGGAATGGTTGCATCATCCTAGATATGTGAGTGCACCTGTGAGGCAGGAAAACCATCTGCTAAAGGTGGCGTCTCGGTCACCTACATTGTCTGAGTCCGTTTCGTTGATCCGGCCGGGCTCTCGAGCGGTAGAAACTCAGGTAGTCGACTCCTGGAATAGACCGGTTGTGAGCGAAGTGTCGTGGTGAACATCCTCGCTGTCACCTCTTGAACGGTGGCGAGACCTGTCGGTAAACGATGGTCATGTGTGTGTAGTTTACACCCTTGCAAGGTTAACAAAACTATTCGAATAGCCGCGTCCGCGGTTAAGGACTACTTGGAACCTGTACCTGATTATTAGACAACTTGAATGGATACTTATAAAATCCGCAAGATAAGCGTGAGTGCTATGGTGTGCTTCTTCGTGGGAAGTCGAGGAAGTAACCATAGTGGAGTATTGGTTGGAGATGTAGTGGACTCGTGTACGCTTCTTACCTCAAGTCTGGTATTCGTAGTTCAGGAATAGCCAAGTCAAAGCTGGCACTTCTGCAGTTTGAACCCCACCTCCTTTACCTTGATACTTGAGCATGAGTAGTATAGATCTGATGTAAGTCTTGCTGAGTACGACTTTGTACTCACGTGTGCTTATTCTATGTTTTAGATAAGAAACCGGACCCCGATGGAGTCACCTTCATGAAGCTCGACGTTGACTAAGTTAGCATAGTCCCAGACAGCAGTCTGGTCCCTCGTGGAAGGGCATGTTTGTTTACAAGGCTTCTCTAAGCCATTTGTTAAACTTGTCTGTACTCAGACCTAATTTGCTTCTGTTGTATGATGTAATGTTGATCACAGACATGTGATCTTTGTATGCTCTATGTGTATATCAATAAAGAGTACTTTGTAGAGTTATGTGATGATACCTGCTGTTCATACTAGACATGTGTGCTGCGTGTATGTTTATAACATGCATGTCTTAGTATGGGTTTTTGAGACCTTAGTTGTGATCTGGCTGGCGGTCCTTTATACACCAAGTGGCCCTTAGATGTGCGCAGCTTGGGGCATCGCGATGCGATTGCTCGTGACTCTGTCACGTGCACACTTTGTTGTATGATCGAGCCCGCCCTAGACCCCGACTAAGTGATCGGGCTGGAGTAAGTCTATGTAAGAGTTAGGATCCAATCGATAACATGGTTAAGGCGACTTGTCTATGAGTATGGGATTCACCACCCATAAGCATTTAGACTTGTGAGCGGACGATGAGGACCCATCTCAGTTGATCATCCGGCCTGAATGGGATGCCCCTCACGTTCGATGCTTACCGAGAACGTTCTGTGCTTGGCCTTGTCTGCTTAGACAAGTGGGTACGGTTCTCGGATCTCCATGTGATTGTATCGTGACTGGAATTACATACGCTAACCCCGGGTCCCGACAGATGTCGCGCAAGCTTAGCGCGTAGGTAAGACCCCGCTGCGCAGTCGGCCGGGCCGGGACTTGCCACAATGCGACTTCACTCCCGATGTTTTCCATGCGCTCGCATGAAGAAAGATGAGACGATAATGGACGCGTTAAGGCTATTTGCTGGGACCGGCAGCATCTATCCTGTAAGGCCTGCAGCGGCATGGACTTTGCTAGACACCGGTCGTTCCCAAGTTCGTGTCGAGGGACACGGGCTTGATTGGGCTACTGAGGTATTTGCCACTAGCGCAATTCACCAAGGCTTGACCAGTCGACTACCTTGGGCCCTTTCAGCTTATCATCCCTCGAATAAAACATCTTTACGTGCTAAAACAACCAACAACTCGCAGTCATTCTACGCACGTGAAGGAAACTGGCGTTGGATTCGAGTCCCTGCGCGACTCTTCGAGTCCCCCAGGCACTCAGGGGCTACTGACGAGGGGGTGACTCCACGACTCCTGCGTGGAAGGATACCTGGTGCATACGAAGACAGAAGGCCTGATAGAAGCCGCGATGGGCCCATGACTGGCCCACTCAAAGCACCGACGTAGGAGTCCGCGGCCAACATGGAAAGACAAGACTTGGTGTCCATGCCAAACCTAGTTTAGGAAATTGTTCCTGTAAGCTGAGTTGGACTCCCCGAGACCCAGCCTAGTATATAAAGGCTGGGAAGGGTGACGTCTCAGGACATCCAATATAAAGTCGACACCTTTGGTCTTGAGAGAACTCGCCTTGACCTCCACTTTAATCGCCTCCCGCATAATATAATCGAGCAGGAAGTGCTTCTAATGTTAGTCGATGAGTATCGCCAACATGTTCCTTCTCTACGATCTAACCCAGGGTCCCTGACCATAGGATTTTCCGAGGCTAATCCTCATCAGCACTCTAGTGCCAGTTTCTGTTTTCTGCTGTCTTTTTATTTCAGGTTTTACCATTACGTAAAATGCCAGAAAATTTCCGGGAAAAATATATAAAAAATCAGCGCAACGGAAGCTTCCAGAGTCCTGAAGGGGGGGCAGAGGGGCCACACCTTGTGCCCAGACGGCCAGCTGGCGCGGCCTAGGGTGGGGCCGCGCCGGGAGGCCGCCTGGTGCCCCCTGGCTTCCCCCTTCGCCTATATATTTCCTTCGTCCCGAAACCCCCGAGGACAGACCCCTTTTCGCGATCTCGCCTCTGTTTCGCAGCCGCCGCGCTTGCAAGATCGAGAGCACCAGAAGACCTCTTCCCGGCACCCTGCCAGAGGGAGGATTGACCTCCGGGAGACTCTCCACCACCATGGACACTTCCCGGATGATCCATGAGTAGTCACCCTTGGACCATGGGTCCATGATCAGCAGCTATGTGATGTTCTCTCCCCCTCTTTGTTCTTCATGGATTAGAATTTGTGAGCAGCCCTATATGATCAAGGCACATATGTAATTCTTTCTGCTATTGCTATGTTGAGTTTGCTTGGATCTGATGGATTATGAGACTATGTTCATATTGTGATGAGTAATATATTTGGTTCTTCTTTTTTATATTTGTGTTCTTGAGTAATTCTTGCATGTTCTCCGTTGATGTTTATTGCTTTGGCCAAGTAGTAGGTAGTGACTCAAAGAGGAAGTGTTATGCTTGATTGTGGGTTCATGCCCCTTGATGACTAGCTTGAGTGAGAGAAACATGAGTCTAGGGGATCTGTTGTTGCCACAAGGGGGAAAACAATGGTGCTTGTAACCGCGATTGAAAGGATTGTTTACTTTACGCAAAGTTCTTTTAATGCAGTTGTTTGTTGCTTTGGGTTTACACTTTGGGTGGGGCTCGCAACTTAATACCGGTGAGATGTTCTGGATAGATATCTCAAGGTCGATGATTAGTAGTAGATGCAGATGGATTTTGGTCTACTTATTTTGGCGAACTGCCCATGCTTTTGAACCTCTTCCTTTATTTTGTAGCATAGTTAGCATTGGTTTGCGCCCGTAATCCTGTCAATTGCTCAAATGTAATTTATTTACCTCGCATAGCTTTTTATCCTCTTTTGGAAGAGAGAAATCACTAGTGAACATCATGGGACCACGGTCCATGTTTCCACCACTTTTTACACCCTCAATTTACTTCTTCCTTTTACTTTCTGCAATTGTCACTACTATTATCTCTTACTTTGATCCTATGTAAGCGGAAAGGCCGGAGAGATTGACAACCTCTCTATACTCGTTGGGAGCTGTAACATCCCAATTTTCTAAATTCGGATGTTAATAGATCATCATACGCATCTCATTCTGTTTCCGCATTTTTTTGGAGTTTTAAAAAATATTTTAAACATTTTTCAACTTAAGGAAATTTATTGGAGAGGATATAATATGACTTATCCCCATTTTTAAATTGTTGTAAAATAGTTTAAAATATTTTTGGAGACATTTTCAATTTTACTTTGGGGTTATAAATAATTTCTAAAAATATTTTGGGAATTTATTTCTTCTCCGGGAAAATTTTAAAATATTTTTTGGAGTTTTTCGGTATTTTTAAATTGCCGGAAAAGTATTTAAAAATATTTAAAAATAGATTGCAAAGTTATTATTTTTATTTAATATTTTGGTAATGCCAAAAATTCAATTTTATTATTTTTAAAAGTTTTGGTGAAAACGGAAATTCAAAATAATTATCCGTGATTTTTCTAAAATTGTTTTGGGCCTAATGGGCTTGTATTGTTTTTTTTCCACCCAGCAGATTTCGTATTTGTTTCGGATAAAAAAAAAGTTTCGCGGAGCGGGTTATAAATACCCGCGAACCCGCGGGTATTAGGGTTTCCCTCCCAGAACCCACCGCCGCCGCCGGAGTCTGCCGCCGCCCCGGCGGAGCGCCGTTGCCCCGAGGTGAGCGCGTCGCGCCGCCCCGCCTCCTCGCCACCCTGCGCCGCCACGGGCCGCCGCGTGCCAGGGACCGTTGGATCTAGATCCAACGGCCACGAATAGATCGGACCGGTTTTTATTTTAGGGTTAGGTTTTTTTTCCGTTAACCGCGGTTTTATTATTTAGTGGACGTTCGCTGGACCGTTCGCCGGAGTTGACGTCGTTCGCTCCGTAGCCGAGGGCCTGTTCGCGATAGAGAAGTTATTTTTATTTACGGATAGGCCCTTTTTGCAGATTGGACCCCGATGCCACCCCGGTACCGTTTTCGCGGTTACTTTTTAACCGTAGCTCGGAATTGGGTGATTCCAGTTGCGTTTCGACTGTGTCGAAAAGTTATAGCCAGTAGACTATGTTTTGCAAAAGTTTAAGTTTTCAAATTTGAATCCCAAGCAGAATCAAATTTGAACTTCCGGTAGCCGTATCTTTTTAACGGTGCGCCCGTTTGCGCCGTTTCTTTTTGCGTTAGTTTTATTTTGTCGAGTACTTTATGTTTAGATTTTGTTAGGCAAGTTTTGCTACTGTTCTTTGAATGTTTATTACTGTTTGTGCATATTTGTATTGAATATATGTTGATTTGTGCTATGTTTGCTTGTATAGATTGTCCGGAGTGCGCCGCATCGTTTTGTGAGGATTGTGATCGTCAGGAACAGGAAGAAGGCAAGTGATGCTTTGACCATACTCATACCTATAATTTTGTATAAGCATTATGTTAAGAATATCACCTTATTGCATGATAGGTAGTTTACTTTACTGTTGCTGCAAAACCAGTTAGGATAGCCACATGTCTTGACTTGTATTTGTAGATCAACCTAGCACGTGTTGTTACTTTATTGCTATGCTTTGTAGACGTGGTTTGGGTTGTGAGAATTCATGGAGTGCATGTGAGCTAATCAATAATTTGTGTAGCAACTTTATAATAAATATAAATCACGTTTGGACGGGCGGGTTGCATCCCGGTGGCTGTGCCTTGTCTAAGGACAGTGCCGGGGTTAAATGCACCCAATGGTTGTTTTGGTGGTGAACCGGGTGCGACATGGTGTCTACCCTCTGAACGCAGTGGGCGCCATCCAGGCTCAAAAATATCAGACAGGCAAAATTACTAGTAGCTTCCGTGTACAGCCACTGGCTATATGGGCTCTGGCTTAGCATGAGTACGTTGTGGGGAACCTGGCCCTGGTAGCTAGCTGATGTAGATGTGTTTTAGGTGTACCGGCTACCAAAGGGTGGAGGCGACTTCTTCGGAAAGTCTTCATCTCAATCTTCGGGTTGAGTCCAGTGGGGAACGTGTACAACCTCTGCAGAGCGTATAAACTGATCATGATTAGCCGTGTCCCCGGTTACGGACGAACTTTGAGCAACTAGTCAGTACTGTTGATGAATGATCTTGACAGATGAACACTTAATAATAATTTGGTGGGAAAGATTAGCATGGGTTGTTGTGTGATTTCAGGTAGAATTCAACTTAAAATTTTGACTAGTTTAGTTCAGGAGAAAATTGGCTTTCAGCAAAACAAAACATAAGCCTTTCCTTTGACTCACCTTGCATGTAGTTGTAGGTCCTTTATATATAACTTTTCCGTGTCACTTGCCGTACAAATCAGATGTATTGACCCGTTGTCGGGCTGTAACCTTCGGTGTTGCAGGTTTTTCAGACGACCAGTAAGGTTCATTTAGGGTTGCAGGTCTACACTCAGCATGTTCGCTTGTGGCTGTTGATGGGACTCCTCGTTATTTGCTTATGCTTCTGCTATATTTATGTTGAATAAGCTAGCCTTGAGCTATGCAACTTGTTATTTGTTTTATTCTGGATCATACGTTTAATAATGATGCACTTGTACTTTGATATACATCTATGATACTGTGTGTGCCAGCGAGTTCGATCCAGGGACTGGCACTTGATCACAGAGACTTCAATTCTATGTGAATTGGGTCGTTACAGGAGAAAAGTTAATTGTATTTGTGTGCAGGTCCATGAAAAACAAGTGATTTTCAACGGCGCATCACTTGCAGAACCACCTACTTGTCGACCTTGGAGTCCTACTAGAGACACAAACCCTATCCTCTATGTTAGGGGAAATCTTGCTGCTATGCTACATCTCAACCTTCCACTTGGGGTAACCAACGAGGGGCGAGTATTACTTCCTCGCTAGCATCAAGCAATTTCTGCCGTCGTTGCGGAGGACTCCAATCTTCAAGATAGTGGAGTTGCACGCTATCTTTTATCTTTGCTTTTTAGTCTTGTTAGTTTACCTTTCCGTTTTTATCTTTGTGTCCTTTATCAAAAATCACACAAAAATTGCTTGTCCTGCTTGCTGCTACTATGGGTACCACTGGAAAAACTAAGTTGTGTGACTTCACTAGTCACAACAACAATGATTTTATCTGCACTCCTATTGCTACACCTGCTACTTCAGCAACCTCTTATGAAATTAAACCTGCTTTGCTGGACCTTGTTATGAGAGATCAATTCTCCGGTGCTGGAGATGATGCTTCTTTACACTTAAATAATTTTGTTGAGATTTTGTGATATGCAAAAGTATAAAGAAGTAGAAGGTGATATTGTTAAGCTTAAGCTTTTTCCATTCTCCTTGAGGGAAGGAGCTAAAATTTGGTTTCAATCCTTGCCTAGGAATAGCATAGATTCTTGGGATAAGTGCAAGGATGATTTTATTGGGAAGTATCACCCACCTGCTAAAATTATCCAGTTGAGGAGTAATATTATGAATTTTAAGCAATTGGATAATGAACATGTTGCCCAAGCTTGGGAACGTATGAAATCTCTTGTTAAGAAGTGCCCTACACATGGTTTGACTACTTGGATGGTTATCCGGACTTTTTATGCAGGCTTGAACTTTACCTCGCGGAACCTGTTAGATTCGGCCGTGGGAGGAACCTTTATGTCAACAACACTTGGTGCTGCCACAAAACTATTAGATGATATGATGACCAACTATTCCCAATGGCACACCGAAAGAGCTCCAACAGGTAAGAAGGTAAACTCTGTCGAGAAGATTTCCTCCCTAAACGAAAAAGTTGACTTGATTATGTCTTTACTTACCAAGCAAGCTCCTATTGATCCTCATGATGTTCCTTTAAATTCCTTGGTTGCTCAAGAACAAGTAGATGTGAACTTTATCTCTAGAAACAACTTCAACAACAATGCTTATAGGAGTAACTTTTGTAGCAATCCTAGACCGTTCCCATCCAACAACTATGGGAACAACAACACTTATCCTAGCACCAAGAACTCCACTTCTTAATTAGAGAGCATGCTTAAGGAGTTTATGACTACCCAAAAATCCTTCAACAAGAGTGTAGAAGAAAAATTAGAAAAATTAGGTAATCTCTCTTTGAAGGTAGAAAACTTAGCCCTTGATGTTGAGATGCTTAAAATTAGAACTTCTCCCCTCGAGGAGAGGAAGGCCACACCTATTAATGCTATCCAAATTCAAATTAATGAAAATACTAGGATGATGGCTAAACTTAAAGAAATATGGGCAAGAGAAAAGGAGGAAGAATATATAATTAAGATCCTTCCCACACACCACACCATTGCTACTATCTAAGTTGTTGAGGATACCCAAACTCTTAGCACCCAACACACTCCTAGTCCATTGGACCTATTAATGGTGATGCTATTATCTCAACCGTAGAAGAAGAAACTCCTATGAACACAGAAGCTTTCAAACAAGTTAGCCTAGATGACACCACTACCACCTTTGATAGTAGTGAAATTTATTTTGATAGTTGTAACCTTTCTGAAGTTATTAGCTTACTACACAAAATGTCTAGAGACCCCCACACTAGCACACTAAATCTTTCCTTCACGGAGCATATCACTATTGCTCTCCTTAAAGCTAGGGAGGAGAAGCTTAGGGTAGAAGCCTCCATACCTAGGAAGCTAGAAGATGGTTGAGATCCTATGATCAAAATTAATTTGAATAACTTCTCTTGCTATGCTTTATGTGATGTTGGAGCTAGTACCTCCGTTATGCCCAAAAGAATGTATGATATGTTTGAATTGAAACCTTTTGATACTTGTTCTTTTGGTGTTAGTCTCGTTGATTCTTCCGTAAAGAAACATTTTTGAAGATTGACGATGTTCTTATCATTGTCAATGACAATTATGTTCCCGTTCATTTTACTATTATGGACATTGAGTGTGAACCCTTATGTCCAATTATTTTGGGACGTTCTTTTCTTCGCACCGTTGGTGTTTACATTGATATGAAAGAGGGGAATATAAAAGTTCAATTCCCTCTCAAAAATTGGATGGAACACTTCCCTAGAAATAAGATTAAGTTACCTTTTGAGTCTGTTACACGGGCTAGCTATTCTCCTTCTCTTCATAAAACTTGATCTTTTTGCTTCTTGCCTAGCTTAAAGGCGTAAAAGAAAGCGCTTGTTGGGAGGCAACACAAGATGTTTTTACTTCTGTTTTTAGTGGTCTTGATTATTGTTACTACTGTAGCAACATCATTGTATCTTTATTTTCAGGCTTTGTGCCAAGTTTAGCAGCCGATTGCAAGAAAGTTCAAAAGTTGTGCCATGTTGTCCAGAAAACAAATTCTGTCCTTGGACGGAAAAATTCACGATAAATCACCAGATTATCTTTTTGATCTGATTGTTTTTGAAAGCATTCTCTATAAAATTAGCTTTCGGGCGTCTGTTCTGAGTTTTTTTATTTGAGTTGCAGAAGTACCCCAAAAAAATTATTTACTACCTTCTGGTCTATTTTTCACAGATTCTGCCACGTTTTGGCTTTCCTCAGTTTTGCAAGTCTTGCGCTAGCTTTTTCTTTGCAAAAACTTTTTGGCGATCTTGAGAAACATTAGCCCTTCAAGAAAATCTTTATTTCGAGTAGAGGAAAATTGTTCATTTATGGGTACTAACCTCACTAATCAGTTTATGATGAGTTATGTATGAAGGGAGTTTTCAAATGTGCGAAGAAAGGTGATGAAAAAAGATCCTGGAGTGTCAAACGCTCAAGCTTGGGGATGCCCCCGTGCACCCCCAAGAAATATTCAAGGAGACTCAAGCGTCTAACCTTGGGAATGCCCCCGTGCATCCCCTTCTTCATCAACTATTATCAGTTCGTCCTTCGTTCCACTATATTTTTATCACTTCATGCGTTATGTGCTATGCTTGGAGCGTCTTGCTCTTTACTTTTTAGTTTTATTTAGATTTTTTTGCTGTTCATAACAAGTTGGAACCTAACTTTCTTTGCGTGGGAGAGAAACACGTTCCACTTTAAACTAGAACACATCATAGGATATTCATGCTTATCTTTCTCTTTGTTGTGTGTTCTTTATCTTTTCGTAGCTGCTGTCTGATGGTACGAATTAATGCCCCCTCGTTGGTTACCAAAATTGGAAGGTTGAGATGTAGAAAGCAGCAAGGTTCCCTTAGCGAAGATGATAAGGTTTAGTATCGAAACAGTAGGACTCCAAGATCGACAAGTAGGTGGCAAGGAAACAATGGCACCGTTTTAAGACAAAAGTAGCTTCCTTGACCTGGACCTGCACACACAGCAAATAACTTTGCTTCCCAACCAGTACAGAGGAGTTGTCAAATCCTCCGGCGTTTTTGTTTACAAAGGATAAAACGCACGGGATAATAATGATAGTGATAGCAACTGAAAAGTAAATAAAGCAGTAAATTGATAGTAGGTGTAAACAGTATTTGAAATATGGACCGGGGTCCTATGATGTTCACTAGTGATGTCTCTCTCCCAAAAGACGATAAAATAGTTATGTGAGGTAAACAAATTACAGATGGGCAATTGACAGGATTATGTGCGCAAACCAATGCTAATTATGCTATAAAGAAAGGAAGAGGCTCAAAAGCATGGGCGGTACGCCAAGACAAGTAGACCGAAATCCATCTGCATCTACCTACTAATCATCCACCTTGAGATATCTATCCAGAACATCTCGCTGGTATTAAGTTGTGAATCCCACCCAAAGTGTAAAATAAAGCAACGGACAACTGCATTAAAGAACTTTGCGTAAAGTAAACAATCCTTGCACCCGCAAGTACAAGCACCGTTGTTTTCCCCCTTGTGGCAACAACACATCTCCTAGACTCATGTTTCTGTCACTCAAGCTAGTCATTGGGGGGCATGAACCCACAATCATGCATAACGCTCCCTCTTGGAGTCACTACCTACTACTTGGCCAAAGCAATAAACAGCAACGGAGAACATGCAAGAATTACTCTAGAACATAAATATAAAAGAGGAGAATCAAATATATTACTCAAACACAATCTAAGCATAATCTCATAATCCATCGGATCTCAGCAAACTCAGCATAGCAACAGCAGAAATATTACATATGTGCCTCGTTCATGTAGGGCAACTCACGAGGTCTAATCCATGAAGAACAAAGAGGGGAGGAGAACATCACATAGCTACTGATCATAGACCCATGGTCCAAGGTGGACTACTCACGGTTCATCCGGGAAGCGTCCATGGTGGTGGAGAAGCTCCCGAAGGTGGTTCCTCCCTCCGGCAGGGTGCCGGGAAGAGGTCTTCTGGTGCTCCCGATCTTGGAAGCGCGGCGGCGACGGAACAGAGGAGAGATCGCGAAAAAGGGTTCCCTTCACGGGGGTTTCACGTCACGAGGATTATATGGGCGAAGGGGTAGCTAGGGGGGTCACCAGGGGTCCAGGCGGCCCCACCCTAGGGCGCGCCGGCAGGCCGCCTGGGGCCCTGGTGAGTCCCCTCTCCCCCCCCCCCCCCCCGGTGATTCCCGAAGCTTCTTCTACGCTGATTTTTTATTGGATTTTTCATGAATTTTTTGAGCACTTGTAATATGGGGGAAACGTGAAATAGAAAAACAGCAGAAAATAGGAACTGGCACTCGGGTGCACTAAGTTAATAGGTTAGTCCAAATATGATCAAAAGTGTATGGAAGTTCATCAATATCATAGCAATATCACACAAAAGAGGTATGGAGCAAGCAGAAATTATAGAAAAGTTTTGGACGTATCAACATTCCCAAGCTTAATTCCTGCTTGTCCTCGAGTAGGTAAATGATAAAAGAATAATTTATGTGGTGACATGCTAACAACCATATAAGAACTTTTAAATAAAGCAATCAAGGCATGTAATTCAATTCAAGTCATAACAGGCAAGAGTCTATATTTAGCATAGAAACAAGCAACATAAGAACATAAAGGTGCAAGAGCTCTCGCTGCCCGTGACTCGAATGTCTCCGAATGGTGTTTGCGTGCAAGAAAGGGGATAGGGATATACGAGAGAAAAAATATTTTTGTGTTGAGAACTCAATCTACTAAAGTTTCACACTTGGTCTTCTTTGGAATCTTATCTTGACTCATCCCCAAACCACTAGCCAGGTACAAGTCAAAATGATCCACTCCTTTTCGACATTTTGAGCACTCATGCAATGGATGAGCGTAAGCAAGAAAGTTGACACTTAGGACAGCAAAGAGAGAATATGGTGGAGGAGGAAGACAAAAAGGGTGTGAAAGGCTCACATCATTGAGGACAATCATAGGCGAGAGAAAGCCAAATGATAGATATGACGTGAGGAGTAGGGATTGCCATACAACGGATGCACATATGAGCTAAGGTAAGCTCTCCAATGGAACTAGTGGGGGTGCATCCAACTTGCTTGCTCAAAAAGACCTAGAGCTCATTTGAGGAGGCTCATCATTGGAATATACAAGCCCAGTTCTAAGGTGTGAAGGTCCCCACATAGTTATATGCATAAATGATAACCTCTATGGAGTACAAGATATAAGAGGGAGTACGAGTGTGGATCTCTCAAAAGGAATAGTAGTGTGCCCCCTTCCCTCTTTTTATTTCTTTTTCTCTTTTTTTGTATTTTTTGGTGGCCTCAATGGCTCTTTCTATTTCTCTCATTTTTCCTCTTTGGGATCTTTTAATTTGTCCTCTTTGGGATCTTTTAATTTTTCCTCTTTTGGATCTTTTCCTCACTTTACGGGCAACACTCTATATATTACAAAAAGTATTAGAAGATCTTTCACACTTTACAAAAGTACTCAAATCATAAAGAAGATGTAACTATCCTGAAGTATGCAAATGTATGCCTCTGGCAGGGTAGCAGGATATGCAATGATACTAGCGCGTCATGTAGAAATGATTAGGGAAAGGACAACTAGCATGCGGCTCATCGATCAAGCAAGTAGCATGTATGACATGAAGATCAAGTCATGAGAAGATGGATGTTGCATGGCAATATATCTCGGAAAGACTATGGAAATGCCTTGGTAGGTAGGTATGGTGGTTGTTTTGAGGAAGGATATAAGGAGGCTTATGATGACAGAGCGTATCGTGCCAAGGGTTTGGATGTAGCGGCGAAGGTGGACGCCAACTCTCGGAGTGAGAAGAAAGCAATGCACGGCACAGGAGAGGCTAGAAAAATATGGGAAGATGGAAGTGTCAACTTTCGAATACTCACATTAGTCCGAAGAACTCATGCACTTATTATCGGTAACTCTCAATCTAATAAGGAGGTTCACAAAGAGACAAGTACCCCGAGGAGGAGTGTATGGCAGTTTGGTTATCCTTGCGCATCCTCGACTCATGGTACGTGAGTGTACTCTAATACTCGACCCCTCAGAAGAGTAGTGACCCATCTAGTAGCTAAAGTTCTCAACTAATTTTGTAAGTTTTGAAAATAAACACGGATTTCCCAAAATACGACATCTATCACTAATAGGCTAAAGCTCTTGACACCGACAGTCCAAACATTACTCAAAACAATACCTCAAAACTATTGCAAGTTACTACTACAACTGAATAGCAACCTCAATTACCTACTTCAAGTCAAGACACAAAACTCAGTGCAACAGGCAAACTCTCTAAACAAGATAAACATGAAAACTCAAGAGATTTCCAGCAACAAACTAAAAAAAAGCTCTTTGAAAAGATAAACATGAAAACTAAGAGCAAAACATGGTAGTAGCTATGAAAAAGATAAAAAAACACACACAACAAAGATAAGCATCAAAACTCCTATGTTGTGTTCTAGATTTTGGAAGTGGAGCGTGTTTCTCTCCCACACAAAGAAAGCTGGGTTCTAACTTGTTATGAACAGCAAGAAAAGCTAAAGAAAACGAAAAAATAAAACCTAAGAGCGAGACGCTCCAAGCATAGCACATAACGCATGAAGTGATAAAAATATAGTGAAACGAGAGACGAACTGATAATTGTTGATGGAGAAGGGGATGCACGGGGGCATCCCCAAGCTTAGACGCTTGAGTCTCCTTGAATATTTCTTGGGGATGCATGGGGGCATCCCCAAGCTTGAGCGCTTGACACTCCTGAATCTTCTTTCATCATCTTCCCTCGCACACTTGAAAACTCCCTTCATACATAACTCATCATAATCTGATTAGCGAGGTTAGTAACCATAATAAAATAAGTTTATCTACTTTAAATAAAGATATTCTTGAAGGGCTACTGTTTCTTAAGATTTCCAAAAAAAATTTGCAAAGAAAAAGCAAGCTTAAGGTTTGCAAAACGAAGAAAAGGCAAAACAGGACAGAATCTGTGAAAAACAGAACAGCAGGTAGTAAAGAATTTTTTAGGGATACTTTTGCCACTCAAATCAAAAACCTCAGAACATACGAAAGTTCCGTAATTGTATAGAGCACGCTGTGTAAACAATTCAGCTCAAAAAGATGAACTGGGATTTTTCTGTGATTTTTCTAGTCACGAGGACAGAATCTGTTTTCTGGACAGCATGTCACAACTTTCACTTCCCTTGTCATATGAGGCTATAATTGGCACAAAGCTTGAAAAGTAAAGATGCAATGATGTTCCTACAGTAGTAAAAATCACCAAGAAAACTAAAAACAGAATAAAAACAAAAGGGAAATCCTAAATTCGTTGCGGGCTGCCTCCCGAAAGCGCTTCTTTAAAGCCATTAGCTAGGCTTAATGCAAATAGATCAAGTCCTTTCAAGAAAATAACTAGCCCGTGTGACGGACTCAAAAGGAAACTTAAACTTCTTCCTAGGGAAGTGTTCCAAACCTTTCTTGAGAGGGAATTGGAATTTTATAAGCCCTTCTTTCATATCAATAACAGCACCCAAGGTGCGAAGAAAAGGACGTCCCAAAATAATTGGACAAGAAGGTTCACATTCAATGTCCATAATAGTAAAATCAACGGGAACATAATTGTCATTGGCAATGATAAGAACATCATCGATCTTCCCCAAAGGTTTCTTTACGGAAGAATCGACAAGATGAACACCAAAAGAACAAGGATCAGAAGGTTTAAATTCAAATATATCATACATTCTTTTGGGCATAACAGAGGTACTAGCTCCAACATCACATGAAGCATAGCAAGAAAAGTTATTCTTAATTTTAATCATAGGATCCCAACCATCTTCTAGCTTTATAGGTATGGCGGCTTCTACCCTAAGCTTCTCCTCCCTAGATTTAATGAGAGCATTAGTGATATGCTCCGTGAAGGCAAGATTAAGTTTGCTAGTGTGGGGCTCTCTAGACATCTTGTGAAGGAAACGAATAACTTCAGAAAGGGTGCAATTATCAAAATCAAGGTCACTACTATCAAGTAAAGTGGTAGTGGTGTCCTTTAGGCTCACTTGTTTGGTAGCTTCTATAGTCATAGGAATTTCTTCTTCTACGGTTGAGGTCATAGCATCACCATTAATAGGTCCTATGGGACTAGGGGTGCATTGGGTGCTAAGAGTTTGGATATCCTCAACAACTTGGATAGTAGCAATGGTATGGTGTGTAGGAAGGCTCTTAATTCTATCTTATTCCTCCTTTTCTCTAGCTCATCTCTCTTTGAGTTTAGCCATCATCCTAATGTTTTCATTAATTTTCACTTGGATGGCATTCATAGGAGTGACCTTCCTCTCCTCAAGGGGAGAAGTTCTAATTTTAAGCAATTCTACTTCATGAGCTAAACTATCTACCTTCGACGAGAGGTTATATAATTTGTCTAGTTTTTCCTCTACACTCTTGTTGAATGCTTTTTGGGTAGTGACGAAGTCCTTAAGCATACTCTCTAATTCAGAAGTGGAGTTTTTGGTGCTAGGATAGGTGTTGTTGTTCCCGTAGTTGTTGGAGGGGAACGGTCTAGGATTGCTACCAAAGTTACTCCTATAAGCATTGTTATTGAAGTTGTTTTTAGAAATAAAGTTCACATCCACTTGATCTTGAGCAATCAAAGAATTTAAAGGAACATCATGAGGATCAATAGGAGATTGCTTGGAAAGTAGAGACATAATTAAGTCAACTTTTTCATTTAGGGAGGAGATCTCCTCGACAGAGTTTACCTTCCTACCTGTTGGAGCTCTTTTGGTGTGCCATTGGGAATAGTTGGTCATCATCCCATCGAGAAGTTTTGTGGCAGCACCAAGTGTAGTTGACATAAAGGTTCCTCCCGCGGCCGAATCTAGCAAGTTCCGCGAGGTAAAGTTCAAGCCTGCATAAAAAGTTTGGATAACCATCCAAGTAGTCAAACCATGCGTAGGGAAATTCTTAACAAGAGATTTCATGCGTTCCCAAGCTTGGGAAACGTGTTCATTATCGAATTTTTTAAAATTCATAATATAACTCCTCAATTGGATAATCTTAGCAGGTGGGTAATACTTCCCAATAAAAGCATCCTTGCACTTATCCCAAGAATCTATGCTATTCCTAGGCAAGGATTGAAACCAGATTTTAGCTTCATCTCTCAAGGACAAAGGAAAAAAGCTTAAGCTTAACAATATCACCATCTACTTCTTTGTACTTTTGCATATCACAAAGCTCAATAAAATTATTTAAGTGCAAAGCAGCATCATCTCTAGCACCGGAGAATTGATCTTTCATAACAAGGTTCAGCAAAGAAGGTTTAATCTCATAAGAAGGTGCTGAAGTAGCAGGTGTAGCAATAGGAGTGCAGATAAAGTCACTGTTGTTGTGACTAGTGAAGTCACACAACTTGGTGTTCTCGGAGGAACCCATAGTAGCAGCAAACAAGATAACTATTTTTTTGATTTTTGATAAAGGACACTAAAGCAAAAACTAAAAGGTAAACTAACAAGACTAAAAAGAAAAGATAAAAGATAGTGTGCAACTCCGCTATCTTGAAGAGTGGAGTCCCCGGCAACGGCGCCAGAAATTGCTTTTGATGGTACGAATTAACGCCCCCTCGTTGGTTACCCAAAGTGGAAGGTTGAGATGTAGACAGCAGCAAGTTTCCCTTAGAGAAGATGCTAAGGTTTAGTATCGAACCAGTAGGACTCCAAGATCGACAAGTAGGTGGCAAGGAAACAATGGCACCATTTTAAGACAAAAGTTGCTTCCTTAACCTGGACCTGCACACATAGCAAATAACTTTGCTTCCCAACGAGTACATAGGAGTTGGCAATTCCTCCGTCCTTGTTTTTTACAAAGGATAAAACGCACGGGATAATAAAGATAGTGATAGCAACTGAAAATTAAATAAATCAGTAAATTGATAGTAGGTGTAAACAGTATTTGAAATATGGACCGGGGTCCTATGATGTTCACTAGTGATGTCTCTCTCCCAAAAGACGATAAAATATCTATGCGAGGTAAACAAATTACAGCTGGGCAATTGACATGATTATGTGCGCAAACCAATGCCAATTATTCTATAAAGAAAGGAATAGGCTCAAAAGCATGGGCGGTACGCTAAGACAAGTAGATCGAAATCCATCTGCATCTACCTACTAATCATCCACCTTGAGATATCTATCCAGAACATCTCGCTCGTATTAAGTTGTGAATCCCACCCAAAGTGTAAACTCAAAGAAACGGACAACTGCATTAAATAACTTTGCGTAAAGTAAACAATCCTTGCACCCGCAAGTACAAGCACCGTTGTTTTCCCCCTTGTGGCAACAGCACATCCCCTAGACTCATGTTTCTGTCACTCAAGCTAGTCATCAGGGGGCATGAACCCACAATCATGCATAACGCTCCCTCTTGGAGTCACTACATACTACTTGGCCAAAGCAATAAACAGCAACGGAGAACATGCAAGAATTTCTCTAGAACATAAATATAAAAGAGGAGAATCAAATATATTACTCAAACACAATCTGAACATAATCTCATAATCCATCTGATCCCAGCAAACTCAGCATAGCAACAGCAGAAATATTACATATCTGCCTCGATCATGTAGGGAAGCTCACGAGGTCTAATCCATGAAGAACAAAGAGGGGAGGAGAACATTACATAGCTACTGATCATAGACCCATGGTCCAAGGTGGACTACTCACGTTTCATCGGAGAAGCGTCCATGCTGGTGGAGAAGCTCCCGGAGGTGGTTCCTCCCTCCGGCAGGGTGCCGAGAAGAGGTCTTCTGGTTCTCCCAATCTTGGAAGCGCGGCGGCAGCGGAACAGAGGAGAGATCGCGAAAAAGGGTTCCCGTCACGGGGGTTTCACGTCACGAGGATTATATCGGAGAAGGGGGTAGCCAGGGGGGCCACCAGGGGTCCAGGCGGCCCCCTGGCGTGGACCCACCCTAGGGCGCGCCGGGAGGGCGCCTGGGGCCCTGGTGGGTCCCCTCTGGCCCCCCCTCGGTGATTCCCGAAGCTTCTTCTAGGCTGATTTTTTATTGGATTTTTCCCGAATTTTTGGAGCACTTTTAATATGGGGGAAACCTGAAATAGAAAAACAGCAGAAAACAGGAGCTGGCACTGGGGTGCACTGAGTTAATACGTTAGTCCAAATATGTTCAAAAGTGTATGGAAGTTCATCAATATCATAGCAATATCACACAAAATAGGCATGGAGCAAGCAGAAATTATAGATACGTTTTGGACGTATCACTGTCATGTTTAGCTCTTAGTTTTCATGGTTATCTTATTAAGAGCTTTTGTGTAGTTTGTTGACGAAACTCTCTTGAGTTTTCATGTTTATCTTGTTTTAGAGAGTTGGCTTGTTGCACTGAGTTGTGTCTTGACTTAAAGTAGGTAATTGAGGTTGCTATTCAATCGTAGTAGTAACTTGCAATAGTTTTGAGGTATTGTTGTGAGTAATGTTTGAACTTTTGGTGTCAACAGCTTTAGCCTATTAGTTATAGATGTCGTATTTTGGGCAATACGTGTTTATTTTCAAAAAATACAAAACCTAGTTGAGAACTCTACCTACTAGATGGATCACTAATATTTGGGGGCATTGGATATTAGAGTACACTCAGGTACCATGAGTCGGGGATGCGCAAGGATAACCAAACCCCCATACACTCATCCTCGGGGTACTTGTCTCTTTGTGAATCTCCTGATTAGATTGAGAGTTACGGATAATAAGTGCATGAGCTCTTCGGACTAATGTAAGTATTCGAAATTTGACACTTCCTCCTTCCCATATTTGCTAGCCTCTTCGGTAACGTGCATTGCCCTCTTCTCACTCCGAGAGTTGGCGTCTACCTCGTCGGTGCATCCAAACCCTTGGCATCATACGCTCTGTCATCATAATCCTCCTTATATCTTTCCTCAAAACAACAACCATACCTACCTATCAAGTCATTTCCATAGCCTTTCCGAGATACATTTCCATGCAACATCCACCTTCTCATGACTTGATCTTCATGGCATACATGTTCCTGCTACACTGGCAGAGGCATACATTTGCATACATCATGACAACTACATCTTCTTTATGTTGAGTACTTTTGTAAAGTGTGAAAGATCTCCTATACTCCTTGTAAAGTAGATCCCAAAGAGGAAAATTTTAAAAGATCCCAAAGAGGACAAATGAGAGTTAAATAGAAAGAGACATGGAGGCCACCAAAAAATAGAAAAAATAGAAAAATAAAATAAAAAGAGGGAAGGGGGCAACACTACTATTCCTTTTGAGAGATCCACACTCGTACTCCCTCTTATACCTTGTACTCCATAGAGATGGCCATATATGAATATACCTATGTAGGGACCTTCACACTATAGAGCT
Source organism: Bromus sterilis (assembly GCA_950022295.1). Classification (NCBI taxonomy): domain Eukaryota; kingdom Viridiplantae; phylum Streptophyta; class Magnoliopsida; order Poales; family Poaceae; genus Bromus; species Bromus sterilis. The sequence goes on from OX465599.1 coordinate 120,950,002, forward strand.
TGGCTTGTATATTGTAATGATGAGCCTCCTCAAATGAGTTGTAGGTCTTGTTGAGCAAGCAAGTTGGATGCACCCCCACTAGTTCCATTGGAGATCTTTCCTTAGCTCATATATTCATCCGTTGCATAGAAATCCCTACTCCTCACATCATCTCTATCATTTTTCTTTCTCTCGCCTATGATTGTCCTCATTGATGTGAGCCTTTCACACCTTTTTTTATTCCTCCTCCACCATCCATCTCTCTCTTTGCCATCTTAAGTCTCAACTTTGTTGTTTACACTCATCCATTGCAGGAGTGATCAAAATGTCGAAAGGGATTGGATCAGTTTGAATTGTACCTGGCTAGTGGTTTGGTGACGAGTGAAGATAAGATTCCAAAGAATACTAAGTGTGAAACTTTAGTAGATCGAGTTCTCCACAAATAAATATATTTTTTTCTCTCGTATTCCCATCCCCCACTTCTTGCACGAAAACACCGTTTGGAGACATTCGAATCACGGACAACGAGAGCTCTTTTACCTTTATGTTCTTATGTTGCTTGTTTCAATGCTAACATAGACTCTTGCTTGTTATGACTTGAATTGAATTACATACCTTGATTGATTTACTTAAAAAGTTGTTATATGGTTGGTAGAATGTCACCACAAAAATTATGCTTGTCATCATTACCTACTCAAGGACGAGCAGGAATTAAGCTTGGGGATGTTGATATGTCCCAAACATATTTATAATTTTTGCTTGTTCCATGCATGTTTTGGGTGTTATTGCTATGCTTTTGATTCACTTTCATACACTTTTGAGCATATTTGGACTAACCTATTAACTCAGTGCACCCCAATGCCAGTTTTTGTTTTCTGCTGTCTTTTTATTTTAGGTTTACCCATTACCTAAAATGCCAGAAAAATTCCGGGAAAAATATATAAGAAAACAGTGCAACGGAAGCTTCCAGAGTCCCGAAGGGGGGCCAAAGGGGCCCCACCAGGTGCCCAGGCGGCCAGGTGGCGCAGCCTAGGGTGGGGCCGCGCCGGGAGGCCGCCTGGACCCTGGTGCCCCCCCTGGCTGCCCCCCTTCGCCTATATATTTCCTTCGTCTTGAAACCCCCGAGGACAGAACCCTTTTTCGCGATCTCGCCTCTGTTCCGCCGCCGCCGCGCTTCCAAGATCGGGAGCACCAGAAGATCTCTTCCCGGCACCCTGCCAGAGGGAGCATAGACCTCCGGGAGCTTCTCCACCACCATGGACGCTTCCTGGATGATCCCTAAGTAGTCTCCCTTGGACAATGGTTCCATGATAACTATCTATGTGATGTTCTCTTCCCCTCTTTGTTCTTCATGGATTAGACCTTGTGAGCTTCCCTACATGATCAAGGCACATATGTAATTCTTTCTGCTATTGCTATGTTGAGTTTGCTGGGATTTGATGGATTATGAGACTATGTTCAGATTGTGATGAGTAATATATTTGGTTCTTCTCTTTTATATTTGTGTTCTTGAGTAATTCTTGCATGTTCTCCATTGTTGTTTGTTGCTTTGGCCAAGTAGTAGGTAGTGACTCAAAGAGGGAGCGTTATGCTTGATTGTGGGTTAATGCCCCCTGATGACTAGCTTGACTGACAGAAACATGAGTCTAGGGGATGTGTTGTTGCCACAAGGGGGAAAACAACGGTGCTTGTAACCGTGGTTGCAAGGATTATTTACTTTACGCAAAGTTCTTTTAATGCAGTTGTATGTTGCTTTGGGTTTACACTTTGGTGGGGCTCGCAACTTAATACCATCGAGATGTTCTTGATAGATATCTCAAGGTGGATTATTAGTAGTAGATGCAGATGGATTTCGTTCTACTTATTTTGGCGTACTGCCCATGCTTTTTAACCTCTTCCTTTATTTTGTAGCATAGTTAGCATTGGTTTGCGCCCATAATCTTGTCAATTTCCCAGCTGTAATTTGTTTACCTCGCATAGTTGTTTATCGTCCTTTGGGAGAGAGACATCACTAGTGAACATCATGGGACCCCGGTCCATATTTCCACCACTGTTTACACCCTCAATTTATGTCTTGCTTTTACTTTCTAGTTGCAATTATCACTACTATTATCTCTTGCGTTGATCCTTTGTAAACGGCAAGGCCGGAGAGATTTACAACCTCTCTATACTCGTTGGGAGCAAAGTTATTTGTATTTGTGTGCAGGTCCAGGAAAAGCAAGTGATTTTCAACGGCGCATCACTTGCCGAACCACCTACTTGTCGACCTTGGAGTCCTACTGGAGACATAAACCCTAGCATCTATGTTAGGGGAAATCTTGCTGCTACGCTATATCTCAACCTTCCACTTGGGGTAACCAATGAGGGGTGAGTATTACTTCCTCACTAGCATCAGCTGCTGGAGGTTTTCTGGCGAGGCTTCTGGTGACGACAATAAATTTGTTCAGGTCGATGAGCTTCTTGACAGGGTCATCAATTAACTTCTAATTTCCCAATATACGGTTCCAGGATGAGGAATATTGCTGGATTGTTTCCTGAAGGCAAATGCCACTCTGAAGAAGAAATCGAGGCCGCTCATAACTTTGACCGTGGGCAGCTTGAATTCTTAAGCAAACAGTTACGAATATCAGGTATTCATTCGTTCAGTTTAAGCAGTCTCGCGATGACAAGTGTGCTAGGTATGAGCAAGAAGCAGAGGCAATTGTGAAGGAAATGAACAGGCGTGAACATGTTTCCGACCTTCTTTGTCTGACCGCGCATCTGTGGATTTACGTCGTTTTTCTTATGTGAACTGCTTTTTATCCATTTTGTTTTTGCATTTTTCTGTCTGTTTTGGCATTGACCATTTTTTCAACCTTTTTTCTTTCGCATTGTGGAGGAGAATCTTCTAATGCTAACGCGCGCTGTGATGATGACCACCATGACCACCACGGTGTTGATTCTTATATTATGTTTGATAGGCCATCGTCCCCTGTTGATGAAGCTACCAAAGATAATCCTGTTGACGAAGGCGTCATCGACAAGGTTTGATTTCTTCCTATTTTTCTAGTGGACTTCATTGTTTAATGTATTTGTAGTGTCCAAAACAAAGAATCATAGGTGCACCACCAGTGGTAGTGAACTGTAGTTTAATCTTTTGTAGTGTCCAAAACAAAGAAGTATAGCTACACCAATAGTGGTAGTGTACTACAGTTATTGTTTAGTAGTGTCCAAAATCAAAGAATTATACCTGCACCAGCATTAGCAGTGAACTACATGATCTGGTGTTGGCTTTAGTTATAAAACTGTATTTTTTATAGTAGTTTTATTTTTATTTTTATTTTTTAGGACGGCGAATCAAATGATGAAATCCAAGGGAAGGAGGAAGAGGTTGACGCTTACAAGGACGACGAGGTTGACAAGTCTAATGAGATGGAAGGCGATGCTGGTCTGGTGAGTATAGACAACTGCATTTTTCATGTGAGCTTCATGGTATGTTTTTTTTAGTGAACTGCAATCTCTCTTTGTGTAATGTGTTTTATTTAACTCATCAGGACTGCGGATTAAATGTTCAAATCCAAGTGGATCGCACCATGGAGGTTGATAATGTCGAAGGGAGAGAAGGAGATGAGCCTACTGCGGAGGTTGATAAGGCAGAAGGTAGAGACGGAGGGGAGTGTTTTGTTGATGCTGTGGGGACCGCTGCTGGCATTGATGGTGTTGTTGGGCCTACTGTTTTGTTGTTTGGCGATGAGGTGGCTGATAACTTCTGTGTCTCCCCTCGTGTCCCTGAGCAATATGATGTCAATCTGGCTGACCCAGCCGAGACAACCAAAGTCCCAGCCGAGACAGTTTTGATTGGTTCTGAAGAGGAACAACCAAGACTCTCTCAGGACATGAGCAATCAAGCGTCGCTTGATGATGATATTACTGGGTTGGATCACTTGAGGCTCAGCGAAGATGGATCTGAGCAGCCGCAGGGAGTGGATTCTGAAACCGAAGGTAAGCGAACTGCATTATTTTGTTCTTTCCCGGTCGACTGGATCGTGATGTTTTATTCTCTGATATCGTTCTCACTCTGTATACAGATGAGGAATTAGCTGTTGTTACTCCTTCGAGCATTGATCCATCTCTTCTGAGAAGATACAACGAGTTATATTATGCTGTTACGAGGGCTGGGAGGGATAATAAGAAGAAGTATGATATTTATTGTCTTACAGGCCGATTATTTAATATGTTATTTTCAGGGACACACAACTTATCACTTTTTGCTGGGTTTTTTTCTTCTTTTTTGAAGAGATCTAGTTCCATTCAAGGACGAGTTTGGTGATATTACTATCGTTTAGGTTGGCGAGTCTTTTTGGTCGTATGGAACGTGTAACAACCCGGAAATTCCACCCTAATTAAAAAAAATTGTTTGTTGCTTTATTTTTGTTGATTGCTAGAATTGTTTGTAGTATTTGCTTTGCCAATTTATTAATCGGAGAATATTCTCCCCCCTCTTTCTCGTATCGGATGCGGGACCAAACCTTTCTCCCAATAGCACACGACCTTTGCGACACCGGGTTTCACCCGAGCACCGTCGCAACTTTCGGCACGAGAGCAGCCATCGCCATCGGAACGAAAAACCCCATTTCATAAATAAATGGATTATTTTATTGGGCACTAGAAAAATGTTCTCGGAACGGTATCGAAGTGAGGTACAATCCACCGGCTCGCCGCGCTGAGCGCGTGGCTCGAGATTTCGCCTGAATCGAAGGTCGTAGGGACTTCTGGCGGTCAGAAACGTGGAGTACCGGATGCGCGCGAGAGAGACCGGGGGCATTTGCGTAAACCTGCCATCTAGGCCAGCCTATATAAAGACCACCTCTCTCCCCTAGCCCTTCTAGGGTTTCCCCTAACACACAATTGCAGCCACCCCCTCCAAATTTCCCAAATCTGCCCACCTAGCCCTCCAATCTTGAAACCCTAGCCCCTGGGTCTTCCGGATCCGTCGGATCTGAGATCTGACGCTCCAGATGGCCCCACGTCACCCCAAAAAAAACCTCAGCCTCCTACAGTAGCATTTGGGCCACGCAGGGCCTGGAGAGCCGCCGCGGCCCGCCGCCGGGCCCTCTCTGGGCCAGGGCCAGCCGGCAGCCGCGCCGCCGGTTGTCTCCGCCGCCACGCGTCTCATGCGCTTCGGCGAGCAACCGCCGTCGCGCCGCCTTGTGAGATCCACCTCGCTTCCGTCCCTCTCCTCTCCTCCTTCCTCCGTCACCTCCCTCTCTCTTCCTGCTACAGGCTCGCCGCGTCGCCGCCGCCATGGATCGCGGCCAGGAGCTCGGCCCGAGCCGCCATGGCCGCCCTGCGGCACCGTTCGTCTCCATCGCGCATAGATCCGGACGCCGCCACGCCCTCTCGCCCGGATCCGCCGCGCCCGTCCGCCTGCACCGCCTGCCTCACCGGCGACACACGCCGCCGCCTTCTTCCCTCGTCGGGAACGAGGAGAGGCCAAGCCGCCTCCCACTCGCCGCCGCCAACCGCCATGGGCCAGCCTACACGCGGCCCATCCCGCACCCCACGGCCCGCGACCATCTCCCTCCTAGTGCGATCCCGCACTATCCGTCGCCGCCGCCAGGAGATGGGCCTCGGCCTACTAAGGTGAGGCCCGAGCCGTACCCTATATTTTTTTACTTAGTGCTTTTTCTTTTCTTTTTCTGCTAAGTCCCTGGTAAATGCTGCTGTGATCTGTTTTGCGACGGCTATTGTGAATGAACCGTAGGTCGTATGACTTTGCGCCCAACATGAAAAGTGCTCAGTTTTGTGTGCTCTAACTTTTTGCTTTAGTGAGTTAATTGATTTGAGGTCATCTTTATGGTGCAAATCTGTGTTGAAGTGGGCACCAGACCGTTAACTGTTGTTGTTGTTATTCTATTCAAAGTTTGGTTGATGATTGTGTCACATCCATGAGGCCTATGCTATTGATTCTTTCTTGTATGTTTTAAGCATCATGTGTACTTCATTTATATGCATTCCTTTTTCATATTTTCCTGTTGTAGCTATTTTATATCTTGCTCTAAAGTGGTGACCTTGTTAACATGTGCTGCTGTTTATATAAAGTTGCTACTTTGATGCCTTATAGTTAGTGATCCATGCCTCATATGCAGTAGCTCCAATGTAATTATTTTCTCCTTGTTATGTGTACTTTGATGCCATGCTTTTATTTGCCATGATATGGTTTCTGTTCATATATTTATAAATCTCCCAAAGTGCAACACTGATGTTTGCTGTCACATGCCCTGATTTTCACTAAGTCCCTAGACTAGTAGTATTTTCTTGCATTTTGCATGGGTTACAATTACTTGTTCCTGATGCTCATATACATGATACTTTGTTGACATGCATTCCTTGGCATGTCTACTGTTTATCCACATCATTTTGGTGCATGTTTGCATTCAGTAGCTAATTGTTTCAATGCTCTAAAGTATGCTCCCTGATGTTAACAGGACGTACCTGTAAATTGTGATGCTTGTATCTTTTTAACCGTAACTCCATTTGGGGTGTTCTTTACATGTAACTTGATTAGAATTTCATGTAATTTTTGTTTATTACATTGTTTAATGTTTTTAACCATCCTAAAAGATGGTTTAGAGCAGAACAGTACCAAATGCTTTAATCATCGTGGGGGCCTTAGTGGAATGCCATGTTTAGGTTGTGCCTCACTTAAATTGACTAGCATAGATAGTTTATCTTATGCTTCACCTCTTTTCATGTTTTTGTGATATGCCATGCTTTAGTGAGATGCCATGTTAACAACCTTTGCTCATGTTGTGTAGCTAAACAACGTGAACCATTTTAAAATGTGCGGTATCATCGTGTGTGATGAGTACTCCACTTAACCTGTTAGTAACCGCTCTCGAAGATAGATGCGATACCATAGTGCGTTGTCTCGTGTTGTCTTCTTGTTAATGATTGCCCGTGATTGCTGCGTAGTAATAGATGCATGCTCATAGATTGCATTTTCAAGTGTTTCCTTCTTGTGTGCTTCCGTGGTTACTCTCGGAGACGAAGCGAGCTTGCGATCGACTACACCTTCGGCTTCGTCTTCTCATCAGGTAAGGGGGGAGCATATATCATGCTTATAACTTTCAGCTCACTTGCGCCTAGGTATAGGATAGAACGATTGTTTGATCCTACCACTTCATATTCATGCTTCTCAAATAAACCCAAACATCCATGTCCTACACGTCCCAACAAACCTTGTTCGGCTATGTTACTATTGCTCGCTGCTCAGCCACTTCTTAGTATGCATGCTAAGATTTTGTCAACTATTTATCCTATTACTCCTTGGTTTGGGATATCACATTATTATATTGTTTTGGATTATATGAACATTATAATGTTGACTATATTCGACGAAGGATGGAATGTCTAGGCTATCCCGCCCCGACGCTTTGTTCCATTCGAGTCACCTAGGATCCAAGTTCCGTGTATTGGTTCTAGGAATGAGCGTGCCTAACCACGTGTGGGATTTTATGGGGTCCCCTTTTCTTATCTACCTAGCTCCAAACATTTCTAGTGGTGGCCCAAGCTGATTTACCATTTGAAAACCGCGTGTGACTGGCGAGCTCCTAGCAGATTTACAAACAACCCGGTCCAGCGGAGACATGGTTTCTCTATTGGTCCACATTGGTGAGCTAGGGAAGTCCCCTGTTGTGCAGATGAGACTAACCCCGACTTTAGCCATACGGAAGAGTTCGATTCGAGGGTGCGGCCTGCTCTTGGATTGGGTGTCGACTCCCCGGGGGCCACCCGGATTTGTGCGTTGTTAGTTAGAGGGACCTGTCGTTTCGGATCTCTCGGAACTAAATCATAAAATGGTTTCCTGTGATGGGTAGTAACTGAGATAGATGGGCGTGCGTGCAGAGCCTTGTAATGGGTAGTTGGTACACCCCTGCAGGGTTAAATCTTTTCGAGAAGTTGTGTCCACAATTATGGACGACTTGAGACCTACTCCTTGTTCATAGACAACAACAACTGAGATAATCTTAATAAACTTGATCAATGTGTGTGTGCCTTGACAGCTTCTTCTTCGTTGGGATGCGAAGAGGAGGAAAAGGATAGGGTAGGTGTTATGTTTGCGTAAGTAACTGATAGCAAGACTTACTGGAGGCGATTCCTCGTCGAATGCTTGGTTCTCATCTTACTCCAAATAGAACGTAGCCACTTATATATTGCTAGTGCGGCTGCAACCTCAACCACTACCCCCATCTTACCGTGATAAGTTAGTTACAAGACTTGTTCATACAGCTAACCCCTTATTTTCTCTTTTACGCACGTTATGCAAATGATGTTGGACTTCAGTGGAGCTCGACGACCCTTCTTCTAGACGCCTTCGCGGAGACTCGATGACGACTAGTTAGGCAGATCCCGACGAAGAGCCTGCACCCGTGTGGTTACGGGAATGGTGTGTTTTACCTTTGCCACTAGGCATTTGATTGTCGTATGTAATCAGACATGTATCTTCCGCTGATGTAATGTATTAAGGCAGTTGTATGCCGAATGTATGAGATGTTGTATCGTTGTAGCTGTAATGTTGTGATATCATGTTGGAAATTCGGGGCATATGGAATTGTCATATGTCGCGGTGGGACCAATATGTGTTTCATCCCCGGATCTGGATGGAAACATCTAGATTTGGAACAGTACCGCATATTAGGCCTTACAGAATGTTGAGCACGCGCCTCACAAATCTTGGCGTCTCTATGTTAGCTGAGAGGTTCACAGGATCTCAAATGTTGATTGGCCCGTACAACCTATGTGTTTTGGTTAATTTATATTTATCCCTCATCTAATTTTATTGTTCTATAAGTTTTTTTCAGTGGTCACATTAACTTTTTGGATTTGTCTTTTTGGCAGAATTCCATTTGGAACAGAGGTGCCAATAATAGGGCTTGGAAAAAGATGTTTTCTTCAAGCGCAGAGGAACGTGTGGACAAAAAAACTTGGTAATGCATTTGACCATTTTCATCATTTTGAAATAAGTTTTCTGTTTTTCTATTTTCTAATCTGGTTCATTTTATTCCTTTTTAATACAGATTATGTTTGCAACAATTGATCATCCTCCTGCAACAATCAAGGATGCTGATACGTCCCAAACGTATCTATAATTTCTGCTTGCTCCATGCATGTTTTGTGTGATATTGCTATGTTTTATATACACTTTCATACACTTTTGATCATATTTGGACTAACCTATTAACTCAGTGCACCCCAGTGCCTGTTTCTTTTTTCTGCTGTTTTTGTATTTCAGGTTTTCCCATTACTTAAAGTGCCAAATAAATTCCGGGAAAAATATATAAAAAATCAACGCGAAGGAACCTTCCGGAATCACCAAAGGAGAGCCGGAGAGGGGGCCACAAGTCATCGACGCGGCCTACGGGGAGGCTGCGCCACCAGGCCGCCTAGACGACTGGGACCACCCCCGGTGCCCCCTTTGTCTCTTATTTATACTCGCGTCGCGAAAACTGAAGAAAGAACTCCTTTTTCTAGAAGCGCTCCCGATCTCCGCTGCCATCGAAACCTAGCTTCGGGGGTCACCAGGATCCTGCTCCTGCACCCTGTCGGAGAGGGCCTTGGCCCCGGGGCCATCTTCATCAACTCTTCTTCGCCCCATGATGGATCGTAAGTAGTTCCTCCTTGGACTACGGGTTCTTGGCAGTAGCTTGTTGGTATCTTCTCCCCCTTGATCTTCAATGCAAAGTTCTCATGAGCTTTCCAACATGATTGAGATCCATACAATGTAATTGGTGTTGTGTTTGTTGGGATCCGATGAATTTTTACCTTGTTCGGTCCTAAGAGGTTTATGAATTGTTGTTTCTGCAATTTTGTTGTTCTTAATGCTTGCTACTAGTGCACGAGTAGCATGATTTCAGATCTGAGCACGTTATGGTTGCATGATTATAATTGTGTTCTAGATCTTGTCTACGGTTGTATGCACCTATTATAGTCCGGAGCCGGCGATCCCAATGGTGACACCTTAGGACACCAAAGGGGTTGGGCTATAATTTGTGGATAACATGTGTTCATAGAGTGTTAATGCTTTGTTCCGGTGCTCTTTGACAGGAGCACCTTAATCTCCGTAAGTTCCTTTTGGCCTCATTTGTAGAGGGACGGTAGGACCAAAGATGTTGTGCAAGTTCTTATTGCAACCACGTACAACTACATACAGAACACATGCCTACGTTTGGTTCTTATACTAGGATTGCTCTAGTTTGTTCTTTGGCTAGAGTTAGTGAAATTTTGTCAATTGCCCATTTGTAATTTGTTCTCCCAACACCTGTCTTTTTGCTTGGAGATTTACCCCTAGTGAAACTTTGAACCCCGGTCCATCTTTCATCTTCATTGCCTTCGTTGTTATTGTTGCTCTCGTTACTTCTGCTACTAATTTGTTACTGCTTTGTGGTGTTGGTGATTGGGGAAGTCTCTAAGGCTACACCCTTCAACACACTGTTGCTACTAAATATATTATCTAGTGCTTTTTCAGGTGTGGTTGAATTGACAACTCAACTGCTAAGGCTTATAAGTATTCTTTGGCTCCCCTTGTATCGAATCAATAAATTAGGGTTATACCTACCCGCGAAGGCTATTGCAATCCCCTACACTTGTGGGTTATCAAGACTATTTTTTGGCGCCGTTGCCGGGGAGCATAGCTTTACTTATAAGTTCACTTGATAAGTGCACTTTATCTTATTACTATGTTTGCTTACAATGATTACTTTATTTGAAACTATATCTTATTGGCAAGGTGGATTCACGGAGGATCAACAAAAATATTATAAGGAACACCTCTTGTTTGAAAAAGGGATATTTATATGGAAACTGATACAAAAATTATATCACTGTGCTAGAAACTTATGCTCTGATTATGATATATCTTATTGCTGTGATGAATCTTGTTGTTGCGTGCCATTTAAACACCTTCCTTTCCAATGTTGGTGTAATGATAATGAAACCTTGGTATCTTATACTAAGGGACATTATGATTTTTTTTATGTAGCACAAATAGAAGAATTTTTTGTCTTTAAGGCTGCCTATGAAATTGCTTCCTTTATTGAAAATATTGAAGATGCCCCTTATAAATCTCAGAGTCTTGATATACTTCAATATTTCTTTGAGAATTTTAATCATAATGCTTATATTACTGAGTATCTCAAAAGGTTCTCTCCACAAGAGGAAGAGACTAATGCTTTGCATGACTCTACGGAAGAAGAAATTGCTGAAACTCAAAGCTCATTCGATGAAAAAGAGGAGGAGAGTGATGAACAAAAGGAGGAAGAATGGAGTAGCTACCCATCTCTACCAACTAATGAGAGTAACTATTTGACTCTTACTTATATGATTGCCCTCCATGCTCACCGAAGGAGGAGGATTTCTATATTGATTACTATGATCCTATGGATTCTTTTGAAATATCCCTTTTTTGATGAAATTGATGCTTGTGGCCATGATGCCCCTATGAATGAAACATGCAAGGATGATTTTTCTACTATTATTTATGATAACCCTTGCTATTTTGATAAGTCTTATGATAACCCTCTATTTTTGCCTACCATGGATGTTCTTGATAATGAGGAGTTATGCTTAGAAAGTTTATATGATTATGTGCTAGTAGATCATGAAAAGCATGCTTTATGTGAAGGTTATATTGTTGAATTTGTTCATGATGCTACTGGAAATTATTATGAGAGAAGAAAATTTGGTTGTAGAAATTTTCATATTAGGAAAACACCTCTCCCCATGCTGAAAATCTTGAAGGTGCTCTTGTTTTACCTTCCGATGCTTGATACTTTGTTCTTCATTGATTTATTTTCTTACAATATGCCCACGCATAGGAAGCATGTTAGACTTAAATGTGCTTTATATTTTCTCCTTTGATGCTCTCTTTTGTGCTTCAACTTTTTATTCTTTTGTGAGCATCGTTACACTCATGCCTAGCTAATGGCTTTAAAGAAGCGCTTCTGGGAGGCAACCCAAAATAGATTAGGTTTCTGTTGCTTTTGTTGTGTCTTGGATGTTTTTACTACTGTAGCAACACCATTGTATCTTTATTTTCAAGTACTGTGCCAAGTTCTAGCCTCTTATGATAAGGGAAGCAAAAGTTGTGACATGCTGTCTAGAAAACAGATTATGTCTGCTTGACGGAAAAATTCATGATAAATCACCAGTTCATCTTTTTTAGCTGAATTTTTTACATAGCATGATCTATACAATTGTGAAACTTTCATATATTCTGATTTTTTTTATTTGAGTTGCAGAAGTACCCCGAAAAAATTATTTACTACCCGCTTTTCTATTTTTCACAAATTCTGCCACGTTTTGCCTTTCCTCACTTTTGCAAACCTTAAGCTTGCTTTTTATTTGCAAAACCTTTTTGGAAATCTTGATAAACAGTGGCTCTTCAATAATATATTTATTTCCAGTAGAGGAAAATTATTTTATTAAGGGCACTAACCTCTCTAATCAGCTTATGATGAATTATGTATGAAGGGAGTTTTCAAGTGTGTTAGGGAAGATGATGAAAGAAGATTCGGGAGTGTCAAACGCTCAAGCTTGGGGATGCCCCCATGCATCTCCAATAAATATTCAAGGAGACTCAAGCGTCTAAGCTTGGGGATGCCCCCGTGCAACCCCTTCTCCATCAACAATCATCAGTTCGTCCTTCGTCTCACTATATTTTTATCACTACATGCGTAATGTGCTATGCTCGGAGCGTCTGGCTCTTAGTTTTACTTTTTAGTTTTCTTTAGCTTTGTTATCTGTTCATAACAAGTTAGAACCCAGCTTACTTTGTGTGGGAGAGAAACACGCTCCACTTTAAAATAGAAAACATCATAGGCTCTTTCATGTTTATCTTTCTTCTGTTGTGTGTTCTTTATCTTTTCATAGCTACTGCCATGTTTAGCTCTTAGTTTTCATGTTTATCTTTTTCAAGAGCTTTAGTTTTAGTTTAGTTTTTTGCTGGAACTCTCTTTAGTTTTCATGTTTATCTTGTTAAGAGAGTTGGTTGTTGCATTGAGTTGTGTCTTGTCTTTAAGTAGGTAATTAAGGTTGCTATTCAATTGTAGTAGTAACTTGCAATAGTTTTGAGGTATTATTGTGAGTGATGTTCGAACTTTTGGTGTCAAGAGCACTAGCCTATTAGTGATAGGTGTCGTATTTTCGGCAATCCATGTTTATTTTCAAAAACTACAAAAAACTAGTTGAGAACTCTAGCTACTAGATGGATCACTAATCTTTGGAGGGATCGGATATTAGAGTACACTCACGTACCATGAGTCGAGGATGCGCAAGGATAACCAAACCCCCATACACTCCTCCTCGGGGTACTTGTCTCTTTGTGAACCTCCTGATTAGATTGAGAGTTACCGATAATAAGTGCATGAGTTCTTCGGACTAATGTAAGTATTGAAAGTTGACACTTCCACCTCCTCATATTTGCTAGCCTCTTTGGTACCATGCATTGCCCTCTTCTCATTCCGAGAGTTGGCGTCCACCTCGCTGGTGCATCCAAACCGTTGGCATGATACGCTCTTTCATCATAATCCTCCTTATATCTCTCCTCAAAACAGCCATCATACCTACATATCAAGGAATTTCCATAGCCTTTCCGAGATATATTACCATGCAACATCCACCTCTTCATGACTTGATCTTCATGTCATACATGTTCCTGCTACACTGGCAGAGGCATATATTTGCATACATCATGATAGCTACATCTTCTTTATGTTGAGTACCTTGTAAAGTTTGAAGATCTTCTATACTTCTTGTAAAATAGAGACATTCTTCATCATATATTGTTGTGAGTGATGAAAAGATCCCAAAGAGGGAAAATTTAAAAGATCCCAAAGAGGACAAATGAGAGTTTAATAGAAAGAGCCATTGAGGCCTCAAAAAATACAAAAAAACAGAAAAAAGAGAAAAAAAAGAAATAAAAAGAGAGAAAGGGGCAACACTACTATTCCTTTTGAAAGATCCACACTCGTACTCCCTCTATATGTTTGTGCTCCATAGAGATGATCATATATGCATATATATATGTGGGGACCTTCACACTATGGAACTTGGCTTGCATATTCCAAGGATGAGCCTCCTCAAACGAGCTCTAGGTATTGTTGAGCGAGCAAGTTGGATGCACCCCCACTAATTCCATTGGAGAGCTTACCTTAGCTCATATGTGCATCCTTTGCATGGCTATCCCTACGCCTCACATCATATCTATCATTTGGCCTTCTCTCGCCTATGATTGTCCTCATTGATGTGAGCCTTTCACACCTTTTTTGTCTTCCTCCTCCACCATATCTCTCTCTTTGCCAAGTGTCAACTCTCGTGCTTACGCTCATCGATGGCATGAGTGCTCAAAATATCAAAAGGGAGTGGATCAAATTGACTTGTACCTGGCTAGTGGTCTGGGGACGAGTCAAGATAAGATTCCAAAGAAGACTAAGTGTGAAACTTTAGTAGATTGAGTTCTCAACAAATAAATATTTTCTCTCGTATTCCCATCTCCCACTTCTTGCACGCAAAAACCATCTGGAGACGTTCGAGTCACGGACAGCAAGAGCTCTTGCACCTTTATGTTCTTATGTTGCTTGTTTCAATGCCAATATAGACTCTTGCATGTTATGGCTTGAATTGAATTACGTACCTTGATTGCTTTAGTTAAAAGTTCTTATATGTTTGTTAGCATGTCACCACAAAAATTATGCTTCTTATCATTTACCTACTCGAGGACGAGCAGGAATTAAGCTTGCGGAGGTTGATACATCCCAAACGTATCTATAATTTCTGCTTGCTCCATGCATGTTTTGTGTGATATTTCTATGTTTTATATACACTTTCATACACTTTTGATCATATTTGGACTAACCTATTAACTCAGTGCACCCCAGTGTCAGTTTTTTTTTTCTGTTGTTTTTGTATTTCATGTTTTCCCATTACTTAAAGTGCCCAATAAATTCCGGGAAAATATATAAAAAGTCAGCGCGAAGGAACCTTCCAGAATCACCAAAGGAGAGCCTGAGGGGGGCCACCAGTCATTGAGGTGGCCACCCGGTGTGGCCTCGGGGGAGGCCGCGCCACCAGGACGCCTAGACGACTGGGACCACCCCCAGTGCCCCCCTTTGGCTCATATTTATACTCGCTTCGCGAAAACCCTAAAGAGAGAACTCCTTTTTCCTGAAGCGCTCCCGATCTCCACCGTCATCGAAACCTAGCTTCGAGGGTCACCAGGATCCTGCTCCGGCACCCTGCCGGAGAGGGCCTTGGCCCCCGGGGCCATCTTCATCAACTCTTCTTCACCCCATGATGAATCGTGAGTAGTTCCTCCTTGGACTACAGGTTCTTGGCAGTAGCTTGTTGGTATCTTCTCCCCCTTGATCTTAAATACAAAGTTCTCATGAGCTTCCCTACATGATTGAGATCCATACGATGTAATTGGTGTTGTGTTTGTTGGGATCCGTTCAATTGTTACCTTGTTCAGTTCTAAAAGGTTTATGAATTATTGTTGCTGCAATTTTGTTGTTCTTAATGCTTGCTACTAGTGCACGAGTAGCATGATTTCAGATCTGAGCACGTTATGGTTGCATGATTATAATTGTGTTCTAGATCTTGTCTACGGTTGTATGCACCTATTATAGTCCGGAGCCGGCGATCCCAATGGTGACACCTTAGGACACCAAAGGGGTTGGGCTATAATTTGTGGATAACATGTGTTCATAGAGTGTTAATGCTTTGTTCCGGTGGTCTTTGACAGGAGCACCTTAATCTCCGTAAGTTCCTTTTGTCCCCATTTGTAGCGGGACGGTAGGACAAAATATGTTGTGCAAGTTCCTATTGCAAGCACATACAACTACATACGGAACACATGCCTCCGTTTGGTTCTTAGACTATGATTGCTCTAGTTTGTTCTTTGGATAGAGTTGGTGCAATTTTGTCAATTGCCCAACTGTAATTTGTTCACCCAACACCTGTCTTTTTTCTTGGAGATTTACCACTAGTGAAACATTGAACCCTGGTCCATCTTTCATCTTCATTGCCTTCGTTGTTACTTTTTCTCTCGTTACTGCTTCTACTACTTTGTTACTACTTTGTGGTGTTGGTGATTGGGGAAGTCTCTAAGGCTACACCCGTCAACACACCGTTCCTACTAAATATATTGTCTAGTGCTTTTTCAGGTGTGGTTGAATTGACAACTCAACTAATAAGGCTTATAAGTATTCTTTGGCTCCCCTTGTGTCGAATCAATAAATTAGGGTTATACCTCCCCGCGAAGACTGTTGCGATCCCCTACACTTGTGGGTTATCAGATGCGATGGGACACTACTGCTTGGTTACTTTGAACCTGTTAGAGAAGCGTTTTGAGTTTCTTGACTCATACAACGGTGCTGATAGTGCTTCTGCAAATCTCATCTTTAGGAAAATGGTGAAGAACATCAAAAAAGTTTGGAAAGATGGCACTGCAAGTTGCGATGAGCTGTTGAACCCTCCCACCCTTGACGGCTTCGTGGTGACGCATGTTAATGTCTCGCAGCAAGAAAATAGGTTTGTACTTGTTCTCCTTTCTTTTTCTTCCTTTAGTTTTTTGTGTAGTGAGATGCATTGTTTTAGTAACATCAGAAGCACACTTCCCTTGATTGAACTGCATTACTAATGTGTTATTAGTTGTTCTCCCTTGGTTTATGTGTAGGGAGCTGCAATGTTTTACTAACATCAGAAGCACTTATTTATAGAGTGAACTGAATTAGTAATGTATTATCTTAGTTTTTTTGCAGGCATGATTGTGGATTTTACATGTTCCAATACATGCAGACCTGGGACGGTGTAGTGATTGCCAAGTTCGGGAAGGAGCACATTGGCTACATTAGGAAGGCGATGCTCTATACTTGGCTGACCTCGTCGCATTGCTGTCTGGACCTGACATCTCTTTTAATTTTTAAAGAAGGTTATTACATTTTTTTAGTCACACCCTTTTCTTAAGTGAACTTCATTGATACAGAAAGGGGAGGTCCACTACTTTTGTTAAGTTTTCGTAGAACTTCATTTGCAATAGTTGTTGTTTTGCACCTCAAAGCGCAATGCACTGCATTAAGTTATATGTATTTTCATATGAAAAGTGCACTGCATTATACTTTTGCTCTTGTACTTTACTTTGGACAATTTGAAAAAGTAAAGTATGGTGCATTATACCCTTTTTGTTAGTGAACTTCACCGTTCTTTTCATTTTGATCATTATCCCTTTTTTCGTGCAGCCTTTGATGAAGGTGCACACCAAGGTGGAATTTCATTGTTTGAAACTCAGGTTCACACTCCAACGATTCAGAATTTTGTCCTTGATGACCCCCCCCCCCATCAAGCATGGAAAGGAACCGGCGTGTAAGAGGACGAGGAGCGATGCTGGCCCTTCGAACGAAAAAATTCCTTGAGAAATCTCCTATCAAGCCTGGGAAGAAAGAAGTTAACCCTCCGAATGCCGAAGATACTGATGATGATTTTGTGAGGCCACCACCAGTTTGTAAGAGGACAAGGAGTGTAGCTGTGGAACGCCCAACTGACAGTGAGGCACTATTTCTATCCAATAGGAGGCCTGTGCAGAAGCCATCAAAGTTTAGAACCCCAGTGCACAAGTTAAAGCCTGCGAGATTCAGCTATCTTTTGGACGTGAGGAAAGTCTTGCAACTTGTCACGAGAAGTGCATTCAGGAAGAAATACAGCGAGTCAGTTCTCTTTTCGTTAGTATTTTTCCTTGATTTTAATGTGTGTAATGTTGTGTATTTTTCCTTTGTGTTCCTAACCTCCCCCCCCCCTCGCCGTTTGTTTTGTGCAGGTCCTCGTTGTTCATGCACAGGAATCCTATCGAAGTCTACTCTGTGAATGTGGACTACATGTTCTTAACTTTCATGAGGGCTAGTTTCATGGACTCGGAATTGATGGATCATATCATCATGTACTGGAAGAATGAAGAGCATGTGAATGTGGTTTACCGATCCGGCGAACGCGTTCTTCTGTCCCCTTTATTTATCACGCTATTTCTCTTTTTCCTTTTTCCTTTTTCTGCTATAGTGAACTGCATTAATAGTGTCTAATAATTGTTTTAGCAATGTAATGAACTGCATACATTATTCTTTTGGAAGTTATGGCCCTTCCGTATTGTTTAACCCATGTAGCTTTAAATTAAACAAATTGGATGGGGCACAGCCTATAACTCTAGAGAAGTGTGATCAATTTTTTCATTAAGCCCCAGAGTCAACTTCATTAATATTGTGTTGTTAATTGTTCATTCAGTTTTTTGTGTGGCGAGATGCATTGTTTTGCTAACATTAGAAGCACTTTTCTTCTTTTGATTGAACTGCATTTAATGCTCTTTGTGAATTACCTACTCGCAGTATGTACTTCAAATGAATGATCACGCGGATAGAGATAAAGATGGAAACGTTGTGTTTCCTTTTGTCCACAACAAGTTTCGTGTTGATGATGCAGCAAAGTAGTTCAAACCTCTTGTTCGTGATGACGAGAACCTTCTTGATTGCAAATTAGTAAGTTCTCATATTTTGCTGGTTCAGCTTACTGTACTTATTTTTGTCCCATTTCTAGTAATCCATTTTCCCTCTTTAAACTCAAAATACTTTTGATGAAACAAAATCAAATTCTGTTACCACGGATGAAAGACGAGCATTAATCGCTATACATGATGAATAGGCACCGTGAGACCCTTGATATTCATGACACTAGGAGGTACAGCGAACCATTTGATCAAACAACGAGGTGGCATAAGTCTGACTACCCCAGTGATCGCACTGAAATGGTAAAATGTTCCCTTTTTCATCATCTTCTTTTTTTCATCTGCATGCGTGTCGAACAACAGTTTGTGATGTGTATATTTGGTTTCTTATTCACCAGATGATCAGGATGACTACATTATTGAAGAAGGTTAACAGAGAAAAGGAGTACAAGAGAAAGGAGTTGGTAGACTGGTTCGATGTTTCAAAGAAAGCTAGCTTTTTGGGCACCCCTGAACAGGGCCCCAATGAGTGTGCCTTCTTTGTTCGGAAGATGGCTCAGCTTTATGACAACAAAAACTTTGTTGTGAAATTCGGAAAGCGTAATGTAAGTATCCTATTTTAACCCAATAATAATTTCACCCTACTCTGATCTTTTGCAGTTATTTTTATAGATGATTTTTGTTCTAACCAAAATCTTGTTTTGGTTTATTTTTTTGCTTCATCACAGGAAGTTGATGTTGAGGACTGGAAGGTTGAGTTCTTGTTCCAGATTCTATTCCACCCTCATAACATGGTCCTAGTCAGCGAGTTCCCGGAGGAACTAGAAAATCTTTGCATTTCTCTTTGTCTTCCTCCAAAACTGGATTCGCAGGAGCAGGCTGAAGCATAGATTGATAGCAGAGCTTATGTGTGTTGTTGTCTTTTGTGTGTGCTTCAAAACTTTCTGTAAACAGTATGTTGTTGTGTTTAGTCCTAGATCTGCAAAACTTTCGCACTATGTTGTGTGCTTTTGTATATTCCTATATAGTTAGTTTGTGTTTTTCGTTTGCGTAAGACAGCGATAGTGTCAAATATGTACATAATGGAGCTTTCGGCTAATTTCTCATGTGATTTAAACATGTTCGTAGCGCACTGCATTTGCGCATATGAGTTGCAGCCAAGTATTTAAATATAGGGATCCGCACTTCATATCATCTTATTACATGAAGCGCAAAGAGGGTTCAATTGTGTCTGCTAAGCGAGAGCTCAATTTTGTGTTTTTGCACTAAGTACACTGCAATGTACGTATGAAGCACACTGCACTGAATGCTCTAAGTGCACTGCATTGTATGCGTGAAGCCTAGTATCACTCTATGTAGAACAACAAATTTTTGTAACTGCATTATATATTGTTTTTCCCATCTCAGATTCTGTATAAAGAAGAGAAATGCATTTCAACATTACATTATCATCTCATTTTCTCTATATAGAAGAGAACTGCATTCTCAAAATGACATTCTCATCTCATTTCCTTCATATAGAAGAGAACTGCATTTTTCAAGCCTACATCTTGAACACAAGGTATATATTTTTATGTTATATATATTAAATTGGACTTCAACATTACATCTTCAAGTCTATTTTGTAGTCCACTAAACACAAGCTATATCTTTTATACGATACATAAAAGGACGAAGTTAATATATGTAAAAGGTAACATTGTATCTGTGTTGAGCTATGTCATGTTCCTGCTGCTTCTTCTCAAAGTGTGCACTGCATTTGTTTCCATGGTTGTTGCTGCGTCTGTTTTCTTCTTGTTGTATGCATTATTTCTTGTAATGCGCCCATGTGACTGCATTCTACCTCTTCGCTTCGATGCTTGTTCTTCGTTGTCTTCATCTTCTTCTTCTGCTTCCTCATCTTCCTCTTCTACTTCCTCATCTTCCTCTTCAGTTACATTATCTTCGTTATCTTCTTCGATTTCTTCTTCATCAGCATCTTCCTCATCATCATCTTCTTCGTTCTCTTCTTCATCTTTTTCCTCTGTTCTATTTGGACAAGTTCTCGCGTTATGCTTCTCTCTCTTGTTGCAGACGCTACATAGTCTTCTCTTTTTCATATCATCTTGTCGGTCAGCTTGGTGATATGTGGCCGCATTTTTGGCCTGGATTTTTTCTAGCCTCTTCTTACATGTTCTTGAGTTGTGTCCCGTAATCTTATTGCATGATTTGCACAACATTACTCCCAATGGTCTTCCTTCGATGTCCAGTTCTGGCTCAGGCTTGCTCTTTTTTTCAATACTTTTATCCTTTGCTACAGCTTTTTTATTTGTTGATTTTCTCTCTTTCCTTCTCCCCTTTGTGTTTGAAACAGGTGGTGGAAGAACTGTTTCATCCACATTATGAGCTGCACCATCAGCGGCATGTTCGCGCTCCTCTCCTTGTTCTTCACTCCGCGCATCCTTGTTGTTCTCTGCTTCTTCTTGTTCGTTCAGTACGTTGACTTCTTCTATGAGTGCTCTCATCCTAGCTAAATCTCTATGCTATCCGATTTTACACCCCTATTTGCTAGGTCCATCGCTATTTCTGCAAGTAGTTTCCTACGGCAGAACATCGAACTCCCATCCGTAGAAGTTTGCTCATGGTCTCTGCGGTCAAAAGTTTAATTTTGGCGCACGTTCCGCGTGTACCTCTTCAATATGTACTCTTTAGATATCTTGTCCACCCGCAGCTGATCTAACATGCAAACGATGTGCACGCAGAACAACCCTGCAGCAAAGAATTTTTTTGGTTGTTCGTGTCAGCAAACTTCACATAAATATGCAACATTCAATTGGGTTGTGAACTGAATCTATAATACCTAAATAGGTCATCCCCACTAACTTATCTATCTTGACATGCAAGCTATCCACATCATCAAGTAGGTCCATCATGCAAAAAAAATCCACTAACTATGCATGCACATGCTTCCATTAATTGCATGCAAATTCAACCTAAATAAATAATAACTTTTTGTGCACTTAGCCTCAGAATTTATAAGACACTTTTTTATAATAAAAACAAATTATGATTTATCTCATATTTCATTTTTCTATGCACATCTATAATTGATATTATTGCTTTAAGCTTAGCCAATAGTGGAGATGTCTCCACTATCTCTACTCAACATTATTTTCATCTCATATTGTCTCACCACATATTAAGCTAATAAATTAACAAAACAAAAATCATACTCATTTTTTTGGGTTTTCATCAAATTTCTTACATTTTTGCTCTGAACAGTATTGATTTTAAAAAAGAATTTATAATAAAATTATATTACACTTAATAATTTTTCTCATCTTTAAAAAAAAAGCTTATATTTTTTCTCTGAAAAATTCACGCAGCAACGCGCGGGGTATCATCTAGTTATAAATATGTCATGGGTTTCTCTTCTAGTGAACTTTACTAAGGTTTTTTTGTTTTCATCTCTAGATACCAGCGCTAAGTGAACTTCATTATGTTTTGTGTGCTTATTTTTGTTTCTTGTCTCACTAACCTGTGTGTGTCCACAGCTTGCATTCGCATTCATATATATTGTTCTTCACATCAGCAACAACCTGGAACACGTGTCTTGCCCGATCAAAATCATCAGACTGGTTATAGTGGCGCACCAAATATTTCATCGGGTTGTCAGGGGACTGCTCTGATCTGAATGCAGTGTTGCGGTAGTGCATTTGCTTGAAGTCAGAAAAGACTGCCCTGGTGTAAATCTTGGAGGGTTGAACCTCGAAACCAAACTGACTAGTATTTTTTTTATTTCCGTCTTCGAAATAAAAAAACCAGTTAAGTAGTTGTTTTTCATAGAAAAAAACAAGAAACCGTGCTCGACACTTAAAATGTTTGCTCTAGTTATATACCTCGTTAGCTATGGTCTCCGCGTGCTCGACGCCCTTCCTTGTCTGGATGCATCTATCCACCTGTGATGCAAAGATGTTGTGACGCCCCCAAAATCCAGTCGTGTACAGTAATCATACACACAAGGTACACGATCGAGATTAGGGACTCACGGTAAGATATCACCACACAACTCTAAAACTAAAATAATACAGGTTGTTTAATACAAGCCAGGGGCCACGAGGGCTCGAATACAACAGCTCGAGAGCACAAAGTTAGCAGAAGCAATAGTATCTGAGTACAGACACAAGGTACACATGATCTGCCTTAAGAAGGCTAGCAAAAAAACAACAACGATCGAAAAGGCGAGTGATGGCTTCTCGCCCCTCGTTGGTTACCCCAAGTGGAAGGTTTGAGATGTAGTGCAGTAGCAAGTTTCCCTCGGTGAAGATACCAAGGTTATCGAACCAGTAGGACTCAGGAGATACAAGTAGGTGGCAACGTCGCCAGAAATTGATTCCTGACTAGGGTGTTGTCGTGGACCTGCACACAGCAACAAATAACTTTGCTCCCAACGAGTACAGAGGAGTTGTCAATTCCTCCGGCCTTGTCGTTTACAAAGGATCAACGCTAGAGATAAAAGGTGCAAAGGAAAGTAAAAGTTGAAAGTAAATTGAGGGTGTGAACAATAATGTGAAGATGGACCGGGGTCCCGTGATTTTCACTAGTGATGTCTCTCTCCCAAAAGACAATAAAAGTGCTAGCGAGGTAAACAAATCACAGTTGGGCAATTTACAGGATTATGAAGGCACCGCAATGCTAACTATGCTGCAAAGAAAGGAAGGGCTCAAAAGCAATGGGCAGTACGCCAAGGTAAGTAGACTGAAATCCATCTGCATCTACTACGAATCATCCACCTTGAGGTATCTATCCAAAACATCTCGCTGGTATTAAGTTGTGAATCCCACCCAAAGTGTAAACTCAAAGCAACAGACAACTACATTAAAAGAACTTTGCGTAAAGTAAACAATCCTTGCACCCGCAGGTACAAGCACCGTTGTTATATCCCTGGTGGCAACAGCACATCCCCTAGTCTCATGTTTCTGTCACTCAAGCTAGACATCAAGGGGCTGAACCCACAATCGAGCATAACGCTCTCTCTTGGAGTTGCAAATAAAATACTTGGCCAAAGCAAATACCGCAACGGAGAACATGCAAGAATTTACTCAAGAACCAAATGTATTACTCATCACAATCTGAACATAGTCTCATAATCCATCAGATCCCAACAAGCTCAGCATAGCAACAGCAGAAATTACATAGATGCCTCGATCATGTGAGGCAGCTCACGAGGACTCGAAAGTGGAAGCACAAAAGGGGGAGAGATTCATCACATAGCTACTGGTCACGGACCCATGGTCCAAGGGGGACTACTCACGGCACATCCGGGAGGCGTCCATGGCTATGGATGGTCCCCCGGAGGGGGTTCCTCCTTCCGGCAGGGTGCCGGGGCAGCTTCTCCAGGCAGCCCCGATCTTGATACGGCGGCGGTGGCGGTAGAGAGGGGAGTTCGCGAGAAAGAGATCGATATTAGGGGTTTCCACCCCGAGCAGTAAATATAGGCGAAGGGGGCATCGAGGGGACCCACGAGGCAGTCAGGAGGGTCCCTGGCGCGGCCCCACCCTGCCCTCCTGGCTGCCTGGTGGTGGCCCCCTTCCCTCTCTTGGTGATTCCGGAAGCTTTTGTTGCGCTGATTTTTTGTATATTTTTCCCGGAATTTTTGGAGCACTTTTAATGGCCGGAAAACCTGAAATACAAAAACAGCAGAAAACAGAAACTGGCAACTGGGTGCACTGAGTTAATAGGTTAGTCCAAATAGGTTCAAAAGTGTATGAAAGTTCAAGCAAAACATGGCAAAGTCACACAAAACATGCATGGAGCAAGCAGAAATTATAGATACGTTTGGGACGTATCAACATCCCCAAGCTTAATTCCTGCTCGTCCTCGAGTAGGTAAATGATAACAAGCATAATTTCTGTGGTGACATGCCACACAACCAAATAAGGAATTTTAAGTAAGGCAATCAAAGCATGCAATTCAATTCAAGTCTTAACAAGGAAGAGTCTATATTAACATTGACACAAGCAACAAAAGAACAAAGGGTGCAAGAGCTCTCGCTGTCCGTGACTCGAATGTCTCCAAATGGTGTTTGCGTGCAATCAAGGGACTGGGAAGAAAGAGAAAAAAGGTTGTTGAGAACAACTATCTACTAAGTTTCACACCTTGTCTCCTTTGGATTCTTATCTAGACTCGTCCCCAGACCACTAGCCAGGTACAAGTCAAACTGATCCACTCCCTTTCGATATTTTGAGCACTCATGCAATGGATGAGCGTGAGCAAGAAAGTTGACACCTAAAAGGAGAAACAGAAAGAAGGTGCAGGAGGAAGACAAAAAGGTGTGAAAGGCTCACATCAATGAGGACAATCATAGGCGAGAGAAGGCCATATGATAGATATGATGTGAGGAGTAGAGATTGCCATACAATGGATGCACATGTGAGCTAAAAGCTCTCCAAGGAAACTAGTGGGGGTTCATCTAACTTGCTTGCTCAAGAAGACCTAGAGCTCGTTTGAGGAGGCTCATCATTGGAATATACAAGCCAAGTTCTATAGTGTGAAGGGTCCCCACATAGCTATATGCATGATGATGTTCTCTATGGAGTACAAGGGATAGAAGATGAAGTCCTAGTGTGGATCTCTCAAAAGGAATAGTAGTATGCCCCCTTCTCTCTTTTTTTCTCTTTTTTTTGTAGTTTTTGGTGGCCTCAATGGCTCTTTCTATTTAACTCTCATTTTTCCTCTTTGGGATCTTTTGATTTTGTCCTCTTTGGGATCTTTTCCTCACTTTAGGCGCAATACTCTATATTTTACAAGAATATAGGAGATCTTTCACACTTTACAAAGGTACACACATAAAGAAAATGTAACTATCATGATGCAAATTTATGCCTCTGCCAGGTTAGCAGGATATGCAATGATACTAGCGCGTCATGTAGCAATGATTAGGGAAAGGCCCAACTAGCATGCGGCTCATCGATCAAGCAAGTAGCATGTATGACATGAAGATCAAGTCATGAGAAGGTGGATGTTGCATGGCAATGTATCTCGGAAAGGCTATGGAAATGCCTTGTAGGTAGGTATGGTGGCTGTTTTGAGGAAAGATATAAGGAGGCTTATGATCACAGAGCGTATCATGCCAAGGGTTTGGATGCACCGGCGAAGTATACGCCAACTCTCGAGGTGAGAAAGGGCAATGCACGGTACCGAAGAGGCTAGAAAAATTATAGGTGGGTAGAAGTGTCAACTTTCGAATACTCACATTAGTCCGAAGAACTCATGCACTTATTATCAGTAACTCTCAATCTAATCAGGAGGTTCACAAAGAGACAGGTACCGCGAGGAGGAGTGTATGGGGGTTTGGTTATCCTTGCGCATCCTCGACTAGTGATCCACCTAGTACCGTGAGTGTACTCTAATATTCGAACCCTCCAGAGGCTAGTGATCCACCTAGTAGCTAGAGTTCTCAACAGGGGTTTTTTGGTTTTCGAAAAACACACGGATTGCCCAAAATACGACATCTATCACTAATAGGCAAGAGCTCTTGACACCATAAGTTCAAACATTACTCTAGTCAATACCTCAAAACTATTGCAAGTTACTACTACAAAGAGAACAGCAACTTTAACTACCTACTTTTAGTCAAGACACAGAACTCAGTGCAACAGGCAAACTCTCTAACAAGATAAAACATGCAACCTATAGAAAATTCAACCTAAGACAAAATAAAAGCTCTAGAAAAACTAAAGCACTAAAACTAAAGAAAACAGCAGCTAAGAAAATAAAAAGAACAGCTCACAACTAAAAGAATAGGCATGCAAATCCTATGAGGAGTTCTAGTTCAAGCGGAGCGTGAATCTCTCCCACACAAAAGAGTAAGTTGGGGTCTAACTTGTTACTACAGCAAAGAAAGCAAAACAAACCTAGAAAAGTAAAGAGCGAGAGGCTCCAAGCAAAGCACATAACGCATGAAGTGATAAAATATAGTGCAACGAGGGACAAACTGATGATTGTTGATGAAGAAGGGGATGCATCGGGGGCATCCCCAAGCTTAGACGCTTGAGTCTCCTTGAATATTTATTGGGGGTGCACATGGGCATCCCCAAGCTTGAGCGTTTGACACTCCTGAATATTCTTTCATCACCTTCCATCGCGCACTTGAAAACTCCCTTCATACATAACTCATTGTAGGCTGATTAGAGAGGTTAGTGCCCTAATAAAATAATTTTCCTCTACTGCAAATAAAGATTTCCAGGAAGAGCTACTGTTTCTCTTGCCTGCCCAAAAAAGTTTGCAAAGAAAAAGCAAGCTTAAGGATTGCAAAACTGCGAAAAGAAAAACCGGGGCAGAAACTGAGAAAAACAGAACAGCAGAGAAAGGAGAATTTTTTCGAGGTACTTCTGCAACTCAAATATAAAAAACTTTGAACAGACGCCTGAAAGGTAATTGTATGGAGCATGCTGTCAAAAAAATTCAGATCATAAAGATGATCTGGTGATTTACTGAGAATTTTTCCGTCAAGCAGACAGAATCTGTTTCTGGACAGCAAGCACCAACTTTTGACCTTTCTTGCAATCTGAGGCTAAACTTGGCACAAAGCTTGAAAAGTAAAGATACAATGATGTTGCTAAAGTAGTAACAATCATCAAGACCACTAAGAACAGAACAAAAGAAAAAATAAAAACCTAAATTCGTTGCGGGCTGCCTCCCGAAAGCGCTTCTTTAGAGCCATTAGCTAGGCTTAAAGCAGAAGATCAAGTCTTTTCAAGAGAATAACTAGCCCGTGTGACGGAATCAAAAGGTAACTTAATCTTTTTCCTAGGGAAATGTTCCATCCCTTTCTTGAGAGGGAATTGTAATTTGATAGTTCCCTCTTTCATGTCAATGATAGCACCAACTGTGCGAAGAAAAGGACGTCGCAAAATAATTGGACAAGAGGGCTCACACTCAATGTCCATAATAGTGAAATCAACGGGAACATAATTGTCATTGAAAATGATAAGAACATCGTCGATCTTCCCCAAAGGTTTCTTCACGGAAGAATCAACAAGACGAACACCAAAAGAATAGGGATCAAAAGGTTTCAATTCAAGCATATCATACATTCTTTTGGCCATAACGGAGGTACTTGCTCCAACATCACAAAGAGCATAACAAGAGAAGTTATTCAATTTATTTTTATCATAGGATCCCAACCATCTTCTAGCTTCCTAGGTATGGAGGCTTCTAGTGTAAGCTTCTCCTCCCTAACTTTGATTAGAGCATTGGTGATATGCTCTGTGAAGGCAAGATTGAGTGTGCTAGTGTGGGGGTCTCTAGACATCTTGTGTAGGAAACCAATAACTTCTGGTAAAGTGAAGTTGTCAAAGTCTAAGTCACTACTATCTACCAAGGAAGTAGTGATATCATTTAAGCTCACTTGTTTGAAATTCTCTATGTTCATAGAGGTTTCCTTTTCTAAGGTTGATGTGCTAGCATCACGATTGATAGGTCCAGTGGGACTAGGGGTGTGATGGGTGCTAACAGTTTGGACATCCTCAACTACTTGGATAGTGGCTACTGTGTGGTAGGTAGGAAGGCTCTTTATTCTCTCTTCTTCCTCCTTTTCTCTAGCCCATCTCTCTTTTAGTTTTCCCAACATCCTAATGTTTTCATTAATTTGGACTTGGATAGCATTCATAGGAGTGGTCTTCCTCTCCTCGGGGGGAGAGGTTCTAATCTTCAGCATCTCTAAATCATGGGCTATGTTGTCTACCTTCGAAGAGAGGATATCTAATTTATCTAATTTCTCTTCCACACTCTTGTTGAAGGCTTTCTGGGTAGTGATAAAGTCTTTGAGCAAGGTCTCTAGTTCTGAAGTGGAGTTTCTGGTGGTAGGATAAGTGTTGTTCCCATAGTTGTTTGATGGGAAAGGCCTAGGATTGTTGCTACCAAAGTTACTCCTATAAGCATTATTGTTGAAGTTGTTTCTAGAGACAAAATTAACATCTACTTGCTCCTGAGCAACCAAAGAATTTAAAGGAACATCTTGAGGATCAATAGAAGGTTGCTTGGTAAGTAGAGACATGATAAGGTCAACCTTTTCATTTAAAGAGGAGATCTTCTCGACAGAGTTTACCTTCTTACCGGTTGGAGATCTCTCGGTGTGCCATTGCGAGTAGTTCAGCATCATCTCATCTAGTAGCTTTGTGGCAGCGCCAAGCGTGGTTGACATAAAGTTCCTCCCGCGGCCGAATCTAACAGGTTCCTCGAGATGAAGTTCAAGCCTGCATAAAAAGTCTGGATAACCATCCAGGTAGTCAGTCCAAGTGTGGGGCAGTTCTTGACAAGCGTCTTCATATGTTCCCAAGCCTGGGCAACGTGTTCATTATCCAATTGCCTGAAATTCATAATGTTACTCCTCAATTGAATAATTTTAGCAGGGGGATAATACTTCCCTATAAAAGCATCTTTGCATTTACTCCAAGAATCGATAATGTTCTTGGGCAAAGATTGTAGCCACTCCTTGGCTCTTCCTCTCAAAGAGAAAGGAAAAAGCTTCAGCTTGACGATGTCTCCATCCACTTCCTTGTACTTCTGCATGTCGCAGAGCTCGATAAAGTTGCTTAGGTGCAAGGCAGCATCTTCTCCTTCTCCTGAGAATTGATCTTTCATAACAAGGTTAAGAAGAGTAGGTTTAATCTCATAAGAAGGTGCTGAAGTGGTAGGTGGAGCAATAGGAGTGCAGATAAAGTCACTGTTGTTGTGACTAGTGAAGTCACACAACTTAGTGTTTTCATTGGAACCCATAGTATCAGCAGGTATTTTTGGTATTTTTGATTAAGGACACAAAAGTAAAAACAGAAAGGTAAACTAACAAGACTAAAAAGCAAAGGTAAAAGATAGTGTGCAACTCCCCTATCTTGTAGACTTGAGTCCCCGGCAACGGCGCCAGAAATTTTCCTGATGGCTTCTCACCCCTCGTTGGTTACCCCAAGTGGAAGGTTTGGGATGCAGTGCAGCAACAAGTTTCCCTCGGTGAAGATACCAAGGTTATCGAACCAGTAGGACTCAGGAGATACAAGTAGGTGGCAACGTCGCCAGAAATTTCTTCCTGACTAGGGCTTTGTCGTGGACCTGCACACAGCAACAAAGAACTTTGCTCCCAACGAGTACAGAGGAGTTGTCAATTCCTCCGGCCTTGTCGTTTACAAAGGATCAACGCAAGAGATAAAAGGTGCAAAGGAAAGTAAAAGCTGAAAGTAAATTGAGGCTGTGAACAATAATGTGAAGATGGACCAGGGTCCCGTGATTTTCACTAGTGATGTCTCTCTCCCAAAAGACAATAAAAGTGCTAGCGAGGTAAACAAATCACAGTTGGGCAATTGACAGGATTATGAAGGCACCGCAATGCTAACTATGCTGCAAAGAAAGGAAGGGCTCAAAAGAAATGGGCAGTACGCCAAGGTAAGTAGACCGAAATCCATCTGCATCTACTACGAATCATCCACCGTGAGATATCTATCCAGAACATCTCACTGGTATTAAGTTGCGAATCCCACCCAAAGTGTAAACTCAAATCAACAGACAACTGCATTAAAAGAACTTTGCGTAAAGTAAACAATCCTTGCACCCGCAGGTACAAGCACCGTTGTTTTATCCCTGGTGGCAACAACACATCCCCTAGTCTCATGTTTCTGTCACTCAAGCTAGACATCAAGGGGCTGAACCCACAATTGAGCATAATGCTCTCTCTTGGAGATGAAAATAAAATACTTGGCCAAAGCAAATACCGCAACGGAGAACATGCAAGAATTTACTCAAGAACAAAATATAAAAGAGAAGAACCAAATATATTAGTCATCACAATCTGAACATAGTCTCATAATTTATCAGATCCCAATAAACTCAGCATAGCAACAGCAGAAATTACATAGATGCATCGATCATGTGAGGCAGCTCACGAGGACTCGAAAGTGTAAGCACAAAAGTGGGAGAGATTCATCACATAGCTATTGGTCACGGACCCATGGTCCAAGGGGGACTACTCACGGCACATCCGGGAGGCGTCCGTGGCTATAGATGGTCTCCCGGAGGGGGTTCCTCCTTCCGGCAGGGTGCCGGGGCAGCTTCTCCAGGCAGCCCCGATCTTGAAACGGCGGCGGCGGCGGTACAGAGGGGAGTTCGCGAGAAAGAGATCGATATTAGGGGTTTCCACCCCGAGCAGTAAATATAGGCGAAGGGGGCATCGAGGGGACCCACGAGGCAGTCAGGAGGGTCCCTGGCGCGGCCCAGGGTGGGGCCGCGCCACCTGCCCTCCTGGCTGCCTGGTGGTGACCCCCTTCCCTCTCTTGGCGATTCCGGAAGCTTCTGTTGCGCTGATTTTTTTTATATATTTTTCCCGGAATTTTTGGAGCACTTTTAATGGATGGAAAACCTGAAATACAAAAATAGCAGAAAACAGAAACTGGCAACTGGGTGCACTGAGTTAATTGGTTAGTCCAAATAGGTTCAAAAGTGTATGAAAGTTCAAGAAAAACATGGCAAAGTCACACAAAACATGCATGGAGCAAGCAGAAATTATAGATAGGTTTGGGACGTATCAGCGAGTCCTCCTGCCTAGGAACAACCGAACTAATCCTGGTCGTTGGGGATCTCCATGTATTAGAAGGCATCGGGAATGTTCACATTGTGGTGGTCGGCATCGGGGATCTTCTGCTCCTGGACGCCTCACGTCTTATTGCAGCAACCAGTCGGTTATGTAAATCAAAGGGGGAAATAAAGCAAAGGTGTGTATCTAGCATACCCGCGAGTGTTACGTCCGCTACTAAGCATTTATGTATTTTTATCAATGGAAAGGGGAGGTTATATATAGTGGACTGAATTTTTGAAAACCAGAATAAAGATGAGCAGCTAGGCCTATCGAAGACTAGCCTCTTCACGTGGTTCTTGCAGCATGAGAAGAGAACAACCAACAGTTCATATAAATCATAAAGTAACAATGCAGCAGAAGTTGATGTACCATTGTATAATAGTAAGTTGTATTAGATAACAATTAACAACTCCTCCGAGAATCCTTCCTCGACTTCCCTGCAAGGAAGAAAATTCGGAACCAATCAGTTTGGTAGTAGTAGTTTGTAGTAGTAGAGTCTGGCTTCAGCATAAACCGTTCGGTTACCGTGGACGCGGCAATCCGAATAGATTTTCATCCCTGCAGGGGCTGCACTACTGTTACACAACACGCTCGGATCTCCAGGGTGGCGTACACCTTGTTAGGGATTGCCTCACCGAGGCTATCTGACACGACATAGTCCCATCGAAGCTCAACAGAGAGGCCATCCGCCGGTCTAAATCCTAAGCACGCGGGGACCTTGGACCCTTGCCCTGACGCACTCCTGCATGGCATGCGACTGGCCGGTGAAGCAGACCCACCTCCCACTAGCAGATTAGGCGGTCAAAACCCGGCAATCAGCTCGAGGTAAAGCTGACGTCCGAAGAGCTTTCGATAGAATGTACGCTGTGGAGGGCCCACACCGTAATCCCAAGTGAAGTTAGCGCGTATAGGGCGCGTCGACCCACTCAAGTCACCCACCTGACCCAGTTAAGCATTTTATTATTATCTCACAAAAAACCATTATCGTTTCCCGACTAGTAACACAACGGACAACGAACAGCAGCCAGGACCACCAGTGCATCGGTGCCTTCCATGTCGTCCCGTCAAAGCACGCGGTTACCAACAAGGTGAACCGACTCCTTACCTTATCTCGCGTGTGCTCCTGGAGGAGCTCGACTTACGTGGTTTGGTATCTCATGGCCAACGATCAAGGACCAGGCCCACGATGGTATCTGTGTGTCCTGCCGTCCCGAAACAATACCTTTCGCGGGCACCGTTGGGTCACCCGACTAATTACCTTTAAGGACACCAGTTGATTCAGATGCCTACCATCAAGTGAAACCAGGAGGAATCACCCTCAATGGTACACTTGAAGAGGTTCGACCGAGACATCAGCGGAATGAACTAAAGAGGAATATCCTCGTATCATCCCGGTGGTGCTACACTACCGAGCCGGCGACGAGAGTGAAATACGAGTCCATCCACTCGTAAGTTAAACTTGAAGAGACTCGGCAGAGTCTCGCAGTTGTAGGTTCCCTTGGGCGTCTGCTCTGTACTGTACTTGTGGCATTTATAATAAATTATATCCGCATTCACTCCCCAGAGCGATCACGCCCCGTTATCTAATCCTAGTTGACTAGCAATGCGCAGGGCAAACTGATGAATAACATATATTTATTAGGCAGCATAGGATAAAGGAAGGTACATCAAGGGGCGACAATGACAGACTATGCAATTTAATAGGTAAGCAACGTAGCGGCAGCAGCAATTCCTAGTGCAAGAAATGTACGAAAAAGATAGGCGATATCTCGGGAAAGAGAATTACTCTGCTTGCCTGGAAGCTCGACGGTAGGGGTACGGTCGTCGACGTAGTAGTCGTACTCGGCAACGTTGTAGCCGGCGCCAGTGTCGAGGTCTACCGGAGAATAAAGGGAGTATAAAAAATAAATACACAGCAATAATAGCAATACAAATTCAAGACAAGGAAAACGCATTGTTGGCGGTGTTCTAACGCAGTGTTAAGTGTTTTAAGGGGAGCGGGAAGTTATCCGGGGATAACTCATCAGTACCGGTTGATTACCGGACCGATGATCCGGAGGGGGGAAGGTTCCATGTCTGCAGTGTTAGTGACATCTAACAGGAATGTGGATAGTGTATTCGTGCTCGCAGATCCATTCTGAATAACTTTCGAGTACAGCTCATTTTCATCCGGAAAGTTTTACCGGTTTTGGTCGTCTGACAGACAGATGAACCGGAGGTAAATGTCCCACATTCGGTATGTTAGAGGGATGTGGTGGCTATACGGGTGATGTATTCTTATCCATGAAATTTTTCTGATCAAATTTGATGTATAAAGTTTTTCCATCGGAGTTACAGATTGAAAGATATTAAATTTCAAAGTTTTAATCAATTTAAAAGAATTTCTGGAATTTATTTTATTTATTAAATACAACCTTATCCATAATTCTATCCAAAACAATGCACTAATATGGGGGTCCCAGATGTCATAGACAGTGCTAATAAAAATGATTTAATTTAATCTAAATATCCTAGGGGGGCACTTGTCATAC
Source organism: Bromus sterilis (assembly GCA_950022295.1). NCBI lineage: Eukaryota > Viridiplantae > Streptophyta > Magnoliopsida > Poales > Poaceae > Bromus > Bromus sterilis. Next base: position 120,983,639 of record OX465599.1, read on the forward strand.
TCTGTTATTTTTAACTCTATTTTACTTAATCTAAAAAGCCAGTGGGGCCCAACTGTCAATGAGATAGAGATAATTAAACAATTATTTCAATTTAATTAGGGGTTTAAGGGGTGCTGGACCCACATGTAAGTCACACGTGGAGGGTTATATCTATTTAATTATACAAGGGGTTATTAACAGGGGTAGGACCCACATATCATATACACAGGGGGAATTTTATTTGCTTAACACATATTAGGGGCTAATCTCTCACAGACTGGCCCACCGTCAGTGGCACCTGCCCATCGGCAGGCCACGCATGGGCTGAGGTTGCCGGCGGCCATGGCTGGAACGGCTTACCGCCGGCGAGCCGAGGAGTGCGGCGGCCAGAGGCCGGTGCGGCGAGGCGGCTGGTGCAGCGCTCGGCAAGCAGGGGCACGTGCGGGAGGCAGCAGGCGCGCACGGCGGAGGGAGCGCGGGCTTGGGCTAAGGTGCAGCCACTGTGACCATGGCGAGAACAGGGACAACGGCCGGAGGTCCGCGTGGTGAGGGTGTGGCCGCGCGTGGGCGAGCACGCGCACGGGAAGGTCGTGGGGGCGCACTGGGTGTGTAGGGGGAGGGGAGCGCGGCCATAGAGGCCGGTGGCCTGTACACAATACAACACGGTCGGGGAAGGCGCTACGGGGCACGGAGCGGTGATACGTCCCAAACGTATCTATAATTTCTGCTTGCTCCATGAATGTTTTGTGTGACTTTGCCATGATTTGCTTGAACTTTCATACACTTTTGAGCATATTTGGACTAATCTATTAACCCAGTGCACCCAGCTGCCAGTTGCTGTTTTCTGCTGTTTTTTTATTTCAGGTTTTCCGGCCATTAAAAGTGCTCCAAAAAATCCGGAAAAATCATATAAAAAATCAGCGTCACGGAAGCTTCCGGAAACACCAAAGAAGCGGAGGAGGGCCACCACCAGGCAGCCAGGAGGGCACCTGGCGCGGCCCCACCCTAGGACGCGCCAGGGAGCCTCCTGGATGCCCTATGGCCCCTCTCGGTGCCGCCCTTCGCCTATATTTACCCCCCGTAATGGAAACCCTCGGGAGGAACTCCTTTTTCGCGATCTCTCCTCTGTACCGCCGCCACCGTCGTTTCTAGATCGGGGTTGCCTGGAGAAGCTGCTCCGGCACCCTGCTGGGAGAAGCTAGCCCCTCCGGGAGACCATCCATAGCCATGGACGTCTCCCGTATGTACCGTGAGTAGTCCACCTTGGACTATGGGTCCGTGACCAGTAGCTATGTGGTCTATCTCTCCCCTCTTTGTGCCTCCACTTTCGAGACCTCGTGAGCTACCTCGCATGATCGAGGCACCTTTGTAATTTTATGTCGTTGCTATGCTGAGTTTGTTGGGATCTGATGGATTATGAGACTATGTTCAGATTGTGATGAGTAATATATTTGGTTCTTCTCTTTTATATTTTGTTCTTGAGTAAATTCTTGCATGTTCTCCGTTGCCATATTTTACTTTGGCCAAGTGATTTGTTGCAACTCCAAGAGGGAGCATTATGCTTGATTGTGGGTTCAGCCCCTTGATGTCTAGCTTGAGTGACAGAAACATGAGACTAGGGGATGTGCTGTTGCCACCAGGGATAATAAAACGGTGCTTGTATCCGCGGATGCAAGGATTGTTTACTTTACACAAAGTTCTTTTAATGCAGTTGTCTGTTGCTTTGGATTTACACTTTGGGTGGGATTCGCAACTTAATACCAGCGAGATGTTCTGGATAGATATCTCAAGGTGGATGATTTGTAGTAGATGCAGATGGATTTCGGTCTACTTACCTTGGCGTACTGCCCATTGCTTTTGAGCCCTTCCTTTCTTTGCAGCATAGTTAGCATTGCGGTGCTTTCATAATCCTGTCAATTTCCCAACTGTGATTTGTTTACCTCGCTAGCACTTTTATCGTCTTTTGGGAGAGAGACAACACTAGTGAAAATCACGGGACCCTGGTCCATCTTCATATCATTGTTTACATCTTAAGTTTACTTTTCAGTTGCTATCACTATCATTATGTCGTGCGTTTTATCCTTTGTAAACAGCAAGGCTGGAGGAATTGACAACTCCTACGTACTCGTTGGGAGCAAAGTTATTTGTATCTGTGTGCAGGTCCAGGTGAAGTTAGCAATATCGTAAATGGCGCCTTGTTCACTTTACCACCTACTTGTATCTCTGTGAGTCCTCCTGGACGATACTCAACCTTAGCATCTTCGCTAAGGGAACTTTGCTGCTACGCTACATCTCACCTTCCACTTGGGGTAACCAACGAGGAGTGAGAGATCCTCACCGTATCAAGCCAATTTCTGGTGCAGTTGCCGGGGACTCCAGTCTACAAGATAGGGGAGTTACACAAAATATTTTATCTTTGCTTTTTAGTCTTGTTAGTTTACCTTTCAGTTTTTACTTTTGTGTCCCTTATCAAAAATACCAAAAATACCTGCTGCTACTATGGGTTCCAATGAAAACACCAAGTTGTGTGACTTCACTAGTCACAACAACAGTGACTTTATCTGCACTCCTATTGCTACACCTTCTACTTCAGCACGTTCTTATGAGATTAACCCTGCTTTTCTAAACCTTGTTATGAAAGATCAATTCTCTGGTGCTAGAGATGATGCTGATTTGCATTTAAATAATTTTATTGAGCTTTGTGATATGCAAAAGTACAAAGAAGTAGATGGTGAAATTGTTAAGCTTAAGCTTTTTCCTTTCTCTTTGAGGGATGAAGCTAAAATCTGGTTTCAATCCTTGCCTAAGAATAGCATAGATTCTTGTGATAAGTGCAAGGATGCTTTTATCGGGAAGTACTATCCCCCTGCTAAAATTATTCAATTGAGGAGTAACATTATGAATTTCAGGCAATTGGATAATGAACACGTTTCCCAGGCATGGGAACGTATGAAGACGCTTGTCAAGAACTGCCTCACACATGGACTGATTACCTGGATGGTTATCCAGAATTTTTATGCAGGCTTGAACTTTACCTCGCGGAACCTGTTAGATTCGGCCGCGGGAGGAACCGTTATGTCGACCACACTTGGTGCTGCCACAAAGCTACTTGAAGAGATGATGCTAAACTACTCTCAGTGGCACACCAAAAGATCTCCAACTGGTAAGAAGGTAAATTCTGTCTAGGAGATCTCCTCTCTAAATGAAAAGGTTGACCTTATCATGTCTCTACTTACCAAGCAAGCTCCTATTGATCCTCAGGATGTTCCTTTAAATTCTTTGGTTGCTCAAGAACAAATAGATGTGAACTTTATCTCTAGAAACAACTTTAATAATAATGCTTATAGGGGCAACTTTGCTAGTAATCCTAGTCCGTTTCCATCCACTTATGGGAACAACAACACCTACCCTAGCAACAAGAACCCCACCTCTGAACTAGAGAGTAACGTAGAGACTTTATCACTACCCAAAAATCCTTCAACAAGAATGTGGAAGAAAAACTAGCTAAATTAGATAATCTTTGTTTCAAGGTAACAACTTAGCCCTTGATGTTGAGATGCTAAAAATTAGAACCTCTCCCCTTGAGGAGAGCAAGGTCACTCCTATTAATGCTATCCAGTTACAAATCAATGAAAACATTAGGATGATGGCTAAACTTAAAGAAAGATGGTCTAGAGAAAAAGAGGAAGAGGAAAGAATTAAGAGCCTTCCTACCTACCACACAGTAGCCACTATCCAAGTAGTTGAGGATGTCCAAACAGTTAGCACCCATCACACCCCTAGTCCCACTGGACCTACCAATGGTGATGCTACCACCTCAACCATAGATGAAGAAACCTCTATATACGTAGAGGATTTCAAACAAGTGAGCTTAAATGATATCACTACCTCCTTGATAGATAGTAGTGACCTAGACTTTGACAACTGCACTTTACCTGAAGTTATTGGTTTCCTACACAAGTTGTCTAGAGACCCCCACACTAGCACACTCAATCTTGCCTTCACAGAGCATATCACCAATGCTCTAATCAAAGTTAGGGAGGAGAAGCTTAGACTAGAATACTCCATACCTAGGAAGCTAGAAGATGGTTGGGATCCTATGATAAAAATAAAATTGAATAACTTCTCTTGTTATGCTCTTTGTGATGTTGGAGCAATTACCTCAGTTATGCCCAAAAGAATGTATGATATGCTTGAATTGAAACCTTTTGATTCTTGTTCTTTTGGTGTTCGTCTCGTTGATTCTTCCGTAAAGAAACCTTTGGGGAAGATCGACGATATTCTTATCATTGTCAATGACAATTATGTTCCCGTTGATTTCACTATTATGGACATTGAATGTGAACCTTCTTGTCCATTATTTTGGGACGTCCTTTTCTTCGCACAGTTGGTGCTGTTATTGACATGAAAGAGGGGAATATCAAATTCCAATTCCCTCTCAAGAAAGGGATGGAACATTTCCCTAGGAAAAAGATTAAGTTACCTTTTGAGTCCGCCACACGGGCTAGTTATTCTCTTGAAAAGACTTGATCTTCTGCTTTAAGCCTAGCTAATGGCTCTAAAGAAGCGCTTTTGGGAGGCAGCCCGCAACGAATTTAGGTTTTTCTTTTTGCTTTTCTTCTGTTCCTAGTGGTCTTGATGATTGATACTACTCTAGCAACATCATTGTATCTTTACTTTTTAAGCTTTGTGCCTTTTATAGCCTCATACGGCAAGGGAAGTAAAAGTTGTGACATGCTGTCCAAAACCAGATTCTGTCGTCGTGACTAGAAAAATCATGGAAAAATCCCAGTTCATCATTTTGAGCTGAAATTTTACACAGAGTGATCTATACAATTACGAAACTTCCGTATGTTCTGAGTTTTTTTATTTGAGTTGCAGAAGTACCCCTAAAAAATTCGTTTCTATCTGTTGATCTGTTTTTCATAGATTCTGCCACGTTTTGTCTCTCTTCACTTTTTCAAACCTTAAGCTTGTTTTTTCTTTGCAAAAACCTTTTGGCAATCTTGGGAAACAGTAGATCTTCAAGTTTATCTTTATTTCCAGCAAAGGAAAAATTATTTTAATAGGGTACTAACCTCTCTAATCAGTCTACAATGAGTTATGTATGAAGGGAGTTTTCAAGTGTGTGATGGAAGATGATGAAAGAAGATCCTGGAGTGTCAAACGCTCAAGCTTGGGGATGCACATGTGCACCCACAATAAATATTCAAGGAGACTCAAGCTTCTAAGCTTGGGGATGACCCCGTGCATCCCCTTCTTCATCAACAATTATCAGTTCGTCTCTCGCTGCATTATATTTTTATCACTTCATGTGTTATGTGTTATTCTTGAAGCGTCTCGCTCTTAGGTTTTGTTTTTAGTTTTCTTCTGCTTTGTTTGCTGTAGTAACAAGTTAGATCCCAGCTTACTTTCTTTTGTGTGGGAGAGATACACGCTCCGCTTGAATTAGAACTCCTCATAGGATTTTCATGCTTATTCTTTTAGCTGTGAGATGTTCTTTTTCTTTTCTTAGCTGCTGCTCTGTTTAGTTGTAGTGCTTTAGTTTTTCTAGAGCTTTTCTTTTGTTTTAGGTTGAACTTTCTATAGGTTGCATGTTTTATCTTGTTAGAGAGTTTGCCTGTTGCACTGAGTTTTGTGTCTTGACTAGAAGTAGGTAGTTGAAGTTGCTTTTCTCTTTGTAGTAGTAACTTGCAATAGTTTTGAGGTATTGACTAGAGTAATGTTTGAACTTTTGGTGTCAAGAGCTCGAGCCTATTAGTGATAGATGTCATATTTTGGGCAATCCGTGTGTTTTTCGAAAACAAAAAAACCCCTGTTGAGAACTCTAGCTACTAGATGGATCACTAACCTCTGGAGGGTTTGAATATTAGAGTACACTCACGTACCATGAGTCGAGGATGCGCAAGGATAACCAAACCCCCATACACTCCTCCTCGGGGTACTTGTCTCTTTGTGAACCTCCTGATTAGATTGAGAGTTACCGATAATAAGTGCATGAGTTCTTCGGACTAATGTGAGTATTCGAAAGTTGACACTTCCACCCATCTATACTTTTTCTAGCCTCTTTGGTACCGTGCATTGCCCTTTCTCACCTCGAGAGTTGGCGCATACTTCGACGGTGCATCCAAACCCTTGGCACGATACGCTCTCTCGTCATAAGCCTCCTTATATCTTTCCTCAAAACAGCCACCATACCTACCTACAAGGAATTTCCATAGCCTTTCCGAGATACATTGCCATGCAACATCCACCTTCTCATGACTTGATCCGCATGTCATACCTTTGCATCATGATAGTTATATCTTCTTTATTTGAGTACCTTTGTAAAGTGTGAAAGATCTCCTATATTCTTGTAAAATATAGAGTGTTGCCCCTAAGTGAGGAAAAGATCCAAAAGAGGACAAAATCAAAAGATCCCAAAGAGGACAAATGAGAGTTAAATAGAAAGAGCCATTGAGGCCACCAAAAAAATACAAAAAATAGAAAAAAAGAGAAAAAGAAAAATAAAAAGAGAGAAGGGGGCACACTACTATTCCTTTTGAGAGATCCACACTAGTACTTCATCCTCTACCCCTTGTACTCCATAGAGATCATCATCATGCATATAGCTATGTGGAGACCTTCACACTATAGAACTTGGCTTGTATATTCCAATGATGAGCCTCCTCAAACGAGCTCTAGGTCTTCTTGAGCAAGCAAGTTAGATGAACCCCCACTAGTTCCCTTGGAGAGCTTTTAGCTCACATGTGCATCCGTTGTATGGCAATCTCTACTCCTCACATCATATCTATCATATGGCCTTCTCTCGCCTATGATTGTCCTCATTGATGTGAGCCTTTCACACCTTTTTTGTCTTCCTCCTCCACCTTCTTTCTGTTTCGCCTTTTAGGTGTCAACTTTCTTGCTCACGCTCATCCATTGCATGAGTGCTCAAAATATCGAAAGGGAGTGGATCAGTTTGACTTGTACCTGGCTAGTGGTCTGGGGATGAGTCAAGATAAGAATCCAAAGGAGACTAAGTGTGAAACTTTAGTAGATAGTTGTTCTCAACAATTACTTTTTTTATCTCGTATTTCCCTATCCCCTGCTTGCACGCAAACACCATCTGGAGACATTCGAGTCACGGACAGCGAGAGCTCTTGCACCTTATGTTCTTTTGTTGCTTGTGTCAATGCTAATATAGACTCTTGCTTGTTATGACTTGAATTGAATTGCATGCTTTGATTGCTTTACTTAAAATTCCTTTTATGGTTCTGTGGCATGTCACCATAGAAACTATGCTTGTTATCATTTACCTACTCGAGGACGAGCAGGAATTAAGCTTGGGGATGTTGATACGTCCCAAACGTATCTATAATTTCTGCTTGCTCCATGCATGTTTTGTGTGACTTTGCCATGTTTTGCTTGAACTTTCATACACTTTTGAACATATTTGGACTAATCTATTAACCCAGTGCACCCAGCTGCCAGTTGTTGTTTTCTGCTGTTTTTGTATTGCAGGTTTTCCAGCAATTAAAAGTGCTCCAAAAAATCCGGAAAAATCATATAAAAATCAGCATCACGGAAGCTTCCGGAAACACCAAAGAAGCGGAGGAGGTTCACCACCGGGCAGCCAGGAGGGCACCTGGCGCGGCCCCACCCTAGACCGCGCCAGGGAGCCTCCTGGCTGCCCTGTGGCCCCTCTCGGTGCCCCCCTTCGCCTATATTTACCCCCCGTGACAGAAACCCACGGGAGGAACTCCTTTTTCGCGATCTCGCCTCTCTACCCCCGCCACCGCCGTTTCTAGATCGGGGCTGCCTGGAGAAGCTGCTCCAGCACCCTGCCGGGAGAAGCTACCCCCTCCGGGAGACCATCCATAGCCATGGACGCCTCCCGTATGTACCGTGAGTAGTCCACCTTGGACCATGGGTCCGTGACCAGTAGCTATGTGATCTATCTCTCCCCTCTTTGTGCCTCCACTTTCGAGACCTCGTGAGCTTCCTCACATGATCGAGGCACCTTTGTAATTTTCTGCCATTGCTATGCTGAGTTTGTTGGGATCTGATGGATTATGAGACTATGTTCAGATTGTGATGAGTAATAAATTTGGTTCTTCTCTTTTATATATTTTTCTTGAGTAAATTCTTACATGTTCTCCGTTGCGGTATTTGCTTTGGCCAAGTATTTTATTTGCAACTCCAAGAGAGAGCGTTATGCTCGATTGTGGGTTCAGCCCCTTGATGTCTAGCTTGAGTGACAGAAACATGAGACTAGGGGATGTGCTGTTGCCACCAGGGATATAACAACGGTGCTTGTACCTGCGGGTGCAAGGATTGTTTACTTTACGCAAAGTTCTTTTAATGTAGTTGTCTGTTGCTTTGAGTTTACACTTTGGGTGGGATTCACAACTTAATACCAGCGAGATGTTCTGGATAGATATCTCAAGGTGGATGATTCGTAGTAGATGCAGATGGATTTCGGTCTACTTACCTTGGCGTACTGCCCATTGCTTTTGAGCCCTTCCTTTCTTTGCAGCATAGTTAGCATTGCGGTGCCTTCATAATCCTGTAAATTGCCCAACTGTGATTTGTTTACCTCGCTAGCACTTTTATCATCTTTTGGGAGAGAGATATCACTAGTGAAAATCACGGGACCCTGGTCCATCTTCATATTATTGTTTACATCTTTAGTTTACTCTTCAGTTGCTATCACTATCATTATCCCGTGTGTTTTATCCTTTGTAAACAGCAAGGCCGGAGGAATTGACAACTCCTCTGTACTCGTTGGGAGCAAAGTTATATGTATCTGTGTGCAGGTCCAGGTGAAGTTAGCAATATCGTAAACGGCGCCTTGTTCACTTTACCACCTACTTGTATCTCTGTGAGTCCTCCTGGATGATACTCAACCTTAGCATCTTCGCTAAGGGAAATTTGCTGCTACGCTACACCTCACCTTCCACTTGGGGTAACCAACGAGGAGTGAGAGATCCTCACCATATCAGGCGGCGCAATGGGGAGGGAAGGGGAAGCATGAGCTCACCAGGGAGCTCGGGGGAGCGCTCGGTTAGGCCGAGGGCAAGGGTGGCGACGAATTTTCCGCCGGTTGTCGGTGACCGAGGAGGAGGGGAGCGAAGCGATTCACGCAATGTGGTAGTCTCCGGCGACGCAGAACGGGGCGTGGAGACGGGGTCGAGGCCCGGGAGGCGGCCGAACAGGCCGGCGCAGCCCGGCGTGGCTGTTGGCCACGGCAGCGCAACGGCACGGCGTTGAGGTACCTGTGGGCGAGCTCAAACAGAGGAGGGGAGGCGCGAGGGAGAGGGGGGAAGGTGAAAGTCTAGGGTTCCGGGAGTGCGGAGGGAGACCTTATCCTCCAGGGGAGCCGGCGGATGGCCTCCACGGGCACGGCCAATGCCATGGATGTGCGCCACGGTCCCCCCCCCCCCCCCCCGTGAACAGGGAAGAAGAAACGGGGAAAGGGGGGCTGGGCCAGGTGTTGGGCCTGTCGGGGAGTTGCCCTAGGCGGGGTTTAGCGTTTTTATTTATTTTCTTTTCTGCAGAGCTTTTCTACTTATGTTTTATTTTGTTTAACTAGCAAATGAATTTTGTAAAAAACTGACTAGCTCTCGTATTAATGTTACACCATAGAATGATGCCACAAAAAGTTTTACTGTTAAATAAATTCTTTTTGAGTTCCATTTGAATATGCAACGAGTAAAAGGGGCTGTTTTGACCACTGTTTGAATTGTTTAAATATTTATATGTTATAATAAATATCCATGGCTATTCTAATATAAACTAATGACTTTTAGGTATTTAATAAAATTGCTTGCATAATTTTAGGGCAAGGTTTTATTTCCACTTGGTTTTGGAATTTTTATTTGGGTTGAATTTGAATAGGCCATTGTCAAAGGTGATTATCACATGCCTAATCAAGATGACTTGGCCTTTAACAAGGTGATTACTGTTGCGCAACACCCAGGGTGTTACAGATGTATAGGTCGTGTCTTTCCTTGACAAAGTTCCTCTTCAAGATCCGGTTCATGCTTTCACTTCTCTGTGTCGACGTCATCCGTGCACAGAACGCCTCCTTGTAGTAAGCTGATATCCATTCTTTCCGGTCTGTCCAGAGTGCCTTCATAATTTCATCAGTTTTCAGGTTATACTTCTCCATGAGCTCACGCCAAGCTCGTTCAAACTCTGACGGCATTAGTGGTTGGTTGTCGGGACCCGGGGTTAGCGTATGCAAGTCCAGTTAAGACATAGTCATATGGAGAGCCGAGAACCGCACCCACTTGTCTAAGCAGACAAGGCCAAGCACTGAACATTCTCGGAAAGCATCGTACGTGAGGGGCATCCCATCCAGGCCGGATGATCAACTGAGTGGGTCCTCATCGTCCGCACACAAGTCTAATGATATGGGTGGTGAACTCACATATTCAAAGACAAGTCGCCTCAACCATACTATCAACTATCTCAAAACTCTTACATAGACTTACTCCAGCCCGATCACTTAGTCGGGGTCTAGGGCGGGCTCGATCATACCACAAAGTGTGCACGAGACGGAGTCTCGAACAATCGCATCGCGATGCCCCAAGCTGCGCACATCTAAGGGCCACTTGGTGTATGAAAGACCGCCAGCCAGAACACAACTAAGGTCTCGAAAACCCATACAAAGACATGCATGTTATAAACATACACGCAGCATACATGCCTTGTATGAACAGTAGGTACCATTGCAATTCTCTACAAAGTGTACATATTTATTGATAACTCTTATAGAGTGCACACAGAGATCACATACATGTGATCCAACATTACATTACAAACGGAAGCAAATTATGTCTGAGTACAGACAAATTTAACAAATGGCTTAAGAAGCCTTATTTAAACACAAAGCCCTCCACGAGGGAACCAGTCGTCTGACTAGGACTAGACTAGTTGGTCTTCAGTCGTCCAGCTCGATGAAGAAGCCACCTTCGGGGTCAGTGGCATCATCTAAAACATAGATTAAGAAAACGTGAGTACAAAGTCGTACTCAGCAAGACTTACATAGGAGCTATACTACTCATTCATATGTATCAAGGTAAAGGGAGGTGGGGTTCACTTGCAGAAGTGCCAGCTTTGACTTGGCTAATCCTGAACTACGAATACCAGACTTTGAGGTAAGAAGCGTACACGAGTCCACTACTTTCTCCAACCAATACACCACTATGGTGCCTTCCTCGACTTCCCCACGAGGAAGCACGCCATAGCACTCACACTTATCTTGGTGTGTTTTAGAAGTATCCGGTTCAATTTGTCTAATAATCAAGCTAAGCTTTCCAAGCAGTCCATAACCGCGGACGCGGCTATTTGAATAGTTTTGTTAACCTTGCAAGGGTGTACCGCTACACACACATGATCATCATTTACCGCCTTTGATCTCGACACCATTCAAGGGGTGCTAGCGAGGATTCTCACCACAACTGTTACCTCATAGCCGACCTAGTCCGAGAAAGCCGCCTACTTGGGTTGGTTACCACTATCGTGAACCCGGCCGGTTTACCTAAGTGGACCCAAGTGATGTGTGCGTGGTGCATAAGCCAGTCTTGGATGAGCCGTTCTCTCACTTAGCATCCAGGCCACAGACCTACCAGAACTCCGAACTATTGCGACATCTGGACATCGAAAGGGATGAGTTAGTAAGTTGAGAGGGGTCAGTGAGCCCAATGTGTGGTTGTACTCTTCATCTTGGATCACCACACAAGAACTCGTACTAGGGCGGTGTTCAACGAGACAACCCACCGTGTACTCCTACACAGCCTCTCATCGTTCACCTTGTATTAGGGTCGATTCACCAACACTTTGCTACCATCATCAACATGATCATTCCCATCCCGACTCACATCACAGTAACAACATGGTATCATACTAAGCATGCAATAAGCAGTAACATTGCAGGGGCCACATGATATCAAACAACTCCTACATTTGCTAGGATTGTGGTTTGCTTACTATTGTGACAAAATGATAGGTCATGCAAAGGAATGGGTTCATCTATGCGGTAGAAACGAAGCATGGTAATCATCCTAAACAATGCATAAGCGAGACATGAGAGGGAAGTGGGATTTTATCGACATGATCAATGGGGGTTTGCTTGCCTTGCTGACGAGGTTCGGGGTCGGGGTCTTCAACGAAGGTTGCAACCTCTTGCTCCGGTTCCACCTCTATTCGACAAACAAAGCACAAAGTAGCAATCAATATGAATGCAATGCTCAAGCACATGAATGAATGTTGAAACTTGAAGTATAATTTTTGATGTGTGAGGCAACTCCATTTAAGTGGATTATATTGCATTTGAAATGAAAATTCAAACTCCACATTTGAATTCAACATTAACCAAGTTGTATGTGATATGGTTTGATCATTTTGAATCATCTTCAAATGTGTATGATATGCCTCTGATGTGTGATTGAAATGTAGCATGTTGCCATGGTTCAAGTTGCAAAAATATTTGAAATGAATTTGATTTAATTCCATTTAAATCAAATAGCAAATGCTACTGATCACATTTTACATTCAACTCAAACAGAGTTGAAAGTTGCATATTTGGAAAGGTAATTTTCTCCTGATCATTTTTCATATATTATTTGTCCAATTTGGAGTTAATATGAATTTTCTATGAATTTCCAAAGTTTGGGGTATTTTCTGGAATTTCTGGAATTTCTTTAATTCAAATAATCTTTGGAAAATCATTTAAATTGATTTATTGCGCAAGTGCTGACGTCAGGGGGGGGCTGACATGTGGGGTCACCTTGTCAGTGACTGGGTTAAGTTAATCCAGTGGCTTAATTAAGCCACTGGGCCCACTGGTCAGTGACCCAGGGGTCACTAACTGGGTGCTTAACAGGGGGGTTAGAGCTGACACGCCGGCGGCTAAACGCCGGCGACTGGACCGCGGAGGCGCTGCACGGGGAGGACGAATCCGGCCACGGGAGGGGAAACGGAGGGCACCGGCTTGCTCCTGGAGGTCGTCTGCGTCTTCTGGAGGCAACAGGGGGTCGCGGGGTGGTCGGGAGCGACGACGGCGACGTCCTTGGCGGCGACAGAACCACGGCGAGGTCATAGTCGACGTTGTAGTGCAAGACTTGAGGCGATTCGGGGCGCATTCGAACGCTGGAAAGTTCAGGAGCCAAACGCACGCACTGGGGGTTCACGATGAGCACTGGAGCGAGGAGGACGACGACCATGGCGGCGACGAGCTCCTGCGTCCATGGCGGAATCGTCTAGGGGGGGATTGAGGGGCCGCAAGATTAGGGGTTCTGCTCACCAGGAGGTGGTGAACGCAACGGCGCAGGCGGTGGAGACGGAGAGGCTTCAACGACGACGAATTCGCCGGAGTTGGCTTGCGGGTCCGGCGGCAACGTGGAGAAGATTCCGGCGGCTACAGAGCGTCCGAGCTCGATTCCTTCAGCACGGAGTCGAAGTCGAGGATGGCGAGGAGGATGGACAGCACGGCGCATCTCGGGGACGTCATTGGCCACGCGGGCTTCAAGCTATGGCGACGGCGGCGTCCTGTTCTTCTCGGGGCTCAGCGAGAGAGAGGAGGATAGGCACTGGGGAGGGGGGAATGAGCTCACGGCGTCTCCAGGGCGCGTCCAGGTGCGAGAAGAGGCCACGGGGGGCCTGGAAGCTCCTCGACGACGACGTGTCGTCCCCGGCTAGCTCGGTGGCATTCCACCGAGCAGCTTGGAGGCGCGGGAGGGGGAAGAAGACGCCGCTGCCCCTGTGGGCCGGCTGGGCTGGGGTGGGCCGGCTTCGCCTGGGCGCCAGGTAAGGATTTCTGATTTCTTTTCTACTTCTCTTTTCTGACATTTGTTCTGTTTAGCCAAAAAAATAGCTAAACATTTTATTAAATGCTGAAAAAATTTATGTGGCCTCATAACAATATAGACTAGCCACTCATAAAATTTCAACATTTTTAAAATTCAATCAATTTGAATCTTAAATCAAATAGGGGTATTTATTTAATTCCAAGGCACTGTTTGATTATTTGAAAAATTTATGAGCATGGGATGGGTCCCACATCACTTGATATGTGATCACACTCATTTATAAGACTTTTCAAAATTCTAACATGAATTTTTGGAGAAGATTTCTATCTGGCCTTTTGAATTAATTCTTCTGGGGGGGGTTCCTTCTCCCATTTGGATTTTGAAGTTGATTTCCTTTGAAAAATTTGACATGATGCAAGGTTACTTGATCCTAGCACATTACCTAACAAAGGGTTCTGACAACTCGCCCCCACTCAACAGAATCTCGTCCCGAGATTCAGAAGTCTGCGGGAGGAAGGAGGGGTACTCGGCACTGAGACGGTCTTCTCTTTCCCACGTAGCTTCTCTTTCAGAGTGGTGTGACCATTGCACTTTCAGAAACCTAATCTTCTGACGACGAGTGACACGCTCTGCGGAATCAAGAATACGAACGGGGTATTCTCGATAAGAAAGGTCATCTTGGAGATCAAGCGTTTCATGGTCGACTTCGCGGATGGGGTCCTTGAAGCAACGCCTGAGTTGGGACACATGGAATACATCATGTACTCGGGAGAGGTGCGGAGGTAGTTCAAGTTGGTAGGCAACTTCTCCACGTTTAGAAATAATGCGGAAAGGTCCGATGTAACGTGGGGCCAACTTGCCTTTGATACCGAAACGTTGGGTTCCATTCAGAGGAGTAACCCGAAGGTAAGCATTCTCATCCAGATTGTAGCTCTCTTGCCTATGATGACGATCATAGTAGCTTTTCTGACGAGACTGGGCTGCTTTCAATTGATCACGAACAATGCGAACTTGCTCTTCTGCTTCCTTGATCATATCCGGTCCAAAGAATTGTCTTTCACCGGTTTCTGACCAGTTTAAAGGTGTTCGACATCGTCGTCCATAAAATAGTTCAAAAGGAGCCATGTTCAGACTAGTTTGAAAACTATTGTTATAAGCAAATTCGGCAAATGGAAGAGACTTCTCCCAATTCTTTCCGAATGAGATAACACAAGCTCTGAGCATGTCTTCAAGAATTTGGTTAACCCTTTCGACTTGACCGCTAGACTGAGGATGGAAAGCCGTACTAAAGGAGAGATGAGTTCCCATAGCATTCTGAAAGCTTCCCCAAAATCTAGAGGTAAAAAGGCTACCACGATCAGAATTGATTTCCAAAGGAACACCATGAAGGGATACAATTCTAGAGATGTACAAGTCTGCTAACTGGCTAGCAGTTATAGACTCGCGAACCGGAAGGAAGTGAGCAACTTTGGAAAGCCTATCTATGACAGCGAAGATGGCATTGTTTCCTTTCTGGGTTTTTGGAAAGCCGGTGATGAAGTCCATACCGACTTTGTCCCATTTCCACTCGGGAATAGACAAAGGTTGAAGTGTGCCAGCAGGTCTTTGATGTTCTGCCTTAATGCGACGACAAACATCACATTCGGCCACAAATTGAGCAATGTCTCTCTTCATCCTAGTCCACCAAAATCTCTGGCGTAGATCTCGGTACATTTTTGTGCTACCGGGATGAATTGAGAGGGGTGTGTCATGGGCTTCCATGAGGATGAGTTGCCTTAGTTCCTTATTCTTAGGTACTACCAAACGATTTTCAAAGAATACCGTTCCTTTGCTATCTGTGGAGAAACATTTAGCAACTCCGCTAGCAATGTTCTCCTTGATCCGGCGAACACCTCGTGCACGCCTTTGGGCAACTATGATTTGATCCTCAAGAGTTGGTTTCGCCACCAAGGTAGAAAGATAGCCATGAGGAACAATCTCAAGATTGAGCTTGCGAAAGTCCTCATGAAGAAGTGGTTGATACTGTTGTAACATGAGGTTGTTACAATACGACTTACGACTTAGTGCATCAGCCATGACATTGGCTTTGCCTGGGGTGTAAGAAATTACTACGTCGTAATCTTTTATCAACTCAATCCAGCGTCTTTGCCTGAGATTAAAATCTGGCTGGGTGAAAATATATTTGAGGCTTTGGTGGTCGGAATAGATTTCTCAACGGTTACCAAGGAGGTAATGTCGCCAAGTTGTTAGGGCATGAACTACGGCAGCGAGTTCAAGGTCATGGGTAGGATAGTTCTCTTCATGTGGCCGCAACTGGCGTGAAGCATAAGCTACCACATGTCGATCTTGCAGAAGTATGCATCCTAACCCTTGCCGTGATGCATCACAATAGATCTCGAAATCCTTTTTGGTGTCTGGAGGTGCAAGTACGGGTGCAGAAGTCAGTCTTCTTTTTAGCTCTTGAAAGCTTTCCTCGCACTTGGGAGTCCATAGGAATTTCTTATCTTACTTGAGGAGTTCAGTAAGAGGCTTTGCAACTTTAGAAAAGTTCTCGACGAAGCGACGGCAATAGCTGGCTAGGCCAAGAAAACTCCTAACTTGCTTAACCGATTCAGGTGGAGTCCAGTCAAGGACGGCCTGAACTCTCTCGGGATTCACAGCAATGCCTTTTGCAGAAATCACGTGGCCTAAGTAGGTCACTTCTGGTAGCCAAAATTCACACTTGGAGAATTTAGCATACAGGCGATGCTCTCTAAGTTTCATCAATACCAGCCTTAGGTGTTCGGCATGTTCTTCTTCGTTCTTCGAGTAGATGAGAATGTCATCGAGGTAAACCACAACGAACTGGTCCAAATACTCCATGAAGATCGAGTTCATCATGCGTGAGAAAGTGGCGGGGCATTGGTTAAACCAAAGGACATGACGGTATACTCGTAAAGACCATAACGAGTAGTAAAAGCCGTTTTCGGAATGTCCTTGTTTCGGATTTTGATTTGATGATAACCTAATCTCAAATCCATCTTAGAGAAGACAGAGGATCCTGCAAGTTGATCATAAAGATCATTGATCCTGGGCAGTGGGTACTTGTTCTTTATCGTCGCTAAATTTAGCGGGCGATAGTCTACGCACATCCTTTCTGTTCCATCTTTCTTCGTTACGAACAGAACGGGGCAACCCCATGGCGATGAGCTAGGGCGGATGAAGCCTTTCTCCAACAAAGCTTCCAGTTGGGTTTTAAGCTCAGCTAACTAACGTGGGGCCATTTTGTATGGGCGTCTAGAAATTGGTGCGGTTCCTGGGGCAAGATCCACTATAAACTCTACACATCTGTCGGGTGGCATTCCCGGCAGCTCTTCAGGAAAGACATCCGGGAAGTCACGAACCACCAGAATATCTTCAAGTTCTGGAAGGGGAAGTACATTCAAAGAATGCACTTGGGTTCTTGTTCTGGGTGAGGTGTAGTTGACTGTTTTTCCTGAAGGGTGGGTGAGTTTCACTGATTTGCCTTTGCAATCCAGGTAGGCATTCTGTCTTGATAGCCAATCCATGCCAAGGATGACATCAATGTCTGAAGACTTGAGGGCTATGAGTGAAGCAAGGAATACTAAACCCTCAATTGCAATCTGATTACCATGGCTTACTCTATTAGTTTGCCATCTTGACCCTGGAGTTTGAATAATCATTGGGGTGGACAATTCAACAAAGGGTAACTCATGACGAAGTGCATAACTTTCCGACATGAATGAATGAGATGCTCCTGGGTCGAAAAGAACGGAAGTAGGAACATAATTGACTGGGAGCGTACCAAGAATGACGTCAGTGGTGTCGTCAGTCTCTTCAGCGGCGATCTGGTTCACACGCCCACGAGTGGCGGGAGGAGCGGGTTTGGCGGTGTAGACCTTCTGGGGTGGCTTGCCACGACCATTGCTGCTGTTGTTGTTGCCTCCGGCACGGGGTGGAGCATTCTGGTGCTGAAGCTGGTTCTGGGGACACTCACGAGAATAGTGGCCTGCCTGACCACACTTGTAACAGGCTCCGAAAACAGTTCATGGAGCTGGGTTGTTTGGTGGAGCTGGGTGGAACTGGGTGGGTGGACGAGGCGCCACATAGGATGGCCTCGGTGGGTTGTTCTGGCGGAACATGCTGTTTGGGATCCAGATCTTGCGCTTCTGGGATCTAGAACTGGATGAACCGTCATCTCTAGGGTGTTTGCGGAAATCGTTGGGGGTGTTCATGTCCTCTGCCTTGATGGCCTTGTTGACAAGGACCTGGAATGAGGCAAAGTCATGAAGGTTGAGCTCACGACAAAGTCCCGTGTTGAGGCCACGACGGAACCTCTCTTGTTTCTTGGAGTCGGTGGAGACTTCTTCGGTAGCATAACGAGCCAGTCGGTTGAACTCACGACTAAACTCATCAACGGTTCTTCTGCCTTGAGTGAGGTTGCAGAACTCCTCACGTTTGCGGTCCATGAGACCTTTGGGAATGTGGTGCTCGCGGAAGGACGTGCAGAATTCCTCCCAAGATGCAGGTGGTCCAACGGGACGCATATTCAGAAAGTTCTCCCACCAAGAGCTAGCTGCACCTTCAAGGTCATAGGTGGCATAGCTGACCTTGTCACCAATTGCAACACGGCCTCTTGGAGCTTCCTCTCGATGCTGCGAAGCCAGTCATCGGCGTCAAGGGGCTCGGTGGAGTAACTGAAAACCGGGGGATGAAGTCGGATGAAGTCGTTCAGGGACACCAACTCATTGCGCTGCTGAGTGGTGTTACGAGCAATGACTTCCAACAGATGGTGAGAGTCTCGGCGGTTCCTCTCGACTTCCATCAGAACCTGTGCCATCGTGGGTGGGGGTGGAAGGTTTCCTTCCTCCTGGTCATTCCCACGACCTTGGTTACGACCAACCTGGCCACGGGTTCCTTGAGACATCCTGAAGGGAAAACCAAAGTCAAACAGAGTTGATTGGGAGAGTCTAAACAAGGTATTGAAGTACTGGAAGGATTACAGAGCAAAGGAAGTAATCATCTTGACAACATGGTGATAAAGCATACAAGCCATATATTCACAAGCTGTCATACAAACCATACATCATTTTAGTACAAGCACCGAGCTAATACAAACGTGATGAAGATGATACATCCTTCAGAGGCACCCTGACTTCCTATACATTATTTATCTAAGCCTCTGGAACTTAGACACCTTGCGTACAATACACTAAGATACTACTACATCAACACTAAGTAAGACCAGAGGCGGTCTCACTCATCTCCATCTCCATAGTAGTCCTCATAAAAGTTACCCGCGTATCCCGGTAGATGGAGGTGACCATCGGAAAACACGGAGGCCTGTGGACCCTGATATCCATTTGGGCAAGGATGGGGCCTAGGTCCAGCGTAGGGTGGAAGCAAAGGACCACGGGGTGGAAAAATGCCTCCAATCTCGGGCCAAGCAATTCGAGAAGGCATCTGAGTCCTCACTGGGTAGATCGCATCAAACTCAACTGATCCAACGCTCACAAAGGGTGCCAAAAGTGTCAGTGCTCGATACAGACGAACACGGGTGGCGTGGAGCTCGAAACGGAGAGCGCGTGCATCACGATCTCTGTCACTAGCAAACCTAGCAGTCACCTGAAGTGCTGGATCCTCTGCAGAGTGATCTGAGTAGAGTCCGGTGTAATATCCCTCTTCTCCTGGAAGTGCAGCAGGGATATAGCGGAAAGAAGTCTCTCTCAGCAAAGTGTGCTCCTCTCTCAGCAGTGTCATACATGAGTATGCAGCATCCTGCACAGCCATGTTCTCGGTAACGCCAATGCCATGTCCAAAGTGGATATGCTGAGTGACTCCAACGTGGTGCGGATAGATCCGGACAATGCAGTGGAACTGCGTCTGGTTGAAGTCGTGGAACTGCTCCTCGACGGTGTACTCAGGGTACCATCGATATCCTACATAGGACATCATCTCGATCAACGTGGCGGGATGGCCACGCACACCGAGGCACCTGGTCAAACGAACAATCTGCCGAGGGGGAAGATCTGCCATCTGAAACAGAAAGGAGTTTGCAAATGCATCAGATTATGATATAAACCTGGAATGACTCGAACAGCATAACGGCTGTAATTCCAAGAAAAAGACAATTTTTTACAACATGGAAACAGCACTTACATACGGTGTAATAAAACAGGGAGCATAACCACTCTAACAAACTGATCACAACTTTCCTACGGCTATGAGGAAGCAAACAACGAGATGTTCTAATCAGACAGAGGAGAGCCTAGTCCTATCTTCCCGTAGAATAAGATGAGGGTGACTCAGAACTCAGAACGAAGGGGGTAAGGAGAAAAAAGAAGCCTTACGTTGTTCCCTTATATACCCAGAGTAACTATATAACTATAGAAGGCTAGACTCGACTTCGGCCAAGGCTACTAGTCCTACAGTCAGTCCTGCTCTGATACCAAGTCTGTCGAGACCCGGGGTTAGCGTATGCAAGTCCAGTTAAGACATAGTCATATGGAGAGCCGAGAACCGCACCCACTTGTCTAAGAAGACAAGGCCAAGCACTGAACATTCTCGGAAAGCATCGTACGTGAGGGGCATCCCATCCAGGCCGGATGATCAACTGAGATGGGTCCTCATCGTCGGCACACAAGTCTAATGATATGGGTGGTGAACTCCCATATTCAAAGACAAGTCGCCTCAACCATACTATCAACTATCTCAAAACTCTTACATAGACTTACTCCAGCCCGATCACTTAGTCGGGGTCTAGGGCGGGCTCGATCATACCACAAAGTGTGCACGAGACGGAGTCTCGAACAATCGCATCGCGATGCCCAAGCTGCGCACATCTAAGGGCCACTTGGTGTATGAAAGACCGCCAGCCAGAACACAACTAAGGTCTCGAAAACCCATACAAAGACATGCATGTTATAAACATACACGCATCATACATGCCTTGTATGAACAGTAGGTACCATTGCAATTCTCTACAAAGTGTACATATTTATTGATAACTCTTATAGAGTGCACACAGAGATCACATACATGTGATCCAACATTACATTACAAACGGAAGCAAATTATGTCTGAGTACAGACAAGTTTAACAAATGGCTTAAGAAGCCTTATTTAAACACAAAGCCCTCCACGAGGGAACCAGTCGTCTGACTAGGACTAGACTAGTTGGTCTTCAGTCGTCCAGCTCGATGAAGAAGCCACCTTCGGGGTCAGTGGCATCATCTAAAACATAGATTAAGCAAACGTGAGTACAAAGTCGTACTCAGCAAGACTTACATAGGAGCTATACTACTCATGCATATGTATCAAGGTAAAGGGAGGTAGGGTTCACTTGCAGAAGTGCCATCTTTGACTTGGCTAATCCTGAACTACGAATACCAGACTTTGAGGTAAGAAGCGTACACGAGTCCACTACTTTCTCCAACCAATACACCACTATGGTGCCTTCCTCGACTTCCCCACGAGGAAGCACGCCATAGCACTCACACTTATCTTGGTGTGTTTTAGAAGTATCCGGTTCAATTTGTCTAATAATCAAGCTAAGCTTTCCAAGCAGTACATAACCGCGGACGCGGCTATTCGAATAGTTTTGTTAACCTTGCAAGGGTGTACCGCTACACACACATGATCATCATTTACCGCCCTTGATCTCGACACCATTCAAGGGGTGCCAGCGAGGATGCTCACCACAACTGTTACCTCATAGCCGATCTAGTCCGAGAAAGCCGCCTACTTGGGTTGGTTACCACTATCGTGAACCCGGCCGATATACCGAAGTGGACCCAAGTGATGTGTGCGTGGTGCATAAGCCGGTCTCGGATGAGCCATTCTCTCACTTAGCATCCAGGCCACAGACCTACCAGAACTCTGAACTATTGCGACATCTGGACATCGAAAGGGATGAGTTAGTAAGTTGAGAGGGGTCAGTGAGCCCAATGTGTGGTTGTACTCTTCATCTTGGATCACCACACAAGAACTCGTACTAGGGCGGTGTTCAACGAGACAACCCACCGTGTACTCCTACACAGCCTCTCATCGTTCACCTTGTATTAGGGTCGATTCACCAACACTTTTCTACCATCATCAACATGATCATTCCCATCCCGACTCACATCACAGTAACAACATGGTATCATACTAAGCATGCAATAAGCAGTAACATTGCAGGGGCCACATGATATCAAACAACTCCTACATTTGCTAGGATTGTGGTTTGCTTACTACTGTGACAAAATGATAGGTCATGCAAAGGAATGGGTTCATCTATGCGGTAGAAAAGAAGCATGGTAATCATCCTAAAATTTGCATAAGCGAGACATGAGAGGGAAGTGGGATTTTATCGACATGATCAATGGGGGTTTGCTTGCCTTGCTGACGAGGTTCGGGTTCGGGGTCTTCAACGAAGGTTGCAACCTCTTGCTCCGGTTCCACCTCTATTCGACAAACAAAGCACGAAGTAGCAATCAATATGAATGCAATGCTCAAGCACATGAATGAATGTTGAAACTTGAAGTATAAGTTTTGATGTGTGAGGCAATTCCATTTAAGTGGAGTATATTGCATTTGAAATGCAAATTCAAACTCCACATTTGAATTCAACATTAACCAAGTTGTATGTGATATGGTTTGATCATTTTGAATCATCTTCAAATGTGTATGATATGCCTCTGATGTGTGATTGAAATGTAGCATGTTGCCATGGTTCAAGTTGCAAAAATATTTGAAATGAATTTGATTTAATTCCATTTAAATCAAATAGAAAATGCTACTGATCACATTTTAAATTCAACTCAAACAGAGTTTAAGTTGCATATTTGGAAAGATAATTTTCTCCTGATCATTTTTCATATATTATTTGTCCAATTTGGAGTTAATATGAATTTTCTATGAATTTCCAAAGTTTGGGGTATTTTCTGGAATTTCTGGAATTTCTTTAATTCAAATAATCTCTGGAAAATCATTTAAATTGATTTATTGCGCAAGTGCTGACGTCAGGGGGGCTGACATGTGGGGTCACCTTGTCAGTGACTGGGTTAAGTTAATCCAGTGGCTTAATTAAGCCACTGGGCCCACTGGTCAGTGACCCAGGGGTCACTAACTGGGTGCTTAACAGGGGGGTTAGAGCTGACACGCCGGCGGCTAAACGCCGGCGACTGGACCGCAGCGGCGCTGCACGGGGAGGACGAATCCGGCCACGGGAGGGGAAACGGAGGGCACCGGCTTGCTCCTGGAGGTCGTCCGCGTCTTCTGGAGGCAACAGGGGGTCGCGGGGTGGTCGGGAGCGACGACGGCGACGTCCTTGGCGGCGACAGAACCACGGCGAGGTCGTAGTCGACGTTGTAGTGCAAGACTTGAGGCGATTCGGGGTGCGTTCGAACGCTGGAAAGTTCAGGAGCCAAACGCACGCACTGGGGGTTCACGATGAGCACTGGAGCGAGGAGGACGACGACCATGGCGGCGACGAGCTCCTGCGTCCATGGCAGAATCGTCTAGGGGGGATTGAGGGGCCGCAAGATTAGGGGTTCTGCTCACCAGGAGGTGGTGAACGCAACGGCGCAGGCGGTGGTGACAGAGAGGCTTCAACGACGACGAATTCGCCGGAGTTGGCTTGCGGGTCCGGCGGCAACGTGGAGAAGATTCCGGCGGCTACAGAGCGTCCGAGCTCGATTCCTTCTGCACGGAGTCGAAGTCGAGGATAGCGAGGAGGATGGACAGCACGGCGCAGCTCGGGGACGTCGTTGGCCACGCGGGCTTCAAGTTATGGCGACGGCGGCGTCCTGTTCTTCTCGGGGCTCAGCGAGAGAGAGGAGGATAGGCACTGGGGAGGGGGGAATGAGCTCACGGCGTCTCCAGGGCGCGTCCAGGTGCGAGCAGAGGCCACGGGGGGGCCTGGAAGCTCCTCGACGACGACGTGTCGTCCCCGGCTAGCTCGGTGGCATTCCACCGAGCAGCTTGGAGGCGCGGGAGGGGGAAGAAGACGCCGCTGCACCTGTGGGCCGGCTGGGCTGGGGTGGGCCGACTTCGCCTGGGCGCCAGGTAAGGATTTCTGATTTCTTTTCTACTTCTCTTTTCTGACATTTGTTCTGTTTAGCCAAAAAAATAGCTAAACATTTTATAAAATGCTGAAAAAATTTATGTGGCCTCATAACAATATAGATTAGCCACTCATAACTTTTCAACATTTTTAAAACTCAATTAATTTGAATCTTAAATCAAATAGGGGTATTTCTTTAATTCCAAGGCACTGTTTGATTATTTGAAAAAATTATGAGCATGGGATGGGTCCCACATCACTTGATATGTGATCACACTCATTTATAAGACTTTTCAAAATTCTAACATGAATTTTTGGAGAAGATTTTTATCTGGCCTTTTGAATTAATTCATCTGGGGGGGTTCCTTCTCCCATTTGGATTTTGAAGTTGATTTCCTTTGAAAAATTTGACATGATGCAAGGTTACTTGATCCTAGCACATTACCTAACAGAGGGTTCTGGCAACTCGCCCCCACTCAACAGAATCTCGTCCCGAGATTCAGAAGTCTGCGGGAGGAAGGAGGGGTACTCGGCACTGAGACGGTCTTCTCTTTCCCACGTAGCTTCTCTTTCAGAGTGGTGTGACCATTGCACTTTCAGAAACCTAATCTTCTGACGACGAGTGACACGCTCTGCGGAATCAAGAATACGAACGGGGTATTCTCGATAAGAAAGGTCATCTTGGAGATCAAGCGTTTCATGGTCGACTTCGCGGATGGGGTCCTTGAAGCAACGCCTGAGTTGGGACACATGGAATACATCATGTACTCGGGAGAGGTGCGGAGGTAGTTCAAGTTGGTAGGCAACTTCTCCATGTTTAGCAATAATGCGGAAAGGTCCGATGTAACGTGGGGCCAACTTGCCTTTGATACCGAAACGTTGGGTTCCATTCAGAGGAGTAACCCGAAGGTAAGCCTTCTCATCCAGATTGTAGCTCTCTTGACTATGATGACGTTCATAGTAGCTTTTCTGACGAGACAGGGCTGCTTTCAATTGATCACGAACAATGCGAACTTGCTCTTCTGCTTCCTTGATCATATCCGGTCCAAAGAATTGTCTTTCACCGGTTTCTGACCAGTTTAAAGGTATTCGACATCGTCGTCCATAAAGGAGTTCAAAAGGAGCCATGTTCAGACTAGTTTGAAAACTATTGTTATAAGCAAATTCGGCAAATGGAAGAGACTTCTCCCAATTCTTTCCGAATGAGATAACACAAGCTCTGAGCATGTCTTCAAGAATTTGGTTAACCCTTTCAACTTGACCGCTAGACTGAGGATGGAAAGCCGTACTAAAGGAGAGATGAGTTCCCATAGCATTCTGAAAGCTTCCCCAAAATCTAGAGGTAAAAAGGCTACCACGATCAGAATTGATTTCCAAAGGAACACCATGAAGGGATACAATTCTAGAGATGTACAAGTCTGCTAACTGGCTAGCAGTTATAGACTCGCGAACCGGAAGGAAGTGAGCAACTTTGGAAAGCCTATCTATGACAACGAAGATGGCATTGTTTCCTTTCTGGGTTTTTGGAAAGCCGGTGATGAAGTCCATACCGACTTTGTCCCATTTCCACTCGGGAATAGACAAAGGTTGAAGTGTGCCAGCAGGTCTTTGATGTTCTGCCTTAATGCGACGACAAACATCACATTCGGCCACAAATTGAGCAATGTCTCTCTTCATCCTAGTCCACCAAAATCTCTGGCGTAGATCTCGGTACATTTTTGTGCTACCGGGATGAATTGAGAGGGGTGTGTCATGGGCTTCCTTGAGGATGAGTTGCCTTAGTTCCTTATTCTTAGGTACTACCAAACGATTTTCAAAGAATACCGTTCCTTTGCTATCTGTGGAGAAACATTTAGCAACTCCGCTAGCAATGTTCTCCTTGATCCGGCGAACACCTCGTGCACGCCTTTGGGCAACTATGATTTGATCCTCAAGAGTTGGTTTCGCCACCAAGGTAGAAAGATAGCCATGAGGAACAATCTCAAGATTGAGCTTGCGAAAGTCCTCATGAAGAAGTGGTTGATACTGTTGTAACATGAGGTTGTTACAATACGACTTACGACTTAGTGCATCAGCCATGACATTGGCTTTGCCTGGGGTGTAAGAAATTACTACGTCGTAATCTTTTATCAACTCAATCCAGCGTCTTTGCCTGAGATTAAGATCTGGCTGGGTGAAAATATATTTGAGGGTTTGGTGGTCGGAATAGATTTCGCAACGGTTACCAAGGAGTTAATGTCGCCAAGTTGTTAGGGCATGAACTACGGCAGCGAGTTCAAGGTCATGGGTAGGATAGTTCTCTTCATGTGGCCGCAACTGGCGTGAAGCATAAGCTACCACATGTCGATCTTGCAGAAGTATGCATCCTAACCCTTGCCATGATGCATCACAATAGATCTCGAAATCCTTTTTGGTGTCTGGAGGTGCAAGTACGGGTGCAGAAGTCAATCGTCTTGTTAGCTCTTGAAAGCTTTCCTCGCACTTGGGAGTCCATAGGAATTTCTTATCTTTCTTGAGGAGTTCAGTAAGAGGCTTTGCAACTTTAGAAAAGTTCTCGACGAAGCGACGGCAATAGCTGGCTAGGCCAAGAAAACTCCTAACTTGCTTAACCGATTCAAGTGGAGTCCAGTCAAGGACGGCCTGAACTCTCTCGGGATTCACAGCAATGCCTTTTGCAGAAATCACGTGGCCTAAGTAGGTCACTTCTGGTAGCCAAAATTCACACTTGGAGAATTTAGCATACAGGCGATGCTCTCTAAGTTTCATCAATACCAGCCTTAGGTGTTCGGCATGTTCTTCTTCGTTCTTCGAGTAGATGAGAATGTCATCGAGGTAAACCACGACGAACTGGTCCAAATACTCCATGAAGATCGAGTTCATCATGCGTGAGAAAGTGGCGGGGGCATTGGTTAAACCAAAGGACATGACGGTATACTCGTAAAGACCATAAAGAGTAGTAAAAGCCGTTTTGGGAATGTCCTCGTTTCGGATTTTGATTTGATGATAACCTAATCTCAAATCCATCTTAGAGAAGACAGAGGATCCTGCAAGTTGATCATAAAGATCATTGATCCTGGGCAGTGGGTACTTGTTCTTTATCGTCGCTAAATTTAGCGGGCGATAGTCTACGCACATCCTTTCTGTTCCATCTTTCTTCGTTACGAACAGAACGGGGCAACCCCATGGCGATGAGCTAGGGCGGATGAAGCCTTTCTCCAACAAAGCTTCTAGTTGGGTTTTAAGCTCAGCTAACTCACGTGGGGCCATTTTGTATGGGCGTCTAGAAATTGGTGCGGTTCCTGGGGCAAGATCCACTATAAACTCTACACATCTGTCGGGTGGCATTCCCGGCAGCTCTTCAGGAAAGACATCCGGGAAGTCACGAACCACCAGAATATCTTCAAGTTCTGGAAGGGGAAGTACATTCAAAGAATGCACTTGGGTTCTTGTTCTGGGTGAGGTGTAGTTGACTGTTTTGCCTGAAGGGTGGGTGAGTTTCACGGATTTGCCTTTGCAATCCAGGTAGGCATTCTGTCTTGATAGCCAATCCATGCCAAGGATGACATCAATGTCTGAAGACTTGAGGGCTATGAGTGAAGCAAGGAATACTAAACCCTCAATTGCAATCTGATTACCATGGCTTACTCTATTAGTTTGCCATCTTGACCCTGGAGTTTGAATAATCATTGGGGTGGACAATTCAACAAAGGGTAACTCATGACGAAGTGCATAACTTTCCGACATGAATGAATGAGATGCTCCTGGGTCGAAAAGAACGGAAGTAGGAACATAATTGACTGGGAGCGTACCAAGAATGACGTCAGTGGTGTCGTCAGTCTCTTCAGCGGCGATCTGGTTCACACGCCCACGAGTGGCGGGAGGAGCGGGTTTGGCGGTGTAGACCTTTTGGGGTGGCTTGCCACGACCATTGCTGTTGTTGTTGTTGCCTCCGGCACGGGGTGGAGCATTCTGGTGCTGAAGCTGGTTCTGGGGACACTCACGAGAATAGTGGCCTGCCTGACCACACTTGTAACAGGCTCCGAAAACAGTTCGTGGAGCCGGGTTGTTTGGTGGAGCTGGGTGGAACTGGGTGGGTGGACGAGGCGCCACATAGGATGGCCTCGGTGGGTTGTTCTGGCGGAACATGCTGTTTGGGATCCAGATCTTGCGCTTCTGGGAGCTAGAACTGGATGAACCGTCATCTCTAGGGTGTTTGCGGAAATCGTTGGGGGTGTTCATGTCCTCTGCCTTGATGGCCTTGTTGACAAGGACCTGGAATGAGGCAAAGTCATGAAGGTTGAGCTCACGACGAAGTCCCGTGTTGAGGCCACGACGAAACCTCTCTTGTTTCTTGGAGTCGGTGGAGACTTCTTCGGTAGCATAACGAGCCAGTCGGTTGAACTCACGACTAAACTCATCAACGGTTCTTCTGCCTTGAGTGAGGTTGCAGAACTCCTCACGTTTGCGGTCCATGAGACCTTTGGGAATGTGGTGCTCGCGGAAGGACGTGCAGAATTCCTCCCAAGATGCAGGTGGTCCAACGGGACGCATATTCAGAAAGTTCTCCCACCAAGAGCTAGCTGCACCTTCAAGGTGATAGGTGGCATAGCTGACATTGTCACCAATTGCAACACGGCCTGCTTGGAGCTTCCTCTCGATGTTGCGAAGCCAGTCATCGGCGTCAAGGGGCTCGGTGGAGTAACTGAAAACCGGGGGATGAAGTCGGATGAAGTCGTTCAGGGACACCAACTCATTGCGCTGTTGAGTGGTGTTACGAGCAATGACTTCCAACAGATGGTGAGAGTCTCGGCGGTTCCTCTCGACTTCCATCAGAACATGTGCCATCGTGGGTGGGGGTGGAAGGTTGCCTTCCTCCTGGTCATTCCCACGACCTTGGTTACGACCAACCTGGCCACGGGTTCCTTGAGACATCCTGAAGGGAAAACCAAAGTCAAACAGAGTTGATTGGGAGAGTCTAAACAAGGTATTGAAGTACTGGAAGGATTACAGAGCAAAGGAAGTAATCATCTTGACAACATGGTGATAAAGCATACAAGCCATATATTCACAAGCTGTCATACAAACCATACATCATTTTAGTACAAGCACCGAGCTAATACAAACGTGATGAAGATGATACATCCTTCAGAGGCACCCTGACTTCCTATACATTATTTATCTAAGCCTCTGGAACTTAGACACCTTACGTACAATACACTAAGATACTACTACATCAACACTAAGTATGACCACAGGCGGTCTCACTCATCTCCATCTCCATAGTAGTCCTCATAAAAGTTACCCGCGTATCCCGGTAGTTGGAGGTGACCATCGGAAAACACGGAGGCCTGTGGACCCTGATATCCATTTGGGCAAGGATGGGGCCTAGGTCCAGCGTAGGGTGGAAGCAAAGGACCACGGGGTGGAAAAATGCCTCCAATCTCGGGCCAAGCAATTCGAGAAGGCATCTGAGTCCTCACTGGGTAGATCGCATCAAACTCAACTGATCCAACGCTCACAAAGGGTGCCAAAAGTGTCAGTGCTCGATACAGACGAACACGGGTGGCGTGGAGCTCGAAACGGAGAGCGCGTGCATCACGATCTCTGTCACTAGCAAACCTAGCAGTCACCTGAAGTGCTGGATCCTCTGCAGAGTGATCTGAGTAGAGTCCGGTGTAATATCCCTCTTCTCCTGGAAGTGCAACAGGGATATAGCGGAAAGAAGTCTCTCTCAGCAAAGTGTGCTCCTCTCTCAGCAGTGTCATACATGAGTATGCAGCATCCTGCACAGCCATGTTCTCGGTAACGCCAATGCCATGTCCAAAGTGGATAGGCTAAGTGACTCCAACGTGGTGCGGATAGATCCGGACAATGCAGTGGAACTGCGTCTGGTTGAAGTCGTGGAACTGCTCCTCGACGGTGTACTCAGGGTACCATTGATATCCTACATAGGACATCATCTCGATCAACATGGCGGGATGGCCACGCACACCGAGGCACCTGGTCAAACGAACAATCTGCCGAGGGGGAAGATCTGCCATCTGAAACAGAAAGGAGTTTGCAAATGCATCAGATTATGAGATAAACCTGGAATGACTCGGACAGCATAACGGCTGTAATTGCAAGAAAAAGACAATTTCTTACAACATGGAAACAGCACTTACATACGATGTAATAAAACAGGGAGCATAACCACTCTGACAAACCGATCACAACTTTCCTACGGCTATGAGGAAGCAAACAACGAGATGTTCTAATCAGACAGAGGAGAGCCTAGTCCTATCTTCCCGTAGAATAAGATGAGGGTGACTCAGAACTCAGAACAAAGGGGGTAAGGAGAAAAAAGAAGCCTTACGTTGTTCCCTTATATACCCAGAGTAACTATATAACTATAGAAGGCTAGACTCGACTTCGGCCAAAGCTACTAGTCCTACAGTCAGTCCTGCTCTGATACCAAGTCTGTCAGGACCCGGGGTTAGCGTATGAAAGTCCAGTTAAGACATAGTCATATGGAGAGCCGAGAACCGCACCCACTTGTCTAAGCAGACAAGGTCAAGCACTGAACATTCTCGGAAAGCATCGTACGTGAGGGGCATCCCATCCAGGCCGGATGATCAACTGAGATGGGTCCTCATCGTCCGCACACAAGTCTAATGATATGGGTGGTGAACTCCCATATTCAAAGACAAGTCGCCTCAACCATACTATCAACTATCTCAAAACTCTTACATAGACTTACTCCAGCCCGATCACTTAGTCGGGGTCTAGGGCGGGCTCGATCATACCACAAAGTGTGCACGAGACGGAGTCTCGAACAATCGCATCGCGATGCCCCAAGCTGCGCACATCTAAGGGCCACTTGGTGTATGAAAGACCGCCAGCCAGAACACAACTAAGGTCTCGAAAACCCATACAAAGACATGCATGTTATAAACATACACGCAGCATACATGCCTTGTATGAACAGTAGGTACCATTGCAATTCTCTACAAAGTGTACATATTTATTGATAACTCTTATAGAGTGCACACAGAGATCACATACATGTGATCCAACATTACATTACAAACGGAAGCAAATTATGTCTGAGTACAGACAAGTTTACCAAATGGCTTAAGAAGCCTTATTTAAACACAAAGCCCTCCACGAGGGAACCAGTCGTCTGACTAGGACTAGACTAGTTGGTCTTCAGTCGTCCAGCTCGATGAAGAAGCCACCTTCGGGGTCAGTGGCATCATCTAAAACATAGATTAAGCAAACGTGACTACAAAGTCGTACTCAGCAAGACTTACATAGGAGCTATACTACTCATGCATATGTATCAAGGTAAAGGGAGGTAGGGTTCACTTGCAGAAGTGCCAGCTTTGACTTGGCTAATCCTGAACTACGAATACCAGACTTTGAGGTAAGAAGCGTACACGAGTCCACTACTTTCTCCAACCAATACACCACTATGGTGCCTTCCTCGGCCTCCCCACGAGGAAGCACGCCATAGCACTCACACTTATCTTGCTGTGTTTTAGAAGTATCCGGTTCAATTTGTCTAATAATCAAGCTAAGCTTTCCAAGCAGTCCATAACCGCGGACGCGGCTATTCGAATAGTTATGTTAACCTTGCAAGGGTGTACCACTAGACACACATGATCATCATTTACCGCCTTTGATCTCGACACCATTCAAGGGGTGCCAGCGAGGATGCTCACCACAATTGTTACTTCATAGCCGATCTAGTCCGAGAAAGCCGCCTACTTGGGGTGGTTACCACTATCGTGAACCCGGCCGGTTTACCGAAGTGGACCCAAGTGATGTGTGCGTGGTCCATAAGTCGGTCTCGGATGAGCCGTTCTCTCACTTAGCATCCAGGCCACAGACCTACCAGAACTCGGGGACATCGTTGGCCACGCGGGCTTCAAGCTATGGCGACGGCGGCGTCCTGTTCTTCTCGGGGCTCAGCGAGAGAGAGGAGGGTAGGCACTGGGGAGGGGGGAATGAGCTCACGGCGTCTCCAGGGCGCGTCCAGGTGCGAGAAGAGGCCACGGGGGGGCCTGGAAGCTCCTCGACGACGACGTGTCGTCCCCGGCTAGCTCGGTGGCATTCCACCGAGCAGCTTGGAGGCGCGGGAGGGGGAAGAAGACGCCGCTGCCCCTGTGGGCCGGCTGGGCTGGGGTGGGCCGGCTTCGCCTGGGCGCCAGGTAAGGATTTCTGATTTCTTTTCTACTTCTCTTTTCTGACATTTGTTCTGTTTAGCCAAAAAAATAGCTAAACATTTTATTAAATGCTGAGAAAATTTATGTGGCCTCATAACAATATAGACTAGCCACTCATAAATTTTCAACATTTTTAAAATTCAATTAATTTGAATCTTAAATCAAATAGGGGTATTTCTTTAATTCCAAGGCACTGTTTGATTATTTGAAAAATTTATGAGCATGGGATGGGTCCCACATCACTTGATATATGATCACACTCATTTATAAGACTTTTCAAAATTCTAACATGAATTTTTGGAGAAGATTTTTATCTAGCCTTTTGAATTAATTCATCTGGTGGGGGTTCCTTCTCCCATTTGGATTTTGAAGTTGATTTCCTTTGAAAAATTTGACATGATGCAAGGTTACTTGATCCTAGCACATTACCTAACAGAGGGTTCTGACATTGGTTGAGAACTGAGGTCAGCTCATCTTTGAATGTCTCATACGCTTTGTACAGCAAGGACAGGTGATCCTTGTATTTTTTCAGTATATGCCAACGGCATAACTTGTGCAGCGTGCCTATCAGTGTACTCTTTATCTCCGCGTCCATGGAGGGGCATTGATCTGCATGTTTGAAAACAAGCAGTGAGTTATTGAGAGAACTGCATTTTCTTTTTCTACTTTTGCCGATTTTTGTTGGATGAAAGAAATGGACTACAAAACTTGGCAGTGAACTGCAGTGTTATTTAAAACTATTCCTTAGCATGCCTGTAAGTATGCAGAATGGCCGCTTGTGGTTCATGCAACGCAAGAATGTCCGGAACACCCAATCGAAAGTCGGTACTGTTTCGTCTTTGACGAGAGCCACAACAAATATTGTACTTTGGAGGTGGTGGTTGACTCCAACGAAGACGGTCAGAGGCATGTGGAACTTGTTGGTCTTGTAGCTCGTGTCGAATGTGACACAATCTCCAAAATCTTCGTAGGATCCCCGGCACCTCGCGTTCGCCCAGAAGATGTTTTGCACACGGTTATCGACATCTTTTTCGTAATCATAGAAGAACTCTAGGTTTATTTGCTGCATTTTCTCAAAGAAAGCCAGGAGTTTCTTCACATCATCCTCTGTTTCCTCCTTCGCGAACTAGTGCTTCCTGCAGCTCAAAAGAATAATACACTTGCAGCATTAAATACACACATAAACGCACAAGTGAAATGCATCAAATAGACGAGAGATTGCTTTGTTAAATGAACGTACTTGTTCACCCAGTCACGGCTAGTGCGCCCCAAAAAGTGCTGCCCTCCCGACATTCTTGACAGTGTTGACATCATCTGCGTGTGTGTCAGGTTGTCGCTCTGCATGTTATTCACTAGTTTATCAAGGAACGGATCATCTCTCTTATGCGAGTGCATGTGCAGAAGAATAGACGGGCTCTCAATCATCATGTGGTTGTGATTGAGCTCAATATGTGCTACCACAAACACATCCTTGATTTTTTTTCACTCTTATTCTCGCCTTGCAAGCAGT
Source organism: Bromus sterilis (assembly GCA_950022295.1). Lineage (NCBI taxonomy): Eukaryota > Viridiplantae > Streptophyta > Magnoliopsida > Poales > Poaceae > Bromus > Bromus sterilis. The sequence goes on from OX465599.1 coordinate 121,017,175, forward strand.
TCTTTTCGTTGTTTTCTGTCGCTTTCTGTCATAATCCGCTACAGTCTCCTTGTTCTTGCCCTCCCTTGAGCAAACTATGTAGTTGTTTGTCTTGAATCTGCTCCCTTTGCGCGTGCCGAATCCTGTATGCCTCGCATACGTGTTGTAGAAGTTTTGCACTACAGCATAAGAGGTGAACTGCATACCTTTTGCAGGCACAAGTTCTTGCAGCATTTTCTCATTCTGCAACCCAACATGAAATGTTTTTCTTGTTAACGAAGAATGCACAGGCTGAAAAAGAATGCATAAGTGAACTGTAGTAGTAAGGTAAGGAAGCTTACATGCGTGTATTGTTTCTTCTCCAATGGTGTTTGCAGCTTACTAATGTTTATTGGGCATGGAGGAGTTACAACAGGTCTGTGTAATCGAGGATCTCGAGGAGGCAGAAGTGTTGAGAAGTTACCTTTTTTTTTGCTTGCGACTCTCTTTGATTCGGCTTCTGATTCTTTTGTAGCGTGGTAGGCGGACTCGGTGGAATTCCACTGTTTTTGTGTTGGCGAATTGGATGCTCTCGAACTTGTTCGGGTTCAACATTGGGTTGTGGAGGTGCAATATCATTCGTTCTTATCTGTTGGCCAAATGTTTCAAAAATGCGCGTGTACCTTGGCTGCATAACTGTTATGAGTTTCTCTTCATCGTCATCCTCATCATCGTTTTGCTGCGCATGCTCCCCCATGTAGACCAGATCGTCGTCCTCCTCATCCTGCGCGCTCTTTGCTTCTATGTTTTTATCTTTGTCCTCTACATCTTCCTCCACCGAGTACGCAGTTCTGTTTGTTGTATTGAAAAAACCCCGAGGTATTTCTTGTGTTATCGTTGCAGCCATCTCCCACTCGTATCTTCCAAAGCAGTTCAGGGGTTGTGCGTTGTGAATCACTCATTGCATCTTCTGGTTTGTAGGCATAGTCATGTCCTGTAGAGGACAACAGACAGTGAACTGCTTCAGTATTAACTCAAAGTTACACACATGTTAACAGTGAATTGCGCTGCATTTTCATACTATTGTCATTCCATACGAAACTGCATAAAGTGCACTTCAATTTTCATTCTATAACATGGCACTAGAAGTCATTTAACAGGCAGAAATAGGCAAACTAGTTCTTTGCAGTTTAGCTTTTAAGACACAGTGCTCTACATATGTAAGCCATGGTGCACTGCATTGTTTTTAGAATTTCATCTATAAAATTTTATTTTTGTTTTCGAGGGAGACAGATGGAAAATGCAGTTGTCGCAAAGAGGACACTGCACGGTAATAAACAGGGGCACTGCAATTTGAATTTAACATCAACACTAGAATCCAACCGCACTATATTAAACTGGGGGATGGGGGTTGGAATGTGAACTGCTTATATTATCTGGACGCGTTACCCTCCTCTTGAGAGCAGTTCTGTTGTCCTGCAGATGCAGTTCCGCATGCTGTCACCGTGCAGCCCACCTACGCTGCTGGAACTCATGAGCTTTTTCAACTTTCTCCATTGTCGTCGGAGAAGGCTGGATGGGTGATATGACCATTGCAGTTCACACCCACGACGACTGTGAGTTTGCAGGAGAAGGTCTCCTTGCAGTTCGCTTCCCCTTCCGTGCATCATCGTGGCTGGATGCGTCATCTTGGTGAACAGCGGCGGATCTCGCAGGCCAGAGGCTCCGATCTGCGGGGGTTGTGCAGCTGGCGGGGCTCGAGGATCTTGGGAGGGTCGAGGCGGCGGCGCCCCAGTCACATCCAGGTAGTAGGAGTGTAGAAGCGTGCCGGCAGCGCTGTCCATGTTGTTCCCGCGGAGGAGAGGAGCGGCGGCGATTTCGGCGTTGATGTGTGGTTGATGGGGCGGACGAGAGGCGCAGCAGCACTCATTAGATGCTGCCTCCGGAGAAGGCTAGCGCGATTGGATCCGCATTGTGACGCCCCAAAATCAATCCGTGTACAGTAATCATACACGCGGGGTACACGGCTGAGATTAGGGTGCCACGGTGAGATTATCACAGCACAACACTAAACACAAAAGGATAAACCAATATGTTACAATACCAGGGATCACAAGGATCCGAATACATAAGTTATACAAACCATAATATCTGAGTACAGACATAGTTAGTCAAGTTTTGCCTTAAAAAGGCTAGCACAAATAACATCAGAGATACAGATCGAAAAAGCAAGGGCTCCTACCTGGGAGCCTCCGAAACTACTTCTGGTCCTGGTCAAAGGGGGGGCTTGACGTAGTAGTAGGCGCCTCCGGGGTACTCCTGCTCCTGGGATCCAACGTCGACTGTAGCGGCCAATCAGGCAAAACATAAAGGGGGAAATAAAGCAAGGGTCAGTATCTGGTATACCCGCGAGTCTTATGTCCGCTACTAAGCATTTATGCATGTGTATCAAATGGAAAGGGGAGGCTTTATATAGTGAAATGCAAGGTAGAAATCAGAATAAGGGTAAGAAGCTAGGCCTATCGAAGACTAGCATCTTCTGACGTGTCTTGCAGCATGAGAAGAGAAACAGCCAACAGTTCATATAAAGCATAAAGTAACAATGCAGAAGAAGTTGTTGCATCATTGTATAATATAAGTTGTAATGATTAATTATAATAATGCCTCCGAGTTCCCCTCCTCGACTTCCCTGCGAGGAAGAAAACCCGGAACCAACAAATTAATAGTAGTAGTTTGTAGTGATAAGATCTGGCTTCAGCATAAATCTTCCTGTTACCGTGGACACGTCTATTCGAATAGATTAAACTCCCTGCAGGGGTGCACTACTGTTCAGCCTACACGCTCAGATCTCCAGGGTGGCGGGAACCTTGTTAGGGAACGCTCCACCAAAGCTATCCGACACGACGCAGCCCATCCTAGGCTCAATAGAGAAGCCATCCGCCGGATTATATCCTATGCGATCAGGAGTCTAGGAACCCTCACCCTTCACGCTCCTGCACGGTGTGTGGCTGGCCGGTGAAGCAAAAGCAAATCCAAATAGACACCGCTCGAGCAAAGAATACACCACTTCCCGGCGCAGGCCACGGTACTGCTGACGTCTGAAGAGCTTTCGGACAAACTACGACACAGGAGAGCCCATAACTCCTTATCCCACATGAAGGTAGTTCGTACAGACCAACGGGTCTCTCAAATCGTCCACCGAACCATTTAGCATTTTAATTAACTTGTGTGACAACCGTTATCGTTGCCTCGACTTAACTGACCCGCGAACAACGACAGCAGTCAGGACCAACAGTACATCGGTGCCTGCCCTGTCGTCCCACCAAGTCTCTGCAGTTACCAACAAGGTGAACCGACTCCTTACCTTATCTCGCGTGTGCTCTTGGTAGAGCTCGACTTTCGTGGTTTGCTCACTGTCGCGAGATACGAGCAAGGGCCAAGCACGCCAGTAACGTCGGTCGTACCCTCCCTGTCGTTCCCGACATAATACCGCTCGCGGGCACCGTTGGGTCTCCCGACTCTTACCTTTAAGCACAACCGTTGCTCAAGCACCCTGAGCGTCTATACAAAGTCAGCAACGAGTGGAGTACAAGGATTACTCCTTGATAGCTGATACGTCTCAAACGTATCTACTTTTCCAAACACTTTTGCTATTGTTTTAACTTCATTCTTGCATGATTTGAACGAAACTAACCCGGACTGATGCTGTTTTCAGCAGAGCTACCAGTGTTGTTTTCTTTTGTGCAGGTTTTTGGATATTTAGGTACGCTGGAAAAATCCCAAGAAAATATATAAAAAGTCAGCGTTCCGGAAGCTTCCAAGGATCCAAAGGGGGGCCACAGGGCAGCCAGGGGGCAGCCAGGAGGGTGCCTGGCGCGGCCCAGCCAGTGGCCGCGCCACCTGCCCTCCTGGCTGGGTCCCACACCCCCTGGTGACCTACCTTGGCCCCTATTTATTCTCCCGACGCAGAAACCCCAAAACAGAAGTCGCTTTTCCAATCTACGTCGCGGAGCCGCCACCACCCTCTGTTCTTCTCCGGGAGAGCTAATCTGGAGGCTGCTTTGGCCTCCGGTGAGGGGAAATCATCGACATCGTCATCATCATCGCCTCTCCATCACCCCCCCCCCCATGAATTCTCCATCCATGTGTGAGTAATTCCCTTTTGTAGGCAAAGGGGATGGTAGGGATTGGATGAGTTAGATCATGTAATAGTTCAATCAGATTTTTGGGGGCATGTTGCCTATCATCTATTTGGTGTTTATCATCTTTGTTACAACTTGTTGCTCTTAATGCTTGCCACTTTGGGCCCGAGTGCCATGATTTGAGATCTGATCACCCTTTTGTTTCTTGAGTTTGTGGTGTTCTTGATCCTATCTATGAGTTGTATGCACCTATTATAGTCCGGAACCGGCGATCCCAATGGTGACAGCTTGGGACACCAAAGGGGATGGACTATAATTTGAGGATTCCGTGTATCCATGAAGTGTTAATGATTTGTTCCGGTGCTCTTTGACAGGAGTACCTTAATCTCCCTAAGTTCCTTTTGGCCCCGTTTGTAGCGGGAGGGTAGGACAAAAGATGTTGTGCAAAGTTCTTATTGCAAGCACGTACAACTATCCTGGGATACATGCCTGATGTTTGATATTTGCCTAGATGATCCTTTCTTTTCTATGAGCCTTGCCCGTGTTAGAATCTATTACATGCTCGTTCTCATCCAAGCAGCGCCCGACCATCCATCTCCCTAGCCTACAGTGTTTTCTTTCCTGCTGGTTACTAGTTGTTTACTTTTGCTGTTTCATCACTACCATCACCACTATTATCACCACCACTACTATCACTGTATCACAGTTTCCACTAATACCTTTGTGCAAGCAAGTGTTTATTTCAGGTGCGGTTGAATTGGCAACTCAATTGTCAAAGCATGTACGTATTCTTTGTGTCCCCAAGTGTCGAATCAATAAATTGGGTTATCTTGCCCGCGAAGACTATCTCGATCCCCTACAGTTGAGGGTTATCAAGTACTGTTTACTGGCGCCGTTGCCGGGGACCATAGCTTTATTTACAGGTCTACTTGAAGTATCCTACCTGTTGCACGCTATCCACTATGGGTAAGAAAGGAGACCCCAAGGTTCCGATCTTACCATCCCGTACGAGACGAGGTACTGCTCTTAGCACTAGTGCTAAACTTGATTCACCTTCAGTTATGAGTCGGTTTGATTCACCTCAGTTACATGATACTTCTGCTGAGTCTGGCAATATGTCAGATACTTTTGATGATGCTTCTACTATCTTTGAGACTACAGGTTCACTTGGTTTTTTTATTGAAGAATAGATTGCTGCTGCTGCCCGATTCTCGGGTGTTGAAATTCCTGTTACCCAAACACCTATTGGAAAAATTCATGATCTTGATGGCCTTCAGGAGAAACTCCTTGAGGATGATTATGTTATACTTGATAATGATTTATGCAGGGAGCTTAATGAATGTGCTGATTCCGACCCTGCTACTATAAAGAAGTTGCTAGCAAAGCACTCCATGGAGAACAAGTTTACTCCTGATCCTACCTTTGCTACGTCTCCTATATGCATCACTGATCCTGATTATGATTTCTCTTTTGACCTTTCACTTATATCCACAGTTGAAGCTGATCCCTTTTATGGCAGAGAAAATGATGATGCCATCGAGCACCTGACAAAACTCACTGAGTTGGGTGGCTTGTTTACTACTGGTGAAAGGATTCGGAACTTTTATGTGACCAAGCCTTTTTCCTTTTTCCTTGAAAGGAGATGCTAGTGCATGGTATGATACACTACCATGTGGTTCCATTCAGAGTCCTCAAGATATGGCTATATCTTTCGTTGATAAGTATTTTCCTGCTCATATGCAACATGCTGCTTTGCAAAGAATTTATAACTTTAAACAGTTGCAGGATGAGCATCTCCCTAAAGCTTGGGGGAGATTTTGCAGTTTGCTGAAGGCTAGACCGGGACATGAGATCCCTAAGAATGAATTACTTGATATATTTTATGCTGGTCCAACCGATGGGTCTAAATCCTATCTAGATAGTTGTGCTGGTTGTGTTTTCAGGCAAAGAACACCGGACGATGCGGAAGAATTGATGGGAAAGATTGCCAAAAACCATGAAGATTGCTCCATGCCTGAACCACCTCCACCACCAAATAAGAGGGGCATGCTTGTCCTAAGCCCCGAAGATATGCAAGAAGCAAAGAAGTCTATAAAAGAGAAAGGAATTAAAGCTAAAGATGTGAAGAATCTACCCCCAATTGAGAAGTTGTGTGAACCTACCACTCACCCACCTATGGTAGAGGTACACTCTCTTTTAGATTTCAATGCAAGTGACATCCCTAAAGGTAAACCTCCTGACCAATGTTTAGATGAGCTTGATAATTTTATTATGAAGCAAAATCATTTCAATGCAAGGATACAAGGTCAGTTGCCTGGTAATACTCTTGCTATCAAAAGTTTCCTTGATGTTCTAGGAAGAACAGTTAATGATGTTAAATGTCTTGTGAAGCATTTTCATATGGTTCAAGCACAGCTTGAACAAATTTCTAATGTGCAAAAATATTTGCTTGCTAATAATGCCAAACAGGACAATTTACAAGCTTATGGTATAAAGACCCGGGGTGGAACACACACCCAAGACCCTCTCTACCCAGAAGGGCATCCAAAGAGGATCGAGCAAGATTCTCAAGTGCAGGAAGAAGAAATTGTTAGCTCTCCAAAGAAGAAGAAAAATAAGAAGAAACACAAGGAGGCTTACAATTCCAATGATCCAATAGAATAAGAAGAACAAGCTGTTGATCCAAACAGCATATCTACCTCCGATGCTGAGACTGAAGATGGTGCTGAACCTGAAAAAGATGCTGAAAAGAATGATCCACCCGAGGTTCGTGAAGAAGAAGCACCCGATAAGCGCAAGAAGTATACTAGAGAAGACTTTCTTGCAAGGAGACATGGGAAGGAACGAGAACCATGGGTACAGAAACCCATGCCTTTCCCAAGCAAGTCCGTCAAAACCAAAGAAGAAGAGCACTACAACAAGTTTTGTGAGTGGATGAAACCTCTTTTTCTTCAAATCCCTTTGACTGATGTTATTAAGTTACCTCCTTACTCTAAATATATGAAAGATATTGTTACTAATAAAAGAAAAATCCCTAATGATGCAATATCTACTATGCTTGCTAACTACTCTTTCAGTGGCAAGATTCCTGAGAAGCTCGGTGATCCAAGTATACCCACCATTCCTTGCTCCATAAAAAATAATTATGTTAGAACTGCTTTATGTGATCTTGGTGCAGGAGTGAGTGTTATGCCCTTTTCTCTCTACAAAAGACTTTTTTAGAGAAATTAATTCCTACAGATATCTCTCTACAGATGGCCGACAAGTCCACGGCCGTCCCGATCGGTATTTGTGAGGATGTTCCTATTGAAGTTGCCAATTGCTTAATACTTACTGATTTTGTTGTGCTTGACATGCCCGAGGATGGGAGCATGTCTATTATCCTTGGTAGACATTTTCTTAACACCGCAGGTGCTGTTATTGATTGCAATAAAGGGAAGGTTACCTTCAACGTGAATGACAAAGAACACACGGTGTATTTTCCGAAGAAGATCGACAAAAGGCATGGCCTTAACTCCATTGAGAATATCGAGACCGTGAAGATTGGAGAATGGGATTGTCCACTACATGTATACCACAAATACAAAACAATTATGGTGGGGACAATGTACATTAAAGTAAGAGTGCAATGATCACTTCGTAAGAGGCGAGACTTTCTGCGCTATATACCACAGGTTTGTTGGTAAGACTTGATCAACCTTGCTAACTAGCATGTTTTATGTAGGTAAAAAGTTGAGCTTGTTATGTTTTCATTTCCTTTAGCTTTTATTCTCCTTGTTGTACCCAAAGTTTTTGTTTAAAGCTTCACTTGTTCTAACTTTTGTCTCAAGTTCACGAAAGTTTTTGCAGCTTTTTGAACTTTGAAAAATTCTCTATAGTGAAGTTGCCCAGAAAATTCCATAAAATTCAAAATAAAAATTTCCAGGTAAAAAGCCATCGGGGAGTACCTGTGGCTGACCATGGAGGTCCACCCCTGGCCCAGGAGGCCAGGTGGCGCGGCCTAGCTCCTGGCCGCGCCACCCACCCTCCTGGGGCCCACAGGCACCCCTGCTGGCATCTCTTCTTCCACTCTCTCTCTCTCACCCGGAAAACTCGTGTTCTTGCTCTTGTTTCGTGTTCTTTTTGTTCTTGAGCACGGAACTTCGATCTTCCTCTACAACCACTCATTTGAGCTGAAATTTTGAACAAATACTCTCTGGTATGTGACTCCCTCACCCCTCCAATTAGTTTTCTAGTTTGTGGCTTCATTAGTGAGTATTTAGTGGTTCTTGGTGCTGTTTAGTTGAGCTTAAATGTTTGTGTAGAAATTTATTTTTCAAGTTTTGTTGCTAGTTTGAGCCTTGGTAAAGTAAGTAGAATGTTTTTCCCAATCTAGTTTTCCCTAATTCTTCGTTTTTGTGAATTGTTAAAAATTTCAGAAATGGAGAAGCTAGGAAAGTGGCTTGGGAAGAAGAAGCCCGAGCGTTCTAGCCGTGTCACGCATTCCGCAGCTTCACCTTTAACCACAAGGGTGAGCTATAATGAAGATATCATACCCATGGAGATGTTGGACGCGTCACCCGCAAGAGCTATGGCATTTCCATGCGAATATTTCATGGAGGATGCCGGCACACGAGAAGAGTTCTATGCTCTGTGTGCCAATGCAGGTTTGACACGGCTTGTTACGAGCGGTGTACCACAGCACGAGACACTCACTGCTATTTTTGTTAACAGTTTTAGGTTTTACCCTGATAATGATACTGTGGTGTTTCGACTTTATGAAAGATTGCTGACCATGCCTATGAGTACATTTTGTGAAGCTTTAGGTTTACCAGGCTTGGTCGAGAAGAAGAAGAGGAAAAATGTCCAAACTGTTGCACTCAACACCCTCCTCGACTCGTTCTGTAACACTGAAGTGAGGGCATCCAACCGCCAGAAGATTTCCAACATTTTGTTCCCTCACCTCAGGTATTTCGCCTATTATATTGCTAGAGGAGTGTTGGCTCGAGACAGCACGAGCAGCACTTCTACGCCTGATACTTCTATCATGGAGAATGCCCTCTCAGGGAAGCACGAGTATCATGTGGGTTTGCTTATTGCGAAACGCCTTGCTACTAATAGTAACAAGGGGGGCTCTTTGGTGCCGTCTATGCCACACTTATTTTGAAGTTTCTCCAAGGAGAACCGCGCCCAGATGATACAATCTTTCCTTTTGTTCGCCTTGACTTGGCTGCCTTGAAGAGGCATTTCTTTGTTACTAAGGCCTCTGACCGCTATACACTTGATTATATTTTGCGGTTTAAAGACGGTGTGGAACGCACTGTCCGTCTACCTGCACCACCTGTGTTTGATTTTTCTCACAGGAACGGGTTTCGTTTTTCAGTGGCCGAGTTTGATGAGATCACGGGGAGATACCAGTTTCACGACCCCACGGAGGGGGTCGAGCCAGACGAGGAGGAGCACGTGGTATATCCACAAGTTCAGGAGGAGACCGTCACCCCCTGGGGTGAAGGGTCTTCCTCTGGATGGGGGCGGGACCTTCCTCTTCCACGTGGGAGGATCCGACGACTTCAGTGTACGCACCAGAGGGCCCATACAACCCTTGGGATTACCATTACCCCGGAGCAAGAGGCTCCTCGGGACCGCAGTAGACGAGCCCAACTTAGGCCAAAATCCTAAGCTTGGGGGAGTACGTGCTCTCCTCCCCTTACCATTTGTATCTACCGTTGGTTCGCTTTTATCTTTTTGCAAGTTTTTGCATATTCTTCTTTGTTCTTTTCGTTTGCAAAAACCCAAAAAGATTTCTCCTTTCTTCTGCTTTCGTTAAACCTTAAAAACCCAAAAATATGTTTCCTTTGCTCTTTAGTTTGCTTTATTTCAGAGTTTAGCTCGAGTCCGTGATGGCATTTGATTATAATTTCCTACGTTCGATCGTGCAAGTGACCAGGCAGTAATGACGAAGATCGACGAAAGGGATGCAACAAGGAAAGCCGGTATGAACTCTTTTTATTTCTAATTTTGTACATATGCATGTACTTATGATTAGAGACCAGCTTGTAGCGACATAGTGTGTAACAACCCAGATTTCACAAAAATTAAAATTTTTGTTTTCGGTGTGAATTGTTTGATTGTCTGATTTGTTTGCGGTGTTTGCATCCCTGATTTATCGATCGGCGATTATTTTTCCCCCTCTTATCTCGTACCGGACGGAGACCGACCCTTGCCACCCTAACACTCGACCTTTGCGACACCGGCTTTCACCCGATCACGTCGTGAAAATCGCACGAGACCAGTCGCAGCCAACGGAATGAAAAAAACCCCGTTTAATAATTAAACGGGATATTTTATAGCGCGTCGGAAAGTGTTCTTGGAACGGTTCCAGCGCGAGGTGGACGCCATCGGCTCCACGCGCTGATCGCGCAGTTCAAAGTTTTTCCCGAATCGGAGGTCCTGCGGACCCCCGGCGGTCAGAAACGTGAGCACCGCGCGCGCGAGAGAAAAACCGGGGATGTTTCTGCAAACTGCCAGCCACCTGGGCTATATAAAGACCACCACACTCCCACCTCTTTCTAGGGTTTCCCTAGCCACAAAATTGCAGCCACCCCCCTCCAAAACACCCCAATTTTTCCCCACAACCTTAGATCTGCGAAACCCTAGCCCCTGGCCCCTCCGGAGCCGTCGGATCTGAGATCCGACGCTCCAGATCGCGCCACGTCAGCGCCTTGCCTCCACCTTCTCTCTCCTCCTCCCGCGCCCGATCTCCACGCCGCTCCTCTGGATTGCGCCGCCGACATCCCGTGAAGCCGCCGCTCCTCGCTGGCCGGCGAGCGGACACCGGAGCCGCGCCCCTTCTCCTTCCTCCCGCGCTCCCTCTCCTCTTTCCTCTCCTCCTCTCACCGTCCCTCACCTCTCCTCGCAGGTCCGCTGTCCAAGCCGCCATGGAAGGCCCGGCCAAGCTCGTGGCGCCAAGGTGGCCATGGACTCGAGCTCGCAACCGCGCCCTAGACCTCACTGGAGAACCCGCGCCGCCCGTGCCCCAACGGCGAGCCGCCGCGCCCCTCCACTGCCCTGCCTCGTCGCGCTGGCCACCTCGCCGGAGGGCTCAGCCGCCGCCGCCGGCAACCTCTGCTCGGGACGAGGCAGCACCGTCCCTGCTCGGCCCACTGCACCTAGCCCAACCGCCAACCAGCTAGTTGAGCCCATTTAGCCTTTTTCCTATTTTTTAATTTATTTAATATGTTTTCAATATTTAATTCAGATAATTAAATAATAAAACATTATTAAAACAATTAAACTTTATTTTGAACTATTCAAAATGTCCGGAAACCATTCCGTCCTCCTCCGGAACTATTCCGGTGATTTCTCCTATTTCACCGATTGATCACGTAACTGTCCTATGCATCGATTGCCCTTAAGTGTAACACCCTAACGGTCCGGGAAACAGCAGACATGGTCGAGACTCTTCTCATTGACCAATGACTAGTCAGTTGGACCTGGTGACAATCCTTGACAGCCCCTGCGCTTCCATCGAATGAACTTCGATCGCTTTTGGAAACCGTTAACGATATGATGTAATCCCTTTGTGCTGCGGTACTTTGTTTGTCCGAGGTTTGATCATCGGTATCCTACATACCGTGTTCACATCTCGTTCACAACAAACAACTTCTCTCGTCCATGATCATTGCATCTCTTGTGACCTAGTCACGTCCTTGCAAGGTGTTGATGCAATATCACCGAGTGGGCCCAGAGTACCTATCCTGTCACAAGTACTGACAAATCCCTCTCTGATCTTTTAACATACTCATCAACCATCTATTTCGGAATACCCAAAGTGCACCGTTATCGCCAGCATATTTCAGTCAGGCCGTGGGATACAAATCAAAGTCTCCTCATAGATGATAATTACGTATGATCATTATGGTCTAAGGACTAAGCCATACGTTACAAAGTCATAGCAACGCTGAACTATGTGACTCGATCACATTGCAATACTTTAGGTGGGTGTACGTCCATCACATCAATCCCCTTAACGATATGACCTCATTGTCAATGGACTTAAGTGTCGCCATGATCAGGAAAGCTTGATCAATCAATTGCCCAATGAGATAGTTTACCCGAGTTTAAACTACGGACCATGTTTTATACTACACCTGTATTAGTATTTCCAAGTAATACAGTTATAGCACAGTATAAAACGTATTATGAATAAAACGGATATGTGACAAATATCTTTATTAATTTGTCTCTAGGGCACATATCCAACAGGTATTTCTCATGATGCATCCAAGTAACACTTGGGAGAATGTCAAAGTAAAAAAAATGTTGATGATGACCACGACACTTAATGTCGAGAGATTTCAAGAGAATGCGATCGAATAGCGACGACATCAAGAAATGGGATGGTGAGAAAAAGTTATTTGGTATTCCTGGTTGATGACAACCCAGAACCTGTGGAATAGCAAAATTGATGAGAAGTATCGCACCAGCAAGAATTCATAAGAGGTGGTGCAATGGCACAATATCGCCGAGATACCAAAGGGGTAATACTCGAAGGTAGAATGGTGGATCACAGGTGTAGAAGAATTTATACCAAGGGGGTTAATTATCTTTACGAAAAGCTTTCATGATAAGTTCTACATCGTATCTATGGGCATGAACACAAGGTTCAGGGTCGACTCCCACTTCAGCAATGAATAACCCCTCATTCACTTCTCGCTTTCAGGGAGGTGGTAAGATTGCAAGCTCATCTGACAGGAGGCCAGTAGAGTATAACCCGCATAAAGTTTGGGTTCATACAGATTAGGGGAAACATAGGGTTAACCCATCGGGGCATTTAGAAACCCATTCAACAACCATCATAAGCGAGGGATACCAGTTAGAAAGCAGAAGGCTGACGACACCGAGTAGATGATATCATTCGCCAGAGGCATCTGATATCAGGGAAAATTCATTAATGACTCAGGGCACAAGGGGACGGTAGGTAGTAATCCACCAAAAGGCCAGGTGGGATACCGAGAGTCTGGTGTGAGTATCGGTACTCAACCATAAGAAGAAAGAATACAAAGGCATCAGATGACAGAAGCAGCTGAATATTTTGATGCTTAATTTCAAAGGAATTATGATCTCCATAAGGAAGGATCTGAAGCAGACACTCCGATCGTAAGATGAGTAAGTTGAATGAAACTAGACGGACAATCAATAAAGGTTTCATTTACCGAGATCCAGCTCATGTCTGGAATGACATCTGAGCCGGAAGAAGGAATTCATAGGGATCAACAGATGATTGCGTGCACTAGCACACACGATGATTCAACAGATCAGAATGGCAATGCCAAGGGGCGTTAACGAAGAATACTAAACATATAGAATTAACCATAATGCAAATAGGTAAAAGAATCTCCAGAAGCTGAAGGATGCAAAGGATTCAGGGAGAACACACAGTATATCAAAGCATTTTAGGAATCACATGAACAACTGGGGGTGAACGGATCCTCGGTAAACGCGAGGAATTATCCGCGGTGTGAAAAGAAGCTGCAAGGCAGTATGCACAAAGGAGTTACCAATCAACATAGAGTATTTCAAGGTATCTTGGAAACACAAGAGCATCTGGGAATGAAGGTACAAACAACAAGGATGTGAAGTTACCCACGAGGATTTATCGGTGGTAAGGAACTGCAAAGCAGCGGGCTTAAGGGCCTCGGAATTTATCGGAGAGCATATTCGGGATCTTCTGTTGAACCAGGTGATCATCTGTAATGAGGGGCTCTCCGGGAGGATGTGATCACGAGAACCTAGGGTCAGTGTTAGCAAAAATCTTTAACCCAAAAGAGAAGAGAGATCAGAGTCCCAGAGTAAAGATGCGGAGAAAAAGATCCTAAGTTCACCGAGTTTTGCGACGTGGGCCGATAAGCCACACGACACTGTTAGTAAAGTAGTTTTGCAAAGTCTAGACTCGACTTCGAATAAGGAGTTGGAAGGGGTATCCTAAAGGCAGTCGGCTCTGATACCAACTTGTGACGCCCCAAAATCAATCCGTGTAAAGTAATCATACACGCAGGGTACACGGCTGAGATTAGGGTGCCACGGTGAGAATACCACAGCACAACACTAAACACAAAAGGATAAACTAATATGTTACAATACCAGGGATCACAAGCATCCGAATACATAAGTTATACAAACCATAATATCTGAGTACAAACATAGTTAGTCCAGTGTGCTCTTGGTAGAGCTCGACTTTCGTGGTTTGCTAACTCTCTCGAGATACGAGCAGGGGCCAAGCACGCCAGTAACGTCGGTCATACCCTCCCTGTCGTTCCCGACGCAATACCGCTCGCGGGCACCGTTGGGTCGCCCGACTCTTACCTTTAAGGACAACCGTTGCTCAGGCACCCAGAGCGGCTATACAAAGTCAGCAGCGAGTGGAGTACAAGGATTACTCCTTGATAGCTCACACTTGATGGTGGCTCGGCAGAGCCGAGCTAGGGGGCCTTAGGCGGTGTCTGCATTGTATCATTGATACGGTGAGGATCTCTCACTCCTCGTTGGTTACCCCAAGTGGAAGGTCAGATGTAGCGTAGCAGCAAATTTCCCTTAGCGAAGATGCTAAGGTTGAGTATCGTCCAGGAGGACTCACAAAGATACAAGTAGGTGGTAAAGTGAACAAGGCGCCGTTTACGATATTGCTAACTTCACCTGGACCTGCACATAGATAGAGATAACTTTTCTCCCAACGAGTACAGAGGAGTTTTCAATTCCTCCAGCCTTGCTGTTTACAAAGGATAAAACGCACGGGATAATGATAGTGATAGCAACTGAAAAGTAAACTAAGGATGTAAACAATGATATGAAGATGGACCAGGGTCCCGTGATTTTCACTAGTGATGTCTCTCTCCCAAAAGACGATAAAAGTGCTAGCGAGGTAAACATATCACAGTTGGGCAATTGACAGGATTATGAAGGCACCGCAATGCTAACTATGCGGCAAAGAAAGGAAGGGCTCAAAAGAAATGGGCAGTACGCCAATGTAAGTAGACCGAAATCCATCTGCATCTACTACGAATCATCCACCTTGAGATATCTATCCAGAACATCTCGCTGGTATTAAGTTGCGAATCCCACCCAAAGTGTAAATCCAAAGGAGCAGATAACTGCATTAAAAGAACTTTGTGTAAAGTAAACAATCCTTGCATCCACGGATACAAGCACCGTTGTTTTATCCCTGGTGGCAACAGCACATCCCCTAGTCTCATGTTTCTGTCACTCAAGCTAGACATCAAGGGGCTGAACCCACAATCAAGCATAACGCTCCCTCTTGGAGTTGCAACAAATCACTTGGCCAAAGTAGAATACGGCAACGGAGAACATGCAAGAATTTACTCAAGAACAAAATATAAAAGAGAAGAACCAAATATATTACTCATCACAATCTGAACATAGTCTCATAATCCATCAGATCCCAACAAACTCAGCATAGCAACGGCAAAAAATTACAAAGGTGCCTCGATCATGAGAGGCGGCTCACGAGGTCTCAAAAGTGGAGGCACAAAGAGGGGAGAGATAGATCACATAGCTACTGGTCATGGACCCATGGTCCAAGTTGGACTACTCACGGTACATACGAGAGGCGTCCATGGCTATGGATGGTCTCCCGGAGGGGGTAGCTTCTCCCGGCAGGGTGCCGGAGCGGCTTCTCCAGGCATCCCCAATCTAGATACGGCGGTGGCGGCGGTACAGAGGCGAGATCGCGAAAAAGGAGTTCTCTCGAGGGTTTCCGTCACGGGGGGTAAATATAGGCGAAGGGGGCACCGAGAGGGGCCACAGGGCAGCCAGGAGGCTCCCTGGCGCGGCCTAGGGTGGGGCCGCGCCAGGTGCCCTCCTGTCTGCCTAGTGGTGGCCCTCCTCCGCTTTTTTGGTGTTTCCGGAAGCTTCCGTGACGCTGATTTTTTATATGATTTTTCCGGATTTTTTGGAGCACTTTTAATGGCCAGAAAACCTGAAATACAAAAACAACAGAAAACAGCAACTGGCAGCTGGGTGCACTGGGTTAATAGATTAGTCCAAATATGCTCAAAAGTGTATGAAAGTTCAAGAAAATCATGGCAAAGTCACACAAAACATGCATGGAGTAAGCAGAAATTATAGATACGTTTGGGACGTATCAACATCCCCAAGCTTAATTCCTGCTCGTCCTCGAGTAGGTAAATGAGAACAAGCATAATTTCTGTGGTGACATGCCACACAACCATAAAAGGACTTTTGAGTAAAGCAATCAAAGCATGCAATTCAATTCAAGTCTTAACAAGCAAGAGTCTATATTAGCATTGACACAAGCAACAAAAGAACAAAAGGTGCAAGAGCTCTCGCTGTCCGTGACTCGAATGTTTCCAGATGGTGTTTGCGTGCAAGCAGGGGATAGGGAAATACGAAATAAAAAAAAAGTAATTGTTGAGAACAACTATCTACTAAAGTTTCACACTTGGTCTCCTTTGGATTCTTATCTTGACTCGTCCCGAGACCACTAGCCAGGTACAAGTCAAACTGATCCGATCCCTTTCGATATTTTGAGCACTCATGCAATGGATGAGCGTGATCAAGAAAGTTGACACCTAAAAGGCGAAACATAAAGAAGGTGGAGGAGGAAGACAAAAAGGTGTGAAAGGATCACATCAATGAGGACAATCATAGGCGAGAGAAGGCCATATGATAGATATGATGTGAGGAGTATGGATTGCCATGCAACGGATGCACATGTGAGCTAAAAGCTCTCCAAGGGAACTAGTGGGGTGCATCTAACTTGCTTGCTCAAGAAGACCTAGAGCTCGTTTGAGGAGGCTCATCATTGGAATATACAAGCCAAGTTCTATAGTGTGAAGGTCCCCACATAGCTATATGCATGATGATGATCTCTATGGAGTACAAGGGGTAGAGGATGAAGTACCAGTGTGGATCTCTCAAAAGGAATAGTAGTGTGCCCCCTTCTCTCTTTTTATTTTTCTTTTTCTCCTTTTTCTATTTTCTTGTATTTTTTTTTGGTGGCCTCAATGGCTCTTTCTATATAACTCTCATTTTTCCTCTTTGGGATCTTTTGATTTTGTCCTCTTTGGAATCTTTTCCTCACTTAGGGGCAACACTCTATATTTTACAAGAATATAGGAGATCTTTCACACTTTACAAAGGTACTCACATAAAGAAGATATAACTATCATGATGCAAAGGTATGACATGAGGATCAAGTCATGAGAAGGTGGATGTTGCATGGCAATGTATCTCGGAAAGGCTATGGAAATTCCTTGTAGGTAGGTATGGTGGCTGTTTTGAGGAAAGATATAAGGAGGCTTATGATGACAGAGCGTATCGTGCCAAGGGTTTGGATGCACCGGCGAAGTATGCGCCAACTCTCAAGGTGAGAAAGGGCAATGCACGGTACCGAAGAGGCTATAAAAAGTATAGGTGGGTGGAAGTGTCAACTTTCGAATACTAACATTAGTCCGAAGAAATCATGCACTTATTATCGGTAACTCTCAATCTAATCAGGAGGTTCACAAAGAGACAAGTAGCCCTAGGAGGAGTGTATGGGGGTTTGGTTATCCTTGCGCATCCTCGACTCATGGTATGTGAGTGTACTCTAATATTCGAACCCTCCAGAGGTTAGTGATCCATTTAGTAGCTAGAGTTCTCAACAGGGGGTTTTGGTTTTTGAAAAACACACGGATTGCCGAAAATACGACATCTATCACTAATAGGCTCGAGCTCTTGACACCAAAAGTTCAAACATTACTCTAGTCAATACCTCAAAACTATTGCAAGTTACTACTACAAAGAGAAAAGCAACTTCAACTACCTACTTCTAGTCAAGACACAAAACTCAGTGCAACAGGCAAACTCTTTAACAAGATAAAACATGCAACCTATAGAAAGTTCAACCTAAAACAAAAGAAAAGCTCTAGAAAAACTAAAGCACTACAACTAAACAGAGAAGCAACTAAGAAAAGAAAAAAGAACAACTCGCAGCTAAAAGAATAAGCATGAAAATCCTATGAGGAGTTCTAATTCAAGCGGAGCGTGTATCTCTCCCACACAAAAGAAAGTAAGTTGGGATCTAACTTGTTACTACTGCAAACAAAGCAAAATAAAACTAAAAACAAAACCTAAGAGCGAGACGCTCCAAGAATAGCACCTAACGCATGAAGTGATAAAAATATAGTGCGGCAATAGACGAACTGATAATTGTTGATGAAGAAGGGGATGCACGGGGGCATCCCCAAGCTTAGATGCTTGAGTCTCCTTGAATATTTATTGGGGGTGCACATGGGCATCCCCAAGCTTGAGCGTTTGACACTCCAGGATCTTCTTTCATCATCTTCCATCGCACACTTGAAAACTCCCTTCATACATAACTCATTGTAGACTGATTAGAGAAGTTAGTACCCAATTAAAATAATTTTTCCTTTGCTGGAAATAAAGATAAACTTGAAGATATACTGTTTCCCAAGATTTCCAAAAGGTTTTTGCAAAGAAAAAGCAAGCTTAAGGTTTGCAAAAGTGAAGAGAGACAAAACGTGGCAGAATCTGTAAAAAACAGAATAGCAGATAGAAAAAAAAATTAGGGGTACTTCTGAAACTCAAATCAAAAAACTCAGAACATACGGAAGTTTCGTAATTGTATAGAGCACGTTGTGTAAAAATCTCAGATCAAAAAGATGAACTGGGATTTTTCCATGATTTTTCTAGTCACGAGGACAGAATCTGTTTCTGGACAGCATGTCACAACTTTTACTTCCCTTGCCGTATGAGGCTATAAAAGGCACAAAGCTTAAAAAGTAAAGATACAATGATGTTGCTACAGTAGTAACAATCATCAAGACCAATAGGAACAGAAGAAAAGAAAAAACAAAAACCTAAATTCGTTGCGGGCCGCCTCCCGAAAGCTCTTCTTTAGAGCCATTAGCTAGGCTTAAAGCAGAAGATCAAAGTTCTCCAAAATCATCGGAAGGTTCACCAAGGATCTCAAAAGGGTTTTCAATAAGCTCATCCTTGTTCTTCCGAGGGAAAAGGTATTTACCTTTTGCTTTACCACGCAAACGTATTTGTCCTTTACCTATATCAATGAAGCCTTTCATGGGTCGGAGGAAGTCCCTTCCAAGCACTATATTTCCTTGATTGGCCTTCATGATGGAGAAGTCGATCTCCACACTCCTTTTTAGAAACATGACCTGGACATCTTTCAATCTTCCCTGGATCTCAGAAATATCACCATTAGAATGTTCATGGAAAGATGGAAATTTGTCCATGCTTGCAAGGTACAAAGAATCATAAATAAAGCTAGGCATTATAGAAACTGTAGATCCAATGTCGCAAAAAGCATGGAAGTTTTGGTTAGAGATAACAATCCTAACAAAAGGCTCCCAGTCATTTTCTATTTCCAAAATCTCCTCTCTAGGAGGATTTGGTTTTTCTACTACTTTTAAGTCTAGAGCATCAAGTTTCTTCTCAATAGTAGCAATTCTATCTATAACAGTATCAAGACCATCATAAAAAAAATAACTAGATAAACCATGTATAATTTCAAGAGCTCTAGCTTCATCACACTCTAAAAAGTCTCCTTCAGCTATAATATCAAGAGAGTGCTTACAGCACTTAAAAAGACCAAAGTAAAAAAAATCTAAGCACAATTCTTATAGGTAACCAAGGCATATTTGCCTTATGTGCTTCAAAAATTCTATCCCATGCCTTCTTCATATTCTCCCCGTTCCTTTGGTGGAAATCCAAGACCTCGGATTCCCTCATAGTACCAACTCCTAACATACTTGACCACAGAAGAAAGGTAACATGTATTTTTGGTATTTTGATAAGGGACACAAAAGTAAAAACTGAAAGGTAAACTAACAAGACTAAAAAGCAAAGATAAAAGATAGTGTGCAACTCCCCTATCTTGTAGACTGGAGTCCCCGGCAACGGCACCAGAAATTGGCTTCATACGGTGAGGATCTCTCACTCCTCGTTGGTTACCCCAAGTGGAAGGTGAGATGTAGCGTAGCAGCAAATTTCCCTTAGCGAAGATGCTAAGGTTGAGTATCGTCCAGGAGGACTCACAGAGATACAAGTAGGTGGTAAAGTCAACAAGGCGCCGTTTACGATATTACTAACTTCACCTGGACCTGCACACAGATACAAATAACTTTGCTCCCAACGAGTACAGAGGAGTTGTCATCCGGCCTTGTTGTTTACAAAGCATAAAACGCACGGGATAATGGCAGTGATAGCAACTGAAAAGTAAACTAAGGATGTAAACAATGATATGAAGATGGACCAGGGTCCCGTGATTTTCACTAGTGATGTCTCTCTCCCAAAAGACGATAAAAGTGCTAGCGAGGTAAACAAATCACAGTTGGGCAATTGACAGGATTATGAAGGCACCGCAATGCTAACTATGCTGCAAAGAAAGGAAGGGATCAAAAGCAATGGGCAGTACGCCAAGGTAAGTAGACCGAAATCCATCTGCATCTACTACGAATCATCCACCTTGAGATATCTATCCAGAACATCTCGCTGGTATTAAGTTGCGAATTCCACCCAAAGTGTAAATCCAAAGGAACAAATAACTGCATTAAATGAACTTTGCGTAAAGTAAACAATCCTTGCATCCGCGGATACAAGCACCGTTGTTTTATCCCTGGTGGCAACAGCACATCCCCTAGTCTCATGTTTCTGTCACTCAAGCTAGACATCAAGGGGCTGAACCCACAATCAAGCATAACGCTCCCTCTTGGAGTTGCAACAAATCACTTGGCCAAAGTAAAATACGTCAACGGAGAACATGCAAGAATTTACTCAAGAACAAAATATAAAAGAGAAGAACCAAATATGTTACTCATCACAATCTGAACATAGTCTCATAATCCATCAGATCCCAACAAACTCAGCATAGCAACGGCAGAAAATTACAAAGGTGCCTCGATCATGTGAGGCAGCTCACGAGGTCTCGAAAGTGGAGGCACAAAGAAGGGAGAGATAGATCACATAGCTACTGGTCACAGACCCATGGTCCAAGGTGGACTACTCACGGTACATACGGGAGGCGTCCATGGCTATGGATGGTCTCCCGGAGGGGGTAGCTTCTCCCGACAGGGTGCCGGAGCAGCTTCTCCAGGCAGCCCCGATCTAGAAACGGCGGTGGCGGCGGTACAAAGGCGAGATCGCGAAAAAGGAGTTCCTCTCGAGGGTTTCCATCAAGGGGGTAACTATAGGCGAAGGGGGCACCGAGAGGGGCCACAGGTCAGCCAGGAGGCTCCCTGGCGCGGCCTAGGGTGGGGCCGCGCCACGTGCCCTCCTGGCTGCCTGGTGGTGGCCCTCCTCCGCTTCTTTGGTGTTTCCGGAAGCTTCCGTGACGCTGATTTTTTATATGATTTTTCCGGATTTTTTGGAGCACTTTTAATGGCCGGAAAACCTGAAATACAAAAACAGCAGAAAACAGCAACTGGCAGCTGGGTGCACTGGGTTAATAGATTAGTCCAAATATGCTCAAAAGTGTATGAAAGTTCAAGAAAATCATGGCAAAGTCACACAAAACATGCATGGAGCAAGCATAAATTATAGATACGTTTGGGACGTATCAATCGTACCTGTGCAGTTGTAATAAGTTGTATCCGCGTCACTCCCCTGAGTGGTCACGGCCCGCTATCTAATCCTAGCTAACAATGCGCAGGGCTCACTGCTGAATAAAATATATATATTTATAGTAGGCAACTTAGGATAAAGGAAGGTACATCAAGGGGCGACAATGGCAGGCTATGCAATTGAATAGGATTGTAACGTAGCAGCAGCAGTAATCAATGCCTAGTGCAAGAAAGTACGGAAAATATAGGCGTATCTGGGGAAGAGAATGGCTCTGCTTGCCTGGAAGCTCGCGGGTAGGGGCAGGGTCATCGACGAAGTAGTCATACCCGACAGCGGTGTAGTCGGCGGCAGCAGCAGGGTCTACCAGAGATTAAGGGGGGAGAAACATTAAATAGAAAGTAAACATAACAAACATATGCATGACAAGACAGATGCAATGTTAACGGTGTTCTAACGCAATGCAATGCACGTTGCTCGGAGTGGGAATTCATCCGGGGATGAAAAGCTGGCTCCGGGTGATTATCGGACAGGGTGTCCGGAGGAGGAAGGTACCATGCCGGAGGTGTCGTGGACATCCGACAAACATGTGAAAGGTGTATCTGTGTTAGCTGATCCATTCTGAACAACTTTCGTGTTCAGAATAAATTCATCCGGATAGTTTATCGGTACCGGGTAATTACCGGACAAACGATCCGGAGGGGGAAAGTCTCAGGTTCGGTATGTTATAGGGTTGCGGTGGGTATGCGGGTAGCGTATTTGAAATGGTTGCATTTTTCTGAGCAACTTTCATGTATAAAGTTTTTCTATCGGAGCTATGGTTTAAAAGATATTGAATTTCTAATATTTAAATGCTTTTATAGAATTACTGGATTTTCTTTTATTATTAAAGCAACATTATCCACAACAGTGGGTTGATTGGTCAAACTTACACCTGGGACCCACATATCAGTCTCACAGTATTAATAAATCATTTTACTAAACTTTAATAGTCACTGGGCCCACAAGTCAGTGACTCGTATTTATCTATTTCATTTAATTAAATAAACATGACAGTGGGGTCAGGCTGTCAGTGGCACATTTCTTTATTAAGAAAATTTAATTAGGCAATAATATAACTAATGGCCTAGGGCCCACTAGTAAGTCTCACATGGGGGGTTATTTCCTTTCATTTATTTAACAGACAATTATGGGGTAAGGCCCCACTGGTCATAGACCCAAAGGGGTGGGGCTCAGGCTGACATGGGATTATCCCCCGTGGCTAAACTCACCGGCACGCCCAATCCGGCGAGGCCGTTCCAGCGAGGGCGGGGGGGCGGCGTGGTGCGGGGGGGCACGCGAAGCGGAGCGAGCGCGCGGAGCAACGGCTGCGATGCAGCGCGCGGTGAGGAGCAGGGCGTGCGACCACGGCGAGCGACAACGCTTGGCAAGCAAGCGTGGAATGCTGGTGTGCCGCGCACGGCTGGGCACGCAAGGGGCGCGCCCCGACTGCAGCGAGAGCACGCACACTAGGAGAGGTTGGGCGTGGCCAGGGGTCGCGTGGAGCCACGCGGAGCAAGCTCCGGCCATGGCGGCCGGCGACATCGGGCTCGGGCAGGGGGTGGCTGAAGCGGCTCAAACGACAAAGGGGGAGAGGGGGAAAGGTGAGGGCCTCACAGTGAACGCGATGAAGGAGCTCGAGGTGGCCGGAGAGGGTCCACCGGCGGCGAATTTGATCGGGGAAGCCATCGGCCTGAGGTTGAAGACGACCTCGATCTTGCGCGCGTGGGGCGTCCCGTCCTCGACTTGATGGTGGAGTCGGCGTGGAGAGGCGCTGTGGAGCTACTGGACATGTTCCTGCCCACCGAGGTGGTCACCAGCGGTGTCGACGGCGTGGGCGCGGCAACGGCGGTCGCGGCTTGGGAAAACAGTGAGGGATGGAGGTGTGAGGGGGATTAGGGAGAGGGCACTAGGATTCCGGGGAGAGGGGGGATCGGGTTCTTGTAATCGCCGGAGAACCGCGGGGATGCCGACACAACGACGAGCACGGCCAAGGCGCCACGGGATGTTCGCCACGCAAAATGAACAGAACGGTGGGGAAGAAGACAAGGGGAGGGGAAGTGGGCCGGGCCCAGTGGAGGGGAGGGGTGGGCTTTGCCCAGTGCGGAATTTGGTCCTTTTTTTAATTTTCTGTACTTCTTACCTTTTGATGTTTATATTTTGTTTGAGCCCCAACTGATTTTTTTAAAATGAGAAACCAGCCCCAATATTAGTGTAAACTAATATTATAGTGCTACAAAAAGTTTTGCTATTAAATAAAACCATTTGCATTTTTGTTTTATTTAAATGGGATTAAATGCCACTGATTTGACACAGTTTTGACTTGATTAAATTAGTAAAACATTTTAATAAACCCCCATTTCATTTTTAATATGTCCTACTGATTATTAGGCATTTAATAAAAGTGGTTGCAATATTTTTGGACTAAGTTTTATTTCCACTTGTATCTGGAATTTTTATTTGGCTTGAATTTGAACAAGCTTTGATCAAAGTGATCATCACAAGTTAATCGAGGTGACTTGGCATTAGCACAAGGTGATTACAGTAGCGTGACACCCGGGGTGTTACACGCATCCTTCTGGGCCGCCGTCCTCCGGCGCTCCGCGCAAGAAGGCGGGGAGGGGAGGGGGTCGCCGCCGGCCGCGGTCGTTGCCGCGCTAGAAGACAGGATCAGGAGGGGGCGTCGTGTGCGGGCGCTGCCGCGCTACAAGGCGACGTGGGATCGGGGCCGCTGTCCATGGGGTGTTGCCGCGCTAGAAGGTGGGTTAGGGGGGTTAGAATAATATTGTACAATAATCTCGTACCGCTCGAGATGACGATCTGGTACTTCTTCTGAAAAACACTACCGTACTTCTTTTTGTAAAGTCGGTATTGCTCCTCTGTATGTGTGTAGTAATTCAATTGTAGATTCTAAATCGTTAATCAGAATTGCGTAAATGACATACTGTTGGAAAGCTACAGAATGTTCTCACCTTGTTCGTATTGTGACTTTTTTCAAAATTTTCGATTTTTTATTATGACTTTTCAAAAAACAGAATTCATCACAAGCTCATTGAAAAGTGTTTTGAACGACATCTTTTACCCACTTCTCGGAATAGCGCAAATGATATACCGTTGGAAAGCTACTGAAATTTTCAAACGTTTTTATGTTTTAATATTTTTCAAATTTTGCATAGTATTTGAACAATTTTGAAAATACTAAAAATCAGTTTTATTAAAAGATGATCACTGATCATTTTTTATATGAAAATGATGCAAATGATATGGCATTGGAAAGGTACTGAAATTTCCCATCTTTTTCGTGCACTAAGGTTTTGCAGATTTTACATAATTTTTAAGCAGTTTTGAAAATACCGAGATTCATTCAAAATAGATGAACAGTAATTTGTTATTAATATTTTAACCACTTATCAGAATAGAGCAAATGATATACCATTGGAAAGCTACTGAAATTTACAAAAAAATTCATGTTTTAAGTTTTTTCAGATTATGCATAGTTTTGGAACAGATTTGAAAATACTAAAATTCAGATATATTAAAAGATGTTTATTGATGTTCGTTCGACCTCTGAATGATGCAAATGATATGGTGTTACAAAGTTATTGAAATTCCACAGCTTTTTCGTGTTTTAACATTTTTCCAATTCTGTACGGTTTTTGAACAATATTCAAAATGCTGAGATTTTTCCAATTGCAAAGAAACAGAGTACTGTACTTCTGTGTAATATGGGTTTTGTACTTCCCGGTAATAAAGAGGTTTCTATACTGCTCAAAATGAATAAATTGTATTGCCCGTATTTTTTCCATAAACTCAAATTACCTCGACAAGTATCTTGTACTTCTGTGGAATATGAGTTTCGTACTGCCCGATAATAAATAACATTTTGTATTGCTAAAAAATTAATACATTGTACTACCATAATTATTTCCAATTTTACTCGATGTGCATATTATACTTCCGTGTAGTATGAGTTTTGTACTTCCCAATAATAAAAAACATTGTACTGCTCAAAATATAAAAATTGTATTGCCCAGAACAAATAAATGGTACTGCTCGACAATAAAAATATTTTTGTACTGCTCAAACTGAATAAACTGTACCGCTCAGAATGAAACAATGGTACTGCCCATTGTGATTCAATGGTAATGCCCCGACAATAAAAATATGTAAGGCCCTGAACATGCTTTATACCAAGCATCTACCACAAGCTTGATTACGGTACAATCTACCTCAATACTCTTTTCACTAGCCGAGCATGTTCCTTGGGGGAACATCATCATGGTGTACATATATCTGTCACCCTTGCTAGTGTGGTAACTTCTCTAACTCTGAACCTGGATATAGGTAGCAATGATGCTTAAGTAAGAAGCAGCCTTAAGTTTTTTAGCCATGTTAGTTTTCATTTTAGCTAATCCCAGTTTTACTCTCTTGATTCTTGTAGTAGCAGAACATGTGTCTTATGGAGTTTTGGTCTAGCGTTTTTGTACATCTTAATAACAATTGTTTTCTTTTTCTCTGCTTGACCTAAAGTACTACTACTGCATATTCACCCTCAATTGGTAGTTAGTACTATCTACTCCATTTGTCACCGTATCCTTCGCACTTGGATGGAAAAGCCGGCGCGTATTGAGAGACTCTGCTGGATACCGTTTAACTAGTGAGATGCTAGTTGTACCTTTCATCGTCGTTGTATGAATTTTCAGGCCGCCGGTGGAATCTCATGGAACATGGTGTTGGCCATCCTCGAACGACTCCGTGTACAGCCACGCCGAAAACCTTGTCGGCGTCCTGTCCTCGTATCTCCCAAGTAGCCAAAGGCTCATCCATAAGACAACAGTACCTCGTTCTCCACCCACGGACGATCATGCTGCGACCAACGTCCAACACTCAGGCAACTCCACGGGTGTCTCGCGTTCGCGCCCAACGGAGCCGCGGGTGCCTCGCATTCGCGCCCACGGCACAGAAGGGGATGGGAGAGCATCGAGGCGGGATCGATGGGGTGGCGGCTGCGCAGTACGAGTAAAAAAGGAGGGGCCGTCGGTGTTGGAATTTTACCCTTCAAAATCAATCACATCACATCGATGAACATACCCACACAAAACTTTTTAGCCAAGGGCACGTGTCGCACCCGTATTTTACTTTATTTCAAACTATAACTCACCAGATACAAAACTCACGCACACGTTCTGTATATATATGACCAAGCTCTTCACCTAGCCAGCTTGTCTTTGCCCGAACTCTACACCTATACGCACACAAACTTTACCAACACGGCTATAGCTAGTGCAGAAGGATAGAGAGAGATTTTGGTAGAATCGATGTTTATTGCTTGAGCCTTGGAGACATATATATATAGGAGTACAATGATCTACTTGGAGTACAAGTCAAGGTAGAATAGAGTCCTACGCTATCTATGTTTCCTAATACAATCATTATACTCAACATCCCCCCGCAGTCACAACGTAGCGACGCAGACGGTGAGACTGGAGAAGAATCCGAAGGCGGAGCCGACGGACATCCCCACCACAGTCGTAACGGTCGACGCATCGCGGAGTTTGTGGCTGGAGTGAAAGCCAACGAGGTTCCCAAGAAGGCGGTAGCCCTTTGTGTCGTTGTCGAAGTAGCCGAGGTTGCAAGGAAGTCAGGAGCGCAGCGCGGCTCATGAAGAGCGGCACTGGCGGGCGGTCGTCAGTCGTATCATGGGACGTCGCGAAGAAGATGGTGGTGACGTCCGGAAGGAGACGATGTTGACGAAGCGTCGCGCCGGGTTTGCCAATCCCGGGGACACGTCGTAGACGAAGGCGCGCGTCGGTGTTGCCAGCACCGGGCATGCGTAGATAGACGAAGTCGATGTCGACGAAGCGCCGCACCAGGCTTGCCAGGCCCGGAAACACGTCGTAGATGAAGGCACACACCGGTGTTGCCAGTACCGGGCATGCGAAGACGGGGACCAGTAGGAGCTGTACGCCTTGTCGGAGTGACCAGCAGAGAAGGGCTCGACGACGGTTGCGGCACAACTCGGCGGGGGGTAGAAGGTGCCGAGGGTGGAGTCGCCGCGACTGCCGGAGCTAGATGAAGTGGTCGAGGAAGATGACGGCGACGCTGACGATGAGCTGTTGCTGGACGAAGACGAAGAGGATGGACGGCGATGAAGTCGGCGAAACCAGAGGCAGCCCGTGGGGGGGGCGTCGGTCGCCGGTAGAGGCGGCGCGGCTCGGGTGAGCGGCAGCGGCGAACAGGGTGTCGGCGCGGCTCGGGTGAGCGGCAGCGGCGCAGGTGACGCGGCGACGGCGGTGCTCGAAGTAGGCGAAGATGATCCAACGGCATGACGAAGACCAGGCGCGGACGGTGACGTTCCCGCACCAAGAGAGGTGGCGCGACGCGTGCCACGGGGGCGTCAACGCGCGCAGACGACGGAGCGGACCGCGTGCCGCGGCGCTACGGCTCGAAGGGGCGACGCAGCGGCGACGCACGTGTCGGGGGCGACGGCGGGGAAGACCTCGGGGCGGTTGCAAGGACCGCGTGCCGCGCTCGCTACGGCCCGACGGGGCGACGTAGCGGCAGCGCGAGGGTCGGTGCAGCCTCGGGACGACCTGGAGCGGACGGCCTCGGGGAGGCGGTGACCGCGGGCTGCGGCACTACGGCCCGAAGGGGCAACACAGCGACAACGCGCAGGTTGGTGCAACCGTGGGGACGGCCTCGGGGCGGCGGCGTGGACTGCGCGTCGCGGCGCTGCAGCCCGTGGGGGCGACGCAACGACGGCGAAGAAGTTCGGGCAGCCACTGGGAGAACCACGGGGGCGGCCCTGCGGCCCGAAGGGGCGGTGCGGCGGTCGCCCGATGCTCGATCGGTGGATAGGCGCTTGTACTCGGAGACGTTCTTCTCGGAATCCGGCGGAGGCGCACGCGGGCGACTGTACGGGTCATCAACGCGGCGCGGAGGGGGCGATCGCACGGGCGGGCGGGTGATCAATCCGATCGCCCGCGAGGTGGAGGAGCGCCGCTCGGCGTGTTGATGGCGACGGGGGGCCGAGCGAACCAGCAGCACCGGTGCGACGCGGGACTAGCCGACGCGACTCCAACGGCGAGGGGCCAGCCGAGGTGTCGGGGACGTCGCGGGTCCAGCCGGCGCACGCCCGATCGGCGCGGGGCCAGTCGGTGTGACCCCAGTTGGCGCGGGGCCAGCCGGGGGTGTCGGGGACGTCGCGGGGGCCGGGGCGGGCTGTAGTCGGTGGCGACGATGGCGGTGGAGGACACCGATCTGAAGCAGGGGCGGCAACGGCCGGCGCGGGCGACGATCGGGCTAACGCGCGGAAGGCGGCCACTACGGGCCGCCGTGTCGGTGAAGAAGCCGGCAGTCGCGCCGGAGTCGAAGTAGAGACGCAGTGGATCGACGACGGCGATGGGCGACGCAAACCGATCTTAGATCGGAAAACCAAAAAAGAAGCCGATCAAGACGACCGGCGGAGAGAAAAAGCCCCGATCAAGGGACCGGGAGAAAAGACTCTAGGGCAGCCAATCCACGGGATCGACGGACGAACCCTAGTTACGGGCGGCGCGGCCCCCAGCCCCGACGATCAGGGATCGGCACCGGGGGCGGCGCGGGCGGAAGCGATGGCGCGGCCCCCAGCCCCGGCGATCAGGGATCGGCGCCGGGGGCGGCGCGGGCGGAAGCGATGGCGGCGGTTAGGGTTTAGATCGTGTTTAGGCTGATACCATGTAGAAGGATAGAGAAGGGGTTTAGTGGAATCGATGTTTATTGCTTGAGCCTTGGAGGCATATATATATAGGAGTACAATGATCTACTTGAAGTACAAGTCATGGTAGAATAGAGTCCTACGCTATCTATGTTTCCTAATACAATCATTATACTCAACAGCTAGTACTACTCTTGATCGGACTCAAGCTAATACTAGGAAGTCACAAACCGACTTAAGCTTGTACTTTCCTAGACTAGTCAACCGGCCACCTTGATCATACTTAGACTAAAACTTACCTAGTTATAACTAACAATGTTTGGATTATTTCAACATTCACCCCCTAATCCAAACATTGGTATCTCATCAGCTTCTCAGTTGTTTCCGGTGACGCAACTTACCGGACCGCAACTTTTTCTCTTCTTGCAACGATGGCTTCCGCTCCATCACCGTTACTTCTTTTGCATATCAATTTGTAGACTTAATTCAACGCATCATATGAAACTACCAGCCACGCTGACACATCTTAGTGTGCTACATGCAGGCTAAACGCATAGCCTCATGCAGGATCTCATCTTAACTGGTGCGCGTCCATGTTCACGCTGATCTTCGTCTTCTCATCGATTGCATGCGCACGGGGAGACAGAACTGATCACCCGTCACATCTTCTCATCTTCTCTTTGTCGCCGGTGCCACATCTTACCGAACGACGCTCTCCTGTCCAGCGGCAACACAACTCGCCATATACGTGCAACTCATCTTCAACGTATATGAACTCGCTGAAACTCCTGATCACGGGTGGAAACACAAGGCTCAAATTCCTTTTTTCATCGCTCTCAGTCACAATTCTTCTTTGCCAGTGACACAACTGTCGCAGAATACTCACACAAATGAGCTCTTGGAGACATCTTGCAAGAACCCACATGCTCATCTTGATAACGGCTCGCAATTTTACCGCCTCTTCCTTACTCCCATGGACGACAATCTTGACGAGATATTGTAGTACCACACCTTGGCACCATCGATCTCCTCAATGATCTCCTTCCATCGCAATTACAACGACATCCCGTCATCTTCCTTCTTGTCGTTCCGACGAACGACGATCGCCCGCACCTTCTCTTGTCGCTGCATCACCTAACGACTAAATCGCATGTCGCTTCTCATCGCTGGACCACCCAACGACTATATTGTCTGCTCCTTCATGCCGCTCGTCACTAAGCGGCTATATGGCCCGCCTTCTATCTCATCGCCGCACCTCCCAGCGATTTTATTGCCCGCCTCGTCACTAAGCGGCTAGTCGGGCGCCACCCCGGGGCAAGCGCGGCTTTAGATTGACCTTGCTCTAGATACCAAATGTTAGGATTCAAGTATTCAACCCTTCAGGATCAATCACATCACATCGACGAACACACGCACACAAAACTTTTTAGCCAAGGGCACGTGTCGCACCCGTATTTTACTTTATTTCAAACTATAACTCACCAGATACAAAACTCACGCACACATTCTGTATATATATATATATATATGACCAAGCTCTTCACCTAGCCAGCTTGTCTTTGCCCGAACTCTACACTTATACGCACACAAACTTTACCAACACGGCTATAGCTAGTACTACTCTTGATCGGACTCAAGCTAATACTAGGAAGTCACAAACCGACTTAAGCTTGTACTTTCCTAGACTAGTCAACCGGCCACCTTGATCATACTTAGACTAAAACTTACCTAGTTATAACTAACAATGTTTGGATTATTTCAAAAGTCGGTGCCGTAGAAGCCGGGGTAGAGGGGCCGGTGGCGCAGAAGGAGCCGGGGGAGAGGGTCCGGCAGCGCCCTAGGAGCCGACGGGAGAGAGGCCGGCGGCGTGGTAGGAGCCGCGGAGAGGAGGCCGGCGGCGCCCATACGAGCATGGGAGGAGGCGGGTGCGAGCAGGTTTCTTTTACATGCTGACGGGGTTGAATCAATACGGGGTTTTGCATATATAGGGTGGGTCTATTATGATAACACCCCTTAAGAACTTATTCTAACAACACCGGGCTTATTCTGCTAACACCTACACTCGAAAAAACACATCATCAGCCCGCCCCGCAGCAACCCACCCTCGCTCAACAAAAAACAAAAAAAATCAACCCCGCGTACCCGCATCAACCGGATCCCCCCGTACCCAACCTTCTTCCTCAACTCACCACGCCCCCATAACCTCCACCTTCTGCATCCGCCGCCATCGGCCCGCCACCACCTAGCGTGCCACCGCTGGTGGCCCACCCAGCGCGCAACGTCCAGCCAGATCCCCCGGGACCAAGCCCCCAGAAGCCACGGCCCCGATGCGCTCACCAGATCCGCCGTCACCCGATCCGTCCCGCCATGGCCCCGTGCGACCGGGAACCTCCGAGCGCGGTGGCGATGTCCCGCGATAACGCAGCTGCACTGGGAGTCCTTGTTCGCCTTCTAGGTTCCTCCGTGTGCAAGATCCGCGGCCACCTTTCATCGCCAGATTGGGGCGTCTGCCGCCGCCGATGTGGATCTGACGGACCGTCGTCGGGCAGGACGCTTGCCGCCGCGCGACCCCTGTATCCATGCGTCCGCCGCCGTCTTCCCTTGCCTTCAACCACCTCCTCCCACGGTGATGCGCGAGGCATGGTGCCCGACTTGGAGCGCTTGGGCTCCACATGTACTCCGGCGACCAGTGTATCTGTACCGGCCCGCCCCCGCCTGTTCCGGCCACATGCAGTTTGTTGCTCCTCTGCGATGTAGTTAATTCAAGGATGGGGAAAGAGCACAAAAACAGAATTTGAAAACACAATCTGAGTTGTAACGACAGATATCGTTGAAATTTCGTAAGGTGGACTTTGTTATCCAGATCGAGGTGTGTCATTGTCATTACTGACCGACACGGTGTTGATTGCTGATGTTACCAAGTTTCTGTTTGTAGATGTGTGCAATTGTTGCTTATTTATGTATTTCATTATGAAAATTGTAAATCGTGTGATATCAAGCAATGCAGTCCATTTGTTCAACTCGTGCGATGTTGTATGCAGTACACTTCAACGGTTATGAAATGCAGTTCGTTTGGTGCAAGATCAAAAGAATACAAAATTGAAAAAAATGTGTGCAGTTCTCTCCGACGCCCGGCGGATGCAGTTTACTTCGTTGATTTTGGATACGCGAAAAACACTTGCACTTTGTTTGCTGATAATGTAGTGAAGTTGCAGTTCACTTCATTTGTGCCCCGTGATTCACTTCCCAGAAGAGAACTGCGAATTTTTAATAAAAGAATCAAAAGACGCATGCAGTGCTCTCTATCGATAAATGCGGTGCGGTTGCCCGTCCAATGCAATTCACTTGGCCGATTCTGGATCCGCGAAAAACACGTGCATTCAGATTGGTGATATTGCAGTGCGCTTGCTCATTGGATGTGGTGCGGTTGCCCGGCGAATGCAGTTCACTTGGTCGATTTGGGGTCCGCGGAGAACGGAGTTCCGCGTCTTTAGTAGAATCAACACAACTTTTAAACCGTAAGAAATTAGAAAGATTGCTCTACATACAAATGAAGCGCCTCGACGATAGCTATCCAACCGTGTATCAACTACATCAATCGGACGAACGAATCAAAATAAATTACGCAAAAACGCCCGTTGTCCACAAGAGGGCAGCACACCGTTTTCAAAATTCCTTCAAAACCGTGAAGAATCTCGAAAAGTGTTCAACATGTCGGACATGCTCCTAATCCATACGAATCCAACGGTGTATCATACTCATCCTTTTGACAAACGGTGAAACAGTTTGACTCTCTACAAGATCCGTCGACCAAAAACATAGTTGCTGCGTTTTTTTAGATTTCAAATTCCTCTCAAACTGTGAGAAATTAGAGAAAGTGTTATACATATGGATGGAGCGCCTGATCTATACCTTTCCAACGGTGTATCATTTGCATCATTCCGATAAACGGTTTATGAGAAATCGTGAAAAAACGCTCGTTGTGAAAGTGTGTCGCCGCACCGTTTTTGAAACTGCTCTTAATCCGTCAGGAATCTGGACAACTGTTCAACATACTTAAGATGCTTCTTTTCCATACGAATCCAACGGTGTATCATACGCTCAATTCTGATGAACGGTTAAAAAATTGAAGCGAAAACGGTGCATGCGGTTCTGTTTTACCCGAGCTGCAGTGCTTTGAAGTCAGCAGTGCGGTTCTTTTTGCGATTCCGAACTGCATCGTAACTATTCTTATAGCCGGTCTATTCTTACATCGTTGTCAGAATACATTCTGAACTGCATCGTATCGCAAAGAGAACCGCACTGCTGAATTTGAAGCACTGCAACTCGGGTAAAACAGAACTGCATGCACCGCTTTCGCTTCAACTTTTTAACCGTTTCTCGGAATTGAGTGTATGATACACCGTTGGATTCTTATTGAAATGGAGCATCTTCCGTATGTTTAACACTTGTCCAGATTCCTCACGGATTAAGAACAGTTTCAAAAACGTTGCGGCGACAAATTTTTGCAGCAGGCGTATTTTCGCGATTTCTGTTAAACCGTTCATCGGAATGATCCACATGATATACCCTTGGAAATATATCGATCAGTCGCTCCATCCATATGTAGAACACTTTGTCTAATTCCTAACGGTTTGAGAGGAATTTGAAATTGAAAAAAACGGACACACTCTGTTTTTGGTTTTCGGATCTCGTAGAGAGTCAAACTTTTTAACCGTTTGTCCAAACAATGCGTATGATACACCGTTGGATTCGTATGGAGTAGGAGCATCTTCGACATGTTGAATACTTTTCAACATTCTGCACCGTTTTGAAGCAATTTAAAAAGTGGTGGCGCTGCCCTCTTGTGGACAGCGAGCGTTTTGCGTAAAAAAAATTATTCGTTCGTCCGATCAATGCAATTGATACACGGTTGGATCGCTCTCGCCGAGGCGCTCCATTTTCATGTATAACTTTCTCTCTAACTCCTTACGGTTTAAAAGTAGCGTTGATTTTACTAAAACGCGGACTCACTTTTTTCGCGGAACAAAAAATCGACGAGTGAACTGCATTGGTTTGCATCCGACAATCAAGCGCACTGCATTATCGCCAAACAGAACACACGTGTTTTTCGCGGACCCGAAATCGACGAGGTGAACTGCATTCACCGGGCAACCGCGCCGCATCCGACAGGGCAACCGCACTGCATTATCAGTAAACAGAAATGCACGTGTTTTTCGCGGAATGGAAATCGACCAAGCGAACTGCATGTGAGTGCATCCGACAGGCAAGTGCACTGCATTATCGACACACAAAAATTCACATGCTTTTCGTGGATCCGAAAAACAGTGAAGTGAACTGCATCCGCCGAGGCAACCGATTGCATTTGTCAATAGAAAAAACCGCACGCATTTTTTGTTGCCTTTATCAGAAACGTTGTAGTTCGCTTCGCCGAAAGTAAACGCGACACACAACGGAGTGAACTGCACGATTTTTCGTTTTTTTGCTAAAAAAATTGTAAATGAACCGAATCGCGTGATTTTCATTAGATAGGCGATTGCACTACTTCAGATAAAAAACCACTCTACATTTGATGGATATGCGAACTGCGTGATTACTTTTATGTTTTTCCTAAATTTCTTATGAACTAGAGTATACAGGGAGAGAGCAAGTGAACCGCAACATTATGCAAAATTAAACCAACCCATAAAACGAACTACAGTATACACATTTTTTATAGCAAGATTATTTTTTATAGATAATTGGAAAGCCATACTACTGAACCACTCGCAAAAACGAATGAACAACAACACTTGCCAAAACGAATTAGCAACAAATGTACTAGTAAATCACCGCTGCATGTAGCCTGCACCCAGAACTACAATCACAGTGATTAAAATCAGCCTTGCAATGCACTATGCTCTTTCCCCTTTTTCTTGCTTGTGAACCTTCTGTTGGTGGAAACAAGGGCAAGAAAAATAAAGTCTAAACATAAACATCATACTCGTACATCTTGTGGTCAACGAACACACATACTTGCATGATCATAAATAGTACATAGAAGATGAAATTTCCCACGGGAGGGGAATAATCATCACTATGCCAACAAATTTTCTCTTAAGCTAACTATTAAGAGAAATTATGCGCGGCCCCTGGCTTTCTGCTCCTCTTCCTATACGCTGGGGCTGCTGCTGGCCAATGAAAGGAGACGAGGCAGATGGAGAAAGTAGTCCCCCTGCTGCTTGCTCTAGCTGTACCCAACTGTTGCTTTCTGCAAAAAAATAAAGATCTGAAGCCTCGCAGCATGCTCATGTACGAACAAGTAGTCACCTGGTGCCATGCGTGAGGGGAAGTGGAACACACACGCAAGCGACCCACGTGAACCGCACAGGAACTAGAGGTGGAGGTCCTCCTCTTGGCCTTGTTCACGGCACTCGTAGGAGGGGAGGCGTGCTGGGTGGCTGGGGAGGCACAAGGGGGCCCGCGGGCACTCGACGTGGGGCTGTGTGGTGGAGGCAGGGGCGATCGAGGTCCAGCCCTGGTCGGGCGGCTCCACGCGGGGCCGGGGTGAGGAGCGGCCACCGTGGTTGGTGAAGATGGCAGGGCGGCAAGGCAGGGGCTAGCCGGAGCAGGAGTTGCTGGCGACGGCCGTCGCCACAGCACGGTTGTGGGGCGCCCTGCCTGGGGAAGAAGGTTGTTGTGGCCGTTGGATCTCATGGTGGACGCCTCGCCGGGGACTATTGCGACCAGATCCGTCGGTGGATGTCTCACTAGGGGTCGGGGCGGCCGGATCCGGTAGCTCAGGTGTTGCTAGGGGGTTCATGGTGGACGGATCCGCCATAGGAGGTGGTTGGTGAGGGGGCGCGTCGGCCGTCCATGGGAGGGGATGGGGGCGTGGGGCAGAAAGCGGGGGGGTGGGGGTAGGTGGAGATCGTGGTGTGTGTGGGCAGCACATTTTTTTATATAGCGTGGGCGGGCGCCGAAGTGGTAGAAGGTGGTTCGCTGTTCACCGGGGAGCTCCGCGCTAGAAACTTAGTTAGAGGAGGTGTTGTCAGAATAAGGCTAGGTGTTGTTAGAATAAGGTCTTAAGGGGTGTTGTTAGAATAGACACACACATGTCGTCTATTCTACAATCGATGATAGAATAATATTTGCAATAATCTCGTAATGCCAGAGATGACGATCTCATACTTCACTGCCGTACTGCTTTTTCATGAAGTCGGTACTGCTCTTCTGAATGTGTGTACTAATTCAATCGTATATTCTAAACCGTTATTCGGAATTGCGCAAATGATATACCGTTGAAAAGCTACAGAAAATCCTCAGCCTTTTCATATTGTGGATTTTTCCTAATTTTCATATTTTTTATTATGAATTTTCAAAAGACGGATATTATCACAAGCTGATGGAAAAGTGTTTTGAACGCAATTTTTTACTCACTTCTCGGAATTGCGCAAATGATATACCATTGGAAATCTACTGAAATTTCCAAACGTTTTAATGTTTTAATGTTTTTAAATTTTGCATATTTTTCGAACAGTTTTGAAAATACTAAAAATTAGTTTTATTAATAGATGATTATTGATAATTTTTATACCTCAAAATGATGCAAATGATATGGCATTGGAAAGCTATTGAAATTTACCATCGTTTTCATGTATTAAGATTTTTGAAATTTTACATAAATTTTGGAGCAGTTTTGAAAATACTGAGATTCATTCAAAATAGACGAACAGTAATTTGATATTAATTTTTTAACCACTTCTCAGAATAGCACAAATGATATACCTTTGGAAATCTACTGTAATTTACAAACGTTTTTGTGCTTTAAGTTTTTTCTATGCATAGTTTTTGAACAGTTTTGAAAATACTAAAATTCAATTTTATTAAAAGATGATCATTGATATTCATCGGACCTCGAAATGATGCAAATGATATGGCGTTGGAAAGGTACTGAAATTAGCAACTTTTTCGTGTTTTAACATTTTTTCAATTCTTCGCGATTTTTGAACAATATTCAAAATACCGATATTTTTCCTGTTTCAAGGAAACATAGTATTGTACTTCGGCGAATATGAGTTTTGTACTGCCAGGCAATAAACAAGTTCTTGTAATGCTCAAAATGATTAAATTGTTCTGCCTATAAATTTTTCCAGATAACTCAAATTTCCTCCACATATAACTTGTACTTCTCTGGAATATGAGTTTCGTACTGCCGAATAATAATAGTAATAATAATAATTGTACTTCTCTGGAGTACGAGTTTCGTACTTCTGAATATGAATAAATTGTACTTCTCGTAATGAATCAAACGGTACTTCCTAGGGGCGATTGAGTGGTACTGCCCGGTCAAAAAATGTTTGTACTACTCAAAATGAATAAATTGTACTGCCCATAACGAATTTACGGTACTACACATAATGTTTCAACGGTACTGCCAAGTGTCAGGCTATAAAAAGGTATGTATTGTTCTTTTATAAATTTATAGTTTATACTGCTTTATATATATTTATGTACTACTCATGAGACAACTCTTGTATTTCTTTTTTTAAGATTACTGTACTGCTTTTTTATATGACTTTTGAAAAGAAAATTCTATAAGGTTATTTGTGTTACTTCTAGTTCATGAGTTGCAAATATAAATTGTAACGAATCAATATCACTACCCTAAGCGATTCAATGACATTGCCCGATATTTTAAACTACTGTACTTCTTTTTTTGAATTTTGTAGTTTGTATTGCTTCTACATATCATGCATTGATGAATATTACTCTTGTTTTTCTCTTTGACCCGAAGCACTGTTGATGATATTACACAAATATAAAGATCCATATCACTGAGCGGTATGTACTCTAATCTGAACCACATGCTCGCAAGTTTATCAAGAAGTACATTACTGGCAAACACATTACAAAGAAACCATTTATTTGTGATGTATCAAAGCAGCTGCAAAACTTGTCCACGGTGAAGTTCATTTAGGGGGGAAATTAGGTGTTCCAAACTGAACCAATACGGCTCATGTACATCTTGAGGATTCAAAACAGCATCTGACGTCGGAGTTCGACCATGGAGCATTGGACGTCAAGTGACTGGGTGGGCGGCGCGCCAGCGAGCGGGAGGTTGGCCTGGAGGGAGGGTGACGGTGGGGAGGAACGTCGCGGCCGCATGCCGGAGCGGGGGCGAGGGAAGGTGGCCGGACGGGAGGCGCGCCGGCGTGGGGGAGGTTGGCCTGGGGGGCAGCGCAAGGAAGGGTGGCGGTGGAGAGGAAGGTCGTGGACGTGATTCAGGCGTACTGCCCATAATAAAAAGTTATGTATTGCGTTTTTAAAAATTTATATTTTGTACTTCTTTATATATCTACTATATTACTAAACCCCTTAAGGGTAAAAGCGCTGAGATTCAATTGAGCTGATGCATGCCTTCGATTTTGACTGGGTCGTAGGCTGGCTTCCCCGCTCCCTTGGCTTGGCCCCATCTCTCGCTGGAGCTTCTTTTTTTTTGGAAAGATCCAGCCTTTTGTTGGCTTTGAATTGATTTAGGGGAGGGGAAAAACAAGGTTCAGGGGGTCAAAAAGACCCGGTTACAATGCACGCCGTCCGTTAGGGGGCGTGACTCGAAAAGAGGGGCTCTATCTCGCTATCATATCCCCAAAAGATGGCTCTAAACATCTTGCTCCGGCTAGTCTCCATTGTTCCATGCTGTCTCTTGTTGCCTTGATTATATCCCTTGCGTCCGGTTCTTTGTTCTGGAACACGCAAGCATTCCTCTCGTGCCAGATTTCCCAAGTGACCAATAAGATGAGCGACTTCACCCCTTTCCCAAACCGCTTAGCAGTCCTTGCGATGATCCTGGTCGTTGCCAATTTGGAGCTACTGCTCTCCAGCCGTTCTGGCCCCAAGGACCCACATCCGTGCCATGAACTGATGCTCCGCCATACCTCCACGAAAAGGGGGCAAGTCCAGAACAGATGAGTCGATGTCTCCAAACTTCTCCGGCACAGTGGGCAGAAGTATCCATTCTCCCAACCACGCCTTTGCAGTCTGTCGTTGCACCAAGCCGATCGTGGAGGAGCAACCAGCTGAAGATTTTCACCTTAGGCGGTGCCCATGCTTTCCAAATGAACCAGTGGAAGCCGCCGTTGTCCCCTGCGGTGGTAAGAAGGTTGTATGCCGCCGCCGAATATGTCTGGCCATCTCCACCACTCCAGGAGATAATATCAGCAACTCCCTCCGTCAGCTCCAGGTTGGCCGCGGCGAGGAGACGACGCAGGCTGATGAACTGTTGAAGAACATCCTGAACGTTACCATGCTGCAAGTCCTTAACCCACCGGTTTCCTTGAATCGCCTCCGCGACCGACCTGTTCTTCCTCTTGGAGTGGCTATGCAGCGCTGGAAAGCATTGGCTAAGGGGCGAGCCTCCGAGCCAATTTCTAGTCCAGAAACGGGCCTTTTTTCCATCTCCAATGACTACCCTTGTATGGTCAGAGAAGAAGCTTCTATCCTTGTTGTCGCAGGGTACCGGGAAGTCAGCCCATGCCCTGTCCGGCTCGGTCCAGGATGCCCACAGCCATCTCAATCGCCGTGTCGTCCCGAACCGATGCAGGTCCAGCAAACCGAGACCGCCCGTGCCAGTCGGGCTGCACACCGTCGCCCAATTGATCTTGCAGCGCCCTCCAGTTAGTGCCTCCTCCTGCGCCCAAAGAAACCGGCGCCTCTCCTTGTCGATGTCCTTTATGAGCTTCTTCGGCAGCCGCAGCGCCGTCATCGCGTAAGTCGGGAGGGCCGTGAGGACGTTCCTAACTAATACCCGACGGCCAGCGATGTTCATAAGCTTGCCTTTCCAGCCTGCCAATCGAGCTCTGATCCTGTCTAATATAAACTGGAGATGTACTATTCTAATTCTAGTGGAGGAGATCGGAAGACCTAAATATGTCATGGGGAATTTGGAGATGGTGCCGCCGAAGTTTGCTAGCGCTACTGCCGTGTCGTTCTCTGAGCATCTAATCGGCGCGACGACGGATTTTTGTTGGTTGAGGTGGAGACCTGATGCCTTCCCGAACAGAACGAGCAGCTCAAGCAAAGCGTCGACCTCTTGTTGCTTCGGGCGTGCGAAGATGACGGCATCATCGGCGTAGAGACTCGCCCTCAATCGTCTGTCGCTTCCAGGGAGCCTCGTGAGGATTCCTTCACTCATGGCCGACTTCAGGAGGTGATGGAGGGGGTCCATGGCCATGATGAAGAGCAAGGGAGAGAGGGGGTCTCCTTGCCGGAGTCCCCGCTTGTGCTGCACCTCACGCCCCGGGGTCCCATTGAGGATGCACGAGGAGGACGCAGTGGATAACAGTAGGGACACCCAATCTCGCCATCTACTGCTAAATCCTAATCTACTCATAAGTTCAAGCAAGTATTCCCATGAGACCGAGTCGAAGGCCCTAGCTATGTCCAGCTTGAAGAGGAGCATTTTTTCGCGTTTTCTATGCAGGGCTTTCAAATAACCTTGAACAAAAAGGTAGCTATCGTGGATGCATTTGCCGCTCTGAAAGACGGATTGAGCAGGAGAGATGATCTTGCCGATGCATCTTGCAAGCCTTCGAGAGAGTACCTTGGCGATGAGCTTAGCAATGGAATGGATGAGGCTGATGGGGCGGTATTGATTTAGACCTGAGGCGTCGTCTTTTTTCGGGATCAGGGAGATAAAAGCCTTGTTGAGTTCCCGGAAATTCTGCCCCGCAGTGGTGAAGAACTTGTGAAAAAACGCCATGACGTCATGTTTTATGATGTGCCAGCATGTTCTGAAGAATTCCCCCGTGAATCCGTCTGGCCCCGGAGCCTTTTCCCTCGGAGAGTTGGTGATTGCTTCCCAGACCTCAGCTTTAGAGAACACATGATCCATATCAGTCATGTCAACCCGCCCCACGCCGATCGCCTCCCAGTTCAAGGTGACCTCTCTTTGCGCTGAATGCCCCAATAAAGATGAGAAGTGTGCATGCACCAGCTCCTCCTTCTCTGAATGGTTTGTTATGACCGTGCCTTCATGTTCCAGGCTATGGATGTAACTCCTCCTTTTCCTTGATTTGTACTTTGCCAGGAAGAATTTCGAGCACGCATCACCAGCCTTGAGCCAAGTTGTCCTGGAAGCCTGTCTCTTTCTCTCCCTCTCCAGGGCTGCAAGTCCCAGCACCTTCATCTTGAGCTGCTTACGAAGCAGTTGCTCCGCTGCTGTAAGAGGCCTGGATTCTTGCGCCACATCTAGGCGCAGGATGACCTCATTTGCTATGTGAAACTGCATCTTAGCCTTCCCGAAAAGGGATTTACTCCATATTTTGAGGTCCGCGGTCATTCGCTCCATCTTCCTCTTGATCACCACATATGGACAGTCGTGTGCCACTGGCCTCTGCCACGCCCTTTGCATAGTCTCACTGAAGTGCCCGAACTTGGGCCAGAAATTTTCGAACCTGAATCTTGCCATTCTTGGGGGGCTCGCCGCGTTAGCCAGGATGAGTGGGCAGTGGTCCGAGCAGGACGTCGAGGCGGCCATGAGGGCAAAACTGCTGTGCGAGATCTCCCACTGCACATTGCAGAAAAACTTGTCTATGTTGCATAGCGTGGGAGATGCCCGCTCATTGCTCCAGGTGAATTTGCGGTTGCTGCATCTGATTTCCTTCAGTCCCGCCTGATCAATTGCCCTCCTAAATCTACCCATGAGTCTCATGTTTATGTTGCAGTTGTTCTTGTCTCGAGCTTCAGTGATCATGTTGAAGTCCCCGTTTATTAGCCAACCATCCGCAGTGGGTGGAGCCACAGCCGCAATCTCAGCGAAGAATTTCTGTCTTCTATCATCCTCATTTGGTCCATAAACAGTAGTTAACCAATAACCAACCTCGGTCCCTTTTGGAGTCACTTTGGCTGTGATGGAGAACTGGCCAATGTGGTGGGATTCGATGTCTACCATGGTCTTGTTCCAGAAGATAGCAGCTCCACCCCTGGAGCCAACGGCCGGGAGAACGATGCATCCTTCCATCCTGTTGCCGCCAACGTCTCTCACCATCTCCCTCGACCAAATATCAATTTTTGTTTCCTGCAGATTTAAGATCGCTACTTTGTGAGCCTCGACAATCTCGTGCACGGCGGCCCTCTTCGCCGCCGAGTTTAGGCCATGGACGTTCCACGACATGATGCTGGGGGGTTGATTACTCATTTGGGCACAGTGAATTTCTCCGTCGACTAATTCTATTATACTTGAGAGCATTACACACATCCCAGCGCTCCGGGGGGCGGCGACAGCCACCAATAATCCCAAACCTCTGTCGCCGTCGAACTAGCCACATTACTACTAAAACAATCATGAAGACTAATCCTAACTCAAACTGGCTTAAGGCCAGCCGCCAACGGAGACTAATCCTAACATGGGCGTCGATCATGATCACACCGCGATCTCCTCCTCAGCACCGGAGTGCCCTGCCATACCCACCATGACCCTGAGTGCATCAGCGTCGAGGTCGGTGAGCTCAGCAATTCCGGCGATGTCCTCATCAGACAGGGGCTCCCTGAACCGCTTGATGAGAGCAGCAA
The DNA here is from genome assembly GCA_950022295.1 of Bromus sterilis. Taxonomy (NCBI): domain Eukaryota; kingdom Viridiplantae; phylum Streptophyta; class Magnoliopsida; order Poales; family Poaceae; genus Bromus; species Bromus sterilis. Next base: position 121,060,156 of record OX465599.1, read on the forward strand.
CCGCCGTCGTCGTCATCTTTTCCTTTGGCCCGAGGCATCCCAGATTCTGCACCAGGCGCATTGCGGCACGCTGGGCCACTGGCGTCGGGTTGTTGGCCGCCGCAAGCCTTGCGCTCTGCCTGGGGGGAACCGATGTCGCCCTGGTCTTGGGGGGTGCCGTGGAGCGACGCAGGACGGCCGGCGTGGGGAGGATGGCCTCCTCCGTGGCCACGAAGAAGTCGCGTGGCTTGGAGATGGAGTCCTTGGGCTGAACCTGCATGTTGGTGATCTGCTCAGCAATGGCGGCGACTTGGAGCTCGACGCCGGGGGACGGGATGCAGTCCACTGCTGCTGGCGGGGCCGTCTTGCATGGTGGGGTCTTCTTGAAGCCTGGGAAGAGCTCCTCGTCCAGCGGCTCATCGAGTGCGGCCGCCATTGCGCCCTCAACCTCCATCTGCATACAATCCACCCGAGGCGGTGGCGAGAAGGCCCTGCCCCTGTTCGCGAAGAACAGAGCAAGGATGGGATCAGTCTCAGGGACAGTCTGTGGCGCGGCGAGACGGAGCGGAGGGGTGGCGCGCAGTCCGTTGTCGTGGTGGCGCTGGCCGGAGCGCCCGCGGGATCCGCCGCCGTGGCGGTGGCCGGTGGGTGTCGGGCTGCGACGACGCTGGCTCTCAGTCTCGACCGTCGGCGCCTTGCCCCTGGCGTGGCCACTCCTGCCGAGCAGGGCCTCGCGCCAGGACCTCTTGTTTCCGGCACCGTCCTCGTCCTTGTCCTCGCGGCGAGCCGCGTGCGGGAAGTTGCCGCAGCCGGAGGCGGCGACGACCGGTGCGTTCCGCCGGTTCTTGCTCTGTCCGTCCTCAACGTGCCCAACCCATGCCCCCCTCTCCGTGCGGGGGAATGGGCGGCAGTCTTGCTCCTCGTCAGATGACGAAATCCCGCTCTGGACCGAGTGGGAGGACAGAGGCGAAAGGGGGGTCCAATCTTCGACAAGATCAACATGGATCAGCAGTTCATACCTCTGCACTCCCGGCGGGGGTGGCACGCTCCGGTCAGGTGGCGCAAACCCAATGATCTCATCGACACGGCCCGCGCCGCGCTTGAGCACCCACAGATCACGCTTGGTCGGGATGTGGGCGACATCCCAGACCCACGTCCAGAAAGCGAAGGTCTTGGTGTGGCCGCGCTCGAGCGTGCGGGTGTCCAGGCGATCCACACGACCGAAATCCCCAAAGGCCTCCTCGGCGCCAATGAGGCTCCAGAAGTGCATGGGCATGTTCTCGACGACGACGCGGACGTGCAGGGAGAGCTTCAGAATGGCCGCGTGGTCGTCCGCGTTCCAAGCGCGGACCAAGAACCGCACCCCGTCGACCTTGATGACACCCCGGCGGACGGCGTTGTCGCAGTGGGCGGTCTGATCGAAATGCACCAGGAAGTCCTCGGGGTGGTGCGCCGTCACCCGGAGCAGATGCGGCGGGGTGAAGAGTTGCTCCTCAATGGCGCGCCCAACGGCCATGGGGTTGGCCGCATGCGCCTAGTCTGCGGTGGACAGGGTCACCGCATGCTGCCGCAGGATGAACTCCTCATGCTCAAGAGCCGGGGAGGCCACCACCATCTTCTGGCTGGTGCGTGGACGCCTGGCGGGGTCGGTGTGGAGGAAGCGGTCCATGGCGGGTGAGGAGGGCGCCGGCGGCAGAGGGAAGCTGATGCGGTCGTGGACGGGCTTGCGGCGGCGAGCGGCGGCGGCCCCTCCCGGCCCACCGTTGCGGGGATTTTGCGAGCAGTCCTTGCCGAAATGGCCTTGCTCCTCACAGATGATGCAGCGAAGGGGATCCCTACAATCTATCCTGCGGTGGCGCTTGCTGAGACACCGAAAACACTTAGGCCTAGTTTGGCAGCACAGTTTTTCTAAAACTGAAGTATTCTAAAACCAAAGTATTCCACCATCTGGCTAACAAATACCATAGTTTTTCTTCTTTCTCAGTTTTTGAAAAAAAGAGGGTCCAACCTCTTTCTCAAATACTTCAAAAAAAACCACAGTTTTAGAGAATACTTTAGTTTTAAAACCACAGTAATTATAGAACCCAAACACCTTAAAGTATTTAATACTTCATTATTTTGAGAAACTGAAGTATTCTCTAAATACTTCAAAAATACTTTGCTGCCAAACTAGGCCTTACCTTTGAACCTGCTTAAGAAGGCCGCGCGGCCAGCTGCCGCATTCACTCCCCCGCCCCGGTCCGAAGGCCGCCTCGCAGGGCGCCCTCCAGCACCCAGCAGCTCCGAGCGCGCGCCCCGGGATTTCCTCGACGAGACCCGAGTCCATCCCTCGTCATCGCCGGAAGAGGGGGGGATTTAATGCAGCGGGGGGCGCCACGATGATGGACTGAAGGCGAGCCTGCCCTCCGGAGCGAGGCCGCCGTGGATCCGGTGGGCGAGCCCCAGCCCCTGCCTTGGAGGACTCCCCTCGATGCAGGATTCGCGGCGTTGCATCTGGATCTAGCCGATGCGAGCGGGAAGACCTTGGAGAGACCGGAGACGATGCGGGACTGCGGGGTCGAGAGGAGGCGCTGCCGCAGGAGCATGGGCTGGAGCCGGCGCGGGACCTAGGGCGAGCCATTAAGGCGGGTGGTTGCGGGTCGCGAGAGCTCCGCGAGCAACCCTCCAAAGGGGATTTTTCCCGCTGGAGCTTCTCAAAAAGCAATCTCTCTCGCTCGACACCCTCTCTGTCTCTCGGTCGTTACAGCTCGCATGAGAACTAATCCCGCCGCCGCTTTTGATCTCTACCTCCAGCGCCGGACGCCGCCACTGCTCCGGTGCTCCCCCGCCTCCCGACTCTCCCCACCCTCGCGACGCTAGCCAGAGCGCTGCCTCCCGCCGTCATGGCCGTTCAATGTAACGCCCCTGCCTTGCTCTGCTCTGCTCTGTAGCCCACCCCACCCCGTCCCTCCTCCTCCCTCCCCCGCGGTAGTGATGTGCTCAATGGATGTGGATGCCATGGCCTTTTCACGGTGCAGAGCACGGACGGCGGTGATGTCCTGGCTACGTCTTGGCGTTGGCCCGGGCATGACGCTGAACACACAGAATATATCATATGTCTGCGCCTCGTTATGCGGGCAGTGTGTCAAGGCTAAAGTGCATCTTGATCCCAATAGCAAATTATTTCAGGTTAATTGAGTATCATGTTGATTCTGTTTTCTACAAAATGATTAGCAGCAAGGACATTCCAGGAGAATGATTCACCGGCCAGGAGCAATGAAGCACGGGCATAGTCTGGGGATAGCCTAATCTGCAAAGTTCATCTTGCTTGTCGTATTGGTGTGGTGATTAGCTTGTTTAGTTAAGGTGTGTTCGATGAATAGCCAACACAGCTGGTTGTTGTTTTGTGAAGATGTGGTGCTTGCATCTGAATTGCAGCTGGTTCCATGAATAGCTTTTTGGGGTATGGTGTATAAATTGGATGTTCACTTTTTGTGGTAGAGTGATATCTTTACATGCCAATGCAATGTTCAGAGTGGTTGAAGAACGAGATAGTGTGCTACTGAAAAATATATATGATCAATATAAGTAAAGCCTCTATTTCTTATGATTAGAGGGAGATACTGCAGCAAACTCTCTCTCTTTCTCTCTCAACAGTTTTTCAGTTTTCCCAGCTTATGCTTGAAAAGAGGCATGTTTGCAGAAATAAGCTGCTTACGAATCACAACTGTGTTCTTATTTTTTTCACCAATAGTAGCACTAAAAATCGAAGAAAGTTCATCTGTTAATTTTTTAAGGTTAACAATGGGCACAATCCGTGCAATCCACTTGGGAAAGTTGAGTTTACAGGATTATCATTTGTTTTCTAATAAGTTGGTAAATATAAATTTTAAATATTTGTTCATATTCTTGCACTTATCTTAAGCATTTTATTGAACTTGGTGGCATCAGCATCAATGAATATCCCGGATTCTACACTAATCCGTTCACATGCAATGTCTTCCAGGAACCAACCAGGGCTAACTACTATAGCTTCCAAATGAATCAAACCACGATCCATTTCTATTCTGATTAAAATTCTAAGAGTCTTGGTTGTGTGTTCCACGACCAGTATTTGTAAATTAGTTTATTGAAATTGAAAGATAATGTTGTGAAGGAAACTATTGCTACTACCCATAGTTTTAAACAATGCGCTAAGCCTTTTATTGGTTAATCTTTTTTAAACGCTATAGCTTGATATTTAAAATGTTTGTTCATGTGTTTGGACTAAAATCCCTTAGGGTCAGACCTCTTCTAAACACTATAGGGCGCTATTTGAAACCATGCTACAACTTAGACCGACATGTAGTCCATAATGGTATTTAAGAAAATGAAGGTAAGGTATTTAAGCAAAAATTATTTTATTCTAACTAATATATAGCCTGATTTAGTTGATTCCAATGCAAACATGTGTCTCTCATGCTGAATCAGCTATTGAGGGGGAAATTCCTAAGCATAATTAAGTTGCTCACATGTACCTTAGTATATTAGATGATTCACAAATTTGCAGAAAGATTTCAATGTGGCAAGCGTGGTCAGTGATCTTCAATTCTTGCTATATATGAACAGGACACCCGAGGTTGATTGTGTCATTGATAGTATTTTTAGATTATTGAGATAACCTTGCATCTGTTTTCCTTTACTAAATAAATGCAGACATAGATTTATATGACTATTTCAAAACTTCAGTTGCTTTTCATAGCTCTTTTTATTCATAAAAATTCAATGGTTTGCCTCTGTTCCAGCTAAAGAGAAATTGAGTCTGTTTTCACAACTAAAAGTTATGAAAGTTTCCGCAAGAAATGTGTTACATTTGAACAGAAATTCAAAATACATTTATGCAAGTTTCATGTTTTTCAGTGATTTTTTAGCTTTAATAAGCATGACCTTGACTATCCACTACGGATTGGTTTGAAACTGAAACCACTTGGGTTTAGAGCCATTTTTTATCCTTTTAACAATAGATGCAAGCCATAGAATTAATATGCAAAGCAGTGACTTAAAGAAGGAAGAATTCATTGATCACATGTAGATCGATCAAAAAAGTGCGCAACATCATATTAAAACAGAAACCATCAAGATGGAAAATGTACTATATTAAAGAAAAACAGCGCGGCAAAGCGCGCACTTTCTCTTCTAGTATTTTTTATATTGCCGATGATATTGCTCTTGTATTTCTTACTATGTGATTATTGTATTGCTTATGATATACTCCCTCTGTTCCGAAATGTAAGTCGTTGGGACTAATCTCCGACCAGGTGAAAATCAACAAAATGACCAGGTTACCCCCGATCTAATTTGCAATCCGATCGATGGACGTCTTCCACCTTCGACCTGACATGCGATCTGGGCGTCTTCCGCTCCCCGCCTCCTCCGCCCCCGATCTGGGCATCTTCTGGGCGTTCGCCCTCCGCCCTCACCTCCCCCCGCCTCCTCCGCCCCTGATCTGAGCATCTTCTGGGCGTTGCGCTGCTCCTCTGGGCGCTGCCCTGCTCTGCTCTGATCGACGCTGCACGGCCCTGCTCTGTTCTGGGCGCCAGCAACCGGCAATCGGCAGCAGAAAAAGGCTCCTCTGCCCATCAACCCGCAACCGGCAGCCGGCAGCAGCAAAGGGCTCCTCTGCCGCTACCCTGCTTTACTCCAGTGCTCACCGACCACCTGCATACGAATTGATCAACAAAACTCAATCAGTGGACATGCTGGAGTAAAACATACAGGTTGATCTCAACATACACAAAGGAATGCAAAGTTACTCCAGCAATTTACTCCAGGATAAACTACTGAACGGAGTAGCAGCAATTGTGTAGGACCAGGGAGTAGCAACAATCAGTAGCATCAGGAGCAGGGAGTAGCAGCAAACATAGAAGCAAATATAAAGAAAAGATTCATATAATTAAAAGATTCATCTAGTTTCAGTTGATTTAAATTAGAAGAAAAGATTAATCTAATTTAAATTAAAAGAAAGAAAAAGTTCTATTAATTAAATTAAAAGAACAGTTTCAGTTTCTTTTAATTCACTCCTACAGCTACTGCTAAACAGCAAGCAAAACTGCTACTCCAGTAATTTAAATACACAAAGTTACTGCAGGAATTTAAATACATAAATCAGCACAAGTTACTCCAACAATTTACTCCAGGAATTGATTAAACACTTACACACACTAAGCAAGATACTACAGCATACTGGAACCACACACATAAATATTAATTATTCCAGTGGTGTCCAGCTTGCCAATAAGACTTGCTAAAGCACAAATAACCAACTCAAGAAGGGCAAAAGGAGTATAAATACTGAACTGTACATGGCCAAACTTAAAACTCCGCACTTGAGAACATGTACTACCCACTTCAAGTAGTAGCAGCACTGATTCTTCTACTCCAGGCAGTAGGGAGTAATAAGTTGAGATTTTGGTACTCACACAGCAGTAGGCAGCCCCAGGTAGCAGCCACATCACCTCTGGTTCAATGCAGATTTACCAAAAGACACCAGGTTTTGGAACAAAGCATCCACACTGAAAACGACAAGTTCAGAAATTAAGAAAATAGAGACATGCAGTGGCGAACAAACCATCCACACTGAAATTTTGGCAGCTGCATGCAATTGGTTTAAGCATAACCATGTCTGGAAGTGCAAAATATTCTCTGCTGTTAAGTAAATATTCATGCTTGTAAATGCAGTGAAAAAACACTCCACTTAATTTTAAAAGGTTTAGTTAATTCAAATTAAAAGAACAACGTCAGTGAGGATATTGTAACTGTTGAAATACAAAAGGAAAGTGAGGACCCATTCATGAGAACTAACAAAATCTGTGATGATTTTGTAATCGACTACTCTTTGAAGACAGTACGGATACAGAGGCACATCATTCATAATCATTGTTTGGTGTATAGATTCACAGTACGTGTTTTTCTCCTCCTTGTTTGGTGTACAGATTCACATTACTTTTCAGATGGATACAGAGGCACATCATTCAGAATTCAGATGTGGGAACTACTCCAAAGACAGGAGAAGAACAAACGAGAGAAAATCATTCATAATTTCAGATGGGAGAAGATGGGAGTTATACCAAGAAGGTGCTTCCTTGGGAGGCCGGCTCGATCTCCATTGTACCCCTCGCCACGAGCGCCCTGCCTCCTGGTCAGCGTCCACGTCCGATTAGCGCTGCTGCGCAACCAGCTCCTGGAACACGGACGACCGCAGCAGCAGGCTGAGCGCCGTGGTGGTCGACGACGTGGGCTGGGACGGGCCGCCGCCGAAAACCATCAATCCCTCGTCGCCGAGCAGAGAAAGTGAGTTCTGCGAGGGCGGGAGGATGCAGAGGACGCCCATGTCCCTAGGCATGACGAGAGTGGTGGCGGACTGGGGGTTGTGGTGGAGGACTGGGACAGTGCGCCGCTCATGGCCTTGGCAGCGCCCGTGCCAGACTTGAGCCAGTGGATGTAGGTGCAGCCAGCGGATGTAGGTGCCGCAGCTGCCACCCTAAGATCCAGCGGGTACACCACCACCGCCGCCAGATTCAACTCTCCATCGCCTCCTCACGAACAGATCGAGCTTCGCCCGCATGGATAAAAATTAGACCTTTCCTCACTGGATATGGAGAGGAAGGTGGAGACGGAGACGAGGACCATGGGGACTAGGCAGCGACGGTGGCAACGCGAGCGAGCCATGGGAGCGGACGAGGAGAGCTAGGCGACGCGAGCGAGCCATGGGAGAGGGCGAGGAGAGCTAGGCGACGCGAGCGGAAGAGGAATTTTCTCCCACCCAGTGAGTGACGGAGTGAGGGTAAAACGGGAAAGGGAAGAAATATCGCTTCGTTACAGAAAACGCAAACGACTTACATTTCGGAACGGAGGGAGTACGTTGTAACAGATTTTCTAGGGCAAATCTAGACGTGCCCTAAGATAGAGCACATCTAAATCATAAAATCATATACTATTGATTTTACATAAAAATCATATACTCCCTCCGATCCATATTAATAGACTTAAATTTACTATTGATCTTAACTAGATACATATGAATCTAGATAAAGTTGAGTCTATTAATATGGATCGGAGGTAATAGATATATTTTTATATATTCTCTTTTTCTTCCTAGCTTGATTGAACACTTAGATGTGCCCTAAGATAGAGCACATCTAGATGTGCCCTAGACAAACCCTTGTTGTAATCTTCCAGCTAAGTGTTCTGTTTTGGCCATTATACACCAGTAACACACATGTATAATTAGCAATCGGTGAAGACAAAATCAATTGATACATAACTACCACTAGCACTAGTACTCCGATCAGAATCACCAATTGGCCAGAATCGCTAATTTTCAGGAGGAGACAAAGTATGAAACAACGCATTCCAGGATGTTGTTGCCGCACCCCTTGATGTTGTTGCCGCACCATGCTTCTTAACCAGCGCGGTCTGCTCGGGACATCAAGCTCCGCATTCCAGGATACCAGCGTCGGCCGTCCTCCCTCTCGTGCCTCCCGGTGCCCACCCCCGGCGGCTGCGCCTCCAACAACTCCCAAGCCGACATCTTGTGGGATAGGTTGGTGTGCAGGGCTGCAGAGACAGAAGCTGTGGGACAGGTTGGTGTGCAGGGCTGCAGTGACAGAAGCTGCGCGCTCAAAGGGAGAAGCCAGGAGGCTCAGCTCGGTGGAACTCATGGTAAGGAGATAGAGCGTGGACACGACCGCGTCATGGGAGGAGAGCGATGCAGCGGCCGCGTCGCCAAAATCACGAGAGGAGCAGCAGCCTCTTGCTGGGTGCTGGAGCCGCTGGGATCACAGGACCACCATGGCGGGACCTGGGCGACGCCGGTTGCCGTGGAGGTGGCCAACACGCGGTGGGGAGGTACGGGATTGGCCGCGGTGCAGCGCGGGGCGGCGGCTGGCCGCTGAGAGGAGGGAGGTGGGGATACGACGGGTCGCCAGGAGTAGGACTCGCTGCAAAGTTCTCCGCGTCCGCCCAACCATGTCCCTCCTCCGCATCCACGCCATGGCGATCCGAGGCCAGGCTGCATATGTCGACCTTCACAACAACATCATCAGCCAAGGTGCCGAGAAGAAGGAGCGAGAGGTAGGGAACGACGTAGGCGAGGAGAACGCCGGGTGGGCTTCTCCTACTGTGGTGGTCGGCGGCGAGGGACGGGTGGCGGCGCTAGCGATTGAGAACGAGGGAGGCGGGTGAATGATCCAGATCGGGTTGGGGCGAGGATACGGTGGGGGTGAGTACGACCCTTCGGGAAAAAACGGGTAAGAGAGTGGGTTTTTTTATAGGGATTGATGTATATTCTACAATAAGTTGTAGAATAGACCGTCCGCCACCCTTAAGACCTTATATATATATATAGTGTTTTTATTCTAACAATACCTTTAAGACCTTATTTTAACAACTTATTCTGTTAACACCCGTCTGGCGCACCCGACTCGAAAAACCGAACCAAACCGCGTCGACTCGTATCCAACAAAAAAAAACCCCACCCACCCGCACCACTTCCTATCTCTCATCCGGACTCGTCCCCCACCTCACGCCCCCAACGCCCTCTCTCTCCTCACACCACCACCTCCACGCCGGCGTCCCCCACCCCCTCCAACTTGCCACGGCCGGCGCCCAAGCCACCCCCTCACCCACCCTTCCAACCTCCAACCTTGTCGGCACCTCACCTCCGCCCCTTGGCGCATCCCACGGCGGCGGCCCCCGTCCCCTCCTGATCTGGTCATCGGCGGCCACGCAAAAAGAAGGGCGGCTGGATCCGGCCAGTCGCGGCCCGGTGCGGTCGGCCAGCATCGGATCGGCGCCGCCCACCGCTCGGGATCCCACGGCCGGTTGGCATCCCACGCACTCCTCTCTCTCTCCCTCTGAGTCGACCCCTCACTCCCAGATCCTGCGCCGCCGGGGCGCGTCCTTCCCCGAGCAGTCGCGGCGACAAGCCTCTCCTTCCCTTGCGCACCACGAAGCCGGCTGCCTCCCACGCGTCGCGCCGCCGGGGCGCCATCTTCCCCGAGCAGCTGCGCCGCATGGGCGCCCCTTCTCCGAGCAGCCACGCCGCGGGGGTGCCTTCTTCTCTGCCGCGCCGCCACTTGTTGGGTGCTAGGTGCAGTGCACAATCGTTGCGCTGTAGCCTGCCTCCCATGTGAGTTGTTGCTCAGGTCCGTCCCCATCCCTCCCCTCGCACAACTTCTCCCAGTGGATTTATTTTTCCTCGGGTTTCTATTGCAAGTTCTAACATGATTTCATTTTGATGCAGTTTCGTGGTGAAACATTGGATCCGGACCACACACCACCCCTGGTTGGCTACTCTCCTGCATGGGATGTATACGAGGATGCAGTTCTTTTACTAGTTTATTTTGTATCGTAGGTTTTTCTGAGCGTATTAAGGAGAATCAGATGCAATGTGGTTAATTGTTGGAGAAATCAAAGTTTAATGTGGTTCCTTATTTCTGTTTCTTGCGGTTTTGTTAAGTGCTGATTGCAGGAGCAAAAGCAAAACAACAAGAAAAAAAGTGTGTTGAGCAAGCACATGTAAGAAAGTGATGCAGTTCACTGTAAAAAAATAGTATTATGCTTTGTAAAATGAACATGGATGCATATATGTTTTGTATCGCGATGGGTGTAATCCTTACGAAGACAAATGCAGTGCGCTTGAGTGCTTCATTGGTGCATGTCACAAAAACATGCAATATTTAAAAAAATGTAGTTCACAAAAACATCGCTTGCAGTGCGGTTGCCCGACGAACGAACTGCACCAAGTATCGATGTTCTGATAAATAAAAAAGGAAACGCATGAAGTTCTTTCTCTTCGACAATGCACTCCGGTCGACCGACGGATGCAGTCCACTTCTCCCAATTCTGTTAAAAGTGTGTTAAAAGTTAAAAGTGCAGTTCTCTTTGTTTATAAATGCAAACGGTGCCCGTCGTATGCAGTTCGCTTCGTCAATTTCGAATTCGCGAAAGAACACGTGTGTTCTGTTTGGCGATAATGCAGTGCGATAGCCCGGCCAATGCAGTTCGCTCCGTCGATTCCGGATACGCGAAAAAATAGTTCCGCGGTTTAGTAAATTTGACGTAGCTTTTAAACCGTGATGAATTAGAGATTGTGTTTTATATGAAAATGGAGCGCCTCGACGATATCTATCCAACGGTGTATCAATTGCATCGATCGAATGAACGAATCAAACGAATTTACACGAAAAACGCCCACTGTCCACAAGAGGGCAGCGTCACAGTTTTAGAAATTCCTTTAAAACAGTGAAGAATCTTGAAAAATGTTCAACATATGGATTAATCTCCTACTCCATACGAATCCAACGGTGTATCATACGCATCGATCAGATAAGCGGTTAAAAAGTTCTACTCTCTATAAGATCCAAAAAAGAAAAATAGAGTTGTTGCGTTTTTTTGCGGCTAGATTTCTCTCAAATCCGTAGCGAATTAGACAAAGCATTCTACATATGGATGGAGCGCCTGATCGATATCTATTCAACGGCATATCATTTGCATCATTCCGATGAACGGTTTAAGATAAATCGCGAAAATACGCCCGCTGCAAAAGTGGGTCGCCGCACCATTTTTTAAATTTCTCTTAATACATGAAGAATCGGGGGAAGTGTTCAACATACGAAAGATGCTCCTTTTCCATACGAATCCAACGGTGTATCATACGCTCAATTCTGACCAACGGTTAAAAAACTATCAGAAAAACGGTGCATGCGGTTCGTTTTTACTCGAGCTGCAGTGCTCCGAATTCAGCAGTGCGGTTCTCTTTGCGAATCATGCAAAGAGAAATTTTTCGTTTTCCGTTTTCGGATCTTGTAGAGAGTAGAACTTTTTAACCGCTTGTCCGATCGATGTGTATGATACACCGTTGGATTCATTTGGAGCAGGAGATTAATCCATATGTTGAACATTTTTCGAGATTCTTCACTATTTTAAAGGAATTTCGAAAACCGTGGCGCTGCCCTCTTGTGGACAGCGGGCGTTTTTCTTGTAAATTCATTCAATTCATTCGACCGATCGATGCAATTGATACACCGTTGGATAGATATCGTCGAGGCGCTTCATTTTCATGTAAAACACACTCTCTAATTCATCACGGTTTAAAAGCTACGTCAAATTTACTAAACCGCGAAACTATTTTTTCGCGTAGCCGGAATTGACGAAGCGAACTGCATTGGCCGGGCTAGCGCACTGCATTAATTTGCCAAACAGAACACACGTGTTCTTTCGCGAATTCGAAATTGACGAAGCGAAATGCATACGACGGGCACCGTTTGCATTTATATACAGCCGATCTATTCTGACATCGATGTCAGAATAACTATTCCGACAACATTCTGAACTGCAGTATTTTCGCAAATAGAACCGCACTGCTGAATTCGGAGCACTGCAGTTCGGGTAAAACGGAACTGCATGCACCGTTTTCGTGATAACTTTTTAACCGTTGGTCGGAATTGAGCGTATGATACACAGTTGGATTCGTATGGAAAAGGAGCATCCTCCGTATGTTGAACACTTCCCTCGATTCTTCACGGATTAAGAGCAGTTTCGAAAATAGTGCGGCGACCCACTTTCACAGCGGGCGTATTTTCGCGATTTCTCTTAAACCGTTCATCAGAATCATGCAAATGATATACCGTTGGAAACATATCGATCAGGCGCTCCATACATATGTAGAACACTTTGTCTAATTCGCTACAGATTTGAGAAAAATCTAGCTGCAAAAAACGCAGCAACTTTGTTTTTCGTTTTCGGATCTTGTAGAGAGTAGAACTTTTTAACCGCTTGTCCGATCGACGCGTATGATACACCGTTGGATTCGTTTGCAGTAGTAGATTAATATATATGTTGAACACTTTTCCATATTCCACACGGTTTTGAAGTAATTTGAAAAACGATGTTGCTGCCCTCTTTTGGACAGCGGGAGTTTTTGCTTAAATTTGTTTGATTCGTTCGTTCGATTGATGCAATTGATACACCATTGGATAGCTATCGTTGAGGCGCTCCATTTGTATGTAAAACACATCCTCTAATTCCTTACGGTTTAAAAGTTGTGTCGATTTTAGTAAATCGCGGAACTCCGTTCTTCGCGGACCCGGAATCGACGAGGTGAAATGCATTGCCGAGAAACCGCACTGTATTATCGCCAGACAGAACTCACGTGTTTTTCGCGGAACAAAAAATCGGCGTGTGAAATGCATTCGACGGTCAATCGCACCGCATCCAACGGGCTAGCGCACTGCATTATCGGAAACCAGAAATGCGCGTGTGTTTTTTCGGATCCGAACTCAACGAAGCGAACTTCTTGTGATTGCATTCGACGTGCAACCGCACTGCATTATCGGCAAACCGAAATATACGTGAAATGTACTCAACGGACGACCACGTTGCAATGCCGAAGAGAAAGAACTGCATGCGTTTTTAGGTTATTTATCAAAAACGTTTTGTGAACTGCATTCCTCGCCGCACATTTTTTGTGCATTGCATCATACAAAAACTGCACTACAATATTATTTAAGGGGAACTGCATGCATTTTTATTACAAATTTTTTTCTATGAATCAAGCGCAGTTTACATTGAAGCACGCCAACTGCACTGCAAAGGCGTATCACAGTGCACTGGAGCCGGCTCCGAGCGCCCTTGCCAACTGCACGGAGGGGGATGTGGCACCAGCGCCGAGCGCCCTTGCCACCGATCCGGACGAGCGGTCGCTGGATCTGCGGGGGCCAGGGGCGGGGAGGCCGTCGTGGATGAGTTGGCTGCCGGATCCACACCGGGGGGGCGGTGGAGAGGCCACCGTGGCTGGTGGGGATGACGAGGCGGGGAGGCAGGGGCTACCCGGAGCCGAGCCGCTGGCAACGGCCGCCGCTGTGGCACGGTTGCCGGAGCGCAGGATTCGCGCAGGGGGTCGGGCCGCGGCGGGGAGAGGCCACCGTGGCTTGGGGAAGATGGCCGTCGTGGGCATCCGGATCTGGTGGGTGGAGGCCGCGTCGAGTACCTGTGACGGCCAGATCCGGCGGGGATCCAAATCGCGAGCGCGCGGGACCTCACGGGTGTTGTTCTGGGTGGGGCGTTCACGCGAGCAGGAGCAGCACAGAGGAGGGCGCCATGGCCGGGCGCGGGAGGTAGGGCGTCTTGGCCGGAGCCGGGTCGCGGCGGCCTGGCACTGGAGGCAGGGCGCCGTGGCCGGAGGCCGGTCGCCGCGGCCTGGCGCGGGGGCGGGTGCAGGGGACGAGGAGCGCGCGGTGGAGGGTGGGGGCAACGAGGAAGAAGGTGGACGGGGGTGGGGGATGATTTTTGCGGCAGTTGCCTCTTCGTGCGTGGCTAGTGAGGAGAAAGAGGTGGGGAGCGGGTCGACCCAGTTTTTTTCAATCCGTGCGGTGCGATGTGGCTCGGTCGTATGGGTGTTGTTAGAATAAGGTGGGTGTTGTTAGAATAAGGTCTTAAGGGGTGTTGTTAGAATATAGAGGGTGGGTTTATTTTATAATTGATTGTAGAATAATATTTTACAATAGGCTTTCTCCTTATAAGGCAATTTCCTGGAATATTTTACAATAGGCTTCCTCCCTGTAAGGCAATTTCCTGGAAAAAAAACTGCCTTCCACGTCCCACATCTCTCTCATCTTCCCGATGCCCAACCCGACTCCTACCACCGCGCCAGCGCATCCCCCTATCCCACCCCCGTGCGGGGCGCCCTGATCCGATGTCCATCCGCCTGGCCTCCCCCGGGACGGAGCCCGCCCGCCCTCCCCCCTCCCCTCGCACTGGAGCACGCACGCCCTCCGTCGCCACCCCCTCACCCCGCCGACCTTCCAGCGCTGGTGCCCGATCTCCCCCGCCGCGGCCTCCCTCTCAAACAAGGCCGCCACGGCCTCCTCCCTCCCGCGCCGCCCCCCTCCACGGCCTCCTACTCGCTCCGATCGTCGGGACTCCGGCCCACACGCCGGCGGCCACCATGGATTCCTCCTCCCCGCGTCGTCCCCCGGAACGGCCTCCCCCTCGTCGGAGGCTGCCACGGCCTCCTCCATCCTCCTGAGCTTGGCCACTCCATGAGCACCACGGTGCTGCCCTGCTTCTGATCCGCCACCAAAGTGCGTCACGGTGCTGCCCTACTTCTGATCCGCCACTAGCAACCTGCAATTTTGGTACGGAGTTCAGCTCCATCACGTGCAACGCCGGCGGGTTCAGCGAGGACAAGGTGAGGATCGGTTCATTGCCCCTGTCCATTGCATTTTTGGCGCTGATTCGGATAACAAGATGGATTAGTTACCTTCAGCGAAGTCAAGAAGTACTACAGCTATGAGGTGGCTAGAATGGAGACCATGCCGTTGTTGGACTTGAGCAGCTACAGCGAGAAGTAGTCCAGCACGCCGTGGTAGAGCAGGGTGGCCGTCTTGGCCTTGGCAATGAGGTTCTTGTGCAGCTGATACCTGTCTGTTTTGCTTTTACCCTGAAGTGGCAGTAACTGACGTCGTAGATGAGTTGTCGAAAGAAGTACCTGAAGTTGCACGAACGACGTCCAGAACGAAGACAAGGAGTTCATCCTGGCCACCAATCTGCAGGGACAATGGAACGGGACAGTATACTTGAGAACTTGGGAGAATCATTAAAGTGAAAACAGTTTTCTCAGATGTAGCCTTTTTTTATAAGGAATGGACAAATTTTTATATATAATATATATTTTTTTGAACGGGAAGGGTCTCGAAGACCCGATATTGCATTAATCCAGATTTGCGGTACAAATTACAAGAAAGCCCCTCACATCTTGAGGAATAACAACATAGGGCTAAGTATTACAAAGAGGAGCCTAAAAGATAAACTTGAAACGCAATCGGGTCCCTCATCACCGCAGACTTGCCGGAGCTGCCTGTCACGGCCAGTGCCGTCGCCGCCGGGGACGCAGCCACTTGGGGCGATAACACCGAAGACTGCCGGAGTACAGGAGCGAAATGGCCTCCCATCTGGCACAAAGGCCTGGAGGTTTGACTGGCGCTGGCAACTTGCCGCATCCGCCCAGTAAAAGAGCCGCCATTCGGCTAGACCAGCCGACGACTTAACGACGATGAAGCGTCGAGTTGATGCCGTCGAGAATGAGCTCGTGTTGGGATCAGCAACAGGGGCCTCCAGCAGACAAATCCAACCAGAGAAGCCCAGATCCCATCTCGACATCCATCGCCTCGATGGCTGAAGAGGAGAGGAACGGGGGCTACTCCGGGCAGATCCTCCCCGAAGTTTATGCCGAACTTATTAGAGGAGCCTTGGATCGACGAGATCTCTGTCGCCATCCTCCATGGATGCCAGCAAAGAGATCGGGTCAAACCATCCTCGCCGCCGCTCGGAGACGAGAGGAACAAGCTCCGCAGGAAAGGAAAAGCCCTATCTACACGCGAGCACACCTTCCCCCCTACTCCACTCCGGCCGGCAGCGCCGGTGGAGGGAGCAGGAGGGAAGGGGCCGCCGTCGGTCTTCAAGCTTCGGTGAGACAAGAACGAGAAGGAATGAAAGCGGTGGGAGAGGGAGGACTACTGCCGTGCGTTATATATACTATTAGTTCTGCAATGCTCACTTAACTTGGTTGGCCTGACGTAAGAAAATACTACTCCAAAACTACATATGGATTTCGGTGCTCACTTTGCCGCAGAAATTCGAGAAAAAAAATTAAGCGGAGTTAAAGAGAATTGTGATGGGTCACTTGTGCAAATCCCTTTGTCGCAACACCTTGATCGATTCAAACTCGGATATATATTTCCAAACAATCCCACTGAATCACTCTGGCAGCACCATTGATTAATCTTGGGCAGTACAATGCATACTTTATTCTTTTGAGAAGTACCTTAATTTCATTTTGAGAAGTACCAGTGAATCACCTCGGGGAGTACAATTTAATTATTCTAGGCAGTACCACTAATTCACTTTGAGCAATACAATTATTTTTTATTGTCGCGCAACACGACCTCATATTCCACAGAAGTACAAGGTACATATCGAGAGAGGTAGAGTTTAGTGGAAATAATTTACGGGCAGTTCAATTTATTCAATTTAAACGGTACAAAAAGTTGTTGTTGCCGGGCAGTATGAAACTCATATTCAACAGAAGTACAATATTGCAAAGGAGAAGTACCATTGAATCATTTCGCGTAGTACTGTAGATTCGTTCTCTGCAATACGATTTATTCATTTTGAGAAGTACAAACCTTTTATTATCGGGTAATACCATTGAATCATTATATGCGGTATCGTTGATTCGTTCTGCGCAATACCTATGAATCATTATTATCGGGTAAAAAAATTATTGGGCAGTAGTACGAAACTCGTATTCCACAAAACTACAATACAAAGTTGTGTTCTTTAAAAAAATCCGAGCAGTACAAATTTTTTTTTTCAAGTAGTACAATTATTATTATTATTATTATTATCGGGCAGTACGAAACTCATATATACAAAAGTACGAGGTAAATGTCGAGGGAATTTGAGTTTTCTGCAAAAAATTATGGACAGTGCAATTTAATCATTTTAAGCAGTACAAAAACTTCTTTATTGCCGTACAGTACGAAACTCATATTCACATAAGTACAATACTATGTTTCCTTGAAATAGGTAAAATCTCAGTATTTTGAATATTGTTTAAAAACCATGAAGAACTGAAAAAATGTTAAAACACGAAAAAGTTGCTAAATTTCAATACCTTTCCAACACCATATCATTTGCATCATTCCGAGGTCTAAAGATTATACATAATCATCTTGTAATAAAACTGAATTTTAGTATTTTGAAAACAGTTCAAAAACTATGCATAATTTGATAAAACTTAAAAACATGAAAACGTTTGTAAATTTCAGTAGCTTTCCAACGGTATATCATTTGCGCTATTCCGTGAAGTGGTTAAAAAAATTAATATCAAATTACTGTTCGTCTATTTTGAATGAATGTCGGTATTTCCAAACTGCTCAAAAATTATGTAAAATTTCAAAAACTTTAATACACGAAAAAGATGGGAAATTTCAATAGTTTTCCAACGCCATATCATATGTATCATTTTGAGGTCTAAAAATTATAAATAATCAACTTTAATAAAACAGATTTTTATTGTTTTCAAAACTGTTCAAAAACTATGCAAAAATAGAAAAACATTAAAACATAAAATCATCTGCAAATTTCAGTAGCTTACCAACGGTATATATCATTTGTACAATTCCGAGAAGTGGGTAAAAAATTGCGTTCAAAACACTTTTCAATCAGCTAGTGACGATTTCTGTTTTTTGAAAATTCATAATAAAAAAATTAAAATTTTGGAAAAAGTCACAATATAAAAAAGTTGAAAATTTTCTGTAGGTTTCCAACGATATATCATTTGCGCAATTCCAATGGACGGTTTAAAATCTACGAGCGAATTACTACACAACTACATCATATAAACTCAATTACTCAACATCACATCATCTGTGTAGTGCTTACTTGAAGGGCCTGAGGCCGAACTTTATTCAAATAGAGGGAAGCATTTACAAATCAACTCCAAGAAATAAGAGCTAGATTTTAAAGGGTTAGCTCTCAAGGAAGCTGAACTGAAACTCTATAAATGGCCTCAGATAGCTTACTGATTACATGACCCTCCAGGTAGAACTTTATACACTTACTGCAGGGAGAAAACAGTAGGAACATGATTCAGAAAGGAGATATGCAGTCTGCAACTTTCCAGGATTGAAACACATCAATGATACCCTCAAACACCCTGTTATCAGGGTACTTGTATAGACGAGCTACCTACAGTATGTAATTAAAACTGATTAGTAGAAAGCAAGGCTGCAACTATTGTGTCATCTATACACACTCCATAGTACAGTCAAATGCAGGTACTTTTAATTATATTTCTAAGTAGGGAGGTGCGCAGAAGGATGCATCACACATCATTTCTAAAAGATATGTTCTCTTCTAGAGGCCTATACAAGAACCAAAATCATGAATGTTATGAACGAAAAATAATAGCATGTGCTTCCAAAGAATAGCACTAGCAGAAAGTTGCCCCATGTTGAACTAGGGTATAAACTAAATGCTCGCTACTTTCTATAGTAGTGAAGACGGTAGAAAATCAGTATATAGCTCGTTTCTTTCTAAATAGTTTTTCAGACCAGCGGTTCAATTTTATTGCAAGAAAACAGTTTGATCTAAAAACGCAAAGCATGCTAGGAGCTTACTGAATAGGAGCTGTTGTATCTATATGAGGCAAATACAACTGGAAACAAAATGGACTGTGTGGTAAAGCTTAGTAGATCACTATTGTCGTAATAAAGGAGCTACAAAATTCTCATATATTGGTCGGAATTTACTGGATTCAAAGAAAATTTAAGACATTTGACTGAACCACATACAAATCTTCTCACATAAGATGGATTCATAAATTACTCAAATCAGAATCACCTTATAGGACTCATGACATGATACCAGAAGAACTGATGATAGAGAGATTAATCATATACAGCCTATATGCACAAGGAAAGAAGTATGCTTTCTCAAAATTATCTACATCCAGAGCATGGTTAATAAAAAAACTGCAGCTTATAGTGCAGACTGCAATATAGCAAACTCAATATGCATACTTTCCTAGAACTAATTATTACATGTACTACTTGCCAGAATAGAGCTTAGGTCTGTAGGATCACCAATCAAGGTTCTGGAGATGTTGGACATCTGGTCGAAGCATGACTGATTTGCTCTCTTCCTTTGAGAGTTGTTCAACAGAAACATCAGAGGGATGAGTTGCATGCGGATGTCACATGTTTAAGTCAAATAGGAGCGAAATATTATTCCTGTAACAAACTCACAGAAATAATTTGGAAGCAAAATGAAATTCTCTTTACTCGCTAATTTGGTCTACAAAAGAGAAGAATCAAACCAAACTACTGTCTTTTTTCTCTCTCTATCAGGCCATCATTGGCATGTCTACATGAACCAACAAGAAGTACATCGGGAATGGGGTTGCTAGTGCTTGGTTGCTATAAAAAAAATTAAGCACGATTTAGAAACAAATTCACACGCACAAATTCTTACAGCGGCACTCTGCCGGATGCCGCTCGCGTTTGTCCTGCTCTCAAATCGCTGATTCAGGAGTCAGGACACTGTCAACAACAACTATTTAATAGAAAAATAGAATGCACAAAAAAATTATCAATCGGCAATGCTGAGTTTTGCTACATCATAAACAACTATCAAATAGTAAGAACCGATGGTGCTCTAAACAACAGCATGCACGAAAAGTGTTATCAGTGGGAGTGCTGAGTTCGGGTACACAATCAACAACTATAAAAAAATAGTAGCCGAAGCACAAGATCTAAGAAACAATGCATCGGAACTGTACATTCACAAGCATGAATTTTCAATAGACCAGAAAGCAACATAATTATCTGAAGTTCTGTCCAACTTGCAGAACAGAGTCACTTGTCAAAACATTAATGATTGAGAGAAAACATTGTTTAACTACAATTAGAGATCAAATAGAAAGAAGATGAGAGTTCATCAATGTGTAGAATTATGAGTTTTTACTAAGCAAGTCCTAGTTCAGTTTCAGAGATACAAGTTCATCAAGTTTAAACGTAAACCTATTTGCGCAAATAGTTCGGCCTAGCATTTTGAGCAAACCGTAGACTGATCTGTAGGCCAAAATATGGATTTGGAAAGAGCAGACAAAGCAATTTGGGAAGAGCATGGCCAAAGAGAAACGCAGGTGGAATTTGAATGGAAATTTGGAACGGAAAGCATCAGAATTGGGGTTGCTCACCTCCTCCCATGCACTCACCCAACCAAGCTTCAATGTAAACGGCAGGCAACGCCCGCACGTAGCAGCGGAAGCACGACCAGCCATTGGACAGCCACCGCGAGATCATCAGTCGCAGCTCCGCCGTAATAAGCCCGCACAACGCCGCCTAAGATCTGGGCTCACGCCGGCGACGCCGCACATCACGCCGCGCCAACTAACCAGCGACCATGACGTCGACAAAATGTTCAGTGTGTATCTATCAACAGAACAAAACTAGAAATAAATAGTCGCTTAATCATTAATCATTCTCCTTAAGCACAGTGCAAAATTGTGAGAAAACAACCCAAGAAAGGTTAGTCCACTGCAGGTGTATGCAGTGCTTTTCATAGAGATGACAAAAGAACTACAAATGTACCATGCATTGAAAGAGGAAAAACCAAATCCTGCATCTTGCAATTTTTGCTAGTTGCTAGTATCACTAGTGTTCAGGTCTGCACCTAAAGAAAATTCTGCAGCCTTCCAGATAGAGAGCATCAATAACTGGAGGTAAAAAAACTATATTTTTATCAGGACGGTTCAAGTTTAATAAAAGACATATTTGCGTCCTTTAGCAAGATCAGGTCAGCGAAAGTTTAAATTTCGATCTATTGGCAATAGTTCGACTAACTCAAAAACTAAAAAATATATTATACTCCCTACCAACATCATCATCTCCATTGATAGACATGACGAAATCTGATGGACTTGAAGTGTTCTCCTTAGGAAAAAATAGTTGAGTAACTAAAACAAGGGAAGGAAGAACACACTGACAATAATCACAAAAGGGAAACCTAACCTTTGGGGAGTAAATGTAGTTTCCCTCATGTTTGTTTTTAAACATGGAAAACCTACAGACAAAAGGGAACGGCTAATTAAACAATCTCCAATTAAATTTCATTATTATCATATTTCCATGAGAACCTGATTAATTAAGAAGGGGACAGTCCAGTACATCCAGAACAGCGGAGCATGGAGGAAGAAAGAAGGGGAAAACCATCTAAAACAAAGAAGAATCAGGGCTAACACCTTTGGTCGAAGTCTGATACAATAGTGTTGTTCGTGCACCTCTGCAGCCTTGAGCTCCTCCTGTTCTTCAACGTCATCCACATGGATTCTCCTCCTCCTCCATAATCGCAACCTCTTTAAATCGATCCCACCAAGAACCCTAACCCTGGAATTTCAGAAATTAATGAAGGTGGAGAGGGGCGGAAGAAAAAGGAGAGGGGAAGAAGAGGAGAAGAGATGTCTTACCGGCCAGAAGACCACCGACGGTGGAGAAGGACGCCGGAGAATGCCCGAGCATGCGCCGGATCGTTGCACTGCCCACGTCTACTGCATGAGGGGGATGGGGGGGATATGGGATTGCTACACGCACGATAGAAGAGAGTAGCCATCGCCTTCGGGTCGTCCCTCCGGTGCCGCCGCTGCCGCCGCCAGCGCAGTCGCGAGATAGGAGCGGACGGGGGAGAGAGGACCGCCGTCGAGTAAAAACTGCTCGCACCAAAACGTACGGGGGAGTGGGCTAGCTCGTGAGGACTGGCTAACCGTTTCCATCCACAAAAAATTACATAGGTAGAATGTAATTTTACATGAGTTGAGATTTGGTTCAACCAAACCAACCGACCGGGTGAATAATAAGTTATTCTTCACCCTGGTTGTAAATAGAGTATATATATATATTGGTTTTCCTGATTGCTAGAATCAGTTTCAATATTAGCATCTAATGGGGTTGCTAATAATTCCACTCTTGCACGTTTAGCACGGCGAGGTGTATCTTGATCTAGAAAAATAGCATCTCTACTTTCAATTAACTTCTTCTTTTCTTGATCATAAAATCGATAGCCATTTGAACCAGAAGCATAACCTATAAATATTCCTGGAAAACTCTTAGGTTCCAGTTTTGTTCTTAGTTGACTAGGTACTCTAATTTGTGCATTGCAACCCCACACTGCTAAGTTCAACAATGTAGGTTTCCTCCCTTTCCATAATTCATAAGGAGTGGAGCTAACAGATTTAGAAGGCATTGAATTTGTGGAAACATACTCCCCTGTAGCAAAATTCACTTCTATTCGCATTATTGGTGCATTGACTGCTTATTTTGATCTGGAACTTCATCAAATGGATGTTAAAACTGCCTTCTTGAATGGTCATTTGGAGGAAGAGATTTACATGTCTCAACCTGATGGTTTTGTTAAAAAGGAAAATCATGGAAAAGTGTGTAAGCTAAATAGATCTATTTATGGTCTTAAGCAAGCTTCACGACAATGGAATATCTTGTTTGATAATGCTATCACATCATATGGGTTTTCTATGATTGAAGGAGACCATTGCATTTATTTTAAAATAGTGGGAGGAAATTTTACACTCTTATCACTATATGTTGATGATATACTTATTGCTTGTAGTAATAAGGAAATGTTGGTAGAAGTTAAAACTTAGTTATCTTCTACATTTGAAATGAAAGATATGGGAAACGCTTCCTATGTTTTAGGGGTGGAAATACTTAGAGACCGGAATAAAGGAACTTTGGGTTTGTCTCAAAGGAACTATTTAAAATCTGTTCTGAAGCGTTTCTCTATGGAAAACTGCAAGCCTGCTTTTGTGCCCATGGCTGTAGGAATTAAACTCAGTGAGGCCATGTGTCCTAATACTCCCGAGGAAAAGAAGAGAATGGAGAATACTCCATATGCTTCCGCCTTGGGATCTTTGATGTATGCTATGTTATTTACACGTCCTGATTTGTGTTATACGGTTGGAATATTGAGTAGATATCAAAAGAATCCAGGAATTGGGCATTGGAACCAAATTAAACATGCTATGCGCTATGTACAAGCAACACTGGACTATTCTCTTTGTTATAACCAAAAGGATCTACAGTTGCAGGGCTATACTGATGCTGATTGGCAGGGTGATCTGGACAACCGGAAATCTACATCTGGGTATCTTTTTACATTTGCTGGTGGTGCAATATCTTGGAGAAGCAAGAAGCAGAATTCAGTGGCGTTGTCTTCCATGGAGGCTGAATATATTGATGCGTCAGAAGCCGCGATGGAGGCGGTGTGGCTGAAGGAATTTCTTTCAACTTTGAAGATTATTGAAAGCGTTAGCAAACCAGTGGTATTGTATTGTGATAATCAGGCTGCAATTAAGATTTCCAGAGATCCCAAGTTCCACAGCAAGAGTAAACATATTGAGGGAAGGTATCACTATATACGTGATGTGATTAATAGACTTAAATTAGTTTCTTTGGAGTTTCTACCTAGTACTAATATGATTGTTGATCCCTTGACTAAGCCTCTTAGTCAGGTGGTATTTGGTAAGCATGTTAAGGCTATGGGTTTACGATTTTTTTGAATGATGGTTTTGGACAAGTGGGAGATGTTGGGATTTTATGTCCCGCAACTATATTCAAATACTTTCTATCATTGATATTCGGAATATCTCATATGGAATTATGCATGTGCTTGTGCATGGAAGTTTTTTTCTTGCTGGAATGTACTTAAGTGTTGCATGCTTAAGGAAGTTGGTCGATTATTAGTGGAATACAATATATTTTATATATTGGAAAGACTACCCGGGTACGCTAATAATTGGAAGAAGCTAGATTGTGTAATTAGGTTACAACCCTAATATTGATCTATACAATAAAGGAATTTATACTTTATTGTAACGCGTTGCTCACAAGCGCGTGCTTTAGGGACGCAACGGATAGAATCCGTTTACAGACAAATTATATCGTGGTTGGTAGTTTGATCTGGACTCTATCCGTAAACTAGTTCAAAGACTAGGAATCTTAACTGTATAAGAGACGGACTCTTTGGAAAAGCAGTATAAGAAGGTCCCTACCCCCTAGCCTCAATGATATGCGATTTGTGAGCGGCACCACGGAAAAGCGCAGAGGAATAGGGGGTAGACCACAAATTTATTTCCTACATTGGTATCAGAGCCGATTAGAGTTAACGACGAAGTTGTCGACTCGATTCGATCCGTAAGCAAATTCCGCTGCGTACTCTGCTTTCCCAAACTCAGAAGAACGCGCGATCGTGGCTCCGTTGCTCCCAAATCGAAATCGCTCCAGATCGATTCGCTAGTCCGCCGCTACCGCACTACTCCGCCCAAACCGTCCCCGCCGTCCGCTGCCACCGTCCGCCGTCTGTTGCCGCCGGCCGCCCCTGCCGTCCGCCGCCGTCGGCCGTCCACACTGTCGGCCGCTGAAGCCGGCTGCCCACACTGTTCGTTGTTGCCAGGCCCCTGCTCGGCTGCTCGGTCACGGTCAGTTTTTTTTTGGCTGATTGGAATTGATCAGGTGTACAAGTAGTTGTTGGCTGCTTGGGATTTGCTAGCGTTTGTTGCTTGGAATTTGCTACTGCTCAACATCAAGTGAACTAGTAAAGATGGCTTCCAATAGCGTCTTTGCTGAGTTGCTCAGGAATTACAAATTAGATGGCACAAACTACACTGTTTGGAAAAGGAAGATGATGTTTCTGCTTACAGCTGAGAATATTGAGTACGTAATTTCCACCAGCGAGCCTAGTGAACCTGCTGATGATGCTTCGAATGAGGAAAAGGAAAATTATGAAGAAGAACTCAAGCAGTGGAAGATGGACAATAAAAAGGCTAGGATTTTTATTCTTGGATCCATGTCTGATTCGTTGGCAGGTGAATATGAAACAGAGGTGGCTGCACACAGAATCATGAGAAGGCTGGAAGAAGATTTTGGTGAAGTATCTTTGATAAAAGTGCTTAGCTTGCTTAACAGATTCTTAACGGCAAAGATGACTGATAACACTCCTGTGAACGAGCATCTAAACAAGTTGTGCGTGTTGAATGAGGAACTAAAAAATGCTGGATATCCTTTTTCTGAGGAGGTGCAAGTAATGGTAGCATTGAACTCACTACCGCACACTTGGGAACAATTCAAAATATCTTTCTGCCACTCTGAAAGGGTACTTAACATGCACAATTTGAGGCAACATTTGCTCATGGAAGAAGATAGGAAAACTTCACAAGGGAAGGAAAGACACTCACAACATCAAGAATTGCATCTTGGTGAGGACAGGAGGCGTTGGCAGAAGAAGCGTCAAGGAGGTGATTTGAGAGACAAAATCAACAAGAAGAGAAATTATATATATGAAGCTATTCATCACCCAGGGTACAGAATAATTTATTCTTCACCCGAGGTAATTTTATGAGCCTTTCATTTCGAAAATTACATTTGTAATACAAATAGTTATATTAATGTGGATTCACTACGTAAATTTTGACATAGGAAACAAAAACATTGGTCATAAGATCAAAAAATTACATTTTATGTATATTTTACACCATCATTTTTACGTTTGTAATTTTACGTAACATAAAATATATTTTATGGTGATTATATTTTTTTACGTTCTCTTTTTACGTATGAAATAAGACAAAATTTATGAAACATAAAATTACGGTGCATTGATGACAAAAGAGAGAGGATGAAGAATAACCATTCCTCGTCCAGGGTGACGAATAGTCAATCCCTATGGTGGGTCTTTTCTAAAATCGATTGTAGAATATTATTGTACAATCGACTAGTCCTTATAAGGCAATTTCTAAGAATCCAAGAAATACAAAAACCACCTCAGGCATCTCATCCCCATCTCTCTCTCCTTCTTGATCCGCCGCCTGGCCCGGCCATCCCCGCCCGCCCCGGCACCACACTGCACCTCTGTCGCCCGCCTCGGCACGCACCACCTCGCTGCCAACCCCGACCCTCGCCGCTCGTCCGGCTCCGGCCATCGCCGCCCTCCGCCCACCTCGGTTCCCACGCCCTCTCGTGCCTGCCCGACGTACCATCTGTGTCGCGCTAGCCGGTCCAGAGCAAGCCGCTGCCGTGGATCCCTGGCGGCGTCCCCTTCGACCTCCTCCTCGCTCCCCGGAGAGCGGAAGGGCGGGCGGAAGGAAAGGCGAGGCGCAGGCCGGCGCCGACGCTGGGCGGCGCGCTGTTGGGAAAGAAAAGAGAGAGAGCATCGTCGCGCATCTGGAGCAAGTGAAGCAGCCTTATCCACATCAGCGTGCATGTGCGCTTGTGGTGTTGCTCTTCGTGGTTCAGCTCGTCGGCGCCTGTATAGCGCGCCCGTGCGCGTGGCTGTTGCGCTGATCCCCGATTGATTCGTGTGGTGGTGGTAGACGGCGGCTCAATTCAGACTCGGTTGGTGGCTCATGGTCCTGTATGATTCGTTTAGTGTATAGTCTTGTATGATCCAGACTCCTGCTACTCATTTCGCACACAACTACCACTGTTGAATCAATCCATCAGCTAGCTATAGATCCATTATGTGGAATGAGTCTGCACATTGGTGCTCTCTGTACGATTATTTATTGAAGTTTAATATACTGCATTTCTGTTATTGTAGTTAACCTTTAATGGCATCAGTTAGCTTCCGAAGAAATAAAAATACAGTACGAAACAAAATAATAAAGTATTTTTATTGTGGGGTAGTATCATTGAATCCATTTTGCGCAGCTGCTGTTCCCCATCATTCAGAAAACTGATTTCCCCTCCTGTTCATACATCCAGTGCATTCAAGTTCAGGTGCATTAGTAAACAACTAGATTGTTCCTCAAATCCAATCTGATGTGTATTATCATGGGTACAGTTTGTTGATCAGAAAGATTGTTCATCATGCAACTGATGCAATTGATCTTTATCAAAAAAAGTTGATGAACCGCATATAGTGGCAATCAAGTGAATGTGGTCTAGCTTCCCAAGTGCTGGAAGATTCATGTACATGTTGGATCGTGGCTTGCTTATCATAATCGTGATAAATTATACTCAGTGACCTGTCAAGAAATTGTAGACCAATGTGATATCATAAGCAGTACAATAACATTACTGAAAGAAATACAAAGAGTAATATAATGAGCAGTACACAACATATATAAAAAATAGTACAAAGTACAAAAAAAGTACTCATCTTTATTGCCGGGCGGTACAATTGAACCACACTGGGCAGTACCATAGATTTGTTTTGGGAAGTACAACTGACTCACCCTGGAGCAGTACGAAACTCTATTCGATAGAAGTACCACACACATGTGGAGGCAAGTTGAGTTCTTTGGAAAAAATTACGAGCAGTGCAATTTATTCATTTTGAACAATACAAAAAAAATTGTCGGCCAGTACGAAACTCGTATTCCACATACGTACAAGGAAAAGTTATGATCTTTAAAAAAATCCGAGCAGTACAATTTATTCTTTTCCAGCAATACAATTATTATTATTATTATTATCGGGTAGTACGAAACTCATATTTCAGAGAAGTACAAGGTACATGTGGAGATAATTTGAGTTCTCTGGAAAAAATTATGGCCAGTACAATATAATCATTTTGAGCAAACAAAAACTTCTTTATTACCGGTTAGTACGAAACTCACTCATATTCACAGAAGTACAATACTATATTTCCTTGGAAAACGAAAAATCTTGGTATTTTGAATATTGTTCAAAAACCGCGAAGAATTGGAAAATTGTTAAAACACGAAAAAGTTTCTAAATTTCAGTACCTTTCCAACGTCATATCATTTGCATCATTCTGAGGTCCAATGAATATCAATGATCATCTTTTAATAAAACTGAATTTTTCGTATTTTGAAAAATGTTCAAAAACTATGCATAATTTTAAAAAACTTAAAACATGAAAATGTTGTGATATTTAGTAGCTTTCCAACGGTATATCATTTGCGTTGTTTCAAAAAGTGGTTAAAAAATTAATATCAAATTACTATTCGTCTATTTTGAATGAATCTCGGTATTTTCAAAACTGCTCAAAAATTATGTAAAATTTCAAAAACCTTAATACATGAAAAAGATGGGAAATTTCAATAGCTTTCCAATGCCATATCATTTGTATTATTTTGTTGTCTAAAAATTATCAATAATCATCTTTTAATAAAACCGATTTTTAGTGTTTTCAATACTGTTCAAAAATATGCAAATTTTGGAAAACATTAAAACATAAAAACGTTTGGAAATTTCAGTAGCTTTCCAACGGTATATCATTGCGCAATTCCGAGAAGTGGGTAAAAAATTGCGTTCAAAACACTTTTCAATCAGCTTGTGAAGATTTTTTTTGAAATGTCATAATAAAAAATTTAAAAATTTGGAAAAAGTCACAATATGAAAAAGGATGAGGATTTTCTGTAGCTTTCCAAGGGTATATCATTTGCACAATTCCGATTAATGGTTTAGAATCTACGATTGAATTACTACACAGAGACAGAAGAGCAGTACCGACTTCACGAAAAAGCAGTACGACAGTGTATTACAGAAGAAGTACGAGATCGTCTTCTCGGGCAGTACGAGATAATTGCAGGATATTATTATATCATCGATTGTAGAATAGATGACATATATATATATATATATAGCCGGTCTATTCTGCTAATATTAGCAGAATAACTATTCTGCTAACACTTCTGCACTGCATCATATCGCTAAGGGAACCGCATTGCTGACTCACGAGCACTGCAGCTCGGGTAAAAACGAACCGCAAGCACCGTTTTCTCTTTAAATTTTTAACCGTTGGTCGGAATTGAGCGTATGATACACCGTTGGATTTGTTTGGAAACGAAGCATCTTTCATATGTTGAACACTTCCCCCGATTCTTCACGTATTAAGATCAGTTTAAAAAACGGTGCGGCGGCCGACTTTCGCAGCGGTAGTTTTTCCGCGATTTCTCCTTAACTATTTATCGGATTGATGCAAATAATATACCGTTGGAAAGATATCGATCAGGCGCTCCATCCATATGTAGAACACTTTGTCTAATTCGCTACGAATTTTAGAGAAATCTAGCCGCAAAAAATGTGCACACTTTGTTTTTCGCCGGCGGATCTTGTAGAGAGTATAAATTTTTAACCGCTTGTCCGATCGATCGTATGATACACCGTTGGATTCGTATGGAGTAGGATATTAATCCATATGTTGAACACTTTTCCAGATTCCGCACGGTTTTGAAGTAATTTGAAAAACGGTGTGACTGTCCACATTTGGGGCAGCGGACGTTTTTGCGTAAATTATTTTGATTCACTTATCTGATTGATGCAATTGATACACCGTTGGATAGATATCGTCGAGGCGCTCCATTTTCATGTAGAACACAGTTTCTAATTCCTTACGGTTTAAAAGTTGTATTGATTCTACTAAAAACGCGGAACTACGTTCTTCGCAGACCCGAAATCGACCAAGTGAACAGCATTCGCCGGGCAACCGTACCGCATTTGATGGGCAAGCGCACTGCATTATTGCCAAAATAGAACGCACATGTGTTTTCACGGATCCAAAATCAGAGAAGTGGACTGCATGCGACGGGTACCGGTTGCATTTTATCGACAGAGAGAACTGCAGTTTTTTTAAACTTTTAACATATATTTTTATCAACGAGCATGCACCGCAAGGACGAGGTGAGTGAACTGCATTTATTTTTAGTACATCGATCAATATGAGAAAAAATGAACCGTAATTTTGTTACAACATGGACCAAAATGAACTGCATAACTTTTTTTCCAATATCATATATACAACACCATAAAAAATAATTACATCACTCAATACAAAAAACTTCTAAAAAACAAAACGACGATGAACGACATCATGTTTTCCACATAATTTTGTGGCCGCCCGTACTACATGCCAACGGATAGCAATGGGGAACTTCATTTTTTACGCACCCCACTCACAGAAGCGAATTGCATTTGGGAACCACAAACAAATAGGCAACCGAACCGCAGATGAAGATCCTCGCCGAGACCGAGTTGCACACAAGGCGCGAATTTGTGTCGAGGTCGCCGATGTGGACCGACTTGCATGGAAAGGAGGAAGGGGGTTAGCCCCGGCTGCTGTCGTGGGAGAGGGGGTTCCGCCTCGAGCAGGAGAATCGGCGAGTCTCGAGGAGGTTAAAGAGAGGCAAACCGATCTGGTGCTGACCCCGACACCCGCGCAGCCACCGGCGTACACTTCCTTCCCCCGGTCGCGGCTGTTGTGGGGGTGGAGGGCCGGATCTGGCCGGGAGGGTCCCTGTAGAAGCCACACTTGCCGCCATGGAGCCACCTCTGTGCCGCACGCGTCGCCTCCGGCGTAGTCCCCTCATGCGGTCGGGAGGATCTTGCTAGGGGAGGCTTGCTCAATGGCCTGGACTGGTTTTGGGCGCGGGGGGTGTCTGTAAGGCGCGATATGCGGTACTGTTCTAGATCTAGATGTTTCCATCCGGATCCGGGGACGAAGCACATATCGGTCCCACCGCGACATATGACGAAGTCATATGCCCCGGATTTCCAACATGATATCACAACATTACAGATACAAGGATACAACATCTCATACAATCGGCATACAACCGCCTTAATACAATACATCAGCGGAAGATACATTTCTGGGTACAGACTACAATCAAATGCCTAACGGCAAAAGAAAAACATCGATTCCCATAACCACACGGGTCCAGGCCCTCCGTCGGGATCCGCCTAACTAGTCGTCGTCGAGTCTCCACGTGAAACGTCGATCACCATACCTGTTGTCGATCAAGAAGCCTGAAAAGAGTTTGGGGGTAGTATCATGAGTACAGAAGTACTCGGCATCCAACTGTAGTGGTCATCTGACCCAGCAAGGACCCCATCACTCGTCATTCTAGGACAACTAGTAGTTTACGGTAAGGATGGGGTAAGTGGTGAGGTTGCTGCCGCACTAGCATTTATGAAGTGGCTAACGATCTAGAGAGTAAGGTAAGAAGCCAAGCATTCGATGAGCAATCGCCTCCAACAAGTCTTGCTATCAGCTACTTACGCAAATATAACACCTATCCTATCCTTGTCCTCCTCTTCGCATCCCGACGAAGAATAAGCAGTCAAGGCACACACACGTTGATCAAGTTATATTAAGATTATCTCAGTTGTTGTTGTCTATGAACAAGGAGTAGGTCTCAAGTCGTCCATAACCGTGGACACGGCTTCTCGAAAAGATTTAACCCTGCAGGGGTGTACCAACTGCCCATTACAAGGCTCCGCACGCACGCCCATCTCTCTCAGTTGCTACCCATGATAGGCAACCATTTTATGATTTAGTCCCAAGAGATCCGGAACGACAGGTCCCTCTAACTAACAACGCACAAATCCGGGTGGCCCCCGGTGAGTCGACATCCAACTCAAAAGTCGGCCGCACTCTCGAACCGGCATCTACCATCTGGACGAGGTTGGGTTAGCTACCCAAACAGATGTGGGCAGCCCCCTAGCTTCCAGGTGTGGACCAACGAAGGAACTCTGTCTCCGCTGGCCCGAGTTGTTTTAAATCCACTGGCTGCAGACCAGTTATGCATGCGGTTTTCAAATGGTAAAATTAGCTTGGGCCACCACTAGAAATGTTTGAAGCTAGCTAGATAAAACAAGGGGACCCCATAGCATCCCACACGCGGTTAGGCACGCTCAGTCTTAAAACCAATACCCGGAACTCGGATCCTAGGTGACTCGAATGGAACAAAGCGTCGGGGCGGGATAGCCTAGACCTTCCATCCTTCGTCGAATATAGTCAACATTATAATAATCATATCATCAACAACAATAATAATAATGTGATAGCCCAAACCAAGGAGTAACAGGAGGTAACATCGTAGCATCCTAAGCATGCATACTAAGCAGGGGCTGAGCAACGAGCAATAGTAACATAGCAGTACATGGTTTGCTGGGAGGGGACATGGCTGTATCGGTTTGAAAGAGGCTGTAAACATGTGGTAGGATCAAACATCGAACCTAACCTATACTAGCATGCAAACCGCTGGTTGAAATAGAATGGATCATAAGTAATGTATAGTCCTTGCCTGTTGATAAGTTGGGTTCCGAAGGTGTAGTTGATCGCAAGCTCGCATCGTCTCCGAGAGGTACCCGCGGAAGCACACAAGGCGGTAAACACTGGAAAGCAATCAACGATGCACCACTATTACTACGGAGCAACACAAGATCAAGAAGACATCACACGACACGGCAACGCGATACGGATCTATCGTCGATAACGGTTAGCAACAGTTTAAGTGGGGTATCGGTCACACACGACGAATACCACACGTTTACGGTGGTTCAAGTTGCTTAGCTACAGGTGATCAACCAACGGTTATTAACATGGAAACTCAAGCAAGCATGGCATAGCACACAAACAGGTCAAGAGGTGAAGCACAAATTAAACTATCTATGCTAGTCAATTTAAGTGAGGCACAACCTAAACATGGCATAACACTAAGTGTCGCACGATGATTAAAAGATTTGGTACTGTTCCGTCCTAAACCATATTTTAGGTTGTTTAACAACAGAAAACAATAGCATAAACAGAAATTACACGAAAAACTAATCAAGTTACATATAAAGAACACCCCAAACGGAGTTACGGTTAAAAAGATATAAGCAAAACAAGTTACGGGCACAAGCTGTATAAACAGGGGTAAATCTATATGCAACAGTGCAGAAACATGACATAGCAATACATATAATCAAAGTAGACATGATGCTTAACAATATGCAATTGGAATCACTCAATTCCGATAAACGGTCGCGACACACTCGTCGACCGAAGTTGCAACAAAATATAAACAGCAGCACTCTAACAGCAGGGTAGCTACTTTGGAGCAAGATACAATTATGATGCAGCAAGCAATTATGGCATGTGAATGCATAGAGCTGAAGTAGAAACAATGCTTAACAGGATGCAAAAGGAATCAATCAATTCCGATGAACGGTTGCGAAGCAATCGTCACCCGAAGTTGCAATAAAATATTAACAGCAACACTTAACAGGAAATAAAAGCATTTAACGGCCTGATGCCCACTTCAACGCAGAATTAAACTATCTAGACGGCCTCAAATGGAAAATTTTCTACATACGAATGCTAGAGCACGCAAAACTGAGCAACTTTTGTTTTGGGGGCACGTTCATCGGAGCTACGGTTTGATCGCTATTATCGTTGCAAAACTGAAACAGCAGTAAAAATTACTCAGACTTAGTCAGATTTAGCAGAGGAAAAAAAGGTGCTCACGTTGGGCCGAGCCCAACAGTGGTGGATGGAGAGGCCGCTGGGCTGGCGGCCTGGGTCAGTGGGCCGGCGCGTGGCGGCCTGGCTGGGCCGTGACCCACGTGGGCGCAACCCACCCTGGCGGCGGCGGATGCCCCGTGCCGCACCCGAGCCGAGCAGCGGCGGCTGCTGGCCGCGCCGGCGTCGAGCGTCGGGCTCCGGCGGCTTGGAGGAAGGGCGCGGGGTGCGGGCTGGGTCCAGGAGGCGGCGCCTGGCCGGATCCGGCTTGCAGCGAGGCGGGGTGCGGCGTCCGTCGAGCTCGGGCCGGCCCTCCCATGGCGGCGGCGGCTCTCCCGTGAGCAGACCTGCGAGGAGAGAGGGAAAGGAAGGGTGAGGAGAGGGAGAAGGAGAGGAGAGGAAGGGGAGGAAGGAGAGGAGGGGACGTGAGGGGCGCCTGGCCGGAGGCTAGCTGGAGAGAGGCCGGCGGCGCGGGGCTACTGCGTGCCCATGGGCAGGAGGCGGCGTGGAGAGGAGTTGGAGGTTGGTGGAGGAGGCTGGGTGACGTGGCACCATCTGGGCCATCAGATCTGAGATCTGATGGTCCAGATCTGAGGAGGGCTAGGTTTGCTGCGAAAATTAGGGATATTTTCCAGATCTGGGGGCTGGTGGCTGCCCATGGGCTTAGGGAAACCCTAAGTGAGGTGGTGGTCTTTATATAGCCCCGGTGGCTGGCAGTTTGCAAAAACATCACCGGTTTTTCTCTCGCGCGCGCGGTGCTCACGTTTCTGACCGCCGGGGGTCCGCAGTACCTCTGATTCGGGTAAAACTTCGAACCGCACGATCAGTGCGTCGAGCCGGAGGCGTTCACCTCGCGCTGGAACCGTTCCGAAAACACTTCCCGGTGCGCTATAAAAATAACCCGTTTAATTATTAAACGGGGTTTTCGTTCCGTTGGCTGCGGCTGGTCTCGTGCGGTTTTCGCGACGGTGATTGGGTGAAACCCGGTGTCGCAAAGGTCGAGTGTCAGGGTGGCAAGGGTCGGTCTCCATCCGGTACGATATAAGAGGGGGAAAAATAATCGCCGATCAATAAATCGAGGATGCAAACACCGCAAACAAATCAGACAATCAAACAATTCACACCGAAAGCAAAAAATTTAATTTTTGTGAAAACTGGGCTGTTACAGTGTCGAACCGCCGGGAGGAGGGCGGCGTGCTCAGGCGGCCGTGGCGACCGGCGAGCGGCTGGGGGCGCGTGGTGGCGGCCGACAAGCGGGTGGCGGGCATGGCGGCCGGCGTGGGGCGCGTTTTGGCGGTCGGGGGTAGCCGAGGTGGCCGGCGAGTGGTGGAGGTCGAGCTGGGAGGTTGTTGCGTGCGGGGGGGATGGTGCTGCGTGCTGGGTGGGGGGTGCGTGGGATAAGTGGATAAGGTAGGTAGGGTGTGGGATGGAGTGGGTGCTTTTTTCTCTCGTTTGTGTGCTGCGGACCCGTGGTTCGATACCAGATCGGTTTTATTAGTGTTAGCATAAGAAGATTGTTGTTAGAATAAGGTCTTGATGGGTGTTATCATAATAGACCCATATATATATAAAATCATAAAGATGTACAAAGTTTATTCAATTTGCTCAATTTTTAAATTATTGAAGCTATTTTATGTTTCCATTTTTCATATAAAGGAGGATTGATTGGAAATATAGACTTTAGTGTTTTTAAGATTTTAAATTGAAAAATGAGGCTAAAAGACTTGAAACTTTTAATGGTGGAATGATATGGAGGAGACCCTCGTAATATATAATGCAGTGGTAGAAATTTGAGATGGTTTAAAAAATAAACTCCTCCCACATGTACGCTTTACAAATTGAACCATATCCCCGATCGATGAAGTTATGTGGTTTCGATGGTTGACCCCCCCTACATTTTGATCGATATGTGCCTTTCACATCGTTTACAAATTAAACCTCGATTTTTAGTTTGAATTACTGCCCATACATTAATTAGTTTGAAAATCTTATACAAATCGAACCACATCTCCATTTTCACATAATCAATACTTATGTTAGGATAATCATCAGGGGAAATATGCAAAGTTTGCAATTCTGGGCTTAATTTTGTTTAATTAAGCCTCTTTCAAATTTCTATTTTCACCTTATCGTCGAAGGCTCGTCAGGATCCCAGAGACACGCGTGCGTAGCACATTAATATGGTTACAGATTTGACATGACAATATGAGCACACTTTGTCTACATTGTTGTTTCCACATGGGTGTCTTCACTCCACCTCCACTCTTGTGCGTTCGCTATTATCCCCTTCCCCTCCAGCCAGTCTAGCTCTCCCACTTCCGGCCACTATCCAGATTCAACTCCAAGCACACCACCGCCCATCTCGCCTACCTCAATGCGGAATCCTCCGGGAAGGATTTGTCGTTGTCCACCGTTCTCGTTGCCCCGCCCAAGGAGATACAACTTAGAGTGTTGTACACGAAGAGCAGCCAGGAAGCGGCGCGGTGTATCGAAATCTTGGAGAAGCTCCTGAACTTCAGGGTCGACCCCATCGTTGGCTTCGACCTGGAGTACACCCCGACTGTCGACGGAGTTCAAAAGTTCGCCCTCACACAGATCTGCATTGACGACAAGGTGTTGCTTTACTGCTACTGCCATGCCGACCAGGATTGCACCAGGTTTGTGGAGTTCCTTGGCAACATGCGCTATTATTTCGCTACGGTGACGCTAGCAACGACAGGAAGGTGTTGCGCGCTACTGGCCTCGCTTGCCCGAGTATCAACGACATACAGGATCATTACAAGTTCATCGAGCGCAAGGAGGTCAACATGGATTCCCTTGCTGAACTAGCCAAGGACATCATCAAACCCATCTACGACAACGTGAAGCCAAAGAAAACCACGGGCCATGAAGCTCAAAAATTCCACGATCAACGGGTGCACCGTGAGCTAACGGATGAACAGATCCGTTATGCGGCGATTGACACCCATGTCAGCTTTGAGCTCTACCGCCACATCCAGCTTATGCGGAAATGCCTCAAGGATCCATATGAGGGCAAGGTCAAGGGAAAGGGCAAGATGATGCGCAGGTGCTGAGGCAGATCGTTGCGCCTCTTAGCTTATGTTATTTTGCGTCCTGGACTCCTGGTTATGTAATATAATTTGGTACTCGGTTTGTTGTTGCTCGGCCTGCTTAAACTTAATTAAGTACTACTTTTTATTGCCACCGCTCGATCTGCATTGCAATCTTTGAAGTAGGTAGTACATGGAGCTAGCTATCTAGAGTTTAGGCCACGGGCGCGGCCATGTCTACGAGCAGGACCAATGCCACGGACCACGCCGAGTCCATGGCCTCCACCGCGATGGACACAAGGACATGCACCTCCATGTGAAGCGCCACCGTCGTAGTAGAATTGGTGGAAGCGGGCTTGGCTGCTTCGGAAATGCTCGTGGGTCGCAGCGACCAATGTTGGCCAATCTTCCGCCCTGTATAGCTCGGGGGGGCACAGGATTTCGCACGCTGTTGCGCGGGCGGGCAGGGGGACGCGCACGGGCGCAGGAAGATCCTGTGGCGCGGGATTCTTCTCCGGTACGTGCAGCTCCTCAGGCGAGGGGTTCTTCTCCGGTGCGTGCAGATCTTGCATTGGCGTCGCCACTGGCACCGCCACGGCGGTCACCTGCTCCTCCTCCTCCTGCTGCTCCTGCTCCTCGGCAACATCCATCTCATAGTCCGCCAAAAAGGGGGGCCATAGGATCAGGCTGCTCCTCCTTCTCATCGTCGCC
Organism: Bromus sterilis; assembly: GCA_950022295.1. NCBI lineage: Eukaryota > Viridiplantae > Streptophyta > Magnoliopsida > Poales > Poaceae > Bromus > Bromus sterilis. The sequence goes on from OX465599.1 coordinate 121,097,739, forward strand.
AAAACTGAAGACAAGGGGTTCATCTGGATAATCCATTTGCGGTGGTAGTGGGTGTCAATGGAGAGAGTACTACGACCAGCCATATAGCCAACACGCCGTCCGGCCATTAAGTCCACTTAGTTCTGGGTAGTTCGGCCGATGGGTCAAACACTGCCACGGCCTCGACCCAAGCCGATGGATGGAGACGCAATGAGTAGTCAAAACTTGTAGCTGTTAATACGCAAGCCAGTACCTCCAACGACATGACCATAATAACAATGATTTTTTTATTCCCACACTTGGATCATGGGCATCATTGCGTCCGCCTTTATTCTCACACGGGTGGTTGAGTTCAAATGTGTTTGATGCTTATCTTCATCGCCGACACTTGGAACTGTAGAATCGTCACAACGTGTTCCCCTACGGGCCGAGATATTTAAACATGTGAATAGCATGCTTACAATGCCCACAATTTTTCAAACGGAACTGTGTGTACTTCATCGCCCATGCGTTATAGGTTTCGGTCGTTAGTGCTGTTAGGTTCATCGCACACGCTTCACTTTTGGGCAGACGGGTCGATATTCCTGGCGTGCGCTTTGCAGTCATCGCAGATAGTTTCACGATATCGTGTGCAATAGAGGGAGCTTAATAGCTACGGTCGATACTAGTGGAAGGTAACCTAGGAGGACCGACGTCTTTTACCTCCGGGTTCCCGGACAGGAGAGACAAGTTGCGCTATAGCCCGGGTGACCGGGGTTCTAGACCTCTGGGTGCCAGGGGTCCTAGACCTCTAGCCCTGGGTTCTATACCTATGGGTGCCCGGGATGTCGCGGAAACTCACGCCTCAGTACGGGTTCCCGGAGTCTTTAAATCCCGCAGTGCCCGGACGAACACCAGGTGACTTTCTGCCACGGGTGCCCGGGCATCTGCCTAAAACCCACACATGTGTCTGGGCACTCGTACAAGTGTGTCTATGCACCCGAACATTGGCGAGCGCAATGACTCTTCTCAGTGGAAGGGGGTATAAATACCCCCCTTCATCCACCTCTCAACCCCAAGGTCTCCATTGAAGCTCTCCATTGTTCCAACACTCCATGTCTTTAATCCCCACTCCATCCTCCACCCAAACCTGTTGATTCTTTCAGGATTGAGAGAGACATTCTCGATCTACACTTCCACCAAACCGATTTGTGATTCCCCCAAGATTTCATCGTCGTGTGACTTGTTAATCTTGGAGCTTTGACTCCTAGGCGGCTAGGTGCCCTGATAGAGGTGAAGGTGTTCTGTGTTTCGATGAGATGATGGAGATCGATTATGGTGGAGTAGACTTTCACGACCCGACTACGAACGTGCGAAGACGTTGCGCCTTAGCAATCGCTAAACCAACTCCGAGAGGTTATTGATCCCGCGGATGCACGATCAACCTGACCACGAAGGTCTAATTCCTGCAAGCAATCGACAAGAACAAGCAAGAACTAAGAATTGCAATCTGGATATTGCGAATATAAGATGAATGATTAACAGAAGTTGGGGTTCCAATGCGGTCTTGGCCTGGTCGGATGACACAAACGAAGAGCTCGAAGTTGCGGCTATGGCTAACTTAAATCTAATTAAAACCCAAGTCTAAACGACGCCTTAAGGGCTGTATATATGGGGGAACAGAGGGGAATTTCGTGGCCCCTTGGAGGAGGGGTCCGAAAACAACCCTAACTCGGTTTCCCCACACATACGGACTCTAAAAAATAGCCTATTAAGTGTATTTCAAAATTACATGGGCCTGGCCCAATAATAAGGTGACGCAGCACCTATAATAACCCTTGGACGAAAATATTAATGTGGCATCTTGTGTCTCTCGTCCAAGTCTTCATGCACGCCTTATGGTGGCCTCAAAGTGCGAAAATCACCACTAGAAGCTCCATTGTCCTTTCCCGCGCGCGCACCTCCTTCTCCATGCTTGATCCCGCTCCAATGACCATCCTTCTTATCCATGCTAGGTCCTTCATTCATAAGACAAACAAAAGTATCTAATTTAGGCAGCATCATATGTTCCTGAACATTAGAAGGATTTGCAAGAAACGAAAGTACCTGATAATTTAGTTGACGTGCGCATGCTCTAGTAACTGGTCCAGTATGTGTAGTTGGTGAAGATGTGGGTGTAACATTAGTAGAGATGTCCTCATCATCCTCCCCTTCTTGAATTGAAGTCGTCCTCGACGGAAGCTCATCATCTTCTCCCAAATAAGGTTTCAAATCTGCAATGTTAAATGTGGGACTAACCCCAAAATCTGCAGGTAGCTCAAGTTTATATGCATTATCATTAATTTTCTGTAAAACCTTAAAGGGACCATCAGCTCGTGACATTAACTTAGACTTGCGCAAATCAGGAAACCTATCTTTACGTAGATGTAACCAAACAAGATCGCCTGGTTCAAACACAACATGCTTTCTACCCTTATCACCAACAAGCTTGTATCTAGCATTCATTCTCTCAATGTTTTCTTTAGTTAACTCATGCATTTTTAATATCAATTCAGCACGTTGCTTAGCATCAAAATTAACCTTCTCCGAAGATGGAAGAGGCAGCAAATCAATAGGTGCACGAGGTAGAAAACCATAAACAATCTCAAAAGGGCACATTTTAGTGGTAGAATGCAATGAACGATTATAAGCAAATTCAATATGAGGTAAACATTCTTCCCACATTTTCAAGTTACTCTTTAAAACAACCCTAAGCATAGTAGACAATGTCCTATTGACCACTTCAGTTTGTCCATCAGTTTGGGGATGACATGTAGTACTAAAAAGTAGTTTAGTCCCCAACTTAGCCCATAAGCATCTCCAAAAATGACTAAGAAACTTAGTATCACGATCCGAGACAATAGTATTGGGCACACCATGTAAGCGAATAATCTCACGAAAGAATAAATCAGCAACATTAGCAGCATCATCGCTTTTATGACATGGTATAAAATGTGCCATCTTAGAAAATCTATCCACGACAACAAATATGCTATCCCTCCCCTTCTTTGTTCGAGGCAAGCCTAAAACAAAGTCCATGGATATGTCCTCCCACGGAACACTAGGTACAGGTAAAGGCATGTATAAACCATGAGGATTGAGTCGTGACTTAGCTTTTTGACATGTAGTGCAGCGAGCAACAAAACGCTCAACATCCCGTCTCATCTTTGGCCAAAAGAAATGTGTAGAAAGTACGTCCTCCGTCTTATTCACGCCAAAGTGTCCCATTAATCCTCCTCCATGCGCCTCCTGCAACAACAAAAGACGAATAGAGCTAGCTGGAATGCATAGCTTGTTAGAACGGAACACAAATCCATCATTAAGCACAAACTTGTTCCATGTTCTACCCTCTCTACAATTCTGCAATACATCTTTAAATTCCGCATCATGTACATATTGATCTTTGATTGTCTCTAAACCGAATATCTTGAAGTCAAGTTGTGAAAGCATAGTATAACGACGAGACAAAGCATCAGCAATAATATTATCTTTCCCCTTCTTGTGTTTAATGACATAAGGGAAAGTCTCAATAAATTCAACCCACTTAGCATGTCTACGATTAAGTTTTGCTTGACTTCTTATGTGTTTCAAAGATTCATGATCAGAATGTATAACAAATTCTTTGGGCCATAAATAATGTTGCCAAGTTTCTAATGTCCGAACAAGAGCATATAATTCCTTATCATAAGTAGAATAGTTCAGACTAGGCCCACTCAATTTTTCAGAAAAGTATGCAACAGGTTTAGCATCTTGTAATAACACACCTCCCAAACCAATCCCACTAGCATCGCATTCAAGCTCAAAAGTCTTATTAAAATCAGGAAGTTGGAGCAAAGGAGCATGTGTTAACTTATCTTTCAATACCGTGAAGGCTTCTTCTTGTGCGGTACCCCAAGTAAATGGCACATCCTTGCGTGTAAGCTCATTGAGAGGTGCAGCAATGGTGCTGAAATCTCTCACAAAACGCCTATAGAATCCAGCGAGGCCAAGAAAACTCCTCACTTGTGTGACCGTTTTGGGTTGTGGCCAACTCTCAATCGCCTCGATCTTGGCTTTATCAACTTCAATTCCCTGCGGAGTAACAACATAGCCAAGAAACGATACTCGGCCGGTGCAAAAGGTGCACTTCCCAAGGTTACCAAACAAACGTGCATTACATAGAGCAATAAAAACAACACGTAAATGATCCAAATATTCCTCCAAAGATTTGCTATAAATCAGTATATCATCAAAATAGACTACCACAAATCGTCCAATGAAAGCACGTAAAACCTCGTTCATTAATCTCATGAAAGTGCTAGGTGCATTAGTTAACCCAAAAGGCATGACTAACCACTCATATAATCCAAACTTAGTTTTAAATGTCGTTTTCCATTCATCTCCTAATTTCATGCGAATTTGATGGTATCCACTACGCAAATCAACTTTGGAAAACATGGTAGAGCCACTTAATTCATCAAGCATATCATCTAACCTAGGAATAGGATGACGATAACGAATAGTAATATTATTAATGGCTCGACAATCAACACACATACGCCATGTTCCATCCTTTTTAGGCACTAATATAACAGGAACAACACAAGGACTAAGGGATTCACGTATGTAACCTTTGTCGAGTAGCTCTTGTACTTGACGCTGAATCTCCTTCGTCTCCTCCGGATTGGTACGGTATGGCGCACGGTTGGGCAGCGAAGCACCGGGAATTAAGTCAATCTGATGCTCAATCCCTTGAATAGGCGGTAATCCCTGTGGTACGTCTTGTGGAAAGACGTCAATAAACTCCTGCAAAAGGTCAGTGACAACAGGAGGCAAAGAAGGAGGCAATTCCTCAAATGAAAACAAAGCTTCTTTGCACACAAAAGCATAGCACACATATTGACTAACATCCAAATCTGAAATATCAACCTTAGTAGCAAGCAAAGTTGTACTAGTCAATTTAATTTCATTAGAAACAGCAGAAGAAGATTTGCTATTAGTCTTATGTTGTTGCTCAAATTCTTTGGCTGCTGTCTCATTTTCACTCTTATTTTTCTCCTGTTTAGCTTTACTAGCTCTAGCAAGATCATCTTTCACAATTTGTTCAGGAGACATAGGAAGTAAAGCAATATTTTTATCCTGATGAACCAGAGTAAACTTATTTGTCCTACCATGGTATACAACATTCCTATCAAATTGCCATGGTCTACCAAGTAAAAGAGAGCATGCTTGCATGGGTACCACATCACAATCAACATAATCAGCATATGCAGCAATGCTAAAGTGCACACGAACAGAACGTGTTACCTTAATCTTACCACTGTTGTTAAACCACTGAATATAGTACGGATGGGGGTGTGGTCTTGTGGTGAGAGATAGCTTCTCCACTAACTCCATGCTAGCCAAGTTGTTGCAACTCCCTCCGTCAATGATGATGCGAACCGAACGTTCTTTCACCACTCCCTTTGTGTGGAACAAATTATTCCTCTGGTTTTGCTCGGCCTTCGTTACCTGCACACTTAACACACGTTGAGCAACCAAACTAGCATATTTATCTGCATCATCAGGAGCCATATACTCTATATCATGAGCATCATCATGGGCACCCTGTTCCTCATGAGCAATGAGAACTAAAGTCTCCTCATCATAGTCACTCGCGGACTCATACCCACCATCCGCTGTAATAGTCATCACACGCTTGGAGGGACAGTCTTTGGCGAAGTGACCTCCACCTTGGCACCTGCGACATTTAATATCACGATCTCGTGTTTGTCCTGTGGAAGCCATGGATGAAGAAGAACTCGCCGCTGGACCACTCTGTGCACCCTTGAATGGTGGCGCTGGCTGTTTTGGTGGCTCCCTGTAAGAATGAGTGGCTGAAGTAGATGGTGGTGCAGCAGGACGTGTGGATGTAGAAGCTCCACGCGATGTCCATGATGTATTTCGTCCTGCAGAAAAGTTAGGTCTCGTAGCGGCCTGTCGATCCTGCACTTCACGTTCAGCTTTACAAGCAAGATGAAACAAACGAGTGATAGTAGCATAGTCCTTGTATTCTAGAATAGTTTGTATCTCCCTGTTTAAGCCACCCATAAAACGTGCAAGCATAGCTTCATTATCCTCTACGAGGCCACATCTAATCAATCCAGTTTGTAATTCTTGATAATATTCCTCTACAGAATTGTTTCCTTGTCTCAAACACTGTAATTTTTGTAGCAATTCACGTTGATAATAAGGAGGAACCCAGCGAGTACGCATAGCATCTTTTAAAGCAGCCCAAGTAGTTGGGAATATTATTAGCATGCAATCTACAATGTTCAGACCACCAAATAGATGCAAACCCCGTGAATTCACAAACAACAGCAGTAACACGTCTATTCTCAGGATATTGTAAACATGTAAAGCGTTGTTCAGTTTCTAACTCCCAAGTAAGATAAGCATCAGGAATATATCTACCCTCAAACGGCTTAAGATTCAATTTAAGTTTAGGCACATGTTCATCATCGCGTACCTGAGGGGGTGGTTGGTGTCGACCGTGGCGAATGTTGGGACGTGGACGTCCAGCTGGCTGCTCATAGGCCGCTTCCTGTTCCACCTCCTCCTCGTAATCACCCTCGTAGTTGTCGTCCTGGCCGACGTCAGAAGCAGTAGCAGTAGCAGCAACTGCAGCAGCAGGAGGAGCACCAGCAGCTTGTCCGCCCGGAAACAGAATACGTCGTGCACGTCGTGGTGGCGGTGGCTGTACTGGAGCGGCAGCAGGCTGTGTAGGTAGGCGTGCGATCAACTCAGTAAACTTGGCGTCGAGCTTGGTGTCGATCATTTTCTCCACGCCATCAATCGCCTCTGTAAATCTGTTCTCGATGTCATTCACCTGTTCAGACATCATTTGTGCAAATTTATCATGTAGCGCCTTTTTTGTCATGTTCTCCCAATCGGGTGCATCCCGCGCCACTTCATCATGGGATCCTAGCATGGTTAGCAGGAATAGAAAACACACAGAAATATGATCTTACTTCTACTAATGGGATGTGGGGTGGTGGAAAACACAAATCCGTCAAGCTTTTCTTTCGTTCTTACCGATTCTTACCTAGCAGCAGGTGGTGATGTACAACCAACGGGTCAAAAATCTCAGAGATGTGGTAGAGCGATGGCCAGGAGGTGTCAAAACGCACGATGTAGAATATATGTGGAGCTGTAGGAAGGCTGACAAGTATGGTAGCAAAAGTTCAACAGTAATCAAGACAGAGATGCAAAGCTGAATAAACACTCAACGTCGGTACTGTGTTGATCCTAGGCTAGACCGTACTAGAGACGCGAGCCTAAAACACCAATGAAAGCACGGCACGGCACGTAAACAACTGAGAAGCACACTCTGAATTTCTTTTTTTTCGCTCATTTTTTTTTGGAAATCACCCCCTTCTACGTACGACAAAAGATTGGTGAAATCCGACTCTAATCAACTCAAAACTATTCTGGCTACGGAGATATCTCAAACCGAACGGGTGATGGAACTCAACTCATATTGGTAGGTCGTGGTGGTGTATATGGACTCGGGTTGGCGGAACGTGGTGGTGTTTCTGGACTCGGATTGGTGGCAGCGGACGGATGGAACTAGTGCGGCGGCGGCGTGACAAACTGTGATCAGAACTCGAAACTCTAAGGAACTAGACGCTAAGATCAGCAACTCGACACAACGATGCAACCGCAAATTCAACAAAGAAAACTACTGTAAAGAAAACTGGACAAAGGCTAGGACTGTCGTGGGACGTGATGATCTAACCCTAATTTTTTTTGGCTTTTTCGTGGACTGTAGGTATGAAGAACAGAACCAATCTAGACTACGAAAAACTGGTAAATCTCACCGATCAACCTGGAAATCTGATACCACTTGATAGAGGCGAAGGTGTCCCGATGTTTCGATGAGATGATGGAGATCGATTATGGTGGAGTAGACTTTCACGACCCGACTACGAACGTGCGAAGACGTTGCGCCTTAGCAATCGCTAAACCAACTCCGAGAGGTTATTGATCCCGCGGATGCACGATCAACCTGACCACGAAGGTCTAATTCCTGCAAGCAATCGACAAGAACAAGAAAGAACTAAGAATTGCAATCTGGATATTGCGAATATAAGATGAATGATTAACAGAAGTTGGGGTTCCAATGCGGTCTTGGCCTGGTCGGATGACACAAACGAAGAGCTCGAAGTTGCGGCTATGGCTAACTTAAATCTAATTAAAACCCAAGTCTAAACGACGCCCTAAGGGCTGTATATATGGGGGAACAGAGGGGAATTTCGTGGCCCCTTGGAGGAGGGGTCCGAAAACAACCCTAACTCGGTTTCCCCACACATACGGACTCTAAAAAATAGCCTATTAAGTGTATTTCGAAATTACATGGGCCTGGCCCAATAATAAGGTGACGCAGCACCTATAATAACCCTTGGACGAAAATATTAATGTGGCATCTTGTGTCTCTCGTCCAAGTCTTCATGCACGCCTTATGGTGGCCTCAAAGTGCGAAAATCACCACTAGAAGCTCCATTGTCCTTTCCCGCGCGCGCACCTCCTTCTCCATGCTTGATCCCGCTCCAATGACCATCCTTCTTATCCATGCTAGGTCCTCCATTCATAAGACAAACAAAAGTATCTAATTTAGGCAGCATCATATGTTCCTGAACATTAGAAGGATTTGCAAGAAACGAAAGTACCTGATAATTTAGTTGACGTGCGCGTGCTCTAGTAACTGGTCCAGTATGTGTAGTTGGTGAAGATGTGGGTGTAACATTAGTAGAGATGTCCTCATCATGCCCGGATCTGAAATCTTCCACTTGTGTGGTGTACTCCGGGAAGTCTGTAAAGGTGTAGTGTTAACCTTCAAGACCAACCTCGAGTGAATCGAGGCTCATCTGTTGGGGGTGACTTGTAAGGAAGAATACAGTGAGCTACTTGGTACTGTCCTCGAGACTTGGCTTGCACACCTCTCCAACGGATATTAGCACTCCAAGGATGATGAACGAACGAAGAAGAAATAAATGAGAGAAAATAATTAGAATAGGGTCCACCAAGATGAGGTCACCTATGGCTGCCTCCATTGGGTGATTTATTTTGTAAATGGTAGTCTCCCTCTCTTAAATATAACAAAGGCATGGGGAAGCATCAGGGTGATGCCTTCATAGTACATGCCCTAATACTCCGCGACGGCGTGACGAACCTCGCGGGCCTTTGCCTACCCTATGCACGCATGTCTACGGGATTGCGCACATCTCGGCTTTGCATACGTCTCCCACCAATGAGTCATGACGCGGCGATCGAGAGGAGGCACACGTTGTCAACTGTGGAGCATGGTGACGACTAACGATTGCTCAAAAGTGTGCGAAGTTCAAGACAAATCATCGCATCCCCCTTGTCACTTGTGGTTATTTCTTACCCACATTTTTTACTTGTACTACATTCATATGCTTGTTGGCTTCCTATTGTTTCCTAGCATTTGAGTTTGAGCTTGCTTGCCACTTAGGGACGTTCATCTAGTTGCATTACTAGAGAATCTTCTTTATCCTGTTAAACCTAAAATTGATATTTAAGTTTAAATGTGTTCGTCACCTACTCACCCTCCTCTAGTTGACCATATCGATCATTTCAGCGGGTGTCGGTGTCGTGGATATTGGATCTCCTGAGGAGTCGAGCCAATCCTTATTGGCTGACCTTGGGCCCTACGGGTGACTAAGTTGATGGGCCGCTAGAAGACGCCCCGGATCCGAATATGGAAGGTGTATAACCGACTTCGAGGACAAGATGATGGAGTTGTAGTAGTTTCTGATCTCCATGACTGTGTCGACATAGGACTCGTGTATCCTTATTGGGCTGACATTGGGGCCTTGGGTGACTAAGTTGATGGGCTGCTAGAAGACGCACTAGATCCAAAGATGTAAGGTACGTAACCGACTTGGAGAACAAGATGAAGGGGTTGTAGTAGCTTTGGACCGTGCCGACATAGAACTCATGTAACCATCGTATCCCCTGACCATGTATATAAATCAAGGGTATGAGTCACCTAGGTAAATCAAAGAATACATCTGATACCTTACATCACATTTTATAGCTTCATGCAAGATACAACAATCATAGCCTAGGTTAGATCTAGGCGAGATACATTCCTTGGTTACTTGGGTTTATATCCTATCATAATAAAGAAGAAGAAGGAGTAGGGTTCTATCTCTATTAAGGAAGCCCGAACCGAGGTAAAATCGTGTGCCTCGTGTGTCATGTTACCATCATAATCGATCGCATAGCTAGGACATCCTACAAGGGAGTTTTTGGGATCATTTCCGATAGAGAGGAGCGGCTAGGAAAGTGGAGCAGTCGGTTTGAATATGGGTGTGGAGTGGGTTTCTCGATCACTGCGCATGTTTAATGCCCGCAGGCGACGGACGAGTAATCGTCTCGTCTCATCACGTCTCTTCGGCATTGAATAGACGCGAAGACCAGGAATCTCGTCCGACGAGCCGTCCGTCCCTCTATTGAACGATCACGTCGACACTGGTTGGGCGTCAATGCCGACCGCAGTGATCGGTCGCGCATGCGCTCAACTGGTATTTGATGCCAACGACCTCCATGGATCTGTAATGACCGTTTCACGCACAGAGAGAGATATTAGGTACCGGATGGATTTTGGATGGGATGTGAGTGTTGGGTGAGAATATTTCGGTGGTTTGAACTCCCCCGAGGCTTTCCTTTTTGTTTCAGATTTGTGGAAAAACAAGTATATGAACCGCCCTGTGTGAACGTATACAGAATCGCGCTGGATGATAAAAAATGATTCAGACAGTTTAACCCAAACGGATGCGAAAGATTTAAAAATCGATATTGATAATGCTCTTAAATATCATTTCACGTACGTAGAGGAGAGAGTCATGAAAAAAATATAGAAGGGAAACAAGATAAAACCTAGCTAATTCCAAAGTCCCAAACAGCTTCAGCCCCTGACCTCCCGTTATACTTCACCCCTCTCCGCGGGCGCTCCACTGCCGACCGGCCGGCGGCGATGACGAGCTTGCAGGCGGCCCCGCGCCTTAGCCTCCACCCGATACCGTACGATCCCCGTGGACGGCTGCTTCCTCCTTGGAGGCTCGTCCTCTCCCCCTCCTCCTGCAGGTAGGCGCGCTCCCTCGTTCGCTTTTAATGGCATTGATTCCATTACTGGCAGTACAAGTATCGTAGTATTAGTTGAGTAGAGATTGGAGCTTGTCCGATGTTTGCTCATGCTTATACGGTACGATGGATGCCCTGCAGTTTGAGAAGGCCGGCGCAAATCTTAGTCGAGAGTTTTAGAAGTTCCTAATAGATTAAGTTTATTGGTCTTCTTGATTTGTATGTAAACTTGTATACCTAAGAAGGAGCTCAATCATTGGTAACTGGGCACCATGCTTCTTCTTCTTTATTTAACTGAAGTAGGAACCACAGATCTCGAAAGGAAAATCCACCAAACATCTACTAAGGTTTTCATACCGTGCTTCATTAGTTACTGGCTCCAACACACTAATAGCTGTCTTCTGTTTATACAGGTTTTGCACTCTCATTTCCAGACAACATCCCATTTGCAATGCACAATCATGTGAGGTTATCTATTTATCCCTTCTTAACAAATCCCTCCATGGGAGTATGTCGCATATGCAAGTTGTATTTATGTTCCACATCAACTATGTTGCAGATGCTGATGATTTACTGGTAGCGAGTGCCCAAAGCTCCACGACTGCTCGCTCGAGGTTGCTTGCTGCAGAAAGAGAGGAAGCGAAAGCTGTGCTATCACTGTTCTTAAGACAGAAAGGTTTGAGAAGTGCGGTAGCTGCACGGATTGCCAATAAATCAGATGGATTCATCGAGCACCTGAGTTCAAAGCTCCAGAATGCTTACAGATCTCGATATGCCGAAGGTTTACATCCTGAAGTTGCTATCCATATACTTGTACCTTATTGGCTCTGAACATTTCACAACATATTTGTTTTTCAGGAAGGGAGCTGAGTACACCTGAGATCAGAGATGCTCTCCTTCCCTATCTAGAAGCTCTTTCTAAAGAACATGGGGATAGTTTGGTCGAAGTGGTGGAGAACTTCCCTGATCCTTTTTCTGCAGAAAGGGAGTCGTTGTCTTACTCAATGATACTTACACCGACGAGCTCAAATAAGCAGAAGGCAATTGCTCGAGTAAGCACGCCAACCTCAGGGGGAGCCCTCCCTGAGCTAGTGCTCTATCTACTAGACTACGGCATGGATCATGAGGAGATCAAGAATGTCGTGCGCAAATTCCCAGCATTTGCGTACTACAATGTGGATCGCAAGATAAAGCCCCTGGTGGATCTACTGCTTGAGCTTGGTGTGCCGAGGTCAGGCATACCCGGAATCATCAGGAAGAGGCCTCAGCTATGTGGGATCAGCTTGACAGATAACCTGAAACCTATGATGACCTATATGGAGAATATTGGTGTCAACAAAGCTCAGTGGAGCAAGGTGATATGCCGGTTCCCTGCATTTCTCACATATAGCAGGCAGAAGGTGGAGATAACTGTGAGCTACCTTACTGAACTAGGAGTTTCTAAGGAAAACATTGGCAAGATCCTCACACGATGTCCTCATCTCATGAGCTATAGTGTCAATGACAACCTCAGACCAACTGCTGACTACTTCCGATCGATCGGCGCAGATCCTGCCTCTCTTATTCAGAAATGTCCCCAGGCTTTTGGTTTGAACATAGAGTCAAAGCTCAAGCCGATCACAGAGTTTTTTGTGGACAGGGAGTTCAGCATGGAGGAAATTGGCATTATGGTAAATAGATTTGGAATTATTCACACACTCAGCTTGCAAGAAAATTTGATTCCCAAATATGAATATTTCCTGACGATGGGGTATCCAAGGTACGAGCTTGTGAAATTTCCGCAGTACTTTGGGTACAGCTTAGAGCAGAGGATAAAACCACGGTATGCTCGGATGACTGGTTGTGGGGTGAGGTTGATTTTGAACCAGATGTTGTCAGTCTCAGAAAGCAGATTTGAGGGAATTCTACAAAAGAAATCAGGTGGATTTTGAGATGATCACAATTTCAGAAAGCACAAAGTTTGACATGTTTGCTTGTAGCAAATGCGTTGGCAGCCTGGTACTTCGATCAAATTGCTGAACTTAGATGGATAGTTTTCAGCACACAAGAACTACGTTGGAAATTTGTACTTCCCCATGCTCTTTTGTAGTTGCATGGCAGTTGATAGATGTGCAGCATTTGGAGAGGAACAGTTTTGATATATAACTGTTGGTGGCTTAGGTAGCTAGTTTAGGTGATTTCCTTTCTTTTTTTCTTTTTGCAAGGGTAGGTGCCATGTGTTGGCAATGTATGCAGTTGTTTCTATTTGATACAAGTTCTAGTTGCGCATTTATGTTTTTGGTCCGCTTATTGATTTATTTGTTTGACCTTTTTTTTTGAGAATGTATGAACTTCACTTGCTCCATTGTATAATATTTTGACAAATGACACTTTATTACTTAAAAGGTGTAAGCATTACACTCGACCGCTGCATAACTGAGATGCACACAACTAAAACAAAGTTGAGTCCAAGAGAAATAAAGCCAAAGGCGAAATACAAGAGCTAGCAAAGAATATAGAGCGCTTAGGACGAAGGAGGGCCAATCCTTAGATCATGTTGTCATCCACATTGGAAAAAAGTATCCTTTGGCGTGTCCTCTTTAACCGTGTATACACCTTCATAAACAAGTCGTGATTCTCCACGCGTTGTAGAGTCGACTATAAATGAAGCGTATTGGTACATGTGTAAATAACTTGCAAAAGAAAAGTTCTTTTAGAGCATGGTTAATAGTATAGCCAGTTGCTGGCTATAAGGAGATGCCATGTCATCTATAGCTAACCTTATAATCAACAAGTACAATAGGAAGGCTATAAGAAGTACTACTTTAGCAATATATGGCCCACATGTCTATCTCACAAAGTGCCTAGGAGCACGTGTTGCAGCTGGCTACTAATTAGTAGCCCGCTTTTCTTCTTTCTCTTCTTCTCTCTCTTCCAACTAAGCAGAAATATACTATTTAATTCCTTATAGCCAGCTGACTAGGAACTATTGTACTTGCTCTTATCGTTACAAACCTTACCATTTCTAGATAGCCAAAGCGATCGAATAACGGCTAGCACTTCCATTCTGAGAAGAATTCTAAACCTGTGATCAATTCCATGTAACCATTTCCCAAAAATGTTAGCGACACTATGTGGAGGATACATACCAGAAGCTAGGATGATTGGCCATATAGATCTAGCTAATTTGCACTAGAAGAACAAATGTTTTATTGTTTCTTCATGATGAAAGAAAACAAAGTATCTTTAATAAGAATGACTCCTCGACGAAGATACCATGCGAAGATTTTGATCTTAAGCGGTATCTTCATTCGCTAAATATTTTTGTTATTCTCATCTAATACGTCAATCAAGGCTCTATATATAGAATCTACCGAGAATTTACCACTCTCGAGTAGGTTCCAACGAAATATATCCGCTCCATGTGACAGATATATCGTGGAGAGGCGTTGTACCAAAGTGTTCTACGATTCTCATCTAGGGCCTAGTAAATATCATTTGTGTTAAGCTTCATGCACTAGCTAAATCAACCAAAACTTCAAACTGATGGAAATAGCTAGGCAATTTACATATACACTTCAACACCCATCTCACGTGTGACGCAAAAAATTAACACATGAATATACTCACATGTATGGCTCAATAGGCTCATACGTAGACAAAGGGGGTGCTACAGTAATTTTTAGATATTCATGTGTTGACTTTCCACAGCACAGGTGAGAGGAGGTGTTGAAGTGCATATGTGAAGTACCTAGTCCGTTCCATCAATTTGTACTTTCGGTTGCGTTGGCTAGTGCATGAAACTTAACATGGTATCAGAGACTAAGGTCTTGAGTTCAAGTCTTGGCTTTCACAATTTATCTAAAAATTGTTGTAGCACCGACTTTGTCCACGTATGAGTCTCTTGAGCCATAGCTCCGAGTCAATCCGCGTATTGACTTCACACGCCACATGTGAGAGGGAATTTTGGTTGCATTGGCCAGTGCATGAAGCTTAATAATCTGAACGTTACATTGGATGGAAATGTTTCCATAACCATGACGTTAGTGTCATCCTTATGGTGAACAATATTGGATAGTGTTGGGTATTGTTCCCGGAGTGTGGCATTACCTAACTAGTTATCCACATTGACAATATATTTGGGATACAACCTTGGACCTCACATACACCCTCCTGGGAGGGTTTGCCAAACACCTTCCTTGGACAGTAACTTAAAAAGGTATTTATCGAGAAGAGCGGAAATTTTAACTTCTAGATCATGGATTCCCAGTTCTCCTTGATCCTTCGACCGGAAAACCACACTCCATTTAGTCAGTCGACATTTTCTTTTCTCGCTATCTCCTTGCAAAAAGAATCTTGATTGAAAATAATTCAATATATGTAAGACTCATTTAAGAAGCTGGAAGAATGATAGCATGTAGTGTTTTTTCGTGAGGAGGGCTGGCTTTGGGCCTTTTGTTGCATGTTCTTGTAAGGTAGTTCTTTGTGGATGTTCAATTGGTTGCATGTAATGTAGATAGCTGATACTTCTACTTCTATTGGTTGTTAGTTGTGCATGCGATAAGGAGTAGCTTGTTTTCTTGCAATTTCTTTTGGCTGCTTCGGTCTGAATTTGGAACTGGTTTTTGTAAAAATAAATAAATCATTATTGCTTGATAGTGGAATCAGATCCGTTATTTAAATCGAATGAAGATATCGTTGTAGTGCAGTCTGCAGCTGAAAGTGTTAATGGTATTTGCATGTTTGCATAGTCAATACCTAATAATAAACGCATGTGAGTTTCTCCTTCCGTTATGGATGTTTTTTAGAAACCCCCTGACCTTTTCTGTAATTAACCCGCAATCTACAGGGCATTTTTTTTGAATGTTTACTGTGAGGCAGCAACCCAACAGTCTTTTATTTCTAAAAATTTCAGACCTGTTTAAATTCGCTCCCACAAGGAGTCGAACCCAGGACCTGGCGTGCTACTAGGTTTGCTGCAACCACTAGGCAAAAAATTTAGGGTAACAAGGCAATTTTAAGTCCGTGAAAAACGTTTCGATGGTTGTCGTTGGGCAGTTCGCTAGGCTGAAACCTATTGGGCCTGCTCTCGCGCTGCAGAGAAGGCCCACAAAGCCACATGCTGCGCCTTCACCTATATGCAGCGGTTATTAATCCCACCTCGCTTCCTTCAATCGATTTTCACCAGTTAATATACCACGACCATTATTTTCTGGTGTGTGCTAGAGTAATTAACGGGATCGAAGAAAATCAAGGGGAATTATGGGTTGACGAAGAGCGACTAGTGGGGATGCCCATAATTAAAAAAAAATACACGGTCTACATGTGACAATAAAAACAAGAGGAAGCCCAAATAAAAATAGCCCGATGGTGTGATATCTGGAAGAGTGGACTCGTGATATAGTGAGTGCTGTGGCCTGTAGGTGCTAGCATGGTTTATGTAAATAAGAGTTCAAAAAAATTTATAGGTTAAAAAAAAGAGTTCAAAAATTATCTTACGGCCTGCCGATCGAAATTTAAGCAAGCATACCGGCAATCGGAAATACAAAAAGCTCAAAGCTATCAACGATTGAAAATACAAAATGGCAACCTCTACAATAAGTTTTTTTCCAGTTTGTACAACTGAGAACTGGTTTTAATTTTTTTTGCTTTAATTTTTCTATTGTTTTTTTTGCTTCAACCTTTTCTTTATCTAATCTTTATCTATGCCTACTAATAAAGTACAAAATGTTTCTTCCTTCGTCCGCCAACCTTGGTATATTCTTTTTTGTCGTCAAAGTTTCGTACATTTCAATGTACGTCACTCCACGTAAGCACGTTCGCAGGTCACTTTAGGTCCTGCTCGATAGCACATCTGTCGCCGCTTGGGCTTCACCCCATTGAAGCGACCGTGCTACCTCATCGTGTGTAGAAAGAGGAGTTGCACATCTATCGAATAATCCCACCTCGCTTTATTATCCATTATCGAAGTAATTTATATACATCAATGATTTTGTAATTAGTAAGCCACCTCAAAAAATCAAAGCAGAGGAAAAGTCTTGAATTTCGTTTGCTCACATATATAAGAAGAAAATAAAGGAATCAACGCGAATAAATTTTGTTCTGCCACTTATGGGTTCGGGAGTCAGAAAGGATCAAGAAGGCGGTGCCACAAGGTGCCATGTCCCACTACTTACTATACAACTACAAAAAAAAATACCCGCAAGAAAGAACTACAATTTTTAAACTTTCCTAATGTAGTACGAATGTCAATCGTTGCCGTCTTATTTTTCAGTCACAATCTTTCAAATATTCTGAATGTGAAAAAGCTACCCTCAATAAGAGCAAGATGGGTAGCGTCCATGCAGTTCACATCAGTGTGTGCCGCTGACCTCTGCCGGTGAGCAATGGTGGTAATACACATTAGGAGGATTGTGGATTGGCTCGAGTCTTTCCTTTTGGCTAAGATATTCACACAAGTAATTCGCATCTTCTTTGTTTGTATCATTTCATAAATGACTTTGTTCAACATTAAGTATACAATATTATATGTCCTAAATGTTTTGTCCAGTAGTGTTTCTAGAACACGCACACTTGGCAGGAAAATTGTGTTCAAATAGAGAAAGTAGATATTTGAGAGGTCTTGAATCATGTTTCTGTAATAGGGGTACATGATTTTTTTTGTCGCAACGCACGAGCATGTTTGCTAGTATTTCTCAACACACATATTGTAGCATCAATACGATTTTGGATTGAGTTTTCAATTTTGATTGGGTCAACCTTTTCTCAAGAAGCTCTATCATGTTTAATTTTAAATTTGGTTCACGCACTTTAACTTGGTCGATGATTTCTCAAATCTATCAGCAACAATCATTCTGTAGAAATACATCAATCCTGCGCATCCTATCATCACTTGATAAATATGGTTGTGTGAATCATGATGATGGAAAGGCCGAGATCTTCCCCCTTCTCAAAAAGAAAATCGCCTGATAAATAAATAAATGACAACAAGCAACATTTTGTAGCACCAATATAATACATGTGATCACCATTGTAAAGAAAAAAATATCAAATACCACATAATCATTACTATTAAAAGGGAATCCGTCGCGGTCGTCGCCGTGATGCTTCAACATCAAATTTACCCATGAAGTTGTAAATATTTACCCACCCTGCCATCCATAAATGAGAAAAAACGATTTGTTTTTCATGTCTCTGTTTGGTTGTCGTCTCTATCGTCCCCTATCAACCGCCGTCCCCCTGCCACTTGTGGCACTGCCGCCCGACACCGGCTTTCACGCCCGCCACCGTAGGCCCGTGCTCCTCCTCCTCTGCGCTGTAGTATGTCTCCCCGCTCCACCCCTCACCAAAACCATATCCCTCGCACACGACGCATGGCAAGAGAAGGTCTACACAAACGGAATCCTCATGTGGTGCGCCAGGTCGCTCAGGTCCTCCATGGATGCGTCCGCAAAAACTTAGGTTCTCCAGGATTGTAGCACCATTCTAACCCCCAAATTTTTTAGAGGCTGCAGGGAGAGGTAGATCGTCAGGAAAGATTAGGGGAAGTACGACGGCCCTGGATGCCGGCAAGGAGCGCTCGGAGACTCAAGGCCAGGATAGCCCATATGACCGAGCTGACGGGGCAGGGAGAAGGCGTCCGTGGGGATGTGAGTGGGAGAGACGAATGAGAGAGTGGACCTTTGCCTGCTGCTTGCTATCGATTTGGATACAGATCAGAAGACATTTGTGCCGCCTATGGCCAGAGAGAATTGGGTGTTATTTAAATAAAGGCTAATGTTGGTAGCCGGCCGACCGGCCAAAACGCCTACGCGCCGGTCGGTCCAAACTCACTTGTCTCCATTTTCTCGCTTTTGCTGGATCTGGCACATGATAAATATTGCAACCGTAGTATAAAATGTTACTATCTATACTACTATTATACTAATATTATTATATTGATCTATGTTATTTTTTGCTAAACGGATGTTTTAATAGTATTTTAATGCTAAGGGCATTCATTTGGTAGCATGATATGAAAATGTTATTAATGATTTTTTCTACAACAAAAAAGATGAAGTGTGATCGGTGATGATGGGTCCCGAATTTTGTTGCAACCATTGTAAAAAAAACTAAAAGCGTAGATTAAATTTGGTGCCACGAATTGATGGTAAATATGGTACGTAATTTTTTTATCTGATTTTTGGTTGCAACGGTGAAAAATTGAAAGAAAAAAATGCACACAATAATTTTTTGTTGCATCCATGTACCAAAAAAATTGCAACCGATAGTAAAAAATGATACCACCAGTGATTTAAAATTTGTTACCATAATTTTTTTTCTAAAAAACATCAAAAATAAAAATGGTGCATCCGTGTACCAAAAAAGTTGCGAAAGTACCGCAAATGTTGCAGTAAAAAACGAAGGGATACGCGCAAGTCTGGACAGTTAAATCGCGAAGACCGTCTGCTTCTTGTACGATGTTGATGTGTGCTCGATGTCGTTGAGATAGACGGAATATTTGCTGCACGCCTGAAGTGGCAAATGCTATGCTTGTTTGCACTACGTGCTAGAAGAGCGACCAAGGTAGTGGATAAAGTAATGTATAGAATAAACTACAGTACAATAATTTTGTTGTTTTGTTTTGTCACGATATGTAGCACAAAAGAAAATAATGTTTGTTATTTGTGCTCATGTTGAACAAAACTGGTAGAACCTATTATACTAGATATATTATTATTTTGCGGGTAAGCCAGACATATTATGTGTAAACACGTATGTGTGATCCTTACTCCGGTACAGGTCCACCGTATTTGATGTCATGGATGCCTTCGTGTAGGAGGTGGCGACGAACAATGATTGAACTCTGGTTAGGGCACCATGGTCGTCCACGATGGCATCGAGATGGAGGCTAACGTCATGGCCGCTGTGGTCAAAGTTGAAACATCAACATGGAGGCCAACATCATGGACGTTTGTGGATACAGTTTCAACACCGTTTCCAGTGTATTCATTGCTAGGAATCCCGTCTCAACACCGTTTCCAGTGTATTCATTGCTAGGAATCCCGTCTCCCTCGATCTGTTAAATGAATAGTTAGCGGTGCCTCGAGATCATAGTTGCTACTCAAAATTTTCTCTTGTAGTGATGGTGAGGATGAGGAGAAGTGGCAATCTGAATAGATTGATAGGAACACACAATGATTTGATTTTTCCGTTGCAACGGACGGGCACATTTGCTAGTTATACCTTAAAAACAGAAAAACCCATCAAAATAACGCATTATGGCAATAGATGGTTTACACCCTTTGAGCATTCAGAAGTGCATTATGATACTAGTAGATATTTTACACTTTTGAGTATTCAGAAGAGCTTTCGTTAAGGTCTGTACTCTGCAGAGAGTGCACCGAATGATACCATCCGACTTCAGTATCATTGGCAATTTTTAGAGATGAATCAATGGATGTTACTTGTACTTTATAAGTGCCTGCAAATACATGTTCTTTGACAATTCGCCACGGGTATCTCAGGTCTACCCATACAGCATCACTCATTCAAGGGTAATAAACATCACATCCATCAACATGATTGCAGGGAAGCCACCCTTCAGTGTTTTTAGCCTCAGATCTTCTAGGGTTGCATCAACGCTTGCCCAGCACTGCACATATAGCTCCTCACACTTCAGTCCAAGTGCTACAGTCCCAACGGCGTTAAGGATTCAACAATGACCAACCTAAAAGAAAGGTTAAAAATAAGTTAACAAATGATTAAATATGGGGTGTGAAGGTGCGTACAAGATTGATTACAGGAAAAAGAATGCGGTAAAATCGCTTATGCACCATGATTCACGAAGAAAACAATTCCATAAATAAACACAAACTGGATATACAAGTTCACATCCACGTCCACATTAAATGAGGTGCTTCAGTGCACAAGGAATATTATAGAAATGGAATAACTAATCAGTAATCAGACAACATAAACGCAACAAATTCTAAAATGAATTGTATAGTTTTGCAAGTATCCCCAAGTCTGACTTGCTTTACCAAATTTCTGATGAGGAAATGAACGAAGCAGACACATTAGTTCCTGAAAAAGATCAGAAGTATCTGCTTGTCAGTTAACTCATCTGACCAGCAAGGTTTCCTGCTTGAAAGATTTTTCTATCAAATAAATAACAAAAACCCGTTATCAGTAGAACTACATGCTTAAATATCCCTCGAGATGCTTCAAAAGACCTTCAAAATTATACGGTTGAAATGCAAACTCGAAGAAAACATCTTGTGGTCAGTACCAACGAGGCATCATCCCTCAGTATCTAACTTGATAGTTCAAAAGTGCATTCAAGAGAATTATCAAGTTCAAACAATACTCCGGTGGATATTAAAAGTTTTCAAAGAAGCAGAAAATGCTAACTTGATGTCTATGACAACTCATCAGCAGAAAATACAAAATAGCTGCAGCGACGTTACTAAATGAACAGCAAGTAATGAAATAAGATACTGTACCATTTAGCACTAATATGTCGTCTATGTATATGAACTTGACATATCAACTTATTGCCTAAAGGCAACATTTCAGCATATAAATTGCTTATTTCGAGCATGACACCAAAATTTATCAGGTTAAAACAAGATTTGTGAACAAAACTAATCATAGGCAGTAAATCGCATGAGCGGTATGCGCCTAAGGCCAAAACACCCAATCATATACATATTAAATTGAGGCTCCAGCAGAGTACTTCACTGTTGATACCATGACTATGCGCAAAGCTTTCAAAATTCAAACAGCACACACAAGCAAATGATACAACCCAAATGATAGATCACTCATTGCAAAACTGAACACGTGCTTTGCCTCATAAAAATAAACCATTCGGAGCATGAAGATACTAACAGTAAATGGGCACGCACAAATTGTAGGGCAACAAAGATTCATAGAGCAGTCTTTATGGTATGGTACCTCGGATGTATGCCTAGTCTACACCAGTTAAGTACTCCCTCCGTTCCAAATTAGATGAACTCCATTTGCCCACATGCGTAGTATATATGTAAGCAAACGAAAATCATCTAATTTGGAACGGAGGGAGTAATTTACTAAAGCCAAGAAAACCAAGAACATACATCTCTCCTAGCGTTGCACATTGAGCATCTCCTTAGCCTCCTTCTGCTCGCCTTGCAGGGCATCACTAGTGTACTTGCTCAGCAGCTCCTTCTTCTTCTTCTCTAGCACCATTCGCTCAATCTCCTTCTCATCAGGGAGCGGCACATGTGCAACAAACTCCCTCCCAGCCTCTTCCCCCTTCTCTCTTTCCATTCTCTCCTCCTCCAGCCTCCTCTCCTCCTCAACCTCCTCCTCCACCTCCTCGAACAGCACCTCCCTGGCTGAATCCTCTCCACGCCCACCAGCTGCAGCCACCTCGCCACTCACCACATTCTTCATGGCCTCCCGCCGCACACGCTCCACGCGGTGCCACTCCGTGACAACCTCGTCCCGCATGCGCTTCTGGGCAGCAGCCTCAAGGGGTTCAAGCACACCGTCCTCGTCGTCATAGTATCCGTAGTACCCGGCATTGATGCGCTTGTGGATCTCGTAGCGGGTGCGGCGCTTGCGGACCTCAGGTGGCTTGTCAAATAGCTCTCGGACGCCGGGGAGTTTCTTGGCAGCACCAAAGTAGCGGTAGCCCGGGCCCCGGCCGGAGGGGTTGGGGATGGCGACGATGTTGCCGTCGAGGTCGGTCATTAGGGCGGCGTTGGAGCTGCGAGAGTAGTCGCGGCCTCCGAGCTCGAGGATGCGTCGCTCCCAGTGGCTGCGCTCGCGGAGGAGCTTGTTGATCTCGTCGTTGAGGTCTCGGAGTCGGTGCTCCCCGAGGCCCTCGTTCTGGATCTCAGCGACCTTGACACCGATCTCGCGCAGGATCTCGCCACGCCAGCGGTCGGCGTCGGCGAGATCCCGGCACTCAGAGGCGAGGTACGGCCGGCGCTCGCGGGGCTTGCGCTTCTCCTCTTGCTTCATCGTGATGAAGCGGTTCAGCATGGACTGAGCCTTCTCCTCGTTACGAGCCATGGTGGACGGCCGTGTGGAGCGGCCGGTGGCGGTACGGGTGGCGGCGGCGGCGAGGTTCGCGAGCTTGGGGACGAGGGTTTGGGGGGAGGCGGTCGTGCTCGATTGGGATTTGGGGGGTTGGGCTAGCCGGTTGAGGGGAAAAAGAAGGGCAAATTTGATCTTTTGTCCCACCTTACTTTAGCATTTGATGATTTGCCCTTCCTTTGAAAATGACAAGCGGGGTCCACGTCCATTCGTCATTGAGACAACACGTGGCAAGTCGTCAAATGACAAAGTAAGGTGGGGCAAATCATCAAATCCCCAAAAAGAAGCAGCTTTGATTTACGTATTTTTATCCTTTCAGAAGAAGGCTGATGAAAAGTTTTTGGATTGCTGAGAATATTAGCATATTTTTAATTAGTCTAATTCATAAGTAAACAGTAAACATGTTATTTACGATATGCATCTCATACCGTAAATTAAATATGTGAACACGTACCTTGCACTGAAAAATCTACGAATAACATATATATGGCACCCAGAAGTACAAGCATATAAGGGATGAACAAATTATACCCTTCGATTGGCCAAGCCAACGCAATGGCTGTAGCAACAACTTGAGATTCGTCGGTGACCTTCTTCAAGGCGGAGGCTATGGAGTTGATGCAGGGAAAGTAGTCAAAGCAGTGAACGGGAACAAATCGGGAGTAGTCATGCTCCTCAATAACCTTATCGGCCTTCTTCGGAGCATGATGTAGAAGTTTACGATTTCGGAGGCACGTCTCCTTTTGACCGACCGCGCGGACGTTTGCCACCTACCCATGCGTCATCTACAGTGGACGGCGTACGCGACACGATACAATGCATCGTCCACAGTGGCGTACCGCGTTGTCGTGCCATGGTGCGATGAGGAGTACCACTCCGATGAGTCCCATCAGATGGCCTGAGGTCAGCCACGATGTCGTGCCCTCAAATGAGCGCTCGACACGTGGGTCGTGAGGGGTAATGGCACACAAGACACCTTGCCCCAAAAGGACCCTACGTCCTAGAAAGAGGGGGGTTGTCCTATATAGGCCAAGGCACCTCCATCGTGAGGGGGTTGAAGCCCATTGTAACCAAAACTCACCGATGTACGCCATTTCCATAAGCAATATAGAGAGAGCGGTAGATGTTGGGGTTTCTATGTCTCCGGTAGCTTGAGTATCACTAGCATCGTTGATGCCTTCCCGCTTGTTACTGCGCCGCCTATTGGTACCTCAAGGAGGGAGTTGCGTGTTTAGTTCTCGTGGTCTTACTGGTATCTTGGATTATCGTGATCCGACATTTGGCGTGCCAAGTAGGGGGATGAGGCGCATTCCTCTCTTCTTTGACACCACTGCTGACTGGCGTCGCGCCCTCGATAGACTCAGTGATGACTAGCCGTTAGCATCATTTCGAGCATCGTCGGCTGTTAAGGACACCATTGAACCCTCACCGCATCCATCATAGGAGGATGCCCAGGTCGATAACGACACTGACAATAATGCCGGTGATGTTGAGGAGGAGACTGAATTGGAGCTCCCTCGTTCCCACGAGGCCTAGCACAACGCGCCCACACCCTTGGCTGCCCTAAAGATGATGCGAGAGATGATGAGGTACCGGCCCATAGAGGCCGACCATGATGCTTGGTTGGCTTAGATAGAGGAGGTGGTCATCGCCGTTGATAACGTGCATGCTTGCTCTCGTGTCGTCTCCGCTCACGCCCAGACCAATCCTCCCCACCACTAGAGGGGGAGCGGTGGCCACGCCAAGTTCGTACCGGGCGGGGTGCGGCTTCGTGCCCCTCTCACGGTGCCATCTCCCCATTCCCTAGCGATGAAGACAATTGTCGGATCATCCAGCGCGCATCGAGGACGCCTGCGCCAGGCTCGAGTGCCGTCGGGAGCACTCGGATCACGCTGACCCCGAAGCCGCGAGCGGCGGCCGCGATGCCCATGCGGCTCCCGACACAGGGTAAAAGGTATATGATTGGGGTTGCTAGACGTTCACCCATGAGACGAGTTGCTTCGTGTGGCCCGTGAAGTTCTGCCCTAATTTACAGCCCCGCTACGATGACATCTCATACCCCATCAAGTTTCTGCAACTGTATACTGTGGCCATCCAGGCCACCGGCGACAACGATAAGGTGATGGCAAACTAGTTCCAAATGGCCCTAAAGGATGCGCCGCGTTCCTGGCTAATGAATTTTCCCAACGAGTTCGTTGATGCTTGGACCGAGCTATCCTTGCGCTTCATCGCCAACTTCAAGGGGACATACGAGCGTCCTTGCACCAAAAACGACCTCCAGGCGGTGCACCAACAACGAACTCCAAGGATGAGAGGCTTCAGAACTACATACAACACTTCAGCCAGGTCCGAAACAAGGTCGCTCGCATCACAGACACTGCCATCATTGTTGCGTTCCACACCAGGGTTAGCAATGAGAAGATGCGAGAGAAGCTGTCCACCCTCTACGTGCTCACAAGTTGGCCGATAAGTGCGCCAAGGCAGAGGAGGATCGCATCTCCCGGTATGACAACAATGACCGCAGGGGGGGCAACCAAGCCTCGAAGCGGAAGCCAACTGCGGTCCTCGCAGCTGAGGCCGAGAGGAAGCCATAAAGAAGGAACAACGATGAGCAAGAGGATAAGCGCCCGTATTGCATCGTCCACAACTGTCACACGGATAAGACGGATGACTGCATGGTGATCAAAAAGATGAGAGAGGACTGCGAACATCGCCTCCATGATAGACGGGACACTAGCGAGGAACAAAATGTCACCAACAGAGTTGGTCGTGGGGGCGGATGAGGTGGTCGCGGGGGCTGCGACGCTCACCCCCCCGCACAACAACGATAACCAGGAGCCAATCTACGCAAGGAAGACGCCCCCGGTGAGGTGGAGGAGCAGGGCGGCTACCAAGAGCCTTGATGAGTCGCGTGGATCGTGGGTGGGGCCCCACCCGCGACCAGGTCACCACTTTAGGCAGTTTACCCAAGAAGCTAACGTGACCCTATCATGGGTGGACACAGTGTGACCGCTCAAGTGGTCACAAGCCCCACTGTCGGGGGAATGACCCCCGGGTAGGGTCACCCAGGGGAAACAATTCATCAAAACTAAGATCACCGACCTGATGGTCGCCAATCTAATCAAGGCCGAGCTGATCAAGACTTGGCGTACAGTGGGCCGAACTGACCAGATCGGAGGCCGATTGCCCCAAAGAGAGTGCAATCGTCCTCACCTAGGATCATTCGGCCGAAGAGAATAGAGCAATCTCCGAGCAGAATACCAGGTTGGACACCTGGTACAAGTTCATTCAATGCGCAATCCCTGAAGATCAGGGCTGTCAGAGGCGTGCGGTCTCCTCCAGCGCCGATCACGCGGACAGGTCGACAAGCCTAAGTCCCTAGCTCCACTATTCACTAGCAAGGTCTACAAGATAGCGGCATGGTGAGCCGCAAGTCTACACCGGGTCATCCGGGAGAGCACGATGTGAGGACCCTATCTTGTCTGAGAATGACAGTTGGGCCCTCCCCTTTGTGTATTTACCTTCGTACCCCGGGCTCGGCCTATAAGAGCCCCGTGTACCCCTCCTGCGTGAGAGAGGACGGGGCAGTTATTGCAATTTCACCCACCAGAGAGAGCAAGGAGAGAGCAGTGCATAGAGCCCTCTTCTCCTTCCTCTCAAACAGCTCAAGGAGCATCCATTGTAGCCAGAGTTATTGCATATAGCTAGCTCGGCAGGACTAGGGATGTTATCTCTACGGAGAGCCCCGAACCTGGGTACATCGTGGTGTCTCACTGTGTGTTCCCACTCTCGATTCCGGTACCAGCGACACTAACCTCGGTTTGTCCCCATCTTTAGCCATCCCCATGGCATCTGTCGTTACATATCGACGATAGTTGGCGCCCACCGTGGGGCAGGCCGAGGCGTCGACTGGAGTTCTGATCCGGACGGGACCATCATCTGCATCGCGCATGCGCTTCGCCTCCGTCCTGGTTATGAGGAGCGGGGCATGGGACTACGTCATCGACAACGCCTTGCGGTTTGGGGCAGGAATTCCTCTGCCGCGCGGCGGCATCATTCCTTTCGACGGACATCGCATTTTTGTCGCAGCACTTCCTGAGGACTTCCCAAGGGAGGTACGGGTGTTTTCTGAGCTCACAGATCCGTTGCCAGGTGGTCCGGATGCAGTGGGAGCAGAGGGCACGACTGCGCGCATCCGTGCGGAGGTTATGATGGTGGGGGCGTCTTGTCTCCACAGTTCTACTTCGGCAACCCGAGCCGCGAGGGAAGCAGTCACTGCACCAGTGGGCCCAAGCAACCCACCGGATGTGCTTTGCACTCCTGTGGATCTCCATGCCGATCCAGCTGTGGCTCACACCGAGCTGGAGAAGGTGCACCAAGCTCTGAAGGAGCAGTCAGATCGGATGGACGCTGAAAAGCGTCGTCTAGAGGCAATCATTCGGGAGTACAACACAGCGCATGGTATCAAGCAGTGCGTCATCCCACCCCCAGTGATAGATGAGCTTCGCATAGCTGGCCGAGAGGTCGGCAGAGAGTTGGGAGGAGACCAGCAGCCCGCGGCAACCACCATCATCGCTCCACAGATTTCATACAGTTCTCCAGTGAAGAACATGAGAGCTGCGGAGCAGATCGCCACCAAGCTGGAGCACTTGGAAGGAGAGGATCTGCGGGAGAGGATCTGCGGGAGAGGACGCGCCGAATGCGTGACCTCATAACAGCGGCAAACCAGCAACAAAAGGCGGACACTGTAACACCCCCAGTGTCATGCTACAGTAATCATTTTGTTAACGTCAGATCACTCTGCTTAGTCATGCTTTAATCATTGATTTCAATCACATTTAAATCCCCCTTGGATGAAGTTGAGAACAAAAGTGATAACTCAACTTCAACCAAAAATGCAAGTGCCATCAAATAAAACTTCTTGAAATGATTAAACAAAATGTTCTTAATATTGTAAATGATCCCAAAGAAATTATAGAAATGAAAGCAATATTTTTAGAATATTAAATTGCCCTTGGGAATATAAATAAATAAAATAAGTTGGAAATAAACTTAAATCAAAAATTGTGCAGGAAATTTTATGAAATGCCTAATAATCACTAGGTCATGATAAAATATCAATTGTATTTATTTTCATTGTTTAAACATTTTAAACAAATCAAGCAGTAGCAAAATATTCACCTTCATTCCATTTTAAACAAATCAAAAATGCAAATGAATTTAGTTGGCAACCAAACTTTTTACAACAATGATATAAAATCGAACACTAATATTGAAGCTAGTTTCTAGTTTTTATAAAAGCCATTTGATGGATAATTAAAATGTAAACAGATAAGAAAATTTGAAAAGGAAACAAAAAAAAAAACCTATCCATCGCCGATGGCAACTTCCCCACGGGCCCAGCCCATCTCTCTCCCCCTGCTCCCTGTTCCCCTCCCCCACCTCGCACTGCGCCATGGACAGGGGCACGCACGTCGCGCCAGTGCCTCCCTCCCCCTCACCTGCCTCACCTGCTCCCCCTCGAAGATAAGGACGACCCCGCACCCCCAGTAGCCCTAGATCGAGTCCCCCCCTTCTTCTTCCCTCCCTCCTGCTACCTATGTTCGCCACACTCGAGCCGCTCCCTGGTTTCCCGTCGCCGCTGCCTCAGCGCCCACGCGGCCATCGGCCACGTCGTCGGCGGGGAGCACGTCCTGGAAGTCCTACTTCGACTACTCGGTCACCCCCTTGCGCTAATTCGACTGGAGCCGCACCAACAGCGCCGCCCCCTTGTTCCTCCTCCGCCACGGCCACCGGCGACCTCCGCCCTGATTCGCGCCACCTCGACCTTCCCGGCCTCCCCGAGCACCTCCTCGAGCTTCACGGTGAACTCCCGCTCTGATTCCCCCTCTCACCAGACTCGATCCGTCTCTGTAGCACCTTCCCCGCCGTCGTGCCCGTGCTTGTGGCCGCCGCCGTGCCCAACATGGCCAGAGCGCGCCCCGGCCGCGCCTAGCCCGCTCTGGCCACGCGCCGCCCGCGCTGGCCCACGCCCTCGACACCCCGGGGCTGAGTCGAGCGCACGACCCAGCCGTGGTTGGTCACTCCTGGTCGCGTCCTGCTCCTCCGGCCTTCCGTCCACGCACGACAGCTGCGGCCTTCCGTCCCCTCTGGCCAGTGGCCATGGCCAAGCCCCCTCCCCCACACGCTGCGCCTCCCACACCCACCTCGCCAGAGTTGGCCGTGACGCCAGCGCCACCGTGCCCGTGGTTGCCGGCAGGCGCCCGCTGGACTAACCCCCCCTTTTCTAAATAACCTCCTGTTAAATTGTATGACATGTAGGGCCACTAGTTAAATTAAACTGCTAACTTAAACTGTTAAAAAATGGTTAGTTAGCATCTCCCTTACAGGTGGGCCCTCTGGTCATTTAGTTAAATCAAATGGTTTAACTAGCATAGTGTGGATGACAAGGGGGGCCCACTTTCTGTTAATTAAATAAAATGTATTTAAAAGCCTCTTCCTATGACATGTGGGTCCCAGATGTCAGGTTTGACCAGTCAAACTACTATTCTGGATAATGTTATATTAAATGATTAAAGAAATTCAAAAGTGTTATAAAATCATTTAAAGATTAGAAATTCAATATCTTTAATCCGTAACTCCGATGAAAAAACTTTATATATGAAAATTTATCGGAAAATTATAACGAATACAAATACGCTATCCGTGTGTCAACCACCCCCCTCTAACACAACAAACATTGACATCCCCCTCCGGACCGTCTGTCCGATGATTTTCCCGATACCGATAAACTATCCGGATGAATTTATTTCGAACACGAAAGTTGTTCGGAATAGATCAACTAACCCGGATACACCACCCACACGTGTGTCAGATGTCCACGACACCTCCGGCATGATATCTCCCCCCTCCAGACACCTTGTCCGATAATCACCCGGAGCCGGTAGTTCATCCCCAGATGAATTTCCATTCCGAGCAACGTGCATTGCACTGCGTTAGAACACCGTTAACATTTCATCTGTCATGTCATGCACCTGTTTGTATATGCTTGCTTGTATTTACTGTTTCTCCCCCCCTTTAATCTCCGGTAGACCCCGCTGCTGCCGTCGACTACACCGCTGCTGGGTACGACTACTTCGTCGACGACCCTACTTCTACCGCCGAGCTTCCAGGCAAGCAGAGCCATTCTCTTCCCCAGATATCGCCTACCTTTCTGTACTTTCTTGCACTAGGCATTGTTACTGCTGCTGCTACGTTACAATCCTATTTGATTGCATAGCCTGTTTTTGTCGCCCCTTGATGTACCTTCCTTTATCCTATGCTGCCTATTATATACTCCCTTTGTTCCTTGATATAAGGTGTATAGTTTCTTTAAAAAAGTCAAACTTTTATAACTTTGACCAAATTTATAGCAAAAAATATCAACATCTATGATATTTAATAAATATAACATGAAACTACATTTTAAGACAAGTTTGATGATACCGTTTTTGTATAATTTATATCAATGTATTTATCTACAAGTTTGGTCAAAGTTGAACAAGATTGACTTTTTTAAAGAAACTATACACCTTATATTTAGGAATGGAGGGAGTATATTATATTCAGCAGTGAGCCCTGTGCATTGTTAGCTAGGATTAAATAGCGGGCCTTGACCACTCAGGGGAGTGAACACGGATACGATATATTAACTGTTACAGGTACGGTACAAGGCAGACACCGCCTAAGGTCCCCTACCTCGGCTCTGCCGAGCCACATCAAGTGGAGCTATCGAGGAGTAATCCTCGTACTCCACTCGTTGCTGACTCTGTATAGCCGCCCTAGGGACCTGAACACGATTGTCCTTCAGGTAAGAAGTCGGGCGACCCAACGGTGCCCGCGAGAGGTATTGCGACGGGACGACAGGGAGGGTACGACCAGTGTACCGGTGTGCTTGGCCCCTGATCGTTGGCCGCGAGAGTTACCAAACTACGAAAGTCGAGCTCCTCCAGGATCACACGCGAGACAAGGTAAGGAGACGGTTCACCTTGTTGGTAACCGCAGTGACTTGGTGGGACGACAGGGCAGGCACCGATGTACTGGTGGTCCTGGCTGCTGTCGTTGTCCGCGGGTCAGTTAAGTCGAGACAACGATAACGGTTGTCCCGCAAGTTAATAAAATGACTAATGGTTCAGTGAATGTCTTGAGTTGGCTATATGCCATGTACGCACTACCTACCCGTGGGAATTACGAGTTATGGGCTCCTCTGCTTCGTAGTGTCGTCCGAGGACTCTTCAGACGTCAGTAGTACTGCGGGATGATTGCCGGGAAGTGGTGTTGTCTTATTTGCTCGCGCGGTGGTGTCTTATTTGGATTTGCTTTAACTTCACCGGCTAGCCACGCACCGTGCAGGAGTACGTTCGGGTTGGGGTCCAAGGCCTGGCGTACTTAGGATTTAGACCGGCGGATGGCCTCTCTGTTGAGTTTGAAAGATGGGCTACGGAGTGTCGGATAGCCTCGGTGGAGCGTTCCCTAACAAGGTTCCCGCCACCCTGGAGATCCGTGCGTGTAGTGTAACACAATTGCACCCTTGCAGGGAAGATTAATCTATTCGAATAGCCGTGTCCACGGTAACATGACGCTTTATGCTGAAGCTGGATCTTACCACTACAAACTATTATTATTAAACTGTATGGTTCCGGGTTTGCTTCCTCGCAGGGGAGTCGAGGAGGGAACTCGGAGGCATTGTAATTATTACAACTTATTATTATACAATGCTGCAGCAACTTCTGCTGCATTGTTACTTTATGCTTTATATAAACTGTTGGCTGATTCTTACCTCATGCTGCAAGACATCGTCGGAAGATGCTAGACTTCGATAGGCCTAGCTTCTTACCCTTATTCTGATTTCTACCTTGCAGTCCACTATATACAGCCTCTTCTTTCCGTTGATACAATGCATAATTATTAGTAGCGGACGTAAGACTCGCGGGTATGCTAGATACTCACCTTTGCTTTATTTCCCCCCTTTTTCGCTTTGCCTGATCGGCCGCTGTAGTAGACGTTGGAGCCCAGGAGCAGGAGTACCCCGGAGGCGACTACTACGACGTCGAGTTCCCCGTTGACCAGGAGTAGTTCGGTGGATCCCAGGCAGGAGGCCTCGCCTTTTCGATCTGTATCTCTGATGTGATTTGTGCTAGCCTTCTTAAGGCAAAACTTGACTAACTATGTCTGTACTCAGATATTATGGCTTGTATGACTTATGTATTCGGATCCTCGTGATCCCTGGTATTGTAACATATTTGTTTATCCTTTTGTGTTTAGTGTTGTGCTGTGATATTCTCACCGTGGCACCCTAATCTCAGCCGTGTACCCTGCGTGTATGATTACTGTACACGGTCTGATTTTGGGGGCGTCACAAGTTGGTATCAGAGCCAACTGCCTGTAGGACACCCCCTTCCAACTCCTTGGTCGAAGTCGAGTCTAGTCTTTGCAAAACTACTTTACGAACAGCGTCGTGTGGCTTATCGGCCCACGTCGCAAACTGGGTGGTATTAGGATCCTTTTATTCGTACCTTTACTCTGGGAATCTACTCTCTCTTCCTTTCGGGTTAAAGATTTTTGCTAACTCTGACATTAGGATCTCGTGACTACTTCCTCCCGGAGACCCCTCGTTCCAGATGATCGCTTGCTTCACGAGAAGATCCCGAAGATACTTGCTGATAAATTCGCGAGACCCTATGTGCCCATCGCCTTAACAATTCCCTGCCACCGATAAGTCCGTATATATAACCACGTACACCTTTCGTTCATCCATTCAATCCCAGTTGCTCTTGTGTTCACAAGATGCATCGAATTACTTTCCGTCGATACGGGAAACCTTTGAGCCTATTGCCTTGCAGCTTCTTTTCACCCTGCGGATAATTCCTCACATTTATCGAGAATCCGTTCATCCTAAGTTATTCCTGTGATTCCCAAAATACTTTGAAATACTATTCGATCTCGCGACAATCCTCGGCAGCCTACTGATTTGGAGATTCTTCTTACCTACTTGCACTATGATTAATCCTCTTTGTCTTGTAGACTTTGATGACCTCCCTTGGCATTGCCATTCTGATCTGTTGAATCATCGTGTGTGCTAGTGCGCACAATCATCAGTTGATCCCTATGAATTCATTCTTCCAGCTCAGACGTCATTCCGGACATGAGTTGGATCTCAGTGAGTTAAACCTTCCTTGATTGTCCGTCTTTTGGACATCGTAATTCCTTTGTACTTAAGCATCGAATTATTCTGATGCCTCTATCTCAATGCTTTGGCATTCTTTCTTCTTATGGTTGAGTACCGATACTCGCACCAGACTCTTTGTACGCCGCCTGAACTTTTTGGTGGATTACTACCTTCCGTCCCCTTATGTCCTAAATCATTGACGAGCTTCCCCTGATACGAAATGCCTTTGGCGAATGGTATCATCTGGTCCGTGTCATCGTCTTTCTGCTTTCAAACTTGTATCTCTTGTTCCTGTTGATTGTCGTATAGATTCGTAAAATTTCCCGTTGGGTTGTATCTATGCTTCATCCATCTGTATGAACCCAAACTTTTTACGGGTCTTACTCTACTGGTGTTATGCCAGATAAATTTTTGAATGCTACAAATTCATCGACGACGAGAAGTGAATGAAAGGCTATGCATTGAAGAAGTGGGAGTCGACCCTGAACTTTTGTGTTCATGCCCATGGATACTATGTAGAACTTATCATGGAAGCTTCTCGTAAGATAATTAACCCCCTTGGTATAAATTCTTCTACACCTATGATCCACCATTCTACCTTCGAGTATTAACCCTGCTATCTCGAGGATGTCATGCCTTTGCACTACATCTGATGAATTGTGATGAAATAATGCCTATCTCTGTCATAGCCATTTCATGGTTCTGGGTTGTCGTCAACCGAGAACACCGCTTACCTTTTGCTCCGCCACCCTTTTTTTGGTAATGTTGCTATTCGATTGCATTTTCTTGAAACCTTTGGACATGATGTGTCGTGGTCATCATCAACATTTTGACTTCTCCCAAGTGTTAATTGGATTCATCGTGTGAAATACCATTCTTGCCCCTCGATGATTTGTGTCATCATTGACAACCCCCTTTGACTCTGTAACGACCCAGTCCCGAAGGGAACCAAGTCTACTGTGCTTCTGTGCTATCCCTGGATCAGTATGCTAGCACACACAGTACTCGATGAAATACCATAGTATCACATGTCATAAATTAACGTAAATACATGGTATTTATTACCTTACAGCCCTTGGGCTAGAATACACAGCAGAACAAATAATATATAAGTGGAGTCCCATCAACGCCAACGGCAAAGTTGAGTGTAGACTTCACGACCCTATATCATATCACTTACTCGTCGTATTTAATCCTGCAACACCGAAGGTTACAGCCCGACAACGGGTCAGTACATTTGAATGTACGGCAAATCATATCCCAGAAAGAAGTCAAATTTCCTACAATACATGCAATTTGGCTGGTGGGGCTTCTACATTTATTTTTGCAAAAAGCTAATTTTCCCTATAGAATAATAATAACTAAGTTCTACAATAGCATACGATTGAGATGGGAACCCCCACTCAATCTATCCCAAAGTGATTAAACCAATCAGTTCATTAAAGATGATGATACAAATCAATATTTCCACAACTAGTTGCTCAAATTGTCCATAACCGGGGACACGGCTAATCAATTAGTTTTACACTCTGCAGAGGTTTGTGCACTTTTCCCCACAAGACTCGATCGCCTCCTTTGTAGTTCGTCACACTGCACGATGTATGACAACTGGAAGATCGAGACATGGTCTTTCAGAAGAGTTTCGCTTACTCCGGTAGCACCCATCCCACCTACTCACAACTACTTTCGTAGCGCTACCTAGTAAAAGTCCCTACAACTGATCAACCAAGCCAGAGCCCATAGTAGCTTGTGGCTGCACACGTAAGCTTCTAGGTATGTCAGTACAATAAGTCCCTTTGAGCCTGGGTGGCTTTCCGCAGTCATCACTGGCCACCCCCAGGATACTCGCAACCATTCCACCCAGGTAGTTCATTAACTTTATCTTGGTCCTAATTACTACATTATCACTCATACCTCATAATGATTCACTTCCCAATCCACGTCTACTTAGCATAGCAATAACCTATTATACGATGGTGACAATGATGTAAGGATCAAACCTACCTCAGTGAACTACTGGGTGAAATAGCATAGCATAACCTATCATGCAATCTAAAGAAGAAGAACTAATGCATTGATAACATAGGTAATAGGGGGTATGATCAAAGATATGACTTGCCTTGAATCTTGATGAAGTTATTCGCGCTCTCAATTCCGACAATTCTACTCGTCACACTCCGAGCAATCTATCGTAACTAAGCACACAAGGTTGCACACAATCAATACACAAACAAAGGCAAAACAAGGTTCATGAACTCCAAAATAAAAACCAAATAAAAGATTTTGCAAAACAGATCTTGATTGGTTAAAAAGTGGGTTGCAAGGTATCTAGAATATAAGGTTTAACTAGGGTTTTATTTTCTAAAAATAATCAATCAAATCCAAGTTGTAAAACAAAAGATACGATCAACTAAAGTTGAAAATAGAATATGATCAGATCTGAATATTTTCGAAAATACCAAAACAAACTTTATGGTTGAACTGAATAGAGGGCTTCAAAAGAAAACCGTGGGCTTTGGAATCACGCAAAACGGATCTACGAGTAAAAAGATATTACTAGAACAGTTTTGCATTGGATTTAGGAAATTTTTTTAAACGGAAAAAAAATAATTTTCTCAAAACTTGGATCTACAGTACACAAAATTTAGAGGGTTTCAAAACAACGATTTGGCCGCTGGTTTCGTCTAAAACGGAGCAAC
This sequence comes from Bromus sterilis, assembly GCA_950022295.1. NCBI lineage: Eukaryota > Viridiplantae > Streptophyta > Magnoliopsida > Poales > Poaceae > Bromus > Bromus sterilis. Next base: position 121,133,814 of record OX465599.1, read on the forward strand.
GGATAAAAATTTACGGCGCTTTTACTAACCGCGACGTGTAGATTAGACGCGACGAAGACGACAACTCCGGCGATCTTCGGCGTCAACGAGGACGTCTAGGATGTAGGGCTTGATTAGAAAATCACAACGGTGGTGGTGATGATGTCCAACGTCGTCTGTACGGGCGTGGCAACGCGGTGAACCGAGCGCGCTCCGATGAACTCCCGCGGTGCGCGTACAATTTGGGGATCAATCTTGCGCAAGAAAAGAAGAGAGAAAAGGATGTCAATTAGATGCACAACGAAGAGAGGAGTCGGCCTGCAGAATTTGGGGTCAAGGGGAGGCTCACCGGTGACGAAATTCGTCCAACAATGGAGCTCCGTTGGACTTAGATCTACCCCGAAATTAGCTCGATTTGGAACGGTTTGCTGCGAAATTTTGTGGGGAATCGGTGGAGAGCGACGTGAGATATTTATGGGACAAGTTTGCTTGGGAAAACAGCAACCGAATCGGAGTCCATAGCGAATAGGAGTTGCGGCCGCATAAGAGTTCGTCTCGTGTACGTTTCCAGGAAGGAGATAACTGATGCGCCATGTACTGCACGTGCGAGCGTGCTCGGTGGCTGGGCCACGCCCTGGCCTTTCGGCCATTGGCTGGTCGGCCTCTGGCGGCTGGCTGGGCCGGCCTCGGCCCGGCTAGCCGCGACATTTTTATTTTTCGCAATTTTTTTTTAAAAATAAAAAAAACTCTGTATAGAGATATTTTTAATATAATAAAAATAGCCTCAAAAAATTAACATCTTATATTTTTAAAATAATAAAAATACATAAAACGTAATTACGTTTATATACATATATACGTACTTTTCTTAAACTACAAAGAGTTTTATAACATAAAATATAAGTCGGAAAAATACAAAATAAATTTCTAAAATCTTAGAATCATTTAAATATAATATTTAATAACTTTTTATCCAAAATAAAAGGATTCAAAAAAACATTTTCTATGAAATCCAAATAAAACCAAAATAAGGTTTTAAATCATTTTGAAATAAAATTAAAGAAGTCATGTTATCTTACCTCCTTTAAGTATTTTTATTTTAAATATAAAATTATTAAAAATAAGATCCAATAAAATACAACTTCTATTGAAAACATTTTTCCAACTTTTATTTTATTTATTGAAGGAGTCATATTACCTTCTCTCTATTTTTATTTGTTGGACTTATTTTTAAATAATAAATGTAAAAAAAACAAAAACGAATATTAGGGAAAGTCCTTTTATTCCCTCTCATTTTTAATATTCATTTAAACTCCAAAAGTTTCAGATCCTAGTCTATCTCACTCAGATCAAATTCACACAAATCAAACAAGACAATCATAATTATCTAATTATTATAACATTCCAAAATTTAGAATTTTTGGGATGTTACAGACTCCCTGCCAATACAAACGTGGTGATGTATATCTTGCTCTGCTTTCCCTTGGGAAAGATATACACCTGATACTTGTGTATCATCACATTTTCCTTTGCATTTGTCTGTTTAACCTTTCTTGGAATATAAATTGTCCGAGCAGTGATAATGCCCTGCTGATGTAAACACCTCGGTGTACTACTTTGTCCGTACAACGTGTTACTATTGTTGATGATTTTTCGGTGACCACCGATGGACGAGAACTTTGCCAATTGGTCCGCCTCGTCTTAACGAGCAGGAAGATGGTTCTCTTCGTCCCTCGCCCCTGGCACTGATGTTGTTGCCGACATAGCTAACAAGTTGTTCTGACTTACCTTGCAACTTGATCGCATTGTTTTCCACCACCCTTCTTATTCACTATGGCCCCATAACTCACAGTTCCACAGGATCGAAACCTGACTCTCTGGTACCTTTCTGTTCTCGAGGTTATTCTTCATGCTTGACCTCGTATGCAATTCATGAGTCACCTATCTTGTGATATTCAGAACGATATCAGACTAAATGCTTATGAATGTTGCTCTGGACCCCTTCTCATCATCCGTCATCGACATCGAATGCATGTGTACCCACTTGAAACCTATCATGCCTTCTTTTGATCTTTCGATGTATTTCCCTGAGTTTAAACTCGGTAGATACTTTGTACCCCAACCCTGGTCAGCCTTGGTTGATTAACCCTGTACCGATCTGACCCACCCTTAAGTTTTTCCTCCTAACCTATCCGTAAGTACGATGAAGACCCTTGGTGAAGCATGACAACACGTCGAGATGCACCGATGCAGGAAAATGAAGACATCAACGCGAAGGATTAACTTCTTCGAGATGGACAACAAGAACTAGAAGATTCGTTAGATTACGAAACCACAACCCTACCCTTACACTACCTTTCAATTCTCGGGACGAGAATTCTTTGTAGTGGGGGAGAATTGTAACACCCCCAGTGTCATGCTACAGTAATCATTTTGTTAACGTCAGATCACTCTGCTTAGTCATGCTTTAATCATTGATTTCAATCACATTTAAATCCCCCTTGGATGAAGTTGAGAACAAAAGTGATAACTCAACTTCAACCAAAAATGCAAGTGCCATCAAATAAAACTTCTTGAAATGATTAAACAAAATGTTCTTAATATTGTAAATGATCCCAAAGAAATTATAGAAATGAAAGCAATATTTTTAGAATATTAAATTGCCCTTGGGAATATAAATAAATAAAATAAGTTGGAAATAAACTTAAATCAAAAATTTTGCAGGAAATTTTATGAAATGCCTAATAATCACTAGGTCATGATAAAATATCAATTGTATTTATTTTCATTGTTTAAACATTTTAAACAAATCAAGCAGTAGCAAAATATTCAGCTTCATTCCATTTTAAACAAATCAAAAATGCAAATGAATTTAGTTGGCAACCAAACTTTTTACAACAATGATATAAAATTGAACACTAATATTGAAGCTAGTTTCTAGTTTTTATAAAAGCCATTTGATGGATAATTAAAATGTAAACAGATAAGAAAATTTGAAAAGGAAACAAACAAAAAAAAACCTATCCATCGCCGATGGCAACTTCCCCACGGGCCCAGCCCATCTCTCTCCCCCTGCTCTGTCGGGACCCGGGGTTAGCGTATGCAAGTCCAGTTAAGACATAGTCATATGGAGAGCCGAGAACCGTACCCACTTGTCTAAGCAGACAAGGCCAAGCACAGAACGTTCTCGGAAAGCATCGCACGTGAGGGGCATCCCATCGAGGCCGGATGATCAACTGAGATGGATCCTCATCGTCCGCACACAAGTCTAATGATATGGGTGGTGAACTCCCATATTCAAAGACAAGTCGCCTCAACCATACTATCGACTATCTCATAACTCTTACATAGACTTACTCCAGCCCGATCACTTAGTTGGGGTCTAGGGCGGGCTCGATCATACCACAAAGTGTGCACAAGACGGAGTCTCGAGCAATCGCATTGCGATGCCCCAAGCTGCGCACATCTAAGGGCCACTTGGTGAATGAAAGACCGCCAGCCAGATCACAACTAAGGTCTCGAAAACCCATACAAAGACATGCATGTTATAAACATACACGCAGCACACATGCCTTGTATGAACAACAGGTACCATTGCAATTCTCTACAAAGTGTACATTTTTATTGATAACTCTTATAGAGTACACACAGAGATCACAAACATGTGATCCAACATTACAACACAAATGGAAGCAAATGATGTCTGAGTACAGAAAAGTTTAACAAATGGCTTAAGAAGCCTTATTAAAACATAAGCCCTCCACGAGGGAACCAGTCGTCTGACTGGGACTAGACTAGTTGATCTTCAGTCGTCCAGCTCGATGAAGAAGCCACCTTCGGCGTCGGTGGTATCATCTAAAACATAGATTAAGCAAACTTGAGTACAAAGTCGTACTCAACAAGACTTACATAGGAGCTATACTACTCATGCAGATGTATCAAGGTAAAGGGAGGTGGAGTTTCACTTGCAGAAGTGCCAGCTTTGACTTGGCTAATCCTGAACTACGAGTACCAGACTTGAGGTAAGAAGCGTACACGAGTCCACTACTTTCTCCAACCAATTACACCACTATGGTGCCTTCCTCGACTTCCCCACGAGAAAGCACGCCATAGCACTCACACTTATCTTGGTGTGTTTTAGAAGTATCCAGTTCAATTTGTCTAATAATCAAGCTAAGCTTTCCAAGTAGTCCATAACCGCGGACGCGGCTATTCGAATAGTTTTGTTAACCCTGCAGGGGTGTACCGCTACACACACATGATCATCATTTACCGCCTTTGTACTCGACACCGTTCAAGAAGTGTCGGCGAGGATGCTCACCACAACTGTTACCTCATAGCCGATCTAGTCCGAGAAAGCCGCCTACTTGGGTTGGCTACCACTATCGTGAACCCGGCCGGTTTACCGAAGTGGACCCAAGTGATGTGTGCGTGGTGCATAAGCCGGTCTCGGGTGAGCCATTCTCTCACTTAGCAGCCAGGACACAGACCTACCAGAACTCCGAACTATTGCCACATCTGGACATCGAAAGGGATGAGTTAATAGGTTGAGAGGGGTCAGTGAGCCCAGTGTGTGGTTGTACTCTTCATCTTGGATCACCACACAAGAACTCGGACTTAGGGCGGTGTTCAACGAGACAACCCACCGTGTACTCCTACACAACCTCTCATCGTTCACCTTGTATTAGGGTCGATTCACCAACACTTTTCTACCAACATCAACATGATCACTACCATACCGACTCACATCACAGTAACATCATGGTATCATACTAAGCATGCAATAAGCGATAATCATTTGCAGGGGCCACATGATATCAATCAACTCCTACATTTGCTAGGATTGTGGTTTGCTTACTACTGTGACAAAATGATAGGTCATGCAAAGGAATGGGTTCATCTATGCGGTAGAAACGTAGCATGGTAATCATCCTATACAATGCATAAGCGAGACATGAGAGGGAAGTGGGATTTTATCGACATGATCAATGGGGGTTTGCTTGCCTTGCTGACGAGGTTCGGGTTCTGGATCTTCAGCGAAGGGGGCAGCCTCCTGCTCCAGTTCCACCTCTACTCGACAAACAACAAACAAGGTAGCAAAGTAAATACAATGCACAATCACATGATGGAAGGTTGAAACTTGATGTATATGCTTTGATGTGTGAAGCAATTCCATTTAAATGGAGTATATTGCAAATTCAAACTCCAAGTTGAATTCAAACTTATCCAAGTTACATGTGACATTGCTTGATCATTTTAAACCTTTTGGAAATGTGTATGATATGCCTCTGAAGTGTGGTTGAAATATAGCATAATTCCATGGTCCAAGTTGCAAAAGCATTTGATTTGAATTTGAATTAATTCCAAATAATTCAAATGACATATGCTACTGGTCCCATTTTAAAATCAACTCAAACATAGTTGAAAGTTGCATTTTTGGATAGATTATTTTCTCCTGATCATTTTTCATATATTATTTGTCCAATTTGGAGTTAATATGAATTTTCTATGAATTTCCAAAGTTTGGGGTATTTTTTGGAATTTTCTGTAATTCTTTAATTCTTTTAATTTCTGGAAATTGGTTTACTGCGTCATGCTGACTTCATGCTGGCGTCAGGGGGGGGGGCTGACAAGGGGGTCCCACCCGTCAGTGGCTGGTTGATTTAAACCGGCTGGGTTAACTTATCCTGTGGCTTAATTAAGCCACTGGGCCCACTGGTCAGTGACCCAGGGTGGGGGTTAGGAGGGGATTAGTGGCTAACCCACCGGCGGCTAAACGCCAGCGGCCTAGCCACGGCGGCGCACTCGCCGGAATGGGCTAGGGGACACGGGAGGCTATGGGGAGGACACCATCGGGTGCAGCATCGTCGTCCGCGTCGTCTGGAAGCAACAGGGGGTCACGGGGAGCTCGGAATCGACGACGGCGACGTCCTTGGCGGCGACAGAACCACGGCGACGTCGGGATCGTGCTCTGGAGCGCCGTTTTGACCGGGGTTTGGTTCGTTGGAAAGCTGCGAGCACCGGAAGCGTTGTAGGCTAGAAGGAGGAGCACGGGAGCAAGCTCTAGGTCATCCATGGCGGTGACCTGTCTCGGCTCTCATGGCGGTCGACGGAGGGGGCCCAAATTAAGCACGGGGTTTGGGGGGTTTCGAAGAGGAGCTCACCCTGAGGTGATTGGTGAAGACGGCGCGGTCGGAGAGGCAACGATGGCGACGGATTTGGTGGTGATCTTCTCAGCGGCCGGCGAGAACTCGAGGAAGAATCCGGCGTCTACGCGGGCTCCGGGCTCGATTCCTTTGGCCTGATGACGAAGACGAAGACGAGGAAGAACTTGGACACGGTGGCGTAGCTCCTCGCTGTCGTTGGCTACGCAGGGGCTCGCCGGTGCTCTCCGGTGCGCTCGGTCCTTCACGGGGATTCGTCGGAGAGAAAGGAGAAGAGCGTGTGCGAGGGGGAAAATGGCCTGGGCGTCTCCAGAAGGTGGTGTGGCGAGGGGATAGCCCTCCCGGGAGGCAGGTAGCTGCCTGGCGCGCCCACAGCGCTCGCCGGCGACCTGCCAGCCTGCCTGTCCAGGGAGGAAGACGCATGTGCCCCCCTGGTGGGCTGGGCTGCGGGAGAGGTAAGTCGGGCCGAGGTGGCCCAGGTAAGTGGGCCACTTTCCTGTTTTTCTTTTTCTTTCTGTTTTCTCTTCTGACCTTTGTTCTGTATAGCTAAATAAAATAGCTAAACATTTTAATAAATGCTCATAATTTTTATGTGGCCTCATAAAACAATATACTAGCCACTCATAAATTTTGAACATTTTTAAAATTCAAAAGATTTGAATTTTAAATCAAATAGGGGTATTTGATTAATTCCAAGGCACTGTTTGAATATTTGAAAAATATATGAGCATGGGGTGGGTCCCACATCACTTGATATGTGATCACACTCATTTATAAGACTTTTCAAAAATCTAACATGAATTTCTGGAGAAGATTTTTATCTGGCCTTTTGAATTAATTCATCTGGGGGGTTCCTTCTCCCATTTTGCTTTTGAAATTGATTTCAAGGATTTCTTTTGAAATTTTGACATGATGCAAGAGTACTGGCTAACCCTAGCACATTACCTAACAGAGGGTTCTGACATGCTCCCTGTTCCCCTCCCCCACCTCGCACTGCGCCATGGACAGGGGCACGCACGTCGCGCCAGTGCCTCCCTCCCCCTCACCTGCCTCACCTGCTCCCCCTCGAAGATAAGGACGACCCTGCACCCCCAGTAGCCCTGGATCGAGTCCCCCTTCTTCTTACCTCCCTCCTGCTACCTATGTTCGCCACACCCGAGCCGCTCCTTGGTTTCCCGTCGCCGCTGCCTCAGCGCCCACGCGGCCACCGGCCACGTCGTCGGCGGGGAGCACGTCCTGGAAGTCCTACTTCGACTACTCGGTCACCCCCTTGCGCTAATTCGACTGGAGCCGCACCAACGGCGCCCCCCTTCTTCCTCCTCCGCCACGGCCACCGGCGACCTCCGCCCTGATTCGCGCCACCTCGACCTTCCCGGCCTCCCCGAGCACCTCCTCGAGCTTCACGGTGAACTCCCGCTCCGATTCCCCCTCTCACCAGACTCGATCCGTCTCTGTAGCACCTTCCCCGCTGCCGTGCCCGTGCTTGTGTCCGCCGCCGTGCCCAACATGGCCAGAGCACGCCCTGGCCGCGCCTAGCCCGCTCTAGCCACGCGCCGCCCGCGCTGGTCCACGCCCTCGACACCCCAGGGCTGAGTCGAGCGCACGACCCAGCCGTGGTTGGTCACTCCTGGCCGCGTCCTGCTCCTCCGGCCTTCCGTCCACGCACGACAGCTGCGGCCTTCCGTCCCCTCTGGCCAGTGGCCATGGCCAAGCCCCCTCCCCCACCCGCCGCGCCTCCCACACCCACCTCGCCAGAGTTGGCCGTGACGCCAGCGCCACCGTGCCCGTGGTCGCCGGCGGGCGCCCGCTGGACTAACCCCCCCTTTTCTAAATAACCTCCTGTTAAATTGTATGACATGTAGGGCCACTAGTTAAATTAAACTGCTAACTTAAACTGTTAAAAAATGGTTAGTTAGCATCTCCCTTACAGGTGGGCCCTCTGGTCATTTAGTTAAATCAAATGGTTTAATTAGCATAGTATGGATGACAAGGGGGCCCCACTTTCTGTTAATTAAATAAAATGTATTTAAATGCCCCTTCCTATGACATGTGGGTCCCAGATGTCAGGTTTGACCAGTCAAACTACTATTCTGGATAATGTTATATTAAATGATTAAAGAAATTCAAAAGTGTTATAAAATCATTTAAATATTAGAAATTCAATATCTTTTAATCCGTAACTCCGATGAAAAAACTTTATATATGAAAATTTATCGGAAAAATATAATGAATACAAATACGCTATCCGTGTGTCAACCACCCCCCTCTAACACAACGAACATCGACATCCCCCTCCGGACCGTCTGTCCGATGATTTTCCCGATACCGATAAACTATCCGGATCAATTTATTTCGAACACGAAAGTTGTTCGGAATAGATCAACTAACCCGGATACACCACCCACACGTGTGTCGGATGTCCACGACACCTCCGGCATGATATCTCCCCCCTCCGGACACCTTGTCCGATAATCACCCGGAGCCGGTAGTTCATCCCCAGATGAATTTACGTTTCGAGCAACGTGCATTGCACTGCGTTAGAAC